>OX291554.1:11434909-12782891 GCA_946406115.1 Apoda limacodes
TATGATTTTATGTAAAAAGATTTTAAGAACTTGCTTATCATTTGATTTTTGTAGTAACTTTAATCATATTAGAGGTGTTTTCGATTTGGGATGCAGAATCATTATTTTCATTTATTTTGTCACCTGGTCCTGTCATCGATTCGTTTAGTATTGGTGTCAAAAAAATCAAATTTAAGTATAATTTGTTACAAACTGTCAAGCGTTCGTTTACTTATATTAAATATGTCAAACTGCCTATACGTATTTAGTAGTGTGTGTGTGTTATCGTAGTGTGTGTACGTCAACCGTTCGTTTTGCAACCAATAATTTTGATAGTAAAGTTTAAAAGCTACACGAACGAAAAATGTCTAAAAGTGGATGCCCAAGTTTCTGGTTGATAGTATACTTTTCTCTCGAATTCCAGCGTCCAAATAGCTCAAGACTGTTTCCAATAATATCCCAGAGAATAACTTAGAATCTTTTTATCACAGTTATCTAGTTAAGGGAATCCCGTACCTACAGACATCGCACAAAATTTATTTAGGTATATTTTTTTATTTCAAAATTCTGTGCGGGCGAAGCCGCGAGTAATTGCTTGTTTACTATATTTATCAATATAAACTGCTAAATTATAAATTTTGATATCTACAAGCTATTTAAATACCTGAGCTGATCAAAATTTGTTATCTATAAAAAAATATTTTACGATAAATCCTTGTTAACTTATATTATTATCGATGGCAGCTACTGTTCAACACATGTAAATATTTGAACAACCGCCCATTAAAATCAAGCTTAAATGCGTCATAAAAACTAATGCGCTCCTAATCGTCCATTCGACAAATTGAACCATTATACGAACATCAATGTTGACATAAATCACGCCCTCTAGCGTCGTACTACTGAACTACGGGACATCGCCTCTTCTGACTCTATCGTCACAATCTCTACCATGTTTTTATGATAAACGACTCGTTTTATTACTCTACATGGTTGTTTATTTATTAGAAATTACTATAATGTCAATAAATGAACCCAATAACTTTAATGTGTCATAAAATCACAGTAAAACTTGACGACTAGATACGATAGAGTTGTAACGTGTTTAATTTTAACAGAAGTGTATAATTTGTTTGCGCGACATCTAGTATCGAATAGACGAACTAAATTTATTTTTTGAACAAAAATACTTAAGGCTGGCTTACATGCATTAAAATCAGCATTGTATTTTCTAATATCAATTATTTCTACAAACAAAAGTAGATAACTCGTGTATGTAATAAGAGATTACATTGATTACAAGTTTGAGCAAACATTGAAGCTAAGTTAAAATCTTCAATAAAGTTATGTAGGTACTTACTACTTTACTCGGATTTAAGATCTCGTTACTTACCTCCAACTAACAAAATATATTTATACTTACATATTCAGAGCATTAGCTTGCACGTATCAAGCTAAATATCAAACAAATTACGTGATAATTTATCGCGAGTCACGGCACATCAATAATTCATAGCTAGTAACATAGTATTGACGTAATTAGTGCAATTACTCGCCCACCCAGGCGTCTTCACTCAACGGCGGCAATGTGTAATTGAATTATTTATCTTGGGTAAGTTAGGTAAGGTAATTGCAGTCTTCGCTATTATTGAATGCGGGGTTAACTTGTGTGTAATTAAAGGGCCGTTAACGGAATGATGACAATGAAAACGAGGACTCACCCGTTGATTATTGGGTAAGATAAGTTTAATAAACTACCCAAAGCCTTCTTAGGTTAATATTAGTGTATGTTAAGGCAGGAGTCTAATGATATTCTAATTAGAAGATTATAATTTGAATTTTCTTATCTATTAAATTTAGGCAGGTAACTTAGTATTCTGATTCATAAGTCTCTAGTAGGTACTAAATACAGTGACGTTTCAGCAAGAGCTTACTTATTGCTTCTTGAGACGCATGAAACCACTAACGTATGTACTAACAAATTCTGAAATTAACTACCAACATAGGTATTTAATAATAAATAAAGTAAATGAATATTTATTAAACTCAATTTTGTAATTTGCAGAATGCAAATAGCATTCTTTCATAATTATATATTTATTCAAAAGTAGCCTAAACTTAATATTGATATATAATTATTATACAATATTAAGTTTAGACTACCTACTTTCGAATAA
The DNA here is from genome assembly GCA_946406115.1 of Apoda limacodes. Classification (NCBI taxonomy): domain Eukaryota; kingdom Metazoa; phylum Arthropoda; class Insecta; order Lepidoptera; family Limacodidae; genus Apoda; species Apoda limacodes. The sequence goes on from OX291554.1 coordinate 11,437,066, forward strand.
ATATATAATTATGAAAGTATGCTATTAGCGTTCTGCAAATTACAAAATTGAGTTTAATAAATATTTATAAAGATAGTACCTACCTATTTAGGTACGTTATAGATGAGTAGATATATAGAGCAATTACACACACATTAATCAGAGAAGTCCTCCGGTAGTAGGTACATTGTGCCTCCGGCACTCTAGCGGTTACAACCCTTCTCAGTTAAATTATGTCCTGTCCAGATGGCTTCCAGCATTATTTACAATTTTTAACAGTTTTATTGCTTTCTTTTTATTTAGTCCAAAGTAATTTTAATTAAAGTACATATTAAGCACCTTTCCGAAAGTTTTAGTTAATTTAATTTGTACTTGTTATAAATATTCATATATCATGATCAAAGTTTGTTTTCATGATTTTATATTTGACTTAATTGAAGCCAAAGTTTTTTTTTAGAAAATAGCAAAAACTGAACCCATCGAAACTTTGAAATGAAAGTCCATCAGTTTTGTGTTTATCAACTTATAAACAGCCATCCATGGGTTTCAAAAACCTGATACAAATCATAATTATAGAGCTTTATAAATTTTCTCTAACGAAAACTGTTTTGAATAAATGTGTTTAATGTTTTTAGGGATCCACAGATTTTAGTTTTAGCTACCTACTAAGTACACATTAAACACAGAAATTGTTTTAATTGTTTTAAATTATTCCAGTAAAAGCTTAGCTAACATTGTAAGACAATGAGTTTTTCTATCTTAATTACTTAATTATCTAAACACAACATAAGCACCACAGGAGCTACAATTTGCATTTTAAAGAGGCGACATGTAAGCGCAGCACATTGCAGCGGACATTAATAATTTTGGCGGGAACAAATGACGCACCTGATTAATGATTTACGCGCCCAATTCCATGTTGCCCTCCCGTGTACACGAGGCAGGGGGCGCCACTTCATTTACAGTATACGTTGTTCAATATGTTGCACCTCTATCTTACTATTCTATGACGCTTTTATTTACGCATACGTAGGTATGTTTCAACTATTTGATTTAGCAATTATTCACAAGCATTTGCTAATTTTAACACAGGTGTTTAGGTAGTTATATAAAATGTAACACCTAGGTCAGTACTTAAAGATTTTAAAAAAAGACAAATTCAATAAAAGGTTACAATATTCTTAGAAAAATTAAATAAAATCCAAACGACGTTTTTTGTTTATTGCACATAATGTTTTTAGTATAGAATTTGAATACCTATTTGTTTTTTAATTTACGCAATGGTAAGTGGCATTTGTAACTTTGTGTGTTTATTTGACGATAACTCGATAACCGTTAAAAGGAGCTTCCTCCTTTGCCAATGCCAATGTAATTTTTGAGTTCGAACATTAGCAAGCTCGGTTTAGGTGTCATGGGAGAAGATATGGGATGCAAGAAGGATAAAAAATATAACGTAAGCAAACATAATAACAAATTTTTTTAAAAAAACTGTTATATAATAGGTAATAACTATTTATATGTAATTTATGAATTTATTTGCCTTTTTGGATGTAATTTATTGAAGTTGGACATAGATATTAAAAGTTTGTAACAGGAAAAAATTGAAAATCGTGATGTCCTCGTTCAGGGCGAACTACCTTATAGTTAAAGTTTTACACAAATATCCAGTGGTACTTATCAGTACTATAAGAGTAAGTACAGCTTAGTTTAAAATTGGATACATGTTTTTATTTTATTTTAAATATTTTTTCACCATTCTTTGCAAATTAAAATTCAAAAAAAGGTAAATAATACATACCTACTACAGTAACAGTTTATAAAATTAAAGACTCAAAGCATAGTGTAGCATTTTCGTTATGATTGCAGTAGGTACATGACATAGTATAACAAACATTTAAATTTTACAATATTTCCATGATGATGTGTGTTTTCTTTTTTTCTTAGCATGTGGATAAAATTAGGATCCATTTAGCGTCAGCGTCGATATCACAATACCGAACTGCCAACCGATTTAAATTTATTTGGAACGTCGGTAACTTCCAATTTAAACCTCTTAATCCTCTATGATATATATTGGTATTCAACAGGATTAAAAGTTCTACGGAAAATAACCAGGAAAACCTTTTCCGGGGTCGGATTGACCCAGGCTACACGGGATTAGGCAGCCGGGATTGGATGTACATAAATCTTGGACAAAGCTTTTGGGCCAAAGCAATTAAGCCCTTCGTACTGATATGTCATTTTGTGACAATAGGTTCTAGGTTTAATGATTGTAACTAAGAATTTTGTAAATAGGCATAAATACATAATTTTGATATTTAAATTCAGCGAGCTATCCATGTTGCTCATACAATGGGTCGCTCTCTCTTGCATAGCGTCATAAATTATTCAATTTCATAGTAATAAAATACGCGTGACCGGCGCTACGGCGTGAAAACTTTTCAGCAATTACGGGTTGAATATAACAAAAAGCGTCGGTCGATCCGACTCGCCGGGGTCGGGAAGGCCGTGCGACATAACTCACGCATCAGCTTGCGGGGAAGGGTTACCCACGAGTGCAGCTTCGATGACTTATAGTTTATATTAATACGGTCCGAACACTGAAATTCAATTCGGACAAGACTATGGCGTTACCGACGTAGTGATTAGATTATTATAACTATCTTTATTTCAACGACTTCATTTGCGTTAATTTTAAAAGCTTTTAACACGTTCATGGTTTTATCTACAATAATGTCACAATTCTCACATAAATTTTTATCACCTATTTTGGCTCCAAGGTAATGATTTTCAAAAAACGATGAGACAAGTCTTTTTATTTTTATTTGTCTCTTAATTATTAACCAAAAAGCCAAATACCTATATTTATGTATTAAGCCTTAAACATCGGTGAAGTTCGAGTCGTACTAGCGTACTGTGGGTTCCATGCCTCCATATATACGAACACAAATAACAACAAAAGTGTGCCGCTAAGCGGACACCCATCTAGGAGTCACCACGCCCGACGTTGCTTAACTTCGAATATAATTTCCACTAACAAATATATATCTGTTTCCCTTAATAATCTCGACTATTTTCGCCACATGGCGCTTAAATGGCCTGAGCCCGTCTCACACTTGGCCGGGTTTCATTATTTGTTGTTATATTTTGAAAATCATACTATAATTACTGCAAATTTTAAGCTTGTATGTATAAATGTTTTTAAAATAGAGCAAAAACAACGAAAACGTGGTTCTTTTATACCCATACAAGCCCCATCCCACTCTATAATACTCAACCGGCCTAAATTTTTTATTACTTGTAAGGTTATCTACAATTATCAAACATATTCTGAGAAAAATTCAGGCTTCTAAGTACTTCGGTCTGAAAGTCAGTACCTTTTATGGTCGGACAGATAGACAGACAGACAGGCTTAGTAACAGGGTTCTGTTGGCATCCTTAGGGTACGAAACCCTAAAAATGACGGATTTTGACGTATGACAGAATCAAATAGTTTTTAAAATCAATTAAAGTAGTGAGTTAGTTACCTCTTGATAAATTTGACAAATTATTATTAAACTATTACTATTGTTATATTGAATTTAGCACGTGTAACTTTTGGTTTTGGCCAGGTAGTTTTTACCTGTTCTAGCCGAAGTCACGAAATAACTAAGAAATAAAATGTTTTATAGCATGTCAGACTCAAAAAATATTAAAATTTTAAATTTCATTGCAATATGAAAAAAATAAAAATTAAAAATCTACCTAAGTTTTTTTCAAATGTCCAATATAAATTATTTTAAATATTTTACGTGCAATGTATAAATAATTTTACATATTATACCTTCTTAAAATATTAACGTAAAAGTTTATCATTCCATCTTTCCAACAATCACCATGGAAAGTAAGTTCCTAAGTAGGTAATAAAAACGTGACGAAAGTACTCTTTGCCTGTAATTATGTGTGAATGCTTCATTTTCTGTAGTAGTAGTGCGCGAAGCCATTCAAGCTGATTTTATTGACTTAAAACGCCTAGTAGGTGTTGATGTACGCTCATAGCTCACTTCTACAGTCAAATGACTGAGTTATTGCTGTTTGATAAACGTGATTAGTTACGCCTCCTGTATTTATTAACATATTATTTATTTAATATTATTATGAAATGAAAATATAAAAATTAGATCTTTATAAAACAAAACTTATTTATAGAAATCTATTCCATACTATGATACCCGGATATGACGAATAAGCAGCCATTAAAATTAGGGTTGGGCTACAAAGCTCGCGTCCGCGACTAGGGCAGGGCCGTAGCCGGCGCGCCCCGAGGCCCGCGCGGTACGGCTCACGTATAAAAAAAAACTTACGAAAATACAATGAATAACTGTCGATACCAATGCCGCTGAGATGAAAGATTTCTCAACGTCTGGCTAAATGTTCTTGTAACTCAATATTGAACTTCGTTGTTTTATTGCATAACATACTTACGATACAGCATTCGGAACGAATCGAGCACCAAAACATAAACCTGGCTTCAAGTACGATCAACCGTTTTTAATCTACCGAAAAAACAGTTCTTTTTCCAATTACACTACAACAAAAAAACGAGCTATTTAAAAAACTCAACTTAATAACGAACACGAAATTAAAAAGCAATTTGGTAACCATTACTAATTTAGAACGGCGCTGCTTAAAACTCTCAATTTGGGAGGGGCTCGGCTGTCGGGGCTATGCGGGGAGTGGGGGCCCTAATCTACAAGCTGTCAGTGAACAGGCCAGGCAGCTGTGCTCGACTCTCCATCACTATGTAGGTATGTATACCCTACTTTATTTATTCCATAATCCATATTCATTCTTTACAGACCTAGGAAGAATATAATTATTTTGTGGATGTAGTTTAGCAACTTATTTTATTTTCATCTTTTAGTATCTTGGTTTACAAACTTTCTTTATTGTTAGTTGCTTCTAGATCAAAACTAAATAATACCTTTACAGAATCTAGAAAGTAACGTAAAAAACCAACATATACTTACTCTATAATAACCCATTAGTTGATAAATTCGATTTAGAAACCAAAGTTCACGCTTATTAAATAGAAACTAACCATAATTCACTGCCCACATGCGGGACAGATTAAAATCTTTTTAAAAAAACTAATCCACGTGCACCTACGCATCTCTAAATTTGAAATTCGAATGTGAACAGCGAAATATGAAAATATTCGACAATAGAGAACACTTTTGTGTAAAAAGTTCGTGTAATTAACATAAGTCGGTAAGAATGGGTTAGGTGTGTTCCTTTTGCGGTGACACTAATTCGGCGTGTCTATTTTTACGATTAGTATTTTCGTGTTATTTGGATGTCTATCGGCCATAACTCTATGCATTTTATTGCTACACACACACATAAAGTTGTCTAACATAGCGTCGTGTCGTATTTTTCCTAATCAAGTGCCAAAATAGATTCTTTTAAGCTTAATTCAAAATACGCATATACATTGGTACCTTTTCCAAAATTGACAGAGAGATAAAGTGATGTTTTTAATAATGGTCTCTACTCAGCATACATACCTACCACATATTTACCGCTATGCTCATACGGCATATTAAATATCTTTTGTTGTCGGTTCTCTAACTTGTGTCTTTTGTACAACTAACTAACGATAAAACAAATCTGACTTATATTATAAATGTGAAAGTTTGGATGTTTAGATGTTTTTTACTCACCATTGGACGATCGGGTCGAAACTTGGCACACATATAAATTAGGTCCTGGAATATATCCTGGAATATATCATATGGAATAATGCTATATGTAGTATATATATTTTAAAGCTACTTAATTACTACTACATCGTAGAAAGGGAAAGTATGTACTGTTCTTTTTGAGTGTTGTCGATTACGTTCATCCTAAATGGTTTGATAGGTTCTAATTATTTTATTTAGGCTTTTACAAAAGGTATTTAGGTAGCTAAAAATTTTGGTAATTTGTTTAAGAACTTCATTACAAGAGCAGAAACTCAACAAATTTCAGACTAGACTGGCAAAAAAAATCTTTTTCAATCTATCGCCGCGTACTGAATATTGTGCAAAGCTTTTGACCAACTAATCAAACATTCGGCCTAACTGTGCATAAATTTGTCCATCCACAGTGTAACATGTTTTACGATAGGCTCATGCTTTTACGCCAAGTTTTCATTATTATAGCAATTCTAATGATTTAGAATTTTAGATACATATCGTAAGGGTTAATTAGGGTCAGCTCACACTGAGACGCGACGCGACGTAAACGGCGCGGTATAAGCTGAACCATCGTGATACCAACTCAGAATTACTTGTATACTTACTTATATATAGGATAAGAGTCTGTTATGTTTTAAAAAAAATACATAATTTTATTAGTTAATTGCTAACATACCATACCGTAATGACATTAAACAATTTAAAGTACTCATCTGAAATCATTTTATTACAGATATCCTGCTAATACACTGAAGACGCATACATACATACACATGCATGCTCTATGGCGGATGGCCATTTATTTTTAAACCCTATTTTATTGAATCAGCATAGGAAAAGTAACATTCGGTATCTTTGGCAACCCTATTTCCTCATAATAAAATTCACACATCAGTTAATTAAACGTCACTTTTTTTCACCTTTTGTGAATTTTTTAAAGTGTCTCAATGACAAAAAGAGTAGAAATTAGTTTTTAAGGATGAATGAAATAGTTACTTCATATCAAGTGTCTTTGTCTCATATAAAGCCCTTAAATAAAATAAACGTAGAAAAGATGTTAATGTTTAATAAAATAAATAATTTATCTAACAGTTTAATCAACCATTAATAAAAAATACCTAACAAGTTATTTTAAAATATTTTATTTAAATATTAGCCAAGTATAACAATAACTAATATTAGTTACTTCAGTAACATCAAGAAATGCTTAACTGATTATGGTTTGCATATGTAAACGACCAGGGAGCTTATTGCAAACAGTCTCGAGCGCTCCAGACTCTGGAATTCGAGAGAAAAATGTATTCAAGTACGACCATGTCTTACCTCTCGAGACCCGTAAAAGTACCTGCATACATTTTATCAAATACCCGAGTCTAGAGCGCTCGAGACTGGCGGACTCGAGAATGTTTCCGATAAGACTAAGTTCCTAAGGTCAAAAGTAATTAGTTCGAAGCATCATAAAACAAAGTAATAGATATTACTACGAGATTGTTTATTACACAGTAGCAATCTAAGATATAATAAAATTAACATAGATGCATATTTGTAGAACTAGACTTTCTTGTTATATAATTAAGTCAATAAAAGAAATAATATAATCTTTCAAATAAATATTAGATAAAATAAAAAAATACTTAAATTAATTTTATTTGATCCAATTAAGTAAAATTAATGTAGCGCATATAAATGAATTAAATTATATTTATAACTAAATGCCTCGGCTAAGTTTATATAGGTGTCTATTATTCTTTTATTAATGGATGGATACTTTACATAATTACATAATTAGTATTAAACAAGCGATGTTTGTATTTGTAACCATTTAATTAAAATAAATGTGGCAAATAAAAGATATAAGAAATAAAATCTGTGCCGCACTAAAAAAACAAATAAGAATTATTAGACAAAACTTTTTAAATTCCGTCAAAATTACATAAAAAGATTAGACTGAGACGGATAGACATTTACAAAACTTTTTATACTGTCAAATTTCAGCACGACCCCATACGGAGAAGTAGATCAGTATTGAAATTTCAGCACGACCCCATACGGAGAAGTAGATCAGTATTGAAATTTCAGCACGACCCCATACGGAAAAGTAGATCAGTATTGAAATTTCAGCACGACCCCATACGGAAAAGTAGATCAGTATTGAAATTTCAGCACGACCCCATACGGAAAAGTAGATCAGTATTGAAATTTCAGCACGACCCTATATGGAAAATTAGATCAGTATTGGCTTTATATTTGAGGCTTTCGGACAGACATCGATCCAAGTAAAGAACAAGCTTATTATCTAGCGCTACGTAACATAACGATTTAAGAAGTTATAAATCGATCTATATAGGAATATAATCTATAAGGGAAATAGGACTTGAGTAAATTAAAGTTATTTAAAAATATCTGTATCCGTGGCAAAGTTGGTAATGACCCGACTGCTGAATCGAGTGGCGTGGCTTCCACTCCCGCACAGGACAAACATTTTTAATTTGTGTTTGTCTTGAGAATGGGTGTTTTCTATGTATAAAATGTATGTATTTACAAAAAAAAAGTATACCCATATATTATGTATTTGTTTGTATCCATTGTCTGGTATCCATAGCACAAGCATTGCTCAGTTTGGGACCAGACAACGGCGCTATGTGTAATGTCCAAAAATATTGATCATTATTATTTATTTAGTGTAAAAGTTAAAGCGTAATTTGACAATAATTATTGCGCGGCAGTATTAAGGCAATTCGACCATAGGTAATATAGCCATACCACATAAAGATCATGTTTGATGGTTAGTAATGTAATCTACAGTTGACAACAAGCTTCATAAACTACTATTTGATAATATGGTATAATCCGTCCACCCACAGGATATAAAGTGGATAGTGGATATATAAACCCCGATCAAGCGAAAATTCAATTTACCCGTTTATCAAATGTGGATACGGTCATTCCGAGTGTGGGAAATATCTGGTCATAACTCTAAAGGGACTAAATTCAATCTAGGTCGATTTTCTTTGTTGAATTTTGTCATCAATTGTTATATTAATTTTACGTAGGTAATGATAATATTTGATTAAAGAAATGTATGTATTAGATAATACATTGGTATTTTACTGCGCATGGTAAATAAAGTCTTAGTCCAGAAGTGGGAAAATATAGAGACTTACCTAAGAACTTGTCCTAAAATCAAAAGTCATGGTTGATATTTAAATGAAGCAAATAATATAGATGTATAAAAACCTAACTTTATTAATTCTAACGTGATAACTAAATTATGTAGCTAGGTACCTAGCTTATTTCATTATTTATGATTTAATATTGTTTAAATAAATATAATAATGAGAATGAATATTGCAAGAGCACCGCAAGCGGTCCTCGCAGAGATGACGCGGGTCTGACAAACAAAACCTAATCTTATAACCGGTTCAGTTAGAATCTTGCTTGGCACGCCTAGTGATGTCACAAAGAACATATATATATACAATTATTATGAAGCTGTATTGGATGTTTGTTCGTTTAGGTAAATATTTCGGGCGAATGTTAAAGATTTCATATGGATGTACGGATAAAACATTTTGAAATGACTTCAAAAAAGATAATTTATAAAATAAATAATATAACCTAAAAATAAAGCATATACAAACATGAATATCCTATAACAAATGTCACAACCTACACAAAAAAAATTCTTCTTAATTTAACCCTTGTGTCATGGTCCCTCATATGCTGGCAGCATTACCTCGCTGTACCGCCTAACAATTTTTTAAAACGAGGAATGCTCCAGCTCACAGATCCCTTAAGGCGAGAACAGGTTGTTTGGATAAATCGGTGGCTTTAACGAACTTAGGTTTTTTAATTTAAACGAGTAGAAACTTTTGTATTAAATATTAATATATTAAGCAAACGTTTCTACTCGATTTTTTATTGATTTACTAAAAAACTAAAAGTATATTATGCTAATATTGAACAAACATATTTTCGTAAATAAATATCAAATTGTACCTATTGATATTTAATTATAATAAATCACTGAAGTTACCAGACTATTGTTTTATTATTTGATATTATTGAATAAAATTATCATAAATTATATAGAATGATAGTACCTATAATAGTGTAACTGTAATAGTATTCAGCTCGATGATGTGATGGCTGATATTGGTACTTTTTACCCGACTGTGGCAAAGCCAAAAAGGAAGGCTAAGTATATGACTTGTATCTACTTGTGGCCGACTCAATGTTACCTCGTAGCTACTAAACGGCTGAACCGATTTTAATTCAGTTTTATTGTTCCATAGCTGAATAAGAAAATTGGATCTCATAACTTCGTCACGCTTGTCTGTCTATTCCAGAGCGACAGGATTACTAGGCGCTAGCTACTTACTATTCGTTTACCTACGTCACAGAAAATTTTACCCGACTGCTCTTTCGATATCATTCAGATGGTGAGATAAAAAATTGGCAAGGGAGCTTATTGGGAACAGTCTCGAGTAAGCCTAATTCTGGAATTCGAAATAAATTTATGAAAGAAAAATGTATGCAAGTACTTTCACGGGTCTTGAAAGGGAAGTACTTGCATACATTTTCCACTCAAATTCCATAGTCTGTCGTACTCAAGACTGTTACCAATAATTTCCAAGGACGCGTTTTCACAACCCAATACCGAAAAATACTAACTTAATCTTTTAAAATGTAAAATTATAATAGATGCACTATAAAAAGAATAGGTAAAGAATATATAGTGCGATTAGCTTAGTGTTTATTTTTAAAAGAAAATAGTTCTTACGGATGGACTGGCAAACAGACGACCACATTAATAATAAAACCTGTTGATGTAGTGGTTAGTGTGTTTGCTCTGAAATACCTACGCGGGGCTCTTGGGTTCGTGTCTCATAAGTGAACATAAGTGTTGTTTTTTTTTTAATTGACATAGTTCCTAGTTTAGAAATACTTATTAAGTCACCTATTATTTGGTTTCTGCTTGGGGGTCAGAGCAATGTCTGTATTAGAAACACATACCTGCATAGCTTTGGAATCTCTCACGGTGAGTGAATTAATCATTATTAATAATAGAATGTATTAACTATTGCTGACAAATAATAATATATATGTATATTGTTATGGTTATTTGACTACGAAACGCAAAATAAAGCTTTAAATTAGTAAAAGTTATATGAGATACCTTCCTATTGAATGTTTATAATGGTATACTATAAATAGAAATCCCAATATTCTAAAATGTTAATGTGTGTCTAAGAAGAAAATCATGAATTTATTCAAGATTGACGATTTACCCACAATGTTTATATATACTATGCCCCTCTAGGTAGGTAGAAACCATATACTTCGAGTTTTTGATCGTATGACCTGTGCAATAGCCTTACTATGACTCTTCTTTAGAAAGAGACGAAGCAAACCTGTCGTCGCTTTTCTATTTCTTCCAACGTCCGCTATTTTGTTTGTTTATGTTTATGTGTACTAACAGTTTTGCCTCTTCTCTAGGAAATGCGCTGTCCAGTTCCCTTTTTTTCACATTATTTATCTCTATGTTTGGTTTTTTTTAGTACCTATGTATATAAAAACGTAGTAAATATCATAAGTCACACAAATTATTTTGTGCATGTTTTCTTTTAAGTCAACTGTTGATACTAGGGTATTTGTAAAGGCTAATTTCAATCTAAAGAAGTAAAGTTTTTAACAAGCTCCGTAGAATTTTGTAATTTGAAAAAAAATCATAATAAAGTCGTGGTGTCCAAAAGATGCGTTCAGTGTTTTTTGCTATACGCTACTGCAATTACTAGAACTAACAAAAAAAAAATACAAAGCTAGAAAGACAATAAATGTCACGGTCAATTAAAAGACAATTGTTTCAAAGGACTTTTTAAAAGAGAAATTTTCACTATCCGACAATGTTGCCTTTTCACTTCGTTGCTCAAAAATTTCTTTACCGGACGACATTTCAATAGAGTCTAAAAAACAAACAAGACAAAAAACTCGAAGGCTACAGAGAAAGGACAGAGCTAAATGAAAGAACTTTGTATAAAGTTTGACACATTTTTAGAAACATCAGGCACGCAATGTTCGCTCACACTCTGCGACCGTAAATTTTGTTTAGTGTCAGAATGAAAAAGGGGACATCATTGTTGAAAATTTTTAAGCGCATCCTTTGATTTCGTATGCTTAAGATCATCATAAAATCTGTTACAATTGTAGGTAATAAATTAGTTATATTTATTAACGAGGAAATGTTTTTTTACTTTGATCACATAAATTCCTTGAAAAATACCACTTGTGTTTTCAGTAAATATTATGTAACTTTCTTACTGTTCTTTTTACAATAGTTTCTTAGTTTCATTCTTTAAAAAGAGTCCACCTTGGTTTTGAAATTTTTTAGTTATTGACTAACGGGAATTAAAGGAAACCAGAAGAAATCATTTTGTGAACATTTTTTTCATCATACTTTAATTAACTATGTTTACATTGTATACTTTTTAGTTGATTAACAAAGAAATGTTAAATAGAACTTCCTGCCGGCTTTTTTTGCAGAAATTAACATTGTTAAGATTGTATTGACGATTCATATGTGTTCACAGGAACCTAATTAAATAAATATTAATAGATTTGATTTAATTATGGAAAAAATATAACTAAACTAAATATTGTAAAAAGATTTCGTCATTTACAATAAGCACACATTATAACTTATTTTATAAATTGCAAATGCGAGTTTGTTAGATATAGCACTCATATCTATATGTAGGTATATATAATTTCATGAAATACCAGTTAATATTAAACAACCAGGGTTTTTGTTGAATTTATACAATAAAAACATATTGCCTACCTGATATCATAATTCATTGGCATTTTATAGATGCCTTTTGCGACTATGGTAAAAAGTAATATACCTGTGATAATAACGCATTATAAGTAGGTAGCGAAATGTTTATAGTCAAAGATATTTATTGTACTGCAGTTTGTATGAAAACACTTTTTTAACGTATTGATATAGTACCCTAAAAGTTGGATATATATCTATTTCATATTATAGTTTAAAATAACCAATGGAAATAATACGATATTATGGTATATTCTTTTTAGCTGAGCTTGGATTTCTTGTGATTTCTTAAAGCAATCAGATGCTGGTTATTGCTAGGGCTCGGGTGTTCCCCTCGATATATTTCCTTTACGGATAACAGAAAGAAGTAAGCTCCATTCTACGGAGGCACGATAAGAATTTCATTTCCTCCCGACTGAGAAAGCCTTTGCAATCTGAGGAAGTCGCTGACAAAAATACCTAAGTGATAAAAGCACTGAATTCAGTTCAGGTGCTGAGAAAATTGTGCTTGTGGCTTTTTATTTTATATTGTTGTGCGAGTACCTTACTTGCTTTTAGAGGTAAGAAGTGCTTACGGGTAGTTGCGACATAAGATTATAAGAGATTTAGGTAATTTTATTTTGTATACAATTATTCACTTTGCAGATAAAAGTGGAAGAAATATCATATGTGTGACTTATAGATATAAAAAAATGGACAGTCAATAAAATTTTCAATTGAAGTTTTTTTAGTTAAAAGGGACACCTACTTATAGTTTACATTGTTTCAGTTTTATCATAGATAACACGTAAATGTGAAAAAATATTTTAAGTTAAGGAATTTTAGGCGTAGTCAGTGATTAGATGGGTTTTAAGAACGCATTATTTTTTCAAGGCGAGAGGGTACGTTTTTGGCTCCTGTTGATATATCTTCTTAGCCTTGCGTGGGTTGAAATGAAATTAAAAATAAAAGACGATAGTGAATTGCTATAGTAGGAAGGTATGTATGAGAAGCTTTTAAATAACTTATTTAATAGCATTATACAAAAACATATTTGTATATCAAGATTTTTTGGATTCGAAATAAATTATACCTTTGAATGCATGGGCACTCAGGTAAACCTAAGTGAATGGTCTTACGGGCTGCTTAAAAAACTTCGAGAGTCGAGTGACATTGACATCGTGGTGGACTAAACACAAAAAACTAAATGTATTTTTACTAATCTACCCTGCCTACTTTGTTCATGTAGACATAAGATTACATGCACATTATTGCACATGCACAAGGGGAAAAAAAACGATTCCCTTTTTTTCACTCTTCTACTTAAGAACACCTTGGTACTCGAGGCAAACGGGTATTTAAAACCCTTTTTTTTTTATAAAAAAGACCTTCAAACTTTTTATCAAATTCCCAAAGTCCAGCTGATAGCAACAAAATAAAAATGAACATTTGAACCATGGACAAAAAAAAATAAAATGCGACGCATCTTTGATTTTATTAATTCTCAAAGCTAGGTCAAAACCTTTGCCTGTCCTTTTAAAAGAAAAAATAAATTGAATTTAGAATATTTGTTTAACACGAGCTATACAGAACTCTATGACTAAGAGTTTAAGATTAAATTTAGTTTAATAACATCAATTATACCTACGCATGGTTGGATTTTGCTTAAGGTCTGAGATTTCGGATGAAGTTCTTTAATCTCGATGCGTTCCTCTGCTCTTCGAAGTTCAAGTTTCAATTGAACCGCGAAATTTTATTTGAATTCAAAAGTTTTGTTTTATTTGTATCAAAATTATTGACTTAAACATAAATAAACTATCTAAATATAGAAAATTTTAAGTATTAATTTTGTTATATGATTTGGAAATATCTACATTAAACAGAAACTGTAAAAAGCAATAAAAAAAAATAGAAACTAGCGGTAATGGTTTAAAGGCCTAGTGTCGAAATTAAGTATTATTGCCATAATAAAATAGTGATGCGCATAAATGCAAAATATCGCTTATATTAACAACAAAGCTAATTCAATTAACACTTACAATCAATTAAAATCCCTTTATGTCTTCAATAATTCACTCAATTGAATTAATGACTACACTTCAACACTAATAAACAATCTTCGGTGACACTTATAAAACACAAATTGTAGATAAATTCTTCTAAGCTTCTTATTGGATCACAATAAATTAATTTGATAATCGTTAATTCGTTCAATAAATTTGAACTCGGATAATTGAGTTCGTATAAAATAACAGTTAATGTCGATAAAGCTCAAACTCCACTTGACCGATACGTATGGTCTATACAAATCCTTATTTACAACTGACACCGTGTTCATATAACAGAGTGGTCGAGCTCACCTAGCGCGGAGAAGGCATCTGCCCGCCATTGCATAAAAGCCTTCACCACAACAAACGCTACCTCAAAAGCCGATCTAAATTTTTTAACCAACACCTCTTTACGACCCCGTCACGCAAGCTTGACTGTACAAAAAAAAAGCCACGCAGTAGGGGAAATTTTCGTAAGCCATTCCCGACTATGTATCAAAGTTTTGACACGAACACTTTTGCGCTTGGGCACACAGTCTATTTTAGTGGGGCACGAGACAGCAATAGTTACTGAGTGACTAGCCAATATGTCTGACAGAGATAGATACATTAATGTGTGTCGCACGCATTTGAATAAAGTTTAGGGGGACTATAGAATATGAGCTGCGGGATGCCGAGTAGGTGGTGATAAAGCATTCGTTGGTAGTGTGCTCGCTCCCAAATCGAATACGATGAGTAATAATATTTAAAAAGCAAGATTTGTTACCTGTCGACCGCTGCCAGATAATGCCCGGTATTTTTTGTGAGAAAAATACAATTAACTATCCCCCAGGCGTAAATCATTTTGTTGTACTATTTCTCTATTAAAGCTCAGGTTGTACAATTAGAGCGTATTTTCTTCAAAAAAAGGGAGATGACCGTAACATAATAGCACCTAAATTACCGTAGATACATTCCTGAATAATACAGATAATTACAATTCTAACCACAGAACACACTTTAAATAAAACGGTTAAATTTTCGATATATATTATTTTTAATATTATTTATTGAAAGTATGCTTCACATATAATTATTGAAATACATGAAAATGGCTTAGTTGCATTTAATTACAAATATACAAAAGCTTTGCAGTGTTTAATTAATTTTGCAACAGAATTACTGCAGTCACACGTAAATTCAAAAACTCTTATTACTACGTTGCAAAAAGTATGCAATAAGTAAGAGGTGAGCACTTAATCGCAGTAATTTTAAAATTGCGACCTGCCCCAAGCTTCAATTACAATGTGGGTCCCGAGTACCTTGGCGGTACACCAATCGTTTACGTTCGAAAATTGCTCGACAACACGGGACTCTCGAGATTGTCGGACGAGTGCTTTCAGAATTGCAGCCCGACCGACAAATCGGGACTCGAGCAACGAAAATTATTATCCAACAGAACTACGAGGCGAGTCGAAAATTGCACCGATTTTGAGACCCCGCAATCGGGAGGTCGTGCCTTACCTAATGAAGACGTTAAGTTAAATCGTGGCGTTATTTTATAGAATGTTATGGTGTTTATATTGATTTTTATGAGAATATAATTTTATAACAGCTCGTTCAGTGCTGTGGGCGTTACAATGGATTTTATAGTCTGAGGCTTTTTGTCGTCCTTATTGTGTTTCTATTATGATCTTTAATGGTATTAAATTAAGTGTTAATTTGATTTTAAATTAATTATTTAGGAAACGATAATAAAAGACATTAACATAGCTTTTTCTACTATCGTCTTTCACTATAGCTTTTGTCTGCGACTTTGACCATGTGCGATTAATTAGGTACAAAGTTACATAGGTACATATGTGGTACTTATAAAATAAGATCACCCTTCGCGTCCGTCTGTCTGTTTGTCTGTCTGCCTGCTTTTTTTTTCTTAGTAAATACGGAACAGATTTCATTCAAGTACATTGTTTTAAGAGGAATGTTTAAATAGGTATATTTCACATTCACATTTTTCAAGTGTAAGCAATTATGAAACATCTTAGGCCGGGCTGGTATATGTAGTGAATAAAATATAGAACCTATTCAGTTTTTAATTGTAACCCTACGCTATCAGAAATTGAATCTAAACCGGTTTAGTAGTTTAGTATGTTTTCCAAGTCCAACTGACAAATGTAAATTCTAGCAATAAATTAGGTTTGAAGACCAACCCACAGTTTAACTCAAGGAGTTTAGGTTTCTTTGGAATACCTATGTGTTGTCAGTGTACAAACCAGATACTTTTACAGTGTTATAATAATACATCGCCTTAGTCGTTATACCCAGCGCCATACGCCATTGGGGCCGACAGGCCTCTACCTGAAAAAGAAGGCTTATGCCATATTCCACTCTAGTTGCCTAGTGCGTGATGGCGGACGTAGTCGAGCTAGTTTCAAGCTACCCATAAGGCCTCTGACTTGTCCTAACGACTGCTATTATTGACAAATAGCCAGGACTGATGGTTTTACGGGCCCTCCAAAACACGGAGTAGCTCGGAAAAATGTGCCACTAGGTGATCACCCATCTAAGAAGTAACCACGCCTGATGTTGCTTAACTTTGCATATTGCTTCCGAGTTCCGACAAACGAATGTCACTGAACCACGGGCTCATAATATAATTATTTTGTTAGTAAAATAAAGGCAGTGAGTAAGTACAACAACAGAGAAATAAATTTCAACATATACAAAAAGCTGTGTCACAATAATCAACACAAGCAAATTAATTTAAGCGACATAAACGCGCGACTATCTGGCACTGGCATCGATATTAAGGGTGTGCTAAATGACAAACTGCGGCCGGGAGAGAAATGCTTTAAAATGGTGTAATTTTTGCTCTTTATCTTGATCTGGAAGGAGATTTTACAATAAAAATGCAGAGGATGAACGTTTAACATGCTTTAGTCCGATGCATGCGAATGTTTACTCATCAGCATATTTAAATAAGTGCCTATAAGAACGGGAGGAGTTCGCTTAATGTGGCGAGACTGCATTGATCAAGTTTAACTAAGCTCTCCGTGAAATCGCTTGACGATGGCGCGAGTGTATAATGTGAAGTTGATTTTTTTAAACTATTTATTAGTTCCTAATTTTCTAATAACTAGGTACAAAAGATTTATTGAGGTTAAATTATTTAATACGGTACTGCTGGTTGGAGTTGTCTGTCTAGCAAAAATGTATAATAAGCCAAGACTTTAGGTACGACTATTTGACGAAAAAAATATTACCATCCTAGTTTACTTAATAAATAATCGTATTAAAGAGTTTTACTCGATTTTTTTGGCAAATAGAGCTTTATAGTTAATATTCGGAGATGTCATGTTAGCATTTAAAGTACTCATTTTTTGAATTATTTATTATTTATCATTTCTCATTCCTATTGGAAAAGACAAAATTATAATTTAATAAATTACCATTTCAAATAATCATGTAATGTAAGTTTTGAAACATAAATATGTATATATAAAGTGTTTTATATCAGCCAAAACGTATAATAGTTGTTTAAAGTAAAAGATTCTATAGATATATATAAAGATATTTATTATAAAAATATGTAATATTTCTTGTATAATTAGATTTCAATTATTAATAATACCGCTTAGAGGCACAAGTCAAGCTTTATGTAACTTCCAACTGAGATATAGCCTGGGATATGAATTCTACAGCCGCATAATCGATTGAACACACCTTTTGATGAAGACATTATTCCAAACCTGTCTGGAGTTTATTTTTGTAACAGAGTACGTACCTACCTATGTATCATTATTATGTATTATAGATAAGCTAGCACTGGCAACATTTTATTGGATCATTGATTTAGCTGTATTCATAAATAAGGAAGTAGGTATAGCTAATACTATAGTTAATGGTAATATTGTGGTTTTATTTATTTGTTTACTTAGCTGATAAGTTAGATAAAGATTACGTAGATATGTCGCAGCCATCTGGTTAAATAAGCCAGTTAATTGGGCGCCTAGTTAGATCGTTTAGTATGGAAAAAAAATATCACATAACTGAACAGATTATTATATAAAACTTGACTGGAACGCTACGCTCGCTTTGCTAGCTTCGCATCTTCCTTTAACACAAAAAAAACTGAACCTTACCCAACATACATGACTTATACAGTGCAATTTCTGTCGCTTTATTTTACATACTTGACGATCTGCCTAGGCGTCTAATAAACTTGCTAATTCAACCAGATGGCTGCGACAGATATATATATAACGTACCTATACATGTACGTACATATGTATTAAAGAATAGATGAATTCATGATGGTAAATCAAAATACAGTAAGCTCTACTAGGTACTAGAATCTAGTGGTGTGTCGTTAAGTAAAACATTATAAACTGTTTTATAATGACTTTTCAGGAAGTTAACTACTACTATTTTATCAAGGCCAAAGCTTTTTAATGTTTGACCAAATGTTGATGGCCGCAGATGGCATATGTTATCGAAATGTTTAAATGTTGGGTTAGAGATTTACAAACTATAATTTTGAATTTAATTTTGACCCGTTTTTGGTTGTTTTTCTGAACATTAGTGGTTTGTTTAAGATTATCCAGAAAATTATTCAAAACATTAATTATCAATTGTAGGTGATAGCTAGAAACTGAGGCTATGGGTACTTTAAGGTTTACATACCACAGGCACCTACTAGAACTAGTAATGTATTTTAGGTTATTTTTAAAAGGCTTAGGTTTGTTAAGTTTGTTAGTTAAATTTTAAAACTTTTATTAGGTTTATAATTTTCGATTATAAACATACGCATAATATTTTTTATAAATGTCTGTACGTTGATTTTTACTTGTATTTATTTCCATGAAAAAACTAGTATCTACCTACCTTCCTACATACGGATTTAGTTCAACTATCCATTCATCAGTTTTCATTATTTACAATATATTCATAACATATCCTATTCTACTGTATATTTGTCTGTCTGATTTAAATAGAAAAAAAAACACTTAAAATGTTTAACATGCACATCGTAAAAATGTCCGACTTAGAAAAAATAAGTTGTCTCTAAAATATCCGAAAAAATGGCCATTACCGTCACCTAATATTTCAAAAACCAATAAGCCACTAAGCCAACTCTCCTACACCACTGTAATCTAAACGACCTTTTTTAAACTAATAAAATAGCTCGTTAAAAATAGCCACCGAAGATCTCAAGTGTTCAAGCAGGATTTATCTTTAGTAAATAGGAAGCACCTCCGACCGGGTGGGTTAATGACATACATCCATCAAGTTCGTGAGTCTAAATATATTTTAAACAGGTAGAATACAGTTCGTAGATGATGTTTGTACAAGGAGGAGGCAGCTTCCTCTAAAGTATCCTCGAAAGTCTGAAATCAATCCAGCTACATGCCTACTTGTAGGTACCCATAACACAAATAAATACCAAAGAATGACTTTTGAAATACAATGTCTGAACCTACCGATGACGCATTTAACACACTTATATGACTATACATGAAAATACGCTAAGATTTAAGTCAAACATGCACACTTAGGGCTACTAACTAAAATATTTACTGGTTTCTGACAACAGTACCAATAGAGTTCTTGTTAGTATAGTATTACATTCTTTTTGTCATATACAACGATTAGATTCATATTTGGTCTACGTAAGTACGACCATATTTCCTAATTCAGATCAAAGCTCAAGTGGCTCCTAATTCGACTTCGCCGGGATACTCTTGTTCTCTTTCTTCTGTAAAACGTCCTGTTCAATCCAAACACACTGGTATACTTAAAGAAATAGTTCAATTATATTGGAAATATTTCTCTTCGAGAGACTACTAGCTAGATGCTAAAACTCCTTTGCATTATTCACAATCGTATAATGATTCTTTTAATGTAAAGGCTGTTAGATCATGAAACGCTTTACCTTTAGAAATAAAAAGAGCAAAATCGAAGGCAATATTTAAAAATCTTGTTATCACTCATTACCTGAAAGACTAATATAACATCACTACATATGTTTGTTTATATAGATTTACTTAAACATTATAATTATTTTTATTTTACATGCATATTTATATATGTACATATATTTATATATACATTATTCATATATATTATTTATATGTATTTATTTATATTATAATCATTATTGTATTATATATATATACTTGTTAATAACTGTATCGACACACACCTACTGTCTATATATAACTTTATTATTTTGTCTATCGAAAGGTTGTTTGGAAGAGATCGGTTTAAGGCGATAAGACCACCAGTTGTTTTCTATATTTAAAAACATATTTTTGTAAAATTATTTTGTTGATGCAATAAAGTATATTATTATTATTACAACTCCTAATGACTTATGAAGACCTAGTACATGAATCTTACAAATACACAAATAATCATAGAATTAAGAATATAATTTTTAATTTTCGTCATACCTATAGGTAATGGTGACAATAATTTGTTAATACTCTTTTGTAGATATTTGTGTACTGGACATAGCTTAATTGAAATTTTAAAGTAGTAGTGTTTTGAAGATAAAATTGTAAACAAAAACATCTGAGACTCACGACTTTTACACTACCCTAAAACTTTTAGACGGAACGACGATCCGGAAGTCCGTACCTAAGGTGACACCGTCAATAATACGAATTCAGCAATGGACTCACGGTTGAGACTTTGCGTAGAGCTTTACTCAAGTGTGTAGGGAAAAGAAAACAGACTTTTGCTTGCAAATTACGTGTAGCTGTAACAAGCGTAATAGTAATTTAAGATCGATCGGAGTAAAATAAAAAAAAAATCATTATATCGATTTTTTTTTAAATTTAGCTCCACAACCGCTATGGCCTTACTGGAGCCTTTTCCGACCAGAAAAGTTTTATTTCTAATTATAGGCAATCCAGAATACTTCTTGTTTTTTTTTTCGAATGTAATTTAGACTTTTCCTCCAAAGTAATAATTTTTTTTATTTCCATAGGTATAACATGTATTAAACAAAAAAAATAGAAATATTGGATTGTATCAAAAGGGATCAAAATAATATTTTTACGGCGAGGGCGTTATTTCGAATCCAGAGTGAAGCGAAGGATTCTAGAGTCGAATTCCGAGCATAACGAGGGATTTTAAGGTAGAATCCGGAGCGCAGCGAGGGACCCAAAGAACGGCGCACGAGGTAATAGTAGATTGTATCACAAGGTATCAAAATAATATTTTTACGGCGAGGGCGCTATCCAGAGCGCAGCGAGGGATTCAAAGGACGGTGCACGAGGTAAAACAATTTTGCGACCGATTGATACACGCTACTTTTTATCACCCTCTATGAGAAAAGAGATAAGTGTAACTTATAAATAAGAATAGTACATTTATTTATTTAATTATCACTACTTGAGGAAAACGCACTATTCTTTAAAAAAGTATCATTATAAATATAAATTTGAGTTAACAATTACAAAGACGAAATACATTTCACGCGGTTTTTACTTTTTCTCAAACTTTTTATTTATTAAGTCCGAGCGCTAGTTACTTGTTCATACAATGATCGATCTGTATAATCCACATTCCAAATTAAAATAACTTTGCGTCCCTTGGGATTCAAAGTGCAAATTTAATCCCTGTTTACTAGAACCCAACCAGCTGTTTTGAAATAGATGTGATAAAAAGAATATTGCCGATACTCTCGATAATTTGTTAAAAGTAATGTTTAACAAATTACGAAATTTAGTAGTTTTAATATCTGAATTTTTTTTTTCTTTTTTAATATATGTATGTAACACTATACTTGGTATATTTGGCTCTATTTTGTACACTTTCAAGCTTGGGTTACATTATAATTGAGTTCCGTGCTATAGAATATTATATTTATTCTGTAGGTAAGTTATCTGCATACAAACACATAAGCAGAAGAAGTGGTAATGTTCAAATCAGGTTCACTAGAATCAAAAACGATCGCTGGATACCAGTCATTGAGTTGCAACTTTCATAACACGCACAATAAGGCCCGCGGTGGTGTTGCTAAAGCTATATAATTCTGTACTGATTATAAAGGGGAGCCGGCGGCTGCATTTCGTCTTGTACCGATCGTGCAGTAAATAAATTATTGGTTATTGATGAAGACATTATGCTTGCTGAGGAACAATTAAAGTATATCACTTTTTTGGGACTGCGAGTGCAGGGGTGTCAAAAAGTTTATTCCATTATATAAAGAAAGTATGGGCATATGAGTCGCAGAATTCCAAAGTGCATTGCCAATGCCAATTAAAAAAATAGGTATGCCAAAAATGAATGGATGTAAGCTGCACTAATAAATTTCTAATCCTATCTTGTCCAATAGAAAAATCTATTTTAAAAAAGCATTTACTTCCAAAAGATCTCATGTCTATGTACATAAATTACTATGTCTATAATACTAAAATATGTTTCATTGTTAATTTAGACACTAGTTAATTGAAGTCTTACACTCCTAACGACCTCCGTATAACTAGAAACAGTTTTTTGGGGTCAAATGGACAAGATGCACTTTGGAACTCGGCTACTCATATGATTGTCAGACAGAGATTTTATATATCTGTAAACTTTATTTTTACTTGGCTTCATAGGTTCATACTTACCTAATAATATGACCTTAACGCCTTTGTATATGAAATGATTTAGTAAGTTCTACTTATTTGTAATTACCTATATTATTTTTACAAACATAATATTTAAAATATAATTTTAACTAGACCTTAACATCTATGCTTCTGAATCAGGCAAATTTTTTTATACCAGGTATTTAACGTGTTAAGTAATTGTTTATTAGCGATAGGTAACTGATACTATTTTGCTATCAAAAGCTATAAGAAAAATACAGTTTTCAACATATAGTACCAATTAAGATTTGTAGCTATTCTTCGTTTTATAGATCATTAAAATTAAATAAAATGTGTTGTAAAAATTTTCAAAATTGTCAACCCTATTAATACCGGAAAGGCCATTAAAAGTCTTGATGTTATTGTAGGTACTGTACGTGCCCTCAATGCACTATGAGTCCAATCATCTGAATTTTTGTATGTCGCACAACCAATGTTTTGTGGTCTTATTAACAAGCAATTGTTTTCGTGACAGTTTTGCACTTCGGTGAATCTGTAATGAAAGTTAAACTTGATTAAAAAGCGACCAGCACTTTTTGGTTCCAACCGTGTCAATCATATGAAAACCCGTTTTGTCCAGGTTCAACCGTTATATTACTGGAAAGTATAATTTTATTGTTTTCAACGCAGAAATATCATACCTGTATCATAGCTATACATATTTGGATAGAATTTAGCTTACAAAAATACCACGTCCTAGATTAACACATTCTTTAAATACGATTATTTTCGTTTAAGACAAAGGTATTCAATAACAATTTATACAGAATAAAAGCTTAGCACAATATTTTGGTAAACTTATGGTAATAGGTATGCCACCTACGAGTTAAAAGCATTAACAGTTTTTAAATATAGTATACGTCTCTACTATTACATACTTTCGATAACATGTAAGGTATTCACGAGTAAAAAAATATTGAAAAATTTGAATAATATTAAATTTCAGAGGCCGGCCAAAATGGTAATGTCGTAGAACAAAATTATGTTCGTGAAAATAAAACATATTTTTAGATATTACACAGAATATAGTACAAAGAAAAGTCTTAGACTGAAATAATGTATTAGGTAAATTTCAACAGCATTTCTCCAATGCTCGCAAATATGTTTCACAATGAAGTGCAATCACCGCAATTAGGCTCTTGTACTGTTACATTTCATTCTTTTAAATATAATCGAACAATCGAATTGAGAGACTATAAATGATTTACTGCGCTCGCGCCTTAGCTTTAAATAAAACATTGCCGTAAGCTTTCAACGACCATCGATGAAAGTCACGATTGTAATTTTAAAACGTCTCGATACGCATGTTCGATGATTTTATTATTATCTCTATACACTATTTATTTGTAGATCAGATAACAGCTGATTTCAAGTGACATTCGTGTACTGTGAAATAGATGCCATGTGGAATGTTCTCATCACTTGTGTTCACATACATGGGAAGTAACGAATACATCTGTCAATTTATCCCGATCTCAAAACCCCGGTCACATTCATGTGTTGAGTGGAGATGAGATAGAGACGGGTTGAGACATCTTGTGACTTTTAAATTGAATATAAAACTATACTAGCTCATCTCGATTCAAAACGAAAACTTATTTGACTTTCAAAATTAACTAGCTTTGTTCGCGATTTCACTCGGATAAAACTCTTAAACTTAGTGATATAGCTAATAGATAACATAAATAAATTATATGTATGTTTTCTTTTATACACAATGAAACACTTTTACGACTAAGCTGTCAGTTTTATAAATTAGTGATATAGTTAATAGATAATATAACTAAATATTATGTATGCTTTCTTCTCTAACACAATGAAACACTTCTATAAATCCACTAAGCTGTTGGTGTTATAAATTCGTGATTTAGTTTATAGATAATATCACTAAATAGGATATATATTTTCTTCTATAACAGAATGAAACACTTTTACCACTAAGCTGTTAGTGTTATAAATTAGTGATTTAGTTAATACATAATACCTATAACTAAATATTATGTTTTTTTTTCTATAACACAATGAAACACTTTTACTTAATAATCCAATAAGCTGTCAGTTTTATAAATTAGTGGTTTAGATAATAGATAATTTAACTATATATTATGTATGTTTTTCTTTTATAACGCAATAAAACAATTTTATTATTCCACTAAGCTGTCGTTGTTATAAATTAGTGATATAGTTAATAGATAAAATAACTAAATATTATGCATGTAATTTTCTATTACACAACGAAATACTTTTATTAATCCACTAAGCTGCCGGTTTTATTAATTAATGATTGATTGCATAGATGATATAACTAAATATTATGTATGTTTTTTTTCTACAACACAATAAAACACTTTTATTAATCCACTAAGGTGTCGGTGTTATAAATTAGTGATTTAGTTAATACATAATTTAATTAAATATTATGTATCTTTTTCTCTAAAATACTATGAAACTCTTTTATTAATCCACTAAGGGTTATAAATGAGTGATTTATTGAATAGATTATATAACAAAATATTATGTATGTTTGCTTCTATAACACAATGAAACACTATTATTATTTCACTAAGCTGTCGTTGTTATAAATTAGTGATATAGTTAATAGATAAAATTACTAAATATTATGCATGTTTTCTCTATAACACAATGAAATACTTTCATTAATCCACTATATTGTATATATTACTTATATTATTATCCCCTAAGGTGATATAATTTTCATTTAATATAAAGTTTCTACATTTAAGCTGTTAAGTGTAGTTCATAAGTCAAAATAAATATCCTATTTCTATTGGTAGTATTTTAAAACTAATTTGTAATTTTTAAATGTTTGTTTTTGATTTACATAAGATACCATATTTTATAATTGTAATAAAAGATTTACAGACGATTTCATATTTGCTGTAAGTAATCTATAATTCTTTATATTGATATAATTTATTTTTATCCAATCACGGTGATTTATAATTTATTCTTTATGTGACTTTTATTTGGCAATTAAATTAAGATGTTTAAAATAGAATAGAAATTGATCGTGTTCGTAGGATATTGTGATGTACACAATTAAGAAATTAATTTATGACGTTTTATTTTAAAAGTAATAGGTTTAAAAAGTTACCTTACGGCTCCGTGGCTCAGTGCGGTATGACCTGACTGCTGAATCGAGGGGCGTAAGTTCGATTTCCGCAGAAAACAAACATTTATGCGATGAATAATTGCGTATGTCTGTTTTCTATGTATTACAAAAAAATATATTCTTATATGTGTTTGTATTCTTTGTCTGGTATCCATAGTACAAAAGCCAAGCAGTAGATTGGGACCAGATGGTGCTGTATGTAATTACCAAAAATATTTAAAAAAAATTACAATATTCTTCAGAATCTGAGAATCCAAATGGTTATTAAACATACATATATATACAATTGTGAATAACATTTTAATACGTTACTTTTTTTATGACATCACTGTAGCTGTGTTTAACTCGCCATATCCAACGAACATTTTAAAAAACAAGCAAGAAAGATTGTTTGATTGTCTTTGGCTGTTGAAAAACCTAACAATCATATCATTTATTATTTTTAATTCTAATGCTACCCACATATTTATTTCTAAACAATTCACATTTGTCTCAATAACAACGGGATCGTGTTAAAGTTGCAATCGTTCAACGCCCAGCACTCACCGTCAATCAGATTAGAACCATTTATTGGAATTTGTCACGAAACAGCCTTATTTTAGGTGAAACCAAAGTATAGGTAAAAGAAACGCTCGCTTTAGTAGTTCAAGGCTTCATTAGTTTACTTTGCATGTCAACATTGCTACTATAGTTCCCTTTTTCAATCAGTTATATTGAACTGATTGAATCCACATATTCAATCACTTTGCTTAAACTGATTAAGGCGCATATAGCAGCTAACTAGCGCCGCCATAAGATATCCTTAATTTTCTCTTCGTAGAAAACGAATTTCTAAAATCCAAATGTCGCAAATATAAAACTAGTCATAAGCTATTTTTAGAAGGTTTTATATAGTTTCTAAGTAATATCTGTGAGATGTAGTTGGCATTTCTGCTAAAAGTGGCCGTTTTTAGCAAAAGGTATTTTGCCAAATGACGCGTTTAATCCCGTTTTATTATTTTTAAATTAGTAATGGAACGCGTAAATTTAAAAACTTATATAATTTAGACCTTTTAAAAAGCCCAAACTGAGTTTCATGTTTTAGTCAATTGCCGAAATCGGTCGATACAACAAATTAACCATTCAAAGCCAAGGAATAGAAAAAATAAGTGGCGAAAGAGTCGTGCGACATAAACTGTTACAGCAGAGGCAGGCTTGACTAGTGGATCAAGACATTCCCACTCGCTCCCACAATTATTTTTTAACTTAAATACTGTTTTAATGTAATACAAAAGAAGTTATAATGCTCAAAAAAATATGTTTAAGAAAATTTTGAATGTGCAAACAAGAACAAAAAGCCGATAATTTTAAAGAATTGTATAGACAGTACGCTAATACAAAACTGCTCATATTTCTTAAAGTAGCAGAGACAAAATTAGATTTAGTAAGAAAAATAGATACGGGCTAACACGAATGAAAAGTATGCAATAAACGTATACTTCCGAAGCGGTGAATTCGAAATCTGGTCAAATAGCTGGTTTGAAAATACATCAGCGAAAATTATTTAATCCTTGAAATAGATTTAAAGCAACAAAATTTTACCGAGTTGCAAGTTTTCCTAAAAAGAATCTGAAGAAAAATGTAAACTAAAATGTAAAATTTTCAAAAAAAATATTAAACACGTAGGATATTTAGTCGATAAAAGGTGACTGTCTCCTACTGATAACGTGTGTTTGTGTCCAGCCACTGGATTAGTTTATTTGGTTATTGTAATGATTAGTATGTACTGATATTCGTTATTTTGAAACAAAACTAGACAATAATAAAAAAATTAATGCGTATTTTGGTCTTTCAAATTAAAAGTCTAGTATCAGTTTATTTTTTGCTTTTTAGTGAATTTCTTCTTTTGGTTTTTGTATCATCTGTTTTTGGAAGTCGGTTTAATTTTTTGAATTTGTAATCTTATAAATTATCTATTAGAGATTAGTCATTCATGAGAATACCAAAATCCTAAAATTAAACTACAACACAAATAACGGCTTCTTTCTCGACTGAACTTTCATAAAATTAAGCAATCTATACACACGTGCAAGTCATCATAAACTTGTGCAGTCATGTACATTAGGCGCTTAATCTTTTTTAACGTTCATCGACATCGGAAGACGTTTCTACTTGTGGACTTGATAGCTTTTATCACAAATCAAAACTACTTGTCTCGAGATTATTCACAAACTTGTTTTTTTCCTATCTAATTTTTTATTAGTATTTTTTCATGTTTCCGGTTCGAAAGTCTTTTTCAAATCAGGGCGCGTTCGTTTTGGGATTAAGAGTTCCCACGATTGATATTTTTTACATTTTTGATAACGCCAGTTTTGCCACCGACACCTATCGTTCGTGTAGCTTTGAAACGTAACTAACATATTTTTGATTGCAAAACTTGCAAAACGAACGGTTGACGTACACACACTACGATTAAACAGACACACACTACCATAAACAATGAATATGCAGAGACAGTTTGACAGATTAACACAAAAACCCCACCTCTAGACATGGGTCTAAAGTCTCATTTTTCTGTGGCAAAAATCACAATAATAACAAAAATATCCTTAACGAATGCATGATATTTTGCTACAGATGATACTATAATTGTGATATTTTTGACACCAACGCAAAACACAGCATCCCAAAACGAACGCGCACTCAGTCGTAAATTGGCAGGTAGGTAGGAATATGCACCTATAAGTAAGTATGTTGGTAGATGTAAGAAAATTTAATTGACAGTAGTTTTGCCCGCGGCTCCGCTCCCGCTAGTTTCAGTTATCGGCGTGGAAAACCTTGACCTCCTTATAGTAAAGCAGTTTTCCATAGTAAGCTGTAGTTACAGTTCTTCCATTTAGGATTCAGTTATAGTTATTCCTGCGAGTAGGTAATTTTATATTTTTTAGCTAGGCAATGTTTGTTTTCATCTAGTCAACTATAGTCAACCAATAGCAGCTCAATTGGATGCTCCGTTCCGACGAGAAGGAAATTCAAACAAGCAAACATGAATAGCTTTAATTACTTAAAGTTTCATATAAAGAAAAGGCTCCAGTAAAATCCTATAGTAATTTCTATGCATGTCCTGTTATCTATTTATAAATATAAAAAAAAAAAACGCGCAAACGATACCCCTGGTGTTGCAAGCGTCCATAGGCTACGGTGACCGCTTACCATCAGGCGGACCGTAAGCTTGTTTGCCACCTTAGTGGTATAAAAAAAAAACCCTGTTTCCCTTGGTCACGCCATAACTTCCGAACGATTGCACCAAATTAGATAATCGTTAATAAATTTTTTTATCGTTATTGTTTGGGCAAGGTTTCTAAGAAAAAAACAGGGTAAAGTGCATATCGGACGCGCGAACTAAGGGTAAATTGATTGTAATGAAATTTTGGTAAGTTTGTTGTGCAAACGCCGGGGTATGTTTTTGAGTTAGTACAACTCTTTCACACTAGGTGGCACGCCAGAAGTTTTAAAAAGTTATACAACGTTCGCCAGGTCAGCTAGTCCTTTTTCAAAAATCTATCAAACTGTAAGTTGACAAAGGACACAACACAATCCACATTCGTCCAATTGAAAACATAGAATATTATTTTATTTTTTAAATAAGACCTGGCCAGTGACGACCTACTCCGCAGGCACGCCACAGCCGCGGCGCTGAATTAGAAAAAAAATAAGAAGTAATTAAATTTCTGTTTTAAAAGTCCGTTGTAAAAGCATGTATTCTTTTTTTCCTGCTTTTTTGAGTTAAACACTATACAAAGCTCAGTCGTGAGGCCATTTCTGGATCCGTATTAATTAGTTATTCCAAAATATTTGGCCAAATCTTTATGTATTTTACTTTTTTGTATAAAAACACTGTCCCCATACCTTTCATCATCCTCAATATTCATAATGTAATGGTTTTATATGTGAAAAATTTAATTACATTGAATAAGCCTATAATCTTATCAGCCTTATTCGGCCCTACTGCTGGGGCACGGCCTACCCTCACCGAGGGTGATTTGGGCCATGGTCCACATGCGGGCCCAGTGCGGATTGTGGACTTAACACACGTCTGTTTTGTTTTTAAACTTCTTAACTAATAAGTGTATAAACATGACTAATAAGGTGTTGAGAATAATATTGTTTAAATTATATTTAAAAAGTACAATATCCTACTTACTTTTTCCTTATATTTATAATAGATAAATTATGTGCTAATCCAACTGTTCGTTAAAATGTTCTATTTCGTTAGGTTTTGCGTGATGCTCGATAATACCGATGAGCAATTGGCCAAGTGGGTGTCGTACGCAATAACTTCCATTCCGAGGTATGAGAGGTATTAAAGATATCGAAAAGGATCATTTCTCACCACCAAAAGATCATAACTCATCAAGGCATGATGCAAAAACTATGTACTTAAAGGATTTTGATACCGTTTCTCTTATTCTTCAACATCGATAAATAGAATACATTAAATTTTAACTAAAATTTTAATTTCATTGGATTTCTTGAGTGCTGAATTCAGATCTTCAAGTTCAAAGAGAAGGTGATCCTGTGGTTGAAAGTTTGCGGCTGAAAAAGTTGCTCCTGAACCTTTTTTTCTTTTCTACGTCTGTAAGACCTTCCGTCGTATCGTATCTTATTTCGAGATTCTAGGTTGACAGGAAGTACTTGATAGGTTTTAACGAGGTGATGAGTCAGTATTAATATACATGATGTTTAAGAGGCCTTAACTTTTTATTGCTGCTAGTTTGACATTGCTAGGGATATCTATAGGTGTGAAGTTTGATTTGTCCTTAATTGTTATACAGCGACTAACTGATACTTACCATTAGCCGTTCCTGAGAAAAAGATATCAGATTGACTGAAACGGTATATACAGTAATATAAAGTGAAGTGTCCGTTGGTTTGGATCCACGTACAAACTCTATTATACAATTTAAGATATTTTGATGTAAAATTCATTGTGAAAACTCTGTTTGTCAATGGAGATCGCCTTTAGTAAAACGAAATATAATATAGTGTCCTATACAAACACTATATGCGATATAGTGTAGATATGTGAAATTCTCAACATTGAGTATTCGCCGTATGCATGGAGATGTCAGTGAGAGCGAACCGGTGAATAGCAATCGACGAGCGTTGGCAGGGAACTCAAGTGATGAGGTAAGCCTAACCAGTTATTTAATAAACATTCAAAATGACTAATGGATGGATATAGAATGGAGGAATTCAATTGTGTAAATTTGTTACATATATTTGTATAGAGTGAAGGTTATATTATTATAATCAAAAGGTCGCTGTACTTGGGTGGAGTAAACGGTTGAGTAGTGTGGTATTGTCCATCCTAGCTATTGGATATTGGATGTAAGCCATAGTTAACCTTGGCCCAGTGTGGATTGGCGGACGTTAGCAAGTGGCCACTCGACTGACAGATTTTCCAAGCCGCCTATATAACAAGTCTGACTAGGCTTAACAACTTCTATCATATGACAACACAACCATGTTATGATATTGTAAAAAGTAATAACTATCAATTTATTCCTTTTTATTTACCTAACTCTATTATAAAAAGTTTTAATTATCACTGCTAGGCTTAGGTTGTGAAATGATCTATGCCAAGGTTTTTTCGAAGGTCTACAAAATGGGGTTATTCAAGAAAGAAGTTATTAGATATTTGAAGGGTCGGCAACGCGCGAATGATACCCCTGGTGTTGCAAGCGTTCTTAGGTTCCGGTGAAAGCTTACCATCAGAAAAATAACAGACAACTAATATAATAAATGATATTGTTAGTACTACACCGTATTTACTCTACCCCTGAACTTATTTAACAGATCTCAAAAAAATCTTGCCTGTTACTGCGAAGGTGGCACTTTGCTTGCACTTTCGTGCTCTTATACTGAATATATATGTGTGTTGTTTTTATGATAAACCAGCGTATTTACGGCACTCAAAGAAGTCGGTTGTTTCTATCATTTCTCTAGCAACCCTGCAACTAACTGGCATAATAGTCAGCATAGTTTGTTCCAAGCAGTAGAGACGGCTCGAAGGACCAAAATGTAGGATTCTACGTATAGGTCAAAGTATTAAATGGAGTAATTCAGCCATTCTTGAGTTATAACCCGGCAAACGAACAAAAATTTAAACCATTCCTCTGATGGATATGATATAGTTGAAAACTGAATTAAACTGATATATAACATATTTACCTATTGTTTAATTAGTAACAATTTTGTTTAGTTTTTAAACCTTTTCTAAATCTTTCTATTTAAGAGGTATGTAGCAGCTAATTAACACCGCCATTTAATATTTTAAATTTTCTCACCGAAAAAAACAAATTTAGAAAATCTAAATGTAAAAAAACGGCCATTTTTAGGAAATGTGCCCATTACAACTTACAGACATATTGTACAAATAATACCAAAAAAATCTAAAAATTGCTCATGACTAGTTTTATATTTTCAACATCCAAATTCTCGAAATAAGCTTTCTTTGAAGAGAAAATTTAAAATATCGGCTGCTATATGCGCCTTAAGCCTTCTTTTAATGCCGTAATATACTTACCTAAATACATAAAATATTAAACATGTACACAAGTTAGTTTGCCGAAGGTAGAGATAAATAATCAACGCTTATCATCCAAAAAGCATGACCATAACAATTTTATTGAGCATCTATGAGAAACTGTTAATTCTCTTCTTTTGGTGTTTAATTGGTCCGATTTTCTTGTTATCAGTATAATTAAAAAGTAAGTTAATTGAGAGAGAACACCATTAAACACAGGAAATCGGAAAGTCGGATTAACAAGAGAACATTGAACATGTTAATGAATTGGGGCACAAGAATCCGGTCCAAGGATTAAGTATGATAAAACTAAGACAAGATTGTAGAAAGAATAATTAAAGCGTCTAAATTAGATCAAGTCTCACGAGATAAACCTAAAACAAGGTCCAAAGAAGAAAAAATCTAATCATTAAAACAGATCATTTTTATTATCTTTTACATTTCACTATTCATAATATATTACGTGTTCTTTAAAACTTTTTGATACTCTTACCCACAATGTTCACATAAAAGTTTGATGCTCAATTGACACAATAATTCACTCCTGTTAAACAGTCGGGGACTCCGTTGCTCCATCAGGCTTAGGCAAAAATCATCGTTAGCAGCAAAACAAAATTGTAAACCCTTAAAACCACAGATTATAAACTTCATTATTCACCGTTTTATAAAAAAAATAATTCCAAAACATTTTTTTGTCAAAATGTAAGAAAATTTAAATAATGTTCTTGGTTTAACGTTAAAGAAACTTTTACCACATACCTACATTTTTAATCCACGCAATCATCCTTCTTTGACATATAAATAAAATATAGAAATTCTGAAATGAAACAATTTTTTTGGGCCTGCAATTCGCAGAAAATCGGTAACATTTTTTAACGTATAATTACAATACGGAGTGTATATCTTGTGGCTGATGGACCACTGCCCAATACCAAAAATAATTGATGGCTCATAATTATGTCAATAATATTGATAACTTAAAAATTTAATAAAATAAAAAAACTTAGGCCTTTTTTGAAAATAAAAAACTGTTGCCAAACTGACAAGCAAAAAACAGGGATAAAACTTCTGTCTTAGACCGGTTTTATTTTTATATGACCGGTTTGAAACCGCTAAAAAAATCTATATAGTCTGTTCTTTTTTTTTTTTTTTTTTATACCACTAAGGTGGCAAACAAGCTTACGGCCCGCCTGATGGTAAGCGGTCACCGTAGCCTATGGACGCTTGCAACACCAGGGGTATCACTTGCGCGTTGCAGACCCTTCAGAAATCTAATAACTTCTTTCTTGAAGAACTCCATACTGTAGTCCTTGCAGAAAACCTTGGCAGGGAGCTCATTCCACAACTTAAGCGTTCGCGGGAGGAAGTTTTTCTGAAACCGCACTGTACGCGACCATTTAGGTTCTAAAGTGTGAGAGTGAATTCCCTGCCGATGGCGAGCGGTGCGATGGTAGAAAGTAGCCGTGGGCATCATTTCGAACAATTCCTCAGAACACAACCCATTGTACAAGCGGTAGAACACACACAGTGAGGCAAAGTCTCTCCTCAGACTTAAGGGCTCGATACCGCAAGTGAGTTTGGAATCGTCGACAATTCTCACACCCGTCGTTGAACCGAGTCAAAAGGGCCAAGTTGGTATCCGGGTGCACCTGCCCAGAGATGGCAGCAGTACTCCATATGGGGCCGAACCTGCGACTTGTAAAGTAACAACCTTTGCCCCGACGTGAATGTAAAGTTCTGATAATTGAATATAAATAATCTTAAATTTTGAAATATAATTAAAAAAAACTGCAGGTCTCAATATTCATTTTTACATTGCACTAAGTTATTTTCTGAACTGACTATGCAGTTGGCTGTTGCAGCCATTACTGCTTCACCAGGCTTTTGGGGCAAGACTCTGAAGGAGTCTCAGCTCATATAGCGCCCAACGCTCAAGGTCTCCCCACGGGGGGAGCCTTGGCTTGGGTTGTCGCTCTAGGGGTCGTCCCTTCGACCAGCGTGAGCCTCGAACCCGAAGGTGAGTCAGCGCCAGGAGGGGAGTTCCCCGTTACGCGGTTGCGATTGCGAGAGAGTGGGGGCGAGAAGTGCCCCGGCACTCTTTGATACCTCGTGTATCCGTGCGGTCGCCGATGAACCCGCGGGACGTCGGAGTCGGGTTAGGGGGAGGCCCTATTAGGGGAGGTCGTTGAGACTAATCTCGCTATCCGGATAGCGAGATCGTCATCTGGAGCCGTTAGTACGTGCCGAAGCCGCCTAACAATAGTATTTAGACCGTGCCGAGGTCAGTCGGGGGGATGATAAGTTGTGGATTGCAAAATTAATCGATTCGGGTGAAAGTTCTTTACTGCAGGCTTTACTCCACAACAGTGGAGGCTGGTTTAATTGACTTGGAAATAAAATACCAAGCTCTATACTAATTTGGTAATGTCTTTTAGCACAAGTTTTTGTTCAATAAACTTGTGCCTAGTTTGATGGACTAATAAAGCATAACATTCAATTTATATTGGTTTCGATAATGGTTATGTGAAAACTATATTAAAATTTACTGATTTTGCAAAAGCAATGAAATTTTTTTTATTATTGATGTCTCTCAGAATAGAAACCGAAAAAAGAGCACTAACAGATATAATTAATGAAGAGACATACCTTATAAAAAAATAATGAATGGCTTTTTATTCTAAAATATACTTCGATCATAATAGGTGTTTTTTGTTATGTAGTAAATCTCTAAATAAGTGTAAGAAAAATGTTTTTTTTTGTTATTGGTGGACATACTCAGTGAGATTAAATTAAGTATTACAAATCAATAAGGATGGTAGAAAAATATCTAATTCTTAAAACAGAAATAAAACTTTTTAAAATTCTGTCGTCAGAAAAAAGAAATTAGAAACTTTTATCTCGGTCAGATTTAGAAACGGTATTGTTACATATATGAAACCTAATTTTTGAGTGGTAATTTTAATGCATATTTAATGGTCAGTTCTTGGCATCAAATTCACTAAGATAAGGTGGAACTGTAATGCATGCAGTTGCATCTCTATTATTTATTATGTCATTTTTGGCAACAGTATGTTAGTCCGGCGCCGTAGTTTGCCTTCCCGATATACATATTATGAGATTGTTTGTCTTTAAAATATCTGTATTTGTATGTTAAGCGAGAGAAATAAACAATGTTGAATTTATGAAAAAACTTGGAAATTTTATTAAAAATACGCAAAAAATGTGCATTGTGAGATATTTGCTGATTTAGATAATCTACGTTTCTTCCCAGTCGTTAAGTCTTTATAGGCCCCACTGCGGCACAACCCTCTCCTTGGAGGCTTAGGCCATCGTCCACTGCGCTGGACTTCCAAGCTGCCTATAAAGCCACTGAGTTGGCCTTACGACTGCTATCTTTTAACAACAGCGACTCTACTACAATACTGCACTACATACAAAGTATACCATACAAGGTACACAAGCTTACACTAACCATAGCCTGACATACTGCTTCAAGAAATGTATGTATTTATTACTTTTAACTTTTATTGTTTACTTTTTATCAAACTTACTACAGAAAAAGAGTAAATTTAGGGCTTGACGAAATTTGCAGTGTCACACCCGGATAATAAGGGCGAAAAATGGGGGAGTTACTTATGTTTGTATAAAATTATCAAACGTCCTAAGTGTAAGCGTAAAATATATAAATTATAAAAAAATTTCAACAAACGGTGTTTCTGAAAACAACTGACCGATGCCTAATTTTCAAGAAAACCGTTAGCTTTTTCTAAAAGGCTACACAAGAGCTTGTACAGACAGTTAATACCTACTTATGTGCCTGACACACGATATTTTCTTACAGTAAAATAATAAAAAAAACTCTTTTTTATTTGCTCATAAAACTGTTTATTACTAGCGCGCTAGAGCATACGACAAACACGAACTCGGAAACACACACAATAATAAAATTCTCATACTAAGAATAAAACACACTCGAAACACTATTGAAGCAATTTTAAAACGTAAGTAACTTCAAATTGGTTTTTTGGTGGTCACAATGTTTCATTTAGGGAGATTGAGCATTTGAATAAATTGGAAATTTGTATCCGTAAAAATTTACTTTATTTTAGATATTTCAGTACAAGAAAATAGAATATAATAATATATATATATATACATTTTGTGGATTTTACTTTCCTACAAAAGAGGTTTAACAATATTATATAGGATATGATATATAAGTAGGCATGACTGATGGCATAACATCAGGCAGACTGTTAGGTTGTTTCCCACCATAGTGATAAAAAAGGCATAGATAATAACTCAACCGATCACTTTCAGAAATAAACGTAAAAAAATACAGGTCTGTAATTACACTTATTAAAGATCCGTAATTTTTTTCTTTGTGTTTATTGTAAGCTACAAACTGTTGTGCTAAACAAGCATTGCTCTCAACTTATGTATAACTAAAATAATTTTGATTCCCGTTTCACACATACACCTAAAATTGTATTCTTTACGTCATGTAATATTAACTTCAAACAAGTCTTCAACGTAATTACCTTTTTATACAGTAATTGACTTACAAATATGTAATTACAGTTTTAATACTTAAGAAACTTACATCAGTAGTTTTACTTTCTCTTTAAAGTAAGCAGGAAATCCGCAGCGAACACGTACCTATAGATGAAATAAAAGAACTTCATTAAGGCACAAAATCTCAATATGTGAAAATTGTATAAATCATTTGGTCGATGTCGAATGATGTATAAAGCAGTTCAAATGATGATGACGTCATGAATAATTCTAAACAGTTCATGTCCGGATGGTAAAGACGCTTAATTGAGAGAACACCATTATGTTTTTTGAATATCGAAGCGTGTGAATTTTTTTAGTGGATTTCACATCGTCCCACATTGACAGAAGAATTAACGATATGAACACACTATATATTTTTGTTCATCACATATCTCGTGACATAAATCACCGAATTATAAAGGTGACATAACGCTGTGAAAGACGTATCGTACCTACATTATGATTTATAAGTGTAAGCCCGAAATCCTGGCCGGTCTAAGCACCGCCCACACTGGTCAAGATAAATCATGTTGCGACATCTCAAAAATGCTTACTTCAAAAACATGTTTGCCCATGGGCCGGTACTGCACGCACGGCATCACAACGAAAACAAACCTAAAAATAAATTATTTTTGTCTACCTCATTTCTTTCCCGTTGTTGGACGCCGAACGAAACATAAATCACCCAAAGATAAGCATAAAAAGATTGTATGAGTTGGGTACACGGTAGAACTAAACTTTTCGTATTTCGTTATCTCATAACAAGCGGGACCTTAAAAAGTATAAAACTGCCTACGCCTTTCTCCGAAATAGACAACGTGGTCGGTCAACGTGCCTTCAAACGTTTTATTCGTTTTGTAACTATTTATCTAATTTCTGTGTTGTATGATTATAATAATACATTTAATTATATAATTATATTTTAAATTATAAAGAAATAGGAAAAAAAAACATAAGTATTTGAAATACGTATATTATATCGTCTTCAGTTAAAACAATAAACAACATAGTAAATAAATATAAAAAGTATGTCATTTATATATGTAGCAATAAGTTCCCATAGAAATGAAATCTGTGCTGTCTCTTTAATCTCGTGTGTGTGTGTGTGTGTTTGTGTGTGTGTGTGTGTGTGGGAGAAAGAATGAGAAAGGGTTCTTACATGAATAATTAAAAGGGGAAGAATAAATCTATTAATAAATATATAAATATTAATAATTATATTATTATATTATTCATAAATCAATATTTCATATATTTTTCTCAAATTTTATACGCCCTTACGCAACCAAACATTGTGTACCAACTCGCTTATCTTTTGATCTAGAATAGAAACTTTGATGTCTAAACAAGTTTATGAAAACTCAATATTTTTTTTCCATATTGAGATAGACTATAAAAAATTGGCATTTT
Source organism: Apoda limacodes (assembly GCA_946406115.1). Taxonomy (NCBI): domain Eukaryota; kingdom Metazoa; phylum Arthropoda; class Insecta; order Lepidoptera; family Limacodidae; genus Apoda; species Apoda limacodes. Next base: position 11,475,913 of record OX291554.1, read on the forward strand.
TTATAAATCCAACCCATGTCCCCCAATCTAAATGCTGGCAAGTTATATAATTTTGGTATCGTGTCAAAAATATTGTATTGACAGTCACCTGAGGTGTAACAAACTCCTACCGTGTACCACACGGGAAGCAGCAATATATCAGACAAGATATATGTACCTATGAGAGCGCCTACTGAGCAATTAGATTTGTTAGCTTGTACCCAAGGAGTTTCATCACGCCCTCGCTCAACAACAGATGCTTGGACTAATAACCTCTCGAAGTTCCCCTTTACCCCATCCCCTCCCCCTCGGGGCTTCTGAGTTACCCCAGCCTCCCCTAGCGACCCAACTAAGATAGATTGCGCCACCATTCTTGCAATTTTCCTGTCGTATCTTGCCTCGTAAATTCCTAGTGATATATTGGTTTGGATCTTTCGCGATGCCACCAGGAGCATACTCGAAATATGATAAGAGATATTTATTATTGTTCTTATTGGTTTTTAGGGGTTCTTATGTACTGTTTCTTGGTTATGTGTTTAGTTTTACCCCATGTGACCCTATATAATTACTTCAATGTTTATACAATTACATATAGACATTTAATTTGCTCGTCAAGTCTTCTTTATAATGAATACAAATAATGCGGAAAGATATTCTTTAAAGCACGCGTTTAATAAAACACCACTGAAATCCATTATTTCACGCGTGCAATAATTTTTTTTTTAATTTTTAAGGCTTGCACCTTGCTCCATAGATTAGAATGGAAGAAGGTTTTGATGTTTGAAAAATCAACTATTCCATAAGTACGCGCGCTAGTAGATAATAAACACCACACAACATAATTAATTGTTAAATTCTTGAATATGTAATTTAAAAAACGGTATTTTAAATTATTTCGCAAACAAAAAACTGGTTGCCTGTAAAGTCGGTATACGGGCGAAAGTTTTACGTGACAATGATTTTATGTCTGTCTCTCTCGCTCTTAGGCGGGCGCGTGCCTCTCACTCGCTCTCATTGTGAGCGCATAACGTGAGCGGAACGTAACGCAGTTTCTTGAAGTGTCACCCGGCAAACCAATTTATAAGACGTTGTCACGTCAAAATATATATTGGACATTATTTGGCTGTACGTACGGCCGACCTTTGCCTCGTGAAGAAAAAACCTGTATGCGCGCCTCTGCAAAAAAGCGCGCCATTTCATTGCAAAACTGCTTCGTCTGTAGTAAATATAATTTTTTAAGAATTAGTTTTGATGAAGTTTTCATTTATTTCTAACTTTTACTTCCTCGCAAAAAGCATTGAAAAACGTTGTGATACGTGAGCGCAAAGTGTTATCCCGAATGTGTTCCTTTAAAAACACTCACTGAGCTCGTGTCTTAAATTAGGCACTTATTCGTAATTTACCGCACTTGTATCATAAATAACTCTTACCCACACCTAAGTTCGATTAGATGTCGGATAAGGATTCGGATGTCGGATATTTTTAAGATAGATTTTAGACGCACTATACGTGTTGAAACTACGACATTGTGTCATAATGAATCTTGCCAGTCTAATTAAAAACCTTGTGCTATTAATAAATAATTAGAAACCTCCACCAAGACAAGATCCATTTCGTATTTTCACGTTATGTATTTTAGGATTATTTTTTCTGCACATAACGTCATACTTAATAATATTTCCGTAATCGAATAACATTATTTTTAACAACAATATGTTCGCTCTATATATTTTTATGTACTTTTACAATTTAATTGTATTAACTTAATTTTACTTAACAAAAGGTAACGCAATTTATTTTTCATTACTCAAACTGCAGATGCGGCTTCTCCATTAACATATTAAAATGGCAACAAACTGTACTAGTAATTTGATGACGGAAATCTTAGGATAAGTTATATATACTTTAAAGTATATAGGAATTACAGTAACTTGTTCAACAAAAGCTTTGGATGTTACATAATAAATAAGTAGAAAAATACGTCGTACCTTCACAAGTGAATAAGTCGAGCAATTACTTCCCGGAATATGTAGGTATGTTTATATACCATTTTAGTTTTAATACGGTTACCCCCTTTTGAAGTTAAAAATGTGGGTATGGGAGTGCATCATTATGTTTTCAGTTTAATCCCACTGACAGAGTAAGCCCATAGTTCCAATACGGGTTGTGATACCTGTATTCGGACTAAGGTCACTTTATATTTGTACCATATTTCATACATCATTAACTATTACCCTAAGTAATACGTACAGTAGTAAGTAACATGATAAACCAGGGACAGAATAATAGTTTTTTTTTTAATTTGCCAGTTCCTGACGAACTTTAAGAATTATTCTTTCTATGATATAAGAAGCGTTCCTCCAAAGCACAGAGGAGAAAAATGATTGATTTTGCCAGTGATACATACCTAAAACAATTACGAATCCGCATTTTACATTGGTTGTAGTGCTTTTAGTGGAAGACTAAATACCACACTAAGTAACCATATAGCTCCTTCTTTCAACGAGAACCCTAAATCAGAAGTAGGATTCACAGTATATATTACCCGGTGATCAAAAATCGAAACTACAGTCGCCATATTGAAATGATGTGAACTTCCAAAAATATAGCAACGAGAGACCCAACGTCAGAAGGTCAGAAAAGTTTGTTGCATTGTAACATGTTTAAACGACAGCTTCAAACATAATTAAAACAAAAATTGCACTAAATTCTAAATGCTCCGTAATAAGTTCTTAGTGCCTTTCAGTATAAATATGTGTGGTTTGTTAATCCACAGTTAATAAGCGTAAAACGTTTTATATGAAGATCGATTCAGCTAAACTTTAAGATGACCTAGCTGAAAGATTTAAATCTGAAAGTCTAGCCAATACTGATTTGATTGATTCTCAGTAGTTTGACTAACATAAACCAGACTTTGCGGATCTCTGAGTACGTATTCAATAATATTTGCATATCGGAATGTTTCGCAAAGCACGGAAGAAACGGTAAGTTTAATATAATTTAATTTACGCGGACAACATTTTGTGAAATGTATCACAGATATTTTGTTTTAAGGTGCCGCTAAAGAAAGACAGTCATTTTACTTTTAGAATTATACAAACATATGTATTTTATCACTATATGTATAAGAATATAACCTTTTCCTTGTGACTCAAAATATTGATTATATTTTCGATGCTTCTGTATGTAAAAGATAATAATTTTATTTAGTGTTTTAGTAGAAAGAGCGTAAAAACTTTCGTTTAAGTGCTATTATAAGTTGCAATTTTGATGCTGTGACGTTTTATGAAAAAATACATAAACGCAGAAAAAAAACAAGGAAAGGTTGAATTTTGTTATTTCTCTGACTAAGGCTAACATTTGGTTTTCTCTTTTTTGTTATTGCGTTTTAGTTGCAAAGTAGTTACACAGACTAACACATTTCATTTTTTTTTTGACTTCACTCTAAGTCATGGCGGCTGGTTTTAAAATAATCGTTTTTATTGTAATATTGGTAAGAAATAGTTTTGTGTTCGATATCTTCTCATATGATCATGTTGCGTTTGTGATAAAGAAATGGTATCTGCTCAAAAAAGGTCAGAGGAAAACCTGCTGAAGAACTTCTATTTTTTCCGATCTGCCAATTCAGAAACTGTTGAAACCATAAACAATCTGGAGGAAGCCGTTTCCTAGCAGACGACGGAAGTGAGTCGAGTGTTGGTACCGGAACTGTTATTGCCGGAACGACTACTACTTCCGGCCGTGTAGACTCCAAGTCTACTCCTGGTGACATTAGATACACCCCATGCAATTTTCAAGTGATTGTAAAGGTGAATATTGTTTTATGGGAGATGTTATGAAATCGTATTTATTAGATTGATTAATCAAGACACTAGACTGTTAGTACATCTATAAGTCGCAAAAATAAAAACTTTGTACATTTGAATTTTTTTTTCCAATTAACTTTTGAAGATTATCTTTAAATTATTTATTTTTAAAAAAAAAAAAAAATGCATTTACATTTTAGATAATATTAAATAACAACCAACTGGACTGAGACTCTCTTTTCTAAGACTTTTAGAGGTATATGAGCATAGTTTGTTTTCCTCCTGCAACCGCTTGCAACTACTTATTTTGAAAAAGAGGTTAAATAATTTCTTAGCGTGCCCTTCTAGATAGAGGCTCTACGTAACAAATTTTTAGGTTTTTACTTTAAGAGCAATAAAAGGGCTTTCAGTTAATTACAGAAAAAAACTACGGCAGATACGAGTGCTTAGTTTTCATAGGGACTCAGGATTTGTTTGTACATCTTGCCGCTCATGACCCGTGACAGATGTCCTCATCTACAAGTTAAAGTCGCTCAACGAGCTATGTGTAAGGACTGTGCTTGGAGTTTCTTTAAAGGATATATGATCAGAAATAAAGAGATCCGAAAAAGAACCAAAGTCACTAACACAGTCCACAGAATTAGCAAGCTGAAGTGGCAATGGGCAGGTCATATTTGTTGCAGAACGATGGACGAGTCTTACAGTGGAAACCTTACTTAGTAAGCTATATATATACTTATAAAGGGTATCCGGCATCAGTAGGTGGTTGAGAAAGGCGGAGGACCGAGTGTGGTGAAGTTCATTAGAAAAGGCTCATGTTCAGCAGTGGACTGCTATATGCTAATTAAATGATTGATTGATTTACAGATTTTAACTTATGACCAAAAATGTAAAAAACATGAATAATTTATAATTGGTATAAAACTTTTGTCTTTTAAGTTATTGTTTACAAACGCAAATCACATTGCGCGAAATCAACTCGTACTTGGTCAGATTTGGTATACTTACTATCAGTCTTTCACAATTTTAGACTTATATAAACTTGTGCAAATGACTTGATCTGATATTTAATACAGTCGGTATCTCACCCTATAATGGGGGTGTTCACACCCTAGTCTGCGGTGACATTTAGACCCAAGTGCTCGATGAAAAAACAAAACATTATGCAAATGCCATTATGTTCGTATTTTTGTTGAATTCACCAAGTTTATGAGGCGAATAGAAAGGGTTGGGGATAAGACAATCGGGAATAGTGAGCGAAAGTTTCTGGTTTCAAATTGTAACTATTGTTATTTTTGTATTTGTTACAATCAACCCCTTGCTTAGAAATAAATAAAAAAAGATTAAATTATGTATATGTAAATTTTAAAATGTAGTTATATTTTTGATTGTCCTTGGTGTTTCAGATAAACTCTTTCTGTAAAAATTTCGAACAAAGTTTAATATGATTGAGGGATGCCAAAATAGCCTATTGAAACCATTATTCATTACAAATTTGATACACATATGTAATTACTAGAAATACAATAAAAAATAAAAAAAGAACTTCACAGTGGTTTCAACCAAGTAACAATAAAAATTTGACTTAGATCCAATGGATACTTTCGGACAAAACTCAAAAATGTACTTACTTTAAAACTACTTCAAAAAATATTAAACAAGTTATAAGCTATTTTGTAAACATTTTGAATTGTGATTGTCAGATTTTGTACTGCTGCAAAAAGCGGTCTCTTTTTTTATCATAGATATAATTTACAGAATGCACAGATATAATTTAGAAATAGTACCTACACGTTGTTAAATCACTAGTTTCTAACTTTTGAAATTCGGTACGAACAGGAAATTTAAGATAATCATTGGCGGCGCTAGTTGACGACAGTTTATGTTAAGGACTTCCTTCTTTTAGTTTACAAGTTAAGGTTCTGTTTCTTGACACAACAGTTTTGTGCCTGTGGTGACTAGTACAGAATGTCATTACAATATATAATAGAAACATCAGATTTAGTCTTTATCTAAGACCAATAAATAAGATATAGCTTTGTCGCTCTTTATTTTTATAAAATTATTATATAAAAACTTTGATTTATTCAAATATCTTAACATATTTTTTTAGGTTATAAGACTTTTAGACTTTTTGCATATGATTAAATTATTTATTTTTAATTGGAATAAGAAGTTGATGTTATTTAAGTCCATAAATGATTTTAAGACTAAACTGATATCATCGATTTGATGGAAAAGTGAAACCTATACATTCTTCCTACAATAGATATCTAAACTTTAAGGTAAGCGACACAATTAAATATCACTGTTTTTAAACTTACCAAGCGTCAAATAAAAAGAATCCAACAACTAATAATTCAAACATATTTTTACCTCCAATATTAATATATACCTACAAGTTTAAGGTATTTATAGAAATTCAGAAATATTATCAGAGAAACTGTGCTTTGACTAGGGTAAATGTATACAAATTTAATTTTACTGAAAATCGTTACGACGTAGCTGAGAAAATTTTCATAGATTTCTTACAATACTTATCACCTAAAATCTAAGTAGTAAAATCCCTGATCCTATTAAGATACTTACATACAGTGAGACAGGTAGACACAGAGTTGGATGGCTTATCGCTAATAGCTCTAGATTCTATCAAATTCGTCAACTGGTCTTGATAAGTGGGTTCCTCAATTTACACATTGACTTTAGTTGCTGATGGCATACGTCCGTCATTCGTCCTATTACCCTGGATGAAGTTCAGTCAACCCAAAATTTAATTACTAAAAAAAACTGTTAGGCCATGTTTTTTAAAATCAATCCATTGAAATTACAACTTTGGCCACTAAAACTAAAGGCACGTATGTATATGTATCCCTACATCTCTTTTGATTACAAATCTAAAAACGATTTCGACTTAGAATAACTATAGGTACTTTCTAATCATTCCTTTTAAAATTATATAAAATTATTTGATAAATTAATTTAATAAAATTCAGATACTATAATTATTATAAAAGTGTATATAACAAATCATTACGCACTAAGACACACAAAAGTATATGTCGTACGTCATCTATTTCATAGACAATCGCAGTGACAGATGAACATCAAGCGGCCCGTAAGCTTGTTTGCCACTTTGATGGTATAGAAAAACTGAACCGTATGTGAAGCTTTGATTACTAATCGACAAATTGTTGCGAAAATCTTGCAATGTTTATTTCATACCTATCCATGTTTAAGGAACGTACCCAGGTTTTCTTTGGAAATATAAGATAATAATAATTTTGAGCCTCATAAACCTAACCAAATGGTTTCTGAATATAATGGCTGCGATGAAAAGATGAATGGTCGGATATGATACAACTATAAAGATTTCTAGGTGAACTACGGAACACTAATTGAATTAGGTATAATTGTGTTTGGTTGACTTCATTATATAGTTATGAACCTGTCGGCAAAATGCAATGCACATGCCATAAACCAATATATTTCCTGTAAAATTCCCAGTACACTGCACACAAACATAATTTACTGCGGTCGCAATATTTTTGCATCTGTCAACGTGGTCGAGTCAGATTCTAAAATCAAAATTATCATGCAATTTTAGTTCAAACCGAAGCCCATTTCAACAGAATGAGTTATTATGAACACATACCTACATAAATAAACTTTTAAAAGTTCCGTATCCAATGGGCTAACCCCTGTTGCTGACACTTTGTCTGTCCGTCCATATGTTACGGATATATCTCGAATACGTATGAGTTACAGACCTGAGTTTGGTCATTTTGTGATAATTTTTTAAGGGGGCCTTAAAAAGAAGCCGAAAATTGACATTAATTGAAGCACAATTTTTTTGTCTCTTTTACCGTGAAACATAAAGAAATGATGGCCGTTAAAATTCACATTTTTAGACTAATTTGTTACTAATTTAGCAAAAATTTCTGAACATTTTGCTTCATATAGGTACACCCATATTAGTATTTATTTAAACAACCTTCGACTCACACCTGACCGGTTTTGCATTTACTGGAATTCTGATATTTCTACGTGACAGTTTTTTAATTTTTCAAATTTTAATTTTTTACTATAATTTATATTTTCCATTTAAATACATTCAACTACATAACGGACAACTTCATCAAGGTCAGGGTGACCGCTTACCACTAGTCGGACCGTTTGCTTGTTTGCCACCTAAGTAAAAGAAAGGGGTCAAAGCAGAGAGATGTTTTCTACAAATAAATTAAATACGGTAAACTACGTCTACACATGTCATTACCTAATACGTAATTAATTTGGTTTGATAAATACGTAAGAATTGCAAAAGTTTAGACTCCCTTTACCTAATTGCCTATGAAACTTTGTTAATTAATTTATTTCTGTATATTTTAACGCTAAACCTGTGGCAGATAACGGAGATCTGAGATAAAGATAAAAATAAGCACGTAATTAAAATCTCATACTTGGCCATACGTCAACATCACATTTACATACCTAGCTAGATGACAAATTAATTACATTTTTTTAAAATTAAATTGCTTAAAAAATGGAAATTGAATTATGGTTAAAATTTTAACATAAATAAAGTTATGTCGTAACCTATAAATATGTTGACGAAGTTTTGTCTCAATATATTTTAATTAAATTGTCGTACATAATTATTATAAAATTTATTTTGTTATTAAGTGATAAATTGGACTTATTTTTGTATACAAAAAAGATTGTATACCTACTACCTTTGGTGCCTACATATGTCTACCGTAACCAAGTGCAATTTTTCTTCTACAAATACAAGAACAAAAAAAGTAGAACAATCTTCACCTGGGACATTTTTTTTCCAAAATAACCTAATATTTAGACAGTGAAAGTAGTGACGTCACAAACGTCAGACGACCTCGGTGTTTATTAGTTAAAAATGCCTTATTGTTTAGAAACTAGTTGCAGTTATGTCGCCACCGAAGAAACGTCCTTTTTTAATTAAAATTAAAAACAAAAACATTTAAAATTATCTACCTATATTTAATTTTAATCCATTAGGTAGTATTTGTGTAATGCTATTTACCTATCATATTTAATTTCAATCCATTTGGTAGTGTTTGCGTGATGCTCAGAGACTAATCTTACAAAATACCAAAAAAAAACAAATAATTTATTTAAGTTCCGTGGACGTCATTGTATCGAATCCATTTTTTTTCTGAAGGTAATATTTTGTATGTAAAGACTTTATTACAGTTTTATAATAATATAAATATATATATATATAAAATACAACTAATTTATACTGTACCTTAATAGAAACCTAACTCGCCTTATGTCCGATAGATGACATTCGATACAGACATCATTTGCATATCCCAAGCACATGTGGTCATAGACAAAAGGGGCTCGGATGTGCGTCTTATTTAATTTTCATACAACGAACCCCGTTTTAATCCGCCTTCAGGCAAATAATAATAACCAAACCCTTTCTGTTTCGAAATTGGCTGCGGTGTTTTAATTTATTATTAATAGTATAAACCATATACTGATGCTCACATACCTAGATAGAATTTCTATTTATGTAAGTATTCAGCAGTACATATGTTTGGTACACGCATAATCTGTAATTCTTGAGTGGGTACATCTAAATATTATGTAGAGATTTTTTTAGAATTTGTACCTATAAGTAAACTAGTGGAAAAAGACATGTGTAGGATGTTAAAGATACTCTTTGTAGTTGCTAGTTAGATGGCTAGAATACTGGCAGCATTATCGGATTGAGAACTATGCTTGGTGAGTCTTTTCATGATAAAATCTGGAACAAGTAAATTCGCCAAAACAAAACAAAGTTATACAGACATAGCAGCAAGCTTAAGTGGTAATGGACAGGCCACTTTGTTCGCTGAACTGATAGCCGATGGGGATGAAATGTTCTCGAGTGACTACGCTGCGGAAGACGCAGCGTGGGATGGCCTCCTACCAGCCGATGGGCACGAGCGGCTCATGGCCGGCCGATTTGGAGGCATATAGGGGAGGCCTACGTTCAGCAACGGATGTCTGTCGACTGAAACGATGACGAAATAAATTTTGTTAATATACTAATAAGAGAATGTGAAGTGGCTAGAAGGTAGATAGGCGCTTTCACTCAACTCTACTCCAAAAGCTTCCACGGGTAACAGTCACCGGGATCAGGATGCTTGCCAATTTCTATGACTTTTGCTGGGTTTTTTTGGCAAAGCAGCTTATATTTACTTTTTCGGAAGATAAAACTTAGAAAACGCATCAATGCCAAAAGTCTCAGCAAAAATATTCCTACCTCATCTATGAGGCTGTATTTTTGGCTCTAGAATTTGACTATGCCATCAGATAGAACCACTTGTATGATTTTATGTATGTTTTGGCATAAAATACCGATGTACTTCTTCGTGCCTTCACACAATTTTGTTTTCTTTTTATTACATGAATTTGTGCAAGTTTATTATTTTTAGACAAGATTTATAATGTTCGTTACGAGCTTACTTAGAATAGATTACTAATGAAGTAACAGACAGTTTTTAAGGTATTTTGAAAGTTTCTCGTGTAACTCCGATATATGATATACATACATCTGAGCACAACGCGCAAATTATGTCCCTGGTGTTGCAAGCGTCCATAGACTGTTGTGACAGCTTAGCATCAGGCGGACCGTTACCTTGTTGGCTACCTTAGTGGTATTAAAAAAATTATAACTATCTAAACTTTCCATCTATTGCCAAGTAACATGGAAGTTTAGGTTGGTACTTTATATAACAAGCTTGTAGCACAAAAATGGAAAGTTGGTAAACAAAGATATACGAGGAATGCTTGAAGTCAAATATATTTCAGAGGCTCATAACATGAGCTCATCGCAACTAGACACACAAAAGTAACATTTAAGTAATGCATGTGGTATTTTCCCCGGACATTCCAACATAAAATGACATAATTTACTCTACGCAACTTTTAAAATTTTTGTTTTTCTGTGAATATGCTGTTATGTACCTTAGGTTTTCGTAGCTAAATTAATTATCTTTATTTTCGAATAAAACATTCTAATTAGGTACCAATAATAGTGCTCAAATGAAATAAACACTAGGTCTAATCTAGTATTTTAAGAATTTTTATACCTTGATTTTTTTTATGAATTAAGCTTTTCAGACTACTTTCCTTATTAAGACAACGAGAAGAATTCTGACTTGCTTCTTAGAGTTTGTTAAGGATTGGTTAAGGGGGTATATTATTCTGTCTATGGTCTCACATTTTACCACTTACTTTTTTAAAGTTGTTGGTTTACGGTGAGGGTCAAATATAAAGCTACCTTACCCCTCTGTCACATGTTGCGATGTTGCACTCTCTGGCCATACACTGCTCTACTCATGCAATTAATCGCGACGCTCGCTGCTAGGTCCTTTGACTCGCGCCAAAAAACTGACAAAACTGGGTGCGGTAGGCATGACGAGTAACGTGGCCACACTACGTCTTTGCCTCCTTTCCTCGCTACTTCCCACGCCACTCGACGAGTGTGTGGCAGCGCTTTTAGGTGATAAGCGGAGCAGAGAGGTGAGCATCGCGAGGGGCGTAGTGTAGCAGGGAAGCAGTGTTGCGGTAGTAAGCTCTTCCTCTCTCACGCAGGACTAAAGTGGTTGGAAAAAAAAAGTCTGTCTCCCACATTATGATGCGTTTGAGAGTACAACCTCCTTTCGGAAAATTAAACCCGTGACGAAATTTATATGTAAGTACATACAATGTTTTAGATTTTTTTATTCTTTTTATCCGGATGTGAAGTTTGTAAAACTTAAAATTTTCCGAAAAATATTTTTTTATTTTAAATTTGTAGAAATTACGCAAAACTGTAATACGGTTTTTAAAATAGTAAATATTTCACATGTAGTTACTGAGCTAGCAAATTAAACTTTGTATTCAAAAGGCTATAAAAACGTTTATCTACGTTTATTCACACTCAAATTTAAAAATTAATAATTGAACAAATAACTATTTAGATTTTATCAGTCACTGGTATCTCTAAAGCCGACGTTAAATGGCTTCTGAAATTAAATTAAAATACTTTAGAACAAAGGGAAAAGAGAGAATTCCGGAAATGAATAAACAAAACATAGAGATAATGACTTTATCATGAAATCCATAGTGAGATTATCAGCAGAGGGCATTCGGCATTAGCGCTATGATTTAGTATACTATTTCAACATTTGCATTTGGTTTACATTAACTATGCAAGTATGTTTTAAATAAGAGAGGGCAATATAGGATAATTTATATACTATATACATGATATAGCAGGGCTAGGTAATAAATAGTTAACTATGGTCATTGATATTCTATGTAGTTTTCAACGACTAATGGGTATTTTTGTTAAATCAACTACATACATACATAATTCTGATTACATTTTATAAAATTTTATATAACTAAAACAAACAGTAATAAATTAAGTTGTTAACAAATATTTTTTTTAATTTCCAAGTTGATGACTCCCTCGTAGCCTATAGTTGGTAGTGTGGCCGGCTATTGTGCAGAGGGTGTGGATTCGATTCCCGCACTGGACAAACATTTTTGTTTGTCTTGAGTCTGGGTGTATTTATGTATGATATGTATGTATTTTAGAAAACAAAGTAATATAGGTATATGTAATTGTATTCGTTGTCTGGTATCCATAACACGTGCTTTGCTTACTTTGCGGCCAGACGGTGATGTGTGTATTTCCAAAAATATTTATTTACATATACTATACTATACTGGACCGCAAAGAAAGCGGTTCAGTTATAAAAAATGGGATAACTTTTAAAATATTTGGGCAATATTTTTAAAATAAAAATTAAATCAAAGTTTATTGGATTACAAATATAGAAAGAATTGAAAAAAAATATTTCTTTTTAGTGATTGTATTAAATACCATAAATAAAATATGAAGACAATTTTTATATATTTTTTAATAACAAATTTTATCCACTTTTTCTACTTTTGCTTCTGTTCTATCATATGAATATTTTCTATGGGTGCATGAAAGAAGCCTCCCCGTACGACGCACTCGAAGCCTCCGACGATCACATATGTCACAGCGTCTGGCGCACCCTGGGCAACGATCAGTACAAATTACTGAGCGGCTAATCCTTTCAACACGATGGTTCCACCAAATACACAATACGATCACCAACGGCACTTTTTAGAGCCAGCCCTGACCGTCATCTCTATCAACATAGAGGGCTTCTCGAAGGACAAAGCGCTACTCCTTCCGGAAATGTGCCGCGAGACGCAATGCGACATCCTATGCGTCCAAGAAACCCATCGTGACGCAGGCCAAACTCGGGCGCAGATTCCCAGACTGACATTAATAGCGGAGATACCACACCCAAAACACGGCAATCCTTTTTTTGCCAAGCCAGACATTATTATCACATCTTCTTCTTCCGTCTGTCGAGACACTATGGAGCTCATTACCGTGGGCACGGGAACATGCATAGTCTCATCAGTGTACAAACCGCCTGGCCAAATTTCTGCCGTGGCACCTCAGCGGCTCAAATGATAGATGTGCCAGACTGGTTGGTGGCGATTTTAAAAGCCACCATACGATGTTTGGGTACCGTAAGACAAATCACGACGGTGAGGCAGTTGAAGCGTGGGCGGAGGCCAACGGCCTTGCTCTGCTACACAACCCTAAGCTACCGGCGTCTTTCAACAGTGGACGATAGCGGCGTGGCTACAACCCTGACCTAATCTTTGTCAGTGAAAATATCAGCCCCCAGTGTTCAAAATCCACTGGTAAGCCTATCCCGAGAACACAACAGACCTGCGTGTTCCACTTGCGTAACCATCAAGCGCTGAGAGCTCTGCACGTGACGTGGGATGAAGCGGCGATCGAACACTGCCCCCACCCCCGATACTTGGGTGTCACGCTGGACAGGGCTCTGACGTACAAGACACAATACTCAAATGAAGGTCAGCTCCCGCAACAACCTCCTAGGCAAGCTAACGTCAACAGACAGGGGAGCTTCACCGCATACTTTGCGTACTACTGGACTGGCACTGGAGCTTATCTGCTGGCGAATACGCCTGCCCAGTGTGGCACCGCTCCGCGCACGCCAGACTAGTGACACCGGACTATTACCGGATGCCTCAAGCCGCAACAAGCTATACCCACTCGCGGGTGTCGCCCCCCCCCCCCAGAGGTCCGGAGAGAGGTGGCTTGTGCCGTCGAAAAGCGAAAGCAAGAGTACAACCCGCGACACACACTGCACAATCTCATCCGCCGCCTGCCCGTCTTAAGAGCCGCAAGAGCTTTATGCGGAACACCAGCTCCCTGTTATGCGACCCCGCCAAAAAGCGCTGTTCACTGTGGCAAAACAGGTACCCTCCACCTGACACATTTGTGCGAGCCTCAGAAGAACTACCGCCGGGCCACAAAAAACCATGGCCCACATGGAAGGCACTTAACAGGCTCAGGTCCCAAGTTGGTCGCTGTAAGCATAACATGGCCAGATGGGGACTGCTCCGAAACTACTTAACCCAATGCAACTGCATCACAGCGCCGCAATCGATGGGGCACCTACTGGCATGCCCCGCATGCCCGCATTCCTGCTCTGAGCGCGACCTGCGAGACGCTACGCCCAGGGCTGTCAACCTTGCTGTCTACTGGGCATCAAATATTTAAAGGGCCATCGACACGAAAAGAAGAAGATATGAATATGGCATTTCTTGTGCAGAAAATCATTATTCTGAACAAATTCATTTAAAAATATGCAACTTAAAAAATAAAAAATTAGTTCGGTAGCAAGTACCCATACCCACTTGTAAATATTTTTTGCGTCTTTTAAAAAATAACAGTTTTGTAGCGATAAAAAACAAACCGCTGGACCGATTTTGCTCAAACTCTTTTCAGATCTAAGTCATGACGTGGCGATATCGATTGATACAGTTATGAGACAAATTGGTTCATGAGATATCAAGGACCAAAAAAAATAATCTAAAAACAAAAAAGAAATAAATAAATGCACCTAAAACATACCAAATATTAAACTATAAGCAGGGTTCCGCCGGCATCATCATCTGTACTACTATTTGTTACTTGCATTGAAATTTGTCCCGCCTGTTTATTGTCTCTATATCTATAAGTCAAAATAAGTTAAAGATAATCTTGAACTTTAATGACTTTGATTTAAGCACTATAAAATTGTCTAGTAGAATACACTTTCATTATGCTAGCTCCAATGTTTTGGAAATTAAACAGGTTTTTGATAGCGACTCGCTTTCTTTGCTGCCCAGTGTATAATTAATTAAGCTAAAAAGTTTTTTTTTGTTTAAACGCACCAATCTCTAGTAGATTGTAGTAGTTAGATTTTAAAAATTTGTTATTTGCATTTTATAGCCCGATTCTTGAGGATGGTTAAACGTCACGCTTTGACGCTTAGAAGCCTAGTAAAAATAAAAAAAGTCAGAAAGAACGCTAAATGTAAACGAAGTTATGGCGCGGGTGAGCAATGCGACGCGGTGGGTTGAGGCATGCCGCCGGCAGCTTGCATAGCAAAAGAAATGGAACGGGCGCAACAATATTTGCAGGGGCACCTAGTCTTAGCAATATTTTGTTATATTATATTTATTTTATCAAAAGCAAAATAGCGAAATTACGTTAAATAATAAAGTTTGACATACAAAAACCCGACATCTATAATAAAGTACCTAATTTAACAAAGTTCTTCGCAAGCGTCAACTTGCATTGCAACGTAATTATTATAACATAATCTACAAGTAACAAAAACCGCACAATAAAGACCTAAACTGATTCGAGACTGTAAAACCAGATACTTAGCTGGTAGGCCGGCCTTCCGCGACTGTTGCCACTTTTGGCGATCTCTAATAACTAACTTTGAAAAATCACGCAACTGACACCGTAATGCGGCCGACGTTAAAAAATTTAAGGGTTTCAAGTGTAATTAAGAATATCGTAGCAGCTATCGCTGTCATGATCACATATTGCAGCTGCAAAATCGCGCAACTTAAAGTCGCTAGTGTGCGGTAGCTGTTGATGATAAAGCCTTCAGTGACTGTTGCTACTTTTGTCGATATTTGCCGAATCAAGTTGCCAAATCACGCAACGCTAGTGTGCAATGGCCGTTGATGCTAAAAGCTTCAGTGACTGTTGCTACTTTTACGATCTGTAACGACTTACAGCTACCAAATCATGCAACTGAAAGTCGCTAGTAAGTGTTGGCCGTCTTTGTGTATAGAAACGATAAAAAAAATTAAGATTTAAAGTGACATTAGGCATTTAGCAACTTTCAAACCCAAACTCAAACTTTTTTATTCAAATGGACTTTTAAACAGCACATTTGAATGGTCAGAATAATTATTAATTAAAAAATTAACATCGGTTCGAAATGATTTATTACCGAGAAGAACCGGCAAGACACTCAGCAGTTAATCTTTCATATTTTTCAACTTCATATTTAAACATAATATAGCCTTACACTAGGTAATTACATAACAATGTTTTAATTAAACAAATATTACAAATTCTCAAACAAAAATTCAAATCAATTATGTTCTAATCACGCTGGTCGAAGGGACGGCCCCAAGACGAGGCTCCCCCCGCGGGGAGCCCTTGAGCGTTGGGCGCTATATGGGCTGAGAATCCTTCAGAGTCTCGCCCCAAAAGTCCGGTGGAGCAGTAATGGCTGCATCAGTCAACTGCATAGTGCAATATTAAGCTAGATATTAAATATCAAAGCGGTTTTTTATTTTGTCTGAAATTTAATCGATGTATTCAATGCCGCTAGACGGCGAGCAGATACATTTTATGCATTCTAACGAAATAAGGTAAGATGAGCCTAATTCCAAATTTTCATGCAAATCGGTTCACAGTAAAAAAAAATCGGAGGTATACCCTATTTTTCGCTCCAATGACTGCACTATTTAGGGTAAATTAACAACAAGTTCTGGAATTTTATTGTAGAAAAAAATACTTTGTATTGCGAAAGAGCTATGTTCCTTCTGAAGATGACATTTTAAAACTACCAATTTATCCTTATTCTTTGTATTAATTAGCAAATAAGAGACCATTTTTGCGTACATACATTAGACAAGTGAAGATATATTGGCAAGGAACAGTTGAAATATCAATTTCCCGAAATAGTTCCCTAAAAGAAATTCGAGGTCCTAATTTATAGTGACAGTTCTGCTCTCTTTTGCAAAATAAAAACTGTATCAATATCAGCTGCCTTACCCCAAAGCAAAATGCCATAAGACATTACGGAATTGAAATAGCTAAAGAAGACGAAGCTTTCCACTGCAGCCTATTGTCTAATGTAATACCTAGAAACACTGTTGAGTCTAATTGTCCTATTTCTTCTACATATTCTTAAACATAATTTTGTTCTTATATTTCTGACATTTGGCATCATAAATTTTAAACACTTAGTCTTTTTCGCATTAAGAAGTAAGTTATTTGCCGTAAACCACTGAAGAACCTTAGAAAGTGAACTGCTTGCGTCGCCAAAATTAGTTTAAAGAGAAGTGTTATCTACAAATCTTGCACAACTTCTCCACAAAGAAAGGCAAGTCATTTATGTAAATAAAAAATAGAAAAGGACCTAAAATAGAACCTTGAGTAACTTCTAATTTTACTTCTGGGCCATTGGATTTTACTTCATTGATTTGAACCTGCATTCTACTACTTAAATATGAACGGATAAGCTAAAAGCCAAATCTGCAATGCCATAATTACTCAGTTTTCGTATAAGAGTTTCATGTTGCACGTGTCTATCAAATGCCTCTGATAGATCACAGAAGATAGAAGATATATATAATAATAATGGAATATTGTGACTGTTCCCAAGCATCAAATATATGTTGTATAAGGGTAACACCTGCGCGTCGGTTGTGGGACGCCCTTTCGTAAAACTCAACAGTTACTCATCCTCAACAGTTGAGGATGAAGTAATCAATTAAGTTAAAATATTCAAGCATCTGATTGAACATAATTTTTTCAAAAAATTTGCTTATGGCAGGTAGTATAGATAGGTCTAAAATTATGAGGCATCTTTACTTCCACTTTTATTTTACTTTATTTCATTAAGACTGGCAATATCTCTTCGTCAATACACTTATTAAATATAATAGCTAAGATTGGTGCTATAATATCAATAATTCTGGTAAGGACTATAACTGATATACCCCATAGGTCATTAGTTTTTTTCTGAGATAAAAAAAATATTATAAAGATTATTAGCATTATCATAGCATCGCTTGACCATATGAAAAAAATGAGCATAAACTAAAGCCATATTTTTTACACCAACAGCAAGACACGTTTTCATTTATATAAAAAGTGATGTTTTTGAAATTTATTTATTAAAATTTGCTGCCATTGAAAAATCACATTCTGTCGAACTGTGTGACAGTTTGACGGCAGCAATACAATATCTTTAACGAACGACTGTAAAATTTTATCATTACAATTTATTTATTAATACGTACCCCATTACGATGCAAATTTCACTGATTATTCATTTTGCTAGACATAACAAACTTATCTAGTGTCAAAAAAATATTATAGATATGGCTACGTTAGTACAAAATAGAAATAGTAGGTAACACAATTTTGTAATCAATATTTTTTATTTTTCGAATTCGAATAATTTACTGTAAACTACCTATAAATAAAAATATATAAATAGATATTTTAAGATTTCGTAAGTAAAAGCAGATATTTTTTAAAGAAATGTACTATTAAGTCAACACAAGTACACTTGTAAAATAATGCAACTCAATGGACTGTATTTTCTTGGACATTGAGTTTATTTTTTATAAACCGAGGTAAAATTTTCTTTAAAGCTTTGTCGCAACTTTATCTACGTTAGCCACTGGTCGATGCGTCGGGCAAATTTATTAACTGCGATACGCATTCAGTGTTGCAAACTTAAAGGTGACTTTAATTAATATTAATTATAGCCACACATTTAATGAATGTAATTCGCCTGATAAGTCGCACATCGTCTTTGTGCTTGTCATCGTGCGTTGGGAAAAAGCGCTAAGCTTTAGATTTAAATAATATCAGATAATTTCCATAATAAGTATCTTCCTAATTTCTTAAGTAACAACAATAAATTTATACACTTAAGTTTTTCTTTAGTCCACATTTTCTAAGCTTGTTTAAAACTTTGTAAATACATATTGCAGAGGCATACCCATGCACTTAAAGAATTAATCTAAGTTTGAAACAATTCCATGTAGCGTGGCGAGGCAAAGGAGGAGAGAGCAAACCGCAAGGTTTCGAACGCTTGAATACTATATACACGAAGATTATGTAGAGAAATATATATTTGGCTATGTATTAGCTTAAAGTTACCATATGCATAGCAGTGGAAAAAAAAAATTCAACTAGTACTAAAATTAAAACTGTAAGTAGGTAGTTTTTAAATGTAATGGCACAAAAAAAAGTTTTCCTGTTTTAACTTCATAGAATTTCCTATAGATAGAAAATCTGCAATAAAGTAAATGTTAACTTCATACGTTTCTAATTTAAAATAGGTAACATGTAGGTACAAGTTAATTACAGAAATACATTGTACCCAACAACTATCAAATGTTAAGCAGAATGAGGCCTAGCTTTGAATATTATTTCTGCACCGCATTGTTGCCTACCTACCTTGCTTGACTGCTTACATCTACCATTTATGAATTGACAAGGACTTATGTTACAATAAGTTGAGACTAGACGAATTAATTAACAAAAGTCAAGTTAGCCGTCATTTATTTTTAAGAAATTTTCGAAGAACATGTCTTTTTTTGCTATCCGTTTATAAAATGTTTACCTAAAAAAAAAGTATAATACTAAATAGTGTTTATACACAGTACAAACGAATTTTCTGTGGACTCAGGTTGGCAAATACTTACATTCCAAGCAGTCAATATCATATTCCTGTAACGACTTTATCGACTTACGAAGTAGATTTATTCGCCAAGAAACAAAACAAATCGAACAACAACTTTATAAAAGCCTACACACACCAGCCCCGCCTTGGCACATAAATATTACGCACTCGCTACGCTCAAATTTCGCCACCGTCTGCTTTATATTGATATATTGTATTGTTTATGGTGCGGCCGAATCAAAATTTGATATATAGTACAACGCGTGCGATGTTCACGTACAACTTTCGTATTTGGAACGGTTGAAGAACTTAGAATTGGCAGGATGGGGCAAAATAAATTAAAGTCATTATAAACTGTTTATACTTTTACTACTTACTTATAAAATTATACCTTATAAACTTTAACATTTAGGTATAATTAAAGTAGGTAAGTAAGTACATAGTCGGTCTGCTGCCGTATAAAAGTTCTGTATATATACCACCTAAAACCTAATAAAAATATAATGAAATCTCAAATTAAAATATTTTTACAAGATTGGCTTTTTTTACTTAAAAAAAATTATTTATAGCTAGGTTTATGTCACAATGAACTGCGACTGGACAAATTAATTAACAAAAGTGACGTTAGTCGTTATAAAACAATAGCATTCGAAGACCATAATAAATGTTACCCAAAGATGATGTTACCAATGTATACTAGTGGACCCAACGTTATCCTGTCTGAACGATGGCTTGCTTGCTATTAGCAGGTTCAGCAAATGTTTGCAATTTGCATTGTCGATGAATATTTTAAAAAAATAACCCATTTTTTTCGTCAGAAAGTTAAAAACATTGCAGCGCCACAGCGGGTTAGCGGCGGGGTAGCGGGTTCAATTGTGAATCTAAGCCACCACAAAAAAAAAACATCAGAAAATCAGTCAAAAATAATCTAAGCCATCCAGTTATCCACTTGAACACACACATAAATTTTATGAAAATCGGTCAAGTTGGTTAGTTCAGTGACTTAAAGAATACACTTACAGAGGAATATAAAGATTTTTAATAACTCCATCGCAGCGGCCCGTATTGGATCCAAATTTTGCGATATTTTTCAGCATTAAATCTACATATATCGTGTATATATCTACGTATAAGTTATTTTGCTGTATAAATAAAAAATATGAATAACTCGACCGCCGCGCCACCTACCTGTCCAATTGTGAATCTAAACCATCCAGAGTACCCACCCAAACACACACAAAAAATCGGTGCAGCTGTTTAGGAGGAGTTAAGTGACTTACATACGGAGAGAAGAATTATATATATACAGGTATAATTAATTTATCTAATTTGCTCTACCTTACCTACGCTTATACCTTATACGTAATATATAAGTACGCTTTTACCTTCCAGCAACTACTTTATGAAGCCGCACATTTGTTATACCCATAGTTGTAGGTCTAACGCCAAGGGAATATGTTAGGATGAGGGATGAATTATAGCTTTCTACAACTACATATTTGTCTGTACCATATGTTGTTTTATATATTTAATCATTTAAATAATTTAAACCATTGAAGTATAAGCTCACTTATTACTGTATCCCTACAAAGCAATCCTACTAATATTATAAATATGAAAGTTTGGATGTTAGGATGTTTGTTACTCAATCACGCTTCAACTACTGGACGGATCAGGATGAAACTTGGCACACATATATAGGTAAGGCTCTGAAATAGGAAATAGGCTTATTTTTATCACGAAAAATTAAAAAGTTCCCGCGGGAATAACTAGTACCGAGCTTAAAAGAACTATAGCTTGCTAAAGCAAGCTTCATTAGTATAATTAAGGAGTTCCACGCTGATAGGCGAATTTAGAGCGGGCGGAGCCGCTGGGAAAATATAGTGTAAAATATTTTAAAATAGAAAACATTATAAAGTCTATTAACTGTTAGAAACTATGCCCATCTATATCGTTAATATACTCAGTAAAATATTCCTAAGGAAATAAATAAAGAAATTAATTAGCTACATTTTTGTGTTTAATGCGAATGTTGTGTTACGCCCGGAAAGCCGTTGAGGGCAAACTTCACACTTAACTGAGAAAGTTTGAATGTGTTAAGTATAAAATGTACCTATATATACTGGGCCCTCCAGTTGCGTTCCTAAACTTCACTAATGAGCCATTGACACGAATGTTTGAAGAAAATCTGGTAGAAAGGTGATTAATATAACCCAATTAAGAGGTTCCAACGGAAACTTTAATAAGCTGTGAAAAGGATATTACTCAGTAGGTAAGCTGTGACCCTTATAATAAAAATAACTTTGTATGATGAATGTGGTAAGCATAAACATAAAGAAATAAAATGTTATTTACTACACTGTATTAGGTAATTACCTGTTATATTTTATGAAATTAGGTGCACTGTGTGAACCAGTAATGGTGGTGTTTATTTTTTATCCTTTAACTATTTTAGGGAACTTTTGATTTCATTTAAAAACTGGAATTATTGTCGTTTCCTTCTGCACATAATATGCCTGTTATATTTTCATTTATGAAATGTAGTGTTTATAATAACACTACAACATAATGTAAAGCCACTTTAGTCCAGATACCAGAAGAAGTATCAGAAGCAGGGTTGCGACGATGGGCTCACCACCTGTCACCCAAGACTAAATTGGTCAGTGAAAAGAGGCGGTCCCCCACATTATCTATCTAGTCTAGGTCTAGCCACTTCTTATTGTTTGATTCTTATCAGCCTTTTACGTCCCCACTGTTAGAGCACGGCCTAACCTCATCGAGGGCGATCTAGGTCATAGTCCACACGCGTACTCAGTCCGGATTGTGGACTTCATGTACGTCTTTGATTTAGTTTTTGACGTACGCAGGTTTTCTCACGATTTTTCTGTAAAGGAAAACTACAGAAAATCTAGTAGAATGAATAATTAATGTACTCAAGAAAAAGACACATTGGCACACGCCGGGCTCGAACCTCCGCCACTCGCGACCGGTCTCACATTTTGAATAGGATTTGAAAAAAAAAACCGAGTAAGTTACCGTGATAATAATAAATTGTAATGGTTATACAGGCAGGCACGCTTCTAATCTATTAAGAAATATTTTCCTTTCTAAAAAATTCAAAATGGCTTTTTTAGGGGATACATACAAATATTAAAAAGTAAAAAGAAACGAAACATAGTTGCCTACTAGAAAACATTTGTCAAGTCGGCCATATTTCAGAGGGGTGTTGATTCATCAGTAAATAAACACGAAAGCCACAGGAGCCGTCGCGACGTAAATGATTTCATACCTACATGTAAGAATTTTTCCAATCCATTGAAAGTATATTGAACTTTTTTAAGCTAGAATATTATATAACGAAAAGAAAAAAGGTCGTATAAATATATTTCTTTATCAAGACCTACGCCAAATTACAAAAATGCAAATAAGCTTTAAGGTCACGAGTGCATTTAAATAAATAGCTGATTTTGCAAATAAAAGATGATTTTAACGATTTGATAAACCATTTTTAGATGAAATGCCTATTTCCTTATCTACTTAATTAAATATCTATATGCAATTTAGCATATCTATGTTATATTCCTATTTCATTTTTTAAAAGGTACATACTTGAAAAAAAAAAGTTTCTGTTACATTAATCAATTTATATAATTTACCCCTTTGACTGTCATATACTTAGGTAAGAAATAATTGAAAAAAAAAGTTTCTGTTACATTAATCAATTTATATAATTGACCCCTTTGACTGTCATATACTTAGGTAAGAAATAATTGAAAAAAAAAGTTTCTGTTACATTAATCAATTTATATAATTTACCCCTTTGACTGTAATATACTTAGGTAAGAAATAATTGAAAAAAAAAAGTTTCTGTTACATAAATCTATTTATACAATTTACCCCTTTGACTGTAATATACTTAGGTTTTAATAATTCAAATAAAGATAATGTGTCTGTTACATTAATCAATTTATATAATTCACCCTTTGACTGTAATATACCCATTTACAACCTATATAAAATTCAAATTACAAAAATAAACACCTGTTTCTATATATGTACACTGTTTTTGATGTAAGTACTTAATTTCGAAGGGGAACAGAAGTGTCCCAAGACCTAAACGACTCTCAAATCGCCTCTGTCTCGAACACGCGTACGGCGGAGGGTGATAGTGTCAAAAAAAGATAAAAATAATATGAATTGCCCATTTTCACGATTCCTCCCTTCGTTCTTCTTAGTTTTGTTTATGACTGCCTGATATATTTACAAAAGTATTAAACTGTTTACAAAACACATTTTTTTGTGTTTTCCATTTGCAATTCAACTTTTCTTAATTGGAATAAAAAAATAATATTATAATTTCCATTCCTAATATAAACTGCTACCTTCTATACCATAATATTATTCTGTGTATTTAAAAGATAAACTACTGGTTATTCGATGACATATTAACGCACAGCCAGCTCGCTGGGTCTAGATATTTGTAAATTGGTTCATGGGTTCCTTATGTTTGAAAAGATCCGCAATAAGAAAGTATTTTGCGAAAAATATCCTCTAACAGGTAAAGGGGTCCAAGTTTGTATGAAAATCAGACATTTTTGGAAGTAAATGCATGAAAATTGGCAATAAGACATGAGGTCATCATTATAGGTACAAGATAGGGAATGAAAACTCGTAGGAGAAATCCGCTGTAATTGTAGGTTAAATCTTGAACGGTTTACAAGCTTTCTTTTTCTAAAGTCCACGCGGACAAAGTTGCGAGAAAAAGCTAGTAGTTATATTACGTGCAACAAAAGGGTCAAATAGTAATACAGTGGATAATTCTGCTCCTTATCTATATCTATACTAATATTATAAAGAGGAAAGATTTGATTGTTTGTTTGTATTGAATAGGCTTCGAAACTACTGGACCGATTTAAAACATTCTTTTACCATTAGAAGCCGACATTATCCCTGATGAACATAGACTACTTTTTACCGCGGAGAAATGCTTCATTCCTATGGGAAAACGGGTAATAAAACAACGGATAGTAAAAATTATCCTTTCGTACATTCCTAATTACTTAATTACGTAATTTCTTCCTTTTTCACATAACTTCTAAACGGCTTGACCGATTGGGTTGAAATTTTGTATCTGTATTTCCATGATTGTTTGTTTTTATTCTATAATTGAGGAGTTGCCGTTTTTCGATATTTCGATCTATGTTCCTTGGGGAAAGTTGTTTAGTATAAGAAGCAGAATTATCTACTGCATTATTATTTGACTCCTTGGTTATAGTAAATATATATGGTGATATTGTATTACAGAGTTTAAGACGAGAAGACTATCATCTATATCTATATGCAAAATGTTAACCCCAGTACACTTGGAATGTAACGAAGTCACAAACTTCATATTACTATATTTATATTAAATTATATTAAAAAAAATGTTAAAAATTTTTAAGCTCCAAAGCTCATTAGCGATTATAAAATGTGTTGTAGTTTAGTTATCCTCAACTGTATAAAAACATGTGACATTTGTTTCTGCACCTACACACTTTTTTGGTACTTATGTATTGTGTAAAAATATAGAAAGACCTAATATACTTAAATAAGAAAAAAAAAATATTAAAAACTAAACGCGTACCTACAGATTTGTTTTGTTGAAATTAAAATTTATTTATATCTCTATTTCTATCTCTGAATAAATAACTGAAAATAAAACCGTCCCTTTTTAAATCGTTTTAATGTTCTGTATCAACATTATATATATTTGCTATTTCTTTATATTATCTCACTTACCAGAAACATTACTGATTTATTACAAATACTTAAAACATTTAAATAAAACAAATTTTATACAAAAATACTTAAGCGGGTGCGACGTCTTAGTACATTAAAATCACATTAGCGGCGAGATCTGTAGAGGGGCACGTGAAATTATCTGCAGGCGGTTGAAAAATTAAATTAATATAAATACAGTCAACTTTTCATATCTCTTTGTAACAGGTTCAGAAAAAAATATTAAATTGTTTGGAAACGCGATAGCTAATGGAATTAAATATGATTTATGCCAGATTATTGTATTAGATATATCAATATTCAATTGAAAATTATGATACAAGAAAGTTAAATTAGTTTCTTTTAAAAAAGTTTGCAACTTGGCAAACAATGGCGCAGGTGTTTATTTTAATGAGTCGCTAGATGCTACTGTTTTCTATAAATTATGGTAATTAATATTGATTTTCATCGGTGAAATTTATTCTTATTTAAATCGATTAAGCTTTGCATGCAGATAAGCAATTTTATACAATTTTAATACACGTTTAGACGTTTTAGGTATTGAAGAAATATAAATTGCAATATATAAGTTCCATGATTGGTAGGTTTATGGAACTAGATCATTACCTACGATATTAAGTACCTATCTATGTACAGGATTGTGTCGCCAATTATCCAAAACTAGGTAGGTACACAGTTACCGAGCTACCTATATAGGTACATAGGTAATCGCATAACTGAAAATTACTCCGAAAAGGAGCTTATCTGCGACGTATGCAGTTATTTCAATCTTATTAAGTCATGGCTGTTTCTACGTCTTTACAAGTACCTACCTAGATTCTTTAATTTAATGCGCCTAGCATTATTTCATCTATTTTATTGTCATTTATTTTTGGTCTCCATACCATTCTTTGTCATTCTAAATGAGTAGTAAATGATACATTGATTTTCACAAGTTTTATAAGAATAAGCTAAGAACCTAATTATGTGATCACTTGACAAGAAGCGCCAGGGTAACCGCTAAAGCACACGGTCGTAGAAAGCCTGCAATATGCCTCACCAAGGCGCGTTTAATATTAGAAGTCCTGATTTATGCCCTGCTCCGTAATGAAGTGTCTGCACACTGCAAACGTGTGTATATCCCACTAATTCACTACCCACGATTAATGGATGGTGTTATACTGCCGGGATGTGAAACTATTGTTCCATGGCCAAAAATACTATTTGGTCTAAACTTTATGCAGTAAATTTCAAGAGTTATTCGTCCATAGGCTAAAGTCACTGTTGCTATGCATTTGTTAAGCAAAACTAAAGAGCTGTTGAGAACTAAACCCAGATGTTGAGAACTAAACACAGTGGATTCTCTCATCATAACATATCTTATTACATACCCTTTTCAAAGATAATACCATAAGTAGGTATAAGATATACTAATATACGCAGACCGTACAGTGCGGTTTCAGAGAATTTCCTCCCGCGAACGCATAAGTTGTGGAATGAACTCTCTGTCACGGTTTTCTCTAAGGACTACAGTATAGAGCTCTTCAAGAAAGAAGTTATCAGAGTTCTAAAGGGTAGGCAACGTGCGGGTGACGTTCCAGATGATGCAAGCGTCCGAAATCGGACGGACCGTAAGCTTGTTTGCCACCTTAGTGGTATATAAAAAAAAAAAAAAAACCTTATGATGTGAAAAAATATTTTTTATTTATTTAATCAATTCTGAAATGTTTATCTGATGGTTTTTGCGCGGATCAAGTAATAATGACTGAAATAATTCTAACAAAGATTTTATATAGCTATAGATATTGATCAGGGTTATTATGACTTTGTTTCATCTAAATTAATCGTTGCAATCAATAGATATGATATTTTAAAGTTTTACCTACATAATCAAATGTGCTCTGCGCGTGCGAAGTCGCAGGGCAAAACGCAGTTAGTTAAGAAAAGAAAATTAATATAAAGGCCAGCTTACTAAAATATGCGAAAATACATTAACATATTTCACCGCTTCACATTTAATTCACGTATTCATCCAAAAGGCTTAAAATCCAAGTGCATATTCGTCTTACTCTTAAGTAAAACGTTATATCTTCAAAAGCCAAAACAATGTCCTATAAATAATTCCTAATTTATATGCGCACAGGGGTGTATCTACGCAGCAAACTCGGTATTAGTTTCTTAGTCTTTGGTACTGTAGAGGACGAAACACAAGTAAACCGTATAAATCCAATTAGTTTAAGTTCTCATTAAATCAATTTGTTTAACAGGCAGTTATATATGTACTGCGGCCCTCATCACTTTGTTTTGCAGCGTCTGCAGTCCAATGCTGTTTTGTTATTTTGGTACAACTCAGTGCTGAATGAAGAAATAGAGTAACTTAACTTTCTAAATACTTACTTGAATCGAATTAAAACACGAAATAAGACTTTAAATACCTATTAGTGACTTTTGGAGATTTTAATTAGTATATGTTATTTTGATAATCATATCTATGTCCCGCGGTTTCACCCGTAGAAACTTTTCTTTATCGGATTAAAAAGTAGGTACCTAAACTTATGTCATGTGTACTTGTACTTACGCAGCTGGTGTTCGTCAGCTCTCGTTAGGCGATGTTGATGTTATAGCGATAAAAAATCTAATGTAATTCTAAGTATATATTGATCATATTGTTTTTGTTTTATATAAACACTTTAACATAAACTCTTTTAAATAGATAGATAGATTAACTGTTCCATCTAGTTCCATACTAGAGCCATTTTGTACTAAAAATCAAGTCACTTCGTTGCTCCATTGCGACGTGAAACAAGTACCAATAAACAAACAAACACATTTCTCTATTTAATTTATTAATTATATAATTAACATTTTTTTTACTATATACCAGTTTATTGAAAACACCTATTTAATTCATTATTATTTGTACTTGTACTGTTTAATATAACAAACGGCTTTTCAGTAAGTAATTTAATTTAAAACGAACTACGTACCTAGAAACCAACGGAAACCTACTCATATTTCAAACAGTTAAATTGTAAATACATTCAAAAACAAAAATTAAACAATCCCATTCTAAACTGGTACTTTAGGCACTAAAATAAAAGTTACAATTTAAAGTTAAAACTGAATGACTAATTAATTACTTTAGAGCAAGCGCATTTATTGAGAATTATATATCTCTGTCACAACAGTTTCGATATAGAGGCCGGTAGCCGTACGAGAAGCTATAAATTAGAAGGAAAGCTGTGAGCCAGGATTTCCCTTGGGTTTATTCTCACTCAAGAGCGCTACACCTAATCCAGAAAGCCTTATTATGCCACCCTTAATACTGCGCTCAAGACTACTTGAAAATTTTCTCGGTTAGTAGACGTTTTAGTTGGAAGTTTCTTTTTACTTTATATCTCGAGGAGCTTTAACTGAATTTCGCTCAAATCTTGCCACTTATATTTTACTTTAAGAATAAAACAGAATATTCTTGTTGTAGTATAATATAAAACGTGATCTTTGTGATATATCTAATTATTACTATGCTATGGTTCTTGGCTTGGTTATAGTAGCAGCTCCACGAACTGATAACCCTTAAAAAAAGGTTGCTCGAAAGGCGATCACGCTTCAGAACTACAATTATAGATCAATGATGATACCCTCTTCTTCCAAACAAAGAAGCGATCCGGTCAATGGCACTAGAAGTCGTTACATTGTCAAAACCAAAATTTTAAAAGTATTATATACACTACCTAGATTTCAGTATATATATTATTTCAGCATAGCAAGAGTTATCTGTAAGAGAATGCATTTAGCCATTAAGTTCACTTATTGTTCGTTTTATTTGTGCTATAAAAAAACAAATGGTGAGAATCATCAGAAAAGGCCTAGTTTTGAAGGAAGAATGAAAAACAAAATGCAAATAGTCATACGAATGTTATTGTTATATTTTTATTGTAAGATAATGAAATAGATAATACAATTATTGATATACCATCTACAAAGTATTTTATTGTCATTACCAATATTTTAAAGAGGCAATACTTACATTGTATTATGTAAGTATATATGTCTTCAGGCATAATTACATAGTTGAGTTTTTTGTTAAATATTCTTTTTACTATAAATATAACACTCTTAGACTTAAGTGAATGTTAATCACTTGTCAATCCCTTAATGTTGAAAGTATGTTTACTCTGTGTGTAAAAGTGCTCTGTGTAAACTGCAGTGAATTGTAGAGACGCAGAGATTTGATTAAAAAGTGCAATCCAATAGGAAAGCATTTAATACAACGATGCGGCGCGCTCACTGGGGAGCTTTTGCGTTATTTTATTTGTACGCGAAGTTGTGAAACTGTACACTGCACTAACCTTACAGTTTTTCGTACAAATTCACTTTTGTTTCGAAAATAACACGAATGGGAATTTGAATAGTAGGATATTGTAGTAAGATTTGAGACTTTCGTTTTATACAAAAATAATAAATTTTATAGTTGCTATAGTAGTATGAACTTAGGCAAGGATCTTTACTGTTTTTAGGTTTCCGAACGCAAAGGATAAAAAACGGGACCCTATTGCTAAGACTCCACTGTCCGTCCGTGCGTCCTTCTGTGACCAGGCTGTATCTCATGAACCGTGATAGTTAGACAGTTGAAATTTTCACAGATGATATATTTTAAGATTTTTTTCTGATATAATGACAAATACTAAAAAAAAGAATAAAGTAAATATTTAAGGGGGCTCCCATACAACAAACGTGATTTTTTTGCTCGTTTTTGCTCGATATTGATAACGGCAACAGGTAGACGCTTGAATCATTCACAGAATATTTAGTTATAAATTCACTTTAAAAATAAATAATAAAATTAAAATAAAACAAATATTTAAAAAAAAATAACAAAATTCACTTACCTACACGTATCTTTGACTTAATTAATGTTGTCGGTTATTAACGTTTTCCTAATTTCAGTACCTACTCTATTACGCATTTCTCCAATTACAAATGTCCTTAAGCGCTGCTCGACTGAAGTCAGCCGACGCATTTCAGAGTTGCCAATGGGGCACATGTTCATGTTTTCTGTTGAAAGAAGAAGATGGGTATACACGAGCTTCGAAATTAACGAAGAAGTAATCTAACGAGCGGTCCTTTTTAAATTATCGTGTGAAATAAAGATAAGCTTCCGACAATTAAAAACACACATATCATTAAGCCAAAGTGTGTTTTACACTGACCGGTAGCGACTTCATCGGCACCGATATAAAGAAACAATCAAGTGTCGGTGGCGATATAAGTATATTTTCCTAATAGTAAAATTGTAACCGTAAATATTTCAATATTTAAGATAAAATTCTGAGACCGGATGTTATAAAACACTACTAATAGTGATTAAAACGTTCATTATTAGACTTTTGTCTTTCTGCATGTTTGTTTGTTATCTTTTAACTCAAAAACTAGATGCATTACGCAATTTAAGGCGCATATAGCAGCTAACTAGCGCCGCCATTAGATATTCTAAGTTTTCTCTTCGTAGAAAACGAATTTCTAAAATCGAAATGTCGCAAATATAAAGCTAGTCATAAGCTATTTTTAGAAGGTTTTATATAGTTTTTAAATAATATCTGGTATTTCTGCTAAAAACGGCCACTTTTAGCAAAAATGCCAACTACAACTCACAGATATTATTTAGAAACTATATAAAACCTTCTAAAAATGAAACAATGAAAATTAAGAAAAACGAATATTAAATTCTTAAGCGTTTGAAAAAAATTCAATACCTAGAATATGCCCAAATAAAATATATGGACTTAAGTATTCTGGTGTTAAATGTAAAACATTACGTCAGAAAATATCAGTAATACAAAGATTTATGGAAAAGATTATGAATCAGTTAATTCCATTTTCAATTACTATGTCGCTCCTAATTTGAACACAACCTATAATTATCATGCAGTCGTTGATTGGTCAACACGCAGGCGCTTGCGCAAACCGTGATTCCTTTATTTGTCAAAGCGAATAGTTTATTTGCTGGTACTATCTAAGCGCTAGCCAGAGTGTGGCGACATCTTTTATCGAGTCGCGCTTCTGTTTTTGTTTTGTTAGCTTGTTTTCAAACTGCGGGCCATATTGCGCCAGTAAATTATTACGGAGGGTGATTTGTTTCCATAGTTCCGTGGCAGCAATGTATCAGTGTTTGTAAAATGTTAGTTTATATTGACGCTCGCTTTGGTGAATTCTAACTGCCAAACAACGGAGTTTTATTTCGTTGCTGTTTTTGTTTAATATTTTTAGTTTCTTATTGGAGGTTTGTTTAGTTGTTTATTTTTAAGATGATTTTTACTCTCAGATATTCCGTGGTATTTCTATTCTTTGTTGAAATGTTTGATCTGTGAGCATGTTTAAGAATAAAAATACTTTTGATGCCTGGTTACGTAAAATTATCAATACTTAATTTTTAATTTTCTTAAAAGATGTAGTTTGGACTATCAACTATTTTTTATTGTCTATTTTAGAGTGTTATGAAATATAAAAGAACTGTGTTATATATTATGAATATTCCGAAAAAATAAGGCACTCCGGTCAGTTTAGAAAGACGTCTCAAAACCCAAACAAAAGATTTTTGGAATAACAATCTATAAGTTTGTCTATTTTTTACTTGTCTGCGCGAACCAGTCCGGAGTTTTAGGTTGTTTTGGAATAAATACGTTCACGATGAGTAGATAATTTTCCATTAATCTAAACTTTTCAAATTTTAGAAGACACGTAAAATACTTTAAAAAAATTGTGTTTACAATTTAATTAAGTATTGTTATTATTTTAAACTTTACCCACTTTATTATTGATATTTTTTCCTACACTTCTTTACATGTGGTAAAATGTTTGTTGAATTAAGTTAAACGATTTCACGTGAGAAACATCTATAGAGCTGTTAATTGGTCACCTTCGCAGCCTATGTCAAAAAATAAATAAAACAAAAAACATTTGATATATAGGTTACAAATATTATCTTAGATGAGTTTATTTATTATGCACTTCGCCGTCACTTCCTAGTGGCTAATTAATTTATGAGGTCATTTTGAAAATTAACGAGTCCAAGAATAAACCTAATGCGTTTGAATTTATGACTTGTTTAGCTTGCTTTAAGATTAAGTCGACGGACGAGCTTCTGAAATACTTTATTTATTGTTTCTTTTTATAATGACACATTTTTATATTTGATAAAGCTGTAAATTCAAAAAAATTTAAATACAAAATACATTTGAGTAAATTTAATTGAAAAAACTTGTATTTAAATTTACAAATAGATTGATTTAGGTGGTTTTGGCAGCTCAAATGCGATGTCAGGGTCGTCTGTTTTACGGTATGGATGGGACAAGACAATAATGGCTTGCTCATAACATTACTCGTCCTCCCTGTACCACGCAACCTCGTGCTAGACACATATCGACTATTTCTTTACCGCGAGTTGGTTAGTTTTTGTGAACAAATATGTTTCATAATAAGTAGTACAATTTCTAAGGAATTTATTGTTTGGTATTTACTTTTACACAATTTTGTGGATTTTTATTTTTATAATAGATAGTTTTTGATAGTTAGGTAAGTAGTAGCCCAAGTAACCTAGTGAAGAACTCTACCTACTCTCAGGTTTATTTAAACTTTAAGTAACCCATTACCGATACGTTATAACAAATAGAAATTTATTATTATGATAGATAGAGTCTATTTTTTTACTATAATTTAAATAAATATTTTCTAAGCCTAATAAATATTGATAGTTTGTTAATTTTATGTTGATTAAGACTAAAATCCTCCATGCGTATGGAAATAAACATCGTGTGTTGGTAGAAATGGATTACCTACATAGGATTAGCGACGCTAACTAAGGAGGACGGTATTAACAACAAAAATTCTGGTCCAGGGAGAGTTTAACATAAGCACTGAGGGTCTCGTACATAGTTAGTAAAAAAGTAAATTCTTTATTGCACAAAAAATAATTAAAAGTAGTAAATTCAGTTGATTGGTAGAGTACAATTGAGGCGGTCTTATCGCTATTTAGCGATTTCTTCCAGACAACCTTTGGGTAGAGGAAATCTAGTAGAATAAATTTTAAGAGTAGGTGAAACTTGGAACTAGAAAGTAATATAAATATAAATAAAAACAAACAAGTGTGTTATTATAATAATAGATATGAATAAGACAAAATACCTACACGTTACTACATATTAAATATAATATGAAAAAAATATATTTACATATACTTACATAATACCTACTACATAGACGTACACAAAATAAATATAATAACATGTCCTGTTTGTAAAATAATAATTATTACTGTGACTGATAATAATTTTTAACCTACGTTTTGAAGCAGTGTAAGCTTTGGGCTTGTCTGATTTTGAGAGGTAAAGCATTCCATAGTTTTATGGATTTAACTGTAAAGGAATCGTTATAAAACTGAGAGGAATGTAAAGGTATCTTTAGGAGTAAAAAGATCTAAAAATTTTTAATGGAAGAGCCAAGGAATTCAAAAAAAATGTTTAAGATAAGTTGGTGATGAAGGTATGAACAGAACGGAATAAAGAAGAGAAAGAAGGTGTTTATTCCGGCGTTGGCGAATGGAGAGCCACTTGAGCCTAACACGAAACTCTGATACATGATCAAAGTTGCGTAGACCAAATATGAACCGTACGGATACATTTTGAGGCCGCTCAAGTTTGTTTAACTGCTCTTCAGTAAGCTCGGGATAGCATACATAAAAAGATTTTAAAATTTTTTTAATTACTCAAAAGCTAGAAAAATATCGATACCCTAATTATCTATATTAAAATAAAAAACAAATTCTCAAGCTATTATTTGAATTAATTCAAATTTTCAGGTTTACAAATTTTGGGGGTAAAACCCCTCTTCGGTCATTTTTGGCACTAAAATATGGCTTTGTCGCATAAATTATAAAAAAATAGTAGTGGAAGGTATGAGCGAAGCCCGTTTAGGTTGGTGATACCGCATTTGCCATAGTAGCTCAAGATAAATAAAAAAGAATTTGCTTTACAAACTAAATTACAATACCAACTGGAACAAACTAATACCTACTGGTTGATTGCCAGCATCCGATAGCTACTCTTTGTAAAACTACGAACGGAACATAATATTATAGTCAACTTATAAATACATTAACAAACAACCTTTACCAACTAAATAATTGAATTAAAAAAAAAACAAAACTCAAGTAATATTTTACTTATCTATTGTTTATCAGATTGCATAGGGGGCACGCTATGTGAAGCGTTTAAAATCAATTCTGTGACGGGATTTAAATATAAGTAGTAACTCACATATATCTTCCGTATATATCTCTACAACTCAGACATACATATATATATATACATACATATATACATACATACATATATCCACACGCACACACATATATATATATATATATATGAACTTTTAATAAGACATGGTTACGGATACTTTATATAAATGGTATTTAAAGTAAAACTATCAGGAAACTATCGATTATTCAATGTAACTTACGATTATCTTTTTATATACGGCCTTGACCAACTTTGTTCAGGTAATGTTACTGTTGAATAATGTTAAAAAGCTCTCAGATTTTGTATATGGTTACAACTATAGATACGCCTCAATAAAGAATGGCACTTATTTATACTTTACTTTACATTTATATAGGAGTAGGTATCTATTTTTATACTTAGGTACTTCACTTTACATTCATACAGATGCCTACTTATTTTCATACTACAATTAACATTTATAAAGGTACTTATTTTCATACTTCAATTTACATCTACTTCGGTATCTATTTTCAATTTATCAACAAGTAGTAAAAGTGCATAAGCTTTCTAAATTGAAACCTTACTTGTTAAGACAGTAAAATATGTCAATAGTTTTGCTACAAAATTATTAAATTACTAGACTTTGCCAGCGGCTCCGCCCGCCCTGAATTCGGTTATCGGCGTGGAACTCCTTAATCTTACTAATGCAGTTTGCTATAGCAAGCTATAGCTACATCTATTGTTCGTTAAACTCTGTTATAGTTAGTCCTGCGGGAACTTTTGAATTTTTCGATATAAGCCTATATGCTATTCCAGGACCTTACCTATGTGTATGCCAAATTTCATCTCGATGTGTTCAGTGGTTAAAGCGTGATTGAGTAACAAACATCCATCCAGACATACAAACTTTCACATTTATAATATTAGTAGGATTTAATAAATGCATAGGTACTATACATGCATATAATAGCAAGTATTATTCGTTAACTTATAGTTTAACTTAGTGATTTTAGAATAATATAGTTAAAAATATCTGCAAACCTTTCAGCTCCGTAGTCATTGAATTCAATTAGAAGAGTATTTAATTGAAGATTCAACTTTGCCAGTGATGTTGGCTACGTATTGTTTTTTAATCTGTGCCCGGCAGCCTTTAAGCTATCAATCAACTATGTAAGCCTGCTCGACTTTACTGCGAGCACTCTCTTCGGAATGAAGCTCGAAGTTGTAACTTATTGCCTGTGTTTTGTTTGCAGTGAGATCTAGTACAACTGACCACACTGATAATTTAGTTAAAGTATTATATTTTTATTAAGTCGATTAAGTTATGTATGATGATTATTTTATTTTAACTATGAGCTGTTTGATTAATCTGTGAAGAGTTAATTATGTAAATGGCGTCTAATTAAGATTTTAAAAATGTTTAAGAAATATTACAATTTAAAGCCAAACTGAAATCCTTTTTTCTCGAATCATTGCCAACTTGATGATATGATTACAACTCTCTAACTACCAATTTGTAGGTAATCATAATATTTGTATGTATATGATATTATATATTGTTATATGTATACCTATATTTATAAAAAAATATATATATGTGTGTTTATTTAGTTACTTTTTTTTCCTTATACTGTATTTTTATTTTCTTTTTTGACTCTACCTACGTAAATTTAAAATAAATCAGTTTTTGGAAATCCCTAAGGTTGGCTAGAAGAAATCGTATTATGCGATAATGCCGCATTTGGTACTTACCAACCTATTAATTTATTTTTTAAAAGATTCGAATTATATTTTGTCTTTGACTTTACCTTCTAACTGCCTTGGCGCAAACTGTATCTGCAAAAACAGTAGGTATGGTGTCTCAAAATTAGAAGTTACTAAATGTTAATTACATTATATTCACATAATGTGTGCGACTGCGAAGGTATAAACCTTGTTTTATCCAAAATGCCTACAAATTAAAATTTTATTTTTATTAATTTTTATTTTATATTAATAAGAATCCTCAAATCTATTTTATTAAGAAATTATTAAGAGATACATTTTCCAACATACGATATATGCACTTATTTATGTATGTACATACATATTTTCAGAGCAGCAGATGTATATAATGGGATATCTGTTTTATCTTCGAATCATTAAGTGGATACAGGTATCTTATATTTGTATAGAACATCTATCCGAACACATTTTTATATCTGCACCTTGCCTTTGAATAAAAACTCCGAACAATTGTGTAAATTGGACAAAACGTCGTAACAACCTGCGAGTTGATAGTAAAAATATCGTTATTTTGATATTTATCAGGGTCCAAATTGAATTATTATTCGACATAAACGACATCGATTAAAAGTCAGCATGTGGCATTCCGCAGCAGGTTTCTCCACTGCATTGCATTTTCATTGAATTGTCGACGTTTTTCCGGCACCTTACAATTGCATGATTCGAATTCTAGAAAGCTATGGGTTTCAAATGTTTTTTTCCAAAACATGTATCTTGTTTGATATCTATAGGTGGCTAGTTTTTACAATTAATAAGTATAAGGGCAAAAGTACTAAGTCATAAATATGAAACTATACCTGACTTTCTGACTGACTGACTAATTCAATAACTATAATTTTTATATGTGGGTTCTTGATACAACACATAAAGGCTTAAGTAAGTGTAAGCTATAAGTATAGGTCCTTATAGTAACGGAAAATAGGAGAAAAATTTTAAAAAAATGGTATATACATTACTAAGTACCCATTGATTGTTTTAAAACATCGATCAATTAAACAGTTATATGCCTACCTACATATTATTTCCTATTTAATAATTATTTTACTATTTACTTACCATACTTACAATAGCTACCCAAATTTGAGATACTTTGCTAAGGAAAAATTTATTATTATATTGATGGTTAGAATTTGACCAAAAGAAGAAAATCTTCAGCAATTTTTATGTTACAGCTCAAAAGAATGAAGCAAATATCTTTAATTCTCACTTTTTTGAAGTAATATTATAAAAAAAATTTGCAGACATTAACTTAGACAATCCACTTAAAATAATACTTTAACATTTTTATCCATGACTTAAAATTGTGTGGCTCTACGTACTTTATTACTTTTATCTTGTTTGTCAAACAGAAACGGCATATCATTAATCTGTTTATGTCTTTCAAACGGTATGAAAACAATTCTCGAGTACAATACCAGAAAGATAACCGCAATGGAATAAAGTAAAGGCATAAATAAGTGGAGGTTTCGCGGCGCACGGCTAACGAGACGAAGCAAGTTCTAGCCGAGAGCGATCCTAAGACTTGGAAATTCTTCAAGTTAAGACTGCACAAAGTTTTGCAGGTGCGGTTACATTCAGAAACTTTAGAGCTGAGGCTTTCCAATTTAAACAATCACTGAGCTTTGGATGTTGCAAAGCTATATTAAAAAAAAAAAAACACTTTTCATTTTAAAGATAGACTTTTCTTTTAAGAGAGCGATTTACCTAACCTGATACCCAAAAATACTGGAAATTGTGGTCTTGGATCTCTTCAATGAGGACATCCAATTTTTTGTCTATAAAAGAATAAAAATAATAATAATAATTTTGAACATATCACAGAGCGCCATCTAGTCCCAAGCTAAGCAGCGCTTGTATATTAAGGATACCAGACATCGTATACAAATACTTACATAAATATTTGTTTTTGTAAAAACATTCGTTTGTATATAAAAAATACCCTGACTCATGACAAACACAAATGTTCATCACATGGATGTTTGTTCTGTGCGGGGATCGAATCGAACTCACGCCCCTTAGTTCGACAGGCATGGCATTATACTAACTGAGCCACGGCGGCCGTTAAATATATTAATTAGCTGTGTTTTCATATTAAAAGGAAAAGCGCCTAGAATTTTAAGGTAAGGAATGGTTTTTTTACAAATCAAACGTAGTACAAAACTTGATGCAAAGTTTAACTTGAAAGCACGTTTGTATCTACTGATTTAAGCTTTCTTTACTATACCAAGGTGACCAACATATTAGCCCCCTTAAGACATATGATCCACCCAAGTCTACTTTTTTGCAACAATATCAACACAAACCACACTATTTTTTTATTAATTTATATTCTTATTGCGCAAAATTTTACAGTAGGTATGTTATTCAGAATGTAGCTGACTTTTTATCTTTGAATAAACACCACTTATACCTACTAATAAAATTTGTGGTAAGTAGTTTTAATGGAATTGTTGTGTTGTTTAAATACCTCATAACAATATATCGTCAGACACTAAAATAAACAATACAATTTGTTCCTGGTCCTCTGAAATACCAAGTGATTTAAACCTCCATTTAAAAGATTTCTAGCATCACCTTTTGCAGTAGATTCTCACATAAATTAAAAATTGGCGGTGATTCAAGCCACGTCTTGTGACAAAAAAATCAAAAGTAAACCAAGGAATCCTCCAAGACTGCTCACGTACGGACCGAGTCGTTTAGAGGTTACTAGGCTTGCCCAAGACCGGTTTGTCACATGGACCCAACCACGTGCGGCCTCCAGAATAAACCTTTATCATAACACATACATAAACGTGTATAAGGTTTATACACACTATCACACTATTGTCAACGACCATGCGATTATTTTACTGTAGAGAAGGTTAGATATAGCAACTTCAAATATGACCCAGATTATGGAGTTTGGTTTGTAGGATTGAATACCATTTGTGAAGTGTGGATCTTGCGCGCTTCGTAATTATTTCTGACCACCCATTTAGGAAAAAGAATCGTGATTATTTATTAGAGTTACACAAGTCTACGAAAAAAAAACTTTTTTTTGTTTTTGTTATTGAATGACTATTGTCTGATTTTTTTACATTGAAAAATAACCAAAAACTCAGTTTATATAAAAAAAGTTTGCTTTTGTACTTTATACGATGATGAATAATATCACGATTTTTGCCAAATGCTTAGAGGTTACCATTCTTAATAAGCAAACTTTATAAGATAAAAATATTATTTCTTTTATAAATTAGGTATAAGAAATCAAAATCGGGTACCCAGAACTCAGGCACCAAATTCGTGGTGACTTGTGTTATATATAGTTCATCATAAACTAAGATTCTAAACTTTCAATTTTCAATTGTATCATTGTGAGAATTTTTAAAATCTTTTACCTTTTTAAATAGTTAGAACTAATATAATAATGCGAAAGTTTTTGTGAATTAAGTAGTGTGTTTGTAACTCCTTTACGCCAGAACAGCTGAACCGATTTGGCTGATATTTATCCGTTAGGTAATTCAAGAATTCCTACAGCTATAACTTGCTTTATAAAACTTACTTGCTATAAAGGAGTTGTCGTAGGAATCCCACGCTAATAATCGTAATAAGCGCGGACAGATTCATGGGCAAATTCTTTATAATAATATAAATGAGATCAGAGCTATAACAAAAATAAAATGGATTTCTAGTTTAAGTATAAATGTTTTCCCTATATTAACACATTGTTATTTTCTAAACGAGTTTAGTTCACACAAAATATAACTAAACTTCACGTTTTTGCAACACAAACACAAAGTTAGTTAAATGAAGCTGAGTGAGACAAAGCGAGAGTATATTTTGATCATAGTCAGAAGCAGAAGTTCAAAAACAAGACGGCGAGGTCGGCACGCACGAAGCCGCGGGAGAAGGGTGAGGTGCCACCCTGACTCTAACTTCTCGCATTATTCAAGCGAACGCGACTCTTGAGTAATTTTGAAATATTACAATTTTCGAGCCACGAGCCACAGCCGCGCGTTTCGACAGACCCAAGACCAACTTTCTACTAATATAAAATACCAAAATTTTTATTGCAATCTATTTTAAATATTATAAATTTGTTAGTTAAGCTTTCTTTCTAATATTTTTCTGAGTAGTAAAGATATAAAAAATACGGAACTTTTGAATTCTGCATTAAGATGCAAAAAAAAAGTTACACAATAAAAGATATTTCTTTTTGTCTTAAGAAAAGTACAGTAGCCAAAACAAGAACATATGTTTATAATGTCAATATAAACTTTTGACTTAAAGCAATAAAATCTTAAAATTATTCTTAAAACACTTTACAAAAGACTATTGTGAAAAGACTTATTAAAGTGTAACAGTGAAAAATGCAAATGAGAAATATAATAGAACCGTTATGTTTACGAAATTCTTTGAAAGTCCGTTAGGTTGCAAAAAAAATTAAGAGAGCCCATAAAAATATGCAACAGAACAACGGACACAATGAAACAGAACAACAAAAGTTGCACAAATTGTCAAAGGAAGTTTAAACAAAAGCTAACTTCTAACAATTCACCTGCTTAAGTGAGCAGGTAACGATTATAATGCTAATTCTTTGGACAATGAATTAATACCCATAATGTTTTTGAGGATTGTGGCCAAAAGTCACGGATACTTGCAACACCTTGCAACTTCAGGTAATTTACGACTTCTCATTTGTTATATTTATGACAAAACTTTATTTCCGTATTCTTTTGTTACTAACATGTACTTATTATATTTACACAAAAAAAATTACGACTCTTAGAATCACAGGGCTAAAGAATATTAGGGTATGTTATTAGCGACACAATAAACGTGTGTTTGTACATGCATTTTAATCCCCGGAAGGAAGTACCTATCTAGTAGCTACACACTACACATCCATATAATGTGGTCCCCCACAGCCTCTTTTTATCAACCACTTTATTCCTACATGACAGGAACTCACTAACTATCACTACAACACTACTTATTCTAATACAGTAAAGGGGGCATAAAGACGAATTCTGCATACAACGCGGAAGATAAACGTAGCAGGTATGGGAGAAAAACATTAAATATTAATAAAATAATCAAATCTTAGCTAAATCATATGTACCGTTATAAAAACAAATCGAAAATTGGCTAAACTAGAGGTATCTTCGTGATTTTGTCTATCCAGAAAATTTTATTGCATTATGTTTTTGCTAATATTAGACCTTGTAATTATAGTGTACTATGTATATGTTTTTTATTATTTATTTGGATTTAACTACTTACTGAAAATCCAATTCTACTTTTGGAACTTCACCTTTATAGAGGGGGCTCTTAAGGTGCCTTATACCTATATGTCCCATACGTCTTTAATTACAGGTATATAGCAATCAGTGACAAAATGTAAGGCCCGGAACAAAATAATGTACCTACCCCCTTTGCCACTTCTTGTTAACCTATAACCAGTAAGTCAGGATAAGGTGATCTTTTTAATAAGTCTTATTTATTACAAATATATTTTGTTAAATATCATTAAAAATCAGTTAAATGGTAACGTTTCAATTATATAATTAATATTATTTGTCGACCGAGCTAGCTACCGAGACAGATGTGGTGAAGTTTATGATAGCTAATAGAGTTTATGGCTTTTTTATTGACTTTAATGTTCTATTGACTCCACCGTTTACTGCCGCCTCATTCATTATCGAACTCAAGAGGTCATAACATTAGTAAATCATGGATGAAATATGTAGGTATAAGTGTCAAAGTGTTACTACTGACGACTAACATGCATTAAATTACATTGGTCATTCACATTATGACGAAAGCCAAATTTTGTAGCTACATGACATCATTGAGGTTAAAGTTTGTTCTGTACAATTAAGATGTAGCAATAGTAAATAATATATTAGCAATTTAGCATTTTAAATGGGTTTGTAGTCACAACACGTTCTCTACTGAAAATTGTTTTTACTGTGACAATTTTATTTTTTTAATTGCAATACGAAGTTTTGATGTATATCCTTCATATTATTATGTGTGTCTTCGGGGAAATGAAACCATGACGATATACATACACTCTCGTACAATACAAAAAAAAATAATTAAAAAATTGTTAAAATGAACCAAAAAACAAATTTTATCTAACTACTTATTTAAAATTTAGTTAAAAGATATCATTAAAACATCCTTCGTTTAAACGTCACATAGTAGTGTTACAAGTAAATAAAAAAATCACTAAAATATGATTCGAAACGTCGATAAGTAGGTACGTAGTTGAACATCCTACAACTAATTGCATTTATAATAATTTCTAATGCTCTCATCAACTCAACAATCCTATAACACAGTACTACTACCACAGCCTAAACATTCATTTTATTCACACAGTCAGCAATCGTGGGGTGCGGTCGTATTGTACGGCGATAGGGGGGATGTCTTCACATATGGCCATTCGAGAGCTGTCCAGCAAGTTTTGTCTCATGCATGACAGTCTATAGATATTGTCGGATTTTTCTAGGCGATGGCCAACTGTACCAATAAAATGAATTTTAAGACTGTTGTAGTACCTACGTTGTACACGAAAATAACACCTAATTATTAAATTCACTTTAAACCCACAAAATCAGATTTCGTGCTTCTACGGTTAAATGCTTACAATTGCTTACTCCGTTCCGGCAGCAGGACATCGCTCGCCACGTTCGAAGCCAGTCCAATTTGTCTCCAGCGACGTATTTCAAGTAGATATGATCGTGTGTACGACCGACGACCAATGCTTGCATAAATTTTGCACTAACAGATGTTGATTTTTTACTTATTCCTCGCGGGAGGTAAACCGTTCACCTGTTACTCAGTAATGTTTGACGCTTCGGAACGGTTTTTTGCACAAATTAAAAGTTCGATAACGCTCGATCGTTCGTACGTGAGGGGAATTCAAGTAGGAGTAACAGCAATTCGATTCACCAGGCATCATCAGAAACAATTTCTTGTACCATTTCAAGAGGACAAATTACAGATATTTCCAAGTTAAATTATTAGTCCTTTAAACCCGTCATTGGTTGACCATATAAGGCGCAGTGAATACCTAACTAGCGCCGCCAAAAGATATTCTTCATTTCCTCTTTGTTCAAAACACAATTAAAAATATTACGAACTAAGTATTTAGAACGAGTTATAAGTTATTTTTAGAACGCTTTGTATTGTATCTGAAATATACATGTAAGTTGTAGATAGAATTTCTGCTAAAATTGCTATCTACAACTCACAGATATATTCTGGAAACGATGTATAATGCTCTAAAAATAGCTGTTCTCTAATTTAAAATAATTAATTTGTAACATTTTTGAAATGTGTTTTGTACAAAGAGGAAATGAAAAATAACTTTTAGCGGCGCTAGTTAGGTAGTCACTGCGCCTTAATGGTTTAAAATATATTTTATAGGAATATTCTTATAATATATTTATTTTAAACTTAAAGTTGGAAAATAGGCCTACTAGTTTAAATAAATGCTTTATAAATAAACATGAAGTTTAATCAAATTCGATAACGGCAGATGCGCGGCGAAGTCGACTTTTATGGCAATAACGACTACTTGCCGGCCTGGTAGCATTGACACTTGCGTTCCCCGACTTGCAAAAAAGTAAGAATTGCAAGAATTACTCATTAACTTATTAAGATGATAATATATGGCCGCAAGGTAGACAATTTCATGCTTGGTACAAGAAAAGTTAAGTTAACTATTTGTCAGTAAAGAATGATTTAGGTACGTTTTGTGATAAATTTACACAAGTAAATATTTATCATTAAAGCAAGTTAGTTTTACTGAGTACTAAGTAGCTCATCAAGTCTTCATGTCACCTACAACGCACAGTCTAAAGACAAAACTTTTTGACCAGAACCTGTCATGGTAGGAACCTGTCATGACTTACGCTGCCCAAACGTGAACACTTACAGCGGGGCTGGTCCAAAGTCGCACAGCGCGCGATGGAGAGAGCTATGCTCGGAGTGCCTCTGAGGGATCAAATCAATGTTTGTTTTCATAATTAACATCTACCTAAATCAGAACACATTTTCTTGTTAGATCTACTCGCTTATGAGTCAGAGCCCAGGGAATCGGAAATATAATAAAATGGTAAACGTCTAAGGAGAGGCTTGGAAAATGAAATCATTGATAGTTTTTTAACCTGAGATAAATTTTAGGGTACCCCACTTAATTAATAAAAATATTTTAAAATACCTTTTAAAGCTATAGGCAAAGTAAAAATATTTTTTAGAAAACACAAACACAACAATTATTATTAGTTTTTGAAAAATCAAAAAAAAATTAGGTTCCTACGTCGGATAGCATGGGCACTCAAATGGATAGTAAGTAACGTTATATAAGAGGTTGACACAGTATTAATGATGTGA
The DNA here is from genome assembly GCA_946406115.1 of Apoda limacodes. Classification (NCBI taxonomy): domain Eukaryota; kingdom Metazoa; phylum Arthropoda; class Insecta; order Lepidoptera; family Limacodidae; genus Apoda; species Apoda limacodes. The sequence goes on from OX291554.1 coordinate 11,520,784, forward strand.
AAAAAAAAACAAAAATATCTTTATTATATGCTAAATAGGTAATTTGACAGCTCTTTTGAATCGCCAAATGTTATCATAGTCATACCTACTAACGGTTAACAATTTTATTTTGAGATGACTGAGACTGAGATATATCTAATCCTTACTCTGGAATTGTATTGTGTAATAATATATATGTTGGATGATTTCATCCTCCGTATATCTACTTATAACCAGATAATAATCTATATTATATATTATTTAGAGGCAGGGCATGAGCTTGTTTATTTGTTTGTAGTCACCCTTTTAAGATTATCTCTGAGTCTTCTAAATAAAGGTTAAAAATTCTTAGATTGTTTGAGTTTGTAAAAATATAGTTTCATAAGATACGGGGCAAAGTAAGACAAAATACAAATATTGTAGGTGACTAAGTACCTATTTTCGAGAAAAACTTGTAAAACAAGGGCAGCGGCACGATTATAAGAAGAGATTAAGATCTTGCAATCTGTTGTTGATGTTAAATAAGACTAGTAAGGCAGGACGCACACGTACAGAATCTCAAATACATGTGCAAAAGGCAAACCTAATGCGTAATTTAAAACGACGTTCTTGAACTAATTTCTACACCTCGTTAGTTCTATATTGTTATGCTTCAACTTACTATTATTTTTTAGTAAGTAAGTAATAAGTAACAAAATAATCAAATTTTTACAACTGGCACTCGAGAAAGTACATTTTTAAAGTAAATAGCACCTCTTTTTCAACACGGTCTACAGTAAAATTTGAATTTGGAATTGTATTCCAAAATTCACTTGGCAGAAAATGAAATCACCCTAAGCCGTTCTAGACTGCAGTAAGGACGTAAACTGTAAAAGCACCTGTATCAGACTATAATTAATCGACAGAGATTAAGTGATCAGGAACACTATCTGTGACACAGCAAAGTGGCAAATTAAAAACCTAATTCATTTTTCCACAGCTTTCTAATGATACAGTAACGAAGGTGTAAGGAAAAAAAATATTGATTACCACTTAACTTCGTAATATAGTGGTATGATAAAAATACAAATCCCTTTATGAAATGGTACCTATATATGAAAATGCAAAATTTTATTTCAATAAGTCTAAGCCACTGTGAAAAAATAATAGGTGATCGAATATCAAAATAAATATATATTTCTATTAAGGATCTGTTTTTTTTATATGGCGCTAAAAGCGGGTTATCGATATAAAATGTGCGCAGGTCGCAGTGGAATGTTAGATGGAAAAAGATATAAGACAAATAAGAATAACAAAGAAAGACACTTAGAAGTCCTTGAGTAAAAAAATGGTAAGCAGGTGTTAGTGAATTTTTTAAATTATGGCAAGAACAAAGGGCCAGTTGTAGAGAAAATGAAAATATATTTTTTTGAAAATTGTCTATTGATGTATTAGGTACTTTGGTAGAAGTTTTTTTATGAGTTAAAGCATTACTGAAAATTAAGTGGTTGTTTTTTTATTTACCTGTTTAGTAAAAGCAACAACGTTTAAGATAGTCTTATTATTTATTCATTTTCACTTTGCTTTTTCATATATTTCTTTTAGTCGCGTAACAATAACAAACAAACAAAAAAAAAATTACGTAGGTGTTTAACAAAGGAAGATGACTACCATCCATAGTTACTCTGGCTACAAGTGACCACTAGAAAATACGTATTAAAATGTCAATAGACTCTACTATAATTACATTGATAAAGAAGTCTGTTAACAAAAACTTGGGACTTTCAATTAACATACATTTTTAGTTTTTCAAAAATAAAACAGAGCAGACTTTTTGCCTATTAAAAATCACTAATTTCATAGTACTGGTAAAGAATGCTGAGATGGGCTGAAGGGGTCACAAGGTTGGATGAAGCTCCAAACTCCTATACATGCGAAAGCTTCATAGTAAGAACTACACCGGAGAAGTTGACTGAAACGCAATTGTACTGGTACGGCCATGTCATGCGTAAACCTGAAGAATGTGTAATAAAAAAAGGGCTAAAACTAGATTCGGGTCCTAAACAGCGTAGTAAACCCCAGTTGGCAATGGACGTCTGTTATTAGAAAATATTTAGAGACAGATAACATAGATTTTAGAAATTATTTTTATATTTTCTTCGTTTACAAGCAATAATTAACACATGCAGATGTTGATGCATGTCTATGTTACATAAGAATTGCAGAAAAAGTTTATCAAATTTCGATTTCAGGAGCAAGACTACTAACTACTACTTACTAGGACTAAAGCTATAATTAATGATCCATAAAATCAATGTTTCCACTTTTCAAGTAGCTCTGGAAATATACCCGGAACATAAAATTAATGATTAGAATACAAAATTTTTTTTTATACCACTATGGTGGCAAACAAGCTTACGGTCTGCCTGATGGTAAGCGGTCACCGTAGCCTATGGACGCTTGCAACACCTATCACTCGTGTTTCTGACCCTCCAAAAATCTAATCACTTCTTTCTTGAAAAACCCCATACTTTAGTACTTAGAGAAAACCTTGGCATGGAGCTCATTCTACAACCCAAGTTCGCGGGAGAAAGTTTCTCTGAAACCGCACTGTACGCGACCATTTCGCTTTTAAATAGTGAGGATGAATTCCCTGCCGATGGCGAGTTGTGCGATGGTAGAAAGTAGCCGTGGGCATCATTTTGAACACTTCCTCATCCCATTATACAAGCGGTAGAACACACACACGGAGGCAAAGACTCTCCGACTTAAGGATTCGATACGCCAAGTGAGTTTGGGATCGTCGACAGTATTCATAGCCCGTCGTTGAACCGAGTCAAAAGGGCTAAGCTGGTATCCGGGTGCACCTGCCTAGAGATGGCAGCAGTACTCCATATGGGGCGGAACTTGCGACTTGTAAATAGCAACCTTTGCCTGGACGTGAAGCACTGCTTCGCTTTCTTGAGTACACCAAGTTTTCTGGACGCCAGGTTCACCTTGTCTTGCAAATGATCTCAAAACTAACATCGCTGGAGATGTCAACGCCAAGGATCCCAATGCTCTTCGAAATGAAGAATGGAGTGTTCTGGAATAGTGGAACCACAGTCAATGGGATTTTCTTAGTGAACGCGCAGACTTGTGTCTTTGTAGGGTTGAATCAGACCTTGGACAGAGTGGTCTCGATTTGAGGCACAAGTTCACCGCGATTTTCCTCCACAACGGAACGAGGAATGTTCGCACGACCCGTGTAATAAGTGTCTCCAGTACTGTCAACTGCATAGCAATGTATGTTGTTTATGTCGAACATGTCATTGATATGCAGTAGAAACAGCGTAGGAGACAGCACAGAGCCTTGCGGAACACCAGCATTAATGTCCATGCTATCAGAGCAACTACCATCAACTACGGTTCGTGTGCGTCTGCCGGACAAAAAGCTAGCCACCCATTTGCGGCACTCCGTAAGATGCAAACTTCGATAGGAGACCCCAGTGCCAAACCCGATCGAACGCCTTCGCTATGTCCAGGCTACATGCCAATGCCTCCCCCTGACTCTCAATGGCTAGTGCCAATCGGTGTGTGAGATACACTAGAAGGTCACCAGTCGAGCGACCGTGGCGAAAGCCATATTGTCGGTCACTGACAAGGTCGTGTTTTTTAGGTATCTTAGCAGCTGTGTGTTGATCAGCTTGGAGAGGAGGGTGATAATAGCGATAGGCCTGTAATTCGATGGATCTAATCTATCGCACACAACCATTATCACAGTGAATCAATCTTAGTTCAAGAAATTAAGAAACAGAGGAAACTACATACATGGATGCTACACCATGAAATGAAAATTAGCAAAAAATATCAAACGGAAGAACAAGTTCTGGAAGAAAAGGTTGAAAATCAAGGCCACTGTGTCTAAAGTGTCCGACTGACGACGTGACATCGTAGTCCGATTCAACCCAATGAATACACAAGTCTGTGCGGCTACCGCTAAGAAACCTCCATTCGCTGTGATCCCACAATCAGAACACATCCCTTACCATCTTCCAGGATCCTAAGAAACTTTCTTACCTTATAAACGTAAAATAACATAGCTTTTACAGTAAAATTAAATTTTGTACTTTTGAAGTTTTGTGATATTAATCTGAATACATTATTTTTGCTTGGCGTTTTAAAGAGCAGACAGGACATAGCCATTTTGAAGTAGACAAATTAGGAGCCATAGGGAATATATGGATAATTGTTAATATTGTTGCAGAAAAAATTTCAAGGAAGTGTCTCTATTAATTACTGCCACACTATTAATTACCTTATAGAAGCTTGCTTATAAACTTGTTTAAATAATAAGGTGTTCTTGAACTGAGGAAAAAAACAAAGAGAAGAAGCTAAATGGTGACAAGAAGCCATTTTTCAACACCCAAATATAATACCTATCGTCCGTTATTTTGACAATTTGTTTCTACTATGGTCGGAACGGAAACCATGGGGATATGAAACAAAACTCATAAATTAGTGTAGTTAAAAAAATCCTGATTCATCATTAGCTTGAGTTTTTTGTTGTTAATGACTAAGCGGTTAGCCATTTCACGTCCTCAATGCAGGCGGCTTGTTTGGAAACATATAGAGGAGACCCACGTTCAGCAGTCGGTCACGTCTTTAGGGTGCGATGATGATTATGATGGGTATGATGAAGATACTTAAGCTTTAGCTATTCAAAATGATCATGATCCATTACATCATCATTAATACCTTAACTTGACATTGACATTTTTATGGAGAAATTATTTTATTTTACTATTTTTATTTACACAATATCTGCATATAGTTATAATATTATAAACAGTTAACGATTAGATACCAAAATGCAATATAATTCTTTTCTTCATTATTCTTCATTATTTAAATTTTAATGTCCCATATTTATTTGGTATTGGAATCTTATCTTATATTATATTAGTATAAGAAGAAGAAGGGACAGTATTATAACCATATCTAGTATTTACTTTTGTAACAATACTTTTGCTTTCTCTAGCTATATAATTCAAAGCTCAGTTTTAAAGTTTTGAACTCCCGAATGATATGATTGTACGCTTATCTAAAATTATTTGAGTACTTATAATACCTACGTCAATGTTTAAATTTCAGTTGTTGAGCCAATTGCCCCTCATCATTTGCTAAAGTATTTTCCTATAGCAAGTAATAAGATATATCATGACCTTTAAATATTTTTTAATACTCAAATTACAGTGACCTCTCGACAACAGGTTCAGCTGTGCCATAATCTTGTTTTCCACCTTGGTGAGAGCTTTGTTTTTTATGTCGATGATCAAAGTCAGTTGAAATACGAGTATCTTTTCCTGTTAAGTAATGTTATAGTTGTCTCAAAGTATTTTTGAAGTGTTTACAATTGGTCTATATTTTCATAAGTCTAGTGAATGGTATTGTTAGTAGTTAGTACAGGCTTTATCAAGATATTCATAGCTCTAGTCTATGTTCAATGTTTCTATCGTTTTGATGTTTGATATCGTATTATATTACTTGTTTAATGGAAGTTTAGATTTGTGTAGATCAAGTAATCTACTGTGTTATACGTTCTATTACTATTACCATCTATACCTACAGAGATGTTACTATTGTGTCCTTCATTGAACGGTTAGTTTTGATTTTTAATTAGCCGTTTTAAGCTATTTTCTTTCAATGGTTTGAAGCCTTTAGTTTTTTGTATGTAGGTAATTTTATTAATACTTTATTTATTTCTTTACAAACTTTTTTAAATATAAGCGTGACTTGATCCATTTCAAATAAATCATTAAATATTTTAATATATTCTTAAAGTTTTTTTAGTAATTTTCCATCTCTGTTTGCAGTTGCCTTCATGTCTTAGGTAATCAATATCTATATTCTTTCGTAATGTAATTCTCATTATCACTACACGAACCACATCTCTTAAACTATTCCCAAAATCTTAATCGGCGAATTGTTAGTAAGCAGTAGTTCTTCGTGATTCAATTTTAGGACTACAGTTACCTTAATTATGCACCGACTGAGATATGTGTATCATAAACAAACCTGCATATACCTATAGGTACCTATTTATTCTTAATTTAATTTTGTATTTCGCTAATCAAAAGAAAGTCAATAAAAATCTAATTAGATATCTGTATTTGCTTATCAATGAAACAAGCCCTAGTTAAATAGATATTATTAAAATAGTTCTAAATAGCAAAAACTTTTAATTAAATCTTTTATGTATTGTTATTTTGTATTAAAGTAAAATTAATTAATTATAAATAGGCCCTAAGTCAAATATCAAATACATAATAATTACTTACCTACATTATGTTCAGTTCTTCTTGTTACTTGTTAGGTAGGTATTGCTTAGAACAATATCCACCTTAATATAATACCTATACTTATCTAGATATTTATTATAGAAGTTTGTAAGAGAAAATAAATTAATTTTAGTAGGTACCTAGAGTTTGTAGTTTGTGATTGTGAAACAAAATTAAGTACTTACCTTCGTAGTTCTATCTATATTAGTGCATAAAAAGAAGATATCCAGGTACCTAATAGCAATCAAAAGTCATCATAGATTCGTGAATCATACTAAAAGCATGAATTATTTTGATACATTTACAAACATAATTTAGAAATATCTATTATGTGAAGCTCAATGTATAGGTAGGTAAGTTTATACCTGGTATAAGTATTGGTAATGTATGATATAAGATTCAGTTTCAGGATATTTCGTACTAAGTTGTTCTCTTGGCACTTATCATTATTTTGCAACCGAAAACAATTTCTCTCAAATTTTAAAAGCAAACTCTTCTGTGATCGCTTAGGCTATTGTCGCAGCATGAATTTACTTCGACATTACTTTTTAATCCTTCTAAAACGCAATTTTATAAAAGGAAGTTCACGCAAAAGTTTGTTTTACAAACTAAACTTACGTCAGCCCTTCTGCTCCCAAGTTTAAGAAAGTTGGGAGCTATAAATCGGCAATAAACTCACCTTAAGCCGGGCGGGCGCGTTTCGCCGACGGTAGGCGAGAGTGCGTCATATCGCGTTCGCTACAAGTTCCTTCTTCACAAAACTCACAGTTCTACCGAAGTGTTTCGAGAGTTTCACTCCGTCAAGTCACGTGTCAGCGTTTTAGATGCGGGCATGAGTGCAATACGTAATGAGACGGACGCACGTGGGTAAGTAGCCGTCAGTGATCAGCGGCGTGATACTTGGTCAGGTGCGAGGGCGACTACGTAGTGTTGTTTACGGCGCGGTTGGTTACGCAACGCGTAGTCGCCGGGACGCGCGTCAGTTGAGTGTGCCGACCGATGGTTTACGAGCAACGGCGCACCCCCCGCCGGCGACGCCACACGCCGCGGCGCCGCACTAAATCTGCGACGAACAGAGGACACCGCCACCACCCTCCCGTTAATCCAGAACCAGCACCATTGATGTCCGAAAGACATTAATCGGACCAATTAATTGAACGATTTGGTCACAACGCGCGATGAAATTGTATCAGCTGCGGTTGCCCGTAGCACGAGCGATTCGAGCAAGTGCGGCGTCGTAAAGTTTCTTCTTATATTGTCCGATGCACCAGACGGCTGTTGTAGTTTGTCCGGCTGAAATGTGACTCTACTTCGTTCATTTTCTTTGTAGATGATTAATAAAACAATTTCAAAAAACATTAAATACTGACCAAATTGACCATACTTGGAAATAGCCACGTCAAAGCGTGCGTATCTTATTAATAAAATAGGGATTTACAAAAATATACTTATAATTGTTTACTAGTACATATTCGTATCGCACTAAGCGAACCGCAACCCTACAGCTGCAATTAGGTCACATTTTTTTTACTAGTGATTAACTAATAATATACACTAATAATTAAAATCTTTAACTTTTAAAGTCTACAAAATAATTGTACAGTCAACTAAATTCTAGTAACAGTTACTGTATTTAATTGCAAATATATTTTATTCAGCATGGTATAGAAATCAACAACAAAAACATGAGTCAACAGAGTGACCATAAGCAGAATTTAGTAGATGCTGCAATTATTTAACGCTTACTATCACACTATCAACTATATCTATCAAATATAACTATCAAAGTTTGTGGGTGTGTTTGTATGTTTGTTAAGTTTTCACGGTCAAACGGATAAACCAATTTTGATGAACTTTGGTATGGAGGTAGCTGACAACTTGGATTAATACATAGGCTATTTTTTATCCCGAGAAAGCAAACTTTCCCGTGGAAATAACTATAACTATGCTTAAACAGACTATAGCATCAGCTTACTTTAGCAAACTTAATTAATATAAACTCCACGCCGATAACCGAATTTAGGGCGGTGGCTGTCTGTTTGTCTATCTGTTCCGGGTTTTTCCTATAATTAAGGGGTTGCCGATGAAATCCTTCACCAATCACCGGCTTTAGTACGGGTAAAACCGCTTTAGCTATTGCTATAACAAACTTCTTTAGTATGATCCAGGAGTTACTGTTTGAATCCCACACTGACAACTAAATTAAGAGCGGATGAAGCCACTGGCAAAAGCAAGTAAGTATAGAATATAATAAAACTATTATCTTTTTCTCCACTATTCACACACTTTAATGGCACAAATTATTACGTAGATAGACTGTAAAGGGCGCGTTCGTTTTGGGATGCAGAATCATTATTTTCATTACTTTTGTCACCTGGCAAATTTTCAGTTTACTTAATTTTAAATAAATTTATCCTTGAACAAAATTATTTATGTAAGTAGGTTCCTACTCGGTACGATTTATTCAGATTTATTAAACAGCTGCTTAAAAAAAAGGCAATTTGGTTTCTAAAATCTGTGCAATAATCTTTTTTGTCGCTCTCTTTCAACGCATTTATGTACATTTTTTTATATATATTTACTTAAGTAGTTAAAATGACGTTTGGCGTGTTCGTTTTGGGATAATGAATCATTATTTAGCATTGGGACCAAAATATCAAAATTTTAGTATCATCTGTAACAAACTGTTAAGCGTTTGTTTACTGTATTTTGCAATTTTTTACACTTTTACCACCGAAAAATGAATCTTTATACAATTGTCTGAAAGTGGGGTTGTGGTGTTAATCTGTCAAACTGCTTATACATATTCATTGTTTATGGTAGTTTCCGTTCAACCGTTCGTTTTGCAACCAAGTATTCTGTTAGTAACGTTTCAAAGCTACATAAACGATAGGTGTCGGTGGCAAAACTGGCGTATTCAGGGCGCTTTCATTCTGGGATTCAGAGTTCCCACGAATGATACTATTCACACTTTTGATAACGCCAGTTTTGCCACCGACACCTACCGTTCGTTTAGCTTTGAAACGTTACTAACAAAATTTTGGTTACAAAACTTGCAAAACTAACGATTGACGTACACACACTGCGATAAAACACACACACACACTAGCATAAACAATGAATATGTATAGGCAGTTTGACAGATTAACACAAAAACCCCACCTCCAGACATGGGTCTAAAGTTTCGTTATTCGGTGGCAAAAGTGACAAAAATAACAAAAATATCGTAAACGAACGCATGACAGTTTGTCACAGATGATACGAAAATTTTGATATTTTTGATAACAATGCTAAACGAACGGATGACAGGTAGCAAAAGTAATGAAAATAATGATTCTGCATCCCAGAACGAACGCACTGTCAAAAGCGTGAAAGTATCAAACGTGGGAACTCTTTATCCTTAAACGGATGCGCCTAAAAAATAAAAAAAGCAACCAATGGACTGAGGTTATTATGACGCCATGTTTTGTATCCCCACCCGTACTCTGATTCGACAACGTACGCAAACGAGAGCGTCAGCCAGCCAGTACGAGTGAAGAGTCAGTATGATGGGGACGGATGTTTTATAATAAATGTGCCAACGCATGTCTGAAGACGCTAGATGTGAAAAAGTGCATAAAAATAGGCCAAGTGTATCTGCTATTTTTAAAATTATTTTTTTTTCGAAAAATAATTGTTTACAAAAAAAAGTTTTCATAAGCATTTCTACATCATGACCTAAGCTATGTTTTTTTAATAATTTGAAACCTGCTAGAGTAACTTTATAGAGCTTTTTCCAAAAAAAAGTATCGAAGATGCAGAGAATACCCAATCATGTTTTGGACTATAATCATGATGTCCTTTTTATCGTGTGTTTTTCAGGAAAATCTAGCGAAATTCCTGCAGTAAAAACACATTTCTTGCATTACACCCTCCTTTTATATATTATATTTGATTTTTTAACTACCTGCTTATTTCTGTTTCCTCTTTTTTAATTATATAAGTTGAAAAGTTTTAAAAATATTTAAAATTGTTTAAAAATAGAGTGTGTTTATTATTAACTATGCACATTCTTAGATTAGACTATTATTAGATTTTTATTGATCTCGTAATTAAAAAAATATAGTGAAAAAAGCCATATTCAAAATATTGTTACCATCTGAAACCAATTTTCAATAAATAATTATAGCTAGCTAGGCTTAGCTGTGTAGTACGTAGTCTACGCACTACAACTTTAACTTACTTCAACAAAATAAGTCAGATTTTTTTTTATTTATTATGACGCCTATGGCTACCTCAATAGTATTTATTAAAATAAAAATCAATAATATTCATATTATTAATTCACTCACTCAATCGCTAGGACATCTAGGATTTTGTGATTTTATTTCAAAATTCAAAATAAGGCAAAATTACGGTTTTGGAGTACAATGGACATGGCAATCAAAATGGGAATATAAGTATCATCACTCCTTCGATTTATGACATTGTAGTGTGGATAGAAAAGCTGGAAGATATTGACATAATGCTGAAAAACCTAAACTTCTAAAATTCCTGCAAATAAACGCAGATAAAAGAAAGGTAATATTTTTGTCCATGTTGCATATCTACATGTTTTTGTTGATAATCATATCGTTGTTTGCTGATATCCGTTAGGATATGGGAGTCCAAGAAGAAAAAAATATAAAGAAAATTCATATCTGTATATCCTTTAGGTTGCTGTTTATGTTTTCCTATCGTATGCAATAAGTAGGTACCTACTGCTGTATAGTAAAGTAAACACAAGAAAACAAAATCAGATTCGGTATAGCAGGCTATTAATATGTATAATATAGTAAGTATATAGTGAAGAGCTATAATAATTGAAACTCCCATAGACACAAAGTCAGTAATTCACTCCGCTGTAAATAGTAACAAAATGCAAATTTTAGGTACAGGCTTTCTTGCTTACCTTTTTTTGTTTTATTTACCTTTTATATAACTAAGATGGCAAACAAGCATACGGTCCGCCTGATGGTAAGCGGTCACCGTGGCCTATGGACGCTTGCAGCACCAGGGGTATCACTTGCGCGTTGCCGATCCTTTGAAAATCCAATAACTGCCTTCTTGAAAAACCCCATACTGTAGTCCTTAGAGAAAACCTTGGCAGGGAGCTCATTCCACAACTCAAGCGTTTTACCTGAGCCATTATACCCCCTCCTGTCTACAGGGGTATAGGCCTCGAGTATTTATTACGTACAAGTATATCATGGTACGGGTAAAATGTATTTATTTTTTTAATTTACTAAAAATTATACAAATTTTCTAATACCTTTATATATATAATTCTTCTGTACGTGTTTAAGTCACTAAATACCTCCTAAATGGCTGCACCGACTTCGATGATGTTGTTTTTTCTGTGGATGTCCTGGATTGTTTAAATTAACAATTGGACACCGTAGATGGCGCTGTAACTAGTTTCTAGAATTTTTTTATTTATTTTTGACCGATTTTGATAATTGTTTTCTGTGTGTTTGAGTAGGGTCTTGGATGGCTAAAATTCACAAATGGAAATAGTAGATGGCACCTTACGATCGGGTTCTCGGATTTTGTTTTATTTTTGATGATTTTTTATTTAAAGTTATTCATCGACAAAGCATTTAAAAAAAAAGTATTAGACTAGCGGTTTAAAACTAGTATATAAGACAGACACCCTATGAAACCTGGAACCATATAAAGCTTCAAACAATGCGCTGTGGTCTAGACAAATCGAAAAACAAAGCTTATACAGATTATAGGACCGATGGTGAACAATACAAAAACATAGACAAATACATAGGTAAATATAAAAAGATCTAAGTAGAAGTTGCTTTAAAATAAAATAAAAAGTATTTTGTATTCATTTATTTGTATTAAGTAATTTATGTTTTATTTACTTTAAAAAATTACAATAATAACGAGTTCGGCTTACCGATGGAAAGACAGATTTATATTTTTTTCCTTTAAAATATCCACTTGACTCGAATAACCAGGTAGGTTTCATACCATAATTATAGATCAATCGTCGAATTGAGATAAATCATATAGATTTAAATGATTTTTTTTTATTTTTATTTCAATTGACAAAATTAACAATTCAATCTCATTTAATTTTTTACTCTATTTTTACTAAACATATGATATTTCAATATTATTTTTTGTTTAGTGTAAATGAATATCTACCTATCTAACTATACTAACAAGATTTTGTTTGTTTGACGTATAATACTAAATGTTACTTATAAATTATGTCTATGTTTATCATCATTTAGCCGCGCCACCCAGTGGATAGGTATATCCAAAAGCCTCACAAAGGCCAGACAGGTAGAACACTAAAGTATTGGGCCGGACATGGCCCGAAAAAGCCAAACAACCCGGACACTTGCCTACCCTAAACGCGTACATACTCGTCGAAGCGGTTCCTACCGACCTATACAAGTATTAATGATTTTATCTATTCATCCTTATAAAAATTTAAAAGTTAAACTTAGTTAAATATCTAAGTAGAGCAGCTCTCCCGATGCCACAATTGCACAATTCGTTTGCCACATTCCTGAGCACGTTTGAAGCATACCGTAAACAGCTGATTTCACCGATATAGTCTTCTCCCCTTTATCACACTGTAAAACACGTAATAAAACAGAGAAAACTATAGTTTATGCGCTCCCGCTAGAGTTGCGCGGACGGCGTGCGTAACCTATATGCGGCCATTTCAAGATTTACGATCTGGGAATTGTGAGTTAGAGGGAGATAAAAATATTCAACTCTCTGCCGAGAACGGCGAACTTGAACGTCGCGAGCTCGTTGCTTCGAGGGCAAACAACCAGTATATGTTAAAAATTACGATTTTTGTTTGAATATGTGACATTCTATACCTACTTTGTAACCGCAACCAAACAACACTTCTGACTGGCATTTTGCAGGAGGTTAAATTTTTTACACAAAAAATAGGTTAATACTAAAAACATATCTATTTTTTTTAAATATACTGGATTCAAATCGCATACTAGCTCATTATGGCATCTGTGTGTGTAAATTAAACTATCCGCATGGGACCGATGTACGTTATAGCTTTCCCTTTTGTCGGTCTGAATTATAGCTACGTTAGAGCGAGAAGTCGTAAATCGCATCATGCGTCCAGAAGTGACATGTTTATGGGCGGAGTGCGCGTGCCGCGTGCAATTCAAGGGAGTGGAGTGGAGCACGTCAGTTGAGATTGAGCATGGCGGTGTTACGTTCTGGCGGAGAGAATTCTTCTACAATGTTTATCTTATAAATATTTAGGTTCTTATCTAGTTTAAGTACGGTTACGTTTATTAATTTTGTACACACTTTGATAACTTGATTATTAAATAATGTATCATTAAAAAATATTTAGGTAGGTACTTAACTTAAGGATTTAAAGGGCAACTTCACAACTATAGAAAAAAAAACCCGACACACACGTTTTCAAGTAGCCTATGTCCTTCCCCTAGACTCAAACTATTTCCATGCTAAATTTGTTCGCGGTTCTACTCGCCCTAAACTCGTTTATCGGTGTCGGATCTCAACGTCAACTCCTCAATTATAGAGAAGAAACTGACTCATACTTGACGTTTTCAAGCAGCCTATGTCCTTCCCCGAGACTCAAACTATCTCCATGCCAAATTTCATCTTAATTGGTAAAGCGGTTTAAGCGTAAAGAGGTAACAGACAGACATAATATTAATATGGATAAAGATAAGTATAGGTAAATAGATAAAATAATGATATAGTTAAAAAAAATCACCTACTTACTTAATTCTGTACATATAACTAGATATTTCATGTGACGGTTGTAGTAGAATTAAATTAAATAAAAAAACTATTAAGCTAAGCAAACATAAGTTGAGGAATCAATAAAAAAAAAAGTAGGATTAAAAGTAGTTTTTCAAGACCGAAGAATTGCTAATACCTACTGATATGCTATAATTATGAAATAGCTATATCTCTCTTTTGTAGATATTAGAGGGCCATAGGTATTTAAAAGTAAAGTAATAAAACGGGAAATTAGCCAGATTTAGTTTTTAAGAGCGGTAGCCCAAGTCGAGTTTCGAGTCCAGGACACCCTTGTGCAAACCGCCCTAACTTTTTGCAGCAGAGTGCAAGCAGCACCGCAGAGTGCAAGTTAGTCCGCGTGTAGTCCAGGCAATCTGCGGTCAACAACAGTAGTCAGTAGTTAGAAAAAGAAAAAAAAATCAGCATTTTCAGGTTAGGCTGACTAAAGAAATATAAAATACAATATACGCACAAAACTATAGAAACAATAAACATTAAAAATAGTGTTTTATAAATCAAATATCTACCTTGTATAAATGTTACCATAGCTTTGTAAAATCTTTGTAAACTTTGTATCGGTTTTTTTGCACAGCGTTGCTCAAACTGAATTAACTGCAACACAGCTTCATCTTGCAAATGTACCTTCACCTGGAAAATATTTATACTGGCCATCTCTCCCGTACTCTCTCTCTCCCGGCTTGCCATTCGTCTACTTTTTTCCGGACACCGTCATCTTTTCCAGGGCGTCCGGGGGACTTTTTAAATGTGTCCGGGATATTGGACAGTTATGACTAATGTTTTTCCTACATATATTCAATTTTCAGCAAAAGCCTCCAAGACCTCGAAATTGCCAATTTTTTGCTGGTATTCTCTTTATTGTGAGTCAGACCAAAAAATTTATTAAGTAAAAAACTTTGTAGAATAGGTGTATCTAAATCAAAAATTTTTTATTAATGGACTATAAGTAAAAAATATTTTTTTCCAGACATAAACGTGGGGCACGTAGAATTTTGAGATTTGATAAGTCCATTTATAAATAACTTTCGCGGTTTCAACTAATTCAATCGTGGTAAGCATTTTGAAGTCCATTTCCATTTATCTATATAAACTTCGTACCTATATTAAAAAGATTTTTTATATTCCTTTTATTTTTATTTTATCTTGTCTGTATTCAATTGTTAAAAACTAAAAACAAAACGTGCAAGTAGGTAATATGCTTGAAATCAAGTCTTTTTTATATTTAAGTTTTATTTGTTGAAATTTATTTTAAATTTAAATGAAACCTGAAATAAATTATTGAATATTGCATTATCATCAGGGTCTGAGCTATACTTAGGTATTTAAAGTTTTAAGTTTTTAGCTCATGGGGTTACTTATTAAATAATTTGTACCAGACAAATAAACAAGAAAGCGATAATAAGAAAAGACTAGAAGCGGTAAAATAAGAACACAATGTAGATTTAACATAAAAAAAAATCGAAAACCGAAATCGGACACACGTTACCACTTTTTGTATGAAAGCGTTTTACTCCACAGTCTTCTCAAGTAAAGATTTTTTTTTTATGTATAGTTAAACTATTTGGTTTTCCTCTTAATGAAAAAAATCAGAATCAAATTAATTTTATAATGGTTTACCTTAAATGCAATTAGGACCTGAAGTGCTGTTTTCAGTGCAGAAATGTTGTTTGAAAATTCGTTATATCACGTTTTATACTTCGCATACGCAAAATTGTCGACTGTGATTTGTGTATGAAACGAGTCGGTCTACTGCACATACTCAAACAGCAAACCGTGATTGGATGTTGTAATTGGCGCGCGAAACCAGTAAATGACATAATGATGAAAATTACATTAATTTATTTATTTAAGGACAACCAACAAAGTATACATAAATTACATTGGTTCAGGACTAAATTACTTAATGCTGCTTTAATTACAGGCTGCCACGACATTCATAGTAAAAAATGCAAAACGAAGACTTAATATACTAAGACACAATAAATGCAAAAAATCCAAAAAACACAAAATGCAAAAAATACAAAACATGCAAAAACACAAAAAAAAACCATTAAAGTAAATTGAAAATAAAGCGAAAATATGTTTTCTTTCACGCCTGATGATATATAAAACGAAGTTTAGTTCGTAATAGATAACTTGCTACTACTACTTGATTTCCTCAAGAGATAATGAGAGGCATGCGATAATTTTATGACTGCTAGTAAATTTTTACATCAACTTTTCTCTCTGTAGTTAAAAGAAAATCATCAGATTATAACCCTCGCTCATAGTTACTTTCCGCTTGCTGCAACAATTTGCATTGGTTCCATTGTTTTTGAACTCATACTATTTATTTTGCTCCTTAACATGATTCGTTTTCCAATTCCAATTTTAGTGTCAGTCAAGTCATATTTTTGTTAGTTTCGTACATTAAGCTAATCCTTTGTATGGTTAACATTTCCTCAAACCCATACGTTAAATGTATGTGCCAATATTGACACTTAAATCTAATGATTACTTTCTTAAGGACCCCATATTGTGGTTCTCAAGGAAACCTCGGCAGGTCTGTTTCTAAAGTGTCACAATGAATTTACTGCTGGTGGCAAGCGTTGAGATGGTAGAAAGTAGTCTTAGGAATTTTTTCAAACAGTTCCTCAAATCGCAACCCATCATTCAAACGAAGCAACAAACATAGGATGGCAAAATCTCTCTTCAGGCTTCACAATTTAATACCTCTTGTGAGTTTGGAATTGTCAACTAACCTCATAGACCATTACTGAGCCGAGTCAAAAGGTGGGAGCTGGTATCCATGTGTACTTTCCGAAAGCTGGTAGAAGTGGTGCCGGCATTGTAATTTATAGTGCAACAACTTTGACCCCTCAGTAAAGTACGGCCTTGTTCAGTTAAGTACACCAAGTTTCTTGGACACCAACATGAGCTTATCTTCCAAATGGTCTTTAAACTCAACATCCTTAGAGATGTCAACACCAAGGACCCCAACACCACAGTAAATGGTGCTTTCTTTGCGATGAATGCGCAGTTTTGTATCTCGGTTGTGTAGTGTAGACATGCCTTTTTTATCTTATTTTTTATATTTATTTACGTCCTATATAGGTACTTCAAATATAAAAGTTTTTAGACAATGCTTGTATGTTGACATTAAATCACGCATAAACGACATAACGAATATGTATAAAATTTTACAAATAGATATCCTAGATTAATACGTAGGGCAATTTTAACGCGATTGAGAGGTTTAGGTTTAATTACTAGTTCGGGCCGCAAACACAATATTATTATATTAACGGGAATATTTTTTTTTGAGGGTGAAGCCGCGGGGCAGAAATAATTATTCATATACCTTTGAATTTATGTAAGCAGAGCATAGTAAGGATATATTAATAAATACGTGACGGCTGACTCAGATATAATATGCATATTAGTAAAAGAGAGGCGTTGTGTTTGCGGCCCTGGCCAGTAATTGACAATTTCTCTGCAAGTCACGGTGCGCCAGCGCACGGTTTCACTCCTTGATAGAATGCCAGCCTTGGGCAACCCAGCTTGCTACCAACATAGGTGTAGAAAAAAACTTTGCGAATACTAAAATCGTATTAAATTTTTCTTTCGCTATTTCTATAGGTAAGGAAGTGATTTTGAGAGTTATATATATACATATATAGCTAGACTTGTAACAGATATTCATACGTTGAGAGTTGGTGGATAGTGGATTGCAATAGATTAAAAAAACACAGCAATAATTAAAAAAAAAAATTGCCTCCATTGTAAACCTGAGCCAAAATTTAAAATCAATCTTTAAATGATTAAAGTTACAAAAATGAGTTTTTTAAGGTATAAGTAGTTCTTCACATGACATTTTAACAGTGTCTGTTTCTAAATTTAATCATCAAATCAATTTTGACATAAAATTGTTAATAATAGATCAATAGGTCAATCAATAGGTAAATCAATAGGTCAAGATACAAAAAATCTTAAACTATGGATAAAGTATAAGATCTGCTACATTTTTACTTATTCTGTGGCAGTATGTATTTTCAATCTAGTTTTGCGCGTAAACTTCAAGGAAAAGGTTTTTAATTGAATACTTTATCTAATTTGTGGTTGTCTTAAGTTACATCAATTTTTAATTTTTTCAAATCCGACAGGCACTACCAGAGATAATCGCGTTTAAATAAAAAAAAAACTTCAGCTTTTTTACTCGTATATTAGTATAGAAGAATTTTGAATTGTGTTATTGTATGAAAGTAGTGCCCACTATGAGGTAGGCTGTGTGCAGGAACCGGTTTAAACGTGTAGAAGAATATTCTAGAAACCCATTGCCCATTAGTTATCGACCTCTGAGGATACTTATATAAAAAAAAATTAAAAAATTAGTTGTGCAAGCAGTCTTTTTATATTTATGTGCAACTTCATTATTCGACGCCCGGTTTTATTTTATAGTGTTTTAAAATCTGTCCTATTTGTGTGACACCCCACTTTCCAAACTAGCATCTCGTATTTTAATGATGTATTCAAATCAAAATGCGTGCATAAATGAATATGATAGCGGATATCCTATTTCTATTTTTGCTCCGGCAGTCACCACATAGTTTTCGAATTATGAAATTCAAATTGTAGACAACAAAACTAAAAAGAATAATAAGGAACCTAGTTGAGTCCTCATTTAAATTTCGATAATTTTTTATCTTTTTTTATCTAGGACTCATACAGTAAGGGGTTTGAGGTGAGCTAGACGTACCTAAGTAGTATCCACATGGACCTATTCAGAAATTAGACGTATTAAAGCACACATATATCCAATTAATGACATCTTTATAATCTGTTTAAATTATCGATAACTAAAAAAAAAGCTGACATATCCAAAGATAAGTTACTTCATCTTAACAGAGTAGGTAGATATTAAGAAATCGCTAAGAGCAAATATACGGAAAACCTTTTATATCAGTTAACAATAGGCCGAATATAACATCGCAAACATAAATATTATTAATAACAAAACCATATACTGAAGTTTCATTCGTTAACAAAAGAAAACTCCGGTCCGTGTATGTATGCATTGCCATCTATCTTTTTCCACAAAAGCCGGACATTATTGTTCGGTCCAAACACTCTTAAATCTTCGGAAAAGTAATATATTTTCGTTTTGCCCAGTGCGGTGTACGGTACGTAAAGGTCAGTCTTTTCTCTTCTCTACTTTGCTGTATCTACTAATGTTTTATACATTGCTGGTTTGGATTGAAAGTTTGGTTCGCTTCTGTAAGTTTTGAAGCAATGGGACAAATGCACCAATATATATTATACGTGCTTAGTTCGTGCTTTTCACATGGAAAATATATTTCTAAAGTTCGTTAAATTAAAAGTTTATTTTTACAGTTAGGTATTTATTTTTTATTCTATTTAATAATTATTTAATGGTAGAGATGTCAAATTTCACGGCTTTTTACAATTTCATTTTCAAGTTTCAAAAATTATGGTAGCATTTCCTCTAGCCAGAAAAGGTTTGCACAGTAACATTAAAGTGTATCCTACAACTTCGCATACCTACTTAAAATTAATAGTGGTATCACAGTAAATACATTCATGTAGGTAAACATGGCCAGCAGCATTATCTATTCATCTACGTGACCTCCCATTTTAACCAACATATCTTGTGTTACGTCTCAAAAGTGGTCCATTCTTGGTAAAACACAACGGACCTGCGTAATTTGAGAATAAAACCCGTAAAGCAGCGTCAAAATATGTAAAGATTTTTATCTTTTTCGTAAAATGGCTTGGGAAAAAACATAAAGAAGGTGGTGTCACCTGATCCCGACAGCTTAGATTTATCGCGCTCGGTGTGGCCGCGGCCTAAGGTCGCGACTTTGGTATACGTTATGATGATACTTGGAAATAATTTACGTTGCTAGGTTGCTACCTATATGTAGCACTGATTAAAACTATTTCTCGTTTAATTGATTATAATCAGTAATTGGAGCTTTATTCTTAGTTAAAAAAACGTGTTATATATTACTCCATTTTATCGGCTCAGTCGGTATGATATGATATGAACAGTATGTACACCTGTCGCAAGGTCGATTTGCCACGCCATTTTGGCAATTTTATGTGAATAATTTGGCTATGTCACATTTGCCTTTGCACGATGGGCAAATGTGCAAAAAATCCACTAAATGAGTAACAAAACGTACCATTAAAACGTTCTTGAAAAACACAATACTTATTAGTTTTTTCATCACACCTACTTGTAAACAGGCATTACGTGCAGGCGAAGCGAGTGCTAAGACCTTAATTATTCCCACGGGCTTTTTCTTTGTAAATTTTGCTTTTCTCAAAGCAATGCGCGCGTTTATAAAACTAACGGGCGGTAATGACGCACCTATTCATTCAAGTATACCTGCTTAAAATCTGCATAAATTCTTTAGATATCTAGTGGCGTTGTTTTCGCTACTTCTATTTGTGTCATTTCAATTGTATATGATGACTTTATGTATTTATTCACCTTATAATTTTATTTATTGACTCGCAAACATTGTGTGTAACAAGGGCGGTACTGTAATTACAAACTCGAGTCATTAAAGGCTTCGGCTCTCAGCCTTAGGCTTCTAAATATCCTATCGTTAGTAGTTTTTTCTTACAACCCTTAATACACAATGTACTATTAAAACATATACATACCTTAAGCTACTAACACAAGTGTATTAATACTTAAACATTTTTCTCCACATATTATTACCTACCCACATAGGGTGTAATAAGAATAATATAATATACAAGGATTCACTACCAGACATTTCTTATTACAAGCCAAGGACATTAACAAAGGACAGAAAAGTAATGCATGAGCCTACAAATTGTACTCTGAAATACCAGCAATTTTCCATCAACGCCAACATGAAAACCATCTAAAGTTTTAATCTAAAATACACTTTATTTCCTTAATAACAAACTCTTATATCGATTAATTCAATGTGAAAATACGCTGTAAGTTCAATAGCAATGGAAGCATAAGTAAAGTGGTGAAAGTCCCCGAGAAAATTGGCACAAGTGGTTTTAGTCAGCAAAGGCGAGAGAGGAGGGTTGAGCGGGATGAGGGGGATAAGCGAAAACAATTTGTTTATTTAGCCTCTGTGAGGAAAAACAAGTAACTAAATAAAAATAAAAGTAGACTTAAAAATATATATATAAAACCCTTAAATCACCAAAAAGTAAGGTATGGTTTGGTTTTAAAATTAGTTGCATCTCAAATGTAAGAAATAGAGAATAATACGTAATTTTATAATACATTTAAGGCACTTCTACTTTTTATTTAAATTATTAACCTATTATAAGAAAATAGAAAAAACTGCCTCCTTAAAAAAAAAACAAAGTGCATAATTGGATATGTTATAGATAACACAGTAACTACTGGACAATAATACAAGTCAGCAATAGTTTTATTTTAATAGATAGCTAACGACGTTATTAATGTAAGAAAAACACAAAAAAGCCGATTAATGGTCTAATAAAAAAAAAATTAAACTATTGATACCTATTAGATACAAAATTAGCCAATATGTCATTTCGTTATAGTTTTTTAGTCTTTGACCGCGTTGTGGGGTCACCGCTGAATGTTCGCTCAAAGATAGGATTCACAGCAAGATGTATTGCTGCTTACGAAAAATTTTCAACAGTCTCTTCTATCGGATTGGCTGCGAACGGAAAATAAAAGGGGACATGAAGAAATAAATGAACGTTGTAAATATCCCTATGACAATAATACAGGTCAGCAATAGATTTATTTCAGTAGATAGCCGACGTCGTTATTAATGTAAGAAAAACAGAAGAAAAAAAGAGGCCGATTGATGGTCTAATGAGAAAAAATAATGGAATCTATTGACAAAGTTTTCGTTGAATGTAGTGGATATGGGATGTTGACAGCGCTTTTATATTGAAAGAATTGCGTAGTTCTTTGTATGTGAACTTTTTCTTTTATGCATGAAAAGAAAAATGATTTCGATTTTCTCTTGTCATATTATTTGTTGTAATAAAAGATTTTTGGGACTCTCTAAAATGGATATTCTTTAGTCAAATCAGAAAAAAAAATATAAGTGACAATGAAAAGATTTTACACAGGGTTGTAGGTAATTGATTTGTTTATATAGATAATGTTGAGGTTTTAAGAATTATATTTCCATATAGCTACATAAAAAGTAGCTATAGGTGTACCATTAAATTAGAAAGCCAAATCACATATTCTAAGTAAAACCATCGAGGATTTTTCTTTCAAAATTTATGTCCGCAGGTTGCCACCAGAGGGCGCGCGCAACGGTGTGAGGGGGTGGAACTTCATTTCGCCTGAGTCGTTTATCTTAAGACACATAATTCTTAGGGACGAAGTTCTGTCAACTTATTTCTATTCTTTCTCCTCAAGTAAAAATGGCTGCGTGTTTCGCATTTTTCATTTGTTTCTGACCCAAAGTAGATACTGATCTAATAGTCTTAGGGCGTCACTACAAAAATAATATTTGTTGTATCTACATGTTATTTGGAGACTAAGTAAAAATCAGTAGATTAATTGATGTCGGAAATAATAAAAAATGAATAAACTTAAAATAAATTAATAATAAATAAAATCTATATGTAGCAAGATTTAACAATTTTTTTAATTGCATAATTTAAATTTTAAGCAGAAATACGTTAATAGCACTTAATTAATACATAAATAAATTATTTTTTACGCAACTGAGTAACTGAGTGTGTTTATATCTGTTGTCAGAAACTTTACTAGACTTATTTTAATATAAAAAGTAATACACTTACATTGCATTATTTGCCTTTTTAATATCATCTAGATATTGTTGTGGTTAGGTTTATAATTGTTTTTTTGCTATTTTGCTATTGAGATTTGCAATTAGTACAAGTTGAAAGAATTAAAATGATAATAATCATTTCGACTAATAGATTTCTACTTCTTTGATTGATTTTCTACGCTCAATTTTAATTAAACTGAGATTCTAGCATCAAATAAATCATTTATAACATCTTTTCATGCCACAAAATCGAACATTATCATAAGAAAATCCTAGTACATCAAACTCACAAATACACAAAAATAATTATTAACGTTTTATTTTCTGGTCTGCATTTAAGCATTTTGCGTGCGAACGCAGTCAGAGCCAAAATATAGTATGTAATATGTAATGGGAAAAATATTGGAAGGGATGCTATCGGTCGTCAGCCAGTCTGCGGTTCATAAATAACAAGCATTCATTGCTCCCTCGTTGAGGAGAAATTAGAAAGAAAATATTTTTAATATAGAGGAAAAACCGAAAAACATATAAAGGAGAGAATGTATATCATTCTTGCTATTGAAATGCAAGTTTATGCACTCGGTACATTCATACAAAAGTTTGAACATAAATAAAAGATAATTCTTTGTCTCGAAACATATGTTAATATTTGTAAATAACTACATGAACTTCGACGACGTTCACTGACAAAAAAAAGTGTAAAAATTTTCTTCTGCCAAAAAAAGTTGTAACTAAAATTGAGTCTGCACAATACAACAACACAAATTTTTAGTTTAATTACTCAAATTCTTTGAGTACCTATCTAATATGTAACTAAAACTGGAGTACCTACATTTAAACCAAAAATTCGGTAGACATCATTATTATTTAGGTATCGATAACAACCATTTTTTATAGTGAGGCAATATTATAATTATTAGTTAGTGAATAACATATTATAAGATACTTAATAGGATCAAACCCTCCTTTTCTTTTCCTAAAACTGTGGACTAATCCACCCAAAAAAAAATCCTGGATAGTCTTATGATTATATACGTGGGAATTTCGAATTAAATATAAACAATAAGTTAAGTAAGAGAAAAGTTAAAAGGTTAGAACTTACTTTTAAATAAATAGCACTACAGTAGTTTCCTATCAGAGTTTAGTTTATGACTTTGCTATTATTATTGAAAAACGCATTTTTTACCTCGTATACTGTTAAAAAGACGCAAAACAGAGGAAAAAACTTAATTAAGTTGAAATTAACGACTTACTCTCATTAGTAATCACGTACGCGCAATTCTTTACCTTTCCAGCAATATGTCATTTGACGTAATAATGGTCAAACAATAAATATTGCTTTGCACAGACAACACGCGCAAAGTAATATATGAAGTTAAGAATAAATAGGCAATTTAGTGCGTTACGCACGTCCGCCCGAATATTGCCGAATATCGCCGACGACGCGCGACGGGCGGCGAATTTCCATACCGTATCGCGATTCGTGGGGTGCGTTTATGGGGTAAAAATTGAGTTCCAAAACCCATTTCAGTGTGATTTTCAATTAGATAGTTACCTAGATATTGGTTTTTGAGTGCAAGGTAATGGTATTCTGATGACTGCAGAAACAATTTTAAGGTTTAAATTTCGTTCGACTTTAGAATTCTATTGTAGGGTGTTGGCAAGAATTGCACAATTCTGAAATGTATTTACTTAAGCTGTTATGGATACCAGACAACGGATACAAATACATGAATATACTTTTTTTTGTGAATACATACATTATGCTTAGACAAACCCAGTCTCAAGAAACAAAAAATAAGTGTTTATCTTGTACGGGAATCGAACCCACGGCCCTTAGATTCAGCAGTCAGGTCATTACCCCCTGAGCCACCTAGCTATGTACGCTAAACAAAAAAGTATCTAAACAAGTAATTAATTCAGTTTTTTTAAAACTTAATTATAAATAGAAATATAATACAAAGTAGAAATGTGGGGAAATTAATCCACCTCATAATTTTGTTTCTTAAAAATACAGAGATGTGATGGGGTAGGTTAAGTGATCGGTTCAGATGTGCAACATGACCTTAAAACTAAGTCTCGAGAGGTGAGATGTTATGGGGTAGGTTAAGTGGTCGGTTCAGATGTGCAACATGACCTAAAAACTAAGTCTCGAGAGGGGAGATGTACTCAGAGATGTTATGGGGCAGGTTAAGTGATCGGTTCAGTTAGCAAGTACCTTCCATACATTTCACCCCCGAGGTCTTTGTATATTTAGATACTGTTTTTTACCGAAATAGAAACTTTTCTCTAATTCTACACATTGTGTTACCCGATCGGTTAGATTGCTTTTGATGCAATATTAATTTCTTATATACTATTTGATTATCAAATTTAAAAGCATTTTCAACCATGATTCATCGTCTGTCTGTCCTATGCCCTAAATTATAGCCCAAATTGAGGGAGGACATAAAGGTAGGGACAAGATCTAACTTAAAACATTATAATACAAATAGAAAAATACAACCCGAGTCCACAAGTTCGCCTTACTTTTTAAACATCCCATATTACATGATCATCGAATTACACTGCAAAATATTAATATCCGAAATATACTTACTTAAGTTTGTTATAATTAAATTATTAAGACAGTAAGTTCTTAGTTTAGATAAGAACTCTGTAGACTGAAGACAATCTACAGAAGTACATTACATTTTGCATGGAAAAAAGATTTACGGAGGCGGTATAAATTCCGCGGTAAGATCCGATAGAAATGAGAAAATTCCCCATTAAATCTGTCTAACAGGCAGATAGGTGGCGCTTCGACTAAGCAGCAGGAAGACGGTAGGAAAACACATTTTAATAAGGGGTAGTGAAACAACCGTCACCTTATATATGGCTGCCTAGCAGTCTTGATAATTTTGAAAGACATTAAACATGCAGGAATCAACACTGTTCTACTGTTTGATTATTTTAAGATGTAGCTGCTATGTCGAAGGCACAAATTTAAATTTATTGAAATGTAAATACATAACATACCTACCTACATACAAATTAACTTTTACAATCAACATGGATTCGTTATAAATGATTTAAAATAAATTAACAAGCTAATTAAATTACAATATTTCAATCATCAATAAAACCAGCATTAATCTGTCAATCAATTAAAAATCTGTAACAAATTTCTTCGGTTAAGGATCCCCCATTTATAAGGTTTGTCGTTATAATCCTATGGGTACGAGAATTCCACTACGATGATTTAGATTGAACGAAGCTTAGTCCTCCAGGTAACTATTTAATATTTATTTTTCTCAAAATATAATACAGTTCGTAAATATTTACTTGACAAATAAATTTAAATCCTATAGAAATTCGACGTTTAAATCAAAACAGTCATGTTTGATGTATCATTTTTAAAATATTTTTGCATTTGATAACCCAATTCTTGAGGAAGGTTATAAGCTATTTAACGTTACGCTACGGTCTTTAGGAGCCGAGTGAACACGAAATACATATGTAAAAGCGCGGGCGAGTGACGGGTCGGGGAACGGCCATTTACAGCGCAAAAGCAACGAAAAGGGCAAAACAACGTCTGCTAGACCAGCTAGAGTCTTAATTTTTTTTACTACTGAGAAATCAGTTTGGGTCATAGTTGTGCGATTTTTCATTGATCTGTCTTAGCGTCTAAAGATACTAATACTAGCCAACATGTAAACTATTAACTATCAAGACTGATTGAACTTTGTAAAGTATTAGGCGGGGTGTGGGTGTGCGAGCGCGAAACGAAATGTGGCTTTAAAAATTTGGAACACAATCCGGCTATTTGTCTTTCGAACGTCTCTTATAAATCAAGGAATAAAGCAGCCAACAATGCTTTATGGCGGAAAAAAAGAACTTACATATATGTCGGAGATGTATACAAACCTTCGCACATACATTTTGAATGTAAGTGTTACTTAAGAAAAAGTTAGAATAGGTACTTAGGTACGTAACTTTACTATTTATTGTTTACATTTAAAATTAAGTAAAATAACAAATAGTACAACTTTGAAATCTTAAGACATTGTAGTAAGTATTGAGAGACACTTGCTTGCTACCATAGACATAGAGAAATAAACAACGCATTTCCTCATGTAAAAAAAAATAGTTGCAAAAGTGTGACAGAGGTAAAACGAAGCTATGGTGTCTCTTGTCTCTTTCTAACTTGTTATGCTAAGGCGGACGTTATTAGAAAGAGAAAAGAGACTACAGTTTAACTTTGTCTTTTTCTTAAGTGTGTTCAATTCAATTTGTGAGGCTATTCCGCTGTCCATAGGACAAATTACAGAACTCGAAGTCTATGGTATCTACATACAAAGCCAGAAATACTTATTTAGGTATTGTTTTAAATAAAAATTGTAAATAATTTAATAAAAAACGATCACTGTTAGAAGATATACATTATATACGTTCAACTAATGATAAATGTATAAGTAATTTATTTAAATAAAATACGCCATATTGGGTGGCCATTTTTTTAATCACAGCCAGAAATACGTATGAAATTTGTCATTATTTTCACAAACGCCACAGCCGTCCGCACTTTGAGCGCATCCGCAAAATTATTACCATGTAACGCACTATATCACAGCAAATTTACGAGACCCTGGATATGATGGATTTTCAATCCTACCTCCACAATATATACTGCGAAAAACGCTCCGCTGTCAAAATAGAGAAATAAATAAACTTCTGACAACCAATTAATAACTCGTAAAGTGTCAGTGTTGAGGACAATAAAAAACTTTGTAGCGGACAAAGGGGCAGAAAAAGGCGATCACAATGGTGGAATGAGGAGAAAAACGCCTGTAAAAAGCCCCGATATCGCCCATAAATTTGGACGGATTCAAAACAAATCGCCCTTATTCATTACACGTATGACTTATTGCCACGAGAGACAGAAATTTATAATGCACTTATGAAGAGACATAAAGGAACGGAATGGAATCGACTCGCCTTTTTAAAACTCAAAATTATATAAAAACAACTTGAAATGAACAAAAAGTAAATCACGCATCATTAGTCACGTTCGCTACAGAAATGAATAGGGGTAGAAATAGAATAGATTATGTTTTACAGGATTGTAAATGATCTGCTAACAATCTATTATTAAAATTGATTTTTCATGGTTAATTGACGTTACTAAAATTAGTAATAGACAGTACAGTTGGAAAAAAAAAATGAATTTAACTATTGAAACTATTCTGTAATTTTTTTTTGACTGTGATTAGTATACTTTTTGCAGCAAACATTTTAAGGCTATTGTTATTTGTATTGTTAAATATATAATAGGATATTGTTTTTTTTTATAAATAAAGGTTTTTTTAACTTATTACATACCTACAAAAAATATAGGCTATACTAGGCTAAGCAACTATAAAGTTCTAAACCAAACGAGCATTTTGTTATCGACTAGTCGAACCCCGCGGTTTCACCATAGGAAAAACTTATTTCCGTGGGAAATTTCAGCTATCCCGTTGCCCAAAATTTTTTCAACTCATTGCTTCTTTGTAAACGTAAAGGTGAAAAAACAGTGACTTTTTCTTATGACTTGATGTTTGTAACATTAATATTTGAAACTTAAAACTTTTTCTAATTAAAAAGTTTCATAGGTTATATTACGAGGGATAGTTTAGCTTTTTATTAGTAACAGAGTTTGTGCAATCGATTCAGTAGTTGCAGAAATTACCCCATATATATGTACAAACAAACAAATGTTAACCTTTTTGCAAATATCAAGTGCCGATGCGGTTTATTTGGCCTCACAAAACGTCTTCACACGTCTAATCGAGAAATAAATGGCATTAAAAAGTGAGATCGAAGATGTACAAATAAGGGGGACGAGAAAAAGAAGTGTTCAGCGAAATGATAAATTTCACACTTGAAGTCAAAAAGTGAGTGCTTATTTATGAGATGCCAGTTTATTGTAGCTTCAACGAAGGACCTTTTATCTGATATACTTGGGACTCCAAAACCCATTTAGGTATAATATGCATACGCGAGAGTGACACTTTAAAAATTACCTTAAATTATATGCTGTTAATTTGTCCGAGTGTTAATGTAAAGATAAAAATAAAAACGCACTTTAACTTTTATAGGCTTAAAAATAACGTGATTTATGTTTCATTAGTAGATAGAACTTTCAAAAATTGTTTTTTTTTTTTTAATAATTTCTCTTTGTTGTGGAAAATATTTAAAAAAATAATGTTTTTTTAAGGTATTTTGAGTAACCTGTTGGTGTTGTGAATTGAATTGGGACTAATTACTTACAATTTAATATAAATTATAATCGTGAGCATATTCAATAGGGACCTTTTTTTACAGCATTGATAAGGCTTTATTATTTATACCTATTTAGATTTTTAAAAAAACATTTTAACAATTTATATGTAAATGAGGCACAAAATTAACTAATTTGGAAGCCCAACAATAATAAAATTTCTTAAAAATCCTTAATGCGTCATTAAAGGGCCTATTCAACTAAAAAAAAAATTGCAGAGATTTTTTTTTTCTATCCTAATTTCATTAAAAACTTTTATAGTAGTTCACCTATGTCACCTGCATGTACAATTTAATTAGAAATCACAAAAAGATGGCACAATTGCCTATAAGGTTGGGGTATACGGACAGACAGACATCACAAAACTGTATGGGTTTCAATACTTCGATATTCTATAAAGCTTACTAAATTTTTATTTAATGGTAAATAAATGTCGATCATACTTATTTAGTTCACCCAAAAAGCTTTTTAGTGGTATTATGTATTATATAACTCAAAATGAAATTTTTTATCAAGTAAAATATATACGTTTGCAGATAAAAATTGTTAATAAAATATTAGTACTAATTGTTAAATTCCTCTCATAATATAATGTAGGTGTGTATCCCAGTCCAGTCACTGGTTACCCGCTTTTTAGAAAACCCGTAAATATACAGTACACACAAGAATTTTAAGAATGTATGAATTGCCTTTAATTCATTTTTTTAAAATGATAGGTATGTAATGTACAAGTATTTGCTTTGTTTCTTATGTAAGTACTTTATTATGCTGGTATATATTCTACTACCAGCATGCACAATTTGAATATCTACCTATCAAAATCAGAAATACATTTTCTATTTAAATGTATGCGTAGACACGAAAAACGAGACAAGCTTTTAATTTATTTGCAACTGTACTTTTTGGGTAGCTTGCAGTTAAGTTAGAACCACAATTACTCATGGAATCCCCGCTTTTGTGTACCTTCCTAAGATGGGGGGTAAAACGGGCGGACGACTTGGAATTGTATTTTCTGGATATATTTATGTAAAGTAAGCGATCATAACGTCAGTCCATAGCTAAATTCAAAAGTCAAGTCAAAGTCGTACTAGATCTGTGACGTAAACAATATAGTAGTACCTACTCATATAGCAAGTATAATTACAATAGTTGTAAGTATTATTCTAGGCGTATCTTTGATAAAAAATATTTTCGCAGTGTTTAAAAGTATTTTTAAATCATCTAATCTAGTAGATATGCGTGTAAAAATCTATGTATATATATATATATATACATGGAAATGAATGTGTATCTTTTGTTTGTTCCGTATGCGTTCCTTTTATTTTTTGCCCGCAGTCGTGGTTCGATTGGTAGTACTATCATGATCATATCTCGGAATTTCGCACGGAAGTCAAGTATTTCCCAATCCATCTTCGCTGGAATACACACATTCTCACATTTCTTTATAACATACCATTCAATCCATCACCTCCATACTTAAAAGAACAGTTTCAATTTTTCTGTTCGTCGACGTACACTCTTCAAATGTCTTCTAGCCTAATCTTAAATGTACCTTCGCAAAGCACAAACTTTTATAATTATTCGTTAAGTGTAGTTGCAATTCAGCTTTGGAACACTGTACCCTTAGCTATTAGACGTGCACAAACAATTTACTCCTTCAAGAAACAAGTCACTAATCATTTTGCCAGTAAAACTTATACCTACGTTTACTTTTCACTCTGGTTGTTCTTCGATATAGAAATTATTCTAATTCTTAAATATAAAAAATATTCATCTATCCCTTAAAATATCTACCACAAATCACGTTTCTCGTTTGAAAGTAATTGAAAATACATTACGCAACCAAATTAAAGTAGAAAGTGGTACAAGTTAGCGGAGGGCGGCAGGTGGCGCTCGCGACATCCCCCCGCCCGCGGAATGTTTCGGCATAAAATATCGTTTCAATTATTTACGTGAAAGATTTATGGCACTTAGAAAAGTGCGCTGAGAAAAAACTGCCAGCGACGTGTGCACGAAAAGTGTTTTTCTTGGAAAACTTATAATGGGTATGAGTGTAGGAAAGTTTACGAATCTCTTTTCTATGGTAATTTGTTTTGGGTTTTGCAGGTTCGTTTATAAAGATGTTAGTAGGTAAGTTCGCGGTGTTTTTATGAAGTTTTAGAAGTAAAGTTAATATTTCTTATAAGATATATTATAAGTATTGCTACTCATACAGATATTTACTCAAGTTTAGTTCAATAATAGTAATGCTGTTAGATGGACGGGTTACAGCAAGGTCACTTAACGATACGGACTGGAAACGCCGCATACCTTCCTCAGGTGATTAAAGGGGGCCCCGTTTCTTCAATGACCACCTCTTGAAACACTTGCGTTGTTCCAGTCCGCAGTTTTGAGCACTCTGCAGAACCCAGTCATTGACCGTTTTTTCCTATGTGACTCGTTCCTTGAGTCCTTGCAATGGTAAACTGGCTGGTAAGTTGCTTAAACAGAACGTAACGGAATTTTAGATTAGTAATAGTCTTAGCAAATCAAGCTGTGGTGCAAAATCATAGTACCTATTAGGAAAGTGTGTTAAGTACTATTTCACTGTGTATGTGCTTTATCCAACCACATTCTCTCTCTATTTGTGCGTGTGTAAAATTGAGAGTTTAACTCAGAAATATTTGGATACTTATTATTACGAGCCGTGGTCCAAGCCTCATACGCAGTTTTCTTGAGAATTTTAGTTTCTTTGCAAGACCACAATCGCTTTTTTGACACCGGCAACTACTCGCGACTTATCAATAAAACATTTCATACCAGCAAGGTATGTCGCACTGACATCGGCTGCGCAGACGTCAGGATCTTCTGAGCTAAAACAGAGCTGCCTCCACGGGTTCGATGCATAAAATTCACGTAATCCATCTCAGTCTGCCCACATATAATGCCACTCATGAGACCAATCAGTTGGCCCTGATGGATCAGGTTGTTGCATGACACTTGAGTCCGAACGAGACAGTGGTCTGAGGTGCCAAGAGGCGCATGCACTGAGACGGAATATCTGTCCGGACGTGTAGTCAGAAGAAGTTCTATTAAGGAGCTCGTATATACTCTATATGTAGTAGTCTCGTTGGAGAAAGTGCCAGCTGAGAGAATCATTACGTCAAAGAAAATTCATAAGCAGATATCCCTGCGTAGTTAAGAACTGAGCCACTCACGATGGTGGGCGTTGAAGTCTCCCAAAATTAGTTCTGCTGTGGGATATTGTTCTAGAACTTTGTCGTAGGCGGAGATACTTCCCCAGAGGCTGCTTTTATTGTTCGAGTGGCTTATTCAAGCTGGTACTCGTTGTGTCCAATATCTTTCATTTTTTTTTAAACCTTAGAACAGTCATAGACTTTCTTAGCCCAAAAACTATTTATTACTCACTAGGACAATCAGCTCTAACATACTGCATTACCGCGTGGGATAATTCAACAAAAACTCATTTTTAACGGTTCGAAAGAGCTCAAAGATTAATTCTAAAAGTGTTGACTTTTAAGAGTGTCCATTTTCCTACGACAGAACTTTATACCTTAACTGGCCTCTTAACAGTCAGACAACTGTCCATTCTTCACGTATTGCTTCGAAAACAATCATAATTGCTTTACAACCCTATATTTTCTACCAAACGCAAAGGTTTGTAAAATAGCAGGTTAGATGTATTCAAACAACATTACTATTATTTTGCTTCGGCATTGTACAACAATTCAAATAAAATTTTAGATATTTTTCCTAGAACACTTCGATATTGCAAAATTACTATCGGAAACTGGCTTAAAACTCTCACGTACACTGAAACAGAAAATTTACTTAATTCATAACTGGATTTAAAATAATTATGATTCCTTCTTTCTATGCTTGCACTCACGCACACCCAACATCACACGTACACACACACCACTACAATAACACATTCATATACACCACGTTAAATTAAGTCTAATTTCTTATATTATTGTATTATTTTATTGTTTTACCTACTTATGTACCTATTCTACTAAATTAAGATTGGGACGCTGACGACTCTGTTCTGAGGTGGGCGTTAATGTTTACAACACAGTTTCTTAAACTACTGTAAGCACTATCATGCTACAATTCTTTGTTACAAATTAATGTTCCCTAAATAAAGATTTTTGTATTTTGTGGACTAAAATAAAACCTTCGACTCCATCGATACCTGAGCTGTTCTAGATATCTTAGCAGGATGTTGTATAGACATGCGTGAATCGAATTGCTAAGATGTCTTTGCAGTGCTGACAAACTGGGACGAGTGACATCAGGCTGCGCTCCTTGCGCTTATGATCCTTAAACTGTCTCTAAGAGAACTAAAGTGAAGTGTGCTGTCGAAGCCCTAACAGCCGATGTAGATGCCGTGTTCTAGAGTGGAAGCAAACCGGAAAGCAAAGCGTGAGACGTGAAAGGCGATGGATCGCTGACCTTCAAAGGCGAGAAGTGGCGCACCATGAATGAGGATTTTGTCCAGCAGTGTCCCGAAATAGGCTAATATGTGCTGATGACGGCGACATTATGTTTGGTATTTATATCTTAATTTCGGTCTATCTGACATGATAAAATATTATCATGTGTACCTACTGTGTCGAACACAAAATAGGTATAAAAATACTTACATAGGTACTTATATACTGTATAAACATACACATATTATAGGTACATAGAAAACACCCATACTCAAGAGAAACACAGTTGTTCATCACATAAATGTTTGTTCTGTGCAGCGATCGAACCCATGCCCCTCGGTTAAGCAGGTAGATCATTACGCACAGATTCACGGAGCCGCTAGGCAGATAAACAATAATATTTTCCCAAAGTTACATTTAAGCTATTCTACAGCAACAAATTATTACAATAAAATTTAAAACACACACTGTGAGAGTTGCCTTAGCATTAAATTATACTTTTAAGAGGGAAGTAACAAAAACTGTGTCCCGTGCGCTTTAATAATTTGTTAATGATAAACAAACTCATAAATCGGGACGCAGGCGTGCGAATTTGTTTACAACAGATCCACATTTAAGATATCGCACTCGCTTTATGGCTAATCTCCTACCAACTTTGCAGCGAAATTTTTTAAATCCAGCGCCTTTGTATGACTTTAATGAAGAAAAACTTTTTCACGCCACTGCTTTTCGCGCTCGTACTGTTGAAGATTGAAGTAATATTTTATTTTCTTTAATAATTTATACTGTTTTATATTTAAAATAATTATTTAAAGTGCATTTTCGCAGGTTTTTGACATTGAGCAACACATAACTTAGGTATTACAGTGTTTGAGAAACAACATTTTGACACACGTATCGTCTACGTATGCCGTAATTAAAGAATTGATGGCGGTTTTAAAAGTATCATTTTTCATCAATATCAATATGAAATAAGATCTAGGCAAAAACAAAAACTGGGTTTTGTGGTGGATACTACTGTATTAATGAAATTGCCATTGCCGAAAACCTCATCAACACAAACTCTATGTCCAATGATAACACAAAGGGAACGTAGCCTAGTTGGTAGTGCCAGCTGCTGTGCAGAGGGTGTGGGTTTGATTCCCGCACTGGACAAACATTTATGTGATAAACATTTGTGTTTGTCTAGAGTCTAGGTGTATTTATGAATGATATGTTTGTATTTACAAAAAAAGTAGTTTATATGTATTGGTATTCGTGGTCTGGCAACCATAATACAAGATTTGCTTACTTTAGAGCCAGACGCCGCTGTGTAATTTCTTAAAATATTTATTATTATTTATTTAATCATTCGAATCATTCCATTTTAATATTTACTTATAATAATCGTATCATTTTCATATTCATCAAACCTCACCATATAACAGTTACATTAATATTTACCTATGTTCAGTCCCCGGCTTTTGTTTTACTGTTATTAGTATGTACAGTATAACTATAGGTCGGGAAACAGACTATTTAAGTCCCAGCATATTTCGAAAGTCATCCACATTTCAAATTAGGGATTCCTGGAAGACGAATTACGGAAGCTTAGCATCCTCACCACCCTAAGGAAGGCATTATGCTCAGGCACGTAACTGGATATTTTCACGTATACCCCTCTCATCCCGGGACCAACCCCAAATAATGTATGTAGCAAACTTTACATATATTTGTACCGTAAATCCTTGTGATTCATCGCTCTATTTTTGTTGCCTGTGGCTGACTGTTAATTTAAGTCGAGGACGTAGGTATTTAATGAATGTTACTGTCAACATCCGAGGCCCGCCAACTCTGTGTAATTTTGTACCCGGGGTTGTTTGTTTTTCTAAAAGGGGATCAACATTAAAAGGTACAACCTTAAATCTCTAAAACATATAAAACTTAAGGCGCAGATATTACCTAACTAGAGCCGCCAATCGATATTGTAAATTTTCTCTTCGTTGAAAACATATTTCAAAAATGTTAATTACCGATTATTTAAAACTATTCTTAAGCTAGTTTTAGAAAGTAATGTATTGTTTCTATGCTATATTTGTGAGTTATAGATAGCACTTTAAACGGCTACTTTTAGCAAATACGCTATCTACAACTCACAAATATGTTCTAAAAATGATTAATAACGTTCTAAAAATAGCTTAGTACTAAATTTAAATAACTGGTTATTTTTATTTTTGAAATATGTCTTCAACAAAGTGGATATTCGAAATATCGATTGGTCGCCCTAGTTAGATAATAGTGCGGCTTAAGAAAGCAAGACGTTTTAGTCAAATTGTTGTATTATATTATGATGTAAGTACTTACAGGTTAACATTTGTGGATATTGATCGCATACCTTAAGTTTCCTATAGCAGCTTACTAGACCGACATAAGATATTATTTATATCCCCTTCGTACAAAGTTTATTTCTAATCTACTACATAGATTTAATAACTCTAGTCAGAAACTATAATTCGAACATTTTGTATTGTTTCTGGAAAACATATGTGAGCTTTATTTAACTTTTATACCAAAAGTCAAATGTTAGTAAAAATGCCAATTTTAACGTACAGATTTATATCAGAAACAATACAAAACCTTTTTAAAATAGCTTACACCTAGTATTATAATTTCTATATAGTAGACTTTTGAAATTTGCTTTGTATAAAGAGGAAATAAACAATATTATCCAATGTGCGCCTTAAGAAAAAACTACAACTGCAGTGTTACACATAAGTAGAAGACGTTTTGGCTCGACAGTGAACTTCGTTCTTAAATTTTAAAATAGCGTTAAATATCATAAAAAAATGATGATTTAGATTTAAAGCTTTTTAAATAATTACTCTACATTCTCTTACATAGCGACAAATCTTCAATGTGTGCACAAAAAAAAAACTTCATATGATAACCAGAGAGCAAACACTCATTATGTATTCATGGAACAAGGCGCCATATTATCTTCAAATTCAAATATCTTGAAAAAAATAGAGATATATGATGATAGATAAGACGGATTGTAGGCCATTAATAATGCGAAAATGGCTAGGCTTTTCTTGTATTTGACATCGCGGATAAATTGATATTTATAAGTGGAAGGGACAAGGACGGCGCGTTTAAGGGATTCCCGTTATAGCTGTATCGAAGCGCAGGGCGGGTCTCTGGATCCTGTCTTGCCTGAGGTTATTATGATATATACCAACTCCGCTTAACTTGAAAATGTCGAAAGTATATTTATTGGTGGAAGCTTGGTGGAATTATCGGTAGCCGGATGTTGGGGAAGCCATTATTATCCCTTTTATTGGTATAATATTTAATTTTGGACCTTTGCCTAGTCTTCACTTGTGGTCGCTACATATAAATTGTTATATTATGTAGTAAAGTGAGCATGGTCTTTTTTAATCTTGCTTGTGTTGTTGCAAAGGGCACACAATTTTTATGATCATAATTCTAATAGAAAATTTAATTAGATTATATTAAGGTAGGACTTTTTTTAAAAATGCATAAATACATCACTCCTTTTAGTTATATAAATACAAAAAAACAATTATGATAAAATATATATACGTAAACGTCAAAATCCTACAACGTTAATCAAATACAATAAAAAGTAATAAAAGATTAGAGTAGTAGAAAAAAAAACAACCTAAATTATAGTATCGAAATAGAAACCAAACTGCTTCCTTATTTTTAAAATAAAAAAAAATTAACATACCAATGATGACTTACATCTGAGGCTCTTTCAACTCTAAGACGAAAAAAAAAAAAAACTTCTGAGTAATTTATGAATAGTTTCGATTTTTTTACATGAAGACTACATTTTTGTAGCAATTCAAGGGAATAGTCGGTCTTGAAAATATAAAATTTAAAAAACTATTGACAATGAAGATGGAAAACTCTTCTGCTCAACTTTTTCCGTATCCTTGCTATTTCCGAACACAAATATTTCATAACTGCAAGAGACTAAATTATCGGGCATTAATAAATTACAATCGGCTGCAAGTTTCAGGACGGGTCAGAGGTGCTCCGGGCTCAGTGCGGGGCGGGCGGGAAGCAGCAATTATCGGAAACATAGATCTAAAAATATTAGAATAGACTTACCTCAAAATCTATATCCAAGCTTTTAATCTGTGAAAAATATAAAAGAATATCAGTACATCAGTAATGTGCATATCAGACTCAGTAAAGCTAAAATTAAAATATAATTTAATATACATTTACCATTGTAACTCGGTAATAAAAATGAAAGTATAAAACTTTTGGTTACATTTTACATGAGATGTAGGTATAATAATAAGGAAATAATAACAACAACACAAATCTAGAGCTCTGCGCCAGCGGAATAATTATTTAATATTATGGGGCTCTGATAACCAAAAAAATCGTAAATGAAAAGGCTTTCTATCTGAGTTGCCTAGCAGTCTCTCCAGCAGTGCCAGAACGACAAATCGAGGTTTGAAGGAGTTTGTAAAAAAGAGACACGATGTGTATTCGACCACAGTATCAGAGCACGAAATAAATTTCATTGCGGAAAGGTTTGCTAAATAAAACATTTTTTTCTCGAAATGTTCAACGCACCGTTGAACGATGTCATTAAGCTAAGAGTAGAAGGAATATGGTAGGTTACGGTAAATAATTTGACAAGTAGAAAGCAGTAGGTAATCAATTTAATGCAAGATTTTTAAAAAATAAACATAAATAAGTATGTGTCTTTAGGCCATAATAAAAACTTGACATCACCCGGGCCGTAAGCTTGCTTACCACCTAAGTGGTATAAAATTTTATTTAAATTTTAAATTGATTTTTCTCGTTTTTTATTTTACTGTTGTCTCCTCTAGTTTTATATGTTTCTATGTTCTACTCGTGTCACCCGCGCACAGTAGATAAAGGCCCGGGGCACAATGTCACCCCCTTGATTTATGCACCAGCCCTTATCCAAGATTACGATGACCGCGATCCACTTGCTTAGTTAAATAGTAACGTATACAGTAATTTATATAGCTAACAAAATTAATGATTAAATACTTTATAAAACACTATACTATATACCACCGTATTTTATCTAAATTTTTGACTGTAAATCGTAATAATTAAAATAAAAATAAAAAAACATTTCGATGATCTTTAAATCATGAAAATAAATGAAAAAGTCGATAATGAACCCTTAATTGATAGAAACGTTGACCTTTCCCTTTTTAATGTTTATTTTGTTTAAAGCCCTTCAATTATTTACTAATTAAATTATTAAAGTGATTTAGTATTCGAATAAAATAAGTTGTAATAGTATTCGTAGTCCGTAGAAGTTTAAGGAGAGTAGAACCTTGTCTATTACCTACCATGAAGTTTCTCATTTATTTTCCCAGAAAATACATTCGATTTATAGATATTTGGAGATATAATAAATGATATAAAAATGTACACGTAGAGTCCATGCAAGTGAAGTGTGTTATAAAACTTCAAACTGAAATTCAGGTCTAAATTTTTGGCTATAAGGTATTACTATATACCTGTTTAGTGCATCTTTTTGGAACCGGTTGTTTTTTTTTGTTAAATAGTTTTTATTTTTTACTTTGAGTAACGAATTGCTTTTTTCGTACTCTTAGAACATCCAAACTCGTAACAAAATTTTATACAATCATCAACATAAAAGGCGTTTCACTAATTCAAACTTGAAAATAAAATACATATAGGTTTTACAGTAGACATACGACAAAAATAGGTTTTACAGTAGACATACGACTTCATCCGGAAAACGTCATGTGCTTAGAGTGTTATAATAGATTCGAAGATATTTTACTAACAATTAATATCAACATGAATCATGAGAAATACTTACTAATAACATGTAATTAATTATAATTTTATAATTGGTAACTTAATGAATAGATTTCTTTTAAATACTCAAGCATTTACTTTTCAGGGGCAAATAAAAAAGGGGGTAGATTTCTTTTAAGTATCCAAGCAATCGCACAAGTAAGTATGCATACAGCAATGTAAATAATTTAAATTTCATTACATAAAGAATCCACAGATTTATGAACGGTACGTTTTAAAGGGTGTATATTTATTAAAATGCAAATTTTCTCTCTCTCCTCCACCGCCGATTTAGATACTGCTATCTGGGTTCCACACGCTTTGTGTACAGCCAGTAGATTTATTCCATACGTTTAAGGATAACCTACTATGAGAACTCATCTTATACCTTCAAAAGCAATTAAAAAATACTTGCTGTGCTATCTATTTATAGTTTTACATTTTTCGACGGTAAAATTACATCTTTGATTTTAAAAGAATCAAAATATTTTCACTTTTTTTTTGTATTATATAACAACTAACTCGCTGTTTCCTGTGGTTTCAGACGCGTAGTACGGGATAATATTTCTTAAAATGCAGAAAATTTTTTTATTATTTAGGTAGCAATACAAAAAAACATCTTCTTCATCATTTATCTAGTAAACATACTGAGAGCATGTAGGCTGTTTTCACTCTTACAAATAACCATAAAAAATATGGAAGTATGAGAAACTAAACATTTTGGATTGAAGGTCAATCTTATGCGTGGTATATGGTACGGTAGATGCAAAATTATTGAGAGTTGAAAGTGATTCAACTTATAGCACTCAGTACTGAACTAACATATTTTACGGATTTAGTCAGTGTTGTCAGGGACAATGGAGGCCACAGCTATGCAAATTCAATCATGGTAGATTATGGACCCCTTAATATTTTAACGCTTGACCACAGTCCGCTAACGTGAAATCGATTCTCTAGCCCCTCCGGACAAAATATATAATGTTACATCCATATATTTCATTTCGGCATTCACGGCTAATTGGGGTGGGTTAATATGGCTTACTGGCGTAAGTGTTAGCTTGTAATTTATTATTTCCTTTGCGGTTGTAATAGGTAATGTAAAGGTATCGCAAACATAGGCACTCTGGCATCAAAGTACTTTGCTGGCACTTTGCGAATGAGAAAAAATTTCATTTTATGGCGTACCACTTTTGGTGGTCCTCTTTCTTCTACAACCAACCATCAGCATCCACTCTATTAAGGTCGTCGGTTCATCAAACTGAAGAAGTTAACTTTGCCTCTTCTCTGCTCTTTCAGCTATTTTTGACAGACGTTGCCCTCTGCTCTGTGATTCTGTAAGCTATGTCGGATGAATCTCCTTAAGTGAAATTAGTAAATGATAATACTTAATAATAATTTTGGACATATCACATAGCAACACCTGGTCCCAAACTAAGCAAAGCTTGTATTTTGAAAACCAGACAACGGTTACAAAGACTTATACAGTTTTTGTTTTAGTATTTTTTATTTCTGACTGACTATGCAATTGGCTGATGCAGCCATTACTGCTCCACGGGGATTTTGAGGCGAGACTCTGAAGGAGTCTCAGCCCATGTAGAGCCCAACGCTCAAGGGCTACCTGCGGGGGGAGCCTCGGCTTGGGTTGTCGCTCTTGGGGTCGTTCCTTCGACCAGCGTGAGCCTCGAACCCGAAGGTGAGTCAGCGCTAGGAGGGGAGTTCCCCGTTACGCGATTGCGGTTGCGATTGCGATTGAGTGGGGGCGAGAAGCGCCCCAGCACTCCTTGATACCTCGTATATAAGGTAGGTCCGTGCGTTCACCGACGAACCCGGGGACGTCGGCGTCCTGTGGCGGGGGGAGGCATGGGGGAGCTCGTTAAAACTATTTTTTTTAGTAAAGAAGCCTATAGACTTTATTCTTGGGATTACTCTGGCATCAACAGTTTATTCCCTTATCTTACCACTCTGCGTAACTAGATGATACTTGATCTCAGAACTGGAAAGTCATCATTGCAACGTTATAAAAGCATTGTAGTTTCTAGTTCGAAATAGCCTGGTTAAAGACAATAAACATATCATCTGGTTATATACTATTGAGTTGTTTGTTTAATCATATATATATATTCAGACATAACTTAAATTGGCTACCAATCATACTCCGCTAAACTTACACAATTTGTATTTATTTTATACAATTTTGAACAATTCGTTCTCCAAGTTATCTCAAGGCGTTTTTTGAATTTATATTACGAGCTGAAAGATCTATTCGCCCCACAACGGTACTTTTACTGAAAACACCTTAATATATATAACACAACAACTTTTGATAATTCTTTCACTGTTTTTAAAACTAAACTGTGGAACGCTTCACTACACAAAACTCACGATGGTCAAACCCCGCAATACTATGAAAATAGTTTAAAAATATTACAACTATGCAAGCCTTTTAATTATTTTTTTTATCTGTATTATTCTCATCTGCTTTTTGCTGTTACAATTCAATCACCCAAGTCCTTAAATTTGTATGTAATTATGTATTGTAGGTATGTATGCAATTATGTATTTTATGTTGGTTATTTTGTATTGTATGCATGTATGTATATTTATATGTATAATTTATTACCTATATGTACGTAGTAGCTGACCTGGCAGCTGTTGTTCTGAATTTTCCGTTGATTTTCCATCTCAAGACCCTCCGCGTCGCATTCCTCGACCGCCCTGTTACTTCGTTCTGCTAAGGGTTCTTTTTGCTCGGCTCCTAAGGGTTGCAGTGTGATGTTAAATAGCCGATAGCTTTCCTGAAGAATTTGGCTATCAAATGCAAAAACAATTTGTAAAATCCGACTGGTAGTTCCCGAGACTAGCGCGTTCAAACAGAAAAAACAAACAAACTAGCTTAATTATATTGGTGTAGACGACATTAATGATTTTTTTATTTATGTGTTTTCTATGTATTGACTAAATTTTAATCCTCTTTGAAAGTCTGCTTGAAGAAATCTCTAAATAGGGATAAGCTTACATATATACCTTTGTAAGGATGTACCTTTTGAATTGTGTTATGTCTTTAGAAATTTTTATGTACCTACAATAAGCAATGACTGACATCGTACATAATTGTGATCGAATTTAGTGTAGGTACTAAAGCCTTTTTAAAATCTCACCTATTCTAGCGCCTGAAATCTTTTAAACTTTCTAACGAGACGGTTTGTGAAATTTACATTTAATACTAACGCTAGCGTAAAATTTAAAATTACGTATGATTCTTTAATGCAGATACCTACTTAGCTAACAAAATCATTTGAACCCGAATAAGAATATAATCGACGTGCATGCAATCATGGCAGGTAATCTCTACGCCTTTACCCTGACATTAACAACACAATTAAAAA
This sequence comes from Apoda limacodes, assembly GCA_946406115.1. Taxonomy (NCBI): domain Eukaryota; kingdom Metazoa; phylum Arthropoda; class Insecta; order Lepidoptera; family Limacodidae; genus Apoda; species Apoda limacodes. The sequence goes on from OX291554.1 coordinate 11,563,612, forward strand.
GTCAATCAATCCTTACACTCACGCATTATTCATATTGAACTCTAATTGTATTCCAATAAGAGACATAATGAATTACCAGGAAAATTCAGCACAAAGTCCCTGAGGCAGCACACGCGAGGATGGGAGCATCTCAATAAGCGGACCAAAACAAAAACTAAAGTTAAACTTCGTTTAACATGCAAATTTGAAAGTCGCAACGACAGAATGAGCGTCGATACTTAATTACTTATTTAATCGTTCAATCTTTGCGAATTAAGTGGGTGTAGGCAGCAAAAATTTGATCCAACTTGGGTAGCTTGCATGCATGTACCGTCTGTTGCAAGCATCAGTAGCTGATTGTAGAAGATAGCTAAAGATTTTGTCTTAGAATTTACGTCGGAACATTAATCTTATTTAACAATTAAAGGAAATCCGTCCTTACATTATAAATGCGCAAGTAACTCTGTCCGTCTATTACCTTTTCACGATTAAACTGGTAAACCGATTTAGATGAAATTTGGTGTGGAAATAGTTTGAGTCCCAAGAAAGGACATAGGATAATTTTATTCCGCAAAATTGAAAAGTTCCTGCGGAAATAACTATAATCGGGCTTATACGAACTGTAGCTTGCCATACTTAGTTAGTTAATTAAGTATGATTAAGGAGTTGCCGTTGAAATCCTACTCAATCATAGAAAAAAATCCGACTCACACACTATCTCCACACCAAATTCCACCCAAATCGGGTGAAGCGTAACAGCTTGAAGAGGTAACAGACAGACAGACAGACAGACATACTTCTATGTAGTTACTTTCACATTTATAATATAAGTATGGATATAATATATATTATGAAATTAAAAAGTATTACATACTATCATATAGAAAGTAACTCGTTAAGTAATCTGTAAGATTTTTTCTGTATCTTATTTTTTTAACGAAGCTCATTTTTACGCATACCTACAACTCTTTTCTAAATAGAAAATGCATGTAAATGATAAAAATCTAAGGATGTGCGAAGAAGCACTTCCCATTTATTGCTAGCTTCTTGCTCTTGCTGAAAACTTGAAATATCGCGTGAGGCTGCGCTCAAATGTTTATCAGATTTGTACAAACATGTAACAAGACTACTGGTCATGGAGTTAACAAATAAACAGACACACGCACTTTAGGAATCCAAACATATCCTTTGATTTATTAAGTGCAATTAAGCATTGAAATTGATGTTAAAAAATTAACTCGACCTTATGAAACTAATTGGTTTGTTTAACATACGTAATATACGAATATTTCATTCCATAATCAATGTTTGAAAACTGTTGTATTTACTTTTATAAACTTTTACGGTAGAAAAAAAGAAAACATAAAGTCTTTTAAAATATATTTTCAGAGAAAAAGTTCTTTATTATCTCACCTAGTCGAATTTAACGTATATATTCAATAATAAACTATGTTGATAAGTTGTTTATTTTATTACATTAATTTAACTTGGTAAGGTTGCTGCTTTACAAGTCGCAAGTTCGGCCCCATATGGAGTACTGCTGTCATCTCTGGGCGGGTGCACCCAGATACCAGCTTGGCTCTTTTGACTCGGTTCAACAATGGGCTGTGAGAATTGTCGACAACCCCAAACTCACTTGCCGTATCGAGCCCTTAAGTCTGAGGATATAGACTTTGCCTCCCTGTGTGTGTTTTACGGCTTGTACAATGGGATGTTAATGAGGATTTGTTCGAAATGATTCCGACGACTACATTTTACCATCGCACCGCTCGCCATCGGTAGGAAATTTATTCTCACACTATAGAACCGAAATGGTTGGGTTGTGGAATGATCTGCTTGCTAATTTTTGAAGGGTCGGCAACGCGAGAGTAATAACCCTCTGGTGTTGCAAGCATCCATATGCTACGGTGACCGCTTACCATCAGGAGGACCGTAAGCTTGTTTGCCACCTAAGTGGTATAAAAAAAACCGTGTATACAATAGGTCATACATTCACCACCGTTACCGGCATTAAGACCATTGACACAAACTTCAAACAGGGTTCATAATATTGTTCTGACGACAATGTCTATCGTTCGCTTGTATGAAATAACAGATATCTTTTTTTTTCTGAGCAGACTGTTACAGCCATTACTGCCTCGCCGGGCTTTTGGGGCGAGACTCTGAACGAGTCTCAGCCCATATAGCGTCCAACACCCAAGGGCTCCCCGCGGGGGGAGCCTCGGCTTGGGTTGTCGCTCTCGGTGCGTCCCTTCGACCAGCGTGAGCCTCGAACCCGAAGGTGTGTCAGCGCCAGCAATGACAGACTTACTAAAATGGTTATTGTTTGGATATTGTACTGTTAATGTAGCTACACCATGGTGTTGTAATACAAAGATTTGGAACGCAGCCCAGTAGGTACTTCCAGTAATATGCAAGGCGACATTAAAAGTCTCACTGTAAGGGTTCCTTTTTACCATTTTACTACGAGACCCTAAAACGAATTTACTTTATTTTACAAAGAACACCATAATATTGGAATAAGACTAAATAAATAGAGAAGTTAATCCCGGAATGTTCTTAAACAAAACAACATTTTACTTGACCCGGTGTTTTGCCATTAATCAAATACATGAATCGCGTCTAATACTAGTCCCCCTAAATACAATATTTATGTATTTTGAGACAGTTTCATACTTTTCTCGCTATGGCCGTTCGACTTCTACTTCTTTCATCCAGTTGTTCTTGGCCCTTACTATTATTTTAACATACCTTATTTGCTATCACTTTTATTTTAATCGGAGAGGGAAATAGAGATCTTGCTATATTGGTAGTATGATACACGGAGTGGCGAGTATGAATAATGCATTATTGTTTTGGATTTTTATGAGCAAAGTTTTGATTATTTTCAGTTCGGTACGCAATAACTAGGTACGGATATATTTATTATAAGGCGAGACGCTTCGATGTTCAGACATAATAATTGTATAACCCCTCGAAGAGAACAAAATTTGATTATTTTTTAATTGCGTGAATTAATAAAATTTTCATCTTAATTCAGTAACAGTAGATTGACAGTATTAACAATTTATAAAACCAAAAATAGAATTATCAAAGTTCTCTCGTGTCATTTAATATAATATATATATAATAAATATCGATACATGAGTATATGGGGTACCATACCTGTAAAAAAAAACAAATTGAATAAATAAATAACATTAAACATTTTTTAGAAATAATTCAGTATCTGTACAATCCTGCTTAATTCTGACTTTCTTTCTACAGTTCTTCACGAACTGGCGATGAGGGTATATTATTCTGTCCGTGGACACTTATTTTATCGCTTTTTTTTACAGCTGGTAATTATTGACGTATAGGGAAAACCCCCCCTGTCATGCAAGACTAAAGTGGTTGGTGAAACGAAGTCCCCCAAATTATGATGTGGGCGTGTGACCAGCCACTGGATACCTCCGGGGAAAAAACCGTAAATATATGAAAACATACACATAAAACTTTTTTTGTGAAATAACATTGGTAAATACGTTTATTTTTTAAACTTTTGTATCTTGCTTTTTAAAGATATTGTCAAGCTTTTTTTGCGTCAATAAATTGCAACTTTAAATTTGCAATTCATTGTACACATCCGCTCCTGGCGTCGGCGTCGCCCTGGTTGCTGCTCTTCGCACAGATTTATTCGAACTCTATCAAAGAAAAAGTAGTAGTTTGCTGGCAATCCGCCGCACGTCGCCCGGCTCTTGCTACTTCCTGACTTAAGCTATAAAGATTGTGCTACACTAGTACTATTACTAGACGATAAATATGCAAATTAGTATAAGGTGTTTTTATAAAAGTAAAATTTTAGAATTTTAGAAAAATCAACAAATAGCTGAGACAGTAAATGTAAGATGGTATAATCTTCTAGGTTAAGGGTCCGTGGTTAATAAATACCACAAATAAGACGACAGAACAACATCATAGAGTTAGCGGAAAAAAACTAAATACTTATTGCAAGTTTGTAACTTTACGTGTAACAAGTTTATGTAGTTTACACAAAACTGTGATGCTTGGTTAAAAAATAGGATTAAACCAAATCTTTCAACTAAATTTGGTTGCCTTTCAATTCAATTCATTTTTTTTTACAATTTCAATTCAAAAAATTCGATTACCGCAATCGCTAATTACCAAAACATTGTGAGGGGATATTTCAATTAATACGGAAATCGCGAATTTGTTTATAAGTATATATATTCTGAACATATGGGATACATAATGGTGAACGAAAAGAAAAGGAATAAATAAGCAACTCTTAGGCGAATTTCCCGCGAGATATTGTCCTGCTTCCTCTAGTAAAAAAATATATTTCAAATTCCACACAGTATGGGTATTTTTTAAGGAAAGTAAAATCTTTTTTTGCTATATTTTTAAACTATTATGGAAGAAAGAGGTATATGCATGTAAGTACTTTTTGTAATATTATATTCATAAACACAAACCATTCTTGGTATTGATTGTTGATTGAATTAAAAATATGCTGAATGCAATTCAATTAAAAAAAAACAAATTTAAATATATTTCTATTTCAAATGACACTTTTAACAATTTAATTTTTTATAAGTTTATTTCAACTTTACAATAGGTTGAACAAGGCCGTAAAACTAGGAGGATCCAACAAAATCCCAGATATTTTTTTTCTAATCTGTTTTGCAATTTTGTGTTTTGTAACGTCTACGTAGCCGCAGTCACTGAGACAATCCTCGCTGGTATGGAATGTTATATTCCTAACCCGCGAGTAGCTGCCGGCGTCAAAAAACCGACCGTGGTTTAATAGGTCTTACAGAGAAGCTAAAATCTAATGAAAACTGCATATGAGGCTTGGACCACAGCTCGTAATAATAAGGTTCGAAATATTTCTGAAGTAAACCGCAAACTAAATGCTGCCTCGAAAAATTCCAATTCATCGGCAAAATAGGTTAGCAACTAGCGAGCTATCCTTCTTGGAGTCGTGCTTTCTGGTCGCTAGCCAAAGCTGCCGAAGGGAACTTTTTCCAGTCGTCGTTACCACCACTGCAAGACTGATGGTGACTTGGTCCATAGTGCTAAAGAGAAAGCCGATCTACTGGGCATTCCCTTTGCCTCAAACTCTCAAATATGAACGATGACGGCGCTGAATCACCTACTACACCGTGATGCGGTAAGATTATGCCGGAAATCTTAATAACACAGCGGGAGGTCCGGCGGGCGTTGCTTTCTCTAGACGTTCATAAGTCGAGTGGGCCAGACGGTATACCAGCGGTGGTGCTTAAGCTGTTTGCTCCTGAGTTATGTCCTGTACTCACGCGCCTCTTCGCGCTTTCTTACCACACTAAGCAATTTCCGTCTTCATGGAAGACTGCGAAAACTTGAGGGACTTCATGGAAAAAAGGCGATAGATCAGTTCCATCGAATTACAGGCCTATCGCTATTACCTCTCTCCTCTCCAAGGTGACTAATATACTAGTGACCTGCTCGTGTATCTCACACACTGATAGGCACTATCCATTAAGAGTCAGGGGGAGGCCTGGAAATAGCGAAGGCATTCGATCAGGTGCGGCACCGGGGTCTTCTGTCAAAGTTGCAATATTACGGAGTGCCCGAGGGTTTGTGCAAATGGGTGGCTAGCTTTTTGTTCGGCAGACGCATACGAACCGTAGTTGATGGTAGTTGCTCTGATAGCACGGACATTAATGCTGGTGTCCCGCAAGGCTCTGTGCTGTCTCCTACGCTGTTTCTACTGCATATCAATGACATGTTGGATACCAACAACATGCATCACTATGAGGATGACAGTACTGGATATGCTTATAACACGGGTCATGCAAACATCCCTCGGTACGTTGTGGAGAAAAACCACGTAGAACTTGTGTCTCAAATCGAGACCACACTGTCCAAGGTCTCTGACTGGGGACGGGTAAACTTGGTCCGATTCAACCCTACAAAAACTCAAGTCTGCGCGTTCACCGCTAAGAAAGCCCCATTCACTATGGTTCCACAATGCCAGAACACTCCCCTCTCCATCTCTAAGAGCATTGGGAAGCTTGGTGTTGACATCTCCAGCGATGTTCAGTTCCGAGATCATTCGCAAGACAAGGTGAAACTGGCGTCCAAAAAACTAGGTGTACTCAACAGAGCGAGGCAGTACTTCACGTCGGGGCAGAGGTTGCTGCTTTACAAGTCGCAAGTTCGGTCCCATATGGAGTACTGCTGCAATACCTGGGCGGGTGCACCCGGATAACAGCTTGGCTCTTTTGACTCGGTTCAACGACGGGCTGCCGTATTGAACCCTTAAGTCTGAGGAGAGACTTTGCCGCCCTGTGTGTGTTCTACCGCTTGTACAATGGGATGTGTTCTAAAGGAATTGTTCGAAATGATGCCCACGGCTACTTTCTACCATCGTACCGCTCGCCATCGGCCATTCATTCTTACACTTTAGAACCGAAATGTTTGCGTACAGTGCGGTTTCAGAGAAACTTCCTCCCGCGAACGCTTGGGTTGTGGAATGAGCTCCCTGCCAAGGTTTTCTCTAAGGACTACAGTATGGTGTTCTTCAAGAAAGAAGTTATTGGATTTTTGAAGGGTCGGCAACGCACGAGTGATACCCATGGTTTTACAAGCGTCCATAGGCCAAGGTGAACGCTTACCATCAGGCGGACCGTGTGCTTGTTTGCCACCTTAGTGGTATATATAAAAAAAAAAAACTTTGAATGGTTCACTTTATCTTAGCTCAGTGCATTTAATTGCACTTCAGTGGATTAATTTTGCTCTCCCTGTAGCACCATCTTTACTTAGATCACAATTTCAGTTCGGTGCTGGCATACGGGCAACTGTTTAATACACTGTCAATTGCAGCATTGCTATTTGTCGGTTTAAGTACCGCGCCCATATTTTGCTGCAAAATATATTAACAATATTTACTTCTTTTAAAAGGAATTATTAAATGGAATAAATAAATTTACGACAAAGATTGAGGTTTTCTCTGTGAAATAGTTATTTTAAAAATCACAAAAATCTTTGTGTATATTATTTGAAACACTCCTTTGACTAATGGACGCCTCATAGTGTGAAAAATTTCTATTTTTTATTTATACACTTGTTCATAAAGTGGCTTTTATGCTTTTAATTTTATAATGCAGATTAGTACATATACAAATGTATATGTTGTGTGTTTTTTTTTTTTTAGTGTGGCGATAACGTGGTATGAAACACGTGGGTATTGGTAATTATCATTACATGTACTCTTCATTACACCCTCGCCTTTGAGCTGCAATCGTGGCTCGTGTGTATGACCAACTTAGGTCACTTGTAATGTAATTTACTAATGTAATATTCGTAATAACCATTAAGTTAATTAAAATCTACGTACAATCAAATATATAATATATAATTTGAAAAAATCACCTAATTTTGTATCTAGGTAATTACTAAAAAATAATAATACTTATACATACATCATTGCTAAATTGTTAGAGTAAATACTTTATATATCTACTATTAATTGTTAATGCCTTTGTGTTTTCGAAACATAAATTCTGAATATTTTGGGTTATAACGGGGTAAGAAAAATTTTTTAACAAAAAAACAACCGGCTTCAAAAAGATGTAAAGGTACAAATAAATTACTTATTTCTAAAAATCTGATCTGAATTACAGTTTGAATTTGTTATTTGTACCTTTTTAGTGTATCCTATTGAAGCCGGTTGTTTTTTTGGTTAAAAACCTTTTATTTTTATCCATACTCGTAACAACATTTTATACAATCAATATAAAAGGCGTTTCACCAGTTACAAATCAACACCAATTATTTTTTTTCACCAAAAGTTTGAAAAAAAAAATTGGTGTTAATTTGTAACTGGTGAAACGCCTTTTATATTGATAAACATATCCATGAGTTGAAGTATTTTGCATTGTTTAAATGAATAAGACTATCCATTTTTGATGTCAAGTGTGGGCATAATATAGTTAGTAGTCAGTCATGCGTTTTTTTTTGTTCTTGTTTTACACAAAATAATTAATCGCAAAATAACTGGTAGAGATCTACGTAAACATGTTTACATTTTATTAAAATGCATAGTAGCTATATTTATTTTCCTGTCTTCGAATTTCGTTGGAATGTAACTTTGCAGACATGGATACAAATTTTCTTTTGAAGTGTCAGCTTCAGACTTTTGATATTAATTTTAATACTATACTATAAAACTATACTTAGTTACCCTGAGTAACTATAATCGTATACCACTAAAACGAACTATAACTACAGCTTTAGCTTGCTAAAGAAAACTTCTTTAGTATGATCACGGAGTTGCTGTAAAAAAATTACCTAATTCAGAGTAGGCAATATTGTTAGAGTAAGAGAATATTATAAATGCAAAAGTGCCTCTGTATGTTTATTACCTTTTCACGGCTAAACCACTAATAAATTATATAAATAACACATCAAGAAGTAATAAACATATAACTAAAGATAATAAATGATTGAGTCGGTATAGTTTTGAAAAGCTCGAAGAAGCGATTTTCACTACAAATGTTAGCTGTATATATATATATATATATATATATATATATATATATATATATATACAAAATAGTCAAGGGAAAAATGGGATAGGTACTTTCATTTTAACAAGGATTGTTGTGTGATATTAAAATTAAATTCTAAGCTTACTATTAACTAATTATGGCTCACGTTGCAGTTTTACAGAACTTTACAGATATCACTTCCATAGAACTTCGTATCCGTGGTCATACCAAGCGATATACATTTCAGGCGAGTTACTCTCTCTGAATATATTCGTTTTTGGTCGCTCTTTTCATGAGCTTGCCTGAATGTGGGCTGGTCTATTCATCCTGTCTTTCCGGTGGTGGATGTTTATGGAGCTCTAACTTGGATTATTCTTGGGCCAACCATGGCATACACAAATGCGTTTAAATGTGAAGAAATGCTGTATACAAATAAAATATTAAAATATTGACAATAATTAAAAAAAAGGTTTGAAACTGGTTTTTTTCATTTTTAGACTGAAATAAAACTTATTTGCTGTATTAAAAAAAAAAAAAATTAGTATTAGTAAAATGATGCATTTTGAATTTTTAGTAATTTAAATACAAGAAAGATCCACTTTGAAGAAAATTAGAACATGATTTAGGGATACAAATGTTAAAACAAAACAAAAATTACTAAAAAAACTCAATTGGCAGCATAGCAGGTAATGCATGAACTCAAAACAAAATTAATTGATTTATAAATGTTCAATTTAAAAGGCATCTTACATATCAAATATTGAGATGTCGCTGGCAGGCTAGACACCTTGATGCAAACTTTATGGTGGCTGACCATTTACTTTCTAACCCGATCGTATTGAATCAGCATTGGAAAAGTGACATGTGTGAACTTTATTCCAATGCAAGATTGCCAAAATTACTAAATATCACTCATCCAATGCTGATTTAAACCTGAATCGGGTTGAAAAGTAAAGAGCCAGCTAGCGTAGAGTTTGCTTGGAGGTTATATTTATATATAGGCTGCAGTGACCGCTTACCATCAAACGAAGCGTAAGATTGTTTGTCACTTTAGTGGTATAAAAAAAAATATTTTAGAATTTCTAATTCTTCAAATTATTTGTATTATTTTAGCTGTAAGCAAAATTGTTCATGAAACCAAAATTATTGTGTTACAAAAATATCAAAATGCATAATGTTGGTGCATTAGAATCAATATTTTAACTTAAGGAAACGAGGTAGAACTGTCTCCTGTTTTACATTGTATGTAACTTGCGTACAATAATCGCTAAGCTAAAACAAACAACTACGCTCGGTTACTCAGCAAATAATGTAGGGCAATCAGTTTGGCCACACTGCAGCGGTGTCTTTAGTGCACTTTAATAGCTTTTCCTTGGTATTTAGTGACCAAATATTTACATAACATAACAACACTTTTGCAACAATGTTTATCAATAGCTTAGTCGTTAGGAGACCTTTCTATAGCTAGGGCTATATATCGGGCTTAATCGTAAGGTTAGGTTAGGTGAGTCGCTATATACTGAGTTGTTTTATTTTGCATTGTTTTTAATTCTTCAAGCACATCAGGCTAAAATTTTTGGCTTAATGACATTTTTAAAATATTCAAAAACATGAACTTTACCTTAGTTTTATACTATCTTTTTAGTTCTTTGCATCTTTTACGCAAGAAAACATTTGCCCCGCTCGACGTCACAAGAAGATTGTTAAGTACAGTCAAATTACGAGAAATTTCAGCCTGGAAATAAGTCTAAGAACTAACAAAAACATATCTCATTGTGTTTTTGTTGTTTTATATGAGTGTTAAAACTAACCTAATTCAGCCCTTAAGAAATTTAACCCCCACGGAAGGGGATGAAATTGGCTAAAAACTATGCACTGGTTATAATTAACCCGGGGGGAAAGGTGTACTCCGTACGATTTTAATTCGCTTATATACTTCTCAATCTACATTAGTACGTTTTATTTTAGTTACTCAGACCTACGGAACATACAAAAAAAATATAAATCTGAAATTAACTTTTGGCCATTGCGGCTTGAGCTAACCTGTCACTTTCCAAATATAGCTATCTCCTTCTGTTTCACACGTTTCGCATTATCCATTGCATTCGTCTAATGTTAGTACGTACAGATAACAGCAGATCAAATTTAAATTTCGAACAATATGATGGTACCGTATCTTTACTTAAATATCAATGATAACAGCTCACAACACTAACACCACAAACCCCGTCACTCACTCGCTGAACGTTAGGTAACAGAGCAAAGGACTCATAACCCTAAACATTTCGAGAATAAACTGATATTTACCACGGTCAATAAATTAGTACATATCCGTATTTCAATGAAAAATGTCAGATATAGACGCACCTTTAGTTGGAATGCCATTAAACCATTTTTATTGACATTACTAAAATTGTGATCTAGGTAAGTTAGTCGCGTTTAGAAACTATCCTTGACTAAGCTTATTACAGCTGCTGAAAGGTCATGAGAATCATCGCTTGAACACTACTTTAAAATATGCGAACCGGTTTCCATATTTTGTGTTCACAAAACAAAAGTACCTACACTTAATTCACATTTTATTTAAAAATGACAAAGGCAAAACACATGTTAAACGTAACTCGAGTTCTTTAACGGGCGTTTAGTATTCAGTCCTTATTTTTGTTTCGTCATTTATTATAAATAGCTCGAGTCTGGGTTTATTAAGATTCTTAGCACATAATAATTTATGTTGGATTGTGCCGAGCCAACTCGACTCAGATTAAATTGTGGGAGTCCAGATAATTGTCCTGGATTCGTAAGATAGTTATGCACTTCACTATCAGCTTTCAAGTCAGATGGTCAAGTGGAAGTTGAATTTTAAGTGCGTTTGAAAGTACCGCGCGTATAGTATATATCTGGTACGCTTTGAGGTCGGTAAAAATACAATAGATACGTGATTTTAATCGAATAAACAATTGTTTCATTGCTTTTACGAATCTAAATATAGTTGAAGTGGGTTTGAGGCAATATGTCTTAGTCCTTGCCGTCATAATTGCGTGGGCTGAATTATTTTAAAGACAGTTTATATAAGTTAAAATTAATAACTTCCGTATCTTTTCGTCACAGTACCTTTCCTTGGAGATGGTAGAACTTAGAAATTTTGTATTGGAAATACCTATATAGTTTTCTTAAATTATTAATAACCCCTAGTCTAAATTTAAATATTTCCAAGTATTTACTTGAGGCTCTTTTAAAGGTTGATCTTTATATTTTTTTAAATATTTAGTTTTTGTTTTATATTTTGAGTGCTAAACTTTTAAGCGTCGATATAATTTTGGGTTTACAAGCATATAATACTCAACAGGTGGACAGACAACCTAGTTGATAAGTAGACTCACAGGCAGCCACTATGGATGCTGGTCGTACAAGACTAGTCGTTTTGGAAACATATTATAAATAATATATAAAATATATTATAATATATAAAAGCCTATTTTCAACTCCAGAAATCTTCCGAATGAGATAATAATAAAACGCAGATAGAATATATACAATCTTTATTTTCTTCTTCATACAGGATCTTATTCATTTTATTTGCCAGCTTTTGCTATACATAGGAATTGTTGAGTGCAGTTATCACGAGGTGGCTTCAACATTCTTATGCATTGCAGACAATCTATCACTAATTTTCCTTATTTCTCAACAACATTTATAACTGAAGCGATGCACTAGTCTCCCAGGACACAAACCCATTTAAACAACGATTGAACCTGTCACAAATAAAAAAGAATTCTAATATGCAAAAGTATCCTTGATTTTCCTATACGTCGTATATAATTAATGGGTAGATCTGATATCTAGAACAGGGAATGCTTGAGGGACAAACTTCCTAATATCAATTTTAAATATTTCGAATCCCTTACCTTACTGTTAAGCAATACTAACAATCTACATACATTGTTGTAATCTATGCGGCAGCAAAGCAGTATGTACGGGGCCCTTGAATGCGCAGGTTCGACTTGCATTTGAACAGTTTTTAAACGTTTTTAGTTTCTCACACATAAGTTTATTAAAATTAATTACAGTAACCAAGCAATTAAGAAACATTAATATGATAAAACATTTACACTAAGCACAGTAACAAGGGAATAAGCTATTCTTATAATTCAAAATGATAATACGGGTAAGTAATTAAATTTAATTAACTTATGCGCAGACTTCATAAATAAGTTTAGAGCACAATTCTAAAGTACGTCATCATACAAACGGGACATGCAAATTGAGAGCGTGAAAAAATAAAAGATGATAACGTTTTTATAAGCTTCCGCCGGCGAGGGGCGCCGCCCATCAGCGCTTGTGGTGCCTTTATATCTAACAGTGCTTCCGATGCATTGTAAAGTCAATATTAAAATAGTTACTCAAAAAGTCAGTACTAATATATGTTTGTGAAAGTCTATCTGTTTGTTTGTTAGTTTGATATCGCTCCGCAGGTGATTTTTAGTACAGAGTTTGTTGAAGGGACGGAGAAGGACATATGCTTTTAATCCCGGAAAAGTTGCCCCAATAGTTTGAATTTAACGTGGACCAACTATATAGGTATATAACTATAGCTACAGTAAAGTTTATCATTGTAATCAAGGACTTGTTGTAGAAATCTCACACCGATAGCCAAATTTAGTGCTGAACCGTAGGCAAAAGCTAGTAACTTATAAGTTGGTATAGAAATTGGAATCGTGAAACGTATATTTACATTTTCTTCTAACGATTTCATCACTCTAAAAGTTGAAGTGTAGAGCCAGTATTTTTCAAGTAAAATGAGTGACAAACAAACGGATACATTACATTATGATAGAGAACCAGATAAAAAACACCGGACTAGATACGTAATCCAACCGTAGGATTATTCTTTATTCAGCCATATTTAAAACAAACTCGAGAGCATAGGCAATTTACATAGCTAAAAGGATTCACAAACATCCTTTTTTTGTTTTATGTATGTTTAATTTTTGGGACAGGTAGGTAAAAGGTTGGTCACTTACAATAAGTAAATAATCTTTAATGGAAATAGAAAAGAATCATAAAATGTATACGTACTGTTGGAATATACTATACTAGTTGTGTGTTAAAATAAGGTATCGTAATGGGTTCGAGGAAACTTGTTTTTTGAGCAGTTTTACATATGTCGTATCGGAAGGCATAAAAAGATGTTTGAAAATTTTACCATTTTAACAACAATGTAGCGAAGTAGCGGCAATGAAAAGGGAAATGCGCTCAGACGATGATAAATAACGCGTTAAATATGTAAGTATTTAGCCCAGGATGTCCTGAAGTTGATACATAATGAAACTGAAACATTATAAGACGTAATTTACTACACTTGCCTTCTAAGTTTATTTTGTATATTAGTGTAGTTTTATTTTTTACTAAGTCAACAAAAAAAATTATTGCTCTTTATATTTGACGAAAGATCGACTTATTTAGACACATTCAGAGAGGATCTTCACTACGAATTCCCGAGAAAACACAGGTTGTTAGAGGAATAATTGCATATGTAGCAGGATAACATTAAAAGATGGATTAGACCTTCGGGATTTTTTAAGAAGTTTAACTTAACATCAGTCTTTATTATGAATATGGCATCAAATTAAGTTTTTTTATTAATTTTAAAATTTGTCATTTTTTGTCTATGTCTTATTAGACAGCTATCAAAAGCTTAGTTATTATGACTGGTCCATATCTCAGACCAGTCATGAGTCCAGACAACACAATGATGCCAAGAAAATAGAAAAGCAATGTAAAGAAAAAACAGGAGAAATACTTATGATAAGACCAATAATGTCCGCAACCCTGCAAAATCGATAAGTAGGTAATTACTTTTTGATTTCACGACCTAATGAGAAAAATGGCCGAACAATTTCGCCTTAGACTTAAAAAATGTACGTCCTCCGTTAAGCCTGGAAGACGCATAGCCCTGAACGTGTCTGCCGAGGTAATTAGTGGGGATACTAATTTACATTTGTATTCAAAATTCGAGCTCTCCTCTCGCCATTCCCGTCGTCTGTTTATTCTCAGCTCTAGTCTCTTGTTTTTTTTTTTAATTTTGTACATTGTACCGCATTGCTGTTTTCGCATTAAAATTACGTAGCGGTCCTTTGACTAACGTTTCCTGGACACTGTCAACAGTTAATGTAGTCAAATAAACATTAGAAGCTACGTTACGTTTAGCTTTTCTCTTAATCAGCCTGTTTAAAAATTCAGCCACGCTCAGGCACACTTCATTAGAGTTTACATTCCGTTTTTTTCTCCGAAAGAATTCTATTTGCTTTTTAAGTGATAAAAACACAGTTAGGTACATATCAACATTAACCACTTCTTACCTTCAAGTAAAAATTTCCACTTTGTGAATATATATGAGTAAGCAAAGTTTTCTTTATGTTTTTTCTTAAATTATTATTTTACCCATATCATGTTAAACTATACATACTGCATATACTACGTTCTTAAAATATAATCATTCTACTGAATTGGATTCGGAATATGCAGAAATATTTTTGTCTTCGCCATAAGAAACTTGAACAATCCTTTATTTATCCTAAGTATGATGTTTTATTATTTCTGAATCTAGGCCATAGCTGTGCCAAAAATTTGTGTTAAAATTAAAAAATACATTCATTTGTAGCAAATTTTAAAATGAGGCAAAAAAAAATTGTTCAGTATCTCCTATAATGGTGTTCGATGCAATCTTGAAATATATAGCTATTAGTTTGTCTATGAAACATGATAATCAATTAAAATTGCTTTAGGTTTCAGTTTTTTTTCCTACTATTAAGGTGACAAACAAGCTTACGGTCCACCTGATGCTAAGCGGTCACCGTAGCCTATAGACCCTTAAAAAATCCAATAACCTTCTTCTTGAAGAACCCCATACTGTAGTCCTTAGAGAATACCTTGGCAGGCAGCTCATTCCACAACCCAAGCGTTCGCGGAAGGAATAGTATCCGGGTGCACCCGCCCAGAGATGGCAGCAGTACTCCATATGGGGCTGAACTTGCGACTTTTAAAGCAGCAACCTTTTCCCCGACGTGAAGTACTGCCTCGCTCAGATGAGTGCACCTAGTTTTTTGAACGCCAGCTTCACCTTGTCTTGCAAATGATCCCGGAACTAAACATCGCTGGAGATGTCAACACCAAGGATCCCAATGCTCTTGGAGATGGAGAGGGGAGTGTTCTGAAATTGTGGGACTACAGTGAATGGGGTTTTCTTAGTGGTGAACGCTCAGACTTTTGTCTTTGTAAGGTTAGATCAGAGACCTTAGACAGTGTCGAATTGAGTCGATTTGAGACACAAGTTAACCGCGTTTTTCCTCCACAACAGAACGAAGGATGTTTGCACGACCCATGTATTAAGCGTCTCCAGTACTGTCATCTGCATAACAATGCATATTGTTGATGTTCAACGTGTCATTGATATTCAGTAGGAAACAGCGTTGGAGATTTCACAGACCCTTGCGGGACACCAGCATTAATGTCCAATATGCTATTAGAGCAACTACCGTCAACTGCTATTACTACTACCAAGTATGTATGTAGATAGTTCTTTCATCATGGCATCCAGTCTCACAGGTTTATGTCTTAATTATTAATTTTTGTATTTGTTTTGTTACACCTTACTTCTTACAAAATTTTATGATTATAAGTCAACGGGAAGTACCCCATAGGTTTTGTTTCACAGTATGCGATAAAAATGATCGTATTTTGGGTTTATTTTTTATTGCATCGACTTAGAAGCTGGATTATTTAACTACTTTAAGTGACCGTTGACTTTAGTATTTGATATTAATTTCAACTTAATATCTCCACGCCTCCCTAAAAAAAGGGCCTTGACAGACAGACAGACGGACAACGAAGTGAACCTATAAGGGTTTTTTCCTTTTGAGGTATGGAACCCTAAAAAGGCGCAAAGCCTACATAAAAATAAAATGTTGGTGTTGTGGAATCTGAAATATATTTACTGTTTCACACAAAAAACCTTGCTTCACCCAATGATATAAAGAAAACTTTTTTGTTTATATCAGTTGCTTCACCTAGGTAAATGGTATGCAAAAAACGAATCTAGATTGATTGATTAACCACAGTGAAATTGAGTATTTTTAAAGGAATTACTCTTTTGACAGTATAATTGGTATCCATTAAACTAATTCGACATTCATATGACTCACTATGGGTGTCTTTGTTTTGGGACCAAGAATTATTATTTTCGTTTATTTTGTGACCTGTGATACGTTCATTTAGCATTGGTGTCAAAAACACCAATATTTTTGTATCATCTATAACAAACTATGAAGCTTTCGTTAACGACATTTTTGACACTTTTGCCACCGAAAAATGAAACTTTATACACACAGAAATGTCAAACTGCCTATATGAGGTATATTCATTGTTTTTAGTAGGGTGTGTGTTATTATTGTACCTAGTGTGTGTACGCCCGTTCGTTTTGCAACCAATAATTTTGTTAGTTACGTTTCAAATCTATACGAACGAGAGCTGTCTGTGGCAAAACTGGCGTTATTAAAAGTGTAAAGAGTTCCAGACATGGGAACTTTTTATCCCCAAAACAAACAGACTCTATATCTTACATCTCAGAACATTACCTACACGCAAGCGCCTTGCCTCCATCTTGCTTGACATTAATATTTATACCTACTTAAACAGATGTTAATAAACATACACACATATAGACAATTCTATTTGTAATTAAAACATGTTGTTTTTAAAGCAGTCTATAAGCTGGGCATGAATAATGTTCGTAGGTATTACACACAATAATGAATGTTCGAAAACAACACGCGGCCTACCATTACTGAAAGCACGTAAAATCCATTTGGCACTTTCATTTCAATATTATTTAATTAAGGCTTATGCGCTCAGTTCGCCTGTTATGCTGTATTTTGGTAATGTTCATTGACTACATTTGATTTCCAAACCTTAATTGTGATAAATTAATTTCAGTATTTTACAGACAGAAGAATAAACCATAGGCTGTAAAACCGATACTTCCTAGGGTTACGTACCCAGAGGGTGCCAACTGAGCCCTATTACTAAGACTACGCCCTTTGTCTGTCTGTCCGTCTGTCCAACCATTAAAAGGCTCTGTCTTTTGGACCGAAATAGGTGGAAGTCTGAATTTTTCACAGAATATGTGCTATAATGGAGTATTATCTAACAAATAAAAAAAAGATAAAAAAATGAAACTTAAGGGGGGTCCCCATACAAGAAACACATTTTGGTTGTTTTTGCTCTATCGTAAAAACAGAAAGACATACAAACTTCAAACTTTCAGTGTGACATAATGTGAACTCTAAAGTATAAAAAAGAAAAATAAAAACCGGCCAAGTGTAAGACGGGCCCAAGCCATTACTATTTTAAATTACGGGTACAGCGCCATCTAGCGTATCATTAACAGAAACAGTTACACATTTGTTGGAAACGATATTCAAAGTTAAGCGACGTCGGGCTTGGTCAGTACCTAGATGGGTGACCGCTTAGCGGCACACTTTTTTTTTTGTTGGTTTATAAATTACGTAAATGGTGGTAGGTAAGGAACCCTCGGTGCGCTAGTCCAATTTTGTATATGTTATTGAACACCAAAAAAGTGTACAATAGTAAATTTAAAAGGCTAAGTTAATTTTCTGGCATTCGATCTACAAGAGTACCTATAGAAACAAGTTGAATAGAAGTTTAGGTGGAGGACCTACCTACAAGAGGCGAGAAAACAAATAATAAATAATTAACACAACACAAGTGTTTGCAAATTTAAATACAGAGTTAGTTTATACATACACAAGCTTTTTCCGGCGATCTCGTCCGTATGGACTTTTAAAAAAAAGGAAAGCTTTTGACTGTACCTGTCTACAAAAATTTTCATACATAATTTTTTTCCTAATTTTGTCCCCATATGATGCTTGCCCCAATGGTTACGCAGATCATGCTTGATTGTTTAATCCTAAAGGCTAAATATCTATTTTTAATTTAGCTTTAAAAAAAATAACCACCTTGGGGATAGATTTTGTAAAATCCTCTCTTAGTGGAGCCCTACGTCACATACAGAACCCATATTCCAGAAGTTTCTAGTCATAGCTGTTTGTGGGTTGATATGACATTGAATCAGCCAGTCAGTCAGTTCCTTCTTTGATCACAAAGGTCAGATGATGATTCTGACCTATCTGATTCATATGTTCAAAATCGCATAGCTTATCTGATAAAGAAAGTAACTTCAACTAAAACCTTGCCTCGTTGTATGTCATCTGCAACAAATCTTCAAAGTCATTTTTATCAACCGGACCGAATCAGATTGTGTATGGTAATTTTGCATAGAATTTGGGTTCACGTGAAAATGTAAAAGCAGCCGGCTGCTGTGCAGAGGGTGTGGATTCGATTCCCGCACTGGACAAACATTTCTTGTGTTTGTCTTGAGTGTGGTTGTATTTATGTATGATACGTAATTTTAGAAAAAAAATTTTTTTTTACTTTTGCTGGTGTTTGACACTAGCAGTCTAATAACGTTGATAAATTTTATAGGTAAGCCCGAAACATATAAAGATATTGATAACAACCGCAAAAGTTTAAGAAGTTAATTTAAAGTTAGTTTTACTTCTAATCATTAGATATTGTCATAATATCTTACTTATATACAGGACTGCAATGGGTGTGGTAAAATGTATTAAGGATGGTCAATATCCAAGAGTGGACATTAACGGCCGATATCGTTGATAATAGTATAGTAAATTTGAACATCTTATAAAACATTGTCTGCTATACTTTGCTATATCTAATACTATTAATAAGAACCTACTGTATACTATTATTAGTAACCTACTCAAGATCTGCCTCACGCGCGCACGGCTATCGTAATTCTAGCGGCAAACGGTGACTTTAAGCAGTTCGGCGACGCATGAATTGCATTTCTCTATATTAGCGCGTATGTCGGCCAGTCTATAGGCCACAATAGGTGAGGTGTCGTCACCATAGGCGCCAGTCAAATCCGCCAAATTAATAGTCGCAAAGTGCACTGACTGGGACGTGACTGATCGGTTATCAATACCAATCGGAGTAGCTGATCTACACGTTTCGCCTACCGCAGACTGGTACATTAGGTAGTTCTTTGCAAAAATCTTCAAAACAGTAACTATGCTTGCTAAAACATCGTCTCTATCCTTCCCACATGATAACCTAGACTGCAAACTCTTACTGTGTCTGGTGCCCTCGGTATCTTACCTCAGAGGCAATAGTTATCTAAACGTGGGAATGCCGTGAGACAGAGGGATTATATACTTACGTATTGTATGATCCGCCTAGTTAGACTTTCTCCTACTTTACGTAAAAAAATCTCCAAGTACCACCTATTTAAACTCATCAGTTATATTCCACAGCTTTGGGTGCTCTTAAGAACCCTCTAATCGAACGTGGTTTTGTGACTATTTCTTTGAGTCCTTGCGGTGGAACGCTGGCTTATAAAATGATATATGTGTTTAGTTTCGAAATTAATTCACAATATTAAAAAAATCAAGGCGCATGAATACAAGAATAGAATTTTCTAAGAGAAGGACGTTATAAACGTTTCGAAAGATCCAAAAACATATTTAGAAATAGTATAAGAAACTAAATATTCTACGTACGAGCATCATTTAAATCTAATACAAGTAATTTCTGGAAATCAGATCCTTTAGCCCATCTAATAATATAAAGTGTCTGAATCTAGCTATATTAAAACATAGATTATTAATGCATGAATAATAAATACAGTTTGATAACAAACAATAAAGGCACGTGTTGACTCGCACGGAAGGCACAAACCTTTGTACGTTTACACTTCGACGCCGAAAAATGTGACAGACAAAAATTTGTATTCGGCACGAGATTTCAAAACAAAAAAAGCTTGTTGGTATTCGCGAGCAATCGCTTCAGATGAGCGATGATTGACAGCGTATTAGGCGGGCTGGATGTAGATACAATTGTTGACGTGAATCACCTTCACACGGCAGGCTGGACTTATCATTGGTGGAATAATGATGTAGGGCATAAGTGTGTGCCATCGTACATATAAAGGTAAGGGTAGGTATATGTATATATACTTGCATACGGTAAACCAAAACATAAACCTTGCAGATCAAAATTTTTGTAATTTGAGGCTAGGCGAGGCTTTTTCCCTAACCATAGGAAATAAAAGAAAAATAAAACAGAAAGGCACGATTTTTATTTTAAAAGATCGGTTTTTGAAGGTGTAAAGGACACATCAAAAAGAAAGTATAATTGTAAGTTTACTGATAGATGTTTTAGGGTCCCATTCCTGAAAGGTAATTAGGAGCCCTATTACTAAGGCTTCGCTGTCCATTCGTCCGTCTGTCACCAGGCTGTATCTCATGAACCGTTATAGTTAGACAGTTGAAATTTTCACAGAAGATGTATTTCTGTTGCTGCTATAACAACAAATAAAAAACAGAATAAAATAAATATTTAAAGGTGCTCAACCCATACAACAAACGTGATTTTTTTGCTCCATTTTGCTCGATACTGATTACGGCAACAAGTAAATGCTTAAAATATGCACAAAATATTTAGTTATATGGTTACTTTAAAAATTAATAATTAAATGAAAATAAAACAAATATTTCCCATACAACAAACGTGTTTTTTTTGCCTTTTTTTATATATAATGGTACGGAACCCTTCGTGCGCGAGTCCGACTCGCACTTGGCCGATTTTTTTTATTTATTTGGAAAAACTTACTATGTAACGAACAATAAAGTTAAAGTTTTTACAATGTGCACAAATAAATATAGAACCTGATTTCCAACTTAAAATACTTATTTTAATTGACAATAGAGGGTAAGTTGCAAATATAAGTTATTTTAGGTATGAAGTCAGGTGGTCATAAGTTGTAACATCAACAATTACAATTATTATAGTAAAATAAATGTACACATATATAAATTAATGCACTAGACATAAATCGACATACAATAAAAAATAAAAATAATAAATCTATAATATAAAACACAAGCACTTTGGCATACAAGGAGCCAGTCTAGACAAGACGAAGTGCTTCACGCACGCAACGATTAGCGCGTATCAATTTGCGCGACTGTGAGGTACAAGTCGTAATATGCCGTCCACATACACTGATGATGAGTAGAGTTACTGGAGCGGTCATAAACACTCCTGAGCCGATACGCTTGTAAAACGCCCTATCCGAACCGGCTCTTGGACTGTCACAAATCACAAAATTGATACAAAATTTAAATTTAAGATCTAAACTGCGTCTGAACTCTTCAATATTTCCGTGACTTAGTCTAAACAGTTAAGTTTCTGGAATACAAAATATACCTAAATGTTCGGAAAGTTTATTATAAGTATCTACAACTCGGTGGATAGATATTCGCACGCCAGCGGTTTAACATAAATAATGTGCAAACACATGGTAAGCGCGTGCCTACTTTCAGTTAACAGTGTTAGGTACTACTTATATAGTAAAGTTAACCAATAAGTTCTATACAGTCGAATTTATTATAGCATAATGCATATAACATTTTAATTTCAAGTATTTTTTCATCCCTTTCATTTAAGCATAATTTATAAAATTGGATGTAAGTTAAGTTACTCATTATTACTGAGTTCTTAAGGGCCCTCTTACAGCCCACTAGCGCTGCCATTAGATATCCTCAATTTTCTCTTAGTTTTTGGCATTTCTGCTAAAAGTTGCCGTTTTTAGCAATGTCAACTACAACTCACAGATGTTTTTTAGTAACTATATAAAACCTTCTAAAAATAGCTTATTTATATATGTAATAGACTATATAATAGACTAGTTTTATGTATTTCCAACATTTGGGTTTAGAAATTCGTTTTCTACTGCTCTGAGATACTACTAGATGTTATATTTTATATTTTTGACATGTAATAATTATTATCAATAAATTTCTTAATCTTATTCTTACTAAGAGAAAATTGAGGATATCTAATGGCGGCGCTATAGTCAGCTGTTATATGCCCCTTAATATTACCTTGATTAGTCGATGATTTTGAGATGCCTATATATATTTTGATGTTGTTACAAACACCATGATCTCAAGATTATTGGCGTTATTCCGGTTCTAACGAAGACTATGGACAAATATATCTTGATAGTTTCTGATTTTGTACTTCCCTGTTCGCCTAATATTAACCCAAATAATTAGTTCTTCACCATCATAGATACTCATCTGAGACTGGAATGTAAAATGATAATTTTTGCAAACTTAAAACTCAAAACCCGATGCAAATTTTAACATAAATCATACCTGCCATCTACTATATTGTTGTTTAATTTTTACTCGACTCCAAAATCTGTAGAATTTGTTTTGCGTCACCTCAAGTTAGCGGGAGGTACGGCCACGGGCTTTATAGTGATGCAAACACTTAGCGTATAATCAAATTTAACAATGATAACTTTGCTACGAATTTAAGAATTCACTACAATTTTATTTCTATGGCCTTGTATGAAGATACCAATTTGCTTGGAATCCTTAATGCAATTGCAAACTTATTTGTGTAAATCTGTATAGAAAACTGAGCTGCTATTTATCGCCGTCTTTACAGGTAATTGCGTAAATCATGCATTTATGACAGACATGAACAAACTGCTTTGTCTACCTCCTGACTCAGTTGGGCGGCTGACTTTTAGTAATAATTGCATTAACAATAGACAAAAACGACAGAATTAAAACCTGTTGTTATCTTAAGACTTTTTGTTCTTTTCTTGTCTTCAAGAATTGTTTACATTTAACATCTCGTTTTTGTGAATTTATGAGGTAGGTATTGTGTAAAGCTGTGTGTTTAAGATTAAATTTCGAGTGTTGACGGCTGAGAATTTTCGTTTTGTTATTGTTATTACGACTAATTTAAACTCAATCATACTTATGCCTAAACATGAGAATGTCTTACTGCATTAAAATTATTATTTAAACTTAATTACTTTTTGGTCTCCAGGTACCAATTGGCCTTATTGAAACTATATTTCATAAAATTTTCTTGTAACTACAAAAATAGATCGATCGATAGATGCATCGATTGCCTATATCACTTCATAGGATATCATTGCTAAGGCTTGTAGCCATTTAAGCAGCCACAGTTACTAGATTCGAACGAGTTTGGGGAGGGAGGGAGAGAAGAATTTAGTTGGGAAGTAGGTTTACTGCCTTAACATTTTTCGCTATGCAGCTTTTATAAGTTCCTTTTACTAAAATATTTAAAATTCATTAATTTACCAGCTCTTTTATTAACTTCGCGATATCTTTTTTAATGTCCAGACTTTTTTTTTAGGGTAAAAACAACCTTTATAATTAAGTCATGTCCATCAGTCCCATTTTTTCATTGATTTTGTTAAAATTTAACGGTATCTTATGGGATTTTGTAATTGAATTATTATATAATTTAAGGGTAAAAAAGTTTTCCACAGAGAAATTAAGGAAAAAATTTCGTTATCGTGTAGGGTGTCGTAAAATGGTCTCAAATTGAAATAACTTTATCTTACATGTGATAGTCTTCTTAAAGTCTTAAATTTAAACATTTAAAAATTACAATAATGGAGAAAGATCTCATAAACTAATGATGAAAATCGTTTTAAACAAAATCTGGTAATAAGATTCTTAGAAATCCGGAATAACTCTACTAGTGAACATAGTACAGCACTCTAAGTAAATATTTTTGCGACACCCATTGGACTGAAGTTGTCTCCCACGCAGAGAAATTACATTCCAGGGCGTTTTCTAATCACAGTTTATCCATTTGCATAAATTTAGTCATTGACTTCATGTGTGTCACTGAAGTGGGATGATTAAGAAAATACAATTTAAACTAATTCATAATTCATAAACTCTATAATTTCTCGACGAAGGTACAATTTTACTGTCTTAAAATAAGTCTTAACTAATAGTGTCTCTATATAATATTCAACAATTTCTTAAATTATTGATTTTGATTCATTTCGTAAGCTCATAAAATTTTACCAAAATCATGAAATTTAAAGAATAATATAACTGGTAGAGTCAAAATTTCACTAATAAACCTAACATATGATATGTACGATAAAGTCATTTACGTTCTGGAAACAAACAATTTTATTTTTAGAACTTACTAAGGACCTAGTGTACTTGACATTAAAACGAGTCGATTTATATTTTGAATATTTTTTTTATTTCACCTTATCTCTATATAAATACATACTTGCTTTAGGTAAGTAGTATATGAAACAATGGAGTTGTCTCTTTTGAAATCATTCACAATTTTGAACCACAGGCATAAATCTTTATGTTCGCGATATAAAGTGCAGCGAGTGCGCGTGGAGTGGACGTGCAATGCGCGTCGTTCGTGCGCCGCGCGCTCGAGCACGATAAGATAAACGCTGCGCGTGCGCGGTGCCCCGCCGCGACCACTAATTAAGTCTTTAACTTTTCTATGCCTTATTGGTTTATTTATTAATAAATTGTTGCTTGGATCCTTTTTAGATCGAGGGACATGTTATCTTAAACGAACAGTTCCTAATTTCTAATTGATTATCTAGGACTTGTGCTGAAAATGAGTAAGAGAAGAAATATGGATGTAATATAACAGATAATGGAGACAATTTCTTATGCCATAGATGAGGCTTACCTGAATTGGAAACGTAGGTACCTATACATAAATAATACATCACTTAGTTCGGGCAAATCAAACTTATTATTTCAAGTCCAGTCGAAAAACTGAGATATTAAGTAAAATGCCCACTCACCATCCATACGTTTGTTTAATCGATACTCGATAGCGATTGTAGTGTTGTTATGACTTCTAAGAAAAATGTTAGATATAGGCAGAGTACCTAGGTATAGTGCAACGAACTTTTCTGACCCAGTGGTCAAAAATCAAAACTACTGTCGCTATATTGAAATGGTGTGAACTTGCAACGACACTAGCGACTAAACAACGAAAGTTAAGTTAACACCTTCAATGGATGATACCTTTTAGGTTTTATATGTCTATAGGTAATATTTTTCCGAAAAAGTCAGTGGAGTTATGCACGTTTTCTACAAAAATTATTGTCAACTCGCACACGGCTATTGAAATCAACAAATCTTTAATAACTTACGATTCAATGTAGGTTTTAGCAAGCTTAGCTTAAAAATAATGACTTATTTTGTAAGGAAATCAAGTCTTGGTGAATACAATGCCAAAAGGCTTTCTTTACAAAATATTCTATCAATATAAAATTTACAGTAATTTTATACGCGTACGTACTTAATTGGTACCAAATTGGTGGATTTCGCTTGCAGCTTAACAATATTATAATAATAAAATTGGACCGGCAGCACCTTCTCTTGGTTCGTCTTGATATCAAAGAATTTGGACAGAATAATGCGCGCCATATTAGATCCGCCATCTTGAATTTAGCACACTAGCGTAATGGAGCTTGATTCAAAACATTTTCATTATTCTGAATAAAAATAGAATATACACATGGATTCTTACATGTCATATTTTATGACAATCTGTTGAGCTGCTTCAGCTTAATTAGTTTACAAATATCCAAAGGTTTACGTTTATAATTAAGTATACAAGACTCCACCTTTTTGAAGTGGATAATACCTATACACACACACATACACCCACGCACACGCGCACACACACACACCCACACAAACACACTCGCACTAACACTCACACTCACACTCACACTCATACGCATACTGACATCACTCTTAAGAGGATAAGGTTAGCGGCGCCTCATATAAACGAATTTCTCATTTGTGTTTGACATTTACTGATCAATCACTGTGAAATTTGTTAGTCATAATCCGAAGCCGAATACCTATGTCTATGGTTTTCCAAAATCTTGTAAAACGTTTTTATTAACTAGAAATCTTTTTTAAAACCATTTGTATGAAAAACTAGAATTCTGTATAACTTTTGAACTATAAAAATTTGATAGAAAAGTGGCACACTGCAGACCTATATATTTATTACTAGAACATGTGTCCAAAATTATGTGGTGTTTGATCAGAAAGTGCCACAAATAAGTAAGAAATTCGTTTGTACGAAGCACGCCGAGAGGCGCTCCAAATCGTATTATCTTAAATAGTCGCAAATGATTTTCCAGGTGAAACGTGAAGAAAACACCAATTTAGCAATTTCGGTTTTCGGACCCTCGAATAACTTATTGAAAATTTATAGGTACTTATCTACCTACGTACATAAATACATAATACATATATAGTTTTACCGAATTCATCGTAGTCTTATTTGACACAACAATGTAGGTACATAGATTTAATAAATAAACAGTAAGGTTAGTATCGGAGCTGATCGCCTGGGTGGCTAGCCGACTCTGCTAATTAAGATTACTCAATATGTCCAGCGACTGCAAAATATGGAGGCGAGAGATAACTTCAAGACACAGAACTTTGAGTTCTACTTACAGTGGACAATTTAATTACAAATTGTAAAATTGCTCGTAGTAAAAGATATAGTTCAATATTATATAGGTATTTTTGTTTTGAGTACCGGTTAAAACCATTATCGTATGCTTAGATACCATCCTATCCCATCATCAATGTGAAAGTTTGGATGCTTGTTACTTAATCACGCTTCAACTACTATATGGATCGGGATGAAACTTGGCACACATATGTATTAGGTCCTGGAGTAGGACACAGGCTACTCTTTGTCCTGGAAAATTCAAAAGTTTTCGCAAGAGTAACTAATTGAACGAACTATAGCTGCAGCTATAGCTTGCTATAACAAACGCCGCTGGAAAAAATCTAATTCTCATTTAATATCGCAAAAGCGATATCATAACAGTCCGAGTAAGTGTAAATTATAAGGTTATATTATGGTGATTAATTTTAAAGTAATACGGGATCAAACGCGTAGCTACTTCGTAAAATACGTTTTTCCCGACGTAAAAGGTGTTTTACCAAATAATTACGCTTTTGATCCCGTTTTATTTTTAAATTAGTAATGGAGCGCAAACATTTGAAAAACTTATATAGTGATTTGTATAATTTAAAGGTTAAATACATTTATGTTCAACATTTTTGCGAACCATATAAATATGCAGTGAAAACCCCTTATATTGGCTTTATTAAAAATATAGAGTAAAGCTATATTTTTGTACTTATTCATTTATAAATAGGAAAAGTTTGTGAGTGTGTGTGTGAGTATGTTTGTTGACGCTTTACAAGTTGCGCCCCCTATGCTTCATAAAAACAAACAAAATAGTAATGTTTGACTTTGTTTTTAGTAGCTTACTAACTTATTATTATCACCTTAATAGTTTATATACATATTGTATACTCTTTAGCTAATTATTTTTTGATGTAGTATATAAAAGAATAAAACTAAAATTAGGTAGATATTTCGACGTTTATTTGTCATTTTCAATACTTAAATAGTAAAGATATATAATATATTATATTAGGATATTCTATTTACAATAAAATTATTAATGACAGTTGATGTGATGTGATGTGTGTGTGTGTGTCTGTTCACTATGAATGACAGTTGATGTGATAGGTACACATAGGTGTAATAAAATAATAACGTGAGATTCTATTTTAAATTTATGGCACATTTTGTTGATGGTTTGAATTATTTTTTATTACTTAATGCATTTTATTCAGCCCTGGAGTAGGCGACAAGGACCCAAATATAGGCATTTTCCCAAGTCTTTAGTTGGATGGTAGAAATTGGGGGATTGATAGATTTCATTACTCTTATTGAGTAACATTCGTTAAATTTTTTGCCATGGGAAAAAAGGTGAGTTTATAATGGAATCTGTGGTGTGTCGGTGATGGTTGACTCGTATATGTAATGGATTGATAGTTTCTCCTATATAGTATGAATTACAGTTTTGACATTCGATGATAGGATGTTTTGCATGTAGCTTTAGACATTGTATGATACTTTTTTTGAGCGTTTGGTAATGTTATGATTGTATCGGAATTAACTATTGGGCATGTTTTGCATCGAAGGCGGTAGCATGGGATTGTATTGGTTGTTGTAGGAAATGTTTGATTTGATTTGTGGTGGGTGATTTAATTTTAGTTAAAATTTGTTTTATATTCTTGTTTTGTCGAAATGTAATCGTTGGTGATGTAGGTAATAAATCTTTTGTTTCTGTGTTTGTGTTTAGAATCGGAAGTAAATCTTTGAAAATATTTTTGATTTATTGTATTGTATAATATGTATTTGAAAATACTTTAGCTAATTATCAAAGTATTGTATTATTACTTTAAAAAGAATTTCTTCCCAGCTCTTTTTGGCAGTAATTAACATTGTTTACATTGTATTGTCAAAAAGTGATATTCAATAGATATTCAAAAGTGTTCCTAGAAACCTATTTGAATAAATATTGTTTTGATTTGAGTTGACTTCTTCACGCCACAACAACTGCACCGATTTTGCTGAAATTTAAAATGGGAATAGCCTACACTCTAAATTAATATATTTTATTCTGGCACATTCTTAAGTTTTCCCAGGAATTACTTTGATAGATATCTTATATGCTTTAGAGAGCTTTCTCGCTATAAGTCGTTACCTTAGGAATCTCTACCCGATCAATTAATAAAGAAGAACCATTTCTTGCTGAATTAATAAACTTATGCTTCTGTTTTTCTGTTTCGTTTCAACAAACAATAAACAGGTATAATATTTTTATTATATTTACACACAATTAGGCATCAAAGCAATTGCCACCCAACTGCGACATTCTCCTTACATCCTTAGGACACAAAAAAGTTAATCTTAATTAACAATGTAACATGAAAATACCTAATTAAGTAGTACCCAAACCCGATATGAGCCTTGTGCCGTCACGAGCCGAGTCTCCTAATAAACTGAACAGTTTCACGTTCCTAATTAGATCATTAATTATAAGCTTTTCATTGGAGCCTTCTGTATTTCTAAAGTTGACTCCATTTTTGACTGTATTTTGTTACAATAACGTCTTGTTAATTATCCTTTGAAGATAGATGATTTCAAAACAATGTGGGTTATTTTATTTTAAAATAATAAAAAATAATTGTCACAAGTGATGTGTGAGTTCGGTTTATTGGTCTTCTAAATCTGTACAATAACAATACCTTGAACTACGAGTATACATAACAGTATACATATATTAATCTATGCTACAGTCTTCCACCCCATATCTTCAAGTACACTACCTTACTTAGCAATAGCAAGAGTATACTAAGTTCCGTAGTACCCTTTAATTTAAGCTTATTTATATAAGACTAAGCATGTCATGTAATGTGTGTTTGGGTTATTGTTTTTCTACAGACTTCGACATACTTATTCCACGTCATACATACAATTATACTAGTTCCAAAGGTACACTCAGTTCCAAAACACCCTATCGTTTAAGCTTATTTTTATAAGACTAAGCAAGACCCAAGTGATGTGAGAGTTTGGGTTATTTTTCTTCTACAGACTTCCACATACTTATTCCACCCAATGCTTACAAGTACACTAGCTTCAAGGGTTCAAGCTCAGTTGCATAGCACCCTATTATTTGTACTTATTTATATAAACTAGCAAACGACTAGGTTTCGATTCTATATGTCAGATTCATTTAATTGTTTTGAAGTAAGTATACCGAAATTTAAAACAGTTTCTTCGCGAACGATGCCTTGTCGAATAGATTTCGCCGGTTGACCTCTTTGTCGAAGTTGGATCATGCTATTCATTATTAAATCTATGAAAAGCATGATGATAAATGTAATGGAAAAATTCGTAATATTATAGACCAATAAGAAAACCAGACCATCAACCATAATATATGTAAAAAGTGCCTTATAATAGTCAAATTATCATAGGAGTACGTGCATAGGTAGCCTATTTGTAAAGTAAAAATAAATATAAAAATTTATGCAGAAACTCAATAGTGCGGTACTTACCTAAATTATTTGTGTAATCTTATTCCAACATGTCCTACAAGTAAGACCTCAAAGTTCTTGCAATAAACGCATGAACAAATAGCTAAATAATAGGCGTCCCTCACCAGGTGGACTGAAGTCATTACTCTTGCGGTAATCCGCGGAATACGGCCTGATTTACGGCAGCCCTACAGCCTGGCCCAGACGGACCGCTTTTACGTTTTGATAAAAAAATGGAGCTTAGCACTCAGCTATAAATAATGTTAGAAATCCGAGTTGTTATATGGACGGATTTAGTTTGACGCAATTCCATATTTTATGAGTGTTTTTGAAGAATTATTCCGTAACGCAATTATTTAGGTAACCTTAAATAAGCAAGATAAAGATTATTATATTTGATTTCGATATGACAATACTTTTAGGTTTTGTTCTAACTTGGGCTGACCTTTTTATCACACTCAGATCAACCAAATACCTACAAAGTAAAAACTTGATAAAAGCTTAATTTATAGTTTGTTTTTTTTTTGCAAACCGTATTGTATGTTAAGAAGGCACCTACCAATAAAATAAAACTAAGGTACATTTATTTTGTACGGCTAATGACTTTTTATACCAATCAGGTATTAGGGCATAAAATGGCATTGGGTTTGAATTCCGCCCCTTGTACAGCTGTGCAATTATGTTTTTTTGATAAAAAAACTAATTAAATAAATAAAAAACCCCGACTGCAGAAACATTAAAAACTAAACAGAAATTAAAACATACATACTAATATTATAAATGCGCAAGTAACTCTGTCTGTATGTCTCTCTGTTACCTCTTACGCTTAAACCGTTGTACGGATTAAGATAAAATTTGGCATGAAGATATGTAGAGTCCCGGGAAAGGACATAGGCTACTTGAAAACGTCAAGTGTGTGTCGGTTTTTTTTCTATAATTGAGGAGTTGCCGTCGAAATCCGTGACTAATAACCGAATAATGTTTCAGCAGTCAGTTTTATTTATTAATTTTTCTTCACAGCTTTTAAGAGGTATTTATTTTCCAATTTTTTTAACTCGCACTTGGCTATTTTACAGTAAGTGTAATATAGTTTCGTACTCGCCTTTTAAAGCCCTTTATTTTTATATCCAAATCGATGGTCTTAAAAAACACACACACATTAAAGCGCAAAAAACCTCCATTTTGATTTTTTCAGAATTTTATGTACCCAGTGTCACACTTACAATGAAGACGAATTGTAGTAAATAAAATTTAAAATCCATCAAGGCGTTTAGACTACAGAGCTTACTAAAGAAATATAGGTACGATACAAACATACATACATACACTCGAAAAACTTAACCCTCCTTCTGGCGCAATCGGATAAAAAGAAAGCTATAATAAAAAAAAATCCAATAGCATCGATTAAATTATCTTACGGATACGCGATACTTATTTACTCACAAATATATTTAGGTAGGTAAGGATTTTTTTTACTAGAAACAAAGGAAAACCTTATTGAAGACTAAACTTTAAAGTACAAAACCGGTAGTAGCAAAAGCATATTTACTTCTTTTATCTTAAAAGTCCTCCAATACTATACACCCTATAAATATGTAAAAGAAAGCTAATAAATAAAGTCGAAAATCGCGTAGCAGCGAGTTGAACCTAGTATCCTCCTCGCGGCCTCACAAGCAAACTTCCTGTTTGGCACGACACCATGACTGCTCCACTTCTGACACTTGCTTTTGTATCTCTGTATAAACTATGATGGTATATATTCAATACTAATTTGAATATCTATTTTCTAGTAAATTATTAGGAATAATATAAAATGATATAGGAATCAAG
The DNA here is from genome assembly GCA_946406115.1 of Apoda limacodes. NCBI lineage: Eukaryota > Metazoa > Arthropoda > Insecta > Lepidoptera > Limacodidae > Apoda > Apoda limacodes. Next base: position 11,595,878 of record OX291554.1, read on the forward strand.
CAACTTTTTTTATGAAAAGAAAAAACCACAGTTTATTAAAAATTACTAAGTATATCTTTTTAGGGTTACAATATACAAGTGAGAAACGAATCCGATCTTATAAATAAATGCAAGACGGTCTTGATATGTTTATTTGTTATTGCTTAGCGTCGCAACGGAGCATCCAATCGACATGATTTTTTAGGTTTTCCCACGGGAATACATTTTTCTACGGGTACTATTCCTTCACGTGGCATTGAAGCAACGGGATGACCTGTAGCAAGAAATAGCATAGCAAACCTTTCTCCGGATAGAAAGTTTCCAGTATCCACAAAAATACATTATTCTGCCGGTGCGGTGATACCTACCGCGGGGCACTTTTCCTTTGGTGGCAGAAACTAACATTCAATAGAACTTATTATTCCTCATGGGATGACCACATTTGTATAGGGATATCTACCTTCCAAGGTACAACAGCGGGACACGTAGGAAACTTTTTCTCCTGGTAGTTCTCACGGAAATACATTTTTCTATACGTGCTACTGCGGGATACTTTTCCCTCGGGGTGACTTAATTTTGGGCAGAAAATAAAATATAATAAGTATTTTTTTTTCGAGATAATCATCGGGCAGGAATCCCACAAAGCTGCTTGTAAAAGCTAGTAGTATAGATATAAGTAAAACTTAGGGTTACCATAATTATTGAAAGCTGATACGGGACGTTTACGGTGATATCTCTCGAGATTAGCAATACGTTTTAAAAACCCTTTTTTTGGTCCCATTTAAGACATTTGTTTTATTGAATTTTCGATTTGCGACATACATATTCCTATAAACGCGTACTTTGTATTTTTTTTTGCTTATTATCACCATAGCGACAATTAGTTTTAACAATTTGACAACGGAAGAGTGTACATAAAGTACAAAAATTTAACAAAAATGTTAAATTTTTAATCTCTGACATTTTTTTAATAAAAAATAAATAAAACTGTTGCATAAAGGCAAAGGTTTTTAGGAGAAACGGGACAAAATAACAATACATAACACGAATCTCAAATATGGTGACAGTCTCGTATCCACAGGGCAGTGATGGTGAGTCTTGATGCTCATTAAAAATTGGGTTGGAAGTTTAAAGGAATGCTCTAAGTTACTAGCTTTCGAGAAGCTAGATCCGTCCCCGAGAATGCGAGACCCGAGTAAATACTCAAGAATTTTCGCAAACGAATGGTGAATCCACAAAATGCTAAAAAGTTCGCCACTCTCATGAACTGATAAACTCAGTTGCTGCGTTAATACCTAACCTACCTACCTAATAGATATTTCGAGATGTTTTAATTATATACCTAAAAGGACCTTCCGAAATTCATAAAATGTTAATTTTTAGATACACACGTAATTAGTATGAAAAACGACTCTCGTTGAAAATAAAGAAATATATTTTTAATGTTAATTAGAGCTACTTGTTTTGACGTTTAGGCACGTACCTAAACAGACATTAGGCGTATTAATGGGCCTTTACCTAATCTATGGACGGAAAGAATAAATTTTCTTTGTTAATTAATAATTCATCGGTAGATTACAAGCACAATTAAAAGCAGAACGGAAGTGTCCACACACAGGTTGCTACTCTATTAGGGCAGTGTACAAAAAACCGGAATGATCAAGGAATGTTACGGAAAAATTCAGTTGAATTTAAAAAAATCATAAAAAAGTGCTTGGGAAATAGGTACCTAAGCTTGAAAATAACATTAAATTAATGTAAATTTTATTAAAAATAAAACTTATTTTAAGAAGGTATCAATTGGAACGCTATCTCCGGGTTGATTTTTTATGTAAGATAGTGATTTTTTTTTAATTTATGTGAAATTAATTTCAATAAATTACAATAAAACTTATTTTTGATATCAATTGGAACGCTATCTCCGGGACTTTTATTTTAAGGGTTGGTTTTCCATTAAAGATACTGAGATTCTTTCGCAAAAAATACTTTAAGTGTGTAAGTAATTACATACATATACTGGTATGTAGGTACACTCGTCATTCTTCAGGGTAATTTAATAAATGAGTGAGTACCTAATAACAGCATAATGTTTTGATATGAACTCATATCTTAAAATCAAATTAAGGCCACAGGGGACAAGCATTTCACACCATCATAGAATTATTTGTTATTGTAATACTAATAATTAATAATATTAATGGTGAAGGCAGCTAAAATTTGTTACTACAATTTAGTAGGATTTTAAGGTTATTACATAAATAATACAAATACTTACAGTAACAGAATTTTATTCAATGCAGATCCATCTTGCAATATAGCCGATAGTATTGTACAAAATAATTATAGTATCGCATCCAGTTACTATATAATAGGTAATGATAGGTAATACAATATTACACAACGTTCCACACAATTACAATCATGTAACACAAACATTTAAAACATTTTCTACACTAGTCCCTCATGTTTTAAGTATTTCTCTTCGTAATTACTAATTAATAATTATTATTTTACTTTACAATAAATTGGGCCTAACTATTATTAATGCAACTTTGTTAAGGACATAATTTACTTAAGATTTACTTGAACGCATTGAAAATTTAATAAATAATACAATGATAAAATATAAAATTTGTAATAAAAGCCAAATGTTAAGTGAAAACTTAAAATGAGTGTACTAATTTTGAATTCCCAAAAAGAAAAACGAAGTTACCATATACGAATGTATATTTTAAGTTGAGATTAAAGATATATAATATTAATAGTTAAAATTTACATGAAACGTATTTACATTTACTTACGTCAAAAACTTAGACGTAGATCCTTTCAATACACTGTCAAAATGGCAAGACGGAAACAAACTAAGTGTTCCGTAGTATAGGATAAGGTAAGAAAATTACAATAAAATAACTAATAAGGAACTTTAAAGAGGTAATTTAGTTAAAAGAATTGCGACTTACTGTTGAAGATTAATTCGATACTTTTTAAGAGTACAATATATATATTCTCAAATAAAGTGCTAATTTGAAAGAATCTCGACCAAATTTTACCAAAATACACGCTAAGTAGGTAGGTATATGATACAGAAGAAAAATTACGTATGTTTATAGGAATCCAAAAATATTACAACTAGAATGTCTTAAAATAAATTATTATTATCTATACTTCAATTAGCTATTCGTATACTTTGCACAACTAGTTTTGATTCTTGTCATTATCGCCTGACTACAATTATTAAACTCTTTATCTAAGAATAAGTTACCAACTAATAAATGGAATATTTTTCTCGTTATAAAGCTTTGACATTACGTATAAAGGTTCACTGGCTGGACGCAATATGACAAAATGCCTTAATTCATTAAGTTTGATTTCAACAAATCCGTCATAAATAACAAAATTATATTAGTGTGGTTCCGCACTGCGTTTTTTTGTTAGCGGTTTTTTTTCCGCTAAAAATGCGTTGTATGTAAGTCCGCGTCTTAAAAAAATTCAGCAGTGTGAACGCTTCTATTGTGTTTCATACATCACATCTTTTGCGGAATAAAAACGGCTCATTAAAAAACAGAAGCACACTTATTTTGTAAAATATTATAGCCAATGTTAGGATATCATATAAGGTAAAAGATATCATTTTAATCATTTTAAGTATAATACTTTAGCTTTTCTATGAAAATATGTAAGATCAAAGTTTTACAGTAACACAATATATAGTTTTATCCAAGAGTAAAAACAAGGTTTCTCATTTTGAGTTATTAATAACCATAAGCACATTTTTTCATCTAAGTACTATAAAGAATAATCTTTTTAAAAGTCAAATATAGAAAATTAGGTAAATTCAAGCTAGGTCACCACGCATATGCTAGTTTGACTTACTTGAGAATTTACTTTCGTGGTCATTAAATACTATTTTGTCATTTGCGTCAAACCAATACTGTGTTAAGTCATAGCATTCATTGTAATTATCATGTACTTCATGAACGTATACAAATGTTGTACATTAGATTTCAGTTAATACCACATACCTACACTTAAAATCTAATATATACAAGCTTTCAATGAATTTATCTCAACATTATATAAGATAAATAATTTATTTGCCCCCTTGCTCGGTTCATACCTAGTTGTTTTTTGTAACTCAGATCAATGGACACTGGAGATTTATTATAAATAAATTGGTATCCACGTAATATCTATAATACTAATACACAGAAATACTCTAAAAGCGCTTAAAATTATATTATAGAAAAACAGAGCTATAAGTAATTCCAAAGTTATGTGAAATACAAGTGATTTTTCCTTATAAATTTCAAATTTCAGCTTCAATTATTATTTACTCGCATAACCTTTAGAATAGACAACTATGTATACAAAAACACAGTTTTTATTATTTGCATAGCATTAGTAACTGAGTACTTGCTAGCTTTGCTGAGTACCTACACATAGAATAGTCAACCTGGTGCTCAGTTGAGCGACGCCGCATCCGTTTGGCAGATAAAGTGCGAATTCAGGTGAGCGATAGTAGTAGCGATTCGCACGATAAATAAAAACACAATTCCATTTGAAGCTCGGAGCTGTGGCGTGGTCCATGTCCCGTGTACCTCAGCAGGCGTTCAAGATTTATACATGGAGATGCGGACCAATATATCACGCCGCGGAGCAACCCGTGAACTCGACCTATTCCTAGCTCTGAACAGCCACCGTCCCGATAGAAGATCACTTCTATTGATAGTATGAGTATTTACTACCTAGACTTACACTTCTGAATTTACATTTCATTTAAACTTTTCTGTGCCATCACTAATATATATTTCTGCCTCTGACGTAAACATCTATTGACAGAACCTAATTAATAGAAATCCTTTTTCAATAACTACAAGAAATTTACATAAATTATTATTTATACCTAAGCGATAAATAAGCGGACGCAAAACCGCGTATTTTTCGTCGATGCTTCATATAATTTACGGTGGACGATCATATCGCGACTGGTTCTTTTATTTGTGAAATAGTGATACGCGGAGTGTGCTCGGTGAGCGTTAGTAACGGGAAATTTTGACAATAAATCTTCGGCAGTCGATTGCCTAAGCGTTCGTGTGGGCCGGTACAAAAATTTATTCGACAACCACTTTGATATCTTGATCCAGCGGTGTCAAACATTGGGCAAGAGGAGTAAATCAAGCTTAATTCGAGCAATGTCTGTTACAATAAAGTTTTATATTGTGTTGAAATTGATTTTTTTTTATTTAAAAATAATAAACTATCAAACATATTGGAGCGCGCTACATAATCCTACTTAATCATTTAAGTATACTTTTCCTAACACCTACCAAAGTATCGACAACGCTAACACGCGACGACCACCTGAAACAATAGGAAAAGCAAAATTAATTAAAAATGCCAATTATATAAAATTAAAAACTATTAAAACAGCATGTGATTTGAATTTGCAAATAATTTCAAAACAAAAACAACGATAGCTATGAGTGCATTAAAATATACGTTCCTATTATCAACTCTAAGAATATTTTAATAAGGGTTTTAAACGTCATAAAAAACTTCAATGATTTTAATTCAATACAGCATGAGAAAATTAAATGATAAGCATCTAAGATAAATATGTTTTTGCTTTATAATTGTTAATTTTAATAAAAATAAAGATACCTATTTAATGACATTGAAATACGCTACCATAAAGAAAAGCTGATTTAAAATGCAAATAATTTTAGTACAACCTCCAGGGTATGTAAAGCTTGCTCAGCATTCTAACAGCTTTTCGTAATTTATCGTGTGCCCTCACGAAAAGGAGATTTTTTTCAGTTAAAGTTAATTTCTAACGTAATGTGTATTTGATAAAAGGCCGTATCTCTACCAGGCAGGCTCCGAAGAGCCGGCTCTGAAATTAAGATGTAACATGATGCGAGAACGAGCAAGCGCTACGAGATTTATTGCTATACCACTTTGCATATGCTGATTTACAAAGACGAAAGCAAATATAGAGAGTGATTCTAGGTGTGACAAAGGTTGAGTAACAGTGTCAATTTTTCGAACTGACAACAATGGCGTTGAAAACCATAAACCATATGCATTTCTTAATTTAATATCTACACTATATTATGTACATAATTCTTTATAGTTTAAGAATGCCACATACGAAGCGCTATTTGTTTATGGTGAGAATGTTACGGGTATCAATGATAAACGTGCTAGAATGAAATGCTACCCTCAGTTTTGAATAAATTTTAATCAAACTAAGTTTTTTTTTTCTTATTTATAAACAAATTCAAACACTTAATTTTACTTACAATCTTTTCCAACGAGAATTTGAATTGCAAGCACATTAAACGAAAAACATAGTCAGATGATAGTTATCTCGTCTTTAGTTTTTAGATAATCAAGTTTATTTCACAAATGGTTTCAGTAATCAGCATCAATAAATCCATATATAATATGTAACAAGTTGGAATTAAATATTTAATAGTGCATTAAATGATCATTTTAACAATATTTTACTTGTCGTTGTACATAAAAATAAGTATATTTTTTTATACCACTAAGGTGGCAAACAAGCTTACGAGCCACCTGATAGTAAGCGGTCACCGTAGCCTATGGACGCTTGCAACACCAGAGATATCACTCGCGCGTTGCCGACTCTTCGAAAATCTAATAACTTCTATAAATATACATAAATGATATATAGGTGCCTTTTGTGGAAATATATTTTTCACAAGTATTCTGAGATATGCGACCATATCTTGCACAAGCTTCTTTGGGATAAATTGTACTTGCAGTACAGTATCAGAGGGCGAACAGCAATGTTTTATCCGTCCGCGCAAGCGCTCGAGCGGTCAAATATGAAATTTGAAATTGGAATGAACCTTGTTATACCGAACATTGATAACAACACAGATAACTCATCAAGTTTTATTTAAATTTCGAACTGGCACAACAAAAAGAATGCGCCATAAATTAATTCAAAAAACTAAAAAAAGAGATCGATATTTGAACACGGCGAATTGGCGGCAAAATTACCTAAACTATTTTTATTATTGTCAATGTCAAATATGTAATTTAAACATTTAATAGCGTTTTTGAGTTAAATATTTTTCTGCGAGTGATGTCTCGACGCACTACTCTAACGTGGCAACCTGGCAACGGTCCTTAGCTTTTAACTTGAGAAACAAAAAATAACACAAAATACTTTTTAATTCTGTTTCATCTACAAGTCTGTGTAGGCATCCCACTGCAAATTAAATTGTGGCTAAACAATTGAGCATTGTTTTCAGTGATGGCAAAATTTTAAAGTTTAAATTGTTTGTTCAAACAATATTAAACAAATATTGTTTTGTTAATAGAGCCGTATTCTGAAGAAACAAATGTATAATAATAATTATACGAAATATTTATATAGAATTTGATTTCATTATGTATTTACAAAAACTAAATGCTGGATTTGATTTGTCGCCACTGAAATTTAAAACTTTGCAAACCAGTCAGGTGCGTGTTGTACCTAATCGCAGTAAATAAAAGTTCCGTAGAATGAGATTTATTGCTAATTCTGAAATACTTAAGAACAAATTTTAATAATTTTTTTTTCGTTTTTTATAACAGTTTTCGTTAAAAGTGTTTTTAAAACTTCATTATTATCAGGTGTCCAAAACACAAGATTTTATAATTAGATGATTACAGTTAGAAAAAATTGTGTTCTCCTCTCCTCTAACTTAATTTGCATGGTAAAAAAGAAATATTTTTAAGAACACAGTTTTAAAACCTAACCTTTAAAATCAGTACCGTTTTTAGTCAAGTAATTTATAAAAAGTTACTAGATATTTTTCTACCACTTTGGTGGTGTTTATTTCTAAACTTAATCTAAAAGACAATTAATTTGCATAATTAACTTATCATGCGAAGACAATAGGATTTTGGTTGTAATTTTTTGATAATAACGAACAAAAAAGAGATTTTTATGACTATTTATTTGTTACAGCTCTATGTGATTCCTATACTGGTGAAGGAAACCATTCGCGAGGCAGCAGGCGTGAGAGGGACGACAGTCTGGCGATCCTCAGTCAGCAGAAAGAAACATATAACAGTGCCGCTTGCGCTCGCCTCGACTTGGCTTTGAACTAGTGTTGTTCTAGATCAAATAGTTAATAATAAACAATTTAGTTTGACGTAACTATATAACGGTGATGCTTATTTATTAACAATGGAGTTACGTCTTTAAAATTTTGTAAAATATGAAAATCAATAATGGCGATGTGATAATATAAGTAAAATAATAAAAAATCGAAATTTATATGTGCACTTTTTTTGGTATGGGTAAAAAATGATAAACTCGCGTCAGGTCACGTGTCCTAATCGTGAAAATTCGTAAGACGGAAACCGTAATGCCACGCCTATTATAATTTTTATTTTTAGTATTCGCGATTATGAGTAGTACAGGGAGGTTGGATATGGAATTTTAATTCTATGACAGATTGCGATGTCAAATATACTACGTCAAAAAAGTAAATAAACAAACATTATTATTTCTTGACAATGTCAAAGACATGTCTTGTGACATATTTGAGTGTTAAGCGCGAATCGTGTGTAAAGGTTTTCACTTCTGCCTGCACTCCCGGTGTGCAACTCGTTTTTTTTTTTTATTGTTTAGTTTTTACAACGGTTTGAGAAACAACCGCGTTTATTACTTTCCAGGCAAAAAATCCAGAAATATACCCGAAGAAGACACAAATTGATCTTAATTCGACTTTAGTTTTTTAGGTAAAACTAATTATAGCCCTAACTCTTGCTATTAATTTTTTATGCCAAATATTTACGAGTTCATTTAGATGAAGTCTTCAGTTTTTATTTTTTTTGGACAAATATATAATTTTTAAAGAAGCCAAAGCAATAGAATTACCTTAACGGCCAAGAAAAGTAATAAAGTAGAAGGACGCCAACCGAATAATTGATACGATTATGTGTTTCCACTACCGAGGAGGTAAGGGCGACCGCAGACTGAACTTTGTAACTATGAGCTGTTCTATTATTTACATAGATATACAAATTATATATAAGAAACTCGTGATTTTAACCATTAGTAGCACAGTAGAGAAGTACGTATATTGCCTTTTTGATAAGGTTCTAGTGGACCACTATGTGGCACAACTTGGCAATATTTACGACCACGTAGTACGTACGCATTATAATAATCTTCATTTGAATAAAACATACATTGCTTTTTGACTTCCTCGTAGCCTAGTTAGTAGTGTGGCCGACTGGTGTGCAGAGGGTGTGGGTTCGATTCGCACTCTGGGTAAACATTTGTGTTTGTCAGTTTGTCTTGAGTTTGGGTGTATTTATGTATGATATGTATGTATTTACAAAAAAAAAGTACAAAATACAGAAAATTTTAAACACTATAAGATTATTCTAGAAATAAATCTTAGAATTTTTTATCTAAACAATAATGTTGATGAACCAGTTACTATGGTTTTTTTTAACACATCAGTACGTACATTAGTCGTACATATTTGTACATATCATGATCTCGTTTTCCATTTTTTAGATGATGTCCAGTATGAACACAGCAGCTCAAGAACAATGGGAGAAGGGCCACGAGCGCTCCGTCAAGTGCGAGAGCCCATAAATCCACTAGGACGCGCAATTTGTTGAATTACAACATGCGCCAGCCACCGGCCCGACGCGAAATTAGCTCCCACCGAGATAAATTGTCGGCCGACTGCTAAATAAATTATTTGGGAAAACCAAGAAAAAACTGGCGTCTTCCTTTGATAAGGGATGGAGCGTCCTACCGTGAACGTAACGGGTGTCGACCATGTTCTTAGATCATTATGATATATAAGTTCATTCGAACTTTACATAAAATACTAATAGTCCTATGTGATGGGGTTGTATTGTAGTTACGTAATTTTACGGACACAAATGTTTTCATACAAACGTTACACTAAATATCTTTAAGATTTCGCTACTCAAAACGCATTAGCATATAGCGCTTTTTCCCATAGTAATTACTAAATGCAATAGGTAATAATTTAACAATAACTAATTTTACAATTAATAAACTAAGTATCATAATAATAAATGAACTAATTTGTTTAATTTTACGTGTTATTTTTGCAGTTTAGTTTTGTTATAAATTTTACATATATTTTTTTTATATAAATAGTTTAGGAAAACTAAATTACTAAACGTACGTAATACAAAAAGTGCAACAAACTTTTCTGACCCAGTATTTGGTCGCTAGTGTCTTTGTTACACCCTTTAATATGGCGACTGTAGTTTTGATTTTTGACCACCGGGTCCGAAAAAGTTAGTTGCAGTGTACTTTATACACTAGTTAATAATGTTTCATACTGTAATAACTAGTGACAATTACTACGTTATAACGTTTATAGTGAACAAAAATAGCGTTCTACTAGTAAAGTAACTAAATAAAAAACAGTAAAAGAGAAACTCGTTTTCCATCTGACATACATATAGTTGAATAATAAAATTTTCTGAAATTATCACCTAAGCCCGTTATAGGCACTCAAACCAAAGTTTCTCACGATAGTTAAAAACCAATTAAATCTTCAAAGTGAAAAAACACGTGCAGGAAATACTACTTTAATCAATATTTAATTAAGCTTCTTTAACATTATTTGCTACGACGAGTTGATACTTTTTTTTTTGTTGTAGGTATAACATTTAATATACACACTTAAAATAACTACACTAAAAAAATCTAATATTCTATAAAACGTAATTCAATCCTAAGATTCAAATTATAGAAAGCGCTGTAGAAGTAAATGTGTGATCAGAGTTTCAGAATATTGAACGTTTTTTTAAACATACATATTACTAGCTTTTGCCAGCGGCTCCGCCCGCCCTAAATTTGGTTATAAGCGTGGTAACTTACGGCAACTTCTAGATTATACTAAAGCAGTTTGTTATAGCAAGTTATAACTGAAGCTGTAGTAAAAGGATTTATATATAAAAAATATGCGTATTCATATTCTGATGATTCTTAATAAATTTCGTTACGATTTTACTGAAAACCTTTGATATAGTATTTTCTTTGCTTTATCTTTGTACTAACGAAGGGTTGTGATACCCTTTTCTTTCAACAGGATTAATCTTAGTTGTATATTCGAGATTTAGGCAATAAGAAAGACACATAGGTGGGCTTACTGAGGGGTGAGCGCGGCAAATTGTCTCAGATTCCTTCACCCTTCTAACTTAAGGATTTCAGAAAATTTGGTAATGCATATTATAGTAATATGTATAAATGCTCACTTCATTATTTGGTTTAAAGTTATTCAGGTGTTATAAACAACAGTTTCTGCACTAAGCACTTACGTAGGTATGTATTCCCATATCAACATAAGCACTATATAGGAAAAAACATCATATTTCTAAGATAAAAGTAACACATATTTAGTATATTTTATGTTTGACTTTATTTTGGACTTGATTTTGTGTATCCGATTTTTTTTTTGTTTAAGTGAAAGGTCAGTTAAGCATTCAGTAGGTACTAACTATACGTTTTCCGTATTTAGTTACTTATTTAATGCAATAGGGTATTGGACAATATAACCTATTGAAGGAAAGGAATAGAGAATCTATTATACCTCAATGTAATTTTCTTCTCGATGTAATCTTATAATGCTAAGTGTTTTAATACAAATTATGTATTTATTAGTTGATTCAGTATAATATTATGTTCCGTTTGTAGTTTTACAAAGAGATACTATTGGATTCTGGCAATAAACCAGTATTGTAATCAGTTTGTAGAGAAAATTGTTATTAATTCTCTTGATGATTCGAAACTGTTCCTGGAAACCTATTTGAATAAAAAAAAAACAGTTTTTAAAAAACTTAATTATTGTTAATATTTGTTTTTAATATCATCCATTTTTAAGAGTCGCGCATGGTTGGGGACTGTCACACCTTGCATACCTGGGTAGAGTGGCCATCAATTCATATCCCCTCCCGACCACGCTGTGTAGTACCCCTGCCATGTGTGCCCTTCAATGTATTACGCACCCTATTATTTTGAGTCTTCTGTTATCATCGCATTTTATCGATTTGAGAAGATCAAGGTCTGAAGCTCCGGATAGTTTTAACAAAATGCAAAAGTCTTTAGGTGTCCTTAACCTGTAATAACAGTGGGCGGAAGTTGCGTTGGTTGTCAAATTAATAGCTTGCAAGAAGAAGAACTGTTAGAGATACCAAAAAATCGCACAACCCATATTTTGATGAGTATACATGCGCCTGCCAACATGCCTTTCTTTTTTTTTTTTTTTTTGTAAAAGTATATCGCATATTTATTTAAGTAAGTACGTAAAAGAAAATCTGACTGACAGGCTGACATACCAACATTTATGCACATACAAACATGCAGTTACATAATATAGATCTTTAAAATTTTTAATGATTTTGAACCAAAAATTACTTGTATACCTAGATTATATCCATCACCTAATATAATGGAAAATATTACACCAAATTAGGTAATGGCTTTATACTTATCACAATATAGGGTATATTTTATACTTAAGTTGCGTATTCGGATTCAATTTTCTTGGCCAGCATTTTAATATTAAAGGGTATAGAAGAGTTTTTTTCAGAACACCAAAGCGCCCCCTGCCCGGGACATTTATCAGGATTTTGCGACGGGCGAAGCTAAAATTTTGGATGCTTTAAGCTGCGCGTAAATTTTGTGGAACATGACACAACGGAAAAAAAATGTTACCAAAAAAAGTAACTTCAAACATTTGCCTGTTTGCGTTGAAAATAAAAGTCGATTGAAGTGTAGATACATGGATTGTGCAGGAAGATACAGCCATTTTACTTTGAAAACAATATTTTAATTGTAATGAATAAATAATCTTCTCATTCTTTTCTTATTTTAACTTCATCTCAACTAGATACTTAAGATAATATAATTTATTTTTCAATAAATACTGAAAGCTGAGGTCACTATTAAATGGATCATAATCTAAGGTAAACCACTGTTGTGTTTGTTTTTTTTCTGTTTACATGACACTTAGATAATATTATATGTCACACTGCACTGGGTAGATGGATTTAGATGAAATTTGGAATCGAGATAGCTTATAATCTGGATTAACACACAAGCTTTACCCCAAAAATTCAAAAGTTCTTGCAGGATTAACTTTGACGGAGACGGAGCCGCGGGCGCAGCTAGTAATGTTTTAAAAGCGAATTTTTGATATCGATTCATAAATAAACAGCTTAACGAATTTGGATGAAATTTGATTGAAGGATAGAGAGTTACTGCAGTCCTAGTCAGAGCTTCAATAAGCCATTGGATACGGGAAGTTCAAAACCGGTTTTAATAAAAATATTATATGGAGAAGTTACACTTTCAACATTTTAGGTTTTTTGGCTAAGTTGACGATGATACCTAAAACTATACAACATAGAGATGCATGAAGATATAGTGGATAATATTAAAATTGAGAAAAGAAATTCAGATACTTACCTACTTAGGTAACACACGCATACATCTGCCCAAAGAACACGAGCCGTCCGTCTCATAATTTTACATATCCATCAGGACACAGAAGACTTTAAAAGCGCTTAGTTGACACACAACCTCATTTGTCGCCATATGAACTTTCACACTACTCGGATTAATTTTATTTTTGGGCTGAGCTAATGCAAGAGACGTGCTCTCAATATCTTTTTTTTTTCCTTACTTATTTATTTCGGGCCCACTTTCTAGCGTGCCACCATTAGGCCGAGGCACGCAGGTCGTGTTAGTAACTATTTTGAGACATCGCACCAACCAAATTGGTTTTATAATAAACACTTCGACAGCACATTGAATAAGACACAGTTGTATGTAAAGCATATAAATACATACAAACACAGAAAATAAAAAAAAGTTAGTTTTTTTTGTCTATTTTGTGTATCCTTGCTTTGAATCGCATCCGCAATTAACCTGAAATTTAGCACAAGGATAATTAAAGTTCAAGATTTCTTAACCGATTCCACGAGGACAAAATATAGCTACAGCTTTAGCTTCCTACATCGAAAACAAGCAATACATACTCATTCCAGTATGTTAATAGGTAAGTATCTCTTAATATCGGAAGGTACCTTAAGGTAAATAGTGAAATATTACTAACCCTAAAAGATACAATATACGAAAGATACAATTTTGTCGGAATACAGAGTAGGTTGGTATAAAGCGATAAATCAGAAAGTCGTCGGTTTCGATGCCAACGAAATAAGATGAGATCGAGTTGGCAACACACTATGTAGATAGTTCGGCATCGCGTGTATAATCTGTCACTGGGGATTTCCTGCTGAGACACCGCTGCGATGGCACGCAGCGCCCATTCTCGTCTACATCCGTTGCAAAACAAGGTATTAAAATCAATAATAAGGTATTAAAAGTAAAAAATAAAAAATGATCCTAACTTAGAGCCTAATTTTAGTGTTTTTAGCAAATACATCCTTAATGCATGAAATATGTCCGTCCTGACCTGACTAAGTAAATCGTGTCGTGGAACTTTATAGAACGAAAGAAACTAAAGATTCAAGGTAAGTAAAATATACAATAGATAGACAGGTTTGTAAAAACAATATTAATTCTTATTTTACACTACAAACAAATAGTTAAAAGTACTAAGATACTTTTGACATTTGGTTCTAAGCTTTCTAGACTATATCAGAGCGACATTTATATAGGCATTAATATAAACTATAGTTTAAAATTTGACGTCATGTGCCTTTGCAGGAAAGGTAAGTTAGTTACTTCTAAAGTAACTGAAATTATATACCTATATACAGAAAAAACTAAAAAATTCTTTGAAACATTGTTATATCTCACACGCTTATTTTCTTTATTACCAGAGATCACGTGAGATAACAATATAATAAATTATCTACCTTTTCATCGTAGATATTACAGCATCCAGACATTGTTTTCTATAAGGAAAGCAATTGGAATTGTTTATGAAAAAATAAAGAGGTATAAGGCATATTTGTAATAGAATTATGGACCTCAAGAGGCCAGAAAATATGGCCAGTATATATGAAACTATATAGCAAATAATACTTCAAAAGACGGCAATTCTGACATTTACCGCAACACAGCTCAGTGTAAAAATTTAACAGTAAAAAAAAATATTTTATATTATTTAGTTATTATATATACTTTTTAATGAAATGTTATTTAATCTCGTTTTGTATCATATACCTGAGAATTAAATATACAAGTAAAGCTGAAAAGGTTTTGTTTGTTTGTTATTGCTGCAGCCTGCATCATTTAAAAGGCGGTACTACCTAAATTTCATTTTTTTGGCAAATGTTTTTCCGGGTCCGCTGAACAGATCCGGGTGACATTTAATTTCTGTTTTCTTCGGGATATGGTGAAAACACGATTAATGAACTTTTGTTCGATAGGAAATAAAAACCCCTTTTCACTGTTTTTTTTTTAATGTTTGGGCAAACAAATCTTTGTCCTAAGTGCTATTAGTTTACCTCTTTGCTAAAGCATAGCTGTGATAATGTTATAGACCCTGAAAAAACGCATTTTTTTTTATAAAAATGATGTGTAATAAACTAATAATTTATTTCATGTATTTCAGTGACAAAATCAGTGAATTGCGATGTAGCTGCACTACTCACGCACGCTGTTACATAGCCCGTTATCCTTGTTTTTATTGCCACGTAGAAGGTACTGCTTCTTTAGCTAAGATTTCCTAATCGACCATGATTTCTTATGAAAAAATATTTTTACGTAAAAAGTATATCACTTATAATATCTTTATATATATCCGAAATTCGCGTGGGTGTAGTTAAGACACCAATTACTAATGACTGCATTAAAATGTATAAGGTACGTAACCAGTGAAATTAGGAGCTATTGGAGAATAGCATAGCTAGAAAACATCATATCTATTATCCACACACAAGTAAATACATATACATTTCATTTTTATGCAAAAATTTGTAAAGCTATTCTCTGCTATGAACTAAATATTTAAATATTTTAAAAATATTACACTGAAAATCAGAATATTAGGTACAAACTTATACTTGTAGTTTCTGTGTAGTAATTTAAATTATATTCTATATTACTTGTTTCAATGGTAGGTATGCCACAAGATGGCGCCTCAGTAGACGCGATTTGTCAGTAGCCAAACAAACAGTACGGAAATAGTCACAGTTGACAACTTTATAGCGTTCCACGCTTCAGCGTCTCGGCTCAAAGTATGTGGTATATTACAAAAATAAATACATTTCTATTTTTTGATTCACCATTGAATTTTTTTTGGTAAGTTTGCTGTGAATGCTACGTATTACTAACACTGACTTTAAGTAAATAAATAAATAAATATATATTTAAGTCCGCATTATGATACAAGACTGAACTGAAATTCCATTAATTTTATACAACAATTTACAAAACTACAAATTATGTTTTAAGCGCATAGTTTCGGAAGTTTAATAATAGTATTATAAAGAATAAAAAAAACTGTGAAAAGAAGTGGTTTGAACTTTGTCAACATATATTTTTTTTTTTTTTATTTGCATGACAGTCAAATGAGAAGTTAATACATGACGGTTGCAAATTAATGCAAAATTTTCCATAATTAAATGATTTTAATTATGATCAAGGTTATTCTATTATTTTCATACATTAATTTATATAGTTTGTATATTTCTTGATAAATAAATAGTTTACTATTGAAAAGCATTTGTTTGAGGCTTACCATAATAATAAAAAAACAATGTTAATACATTAATTCGTAATTGATTCATCACATGAGGTTATAAATGTTAAAAAGCAAGTAGAATATTGTAGTCCATACACGTATGTAACTAGTTTCTGTAGATATTTGTCTAAGCAGACGTTGTTCGGAGGGGGGATGCTCATGTTAGATTAGGCCTCCTACACCATCACGACTTAGCAAGTTGTTCCAATTGTCAAGTTACAGAGTTGAATACTAAGTAGGTGAGTCCTAGTTTACTTACTGTTTCAAAACTATTCTGTTGTAAACTATAATTTTGTTTCCGAATTTCGTTGTAATTAAACTGCGAATATTTAAACATAGTTTTGATTATAGATAACTCTTTAAAACAATACTAAACAAATAGTACATTACTGTCCAGGCCGTGAATATCGGCCTTTACTGGATAAGTAGATTTAAAAGGCGGGGCAGAAGGTAATACCTTCAATAATAATAATAAAAACAATTATTTTTAGACATAACACACAGCGCCATCTGGTCCTAAACTAAGCAAAGCTGTTATGATAATCAGTTAACGGATACAAATATTTATATACTTTTTTGCTCTAAATAAAACATATTCTACATAAATGCACTTAGGCACAAGACAAACCCAAATGTTTATTAAATAAATGTTTTTCGAGTACGGGCATCGAACCCATACCTTCTGCACAGCAGCTGGCCACATTAACAACTATGCTGCGAGAGTGTCAAATAACACAAATTTTCTTGCCCAGCTCTTAAGGGTTGCAGCGTGATGTAAAATAGCCTAAAGCCTTCCTCAAGAATTGGGCTATTAAATGCAAAAAGATTTTTGAAAAACGACTGACAGTTCCAGAGATTACGGATCAGCTCTATTATATCAGTATAGATATTAACTTTCAAGCCTGGCCTGATTCAATCAAGCTACGCGAATAAAGAAATAATGTAATTGGTTTTGTTTTCAATTAATGCATAATATGTATGGATACCCTGAACTAAGAAAATGAGGTAAACTCTTTACATAATTAAACAAACGCAAACAGATGGGAAATCGCAAGTATACCGCTAGCCTATGGGGGTTGTAGAAGTTACGCGGGTAAGAGCGCAACAAGAATAATACAAAATGTTTTTCATTTTCTTTATGTCACCCCCGGCAGTCGTAAAAGCATTAAGCGTGACCAAACTTTTGTTTGATACGAGCGACTTAAATTGTATATATCTATATTTTTTACACTGAAAACTACGCAAAACATACTGTTAGAAAGACAGCAATGATTTTCTTCTTAACAAAGTTAATGTTAATTCAGCTGTGTAATCTGTTTAAAGATGACAGATGTCATTTGCATTAAAAAAAGGAAGCATTGTGTAGGTGTCGATATGTAGCTACTGTGCAACAAACTTTTCTGAGCCTCTGACCTAAGGTGATTGGTCGCTAGTTTCGTTGCACTATTTTAATGTGGCGACTGTAGTTTTGATTTTTGACCACCGGGTCAGAAAAGTTTGTTACACTATACCAAGTCTAAGAATGACACAACTACTAGGAACATATGAAGTCCTAGTACTGACATCAATTTTACAAATACACAAATCTTCATAGAATTAGGAAATGCATGATAAAAATGCATACATAGAAATGAATTTCTTCGTTTGAGCAGCCTCCCTAAAAGTTGGAATCTTCAAAAAAAAAAACAAAAAGGCAGTATCTTTGGCTATATTACCAAAACAAATAAATATTAATAAAATAAAATAATAATAAATAAAACTACTTTCACACGAGTTAGTGTTGATAGATAGATATTACCAATGTTATGGATTTACAGTAATTTTAACTTTTGTTTGATAATTATCTGATAATTGCCATGATAATTATCCCTATATATAAATATAAAATATAAAATAAAAATATATACATAGTATGTAGTGTTTTTAAGTACCTATATATCTACTGACTTGTCCATTTTGTTTAAGTTATATACAAACAACCATTTAATTATCTTGCCAATATTAATGTTTCAAGTTGTCTCGACTTTTTTTTTCTTTATCCAAGTTATCTTCCTTATTTCCTATTAATCTTCCCCGATTTCCTTTCTATTGTAGGGAGTCGTGTAACAATATGTAATGGGAGTGTTTTGAGTTTGGTCACGATTCCTGATCTGAAGGGGAGTATGTTGGTTACATGGATATTTAAGAGATGTTGATTCGATGCAATTTACCAATGAGTTAGATAAATCGGACTCGACAAACGCTAATATTTTGTAACCTTTGGGTGTGACTAAACAATTTTTTTACTGCTACGAGTTAAATACTTAAAATTTTATTAAATAAATCAGCGCAGTGTATATATTATAAAGAAAGACATGCTCTAGATTCCCACATATTACAGAAAGCCATAATATGGGCCATAAACATATGGTTTATTTTTTTTAGGATTATCCATTCGATGGAACTGCGTAGGTAACTGAAGAGTAAAATGAGTATGTATTTAAGACATTTTGAAAGAGACATATAATTTTTAGTAGGGATAATTTGAAAATAGGAATTTAAAATTTTTTTTTGCAAAATTTTATGCGACAAAAATCCGGTCAAGTGTGTGTTAAACGCATTTTAAGTTAGGGTTCCGTAAAGTACGGTTTAAAACAAAAAAAATTTTTAGGTTGTGGAGAGAGCTACCTGCCCAGGTTTTCCCTAAGGACTACAATATGGGGTTCTTCAAGGAAGAAATTAATTGATTTTTAAAGGGTGGGCAACGTGCGAGTGACACCCTCGGTGTTGCAAACGTCCATAGGCTGCAGTAACTGCTTACTATCAGGCAAACGATTAGCTTGTTTGCCACCTAAGTGGTATAAAATAAAAACACGAAAAGCGAGCACATTAATAATAATATATTAGTACCTACATGCTGTTAGTAACTCTTTTCAAAACGACATATAACAAAACTCAGTAATTCAACTAATCGAATAAAAATACTACAATAAGTAACTCTCAACATAATTAAAAGCAATAATTAACATAAAATAATAAAAATATAAAGACTAATTTTTTTTCCAACCTTACATACTCTCAAGAAAGTCTTTTTGGGCTCGCACGCGAAGAGCAGGCTGTAATTACTTTAGTTAGTAGGTGATACCGGAAGAGAGTCGACCGCGAAATATGCCATTTAACATCCCTCCCTCGGTTGCGAAAAATGAGCGCTTTCGTGATGGACAATAACTCATATAGAGACCGATAAAAGTTGTGGAAAATTTTAACTTGAAAATTTATAGGAAAAGAATAGAAAACAAATATGTCTTAGAAATGCTACTCGCTATTATTACCTTGCTATTTTTTACAGTTAAATAAAAATCGGTCAAGAGCATGTTTGGACACGATAAGGATCCGTATCTGTTATTAAAATCGTTGTTTTATAAAACTAGGTAGTTATTTGAATCTTATTATATATTGCGTTTTTTATAGTAATTTTAGATTAGGTACAAATTTCCTAGTTTCCTGGGTTTTCTTATTTTATTTGGGTCAGGATTACCTACATGCTAGCAAAAAACATATACTAATTTACAGAAAACGGCTAGGTAACTATTATAAAGCTAAAAAATCCACAAATGGAAGGAAAATTGGAGATAATTTGCTTTTTCATTCCAATTTTACATACTATTATTTAACATCTATGGTATTTTTATACCCCTAAGATGGTAAACAAGCTTACGGGCCGCCTGATGGTAAGCGGTTACCGTAGCCTATAGACGCTTGCAACGCCAAGGGTATTTATTACTCGCGCCTTGCCCTCAGAAATCTTATAATTGAGGTATATTTCATATTTTATTTTTTACAAAATGTTACGTAATAAAATATATCTTTGATAACAACAAACTAGTAACCAATACACGTACTTTCAACAAATACTGACATAAAAACAGAAAAGACAATAGTTCTTTAATTCAACATGGCTTACAAAAATATTGTAAGCACATATAAAATCATCGTTCTATATTAATATATAGTAATAAACATAATAATAAATAATAAACCCTACACCACATCGACACAATAAGCTTAAAATATTACTCACCAAATAAAAGAAAATACACACAAAATGAGATCGTACTTAACTCACATAATCTAGAGCTCAACATGCACTCAAACAAGACATAAAACAACTTCAGCAACAATTTAACTACTGCTACGAGCGGCAATGAACTAGCGATTCCAACCTGAACCTACCTGTGGCTCTTAATAGCTCGGCAATAATACTTTATGGCCATTACCTTTGTAAACACGGATAAAAAGCGATTGCGCAACCTTACCAGTATAAAAACAAGCGACAATTGCTTTCCTTTTTTTTAACAGAACAAAGAACTTTTTGGAATGTTTAAAATGTTTTGAATTCGAGATTCTTTTTTAAGAATCGATGTTTTGTTTTTTTTTTTCGACTTCGGCCAAGATTTTAACTTCTAGCTTTTGTTATTTTTAAAATCATTGTACAATTTTTTAATAGAGAAAGCATGATACAGTGACAAGGGAGTTTCGTTCTAGGAAGTTCCCGACGACGGGATGGGGATGTGCCAAAAAGAGATAAAGTAGTTTTATTGATCTATACCGACGTTCGGGTGGCGCGAGTGTGAGTTGAATGAAACGAAGATAACTTACCGCCCCAAGAACATCTGTCTCTTTTTGATATAAAGTTTTTTGTGTATTCCCATCCCTTTCCGGCCACGTGACCTAAGCAGGGTGTAACTCACCCTACAGCGGCCATAACTTACTCATAGCGATAGGCGGTACGGTCATGAAAAAAAGTGGGAATAAAAAAAATATTAATTAATCTACCATTTTATAACTTACGTCAGCTTTTTTATCCTCATCTATGGATTAGCCATTTCTGCAATAGGTAGGTACTGTCAACAAACTTAAGACACTAGTCGCTACCCATCTAACCACATTATTTTATATCAACACTAGACTTTGCCAGCGGCTCCGCCCGCCCAGAATTGAGTGGAACTCCTTAATTATCTCCTTAATTATACTAATGAAGTTTGCTATAGCAAGCTATAACTACATCTATTGTTCTTTAAACTCTGTTATAGTGATTCCCGCGGGAACTTTTGAAATTTTAAATAGGACCTAACCTATATGTATGCCAAATTTCATCCCGATGCGTTCAGTGGTTAAAGCGTAATTGAGTAACAAAGATCCATCCAGACATACAAACTTTCACATTTATAATATTAGTAGGATATAAATTCTCACATAATTTAACGCTTTGATAATTTTACAACAGTAACTGAGAGCAACTCAACAAACTTCTACTGTTAGTTTTAACGATTTTGAACGCTTAAAACTAGTACAAAGATTGTTTTTTTTTTGCACTATATAATAACATTGGTACCAACTACGCGTACCAACTACTATTCTACCTCCTAAAGTAACTAAGCAGAAAGAGTTAGTATGAGATATTATATGTAACATAAAAAGGAAGAAACAAAAAACTAATCCTAGTAAAATTTATGGGATTCTAAAAATGTAGATGATTTTAGAACCCCATAAATTTTACTCTTCTCTTTTTTTTAAATTTTCCAATGTCTGTTTTTTTAAAAAATATTTATATATTTGCACACACTTTTTATTTACGATAGAAATATTTAAAAATAAAAATAAAATTGTTCCTACATTATTGAAGAAAGAAAATCTTGAACACATTTTTATCAAACCAAAAATATAACACATTAATTTCATAACCATACCAAGAATATCTTTTTATTTGCTGCTGTTCGGCCCAAATGTGCATCACATAAATCACGGCGCTCCTTCACTATCCCCTTCCTTGTCTTGATTTTTTTTCTCTTTCTATCCCGTTTTATCAAAATGGCTAGGTCAATCCGCAAGGGGCTTCTATCCAATTTGTTATTTTGTTCAAAAGTTAATAGAAATCTGTTGTCTTCCAAAATAAAAAAAAGAACCTGACATATGTTTTTTCGTATTAGGAAACTTCGAGTAAGCAGTCATTGATGATGATCATGAATATCATATCATAAGTGGATGTATATTTATTACAAATCTATATCAAAACGGCTAAACATATTTGCATGAAATTATGCACCATGTTATGTTCAAAATCAGGATGTTTTTATTGACACGATACTTGTTATCTTGATCAAGAGCTCCGCGGTGCTTACAAAGCTGACTGCACCAGTGTTAAATATAAAAAAAAAACATATATATAATATAAAATGTTAGTATTTTATAGTAAATAATAATAATAAAATGATAAATTGCAAACAATTTTGCAAAATACAGATAGTCAGTTTTATTTTTGGAGCTGATTGGGTGGTTTGTAGCTAGAGAATATAACATACGTGATCCCGGGATCCCAGACGTTTTCCTGGTCCCGCAATTCCGGGATTGAAAGACTATATGATCCCGAGATTTTCAGGTTTGATAAAAAATGTTTTTAAATAAAATACTGCTCCAAAATTAACTGTGCTGATCAAGCAATGGTTGACAAGCAAGATTGCAAACAAAAAAAAACACTTAGTTGCGGTTAACGGACAATCCAAGTCGATTCAATGTAATCCCAATCAAAACTGCACTGCACAATAAATGGTAAATCTAAGAACAAAACCTCCATTATTCTATAAGAGTTCTCCTGACCATACAGATTTAGGAATAAAAACTATATAAAGAACCAAGGAGCTTATATTAAAAAAAATTAAAGCAAAAAAATATTACTGAAACGAAGGATAAGTTCAATTTAATGCCCATATTCTAATAAATGCTTGATAAAAGTTTTTCTCACATGTAGGTATGAATTCAAAAGACTATTTTCTGCTGCATTTTTATTAAAAGGCTGTCTCAACTATTTGCGTCACTTCTCATGGTGACATATATATTTTGAAAAATCTAAAAAACATCACGCATACGTATACTTTGTGGCTGTATAATTACAATAAATACAAAAGATTTAAATTTTTTACTGGTTATCTCTTTAGCTTTAGGATAAGCTTATCTCGGGCTAGCCCCGGACTACCGGGATTGGGGTTCCTTAAGTTCTCGGGATTGAAAAAAATGAAAAATGCTCTAGGTAATATTCCCTATTTGTAGATGATAATTTGGAAGTTTATGCTATACACGATATATTTTTAAATAAACATGACAGATTATGTTTCATAAAGGATTAGATTTTACATTTACCTAAGAAACTCCTTGGATATATACCTAGTAAGTCAAAAATGAAAGTCAGCTAGGATTAGAGATTTAACTTATATTTAATATATTTTTAACTGATTTATATTTCCATATATAAACTTAATATATGTTGCCAGCGGTTCCACCCGCCCTAAATTCGGTTATCGGCATGGAATTCCTTAATTAACTTCTTAAAACTCCTTAATTATGCAATATGAATGATTTTCTCTTTAACAAGAACAGTTGTAGCTATAGTTCGTTTAAGCTCGGTTTTAGGTGTTCCCGTGGGAACTTTTGAATTTTTCAGTATAAAATTCTGTAGCCTATTTTCTATTTCAGGACCTAACTTAAATGTGTGCCAAGTTTCAGCTTGATTCGTTCAGAGGTTGAAGCGTGATTGAGTAACAAATATTCATCAATCCAGGCACACTTTTACATTTATAATATCAGTAGGATAAGTACTGTGCTTAATTATGTATATAAGCACTATAATTTGTAATTATTTAAGACTAAGTAAATTACAAGTATAACAGAAAAAACTTGGGAAGCTCAGAGGACAATCCATATTATAATCCTCTTGTTTACATAATAAAAATAAAGTGGCAGTAAAATGTAGTCCAACCACTTGTTACCACAAACCACGTGCCGCGGTATTAACTGATCATAAACGTCAACTTTACCACAACGATGATCGTAAACGTATCGTAAAAACGAATAATTAGCTGCAGTAAAGTTGAGCTTCTGTTTGCATTATGTTGCACTGTTTGTTTTTATCGTAAATATTTCTTTTATTTAAAACATAAATCTTTTTATTATCTAATTACCTATTTGTTAAAGTGATTATTAGGCAATGGGTACCTTTTAGTAAAAATTTTACTAAATGTTTTTAAACACTAAATATTATGTAGTGTCTAGTTTTTTTTATAATGCAGGACGGGATATCCAATCTGCTTTTGATATACAGAAATGGCTTGCCAAAGGCATAGTAAGATTATACAAAAGTCTACGTACACCTATCATTTCTCATACTTACTTAAAGTGAGATAGCAAGTTTTGTGATCTTTTTTAATTGGACTGATTGGTATCACTGAAAATGCGGCCAAAATTTATCAATTGGGTTTTAAGTAATTTTCTAATAATAATTATGGATTAAAGTAAAAATTATGCCTTATTTGCATATAATTAAAAAAAACCTAATAAGGTAACATTCATAAGCATATATTTTTTTTTGTATTTCAAAACGTTTTAGAAATAGATTACAAAGACCTCTTAATTCTTAACTGTGCACTTTTACGGTTCTGTAGTCAAAGCAGAAACCCTCATGCCTAGTTTTACCATATGTGCTAAAAGTAGTAAGGTAGGTGCAGTTATTGGTAATAAAACGTAAAAAGGCAATTTTATATGATGCAAAACTAAATTTTGTCATTGTTTTTTTTTTTATAAATTGACTTTGGCGCTAAGAAAGTAGATAGGTATTTCTAAAAAATCCTAGAACTTTTTGTTAGGATTAGTTGAAGAAATTTTACGTACTGGCCAAACTGGCACTTTAGATTTTTTTAATTACCAGCGACGATTTATTATTTGTACCTTAGATATTAGAAGCTTGGAATTTTATACATAATTGACATTGGATTTAAAAGTATACCATATTTTGAAACTTGTCTTTACTTTGATAATAAACACCAACCATAAACCAATGTTAATGGCTATCTAGCGCCATCTCTCGCCGAGTAGCAAGATCAAAAAGAAGATCAATAAACTTTTACTATTATGTTTTCCTTGATACAAGTTTTCAAGTTTTCATACAATCACGGCCGGTATTGTCTAATATCTATACTTCTGATTTTAACTTTAATACATACTCAAAAAGTCACAAAACATAGGTAAAATACTTTTGGAATAAGACATTTTTTTCAGGTTTTTTAGGTTTCTACTAAAGGTAAAGTAGGAGCTTATTGGCAAAAGTCTCGTGTAAGCCAGGCTCTGGAATTAGAGAGAAAAATGTATTCGAGAGGTACCTGCCTACGTCAGACTTACCTACACCTCAGTGGTATAAAAAACTTAGTAATAGTCAAGAGGGAGGTAGGTCCTCGAATTCCAGAGTCTGGCGTATTCGAGGCTGTTCCCAATAAGCTCTCTGTTTTGTATAGGCATTTTTGTAATATTGACATAGTTTGTTCCGTACCACATACTAATTAAATTATAACAGTTTTGATTTTTACTTACACACACAATTGCATACCTTGTTGTGTATTGTACGACCTACGAAGGCACTAAACAAAACCTACTAACACAGTACCTACCGCCTTATCTATCTCAGTTAGGTCTCACCTAACTACACCAAGCTATTAATTACCTAACAGATTTTTAAAGTAATACTTGCAAAAATCCTTAATAAAATTGCTTGTCTACTTCTCCACGCATTTCAATGAAGCTTAACAACGTCATAAAGCGCCATTGGTGTAATAAAGTGATTTGTCCCATAAAATAACAGTTGATCGCCATGATTACGCACAATACGAGGGATCTCATAATTTTACAGCCAATTTACAAACAATAAAAGTCGTCCTCTTGTCTTACTTGCCCATTCGCCCTCACGATATCACCATATTCGACGATGGAGTCGACTTTACTACCCAATAAAACCATAGCACCAGTAAGCAGTATTTGCTAGCAACGTATAGATGTCGCTGTAGTTTACCACGAAATACGCCATCTGTGGATTTATACTAGAAGTTGTTTATGAGCTGGTTTAACAACTGTTGTAACAATGATCAAATGTTTTATCACTCCGAACGATGTCGCTAGTGTATTTGAAATAAAAAAATAAACTTACTCTTCACATTAATAAATTGGCATTTTATTACTGAACTTTTGTAATATATGTAAACCAGTTCATTGGCTATTTTGAAAATAAAGTACACTATATTAAACATATATACATATACATATTTATAAATTGGAATCAAATGCCAATAGGTATTAAGTTCGCTTTTGTTTAACTTTTAGTGCAATAAATAATTTTCTACCTATATTTATTTCATAAAATGTTTGAATAATTTCTTAAGTAAATATTAGAATGTAGCAATTTTTGCTATTGAAATATAATCAACCACGTTTAAATATGCGGTTTTTACGTAAATCTGAAAAACTCCCTATGTATGAGATAATTTATTGCATAATTTTTAGCACATCCATGTATTCTGTTCTATGTAAATCTGTTAGGTAACTTAATTTAGGTTTCTATGATCCTCATGACCATTTACATGGTTCTTACCATTCTGCTAGTATAACGTTACAAAAAAATTAAATCGGTCAAGTCCGAGTCGGACTCGCGCACCCAAGGCAACACAGGCATTCGAACCACCACATATAAAGCACGAGTCAGCCTCGCACTTGTCTAGTTTTTGATATTTGTGTTATACTGGGTCTGTAGGTAGAGCTTACACTATTATCATTTTAAGTTTAAAGGTCAAAGTCAATTTTTTTATTCAAATTAGAATTTTACAAACACTTTTGAATCGTTTTTACAAACACTTTCGAATCGTCAAAGTTATTAAATACTATTTTTTAAACCTCCCGCCCACCCTCCGGTTCACAATATTGATTTCTACCGAGAAAAATCCGGCAAGAAGCCCGATAATTACCCTTTTATTAAAATCATAAGAAATACAAATTTAAAATCAATATTTTAAATTATAGGTATGTATTACCTGCCTATTTACGATAGAGTAAAAACGTGTATCTTCTATGAAGATCTCCTGAAATTTCTGTTTTTTTTTTATAATTTTGTAGGAAATTCACCATATAAATAAATATATATCTTCTATGAAAATTTCAGGCGCCTATACATATCTCGGTCTAAAAGATAGAGATCAATTAACTTTGAACGGACAGACAGACATAAATCTTCGGTATGGAATCCCAGAGTATATATTCGATGAGGTAGTAAAAATGAAGCTACCATAAAATTCATACAGTACATACATACAGAAAAACAGAACTCTTAAATATTTAAAATAATATGAAGTTAACACAAGACCAAATTTAATTCATTGAAGAAAAATATGCTTCTTTATTTGAAACACTTAGTTTTCTTGGGCGTAGAACTTCGTGTGTTATTGCACGGAAGAAATTTGTAGTTCACACAAAAGAATAGTGCTCTAAACTTGACAACGGCAGCTCTTAAATTATATTTTGTTTAAAAAAAAAAAATGTTTCGATCCAAAATTACATAGTTATCCGAGAAGGTTAAATGAAGTTTTTTTTTTATTAACCGTCGCAAGAGAACTGCCGAGGCGCAGGCCTCTTTCTGGAGGCTTGGGCCATATAGAGTCAGAGTCTACTGCACTGCCTAAGTGTGACTTGGCCGACGTTTATCAGGTCAGTCGGTCAGAGAGACAGTGATGAGATTCATTCAGTTTTAAAAATGCAAAAATTTACTAATGCGAAAAAAGTCTTTGAAAGCGATACTAGCTGATTAATTTCAACGAAAATTTTTAGTATTTTATCTTTTTTTGACTAAAACAAGAGTTTCAGTTTAAAATATCAGATTTTGAGTTAAGAATTTATTTTACTATTTTATATAATTCAAAACAATATATATAATAATAATAATAAATATAATAATTTTAAACGAAAGATATAGTTTTTAATAAGTGACGTCGCAGATTTAAGAAAACCATGAATTTGGCACAAATAAAATTATATCAATGCAAAATTATTTTTTGTTTTAAAGTTGTATATAAAAATTTATTTATTATATACAAGAACATTGACTGTCTAAGGGTAATTAATTTAAGTTGGGTTGATCTAAGACGTGACATTTATTTGGTTAATAAAATAAAATAAAAAAAATAAAACCAAAATTAGGTAGATATTTCGACGTTTATTTGTCGTTGTCAATACTTAAATAGTAAAGTTATATTATATATTATATAAGGATATTTTATTTACAATTATAAATGACAGTTGATGTGATGTGAAGTGTGTATGTGTGTTGACTATGAATGACGGTTGTTTTGATAGGTATGAGCATGGGTGTAAGAAAATAACGTAAGATTCAATTTTAAATTGATAGCACATTTGATGGTTTGAATATTTTTTTTTATTATTTAATGTATTTTATTCAGCCCTGGACTGAAGTAGGCGCCAAGGGCCCAAATATAGGCAATTTCCCAAGTCTTTAGTTGAATGGTAAAAATTGCGGGGTTGAAGGATTTTATTATTCTTATTGAGTAACAGTCGTTTAATTTTTTGCCATGAGAACGAGCATGGATGGGAATAGGTAAAGGTGAGTTTATAATGGAATGGTGTGTCGATGATTCTTGACTCGTATATGTAAGGGATTGATAGTTTCTCTTATGTATTATGAATTACAGTCGTGACATTCGACGCAACAGGATGTTTTGCATGTAGCTTTAAACATTGTTTGATATGTTTTTTGTGCGTTTGGTAATGTTATGATTGTATTAGAACTTAATTTTAGTTAAAATTTGTTTAATATTCTTGTTTTGTCGAAATGTGATCATTGGTGGTGTAGGTAATAAATTTTTTGTTTCTGTGTTTGGTTTTAGAATCGGAAGTAAATCTTTGAAATTATTTTTGATTTTATGTGAGCCATGGAAGTATTTTGTGATAAATCGAAGTGAGTGTCATTGTTTTCTAAAGATTATTGCAGGTAATACTGAGGTCTATTATATATTTTTTTTGTAACAAGTGTTCAGGATAATGTATTTTATGTAATGCATTAAATATTGTCTCTTGGTATGTTTTTAAGGATGTTTTATTGTTACAAATTCGTTTACCTCTTATTGATAGTGAGTATGGAATGGATTTTTTGGTATGAAATGGGTGACAACTATTAAAGTGTAGATATTGTAGTTTGTTTGTAGTGGGCAGAAGTGTTAAGTTTATTTTTAGATGAAATGGTGATATCAACGTCGAAAAATGTGGTGTGATGTTCTAATATTTCATGCGTGAACTTGAGAATACTAAAGTTATTGAAGTTGTTTGTAAATGACTGTAACGAAGAAAATGTGTTTGTCCATATTAAAAAAATGTCATCAATAAATCTCAGCCACACTAATGGTTTTATTTGACATTGTTGTAAAAATTTATCTTAAGTTCACCCATGAAAAGATTTGCGTATGAAGGTGCCATGCGGGTCGCCATGGCTGTTCCTTTGATTTGTTTAAAATATCTATTATTATAGGTGAAGCTATTGTTTTCCAAAACTATTGTTGCAAGTTCTATTAAAAATGATGTAGACGGAAAATGAGGCAGTGGACGTTCGTTTAAAAAGTAGTACAAGGAGTTAAGGCCAGCATTGTGAGGAATATTAGTGTATAAAAATATAGCATCTATTGTAACTAAATAAACTTTTTTTGAAGTAGGTAGGTATATGTACATTCTTTATAATTTCTATGAAGTGGTTTGTGTCTGATATGTATGATGTTAGTTTTTTTACAATTG
The DNA here is from genome assembly GCA_946406115.1 of Apoda limacodes. Lineage (NCBI taxonomy): Eukaryota > Metazoa > Arthropoda > Insecta > Lepidoptera > Limacodidae > Apoda > Apoda limacodes. The sequence continues at coordinate 11,626,240 of OX291554.1, forward strand.
GTTGTAAATAGTAGACTACAAAAGCTACTATAGGTCGACCAGGATTGCCTTTCTTATGGATTTTGGGAAGTATATAAAAATGTGGAGATCTAACGTTAGGCGGGATTAATGTTTTGCGATCGGATTCAGAAAGGTTTTAATTTTGTCCTTCTTTGTCTAAGAGTTAATTATTTTTTTCACATATTTAAAAAGATGGATCAGAAGTTATTTCCTTATAGAATTCAATATTCTTAAGTTGTGTGTATATTTCACGATTGTTATCATCTTTTTTCATTATTACTGTTGAGGAACCTTTGTCTGCTTGTAAAATAATAATGTAATCATCATATTTAAAGTTTTTTAAGGCTGACTTCTCTTCATTTGTTAAATTTAAATTTAAAATTAAGCTTCACTATAAAGCCTAAACTAGAAGCCTCTAAGAAACACACAGACGGCGTTGTTACAATAGAGCTTGCGGTATGAAAGCCTTAAAAATTAAATAGATACCGAGTTCTAAAATCAACTACGAACGAAAATTATCCGTAGCAGGTAATACCAATAAATCCTGCAAAATAAAAAGTTTAAAAATGTGTTATTTTACGGATTTTAACAAGTTAAAGGGTCAAAAAGAAGTCTGCATCAATTTAAGAAAATTATTTTTAAAAAACTAAGTGGTAAGAAAAGAGTATCCCACAATCCACTCAATCCCACATCCCTGGACGTGGGACGCATTTTTTCAATATCGGCGTTATAACGGAACGACCGTTTCCGGTGGTCCGTCTCCGGTAAAGGACCGGATGATGTAGGAAACGATAGAAGTTTCTGGGCATTCGCTCTTAGGTCCATTACCACTGTGGTAATTTAAATTTAGAGATCAAAGAATCTCTAGATGTTTGACATCGCTAAGTCAAAACAGTTCACTTTACGTAGATACTTGACGTAATCGTGAAAAAATTCTGTTGATAATTATTTTCAAGCATTCTATTATTAAATTACAAATTGCTGCATATCTACTTCGATGCTATAAAAGAAAACCGTCCTCGTACGGTTCTTAGTATATTTATACTACGTATATATATTGCTTTACTACGACTCTACGCCTAAACTGAGGTCCGAGAGAAGACGTCTTTGTATGCGGGTGCACGTTTGTTGTCTAACGACGGCGCACGGCAGCTGCTTTGCTGTTCTTTTACTGGGGAAGGCCGGAGTCTACTAAACTCCAAATCCTCGGCCTGCCCGGAGTCTCCTTGACTCCAAACCTTCGGCCTGTGCAGTAGGGGTGCTATTTTGAACACCGCTACACACGAAGGTTACGGGGCGACCTGCTCTACGCCGAAGCTACTGACGAGCTACGTTCACGTGCGGTCTTGCACTGTGCTAGCCACGTGCGGCCTTACCTTGTGCCTGCCACGGGCGGCATATTCACTACTCACCACACGCTGTTAGGCCACGTAAAATCAGTCCCGTCCGCGTCTTCTTTCTACGGCGGTGCTGACCTGAGGGGTGCCTACAGCGAGCAAGACATCGAATCGGGCTCTAGGCCAAAGAGACCTGAGTGTACTAGTTCCCTAATAAAAGCTTTAAAAACTACACTTAAAATCTGTGTAGGCAGGCTTGCGTTTGGCTATCTTTCTATTTATTTAGGGAGTCCTATATGATTGTGAATTAGGTAGCTGTGATCTAGATATTTAAGTGTTAAGAATCACCCTATGTGATTAGGATATTGTGCATTAAAAGCTGTTACTATATAATGAAAGAGTATACTAATATAACCTGCTTTACCCTTGAAAAGTATTTCTTTACTCGCCTTTGAACTCCCTCTATCTTTTCTCCTCCTTCTGAGCACTAGCCGGTGCATTCGGTAACAGGGCACTACTGCTTTAACCTGTCCCGTTATAGCGTTACCGACAGTCCCCTATGTAGTGGTTGCGTGGAGGCCAAGGAGACACCATCTCACGTGATCTTATATACTGCAAGAGCGAGAGCGACCAGCGAGCATAACTCCTTAAGGATCCACAAACCCTGTGAGAGGACTGAATAATGCCTCCTGGATTTCTAGACAGAGATGAAATGGTATGAGTAACCAATGACTTCTGAATTGGTTATCTACAATACAATGATCCTTTTATGAGGTTTTAGTACGGAAAACATAGGTCCAACTAACTTACTAAGGGAAGAGTACCTTAGGTAAATTTCAGCCATTTTTAATACCTAGGTCCCATCGACCAAATAGTAATAAATGAGTATAGGTTGTAGTAACCGCTTACCATCAGGTGGACTGGTTTGTCACCTTAGTGGTATAAACAAATATATAGATAAGACATAAAGTAGATAAGAATACCTACCTTTTAAAGTGTTTGAATTACATATAGGTATGTTTTCGCAGTTTTAAAACAATAATCATATTTTTTTTCTTGTTTTCTATCAACTTTGATTTTTATTGCTTTGCCAATCAATTTACTCTAGGAGTCTTGTTAGGACCTAACTTAGATTTCGAGAGGCGAGTATGTTTTCATACATTTTGTCATAGTAAGTGACCTGTACGACATGGACCTTATTGGGACAGTTTTATGCTATTCGCACTCTGGAATTCGAAACAAAAATGAATGAAAATCTGACTTACGTCTCGAAAACCGTGAATAGATTTTTCTCTCGAATTCTGTGGTAAGGTCAATCTTACGATGAACAATGGAAATTTAGGTAAGAGGCTATCTAATATTTGTATAGGTACTTTATTTTGCTCCAGGTTTCTTGGTAGAAAACTTTTTAGGACCTGCATTTTTAATATGCATTTTAGTTTCAAGTCAAACTTTGACGCAAGCAACCTAGATACCAAAATGCAAATTTTTTAAGCTAAATATGAAACTCAGACAACTGCAATATGAAAGACAACGCATATTACTAGGTACAATCTAAATATTACTGTCCCACGAGGCTTCTGTAGGTAAGTTATACAGTAACGCTCCAAATAATAAAATTTTCATGCTTTGTATAAATTAATAAAGAAACACATTTTTTTTTGGCACCGATAAGGTTTTCGCTGTCTAAAAATGAAGAAGATTTCATGAAATATTGTGCTATAATGTAGTATTGCCTTGCAATGTGTACGAACTACGAAGTGTAAATTGCGTCATAAACAATTCGGTCCGTTCCCAGACGCGCCCGCCCGCCCCAGTGCTATCCGAGCTTTCGCCATACATGGAGTTTCAACTATTGACCGCAATGTCGACGGTGGCGTTGCTATTGCAATAAAGCGACATCTATCACCGAATGGCTGAAGTTCTTAATCATGCGTAATATGTGTTTTGGATATTATTGTATTATTTTGATATTTAATTTTTAGATAGCTTTAATAGAAGCTGCTGATAAGAAAAATAAAAACATTTAAGACCAATTATTTCCTGTATTGCTTATCGCTTTTTTAAATAATTTAACAAATTAATATAACACGGCTAGATGGCGCCACACGCTCATGTCATAATAAAAAAGGTACTGTCCTTATTGTCAATTAAGAAATTACCACTCTGAAATTCGAGATAAAAATGTATACAAGAACATTCGCGATTTTCGATATATCAGACTTTCATACATTTTTGAATATATGGTCCCAATAAGGTCCCTGATAATGTTTGTCTTTTTGACGATTAAAATAGTGGGTGAATTAAGTCTTATTGGATTAAAATTTTAAATAAGTCTTATAAATTATGTAAAACTTAGTGGACAGTTTTTCAAAAGATAACAATTCTGACCTTTTTATTTGTAGTAGCTTTCTTTTGTTTGCGATTATTAGTTAGTATTAGTTACTCATAGTGAGCTTTATTACTAAGAATAACAACTAAAGATTTATAAAGATAAATGAACTTTCTTCTATTGGCTAGTGATTTTTATATATAGTAATAATACATCAAAAGTCAGTGCAAGAAAGTCTACCTAGTTTTATAGATATCATTAGCCAATAAAAGAAAGTCCATCTCGTTTTTTAATTCTATTGTCTATTGATGTCTCTAAAACGAGATGAACTTTCTTCTATTGGCTCTTGATTTCTCTAAAACGAGGTGGACTGTCTTCTATTGGCTATTGATTTCTCTAAAACGAGGTGGACTTTCTTCTATTTTTTATCTATTAACAACGGCAACGATATAAGGTTATATATGAATAGGTACGTATGTATATGATCCAAACAACTTGCTAGACTAAGTAGTATTATTTTGTTTTCTATTTTTGTAAGATATCTATCATTTGGTACATAAAGGTGTACCCTAAATTACAGTGCAGAAAACTAAATATGTAGGTATGTCGTTGATAACTATTTTAAATTGGGTAAAGGCCCTGAATATTTAATACTTAGTTATTTACCTAAATCAATTAGTTCCAAAGCAAAAAAGTAAAAGTTTTATAGAGTGGAAAAAACTTCTAATAAGATAATACACAGAACAAGTATGGAGAATAATCTAACTAGATTATAAATCTAATGAGACTAGTAGAAAAATCCATACCTTTTTAACATTTACGGAAGCAAGTCTTACCGTTACGGTGCAGAATTTAAAAATTCTTGGATACCTAAGTAGTGACAGAGTTTTAAAACAGAATAAAAAGTAGCCTTTTAAGTAGTATACCTAATGCTACTTTTAATGAACTAAGGTATTATGCTACTTCGGAAAACATACCTACCGACTACAGTTACCTATTAGAAACAACTTACATACTTACTAGTGGTATGTAAAGTTTGTAAACAAGAAACGCCGTATCATCGAAAGAGTCGTTTGATGATATTCAGCAAGACGCATTTTGAGTTTGAAAGTTCCAATAACATCCCAATAACTAAGGTTCAAACTGTGTGCCTAGTGTGAGTTTTTGCGTTTTTGTAACGCTACTATCGCGTTAGCGTATTCATTGAAGGTCCTATAAGAAAAAACCGTCGCAAAACTCGTCCGCTAGAGGAGGTCCTTTATTTCCATACATGTTTTTCGTTAACGCGAACGCGATAGTTGCGTTAAAAACTCACACTAGGCACACTGTTTGAACCTTAGTTATTGGGATGTTATTGGAACTTGCAAACTCAAAATGCGTCTTGCTGAATCTCATCAAACGATAAACATACGTAAAGTAAGAACTCGTATAAATTTGCGATACCTAATTATTATGTAGGTAAATTCAAAATACCAAGTCTGTAACCGACACAAAAGCCTCTCAAACGATACTCCAAAATCCTTACAATTACGTTCGCAAACCGCACTAATCCTCCAAAAACTGAACCCAAAAGTTTCGAACATAAATCCAATCTAAAAAGTTACCAGATATCTAGAGTAATTATAAAAGCGGGGAGAGTGACAAATCCCCAAATAAAACAACAAGGAAATAATTCGGAACATAAATCGTCCTGCAGTGTGAATAGAATAGCAATTATTTGGTTGACTTGGTACTTATGAAAGTGGTACCATTTGCTTTTTATAATAGAGTTTTACTTGCCGGAGATTATGTTAGAGATTTATTTTCACATTTTCGAAAAAAATATTTAAATTGAAATACACACATTTTTGTACTTATCTATTTTTACACGTTAAGGTTACGGTATAGGTTTTATAAAAAATAATTAGAACCTACCTACCTACCTAAATTAAATGGCCGTCTAGCCAGTGGCATAAAATTATCTGGTCAAATTAGAATAAAACAAATAAATCATTAAATATAAAAAATGGCTTTATTACAATTTCTTATCTATACAGATTTTAAACAATTTTCTAACGAATTCATGAGTTGATAACGTTTGCAGATTATTTTCTTTTTTTGTCTTGCTATGGTCTGTTTATAATTCCTAATACTATGATTAAGTTTATTTTATTCGTTTAACATGCATTCACTTAACGATTTTAAAAAATTTTTAATGGTAGAGGTTGGATGTTCTTCTAAAAATATATATAGATAGACCAATTATATTAAATTATGATTTAAACTTTAATATCCTGTCGATATGTAACAGCCATATTGTAAAATATATTTATACGTTGCCTGCAAGTAACTTTTATAATTTTAGGTTATACTATTGGTTGCTGTGTATTCACATAAATAGAGAAAAAATAATGATTTTAAATACTAACTTATGTTAGCATTCTGTCCTCTTAGAATAACTAGGAACATTTTGTAAGTGTTTCATTTAACAGTTGAGGTGAGTTAACGACGCATAGTAACACTCTCAACGAAAGCAGCAACCAATCTTACCAGATCTATCTAACCCTTTTATGACATTTCACTTATTGAACAAAAAAGGGTGTTACAGAACTGGAGAAAGGTCTCATTTTGATGGTTATTACATACAGTTAATATGTGAAAAAGGTCTATTATGAACTTAATTAATGCAGCCTATATGTATAGACACATAAAAAAGTTTGCGGTCACTTGGAAAACTTAAGATGTTTTATGGTTATGATAAAATAAATAAAAAAAACATTTTTATTTTAAAACGTAATATACCTAAAACAAGAGAAGTTTTTTGTTTTAATGCCATATGTTTAAAGAAAGAACAAATTCTTAAAAATAAAATTGAAATAATCACTATAAAAAGTATAATTTCAGTTTTTCAAAGTGAACGCAATCTTCTTTCGATGTGTGTATAATAAGGGTTCTTTCTTGTACTTACTCCATATACAGTCTGATTTGGAATTTTTTGTCTGCTATCGATTTTTGCCCTTTTAAAAACAATAAAAAAGATTTTTGATTACCTATTTGTTCATGGTTAGCTAAGAAGCACATTAACAAATTAAAGTACTAGTTACTATAGTGAACTCGACGGGTTGTATAAAATAGCACCGTTAGCATAAAAACTGTATAGGTTTCCTTGATGAATTCCAGCTATGTCCCTAAGATCATATAGAAAAAGGGGGGGAATAGTATAAAATAATAAAAAAGGGGGAACTAGTGTATCTTCAGAACGACTTAATTATGTGTCGCAGTGAATATAGAAAATCTAAAAACAAAAACGTTATAATTTTTAAAGGACATAGCTATATTCTAGTAATTACTGTTGTTATAAATACTAAATTTAAATAAAAGAAAAATAAGATGTTTTGATTTGTCTAAAGTTTAACCTTCTAGTAGTTGATGCTGCGTGTCTAAGTGGCTAATAAACTGCTGCCTGCTAAACTTAGAGGCGCAGTTTCGATACCTGCACAGGACATACATTTATATGATAAACATTTATGTTTGCCTTGAGTCTGGGTGTTTTCTATGTATGATATATATGTATTTACAATAGAAGTATACATATGTATTTGTATCTGTTGTCAGGTATCTATAGTAGGTACATGCTTTGCTTAGTTTAGTACCAGATGGCGCTGTGTGTAATTTCCAAAAATAATTAATTATTTATTTAATTGCTTACCTAATTGTGAATAAAAATAAATATAATTAATTATTTATTTAATTGCTTACCTAATTGTGAATGTCTCGCATACTTACCTATCGCAAAACAAAATATTCGATTATTTATTTATAACAAACAACTGATATTAGACGCACTTATTACACGGTAATCATTCTAATCAAAAACTACATACCTACATATATATGTATATAAATACATATAGGTACTTTCCTAACGCAATCAGTTATCCAAATTTTAACATTGATTATATTTAAATTCGTAAATGCTAGGGAGGCATTTTTTCATAAACAATATTGAGACAAGAAATCTCCGGAGCAATAAAAAAGAGCCAATAAAGATAAATTAGAGTATCTCGGTAAGATGGATGGGGGTAAGCGAGGCCCGGACTACGAAAGAGTTGAAGGGTTCAACCCTTCTCTATTTATTAACTAGAAACGCCCTCTGTCGCAACACTTTGATGGAGCTTTCTGTTTAGTTTGACTCACCTACCTAACATATAAATAATTACTTAGTTTAATATTTAATTATCTAGTTGATAATAATAGTAATTTTTTTGTTCTTGATGCAAATGTTGATTTGCAAATATCATAAGTTGTTTCAATTACCTAATTTTTTAGATGAGTTATTACACTTTCCTTTTCCAAATCTCACCGAATTGTATAGAAATTACTTATCCTGAAACTAAATGATTTTTCATATGTATGTATGTTTCGTTTTCTTAATAATTAGTTAACATATTCGTACAGAGCAGTTTTGAAAATGTTATAAAAGGCAATGTTTTAGAATTTAACAAGGCCCCAGTTTTTTATGCGAATAGCACACACAAACAAAGTGACTGATTATATATATGTATTATATTTAGAAAAAATGATAGGTTTAATGCCAAAATTCGGGGATGAAACAGGGGAATACGTTTGTATGGGAAAAAGAAGCCCGATATTTCCTCTTAGTCGTATAGAAAACATAGGTTTGTTTTTCATATTAGATATATAAATATTTAAAAAAATAGTAATTTGAACCTATAAAACGCCTTCATATATAACCTAGGAATCCTTTACTAGGTGCACTGCAATACTAAACGCGTAAACGTAGACAAACTACCTACACAATGCCTACATATGTACACGTAGCCAAACAAAATTGATGTATCTATTAAATAAAATCTTAACAAAAATAAAAACTCCCAATTTTAACTTTTTTTATTGAATAATTAATGTATTCAAACGACTTAATTTAAATAATAAATGTTGATAAACACTTATAACGGAATGTAGGTATGTATGTATATGCATGTAGGTAGTAACTTATACAATACCATCCATTTAGCCGGTAGATTATAATGCAAATGGACACTCGCTACAGTGACTTCGGTGACTTCGGGTTGAAGCTTTTAAACCCTCATTATTTCGTGATAGGTATAGATAAATGATAGTAAAGTTTTACGATTTTGTAAAGGGCATATTAAATTGAAAAACTAGGCTGTTTTTTGTGGTATTGTATCCAAAGAAACTTACTGTTTTATTATACATAGGCTTATATTTATAGCATCTATATTTACAACTTTAGTTGATGAGTTCATAATATCATTGATACTACAATGATAAAACACATAAAGAAATAGCAATTTGCATATGTTTCGGTGATTTCGGCCTTTTTTAATGAAATTCACAAAAAATTGGTAATCTATACTTAAATAATAAAAACTGTTTAGATTTTTTTTTTAACACCCTAATCTCTGGAAATACCAGACAGGTTTTAAGATTATTTTTGCATTTGATAGCACAAATATTGAGGAAGGTTATAGGTTTTTACTATCACGCTACGACCCAAAGGAGCCGAGCATCCAGAAAAAAGTCAAAATGAACACTAAGCGAAAACGACGAAGGTAAAAGCGCGGGCAAGCGATGCGACAGGGAAGGTCAGCAGCGGGAAGGGCAGGATAAGTAAAAGGCCAGGTCAGCTAGTCACTGATAAAAAATCAAAATAACATACCTTTTATTATAAAAAAAAACTCATACAACATGTATGTGTAGGTATCAAAAATATTAAGTAGTTATATATATTTTTTTTATATGCTAGTGATTAACAAGCCTACGGTCCACCTGACGTTAAGCGGTCACCGTGGCCTATGGACGTTTGCAACACCAGGGGTATCAATCGCACGTTGCCGACCCTTCAAAAGTCGTATAACATCTTTCTCGAAGAACCCCACACTAAAAGAAAACCATGGCAGGGAGCTCATTCCACAACCTAAGCGTTCGCGGGAGGAAGTTTCTCTGAAACCGCACCATTCAGGTTCGAAGGTGTGAGGATGAATTCCCTGCCAATGGCGAGCGGTGGGATGGTAGAAAGTAGCCGTGGGCATCATTTCGAACAATTCCTCCGTCCATACATATATGTGAGTATTTGTATGTTTTTGGGACGCGGTGGCTGGATGGATGTGATACCCAGGGATATCTGTATTTTTTTATTATTATATTTAGGTAAATGTTAAGCAATGGAGGTGCTTCTTGATTTAAAAACCAAATAAAGTTTATTGAAACATTGTCCAAACAAACTAGATTGTTGTTCTAAAAAAAAAACCTTAGCTAATCCATTCAATATTCACACCAACAGCTTTTTGGTGAAAGAAAACATCGTCCACGACCCACACAGGACCACATGGTGGAATACAGCCCCAATGGTAGGCCGTGCCCCGAGAAGTGGGTTGGGAATAGGGAACGTCTGATGGCTGGTTGAAGGCATATTAGAGGAAGTTAATCCGTATGTATATCTACACTTCGTGGTGTATGGTTTTTATCTGAAACTTACAAACCAAAGACTTCTAGTCTAAAACCGAACAGATTCGTGTTGCCTAGACATTTCATAGTAAGCTCTTAACATAAGTTGCTGGCATGGCGTTATTCGTTTTCGCTAAGCCAATATCTTTTCTTATTTTTCAAAGATGCTCCATATAACAAATTTCTGCCTTTTTACCCATTAACAAAAACAAACTTTTAAGCACAAACATAAAACATAAACATAAAACATAAACATAAAACATAAAACATAAAACATAAACATCTGATAAAAGCAGGTGTCGCGCAGAACATGCGCCCGCTCAATAAATAAGCGCGATTGACATAAATCAAGGTGTACGCATGCGCAAAAGCGCAACGCTCTACACTCAATTAACTGCAACGATTTCAATTAAAACGCCTCCCCAGATTTACGGCTTTTCTAATTTATACACTTTTGCCGTTTGGACGCACCACCGTTTACCTATTGATATAATGGTGGATATATTTGGTTAATAACATGCAGCCAAGTAGGTAATTGACTAACTGTGTAATTACTCACTTATCAACATCGTAAATTTTCGAAATAACGAGCGTGAAGTTACTGAAATTACAAAGTAAAGCTAAATTGAAGTTGCGTTTCTTCATACCTAGAGATTTTTTGAAATCATAGAGCCAGTTATTAAAAACTTTGTAGGTATCTGTATCTACATATATAAAATTAGCTTAACTATCGCTTTGCTTTCGTGGCCAAACTACGGAATCTATTTTTTCTTTTTAATTGCCTTTTAAATTAGCTTAAAACTTGTAGTTAACTTATATGCGATATTAATATTAGTCAATAAAATAACAAACAAAATTCACAGCATCGCAGATGAAGATGCACCTATTATCTGCCACTACATATACCCAAGTGAATAATAGGTAGTATAGGTACCTAGATACTTTCTTTGGCACCTAAAATAAAATTAACATTTATGTGGCGGCAGTATATTGATAAAGCTTTAACTACAAAGCTTTTTAGCATCACCACTATAAAGGCCTCAGTAAAACTATTTTGGCCAATGGCCTTAGTAGAACTTTTTTGCTTATTATAATCACAACACAGTACAGATCGGTGGTTTAAAATTAGTACTAATAACGAGGTTAAAAAGACCCCTAAGTTTATACTAATATAAAATTTTCTTAGTAAATGCTATTAAATAATTATTAAATTAGGATTAAGTGAAACGAATAGTAAACAAACTCCCTTCGCACTTGACCAATCATTAAGTGAGGGAGCAATTAGGTAAGTGGTGGGCAGTTATTGAAAGCTCCTAGCAGGCAACTGGTCTATAACGCGAACGTGCCACTAGGGGCATGCCAATAAGTAGTTTGCATAAACACTTGCACGCCCATCGAATGTCGTTTGAATTTTGAATTTTAAGTCATGTGTCGATGCATATCGAGAGCTATGTGCTATTGTATAATATGTCTTTTACAAATAAATTTAAGTGAGCAAACAATAACAGTGTATATTGTGATTTCGTCAGTAGGAAAATACAAAATGAGTTTTCAAAAACAAGCTGAGCGGTTGAAACTAATTAGGTAAGAAAATAAAACAAGGAGTAATAAAGCAAATGAAGAATTAAATAATTACATGATAGCGAGAACAAAATAAATAGGTTGACTGCCTATTTTCCGCTAGCGGCGTCGCCCGTGCTAACATGATGGATACGGTATCTTCTTGATTTTTTTTTTCTGAACGGACTAGCAGTTGGCTCATGCAGCCATTACTGCTCCACCGGGCTTTTAGTGCATATAGCTTAAGGGCTATTAGTGCATAAAGCTAAGGGATCCCCTCGGGGGATCCTCGGCTTGAGTTGTCGCTCATAGGGTTGTTTCTTTGACCAGCGTGAGCCTCGAACAAATTCGTGATAGCAAAAAGGTTTGTTATAGCAAAGTTATAGCCGTAGATCTAGTTCGTTTTGTGGATTTTGGTAATAGTTATTCCTGTGGGAACTTTTGAATTTTCCAGGCCTAAGTCTTTTTCTATCTATCCCTGCACAAAATATTAGCCAAAATGGATGCCCCTTGGTGAAAGAAAGGAAGGACAAGCAAGCTCACTTTCGCATTTATAATATTATAGTATGGACAATGTTCAAGAGGTAAAATGTATTATTTGTTTGTATGTATTTGCTGTGCTTTTATATAAATAAGCAAAAATAATTATTCATTATTGTGAGATTAATGTGCGTTAAGTGCAATGTAATGTCTAACTGCCAAATTCAGACATTTTATTGGCCATTTATTTATGAAACTGCTTAATTATTTCTATACTGGCATTCTAGCAAATAATATATATAGTTTGTGCAGTATTAAATAATGGACCACTTTGTTTTTAATTACTTACATACTGCACACGTTTAACTACCACACGAATTTACCTACCACCAAAAATAATACGAATGCGCCGGTTTATTTGTCAATTGACTGAAATTTTTAACTGACAGACGTATCAAATGTATACCCTAAATTAATCTTGCGAGTCAGTGGTGTACTCAGGTACGAGATTCAATTTCAGTGTTTACCAATGAGACTTTTTCTTAATTTTTCTTCACTGGCTTTACGATGAAGAAAAATATCGTGAGGAAACCGGCATACGTCAAAAAAAGGAAGTATATGAAGTCCACAATTCAGACTGGTCCCACTTATGTATGAGTATTTATTTGATATCTGTAAAAATAGCCAATAAGTCAATTTATAGGCCTTGTTAAGATAAATATACTCAAATTTTCCATGTAACCATAAAACGATTGACACATCATTTTACAATCCTCTAGTGCTAAGATAAAAGCAAAAGGGGTTTGACAAATCACTCTACACATGACTTGAAACTAGCTTGAATTTTATGACAGTTCGTCGGTGTCAAGTTGTAAACTAATAAAATGAAGTTAGAAGCGTGAACAAACCAATAGATAATGAACTTTTATTGGTCAGTTTTACTACAGTGCCTCAACGGTTGTAAAGGGCGTCGTAAAATGCCAGTAACGTACGTATATGCAGTTGGCCCCAAAATGTAGGGGTAGCTACACAAAAAATCAATAGTGTGATGTCAAACTTTTCATTCGTGTGTCATATTTACAATATACTTTGTCTAGTGAAATTGGTTTTGAACTATAAATTATACTTTATTTAAAATTGTAGCATAAGTGGAAATTCAATTAAGAATGCATTGTAATTGTTAGGTCACTGTGCTTGATAAAAAGTATTTAAATGTGGGTGCTCAATTATGTTACCTACGTGCCAACAGTAACACAATCAGTGAAAATAGGTTAACGTACTAGTTTTTTATTTCAACATTCTCATCTTTTAAATTGTCGGAAGGTATCACTCGTAAAGTAAGTAGTTAATGTGAGTACTAAAATTTATACCTATGTGTATAAATTTAGGAACTTACTATAAAACACCAATCTGAACTAAATAATAATATATAAAATATACCTAGACATGTAATTAGCATACTACAATAGTTTTACCTCATTTATTTTTCTTTAATGATTATGATTTTGGGTTCCGTAATTACCGTAGTCAAATGGCAAAAGCTAGATCCTAGTTTCGTCATATTTTTCGTGCGGTTCTTATTTACGTGGCGTCGTTGGATAGGTAGTTAAAATTCTTTAATGGAATTTAAGTTCCTTTTTCTCAGAGCTATTGGTTTATTGGCTTCCAAAGTTAAAAATAAATTACTTTCAAACTGCATGTTCTACAATTCAAAAGAAGAAATGACAATTTTATTAAGAACAAAATTGGTTGTAATTTTTTCGCACATCCTCAAAAAATCTTATTTTATGGAACCCCGAGTTAATGCGCACCCGACATGCATTTAGCCAGTTTCAAACTATTAAAGTAAAAATACTACAAAGAAAATATTTTGACGACTTTAACCAATGCGAAAACAAAAAAACAACTCGAACATAAATCGCTCGTAAACGAAGATTTTATCTATTTCAATAGTACTATTAAAACTGTCTATATGAAGTCTGTAACGTTAAATAGGCTTTATATATGACTCAAAGATATGTTAAGTTCATATAACTGTGACATGTGCGACTTTGTAAATAGGTATTAATACATGAGTGCCTTATCGAAGCAAGCTATCGTAACTTAACTGGAGCACTTGTAACTTATTGATTGCAGCAATTATAGTAAAGTGACTATTAAGTGGGCAGTTTGGATAGTGATAGTTTGTTTACTTTATGGTCCTTACGGTACTTTAGCTTCTATATCGAAAGCTGTTAATATTTGTTGAAAAACAACTGTATTTTGAAACTAATTGTTTATGTCGCGTGAGTAGACATTTGTTAAATTCTCAGATCAGATAACTTTAGTCAAATTTTCGGTATGTAGGTACAGTACAACAAACTTTTCTGACCTTCTGACCTTGGATGTTTGGTCGCTAGTGTCATCACAGTAGTTTACACAGAATAACTGAAGTGAAGGTAATATAGAGATATTGACCGACGTTAAGCTTTGGAAGAAGAGGTAGGCACCTATTTTGTGAAAGAGACATGAATTTAGTCTTTAAAAAATTTACTTTAAATAAACATCTTGGTAGACAACGCTAAAAATTATTTGAGTATTTTTAAATCCGTATGAAAATGATATAGTGAAAAGTGTTTGTTCGTTTATATCTATTATTATATATACAGGTATTAATGGATATGTCGAAACAAGAAAAAATCAATGCTGACAAACAGTAAACTCAAATTTGTCGCAGATACATATAAACTCTAAATACTTGCAGGACTTTTAGGTTTAAGTACTATTAAATAGATTATTAAATACTAATAAATATTTTATAAAAGTGGTGGTATACAAAAAAGTGCCATTTCTTACCCATAAAATTGAAATAACACATTAGTAACTTTACCTCACTTCTATGTACTTACCTACTTGTTATTCAAAAATATTTTCAAAAATGCAATAATTTTGTAATGGTCCCAGATAGTTCAAGCAGCGTCCGCCGAAAAAAAGCTAACAATTTCTATAATAATGAAATTTTCAGAAAAGCTTAGGTTCATTATGACAGTGAAGACCCACTAGCGCTGCTAAGTCAAAACCAATATGGCTTTCGCCACGGTCGCTCGACTGGTGACCTTCTAGTGTATCTCACACACCGATACCGTACCTATAATGTGTTGCTTATTTGCTAAATAAAAGTATTTTCTTTCTTTCTTTCTTTCTTTCTTTCTTTCTTTCTTTCTTTCTTTCTTTCGATGGGCACTAGCCATTGAGAGTCAGGGGGAGGCATTGGCATGTAGCCTGGACATAACGAAGGCGTTCGATCGGGTCTGGCACCGCGGTCTTCTATCGAAGTTGCCATCTTACGGAGTGCCCGAGGGTTTGTGCAAATGGGTGGCTAGCTTTTTGTCCGGCAGACGCATTCGAACCGTAGTTGACGGTAGTTGCTCTGATAGCATGGACATTAATGCTGGTGTCCCGCAAGGCTCTGTGCTGTCTTCTACGCTGTTTCTACTGCATATCAATGACATGTTGGACATCAGCAACATACATTGCTATGCAGATGATAGTACTGGAGACGCTTTTTACACGGGTCGTGCAAACATCCCTCGTTCCGTTGTGGAGGAAAACCGCGGAGAACTTGTATCTCAAATCGAGACCACACTGTCCCAGGTCTCTGGCTGGGGACGGGTAAACTTGGTCCGATTCAACCCTACAAAGACACAAGTGTGCGCGTTCACCGCTAAGAAAACTCCATTCACTGTGGTCCCACAATTCCAGAACACTCCCCTCTCCATCTCCAAGAGCATTGGGATCCTTGGTGTCGACATCTCCAGCGATGTTTAGTTCCGAGATCATTTACAAGATAAGGTGAAGCTGGCGTCCAAAAAACTTGGTGTACTCAACAGAGCGAAGCAGTACTTCACGTCGGGGCAAAGGTTGCTACTTTACAAGTCGCAGGTTCGGCCCCATATGGAGTACTGCTGCCATTTCTGGGCAGGTGCACCCGGATACCAGCTTGGCCCTTTTGACTCGGTTCAACGACGGGCTGTGAGAATTGTCGACGATTCCATACTCACTTGCGGTATCGAGCCCTTAAGTCTGAGGAGAGACCTTGCCTCACTGTGTGTGTTCTACCGCTTGTACAATGGGTTGTGTTCTGAGGAATTGTTCGAAATGATGCCCACGGCTACTTTCTACCATCGCACCGCTCGCCATCGGCAGGGAATTCATTCTCACACTTTAGAACCTAAATGGTCGCGTACAGTGCGGTTTCAGAGAAACTTTCTCCCGCGAACGCTTAAGTTGTGGAATGAGCTCCCTGCCAAGGTTTTCTGCAAGGACTACAGTATGGAGTTCTTCAAGAAAGAAGTTATTAGATTTCTGAAGGGTCGGCAACGCGCAAGTGATACCCCTGGTATTGCAAGCGTCCATAGGCTACGGTGACCGCTTACCATCAGGCGGGCCGTAAGCTTGTTTGCCACCTTAGTGGTATTTAAAAAAAAAAAAAAACCTAAAACCAGGTGAGTCAGAGGGAAGAACGGGATTATGAGGAGAAATCCGTTTAATTTAAAATTAATTTTATTTTTCCTATAAAATATAACTAGTTATCTATCGGACTAAATTATTTAAGATTTTTCAGCGTACAAAGGAAGCCCGTTCATACGATACCCCACTTGCCACGGCAAACCTACTTTTTGATGATAACCCCCATGTCAAAAACAAAATAATAGCCAAACCCCTAGAGATGTAAAGGTAAGGTATGTCTATTTCTAAACTATTTTTTCATATAACAATGACGGAAAATTAAATATTGAATGTTGGAATTAAAATTATGTTATGTAAATTATATTATTATACTTTACTACCAAATTTAATTAAAGCTATATAAAGTCACAAATTAACGTATACGTCAAGAATGATGCACAGGTACAAAACAAAGACACATGCGAACATTGTCTCTACCTACCAGGGAGACACGAATTCCCAAGAACAAACGAGGAATTGTACAGTTAAAAGTGTGGAGAGTAAAGCGGAAGGCAAGTCAGGTCGAACGAGCGCCAGATAGGATCGGCAGGCACGAACCTTCCTATTCCCGGAGACCTAGGGAGCTTAAGTACATAAATAAGAAGCAAGATGTCGTATAACGGTATAGAACTGGTTTTGTAAGTTTGTAACTCTTTCAATCCCCGTAAGTTGCAGTGGTCTGGTCTGATATATAACTTAATTTTATTCATTAGGTTGAAATTATTTATGTGTACTTCTTATCGCTATATTGGGCCTATTTATTTATCTACACGAATCTCATAGATATTTGTATTTATGGTAATACTTTTAAAGTGACATGAGATTTTTTAAATAGGTAGGTACCTACCTATGCCAGGTTTGGTTAAAAAAAGTAGGTTCCTAAGTATTGGTTTTTTTAATATTATTTTTAATAATAATTGACAATGTACATGGAAATCAAGATTAGGCTCCATGAAATTATCATCTACTTTTGTAAACCATTTATAAATACATAATATATGACACGTGTAATCATTTGTGCATATTTGAGTAATCAAAAATAAATTGAATAATAAAATTGGTAATATTTTTTTCAAAAAGTACGTATATTCTACAAATTGAATAAGTAAATATATTATTAATGGAAAATCTATTCATGCACACCGAGTTTTGGCTCCAAGGAAGTAATTAGGTAAGTAGGTAGGTAGGTTTTAATATATAACATGTGTATTTTCCATATCACAACGTAAGCTTGGTAATTGATAAAGTACCTATTCCTTTAAAGTCTGAAGCAAAACAAAAATGTAAACTTGAGAAAACAGAGCTTTGCATGCAGCCGAGCCGTCGACGAGCCGCGACTGTACATAAGAAAGGAGATCTTTCATCTGCGCACAGCTGCCGACCAGCATGATGCATATATGCATATAATGATGCACGATTCGAGTATGCACCTACATGCACCGCTCGCCCGCGCCGCGCCTCTATCTACCCACACTCCTTTTATTATAACAAAACTGGTCCAAGACAGGAGCTTTATAAAATTGCAATATTTTAATACGAAACCGCCGCTGAATATAAATTAATTTACTTTAAAAAATGGCAGCAGACGTATATTGATTATTATCTGATGCATTATTCAGTATTTCGTCTAATTAGCTTGCGGTAGACACACTAGGTAATGTTCTGGTGTCGATTATGTCAAAATTAGCTTAAACGTTAGGTAGATTAGGATTTTATGAACCCTAATAATCATTTTTTAAATTATACATGTAGGTAGGTACCTATAGGCTAAAGACTTAAATGATTTATCCATCTAACCATCAGTATATGCATGTAAGGACTTTTTTTGTATTTTATACGTAGGTATTTATCTTGTATTATCTACGTAGGTACTCATTTTGTATTATCTCAGGAGATTCTTATTTTTATTTATCTACTACGTACTTAGGTATTAGTTTTGTATTATCTACGTAGGTATTCATTGAGTATTATCGCCGTAGGTACTTTTTTTTTTTATTATCTACGTAGGTATTCATTTTGTATTAACTACGTAGGTACTTATTTTGTATTATTAACGTAGGTACTTATGTCTAGTATACAGAATCAAGAATTAATTTGCAGTTGTAATGTTGTAAATAACGATAGCAAAAAAGGTAATTTATAGCTTCTTTTCTAGTTCGTTAAAGTGTCAAGGATCCATTGCGGTCTACTGAAACGATCGAATTATCGAAGTGTATATTAAGTTTTTGTCATTGCATCTGCCGTTGAAAGATTACTATGGTATGTTATAATTAAGTGAGAACTATTCCTTGGTAACAACCAGTGGTCTTAAAATACACTTACTGACAATTTAATGTATATTCTATTTATCTAACTGACAATTTAATGTATGTTCTATTGAACTAACTGACAATTTAATGTGTTTTATATAACTAACTGATCTTTCTTTACATAAATACCAGCATACCAAGATAGACTGGTTACTCATCGTTAATCACTTAATTAGTATTCTAAATCATTATAAAACAGAACCCTAAAAGGTTGTGGGTAGAAAACCGGTAATACCTCACCTCACTAAAATGAAGTCATTTAAAAATTTGCCTCTCGTGATACGTCTTCGAGTGAGCAACCAATAATTTTTCGTATCAAATAAATAATTATCTTTTATCGTATTGGCAGACTTAGGGCGAAGGCTGAAATATGGCGGACATCTCATTCCATGTTTGTAAGGATAGCACAACAAGTGCATACATACATGAAAATTGATATTAGTATAATTTCTAAATAAAAGAGTCCTACCTAGATGTTAGTAATTTCACAAATCCAGTTGCATAAAACAGAGTAAAAAAAACCTTTTTTTATGAAATATTAATGTGGCAGTCATGAAGGTATCAAAATCCAAATTTATTTTATTCACAACGTAGAAATCGAATCTTGTGTAAGTTCTTTGAAGAGCGGAAATATGTATTTTAGAAGTACCTAGTGATTCCTAAAACCTACAAATATTATCATTACTTATGTAAGTTTTTTATACCAAAATCATCTAAGCTACGCATTTAAGTAAGAATTTAAGATGAGATCAGTGGCGCTTTTACCCAAATTCCACTTAAATAAAAAAAAGTCAAAACTAAAAATATTTTTATTTCAATTTTTTTGGCGATATTACAGAAAAAAAACAGACTTTCGGTAAAGCTTAAGCCTTTGAACGGTTCCCGTACTGCATTAATTATATATATTGTTTTTTTTTCAACTATTAAAACATATACATTACATTACATACGTAACTTATTCCCTTCAACAAACTTAACGCAGAACTATTCCCACTTCTAGCATCACTTATAGACTATAATAAGAACAAATATGTATCACAGTACTTGTTAGTTTTTTTTGCCGACCATACTTCGAGGGCCATTAAAGCATTCAGTTTTTAGTGACCGATTGCCTCCCTCTTTGCCTTATTTGGTATTCAAGATAAAATACTCTAGGTATACGTAGTCACTTTAATTAATAGACGTTCTCACAGAAGACCACTCGATGAATAAGCCCGATGAAGTCATTATACAAGCTTACGAAATATAAAAGCCGGCACGCCTCATTATAATGTTGAGTTTAGGTTTTTTTGACACCTTGTATATTATCATGATGGTATGTTGTTTGTTTCTAGTTTTTAATATCAAATGACACAGGAAACTAGAAATATATACCCGTATATGTCTAATGCTATATCATCTTGTTGACCGATTTTAATATATATTAATATAGTTCCAAATGGAGGTATATATGTGTTTGTCATTAAATGTTTAGATATAAGTAAAATTAAATTATATAGCATTTTACACATATCGGAAATGAAGTAAGAAGTCAGTCGGGAACATCAAAGGTGTTTTTAAGACGGCCTTTGTAAATTAAAACATTGCAAAACAGATACGGCAAACGAGTCGCGCTTGGACGATTTTAAAAATGGCAGCGGGCGTCGACTGGTCGTCTTCACAAGTCAGTTTTTCCCAACTGTCTCCACTCGATAAATAATGTGATGGGCTTTGACAAAAACTCACCTAGGCCTGTTTGGTGGACGGCGGCGCGCGCTCCCCTTCTTCCCCACCTTCCCCGCACTCGCCTTGCACTCTCTCCCGAGCTTTTTCTCTCCATTCCACGACGCCGGCGCATCGCTCTCACTTCAAATATTAATGTAACCCTAACTATTTACACTGCTACTGGCTAAAATATCTACTTATATTTATGGCAATTTGTTTTAACTTTATCGACTGTTAGGTTTAACTTCAGGAACACGATCAAGTAACACTATACTTATGCGAGAGTATTTTATTTAGGATAAGATGGCGCGGAAGGTCTGATTCAACCACGATTCATATTAGAAATATAGCTGATATTTAACTTATGACTCTTAAACTTAAGGGTACGAGACCGGGTCTCTTTGGTAGCCATATTTGTACAAAACAATCTAAGTTCTTAGTTCTCACCGATTTGTGCCGAGATGGGGGCGCTACTATCGCATTTGACGTAGACTACGATACAACTATACTTGACTATATTACACGGAAGTTCTAAAATTGCACTGGTTTCCGAACGCGAACATCTTCGACGATAACTCGAATTAAATAAATTATTTACAAAAACTCAATAAAATAACAAAAACAAAACCCGATACACAAAAAAAAATAATACGACCCGTTTGTAGTCTATCATTTAACGTTTATTGTTCAATCAAATTTGAAAAACACGTACCTAATTTATAATTAATTAATTAATAAAAATAAATCACAACAACCGAACAACACTTAAATAACGAAAATAATTACAAACAATTTTACAAACACAAATCTAAGAGAGTGTTCGGCGGATGACGTATCACTGTGTTTATAATAACTTCGCGCGTGCTACAGTTCGGGATGGCTTTACCGCAGTGTTCAAATTGGCTATGGCTCAAAAGTTCATGTTCAAACTGGCCATAACACAATTTAATGTTCAGGATGGCCCTGAGCAGCCGCGGCTGCTGCCGCCGCCGCTGCCTTCTGCGCTTGCGCCTGTTTCTCTTGCTCATTTAACTCCTTTATTGCCTGAATCTCCTTCTTTAATTTCATCCTTCGATTTTGGAACCATATTTTAATCTGTCGCTCTGTGAGACAAAGGGCGTGTGCCATCTCTATGCGTCTCCTTCGAGTGAGGTAGTGATTTGTGTGAAACTCCTTCTCTAACTCTAACGTTTGGTATCTCGTGTAGGTTTGTCTTCCTCGTCTTCTGAGACCATTTGCACCTGTAACAAAAAAAAACGAATTTCACCATGTGTCTATGCAAGAGAAGGTCATTGACCTGAAACTGTGGTTTTAATCTTAGCTTATTTAAAGTAGGCACTTAAAAGATTTTAGAGCAAAAAAGAACATAATCTTTGCAAGTCGGTCGGCGACCGGAGCGTTTGAATACTGAATGGGATTGGATGTCTCACACGGCTTAGTAAATGACGGTACAATCGGCGGTGAAGACAGCTTCATTTAGTTCAGCTTTCAATATTGATGTATGGGCCTGGATTCCACCCTTTGCACGCTAGCCGGCTTGGTTACTACTCGTTACTGACTTGATTAACAAGCCTCTAAGTTTAATAATTAAGTAGGTTTAACTTGGTATATAATACCACAATAATATACCTTTTTTAACATAACATACAGTTTTTTTTTATTTCATATATTTTTTTTTTGTTTTTTAATAAAAACCCTTGTTATTTAATTATGATAAACAATTATTTAATAACCAAAGTTTTTATTGAAGTATTCAAATGTATGAAATAAAAAATCGTAATCAAATGTATGAAATAAAAAATTTTGAGTAAGTAGTAATAACATAATCGCTGTCATTTCATAAAAGAATATACGTCTTGTGATAATGGTAAATAGCGATAGTATATAATATTAACAAGTTTTGAGTGACGACATGTTCATATTATATTTATTGTATATAGTTACAGATATTTAGTATAAATCAGTTTGTATGAAAAAATATTGGTCGTATTCACCTTAAACTCAGAGTAAATAATTTTGTAATATTTTTTCTTTGCTTGAAATTTATGTTGTTGCAGGTAGGCTGAATACATTAATCAGAATTGAACGCCCATGTGGTCACTTGTTCAACTTCTACCTGTTGAATTGGATACTAAGAAGTCGATTGGCAACCACGATAAGCAAGAAAGGGGCCAAGCGCCTTAAGTGGCGAAATTTTTGATAGTAGGGTTGTCACTCATAAGTATAAGACATAACCATAAAGATTACGGAAGCACATAATGCCACAGAAATTATAAAGAGGGAAGGAAAAATCAGTTTTTTACTGGAATTTCAAGTCTTAGTACAATTTTGAAACAATTTCGGGCAGAAGCAGTGATTTTGAAAGAACTGAGAAGAGAAATTAAGTACGATAAACATGGAAAGGCAGCCCTAAACGTTATACCTGGGGCGTCGTCGATTACGTAGGTACCGAAAGCTTTTATTGCATGCCACTTAGGTTGCGTGCACTTTTATGTACTGCACAAGTTTTCGAATACATGCTGAGTTGATTTTCATCCTTGTTTTTTTTCTGACAGGTCGTTAATCTTATTAAAAGCATTTACTTGCACCAGTATTCTTATTTGATATTTAATTATTTAATTAATTTTTTATAACAGTAGTTGGTCGAACAAACTACTATTATTATACTAATTAGTAGTTTTTTTAGAATCATAAATATCTAACGTGGCTACACATTGTTATCTGTTACTTAAGATAACGTATTGATTTTTAAACGAAATTTTAGATAAGCAGGAAATTAACGAATAATAAGGTCAGTTTGAATAAAAACGACCACTTTGAATACTTAAACAACACATTTATTACATCCAAAAAAAACAGATACTTAAATGAAACCATTTGGGATTGAATCCAGAACGCACTTCTCACAACATAAAAGGGTTACTAACCAATTTAATGGCTTAATTTATCTCAAGTGCAATCCAGATATAAAGGACGACATGGCTTTCTATAGGTACCTACTTAATATGCGGATATATTTTAATTTAAGTTTTATATCTGTGGGACAATGTTAAAATTAAACAAATCAGACGAAAAATCTATTGCCTAAAGTCATGAAATACTTTTACGATGGACAATTTTTTTTATTAATGAAGTAACATTTAGCTAAATTTAGCAATAAACTCATTGTATAATTTGCAATAAGTCTAAAATGACTCAATGATGTAAGATTATATTGCATTTGCTTTAAGATAAACTACCAACTTTCTTCTCCATAGAAAAACTATTTCAAACCAGTCGATGCGGTGGAAAAGTTAATTGCGGATTTAAAAGTTGTTCAAAAGTCTAATTCAACAAAATAAAATTGAGATATAGATTGGACTATGTTACAGCAAAAAATACAAAATAGGATTTAACTATACATTATGATTTGAATATTTCTACTACTTTATTATGTTCAAATAAATATTGTCTCTGTATGTATGAATGTATATATGCATTTTGGTTGGTTTTGGCTTTATATAGCTACTTGGGATTGAGTGTGTATGATTTGTTTTTATCTCTATATTTTGTTTTAAAGCAATAGGTATATGTTGAAAAATTCCCATTGTTAAAACAATATTTTTTTAGCATTTGTGTCATTATTTTATAAGTTAATGAGGCCATCTATCTGAAAACAAAGTATTTATATTATGCACTTTACGTCCTGTTAATAAGTATTGAAATTGGAAACCTAGATCTTACCTGAACTCATAAATATATTACAATGGATGCGGTAAATTATACAGAAAACTTTACCCAGCAAAGAACCCGACGCATACCTACTTGTGCTCCAATTAAAATAATGGCGCCTAAATTTTAATGAACATTATCTATGTCCGCATAAAAAATTAAGCACACAAAAGCCGGCTAAAGTTAAGTGCAACCTTTTTAATTATTACCGAAAATTCATTGTGCTACCTAGTGGTTAATTGACTGACTCTAATTACCTAAGCCGTAAAAGCCTTCGGAGAGTACGGCGTAAATAAACGGAGGCCTTTTCTTTCCTTTATGTACAGTGTAGGTTCAAGTGGCTTATTTATGGGACTTAGGTTTAATTGTTACGTGAGTTGATTAAAATGTTTATACAGGTGAGGTGGGTGGAGGAAGCTATAGAAATTGTGGACTGCATTTTTTTTTAGTCGAAGTACAAGTATTACCTATATAGTCTGTGGTAGAAATAAAATAGATAATTGATTTAGTAGACGATTTTATTATTTTAAAATAATACGAAAAAAATAGTCGAAATTATACCTATAAGAATTAAGTTTCCGAATTACCTTAAGAAGTAAAATTCTTTAACTTAGATGGTTTTTTTTTCTGACTGACTATGCAGTTGGCTGATGCAGCCATTACTGGTCCACCGGGGCTTTGGGGCGAGGTGAGCCTTCGCTTTTGGGGTAAGATAGTGTAAGTAGAATACTGACTGAAGTTTCAATTAGAATAACAAACTATTATTACTAGACTAGAACCTTGATTGACTACCTGTTATTTCTACACCTTTTTTCTTCAATACATGATTGTCTTTTGCTGTAACGAAGTTAGTAATATTTTCCCTGGTACTCATTTTAAATTAAATATTTTCGTACTTAATAATGGTCCTAATTGCTAAAAATTAAAATATTTGTACCATTATATTTTACGTGTAAAATAAAGTATATAAAACTGTTCCATTCATAATATTTGATTTACTTGACAGTAACCGGAAAAATGTTAGAGGGGACCAATTTAATCCTCACAAAAACGGTGGCAAAAACGTTGCCGCTTCCATATGCTTCACCTAATTAGGGTAAACATAATTTCAGTGTCAATTTTCTCCTTGTAAATTCAACTCAAAATCCGGTGTACACCGTTAAAGCCAAGAAACATGACACAAATTGCTTCATTAAGGCCCTGGGCGGAGTTTGAGTACTAGCAAAAAAAGAGGAACTGCTTCAGTCAAGTGGCCCTTAATATGTATATAATGATGCTGAATGTTTCCGAAAAACACAAATTTGAAAATAACGTCTGATTCGTAGCAACAACGGTGCTAAATGTTCGGGTTCAGGAGAGTAACGTGTCTTTACAGGAACAGTTATGTCGTTGCTGAAAGGATTTATTACTGCGATAACGATATTACATGTTTTTGCATTCTATTGTTCGATATCGGAAACTTTACATGTAGATAGGTGGACAATATTTCAACTTGCATATATATATATATATATATACATGATACATACGTTAGTAGATTACATACATATAGGTATGTGCATGTTTTTTTAGACTAATTTTTTGACCACTTCCTCAAAATCCTCGGAATTCATACTTCTATACGAACAAATGTTAAACAAATTATACAATAAAAGTTATCATTAAAAATAGAAATGTAATTAGTAAATGTAAAAATAGAATTATTGTTTTTCGCCTAAAACATGAAAAATACAGTGGGTATCAGTAAATAATTTGATAGGGCGTTTTCCCGTATCGTCGTATGCATCTTGCCTAATCTAATAATAACAAAAATACCTTTTCATGTAAATACTTACAGCCTTCGAAGGGTTTTATAAAAAAAAAAGCTCTAGCATAGGGCGCGTTCCTTCTGGGATGCAGAATCATTATTTTCATCACTATTGCCACCTGCCATCCGTTCGTTTAGCATTGGTATCAAAAATATCAAAATTTTGGTATCATCTGTGACAAACTGTCATGCGTTCGTTTACGATATTTTTGTTTTTTTGTCACTTTTGCCACCGAAAAATGAAACTTTAGACCCATGTCTGAAGGTGGGGTTTTTGTGTTAATCTGTCAAACTGCCTATACATATTTATTGTTTATGGTAGTGTGTGTGTGTTTTATCGTATTGTGTGTACGTCAACCGTTCGTTTTGGCAAGTTTTGTAACCAAAAATTTTGTTAGTAACGTTTCAAAGCTAAACGAACCGTAGGTGTCGGTGGCAAAACTGGCGTTATCAAAAGTGTAAAAAGTATCATTTGTGGGAACTCTTAAGCCCAGAACGAACGCGCCCTTAAAGTACAACTCCACTCGCGTCACATTATCACGTTTGAATGTGATCATAACATTATTACTATTAGGTAGCGGGTTAAGGCTTATCTGACAATTACATATTATGGATAGGTATTTTCCACTTAATTATCACAGAAAAAAAAATCGGTACAAACTAAAAGTTTTTAACTTGAATGGCTTAGTACCTTCTACCTTATGCAACAAGTACCTAACCTGAATCGTATCATTATTTAACTGCTCTACAATACAGCACCAAGTAAAAGAAAATAGTAAATCGTTTCAAGACAGACTGGTTCCCAAGATTCTCGTAACAAGTGTCAAATCCAACCCGTTTTACAACACGTGTCGAAAACAAAAGAAACTTGTTCAAACTCTCCCTTCCCCCCACTGAGCGACAAAAGGATTGCACAAGTAATATTAGTCGTAAAGAATTTTGGACTAAGATGTATAGCTTGTAAACCGCCCATAACTTCTCAATGGTCCCCGAATTGCGGGACATTTGGTACAACTGTTGTTTGCTTCAATGTTTTAATTGTTTCTAATTCGTAAAACTTTTCTTTGTGATTTACGGTTGTTGTTTTAGAAATTTTGTGGTTTCGAAACGTGTGAGTGGGTTTTTTAAGGCATGCATATGGCTTCAAGTTCGAAGGATGTTATTGTTAGTATATTGTGGCAAAGTTAACAGTTTTTTTTGCAAAAAGTACACAGTAAAAAGATTTATAATCTAAAAAAATAGTTTGTTTTAATCATTACTAATGAAAAAAACTTTTATGATTATCTAGTTACTTAAATATATATTTTTTTATTTTCTTAGACAGAGTATAAAAAAGTAGTTAGGTATTACATTACCGAGCTGCAAAAGAGTCCAGTTTTTTGCGGCTGTAATGTTACGTATGTGTGTATGCGGTATTCTTTATTCCGTCGTATCTTTATTTTTAAGTTTTCAAATCCTTTTATTACGGTTATTAATTCCTAGACAGATATTACTATTTACACTTTTATTTACAAAGTATTCAGATTTAAAGAAAATGTAGACAAATAAGACTAGAAATTACTATTTGCAAAATTAGGTACATAATTAATAATTTAACGTAAGCATTTTGGATACCTAAGTATCTATATAGTAGCCCAGTAGATTACTTTACATTTAATGAGAGTCCGTAGGTTTAGTATTCGAAATTAAATGCAGAATTAAAAATCATCTGCTAAAAGCTTAAAATGTTCTTAGGTATTTTATTTAATCAAATATCTTAAATACAAACGGAACGTTTTATGTGGCTAGATGTCAAAATTTACATAATTATGTATAAACTAGCTGGCCCGGCAGACTTTGTTCTGCCTGTTAAGTTGATGAACTGTAGCGCCATCTGTTTCATCAAAGGGTAGGTAGGTAGCTATTACCCACGACTACACCCGCGTGGATTTCTATTAGATACCTAGCTGACCCGGCGAACGTGGTTTTTTTGTTAAACAACTGCCGCACCAACCTATTGTGAAAGGGTTGTACTAATTCAGAAACCTTCCCCGGCATGTCCATTACAACTTACCAAAATTTCATTAAAATCGGTGTACCCTTAGTGCGCGAGTCCGACTCGCACCTAACCATTTCTTTCTTTCATAAAAACCTTGCCCTAACACTAACAAACACAACAAATACAAATTACCCGAATTGGTCCAGCCGTCTTCGAGTTTTCCTTAGTGCGCGAGTCCGACTCGCACTTGACAGTTTTTTTTTCATAAGAACCTTCTCCTGACAATAACAAACACAACAGAAAAACAATTAGCGAAATCGGTCTTGCCGTTCACGCGTGATGGCGTGACCAAGGGAAATAGGGATTCATTTTTATATATATAGATATATAATAATAATATATAGAAGATAATAAATTATAAATTTAAGGGCAAATAGTATAAATACCGTTACTGAAATATGAATCAGGTATGCTGTCATTCGGTTTATGTAGTAAGTTATTACAATTATTGTTTTTACATAGGATTTCAAATATAAGGCTGCATTCAAACGGATCATATTTGCGGCTTCGCGCACAATTTTCTTCAATAAATTTATGTTAAGAAGATATTTGACCGTATAATGAGAAGTATTAAGATAACCCACTACGTTCAACTGCGCTAAAACACGCTCTACTAGTCAATAAAATTGTCTAGCACGTGTCCAGACAAGGCTACGACATTCTAGACTGTTTATAAAATAGATAAAATAAAGTCATTCGGAAGGAGGAAAGGCTGCGACTCTGAAGCAGTTATTATTTACAGTAAGTCTGTATCTAATTAAAGAAATATTTTTGCATCAAAAAACCTATATAAATTACTATCTTTTGCCCGTGGCTTCGCCCGCGCTTATTTTTGTTATTAGCTGTAGCCATAGTGTTCGTCAACGTGAAATTATTTTACAGTTATTTCTACCTCTACCAAAACCCCTAAGCCACCGACAAATCATTGTGCGTAACACTCATTTTTATTAAAATCTAACTTTTTAGAATGAGTAGTTTGTAATTTTTATTTTCTATCATTCCAAATAAAAAATACCAACAACTACGACTCCAAGACACACACAAAATCTTCATAGAATTAGGAATACAATATAAATATACATACATAGAAATAATATCTTTCATTGTTTATGACTCCCTAAAGAAAAAAAAAGAAGTAAAAAGAAAATATATCATATATGCCATATCTTTGGCTATATCATCACTGTATATCATAGGTATCAGTCTTAAAACTATATTTTGATGCAAAATGTTATTATGTATCGATTGTTTTTATATTACTACCTACCAGTCTTATATATCTACCTTGGGTTGTTGATTGGTAGGTACCAGTATGTAAGTGGTAACAGGTAAGAGGATGGTCTTGCAACCTGGGTGGTCCCCGGAATCAACATCGTTGATTGTAAAGGTCTATATGTGCCCATAGCCAGTTATAAGACGATCGCTGGTGCCGAGTGTTTCATTTATATGTTATACAAAGTAATTTATTGTTTAAATAAAAGCGCACTTGAAATATGGTATCAATAGCAAGTGTAATTAAATGTCTGTTTGTGTAGAGTTAGCAAAATTATTAAAAAAAAAATGGTTCTGTGTAAGAAAATGAAAACTATTAAAAACGATCATTTTTATGAAATATTTACAAAACTACAATAATAAAAGCAAAATGTACTTTGACTTTTAATCTGACATAAAAAATAACGTATTTTCAAGATATAAATTATGTTTTTTTTTATAAATATAAGTAACTACACTCCCGTGCACATATAGCGGCCCACCCTGCGTTTTAATTTATATCGCCTATAGCTTAAAATAAATGTTAGCATGAGCAAAAAGTTTATATACAGTTATGAATCTGGTACATTCTTTTCTCTTTTTCGTATGCTATTGTTTAAAAATCGAATTCAGAATACTTAATTACGAGTTGCAGCAATAAAGTCGAGTATCTGCCTTGATGAAGGATAAGACTAGTGCTGGATCTTTTTAAAAAAACTTTTTGTCTTAATAAAATGTTTATTTAGTAGGTAACTTGTGTTACCTCCAATGGCATCTACATAAGCAATTAGGCATAAAAAAATCAGTTTCGCGATGAAATTTTGTGGTATCATATGTTATTCTTCTCCTATAGCTGTTTTTAGTTGCAAAAATTGCCTGTGAAGCTGGGTGGCGACCCAGAATCACCTCTTTTACTCGGCCCATAAGTGTTCAATGGAGTTCATGTCTGGGCTTCTTGCTGGACAGTCTATTTATTTTTAGCTATGGGCGATTAAAACTTAAAACACAAAGTGGGCCGATAGATGTGTCCGGGAGTGTATAAGCGCTGTTGGTATACATTTATTACAATGCAAAAAGTGTAAAAAAAAAATTGAAAAATAAGACGGCCATTTTTGTGTTATTGTTAGGTACTTTCTATTTTAATTTCCGTTTTGTGTTTTGAAGTTTTGTATTAGAACTATATTGACAAGAATGAAAAAATTTTAGATACCCAGCGCAATAGGATTAATAGGCTTTGTAGAGGCTACCTCATAAAGTCCATTTCCCGCTGAATCTGGCTTCCAATCAGTCCACTAGATGTGTATCGACTTAAGAGGCTGCTTGTTATCTCAAAAACGCAATATGAATAATACATAAGTGACCGGCAATGTACTCGCGCTCTCTTAAATTGGCAATGTTTAATTGACGCAAAGCTTGAAATGAAACAAGGGCTCCTTTCTTCAGTGGCCTTCTGTAACTGCTTTTTGTGCAGACTGTACAAAACAGATAGCATAACGGAATCAATTTAGGTCGCTGTCTTTACATTAAACGCTTGCACGAAGCTGCAAATGAATACTTACTTAAAAAACACTTTGGTAAATTAATAAGTTCTTTTAAGCACTTTCTATTTAACTAAGTGTCCCTTTAACCTAGGACAACATAACTTAATTTAAGTAGATATTGAAAGTGCCTAAAATAGCCAGTAGTCAGGTCTTTAAGTTTATATCTAGGCTCGATTTAGATATTTCGTAGCTGATCACTGATTAAATCTCATACACATATTAGTAATTAGAAATGTTAATATACTGTGGTCACTAGTAATCAAACGACAGTCTACGTTTTTAATTGTTTGAAATGATGCCCGCAGGGAATTCATCCTCACGCCTTAAAACCTAAATGGTGCGGTTTCAGAGAAACTTTCTTCCGCGAAAACTTAGGTTGTGGAATGAGCTCCCTGCCAAGGCTTTTTTAAGGACTTCAGTATGGGGTTTTTCAAGAAAGAATTTATTAAGGGTCAGCTACGCGCGAGTGATGTCCCAGGTATTACAAGCGTCCATAGGCTTTAGAGACCGATTACCAACAGGCGGACCGTAAAATTGTTTGCCACCTTTGTGGTAAAAAAATAAATTATTATTACCCGACTCACACTATTGGTTGGGATATATTTATGTCAGTATATAAACACCTATATTAGTTATATTTTGCATCTATACCATAAAACAGTTACGTGCTTTCATCACTTTGACATGCCTATCTACCGATATATTGTGTACAAAATATTTATATAATATAAGCGAGTAGGTACCTAAGATGGGAACCATTAAAGTAATTGCAGGCCATTTTATACCTACCGTAACATGAAAAATAAGGGGCGGTCGAAGGCGGTTTACCAAGAAAATTATCATTTCTGCACGTCAATATGGCGTCGAAATGCCCAATTCTTTAAGTTTTTGATCGAAGCTTCCAGATGATAATTTGGAGTGGTAAATGCAAATTGCTAAATTATGGAGTACAAGATCGCCATTTCGATAGTGGTTACATAATCGTGAAAGTACCCTTTCGTGTCTGAACGCGCTGTAGGGTATTATTATAATACAGGCAAGGACGACTCTGTGGGATGTAGCTACCTGCCATACTAAATAAGTCCCGATGTAAACAGGTACCTATATAATTGTATGGTGAATTAGGTAGGTATGCAAAATATTTTAGGTTCTATAGGTATACTCTTTGACTATTTCGCGTAAAATTTTTCTTTTAAAGTTACAATAGCATGTTAAATTTTAATTTAACAAAATTTATAATGTGTATGACAGCGAGTGTTTTAAAGTAGGTAACTAGTACTTGAAGATACCTGTATAGACGAATATTT
This sequence comes from Apoda limacodes, assembly GCA_946406115.1. Classification (NCBI taxonomy): domain Eukaryota; kingdom Metazoa; phylum Arthropoda; class Insecta; order Lepidoptera; family Limacodidae; genus Apoda; species Apoda limacodes. Next base: position 11,658,576 of record OX291554.1, read on the forward strand.
ATACCAGAAATAAGTTTCGTTATAAATTTTGGAGTTCCGTCCTTAAAAGCGAAAAAACGGACACCTTTAAATTGTAAGATCACTTCGTTTTTAATCTGTACGACCAATCGGCTGTCTGTCACAGATATTATGAATTGAACTGAATAGCTTTCTTATAGGTTACCTAATAAAAGACAAAACAAGCTCAAACTACTTATATACCCTTAGACCTGCGCCGCGGCGTAAGCTATTGAGTTGGTTTGGTTGTGTACAAGCTACCCTGGCTGGGCATATTAGGTCAGGGTATGGTGTTATTATCATCAGATTTACTTACATATATATAAGTGGAACAAATAGCACAATATATATCGATAGTATCGATACCTTACTAACCATATAACGTGTAGTAAGTAAGTAAGTTCAATAAAAGTGACTAAACTATTAAAAATTTTCAACTCACAACAAACGAAAGTTGATAAGATGACCTTTAGCTTAAGTAGAACAGTTATCCCTAATATCTTCACTAACCCTAGTCAATACATCGCAATCCCTTTTTGAAACCAAGGTTATATTGGATATACGTTACTTACCCAATACATTAAGGACGCAATAAAAATTGGACGTCCCAAGAGGATTAGAAGAAACCCTGACTTATGTGACACGTGAAAGTCTTGGGGAATTTCGTTTATAAAGGGAGACAACTTTATATCACTTAAAAGTCAATTTTATACAGCACGAAATTTTATAAAAGGCAATAACAACACATTATGCTATGCTTTATATGCTCATGCCCATAACATCAATATGATGTATACATCAGCTGGTATATCGATATATTGCTCAATAAATCAGTTATAGACACTTTAAATTCAAGCTCATAGACCGTATAATTCAGATAATACTTGAACAACAAAGACACAATTAGAAAATTTACACTGAGAGCAATAAAGGCAAATGCACTCAAAACTATTGACGCAAATAATGTTAACACAAAGAAAGCCGCTGAAATCAACGCTAACAAGACGCAGCTGTCGCAATCTCTCAAACAACTTCCATTTTGAAAAACTCGCGGCAGTTTTCGAAAATAGATATAAAATGTGTCACTCCTTCCACGATAAATCAGCCATGATTAATGTATCTGTTAGGAACGAAACGATACCGTGTGACGGGGCAGTACCTCATTGGGTGGCGCGGACGCCATATTGCTCAGAGCTTGTACCTGTCAAACTTTGAAATATGGCCGCTTGCTTTCACTGTGTTTGTGTTCGTAACCCTTGTCTTTAAATACTCGGCTCGTCTTAAATTAAGCCGACCTAGGGCATCGTGAGATAAGCTGAAAACCAATTGTGTAACCGCCTAAGGGAATTACTAAAATTGTCCTAGGTATCGAATAATTGAAAATTTCAAAAGCTGCATAAACGATTTTTGACAATTATTAGTAGGACAAAAATTAATTAATGGCATTTATATTTCAGATACTTATTTAATATATTGATAATTTCATGGTGTTCTATATATTATCTAAAAATATACCTACTTAGAATAATATAACATATTGAAAAAACACACAGTCACAATGCAAAAATAGTACATAATATACTGGCCAGGATAAACTATAATTTTATTTGAATGAAACTGTATCTCTATACTTATTTAATTTCATGGAACTTTCCAATTTATCACGCTTTGTTTGCGACGCGTAAAATTATGTGGTATTCTTACAGGTAGTAAATTAACGAAAATATAAAGCAAATGATTTATTATTTGACACTTAAAGCCAAAACATTATGTTATCTATTGTAATGTTCAATTTATAATAGTAATAAATGTGACAGATAAATTGATCCCACGCCATTAAGATAGCTTTTTTCTGTTTTAAGGATATATTCACATGTTTTATGGGATTATTTTGGAATACTCCCACGACGTTTCGAAATTTATTACAGGGATAACGTTTCTGTATATATTTTTTTCTAGTACTGTTTCAGTGTCTAGGAGCACATAAATAAAAAAAATAGGAATGTACTATGTATCACTATCTAGTAATTGTTTTGCTCATCGATTTACTACCTAAGGATGACGCATAAGCAATCCATTAATGGCATATCTAAAACTCCGCTAAAACGCGCCCTTAGCGGACTTTGCATTGAGTTATGATTCAATACTAAAAATTAATATTGAGTATTATTTCTTTGAATGTCACACGTATTGAAGTAGATAAAACTGGCTAGTTAGTGTTCCACAATTTCAGTAGCTATTTGTTCGGCGTGTTGTATGCTTGGTTGTTTGTAGTATATCGATGGTTTTGCTAATATGTTGGTTATATTATGTTACTGAAAGTATTATGCAAGGTAATACGACAATGGCTTTAGTCACATTACGTTAGTATGTTACTGGAAGTGTTAGCAAGGTAATATAACACTAGCTTTGGTCACGTTAGGTCAGTATGATACTGGAAGTATTAGCAAGGTAATACGATAATAGCTTTGGTCACATTACGTTACTATGTTACTGGAAGTGTTATGCAAGGTAATATGACAATAGGTTTGTTTTCATTGCGTTAGTATGTTACTGGAAGTGTTGTGCAAGGTAATATAACAATAGGTTTGGTCACATTAAGTTAGTATATGTTACTCGAAATGTTATGAAAGATAATATGACAATATTTTTGGTTTAATTACGTTAGTTAGTTACTGAAAGTGTTACGCAAGGTAATTTGACAACAGCTTTGATCACATCAGTTAGTAGGCAACTGGAAATGTCATAAAAGGATATAAGAGTAGAGGTTTGGTCATATTAAGTTAGTATGTTATTGGAAGTGTTACGCAAGGTATTATGATAACAGTATTTGTAAAAAAAATTTGCTTGAACCATAGTTTCAGAAGATGTTTTACTCATGAGGACCAAGATTCTTCACATTAATATATTATTTTCAACGTTATGCTTATCTTGTTAGGATTCAATATTACTTGAGTTCCTTCCACAGATGCATCACACATTAATAGAATCGGCAATCTAGTAAAGTGTCCGATTACGAAACCCTCAATTTGCAATTTGACGTGGTTATTTAGACGATGTTTGGCTTCATATCATTTTAGATACAGTGAAATAATGTTAGTATATGAGTACAAACTATTATTCTTTAGTTAGTAACAAAGCATCATACAACCAAAAAATACAGACCGTAGATGCAGAATAATATATAAACTTAAAGCAGTATAGGCGTTAAATATTATAATAAAAGAAACACGACTTCCTCGCAGCTTAGTTATAAAAGAAACACGAATCCCTCGCAGCCTAGTTGGTGGTGTGGCCTGCTGTGAGGGTGTGGGTTCGATTCCCGCATTGGACAAACACTGATGTGATAAAAAACATTTGTGTTTGTCTTAAATCTGGGTGTATTTATGTATATATTTACTAAAAATAAAGTAATATATATAACTATATCCGCTGTCTGGTATCCATAACTCAAGTTTTGCTTACTTTGGGGTCAGAAGGTGCTGTGTGTAATATCCAAAAATATTTATTTATTTATTTAAGGTACTAGAAAATTAACTCATACGTTTAATTTATGTAACTTGTGATTTTTTTTGGCTTCTCAATGATTCAGTTACTTTCTAACAATGTAAGCAAATTTAAAAACAACTAAATTACTTGTAAAGTCATATATTATTTGAAATTTTCAGTTTAACAAACTAAAGCAAAATCTTCCGCCTTTCAGATGTTCAAACTTTAAATCCAAGCTCAAGAATTCCTCCTTTGAAATTTTAAACGACATAAAGATACTGAACTGTACAGAGTCACTTACCTTCGAAGGAGTTAGTATTCAGTAGCTTAGGTTATCCAACTTGGGCGTATAGTTGTGTGAGTTAAGCTAGTCTTAAGTACGGCAACCGCTAAGATAAACAACTTGACAAGTAACTCTTAGTGGTATATGACATAATTACTGATTATACGTGCAGTTTTCTTTGAAGCTTGATGATAGGGGCTAACTAGCACCGGCATTGAATATTTTGGATTACGTATACATATATTATAATATATATATAAATACTATGTTTTATATTGTATATTCTGTATTTATTGGGTACTCTTTGTCTTTATATTAAGCAAAATTAATTTAATACTTTATTTGTTATTTGACTGTTTGTACCAAAATAAAATAAAATATAAAATAAATATAAGATACCTGGTTTTAGTATTCTTACCGTACGCCGGACCAATTAATGAACGGATCGCGTGCAGTGTTGTACAGCTTACATGTTTGTTTTTATATTTTATTTACTTTGTTATCATTATCTAACAAGGGATATTAGTTAAGTAAATAAGTAATAACGCATCTATGTAAGTTAAAAAGCTATAAAAGTGCACCACTGTCAAATATTATTAAAATAAGCTCACAATGCTCTAAATGTCTGAACATCAAAGCGAGGAAACTCAGACGTTGCAAAGTTCAGCATAAATAAATGAAAGCAGGCAGGGCTTTCTAAGTTGAAACACAATTCTTGCATTAAAGATTTCGATATAAAGAAACAAAGAGAGTTTTTACTCAATTTTAATTTTGAAGTAAAGAGTACAAGATAGGTAAGATTTAAAAATTATACCTACTATAAATATTAATTTAGAATAGCATGTTCCTTCTTTAATTTGAGGTAAAATATTTATAAAGTTGTGACTCAAACATGTACCTACAGTACCTACTTCTGTGAAAATAAAAATATAATAAAGTAGTATTATAGTAGTAGTAGTATATTTATATATATATATATATATATATATATATATATATAGCAAAGAAAAATGTATACATATCTGTGTTTGTTGGTTTATAATTCTAGAATGATTGAGAAGGGTTTGATTTGAAGGCCGGGCACAGCTTATCCAAAAATAAAGCAATAACAAATTGAAATACGATAGATTTCTTTGTATAAACATGGTGTCCTAAAAGTAAATACAACATACAAGACGATACATGTCAATAAAATGTTCCCTTCCGAACCTGTGTCAATAAAGATAAACCAAAACTAATATCAAAACACGAATAGGTACCTACGTGATAAGAAAACATTTATTCCCTATGTTTAATGCATGATTTGTCATAATTTTCCAGCCTTCCCCGCCTGGCCCGTTGTTTTGTAGCTCCGAGGAAATGGGCCGATATGATTTATTGTTTATCTTATTTATCTCGGACTAAGAGAAAAATGGTTTTGGGGGAAACATTGGAAATTGCTGCCGGTTTATTAACAAATATGCTACCGGTTACGAACCCAATATCTACTTGATTACCTTTGCTTTCGTAGAGGTACCTAATCATGACATGTTTAACAATTTCATAATATGAAAACATAGGTAATATTGCAATAAGCAATTCCTGGGACACAAACAAGTTTAAATTTCTTGTAGAAATACCTATATTAGAACTTTTTAACTATCAAATCAAAGTATGTAATATATTCATACCTGTATACCTACCTGTAATTTTAGTAACCCTACCTTAAATCTATATAAATAATAAATTAAATAACAATATGAGTTCTTTAAATTAACCCATAAATAAAATTAACTGATTTTCTTGATCGCTTAACCTCTTAAGTCCTCCCTACACACTGAGCGGTAATAAAGCCGCGAATCAAAAGTTGGCAGTAAATCACAATATGGCGTCCGCTGGGCCATGTTTGCTCTCGCCTACATAATCCGTTCATACGACGGTAAATCCATCCAACGCTGTCGCGTTCTGCACTAAATCATCATAAGAGAATCCCGCTACATGTTCTGTTCATACAAGTTATACCTACAAATATATCGTATTATCGATTTGATTTCGATGCATTTAAAACTTTATCGGTCGCACTAAGCGTAACTTTTATGTTGTCTGCCGAATATGGTGTAAGTATATATCTTATATGTATATCTTATAACAATACCTATAAGGTAATAATTTCGTTTCTGGTCAGTGGAAAACCCAATAATATTGTTCGCGTCCAAATTCATTGCCTAATGACCATCAGGTTTATTTTGAAGAGTATTTTATAGTAAAACAGAAATAACTAAATGTTTCAACGTGTTGGTGTTCAGGACATGGGTAAGTGCCTAATAATGTGGAGGTATATAGTGGTACTTTTTATATAATTAATTAATTAAAGAGTTATAGGTATTTACTCTTTTCCTGATCTTTCATTTTGCCGCTTATATTTATGACTATGATTTATGATTTATGATATTTATGACTCATGGGACATATAAAGAGCCACCTTAGTCCAGATATATAGCTTTCAGAAGCAGTGTTGCAACGACAGGCTCACCACCTGTCACGCAGGTCTTAAGTGGTTGGTGAAAAGACGCTGTCCCTCACACTATGATGTGGCTGTGTTTCAGGCCCCTAGTTAACACCTTTGGGAAATAATAACTTTGACGTTATTTAATACAAATATGATTTTCCTAATAATAGTTACCTATTGAATAGGGGGTTGTCGATTCTTTACATGTTTTGAATTTTGGAAGTGATTCTAATATCACCTGATTTGGCAAAAATAGAAAAAAAAATTTATTATTAACAGTGTATAATAAAAAAATATTTATTTTCAATATTAAATTTATTTATAATGTAAGGAATACTTTGAGACATATTATGGCCAAGAAAAAGACTGAAGAAGAAATTAAATAAATGGTACATTTTGCATAGTAAAATAAAGAATATATAATGTCTAAAAGATGCAGAACTAGTCAAAATGTTTGCTTGGCATTTAACCAAGTGAAGTAGTTTACTACAATCATATTCATTTAGTCCTCCCATTATTACCACTACCAGCGACAATTATGCAATTATCTGTACACAGTCCGCTAAACAAAAACAAATGAAGTCGTAAAACAAGAGAAATTAAACAGAACAACTAGTTATACATGCAATATTTGTTTGTAAAACATCGCAATTTTTAGTTGAGTGCCGTGAAGCATCGCTGCAATTTGGATTTTTCGCTTGATTCATGCGAATATCAGCGGGCCGCGGAAAGTGAACAAACAAGCGAGATTTGTTGCGCTAACAAAACTTTTTTTTGTTTTGACCAGTGTTTATATCAGTCAGATGTCTAACTGCAGGATTGTTTTGTTGACTGCTATGTTTACGGGGTTTATTGTCGCAGTTTGCGAAACATGGGATTAATCTTGATAAATCTAAGGCAATTTATTTTACAAAAACAATAAATGTTTATGAGTGTATTAGATAAATGTAACGAAATTCAATACAAATTTAATTGATAGCTATACTAAACGACTTAATAATTGATAGTCCATATTCTAATATATCTAAGGTGTTAATTATTGCAATAGGCGTTTTTCAATAAGTCAAATTTCATTATTTTTGACATCACTAGATGGTGCTATTAGCAAAATCTAACCAAATATGTATTAGGTACACACAAATAGGTGTTGCTAATCTGTCGAATGTGACGTTTATGGCTCTGAAATCTAAGGACCTTAAGGACACCGCTATCAAGCGATATTTTTAAAAACAAAAAATCGGCAAAGTGCGAGTCGGACTCGCGCACGAAAGTTTCCGTACCATTATCTATAAAAATGGCAAAAAAATCACGTTTGTTTTATGGGACCCCCCCTTAAATATTAGTTTTATTTTAATTTAATTATTGATTTTTAAAGTGACTATATAACTAAATATTCTGTGCATATTTTAACCCCTCGCACGCGCAAGGTCCCATTACGGGGTTAATGCGTATGAAGCACCTCATTAACTAAATAACCGGACGCGCAAAGCGTCTACCTGATGCCGATATCAATATCGAGTAAAATCGAGCAAAAAAATTATTATAATTATTATTAAAATTAATTATTTTAAATTGTTGTATAATTATAAATTATACAACAATATTTATTTTATTCTATTTTTTTTATTCTATTTTTTATTATTTCTTGTTATAGCGGCAACAGAAATACATCTTCTGTGCAAATTTTAACTGTCTAACTATCAAGGTAAAAAGGAAAAAAGGAAAAAATATGAAAACACCCACTAAAGTCGCGTTTTGTTCACCGACATAATGTACATTATCGCTTAATGTCAATTTCATCCCCCCGACCGACCTCGGCATGATCGTAAAACTATAGTTAGGCGGCCTCGAGATTTACTAACGGCCCCAGATGGCGATCTGGCTGTCCGGATAGCGAGATTAGTTTCTACGACCTCCCCTAATAGGGCCTTTCCCCTAACACGTCGCCGACGTCCCCGGGTTCGTCTGCGCCCGCAAGGATACACAAGGTATCAAAGAGTGCCGGGGCGCTTCTCGCCCCCACGCAATCGCAACCACACTCGCGTAACAGGGAACTCCCCTCCTGGCGGTGACTCACCTGCGGGTTCGAGGCTCACACCGGTCGAAGGGACACCCCCGAGAGCGACAACCTAAGCCGAGGCTCCCCCCGCGGGGAGCCCTTTAGCGTTGGGCACTATATGGGCTGAGGCTTCTTCAGAGTCTTGCCCCAAAAAGCCCGGTGAAGCAGTAATGGCTGCAACAGCCAACTGCATAGTCAGTCAGAAAAAAAACAAATAAACTTTACAAATAAGAATCGGAGCTTATTCTACACAAAAGATACCGGTACACGTATGAGTCGGTAAACTGGGTGTCCTGATCCGAACTTGGACGTGTGTGCTGCGGTACAATAGTTGCGCGAGCGCAGATCAACAACGTTTGTTAAGCGCGGCTGTCGACGTCAACGGCGAGGACGGACGGAGATTGAAACGATAGCTAGCTACGCCCGCCAACGTCGTCGAATTAGGTGGACGACGGACTTAGGTACCTCTCGTTAGTGAGAGATGTTGGTAAAAGATTCTTGCAATAGAAAGTCTAGTATATAAAAATAGTTATGTAGGTAATAAATACTAATTGAAATTTACGTAATTTTTGTTGTATTCAATGTGACAATGTTGTAAACTTCGAAGTGTAGAAATAAATATTTGAGATGGGATTCCCTATAAGAAAAAGAAAATATTCAAACTAAAAAAAACCCTACATCATAATCCTAAAGATATACATAAAGGTATCGTAGGTTGTTACTATATGTAAGACCTTAATCAATAAAAAAATAGTAATTGTCTCATTCTTGTTAAAACACAGCCCTTAGCAGTCGGGTAAAAAATATTAGATTTTTTTGTTTTATTGTGTAAATAGCTATAGAAATATATTCTATCTACATTTTTTAGAAAGCTTTATCATGAAATTTAGCAACTAAGTATTAGTATATTTATATCACAAGTCTAGGTATATAATTATTAGAAGATAAATGATTTCTTAACTTAGAAGACTCATAAGTACTTGAAGAAATGACACAATAATAATAATTTCTGTCTTAAAATCACTGCTAATACTTTGGTTTCATTATTTACTAAAAAATAAAAATATTTTATATTTTTAATGAGAATTATTTAATATTTTTCAAGTTGAGGCCCAAAACTAAATCATATAAATGATCAAAGTCTTAGTGGAAATATTCAAAAAAGGATCAAAGTCACTGTAATTGTGGCAGACTAGTAAAATAATCTTGAGCTTCTTGGAAGCAAAATTGTTTCAAATGTTGTAAATCACTGTACAGAGCCTTTTTAATTGGAATTAGCTCACTGATGAACCTGAGATATCTTACATATCTCAGGTTTATCAGTTACTGGAATTCTTCTATTTGCACGTTGGTCGACAATGACATAACTTTCCCAAGATCTATTAAATTATGGCCAGGAATTAACTGCAGTTATCATTGCTTTCAATACTCACTTCCCAGACTGGCCTTGTCGCAAATGGACATTGTTTTTTATAAAGGGTACTCAAATTTTTTTTATTATTATTTATTTATAACGTGAAAAGGGCGAGGTTTCACCCGCGACTCTCCAAAAATTCTTGCAAAATCTTCTGGAAGTTCACTAAATGTGTTTTGGTTTATAAGGCCAAAATCTTTATCACATTCCAGGTAGCTTTGGCCACGTTCTGGAAAGGTCACAGTTACTTTTTCAAAACGCTTTTTATTGTGAACAATGAAATGCAAATATCGGATCATTGTAAATATATAAATAAATATATCATCATTATCAGACATGACAAAAATTCTTTAAAAGGAACTAATTTACCGGCAAAAACAACAGCAAAATCAAAGGAAAACGAATGTTACTCCTAGAAATGTCATAGAGCAAGAGAACGTCAACTGACGTTTGACTATTCGTTCGAAAACATGTAAGAACGATCAAAGTCCTTGGTCTTACGAACTAGATGGCGATATTAACCTCAAAGCAGTTTTAGGGTGATTTGATCGTTCTTTCCCTGTGCTCTTCATATGTTTCATAATGTTTGATAGAAAAAGTTACAATACAACGATTGTTTAAGAATGTATGCTCCATTTGTGATTTGCTTAAACTGCGAATGTAAGAGATATGTTATTTGCTGACGTAACTGAACGAGTGATCTGGGTATGATTTAGTGAGGCAGCTGGTCCTGCAGACATTGCAATGTCTATTATGAAATATACTGGCTTCATGCCCACAGATACAAGCGCAGAGCAATTCAGATTGGATTTTATCTTTCCTATGATTCATTTAGGAAAATACGAGTTGAGTAATTAAAAGAATTTTACACGGTATTATAAATATTTGTAACATAATAATTGTTTAATTGCCTGTCGATAAAATTGTACTTAGATTTTAAAATTGTAGGTGAAATTCATTGTAATTTTTTTTCTTCTGTAAGTTTAAAAAGTTTTTTATTCAATTATTACAAATATTGATCCTTCCATCAAATTATTTTATTTGTTTGACTTGATACCTAAACTATGTAAACATTTTCTAAATCTTTTTTCTAGGGGCTGAAACCTACGCATTGGTATTAAAGCAAGGTTTGGAAAAAAATTAAGCACCAGCAATCCACATCTTCTTTGTATTAAATTATACCTACGGTCTTCACCTAAGGAAACACGTATTTATTTATTAACATCCAGAGGTGCTACTATAACAGTAAACTGTAGGATCTGAATTTAGCCTTTGTTAATTTGTCACAGTGAATTAGCCACCGACCGAGACGGGGTAACAGATAGCGCTAGCATGTTGCACCCTGCGACGCGCCAATATGCTCGTAAATGTCCTGCTCTGGGAATTTAATACACACTATGTCTCTAGATGCATATCTGTTCATTTCTAATGTTTACACCACGTAGGTGTTAAATTTTTAAAGGTCAATTTATCAGGAATAAACAATAGTATTGTGAGAATATTTGTTGGAATGAATACTTGATTTGTGACCCAATTTTAGTATTAATCAATATTGTAATGAAATTTGAGCTAAGTTTTATGTACCATAAAGAAAATAAATTGAAAATTGGCAAAAACTACAGATTTCTTTGTGATTATTTTCTATTGCAAAAATTTAATTGCTTTATGGTTTTGCAAATAACAGACTCTGGAATTATAATGTCTATATATAGTTTTTTATTATTTATTTGAACTCAATTTTCTCGATGAAAATTCAATTCTACTGTGAACAATTTACCTTATTTTTACCCCTATTAAGTGCGTGTCGTACACGTATCAATTTAAGGCTCCATTACGCGTTAAGCTAGGGGAAGAAAGATAATTATTGCAAATACCTGTAAAACTTGTTTTCTTTGTTCAAAGTGATAACAGAATCACTACATATTATTTGTTTGTAGATACATTATTTAATTTTTGTTACGCAGTTGATACATCTATGTAAAAAACATACATACCTACTTATTTATAATTGGTGAACAATTTTCTATTATTAGTACACATACCTATCTGTTAGAAGATAAACTTATAGGTACCTCATTTCTGTTACAGCGCATGTATCTATGTTTTAAACAAACCTAAAAAATAATTAACCACTTATCTAAAAGCATTACACACTAGAAACTTTGGGTTTATATATTTTTTAAAGACTAATATTCATTCATGTTTATTGACACTAAAATGCCAGCACTATTCCTTAACTTAGTATAATCTGTGCCATAATAGTAACTTTCAACCTAAAGCATGTCCATCATAAAAAGTTCTTATCTTAAAAAAAAGTACCAAACAGTAACATCATAAAAAAGTTCTACAGCTTTTACAAACTGCAAGCTTTTACCTTTGTCCAAGCACAAAAGGCGAGTTGCGCAAGTTAACGGTCAACTTTCTAAAATTCGATATTGTTTGTCTATTGTTCGAAATAAAACTATCTTATAGTAAGTTAACTGTACTTTTAAAAATAGCATTGTATGGAATCCGGTTTTGGAGGCTATAGTCGGGTTTTGATCGATATTACTTTACTATAGCAAAAACTAAACCCTTAAAAATAAAAAAAAAAGATAAAACGTGGAATTAAAATATATATATGAAGAAGATATATACAAGAATATACAATATATTCAAGAATATGCCAGACCTAAAGTTACTTAAATACATAAGTGGCGTTTTGTTGACAAGTATTCTATGTACTGGATACGCTATATGCTCTCTAAGCGTTGTTGACTAAAACTTAATGTACTTAATGCGCTTTATGCTGAATATGGCGTCGATTCAGGTCCGCATTCAACGCATTGGTTACACATGCTCGGGATGTGGAGCAGTGGATCCGCTGTCAAAATAGTGAACGGCCATATTGTTTGTTTACATTTGGTGAACATAATGATTTCAACGCCTATGCGATGTCATAGCTCTCAATGTTGTCAACAAAACGCAGTTATACTAAGAATTGTACTAAAGGTAACCGATGACAATGACTACATTTAACTAATGTTAATATAGATAAAAACCTATTTTAATCGGTTTATAAAACGGAGTAAAAAAATTTATTAGTTGGTTGCATAAGAAATATTTCCGTATCAGTGTTGTTTCACACTCAATTGGCGCATCACAAATTTATACTATTCTCTTATTGAAACATCGCATCATAAAGACGTTATTATTGTCTTATATCATCTCAATAACAAATAAATTTTATCAGTTCATTAAGCCTAATACACGGTCCGTGAATCATCGATTCAGATTAAGAAATCAATTGACTTAAATCGTATACAAACTTGAGTATGGAATGTGCGACTTTAAATATTTCCATTCGAAAGATTGAGCACAATTTTTATTTGATGTAAATTTTATTACTCAACTTTGGATGTTCTAAAAAATTTTATTGCAGTTTCCTTAAGACCACGTGGATAAATGGGATATTACATAAATTAATGGTTAATCTTTTTTTAATTAAAAAAGTATTTTATAATGAAAATGATATGTATTCATTTAGGAAAAATAAGTAAATAAATAAAGGAAAGTATCTAATAAGATTTTGGCATATGTGGATGAGTTACCTACATATCTATTATAACTATATTAAATATACTTATTTTTATCACAATATTATGATATGTACCTCGCCAATTCGAATAAATAATGGGCTTAAAAAATGCATCTATCACATAAAATTGGGTCTTTGCATTTATGATAACAATTGTAGTTTTTGTCCAAAAATCTTCATACACATAAATGTATGCAGTTCATAAGAATCCAAGAGATTATACTGCCGTATACAGAATTCCCACCTAATAAAAGACCATGTTACGTGAAGGGAGCGTAAGACACGCCATTACGGGAACGTCCAATCTAACTAGGCCTCTCACTACCTTCTGAAAGTTGACGTATTGTGCAGAAAGGGGAAGATGAATATACTGTCACAGTTCAGGCTTGATTGGTGAAGTTGCCCGGCAACGTTTCACGTTGAACATTAATTAGTGCGTGCTTCAAGTTCTTATGTATAAGGGTGTATATTCGTGAAATTGTTGCCTCAGTATATTAAATAATTATAGGTACCTACTGAATTAAAACAAACTAAGAAAGAACTTAATTTTTTGTACAAACAATATTTTAAAATACGAGTATGAAGTCACTTGTGGTTCGATACAAACTTTGAGAAACCGAAAAAAGATAAAATACAGATATGTTAAGCACTTAGATATTTCTAAAAAGAATTCATATGATTCATAGAATCAGGCGTTACTTTGCGGAAATTCATTATTATGATAAAATATTATTACCTTGCAAATCCGCTAAAAACAATTAAGTAGCACTCACGTGGAGAAGTACACAATAATATTTTATCAGAATTCATATGAATTATATTCAGTAGTTACATTTATAAATATAGTTAATTCTGTGTGCTTTTGGTAAGTACTAGTTATTGAATAAAATACATTATAAGTATCATCGTATGTTGAATTTCTTTTTTGAGAATTTATAAGCCATTTATTAAGATTATTTTTAAGTGTTTATTAAAATGTCAATAAATTAAAAATCATTTACTGGGAAGTCACAACTTGTTGCCTATACTACATACTAGTATAGGTGAGAAAAATACGCTTCTTTATAGAGTTGATATTATTCAGTTGAATTAATAAAATAAATAACATCTTGAGATCTGTATCAAAGAACATATATAGGTATGTAGGTATAAGTAGTATTCGTAAAGTTTTTAATGTTTACATTAGTGATTGAAAAGCCTGGTTAAACCGGTTTTTTGTCAAACAGTACTTACCGGTCGTTTATAGAAACCTATACTAAAAATTATGTTAAATACTGTCGCTATATAGCTGTCTACACTATGCAATATTTATAAGTATCATAATTACATTACAATAAAAAACTAGTAATTTAAAAACAGCACTTGAGCCGGTTTTACACCGGTCTTAAACCGGTGGAAAACTGTACCGGTTTTTTAATCACTAGGTAGTTTACATATAACACATTTATATTTCAGGACATATCAGCTGCAGATTCTATAAAATGTTTGCTGACCTAAAGGTCCACTATCAGTCGAAGCAATTTGATGTAGAGATTAATGATCGGAACAATTTATTGTCAATTATCGTAACTAACGCGTGCGGGGACCAATTAACACGCACGAGCTATTGCAAATTAGAATAGCTACCTATTTACATAGCTATAACAATGACTGTATACAGAAATTAAACCTACAATTACCTATATACATATAAAGTCATTGATCGTACCTATTTACTAAGGTATTGATTGCCGACTAGATGATCCCCACTGATTCATCCACCGAAAAAATATTTTCGTGCAAACTTTGCATCGGATTCAAAGTATTCTTAATCCTTTTCTGTTCCTACAGCTGTCTCTGTGCCAAAAATTAACTTGACAAGAATTGATCATTCTTGTGGAAACTCGTGACCGGGATAAAAACCACTCTATATCCTTTTTAGTCCCTTCAGCTATTCCGGTGCCAAAAATCTTGTTGCTTCGTTACAACGTGAAAGAATAGTGACTTATTTCTTCGGAAGAATACTTATTCTATTAAGAATCAAGGTTACCCAGGGAAACTGTATAGTTTTATATTTGCTAAAGTTTTTCTAATGATTACTTCCTATACATACAAAGAAACAAATTTTACCTGTTCATAAACGTTATAATGTTGCAAAAGTAAGGGGCTTATGTGGGCACATGGTACCTATCTAAGCCGCGTTTATAGTTTGTAACGTTCTTAAACATATTTTATTTTAGTTAGTTAAAGACAGGAAACTAGTCCCAAAAGTATATCTGTGACGTATAAAGACACCAGGCCTTTATATATGTATACATTCTAGCATTCCGGTCCCAAGATTCTCCGTCTTGCATAGTTACGGAAGCCCATTGCATAAGCCTTTGAGCCGGTCCTCGACCCTTAATTGGAATACAAAAGGGACTGTCAGCGATCCTGAGATAGTTCAGAGCCTGCAAAGGTAAGCAACATTGTCCTTACGTTTTTGCTACCAATTTAGAAATAATTTAATTTTCATTTACACTAACTTAAATACAGGCTTTTTTTGTTAAAAAAGGATAAAGTAATTAATTATTTATAACCTAAACTAATACATATTAGGTATCGTTCATTAAAGTACCTAGTGAGGGACAAAAATATTTAATTGCTTGATTTTCAAATTAATATGACTAAAACATACAAAAATGACTGTCGACCTCTAAATATATAGTATAATTGTAAATAGAATTCTCTCTATAGGTCCTTGTAAATTTTTATTTTTTTAACATATTTTTAATTTAAGATTAATTAGTACATAAGATAGGTAACATCTTTAAATGGAGTTTCATTAAAAAAAAGATCACTGATATAAATTACTGTAGGTATGTAACAGCAGTTTTAGTAAAACAATAAAATCGTACATCATCTTAAACGAAAATCCTTTATAAGGAGAATTTTGCACAAAACATTAAAATTCAAGTCGAGGATTAATAAAGATATAAATAAATTTAAGAGCAGCGAGAATGTGGGTCTGCCGTTACGGATCCGGCTCTCTTTATGTGCATATCGAAGATGGATGGCGCGTGTGTGCGACGCAGTATGGAGGAGGCGAGACGGGGAAAGAGACGGGAGGGGAAAAGCTTACACCGCACTCCGACCCCTCCACCGCTCACTATAATGGCCGCGACCACTAGCCCCGGCAGACGACAAAAATGCCATAATAATGGCCCCTGAATAGTTTTTACTGCAAAGCTCCAAATAACCGCTGAGCCCCTAGTACGTGACGAAATGCTGGCCATCCCTCTTTTATTGAGAAATTCGTCAGTTTTATTCGTTTTAAATAAAAAAAGTAAATGGCGAAAGGGTTGGCATCCAGTTGCGTCATTTCAAACACTTGATAAGTATCGTATGAGAATTTTTTCGGTGCAAAATTTCATCGAAGCTGCTTCGGAGAGTAATTCGGTGAATGCAACGTTTTTATTTGGCTTTAAGAATGGTACGGTCACCTTCAAGACGTTTAATGGTGATTCAACAAAAAATATGTTTTCATTTGGATTGGGGGCTACGTGGTCTTGTATTTTTCTTTTTAATGAATTGCGTCTCATTTATAAAATATCTAATGCTTTCCACAGTCTTTAATTTTAAATTTAAGAATAAGGTATGTACATAATGTCTTAATCATATAGAATGGTACACAAACAAAAACAACCGAAAACTTATAAAAAGAAACCAAAAACATCAGAAAAATATACTGATCTGCTAAATCACCTAGCTACCTAAAAGAAATTGTCTTAAAAAATTCGGAGCTTAGCGGTTTGTTACTAAATTATTAATGTCCAATTAAGGATTAGTAATAACCCAAATAACCAAATTAAATAATAATACTTTCCTATACATTTAGAAATAACATAATATGATCTACATATATTCCATTTTGTTTAGGAAAATACCGAATAATTTGTAGGGTTTGGTTTTTTAACCGCCAAAAAGACAACCTTATTAATTTTAACCACTGGATGCTTCATGCTACAACTAACAGCTAATTAGAAACAAAGATCTGCTAATAATTGCTCATGTTATTATCGAAGCGGCATTATTAGAAGTCGCAAAAGGTAGACCAATTAAAAGTTTCCCCGAATGTTACAGCAATGAAGTCCAAAATGAGGCCTCGCCAATTATACCGACCCTCAGACTTCTGCCAATTACCTACGTTCCAGCTACGCAATTGATAAAAAACCGTAAAAAAGATACCAAAACAAATTTCGATCACCAATGTCGAAGCACAAGCGGTTGTGGTCAAAACTTTTAAGAATACATGTTAACTGTAAATAATTATATAAAGATAAGTGACCTGATAAGTTTTACAAGAAAGGCAAAGAATTTGCACTCATAAGAAACCGGGTAGTAACCATAACAGGAATCCAACATTTTTACGAAATCTCTTTTATTTATGAGTCGACTGGTAGCTGGAAAAAAACTAGTTCGCGCTTCATGTATGAACCATGACGCGGTCACAAGAACAATAACCAAAAATAATTCATATTCCGAGCGCGCTGCAAATATCCAGCGCCGATTTACGACTTGCCTCTCGACTTCTCTCTCTCGACCGGTATCTTAGTTACTTTCAGAAATAATTGGATTTCGATTGTGCGAGAAAAAGGTCCCGTGGTACGTCATTACTGAATCCCTTTTAAAGACTTTATAAATCGTAATTGGGATCGGAGTATGTGTCGAGTGCTATCGCAGCAATCGGTCGTGTCTAACGCTTCAATATTCAAGTTTAACGAACGGTTCTCCTATTTAGCTTCCTATAGGGGCGGCTCGAAGGGAGCTTTGGGTAGCGAGTTAGCGACACCTGTATGCGTTATTGTACAACATAAATCGTGCGCTCGCGATTCAGTCGCTTCGCTTGGTTTATTGAACTCCGGTTTCAAGATAAGTTGCAGCTTCCAAGGAGTAGCGGTGAAAATATGTTTAATTTTTCCAAGCTCGTTTGCATTTCCTGTTCAAGTTCGTGAGTGAGTGCGCTTGACTCATAATTAATTCAATTCAAATCACGACATCGCCCACAAACGTTCCAATTTATCTGGAGTCTGTGTGGAGCCGTATATGGAAGGCATTGTGCTATCGTGCTGTTTAGATTTCTCTTACTTTTCTGTTTTATGGCGAAAACTTTTAACCACTTTACCGTATAAAATAATATGTGACTATTTCTGTAGTGATGTCGACAATAATATATGCATCACAAGAAAGCTTAATAATTTTAAGTTTGAAACAGCTTAAAAGTATGTTATATTACCCACTCGAACCTAAGTGTCATTTATATATGTATATATATTGAATGTATGGGTCCCACTCCTAATTTAATTACACATTACAGATAGTTAAATCGCAATGGTTAGTTAGATATTTATTAGAAAATATTTTCAGTTTTTAAAATAAATTTAAGTAAATTCTATATGCCAAATGGGTCGTTATAAATATATCACTTGTGGAAGAAAACAAAAAAAACCTAAAAGATATAGGTGACTTTACATTGGCTGCTTAAAGTTAGTATGACAGTAGCTTATACATATCTCAGTAAAATTCCAACTTAAATAAAAATGTATTTCGTATTTACCACACAATACAAATTTTTAGCATTACTATCTTTTCTACATCTCCTAAAATGCTTATTTCTACGCTTACAATGGAAATGTCCCATCTATAAAGAAAGCAGTGCGCAGGAGTGCCGACAACAGTGGCATTGGAAGATGGGAAGGCAGGCTGCAGTCCTAATGAGGCGAGCTCAAGCAACCGGCCGCTGCCCCCAACGCATGCTCAGTAACTGTATGTGGGTAGGTATGAATAATGAATTTCAACGCCCATTTCAATTACAACATTCTCATAATAGATTTTATTAGATAAATTGAAGATAAACTTTTTAATAAATTCTTAACACGAACACAAAAATTTAAAAAATCTTTACTACGGAAATTATAAATACAGAAGGAGCAATAAATCAAGACTAAGAAAATATTTTTTTAACAACACAAAAAAAAATATCATGTGAGTGTATAAAATGCATGTTATTTATGAAATAAATCAATTTATTAGCTTTCAGAATTAAATACCTAATAAAGCTTAGGTATCAAAACATACAAGTTTATACTGATTATTATAGATCGAAAGTAAATAATATACTAATTTTCTAACATGTACTACTTTCTACACAGCAACTGCTGCCATTTAAGAAGAATATAACCCTAGTGTATTATTCGGAGTAAATCAAAACGTCATACTTATATATACCTACATAGAGCTTTTTGTAACGCAGAAATTGAAGTTTTCTCTTAGCTACTTACTGTTAGCCCTTTAATAGGTTGAAGGGTAAGTTATTTAAGGCTCCTGAAATCGAAAAGGTGTTTTAATAAAATGTATTACCAAAGAGGTAATTCTTTTGTGCTAAAGCAACCAGCACACGCTTTTAAACGAATTGCTTCGCATTACAATAAAAACTCCTATAGGCCCTTTCACACATTCTAATGTGCACAATGCTCGTTCATTTGTCGGGGGCTAGCACGCAGAGGAAATATTTTCCCAAATCCATACAGCCTTAAGGATCTCATAAAGTAGTCGTTTTCCCCACGCGAAAGTATGGAAGTGAGATTTATATTGGGGACTTCGGTCTCGAGCCCGGGCTTTGTTATGATGAATTGACACTTTTTCAGAGCTACCTACAAATTTCAACTCCGACATTATACGCACTCTGAATGAACAATGAGAAAAGCCTTACCGTCGTTATGACTTGGAAACTTTTAATGTTCCCAATGAGGTAAGGCGTTCCATAAATATTCCTATTCACGAGATTAGCGGCTCCGGAAGTTGCCTAACACGTTACCTTAATTAACTTTGACCGTAAAATTTAAATTAAATTAAAAAAAAAATACGTTATCTCACAAGGGAGATACTGTTGCATAATTAGGTTACAAAAAATTCAAAAAAAGTGTTTTGTTACAGAAATATTAATTCGTTAAGGCAGGAACTGAGATATGAAACCGAGCGAGCATGCAGAACTAAGCCCAGCCTATTTATATTTAAATTTTTCCCTCATTAATGCCTTAAAAAAGCTTGTGTTAAACGGTAGGCCGGTAAAAAGTATAAACACACTATAAATATAAAGAGTGGACTGCCTACCATGGCTCGTCGTCACGAAATCCTTTTTGCATCTTTGCATAACAAATACCATGTAGTACAGCTATGATTTCTAACTCCAGCTTTATCAAAAGTTTCAACTGAAAATGGTTTCTTCAGACGACTATTTAAGAAAACTTTTTTGCATTATATTTATAAACTTGGATACGAATTATAAAAAAAATTATTAAGTTTTAAATGTCATCCGACTGCTGAGAGAATATTTAACACCTTTTCCGAAATATAAATTAACGTTTTCAACAAAATCAAGTGTTTAAAGTGTTTGAATTATAAAGAATATTCATTCAACTCGTTATTCAACTTTGTGATGACTTCATTTGATGGATAAAGATATAGTAAGTTGTCTAAATTATAATAATAAGCGGGCGTGAGCTGAATCGATGCGATGCTTGTCTTAATAAAGCTATTAAAAATAACTTCGATATTCATCCACTGCGTCCACGCCAAATGCCAAAGGGTTACTGGCCATGAAATGTACCTATTTACTGTTGTACTATATAATTATCATGCTTTCATATAACATATAAACAACGGTACAGTAATACGTTTAGTACACACATTGCCTTATAAATATTCTAAAACAATACAGTGAAATAACTTAAGAAAACATAAAATATAGGAACCACCAACTAACAATAGTAACTCGACCGTATGCATAAAACGTATACAAATTTAATCAAAGAAGAATCTATTAGTAAAATGAGAAGTACGGAAGGGAGCGCACCTATACATATTCAACGAGGTACTGCATCACGAAGAGGCCAATTTATACGGCAAGTCCTGAGAGTATCATACTTTTACCTCGGCCATATGTAAACTGGACTATTTCTTAGCCCCATCAGATACAGATTCAAAGTAATAGTAGAGGCTAATAAATAGGATTTTATCATTTTAAATCTCCAATTTCGTATTAAATACTTAGGTTGCTAAACTTAGTACGCATAGTATGGATACCTAGTAAAATACGTAATAAAATGTGTTTTTATTGCCTTATATCCCATATATCCTAATGGTACTACTGCAGATAGGTTTAAAGTATCGTCATCTTCATGAAATATCGGTAATTGATGTGCAATGTATTAATTATTTTTACCGAAGTAAATCAGTGTAGAAAAATATACTTAGTTTACCTATATATATATATACATTCCTAACTACACATACATGTTAAAACAAATTTATTTATAAAGAAGTTATATACCACACCTGGTAGATATGACTTTACAAAGCTAGCTTGGCTTGCCTAAGTTCCTTTACAGTCCAAGTTTCCTTTAAAGTATTAATCAAGAACCATGTCGACTTTTGTCGTTTTCTTTTTATTTTGCAAGTGAAACAGTCGCCAAGAATAATTTTTACTGCATCTTGCTTATATGGCTTATGTTGTGTGACAACTGTTAAAATTGATAAGTAAGTAAGTAAGTATATACACTTGCGTATTAGGTTGATAAGTACCTATACCTAAGTAAAGTCTTCACTATATTTGCGTTAATACTAACTTACTAAATTTATAGTGAGTTTATTAGTTTGTTTAGTACCATGTGTCCATATAAGATTGAATCTGGTATAATTTTTGTTATACCATGTATTTAAGTATATTTTTTTACACCATGTACCTATACGTGTATGTTTTTTTTCATAACAGGTTATAGCCTGAGACTACCCTGGTCGATGTTTATTTCGAGCTGTCATAGTTTTTGTACAAAATTGATACCTAAATAAAGTAATTTTATTATTAACTACAATTTTATATAATCTGTTAGTTTTAATACTCGCTGGTTTTCTAGCATGAAACATTACATTCCACTTTAAAAACATTACATTTTAAAACATCCCTTTTAAAAATCACCTCGTATAAAGGAGCGGTGGAATGAAACTCCTATTTACCTACTACCTACTACGAACTTTTCCCCTATATACCCCTATAGACGATACTGTTTCAAAACGCCACAACTCACTATTCCTTATCTATTTGTAGGTACATATTTGTAATCGCTTGTAAGTAGTTAACATATACTATACGTCGTAATTGGCCTTGGTATTAAAAAACAAAAATTATAGGTATTGTTATTAATAAAAACACAGTCTTTGAATGACACCGACCGCCAATTTATTAAGGCGTTATTTATTATAATAAAAAAAAGAATGTCAATGATAGATGTACTTATACAGCGCTATGTACAGTTTTCTGAACTTTGCCAATTTTAAAAACCTATCAACTGACAAAACTACTACTAAAATAATTTAAACGTGTGAACATGTTGCGAATCATTTTAGTATTAAATTTATCTGTTAGTTGTAGGTCACTACTTTTTAAAAGTGCCAATGTTTATAAAATTGTCAACTTACCCATATAGGTATGATATTCTATATTTTGTTCAAAATAAAAATGAAATAAACTGTAAAAAAATGTATAGCATTTTTTATTGCTTTATTTACAAAAGTAGCTAGGATTCAAACACATTTCATTTCCTATTATCCACTTTTAACGGATTATTAAAAAAACTTCAAACTTAAACTAGTTTTAGTTAATTTCTGGCCGTTAACTCTGATATTTTACCTAAAACTTAGTAATTTTATAATATTTATGTTGTTATTAAATCAATTCGGTAGTATTATAAATACTATATATAGATTTTATACATACATATATTTAAGCTACCAGTAGCTACCTACTAAGTCTTGGTGACATAATCCAAAAAGCTTCTAAATTTATCTTGGCATACACTAGACTTTGGCCAGGGTATTGTTGTATTTGCCTTGTATGGACTTAATTAAGGAAACAGGCACGTCGCTGCATGTATATACTGGAATTCAAAGATAGCTCGATCTAAGTTCCATATTTAGTAAGAGGTTAAGAAGGTTATGTAAAGGTAAACACACTACACAAAATATGTTACATCGTTATATAAAATAAAATAGTAAATAAATGCCTTTACCTAACGTCTAGTAACATAAATGCGTACCGACCTACATAAATTTTATCAAATTGTCAACGATCATTTTACCTCCTAGACTCCCTACTTAATTATATTATTTCAAATTTCAAATTAACGAAAATTAAAAAAAAAAACTATTTCATTCAATTACTGGAGGTAAGTAGTTGAATTAGTGTTGAAGAATTTACTTTTAAATAAAATAAAATTTTGTTTTTAAATTTGTTTTAATGTCATCCGTGACGTTGTACAAAGTGATATGTACCTATGATATGATACCTATGATATTTGAATGCGTAGATAAAAAATCCTACGTAGGTACATACATACATGATTTTTTGTGTTAACTATTGCCAATACCATGTTTTTACTACCTATACGTAATATGTCTTTTTCTTTTATATTCCTATTATTATTCATTAGCAATTAATAGCAAAACTACACGTAATGAAACTAAAAGTTAATATTATTAAAGGTGTGTTTTGTTTAATGTTTTAATGCGTTTAATGTAATAATTCAGCCAAATTTTAAAGACATTTTTCTGTTGACACAGCTATAGGTATAAATCTTGACTCATTTCTATAGTTGGATTATTAATATTAAGCGGATAATGTACATTATGTCGCTGAAAAAACCGCCATTCTTATCACCTAATAGTCAATGTTAAATAAGCAGAGAGCAAAACTCTTGAAAAGAATTTGTCCGGCAGCAACTATCGCATGACTGGCTCATCTTTGTTGATATCAAATAAAAGAATTTCGGCAAAAAAATGCGCGCCATCAAAGTTTGAAAATTAATTCAGCACCTTCAAATAAGTACCCAATGAAACTTTTCTCATCAAAATCAAGTTTTTTTAAAACGAAATAGGCACCATATTGGATCTGCCATCTTGAAATTTTAAAAACTGATAGAATATTTGAATTTAGCACTATCGAAAACCCATCATATCTTATATTTATCGTGAACAAAGATTTTTCGACAATGGACGCAATGTTGGGGCCGCCATCTTGAATTTAAAAAAAATGATTTAAAACTTAAATCCAGCAGAACTTAGTTTCATTAAAATCAAAGATTAATTTCAAAATAATGGATGCCTAATTGAATCCGCCATCTTGAATTTTACAATACTAAAAAAAGATTTACCCAATAAAACTTAGTTTCCTTAAAACTAAGTTCAATTAAACTTAGATCTTGAAATTTGAATTTAGCACCCTTGAAAACCTTATAGAACTTGTGGTGGTGGCTGCAGTGCCTCATTTTATATTTTATAAGCTTGTCTTGATACCAATCCCTGTAATGAATACAAGGCATGCATAAGTATTCAGTATGTAGTACGGTCCACATTAGCTGTATACGCTAATTGAATAGTGCCGTTTAAACACCATAGAGTTGAATACTTTGAAATTCGGCTGTTGGGAAATCAAGATGTTAGCTAGTTCCTCTGGCTGTGGTCACTAACAGACCCTTAGGGAACAATAGCTTTACCGTATGAATTTCGAAGTTTTAGTTCAGTAGCTTCGAATGCTGCATGTTCATTTTGATACATAGCATCCACCTATTATGTAATACTTAAATTAGGTTTATTCTTTTAACAAGTTTAAACTGATAAACACCATCTATGTCATAATGTACCCATGTTATGTTTATTAAATGTATTGTTTCTATTACAGATTAAATAAAATGTATGACAATTACGACTTATGTTTCTTAATAGAATTATAACTACCTCCAATTTGTATAAGGTGAGTGTTTTTCATGTTCACAGATTCAATGCGTATAATGTCATAATCCAGCCAAGTTCAAAACACATAAGTATTAGATAATCCGTATGATACCGCTATAGGCAATCATGACTCATCTCTATAGTTGGTTTATTGACATTAAGCGCATAATGTGACTATTATAAAATGGTTTAGGATTAGAAATTATATATTACTAGCTTTCGCCCGCGGTTCCACCCACCCTAGATTTGGTTATCTGTTAAGGATTTCAACGGCAACTTCTCAATTATAGAAAAAAAACCGACCTATGTCCTTCCCACAGACTCAAACTATCTCCATGCCAAATGTTCTCTTAATCGGTACAGCAGTTTTAGCCTGAAGAGGTATCAGACAGACAGACAAACAGACATTTACGTAGATTGGATCAATCAACACTTCTCTTGAGCAAAATTTTTTTTGCATACCTCTTAGGTGGCAAACTAGCTTGCGGTCCGCCTATTAGTAAGCCATCACCGCAGCCTATGGACGCAAGCAACACATGGGGTATCACTCGCGCGTTGCCGGCCCTACAAAAATCTAATAACTTCTTTCTAGAAGAACCCCATACTGTAGTCCTTAATTAATTCTAAGCAAACATTTAATTTTACACAATAAATGAACTGGAAACATATGAACTTTGCATCCCTTTCTACGATCAATTAAGTTGCATACGAGTTGGTACATAATTGTGCTTATCAAGTCACTGGCTACTGCAGTTCGTAATTAAAATAGTTTATACCAGCCGTCTCAACTAAGGAGATTTTTTCCAGAACAGAAGAATACAACAGAAAATAGTATAGATTATGTCATAAGCTCAAAGCGTTTTAGCGAAGTAATACAATAACATTATTTTTTATATTTTATTCTTTGTAGTGATAATGGGCATTTAAGTCATAATTTTTTTATTACCACCCTTTTAAAACGACATAAGACTGGTTAAATCTATCACCTGTTTAGGCAATTCTGTTTCTTCGATAAGTTTATGTGTACCGAAACATTTTGCTTCGGTGTCGTTTAAATATGTTATAGTTTTTTTCTTGAAGAACCCCATACTGTAGTACTTAGAGAGAACGAAGTAAATGTAATATGAACAAGAGCTTGAAAACCTTTTATGTTTTGAGCCTATCTGTGAAATTTTGTCATTTGAAATTTTAAGTAAATATTAAGTGGATTGTAAAATGCATCACCTAATTGACGCATAAGGACACGCGCAGATAAGTATAATCGCCTTTTTTCTGAACTTGTGCCTTAAGGGAAGCTCGTGGAGTTTACTGCAGGGATATAAATTAACTGCTTACGTTTCGCTTGCCCCGCTTCGCTAGTTTAATTAAGCGTCTCCTCCATTGTGTCTGCATGTGCGTAAAGACATTTAACATGTTCTCTGTTGTTCTAAGAGGCCACTGGATACGCTGTTACACCCTTGGGCTTTAGGCCATTTGCATACTTACCTTCAGCCATTTATTCTATGTTCCATTCTATTTCGAAAGATATTTTCCATTGGTCAATGGACTATTTATTAATAAATTAATTAAAAAGACGAGGTAGATTTTTTTATGATCTTATAATAACTGTGAATAATAAAAAAAAATACTAACATGTCAGTAATTTGTACCGATGATGTTCACCAAGTTCTAACATGTTCGAGAGATTAAATTTTCAAACGTGACGCTGTCCAACATTTCAAATAAATTAATATCCATGATGCTCACCCCACGCATGATACAGCTGCAACAGCGTAGGTATCATATAAATACCATATCTTTATATGATACTGAGCCAATTATAGATATAAGAAGCACAGACGTAAGGAAAACTTTAGGACTCTGGTAATTTTGTTCTTATCTTAAACTGGCTTATGATACGCCATAAATTAAAGATTGATATGCTAAAATCTGGTTTGGTTATAGGCCCTTCAAAATTAAAAGATCCACCACTTTATTAATTAACGCCATGGATGAACCAAGTATAGGTATATATGAAAGTTCCTACCTGATGGTGAGAAAAAAATCGGCTCCAGAAACTGTGGGTAGGTACTAACACAAAATCACTATTTAATTTTATAATGTTAGTACAAAACCATGCGTTATCTTACCAAATCGTGGCAACACTGAAACTGACGTCTGCTTTTTCTAATGCTATACGTTCACAAAGCAATTTATTAACAATAGCAACTTTCTCTTTGGCAATAACTTAAAAAACCTCTCTGCGCTTAAGGGCAAACAATGACTTTCTACTTTGTATTTAAGTGAACTATCACAAACAAGGCATTGAGTTTTAAAACTATTTTAAAACGTTAGTTGTGAAAACACCGCGGAACCAGATAACCGATCTGTCTGGCATTCGTGACGATACTAAAAAACTGTATTCCTTTATCCAGAAATCTCTTAACAAGCTTTGTTTAGGCTAACTTTTGTTACGTAATTTTTTTGTTCAATTTTATTTGGGTCTTTATTATTGTTATATTCCCCTTTACTGTGTCCCGTAAGTCCAGTCTGAGTTAAAGGGTTGCGCTATTCACACAAGTTACAAATGCGCAAGAGTGAACGCGATACAACTATGGTATGAGATCCTCTTCAGTTAGAACAGTGAGAAAACAAGTTTGAAAAATAATTTAAATACCAAAATTGAGATGGCTTCTTTTAAGAAGAGCTTTGGAGTTGCCGCTTAAACTACAAGTTAATTAAGGTTCGGACATTAATTGCTTAATTATTAAATATTGATTTTGATCATTATATTTTCAGTTATCATTAGAATTAACATAAATTGTAATATAAATTATTAAAACGACTAGGTGTCACTGTGTAAAAATTAAACATAAATTGTTATTTGTATATCAAAGAGAATAAGATTGCCTATTAATCTATAAGCTTTTACAGCAACTATTAAATACGATAACCAACATACAAAATTCTCAGGGTATATTAGTAGATAGGTACGCATGTATTCTAACCCACCAAAGAAGTCATTTTTAAATATCAACTGCGGTTTTTTTCCAGCATAATCGGCACTAACTAGAAAAAACGTACCATTTCTTTTTACTTTACCGCTTACCATCGGGCAGACCGTAATCTTGTTTGCCACCTTAGTGTTTTAAAAAAAATATTGCATAATAACTATGAAACAAAGTCATAGTGTCAATACTAATAAATCGTTTCAGTCAAATCCCGCACATTCGTATCTGGGACGATGCATTCGTTCATCGAACGGATTCAGTGAGCGAAACACCAAAATTTATTAGGTTAGTAGTTACCGTAGGTCGATAAAACTATTTGACAAGATCACAACGACGTAACTCCGTGAATTAGATCAGATAAGTTACGACCTTCTCGGGAAGTTGCAGAGTAAACTTCAGTTTGCTACAGCCTGAAGGCTGGTATGACTGAAAAGAGCAATGCGCAGTGCAATTTTGTGATATCTTTTTCACTCTTTCAACGGCGAAGCGCTAGGCGACATACGGACGTTATAGTGCCGAATTAGCATATTTATTGGTAGTTACACGACAAAATAAATTTATCTTAGCCCATTGGGCTTTGGCCATATTCGCCTTTTTTCTTTGCGATACATTGTTCCGCTTCCGCCTCGTCCTATAGTCTGGGTGTGGCTCAAATTTCAGTACCTACCTACCTATCTATAGGTACTTGTACTTACTAGATGCACACTTTATGTCAAAAGTCAAAAGCAGTCATTTTTTTTGATTTAAAAAATATTTAGCAATACTCAGGTGGCAAACAAGCATACGAGCCGCCAGATATAAGGTTATTACCAGCCCATTATAAACCCCAGGGTGAGTTCGTGGCGTGGCACTGGCTTGTTGTCTACCTATTTGTGTAATATCATGATTTTTTTTTATTTTGATTTTATTGATAGGTATAGGTACATTACTTAATTATTTCGTAAAAATATACGATTTTTAAAATAAATATCAAAATATTTAAAAAATCGGATATTTTGATACATATATATCCGATATTTCTATATGTTTAATATTCATCAAAACAAATATGGTTTTCTTAAAAGAAAAGTCTACAGTTATTGACTGGGAGAAAGTTAGAACAATTCGAAAGTTTTCAAAGTTTTTAAATTAATAAAATTTAAACGATAAATATGTTTCAAATTTTGACTCTTAAACTTGGTTTAAAATTACATAATTTTTATTTATTTATTTATTTATATTTAGTTTTTTTGTAATTAAAACTAATCTATAATTTAATGTAAATATACCTACTATTATTATTTAATTAGTCGAATGTCAAATTTATTTGACCTATGATTTTTCACATTTAAAATATAAATGTCAATCCTAATACATATCAATTTATATATATCATGCGAACCCTGAACTTACAATATAAAGATACAATAATTACCTGTATAGAATTTCAAGATAATAACTAATATAAGTTACTAATATTAGTAATGTTGTTGAATTTTTAGATACTTTTATAGGTGTCAATTTTTTTTTAAAAAAAAGCAGACGTTAGCAATTTATTGGACTTAGAACAACCAACAACCTAGATACCTACATACGGCTGGACTTCAGTATCAAAAGAGTTTACGTACCTATTATTACATAATTATTATTAAAAAATAATACATTTTTTTATAAAATTTGAAATAAATGTAAATAAGTTTTGAACAAGGAAACGTTCATATATTCTAATTCCTTATTGTAATACAGTAGCGCGGACGAGTTCTACCTGTTCAAGTTATCAGCACATAATAACACACATATACACATAAGTAAACGCCTCTGATAAAACCGGTCTAAATAACTCGACACACAAACACTTCCCAATCCAACACATCTTCCGTCTTTCATTGCAACCACAACATCCCATAAATTTATCTCCCTCATGTTTACGTCGCAACTTCACGGCAATGCGTGAGAAGCCAATCCGAGCTCAGTTTTGCATCGCCATATTGAATGACGCGACAGCAGTGGCCTCTGTCGTATTTTGCTCAAATGGTGCATCTATGTGTTATTCGTCATGTTTTAGAATACTTTCTCAAAATTTATTGTCTTTCTAAGTGATATTTAATGGAAACTTGATGTTGCTGTGTGTAATTTGTTAATTTACGTCAAAGTTTTACGGATTTTATGTAAAAGAATATGTGTTGAAGCTGTATTTCATCGGAGGGACGCTATTTCTATTCGAAGCTAAGTTCACGTCATGGACGTGCTTTGTTTCATTTCACTATTTTGTATTTATTTAAGGCGTTCCTTTTGAGCCACGTTAAAATTTTATTAGTAAACCCTCATTTTAGCACCAACTACCCGTTCCATTTGAGCGCATCTAATAATTTCAGCTGCGTTATTATTGTCCAAACGAAACGCGTTTCGCGTCATTTTTTGACACTTCCGTGTGTTTATATGTTTAAGTATTTTATTTTGATTTTTTTGTAAAATAACAAAGATACATAGTTCATAATGCAAAGATAAACTTTTCTCTTAAAAAAACAACGTTATAAGTATTTTTCTCAAAGGATTCACTTTCACATGTGACAGCTGTTAAAAAGTAGCGCAAAGTACCCACCTCCCGACATGGGTTTTTGGTAGCAACATTTCGCGGCAAAACCGCTCAAAAGAAACGCTAAAAGTCAACATTAGATTTTGCTCCCAAAAGCTAATGAAACGGGAACCGCTAAAAATTCTGCCCTTATTGTATGTAATAGGTAGTATTTCAGCCAAAGCAAAGCAGAAGTTCAGTTTTCCCAATTTTCTTTCATTCTAAATACTAAAGTAAAATCTAATTGGAGACAGATATAGTATTAATCTTTGTGCAATTTATAAAAATAACTTTGGTACCTAGATACCCGTACATTTTTTAAAAAACAAATAATATGTTTTTTTTAAATACAAAAGTTTATTCAATTATTTTGGAATAAACATAATAGTAATCGGCCAACTGTGCAGTTCTTGGGGTGGAAAGTTACCTTAGTACAAGTTTCACCTTCACTCTGCTGAAAAAAAATTATTCTAAAAAAAGTAAAAAAGTTTATAACCAGTTTTAAATTGATTTTATAAATATTATAAATGTGAATGTTTGTAAAATTATTTGTTATTCAATCACGCATAAACCGCTATAAGGATTTAGGTAAAATTCGGCATCCAGATAGACCATGTTCTAAACTGTAAATACTGTGGGTAATAAAAAAAAATTAAACAATAAAGAGTTCCCAGAGGCAAAGTTATTTTGCTGGCAAAATTGTACGTACCTAATCGTAGTAAGAAAATTCATTTGCTCTTTATTCTGCAAAATGTAGTCTCACTAAAAATATAAAGATATCTTACCTAGCCTAGCAGCTTACAAAATTAATCAATTAATATATCTTTCAATGGTTTACTGATCTTACCTTATTTCTTTATTCTTCTAGCCAAAACTTTAATAGTAATACTGAAACAGCTAATACATTTTCAAAATTAAGGTCGGGCGTAAAAGGCAGACAGCATTAGACGGCGGCGCCGGCGGCGCGGCGCATGCGTATTCACCTAAGCTTTACTATAATGAAATGAAATATATTAACTACTTTCTTTGTAGTTTTCTAAACATATACCAAATTCAAGATTCAAAAAGATCAAAATTAAGATTCCCAGTACTATACCTAATCTTTACAAGAATTTATTTTACATAGGAAAGGCAGATTATCAAATTAACCTAGTTTCGCAGAACAATTTTAAATTGAAAGCAAAAACTAACATTGGCTTTTATCTAAATAGAAACTTCTTAGTCATATTAAGTCTGTACGCAGTATAAAAAATAAATTATAAGGGAGACAAAATACATAGGTACCTTTGTTTGCATATTTTTCCAGGGCGAATCTGGTCTTTGAAATTATAAGGAAACGTTGGCCGGTTTTGGACACGATGCAAAATTCGATGTGGAAATGGTCCAGCGATAGGTTCCTATAGGCAACAACAACGACATAGCATTAAAGCCTTATTTTATACATACAAATGTACAAAACCATATATTTATTAGTCATGTGAGTGTTGGCCTACTACACAGTACAGTTTTATTTATCCTTGTGTTACCTATGGTTACTAAATTAAGAGTGGGTGGACTGAAAGCTTACTTATTTTTACCAATATATATTATTAATTTAAAACTTTTAATTATTTTTTTTTTTTACAAAATACTATCTGTCTTAAGAAAAGGATATGTACTTATAGGGTTAATATTCTTATTTTTACCAAATAAATATTTTCTAAGTAACAAATTAATTCAATGTATTTTATACCTAATTAATATTTTCTTCAAGGAGAGTTTTATGCAGTGGCGATTTACGTTTTTTCAACAGCTGTCTATGGAATCAATTATGTTTATTTACAGGTCCTTAAAAATAAACTTCCAATATAGGTAATTGCATTTTATTAATTTTTTGTAGCAGGTGCCAATTTTTAAATACGGACTAACTGCAGTCATCCATATTACCTAATTACTTTTCTGTACTTCATGACTTTTACTTTTCATTCGCAGAGCGATAAAATTAACTTCCCTAATGCCACGTCATGATCCTTATCATCGTCTGAGCCTTTATAGGTAGTCCAATATTGACCGTAGACCTCTTAAAAAAGTCTTGTCTGTTTGTCTACCTGGTAATTCCGTGATCGATACTAACCTTTCTTTCCACTCGGTTATGGGTTTGACGAGCGATATAAAATATGTTATATAATATATCTATAAATACATGTTAAATTCGACACTACCCTTATATCAAGTCATAATGGGGAACTGGGCGATAACTAATTTAAAAAGTTATCTGTATAAGTAACAGGCACCTATTTTTGCGTTATAAATCACGTTAGAACTAAATATTATACTTATTTTTATTAGATACGGTGTTCAACTCAGTATTAAATATTTCAGAGATTTCATTTAAATTAGTTTAAACTAGTTGTGTGACCAGCTGCTGTGCAGAGGGTGTGGGTTCGATTCCCGCATTAGACAAACATTTATATCATAATGAAAACATTTGTGTTTGTCTTGAGTATGGATGTATTTATGTATGATATGTATGTATTTACAAAAAAAAGTAATATTTATGTATTTGTATCCGTTGTCTGGTACCCATCATACAAGCTTTGCTTACTTTGGGGCTAGACGGAGCTGTGTGTAATGTCCAAAAATATTTATTATTATTATTATTATTTAGCTTATGATACTGTGAAAGTTGGACGTCTTTCACTGAATGTCGCTGTATTTTAAATAGGATACTGACATTACTGTGGATGGTTATACCTACACAGTTGTAACAAAAATAGTTATGTATGAAATTGCAGATTTCTTAAAAAAATAGTTTTTTAATATTGAAGTAAGGTTCTTGGAAATTAAATACTATTTAATTAAGGCACATTTTCACACAAATGATAGTATGGTTGATGATGATATAGTATGCATGGTGATGAGATGATACTTATAAAAAAAAAATATAATCTATATTTTTAATGTGATATAAATTACAATAAATAATATAAAGTAATTTATTAGGACATGAAGAAGCAACGGAACATTTAATTATATATCTAGATCCCTAAATCTACATGAAATACGGTTCTGTAAATCAAAAAATTCTTTTCGTAAGTATTTCATTTTGATTTGTGACTTTACAGAATTATATTAAATTGGCTACATTTATTAAGATTTACATCTTCTGCATTTATTAAGATTTATATCTTCTGTTTCAATTTTAATAACTGTAGTTTCAGATTCTCATAGTGAATAATGACTAAAATAGTGCACCAAACTTTTTTGACCCGGTGTTTGGCGCTAGTGTCGGTTAAGCTAACATCATATTAATTAGGCGACTGTAGTTTTGATGTTTGACTACTTGGCCAAAACAAATTGATAGACTTCTAAATATTTTTTGTTTATTAAAGTAAATGTAGCACACATTATGGGTTTTATAATTTGTTATATCTTTCATTAGTTTATTAATAGGAATTAATATAACTGGAATACATAGATTTATATGTCACTTTATTACTAGATTAATATTATGTTCGTGTATTTTTCTATATGCTTGAAATATTAAATATTTACAAGTACAGTAAAGGCTGCCGTTGTGGAGATAAAAAACGAGTTCGTTGCCAAGTCGTCCTTGGCAAAAGAAGCGCTGCGAAAGAAAAGATTTATTGTAGAAATTTTGGAAGTCAGCCTGGTCTACGTTGTGGTAGCGGCTGGCATTAATCACTGTGAAGAAAAATAGTCTCAACTTCCTATTAACTTCAAGAAAGACTTCGATTCGGATAGTCAGGATACCCTACAAAATAATTAGCATATAATGAAAACAAATTAATATTTAAAATTAAATTATTATAATTTATACAAATGGGCCGGACTTAAGCTCAGTTAAACAAATTCATAACAATAATTTCTCCTCAAGGTGACCTAAATTGCCACGGAAAAAATATTTAACAGCCCTTTATTTTGAAACAAACGGTAGCTGGTGGTTGTGAGAATCCCTTGTAATCCGGCCACTTATCACGCGTCCAAAATGCAAATTCACCCGGCGGCGAATTAACAAAATGCTATTCGAGTCCGAATGGGATGCGCATTGCTCAAAGATATTGTCAAAGTTACAGTATTACATTAACTAAGGATAAACGTGGTTAAGTTATCAAGACATATATTCTAAATATGCTGCTGTATTATTTGATAGTTTATTTCGTTTGACAAATAACTCTAAAAAAACATAAGTTCGCATGCAAAGTCTTTTAAACTAAAGAAAAATATATCAACGTGAGTACAAGATTATAGTAGGTACCTACCCTAACTCTAGTTAGTCTTTGAAATAACCTATGAAAATCATTAGGTACCATATTAGTAGGCACACCGGAAAGTATTGCGTGCAAGTGGGCTGTTAACACTCTCGAATTTTCAATTTATCAGCCTTTTTACATTATTGATTGCTTCTGAGAAAAATGGGTGTGCCGTTTATAATTTATGTAGTTAGGGGCTTGTACTAGGCGTTCCTATTATGGAGCAATTATTTTAGCCGCCTTCCTCATTTTCGATAAGGGTTGTCACAAAAAATTAAATGACTAATTAAGAGCCCCCTTAAACGATCATAATAGAATTAGTAAGGATACGCACGCAAAGTTAAGAAACACCAAATGAATGTCCTTACCTACTCATTTATGTATATGTTACGGCTAAAGTTAGGTGTGAAAATAAACTTAAGATTAGCCGGCTAATATTGATTTCTTTATATATATTGTCCTATGGACGTGACATAGTTGTAATTTCGTTTTTGGCACTTCGCCGCCCGTAGCCACGGCACGCTCGCTTCTTTGGGTCGGTTCGTGCAGTGCTCTGAAGATTAATTATGATTTGAATTCTTCATTTCATTTGATTCATCAGTTTCAGCCAAGAGTTTGCTGCTACACTAATGTTGATGTAAAAAATGAAAAAAATTAACATTAGCCTCTTCTCGAAAATAAACTTAAGTTTAGCCAGGTAATCTTGAGTTTATTTTTATACCTTCATTTAACCGTATTATACAATTTGTGACTGGGTAATAATAAAGACACCAATTAGGATTAGCTTAGCTAATATTAGGTATTTTCATTGTTGTTTATGTTAAAAAAAATACTTATTTAGCGCTGTAATATAAAGCTACTTATTAATTTATTTAATATCCTAGAACAACTTTAATCAAAACCGTCTGTTATAATGAAAGAATATTGCATAAATGAAAAGTAAATACCTAAACCTCTACAATTTTAAATGAAGGGTCAATTTAAAAATTACCTACGTGAAAATATTATCAAAACAACTTCAAGCACTAACCAAACAAAGCCACGGACTACCGAAAATCGAAGCTCAAAGCTTATTTTGTCGGCTGTAATACGATTTTAACACCTGTGTTTTCAGAGTTATGTAATGTGTGAATGAGATAACATAGGTTTTCGATTAACTGCTGAGTGAAATGTGCGTTCAGATTACGCATCAGTTAATGCTTAGGAGCTTCAAATACCTGCAATATAGCCTGAGTGATGAAAAAATATCTTAAAATAGTTCCTACTTAATTTTTTACAGTTTACATTAATATTTTTAGATATGTATGGAATTAACAAACAGTTACACACATAATTAACCGCATTATTTATGTAAATGCAATTTCGAAAGCATTTCATCTAAGAGCAAATTTATTATTGTCTAATTTTCGCTTGCTGAAGCTAAGCTACCATAAATTTGGAAAACCAAGCCGGGATTGTTTACGTGATACTGCAAATTCTGGTAATTTCGCAGGAATTTAATGTGATTACCTAATACCTATACCTAATATATACCATTAGCAACTTTGAAAACTATTTTTTTGACATTATTATAAGGTAAATTAGCAATACTTTTGAATATAATTAATAATGTAAATAAATATTTTCATAGCAAAGATGTAGTCACAAGATTACCCTCAACCTTCTTGTCTTGGACCTGCAACAATAATTATTACAGTTCGTGTAGGTTAGTGTTTTACTAAAACTGAGCTATCGAGGCACAAGTTTGGCCAATGAAAATCCCAACTACATAAGGTTGCAATGAAAATATTTGCTTGCATTGATAATGTAGCTATAAATAAGGCATGTATGATATATTTTCTTCAAAGACTCTAACCTACTGGGAGTCATAAAAAAAACAGATCATTTGTATATTATAATTATTTATAATGTATTTCTTAATTCTATGAAGTTTTGTGTATTTCTAAAATTGTTGTACTAGGATCTTATATGTCACTAGAAGTTGTTTGAATACAATTAAAGTACCTGTCAAGTGCAAGTGGCAATATGGGACGTTTCTTCTGGACGTTTTAACGAAAACTAAAAAGAAAATCAGAAATATCGCATTTACTAATCCGTAGGTTTACTATGCATCTTTAAATACCCAGACAGCTAATTGGCAACAAATATAAATCACTACAAATAAAAGAAATTGACAAATAAATCCAATGCACATATTTGGGCCAAGAAAATCATATTTGTTCATCACGTATTCAAAGTCCTACACTATGGCAGCTGACTGAAAAAAAAGAAGGAATATAGTTGTATTTCATTATTAATTTTTCTGACATTTATTTTATCTTCCAAGTTTCAACTCATTACTGGTTAAATATAATAAAGCTACAGAGATTCTTTATAGTTTTTTTCATTATTTGAAAAACAAAACAACACAACGTCTGCAAGTCAGCCAGTACCTGGTATAGGTACTTTCTTACTTCGTTAAGCTACTAGGTTAGCGGCTACTTACACATTGTACCTACTCCACCAAAATAAGCCAGCACAAAACCTACTTATGCAAAAGCACGCCTACTCACAAATCTATTTAAGCACCAGTAGGGATGTACCCGTATTTACAGTATTTTTCGTATAATAAATTACCCCGCTTCTGGTCGCTTAGCCCAGGTGAACGCATATCTGCATATTTATGAAACGGGAAGTCTCCTTAAGGGGAACATCTCGATTTTTAGAACGGCGCAAAAAGCTTGAATTTTTTCCGCAAGTTTTTAACAAGATCTACCTTATTTATACTGAAAGAGGGTGGGTTTCTGGATAGATTTATTGCCGACAACCGTGACGGATCTGAGAACTTAGTTTAAGATACGT
Organism: Apoda limacodes; assembly: GCA_946406115.1. Lineage (NCBI taxonomy): Eukaryota > Metazoa > Arthropoda > Insecta > Lepidoptera > Limacodidae > Apoda > Apoda limacodes. The sequence continues at coordinate 11,696,326 of OX291554.1, forward strand.
TGGTGGTACTTTAAGATAGAATTTAAATTGCCTATTTTAGAATCTTCTACACACAGTTGAAGCTAAAATAACTCTGTAAAAATCGATTTTTGATTGTAACCAGAATAAAATAAGATAAAAAGTCACATTCCTACGTTTGGAAATGTTCACGTTTTCAGATCACAATACAAACTAATGCAATAATTCACAATGCTTTTGACAGAGTAAGTACATTATATAAGTGCTTATCAAGTAAAATGACAAGTTGATTGCAACTTAATAAATAGACGTTTGACAATTAAGTTAATAGCTTTGTAATTTGTAGCTTGTTTATTAGCTTTGACAGTCTGTTGATAGAAACACTTCGTATAAAGCTGTGTTATAGTGAGCATTGTTACAAACATTTAAACAATGACGGTAAATACTGAATCTTTAAATAACTGGATAAGTCACAGTTTATTTCAAATTTCGAAACTATTTTTTTTTACCTTAGCAAATAATTTACCTGCTTTTTTAGGCAACTTTCTAATTAAACATAAGTATATAATATACTTAAAATAATAAGCGCCTTGGCTGGTATTATTTACTTACTCATAGTCTAACAAGTAATTTGTGGCCATAAAAAAATTAACGTGACTTGTTAACTTTAGCAAGAAGAGTACAAAAGAGTAGGAACAATGCATGTACCTTTTCAAATTTATATAATAACTTGTATTATAAATGCGAAAGTAACTCTGTCTGTCTGTCTGTTGCCTCTTCACGCTAAAAACGCTGAACCAATTTAGATAAAATTTAGTATGGTTATAGTTTGAGTCCCGGGGAAAGACATAAGATAGTTTTTATCCCGAAAAAATCAAAAGTTCTACGTCGATAAGCAAATTTAGGGTTGGGTTAGCTGCTCCTGGCAAAAGTTAATAATAAATAGACCTACCACATAGATAATATACTTGACATGACGCGGGCCGTAAGCTTGTTTGACACATTTGTGGTATTAAAAATAAGATATTTAATAAAAAGGAACAGTGAATATTAAATTTACTAGGATAAAAATACTGTAGAGATAAACGTGAATAAAATAATAAGTAACTTATGTGAGTAGGTAGATACTAGACAATGGTATAAATTATCATCATATAAGATGTAGATAATATATTTGATTTAAATCAGATCAGTCATCAATTGAACTAAGCCGATCGTAAACAAAGCCCTTTATAACCCGCAATTACCTATAACAATGACCCGTCATTCAACTGTCTAGTGATTACGAAAGTCACTGTAAAGGATGTCATCGTCTCTATGCAAGACTTTTTAGCAAACGACCATTTCGACAAGACCTTTCAATACCATTTACTTTCCTACAACAGTTTATGAAGTCGGAAGTGAAAAGTGGGTCTTGTTATATAGGTTGTACATGTGTTATAGTTATCGTGCAATGCAATCATGGAGAGGTCAAATAGAGGTTAGCTTGAGATAACATAAGTTGGGTTGACTGTCATTATGACAATGATAATATTGTACTGTATACAAAATATATTAATCGTCGATATACGATATACGTAAAGTAACGTTCGTACAACGTACGTAACGTTTCATTGTCTTAAACATTTTCCTATAAATTTATAAAGAATTGAATAAAGTATAATGTTTTTTTTTTTAAATCTAGTAACTAATTGCTTAACAATTTTAAAAGCTTATCCTCTTGAGATATTTAATTTGTTCTATCTGGTACATTTTTGTTTAAGTAAGGGTATGTATGTATATGTAACTATTAATTTATTTATGTGGCATGTAATTTTTATGTAGGTATATATAGAACAATAATATTAATTAAACTTCATATATAATGTTGAAATTTAAATGATACGAGTAAACTACCTACCCAACACTTTGAATAATTTTTCCTTCAGTTTTGTGGCAAAAATCGCTTCTTGGCGATAACACTGCCTATTGTACATTGCATCTTATAATTAGTGTTTCTTAGATTAAGCTATTTGTTTGGTGTACAATAGAGAATATTTATTATTATTATGTCATATTTTTTTTTGACTTAAACCGCCTGGAGTTCTGTAGACTGTAGGTAATAATTGTATTTACTTCAGTATTACTGGTCTAAATTTAAGATTAACTACCACCACAATAATACCTACTGTATTATTAAATAGAGCTAACCTGAGAAAGTTACCTTCTGTATCTTCTCTATACTATAAATACAATAAGAGTTAAGAGTTTGATTTCACGTGTTTAGTTTTAAAGCTTAGTAATTAGAACTAATTTTATTTTTGTTTGTAGGTGCCTTTAATTTTTGTATTGATAAGTTGTTACCTGGTAATTACCTATCTACGCACTCAATAGTTTTATTAATCTTAACAGTTGTGGATAAGGTTACAATCGTTTATGTTAAAAATACCTATCTAGGTATCTACTTACAAAATATCTACTTAAAAAATAACTTAACTTACAAAATATTTACTTTTTGGTACTTTCTAATAAAAAGTAAATATGGAAATGTTTCATTTAACTGTGAACTTAAAAACCATACTTTTTATTCCTGTAATATAATTAAATTATATTGTTTATATTTTTATTTACTCAAGATTACAATATTAAATAATAAGCATTTCAATTCAAAATGTTTATTCTGACAAATAAACCAGTTTAACAACTGAAACTTAAAGTCAAAGGAAAGAATAAGACATCCGAAAACTTACCCAACTTAATGAGAACCACATAAATAAGTTCATGTATAATTTATTAGGAGGTAACTGCAGTTTTTTTAGCTTAACTTGCGAAGGAAAAATTGCACGAGACTATTTACTGGAGCTTAAGTTAAGCTGCTTAGCTTTTATAAAAAGGACTTAGCTCGCATTTAGAAGATATCGAAAAATATTATTAATTTACTCAAATAAAAAATATTATATTTACAAAGTGAAAACAAAACTAGTGGGTAGGCTTCATATTTTTAGATTATTACGAACCTTTTTTATAATACGTATTTCTTTCCGTTTTATGGTAAAATGTATGTCCTTTTTTATTTTTCTATTGTTATCTATACTAGCTTTTGCCCGCGACTTTTTTCACAGAATCTGTTAAAAGAAGGTGCTTTTATTGGTAAATCTCCGCCTCCCGTCATCGTATCAAGATAAAATAAATAGTACTTATTTTTAAATCCGATTATAAGCTTTTGAATACAAAAAGTTCCATCAAAATCAGCCCATTAGTTTTTTTATTCAGTAACAATCAGACAGACAAAAATCTCAAAATTCAGTTACATACAACTTTATATTAAATAAAAAAAATTATTGGACCTTACACAAAGCACCAGCCGTCTGGCCCCAAAGTAAGCAAAGGATACTAATACATGAATATAACTTTTTTTTATAAACCAATGCTTATCATACATAAATACACCCAGTCTCAAGACAAACACAAATGTTTATATTATGACATAAATGTTTGTCCAGTGCGGGAATCGAACCCACACCCTCTGCACAGCAGCTTGCCACACTACCAACTAGGCTGCGAGGGAGTCTAGTCTATAATAGTGTAGAAATGAGACTTTAATTATTTTAAAATGAACTTTTAAGCATACCTACATCAAATAAGTAAGTATGTAGGTATGTAGTTAAATGTCTTTCAGTACTTTATTTGAATCTCTAGGATAAAAAGTTAGGTAGCATAGCGATAAAAAAAAAAGTGTCGATAAAATGTTTTTTTTAAGAAATACAGACTGAACGGAAAGCGTTGTAGCTAGTTATGTACGGTACATATTAAACTCTAACGTGTGAATTCCGGTAAAACGATGACATTTTTAAAATTAAAACAATTGTTTGTTTCTTCCAAATATATAGTCATGTCACGTGCGTAGATGTCGATATGCATAAACGGTTTGTATGAATTATGTAAAGATTCCACGCTGCTGCCCAACACTTAGTTGGACAATGAACAAAATGTTCGACATCAAAACAGTCTTTTATTTTCATTTACATATAAGTTTTTATGGTCCTTTTGGTTAAAATATATATAGTAGTTACTTTGAATTCTTTAACTGAATAGAAAATAAATTTCAGTGTACAATTCTAATTTTAAATGAACATCAGCTGAAAATATTAGCTATAACCAGAGCGTTAGAAGCTCCATTCGGGGTTTTAATAAAACATAGCATGTTCGCGTATTCATACCTCCATATCAAGGCTTGTTTCCATGGCCTGCGTGCTCGCAATTTACGTCTCTCGTGGGAGACGAAGAGTAATGTCGACGTAGGGAGGAAAGTAAAAAAAAACCCACGAGTCGGTCGACAAGTTCAGCCAATTATAACTGACAAGCGGCGCAGGCGCGGCTCTCTGCTCGAATTCAAGCTATTACTACGAGCCATGATTTTCAGCCATTAACAATCCAAGCACTTACTTATCAAGTCTATACCCACATAAATTTTAATCACTCCTATCTAAGTTTCGTTTTACAAATCAATTCAGTCTCTCTTTTAATTTAAATTGTAGCTTTCCAATCGTATCTTTTTAAATTCTATTATCTGCCTTCCACCTTCATTACAGGTACGTTCGAAAACTTAAAAAGTGCCACGGAATGAATCATGGCGTGCGTTCCACATGAAATATTACACCAGAGCTGGCACCATAAAGCAAACGGCTGGCAGAGGCGATACAACGATAGCGACACTGCGAGCCCGACAGACACAGAACTCGTTGCTTTCTGAACGTAACATACAGGATGCTGAGATAACGTCTATCGATATTTTTAAAAACTTATCGATAAATAACAGGTACATGACAGCTATGTAAATTTAATAAGAATCTAAAGTCACATACAAGTTTTTTTTTGTATTTCTTCAAATTAACAGACAGATTAATGTTGCCAAAAGACATCGGCACGATTTTCGAAAAGATGATTTAGGTGGACCTGAATATAAACATGGTAAATGGTCAGAAAGAAGGTTGATGTGCTATGTCCATGTCATGCCGCTTATGGGTTTTTATTGAGAATGCTGCTCCATAAGCCATTGAGGAATACAGATATATAAATAGTGAAGGTAGGCAAACAAGTTTAGGTATCTTTAAGTAAGAGTTAAACCTAAAAGTCAAAATCGGCTCGGCAGTGTTTAGAAAATTGCGTAATATCTTGTGGTTTAAAATTCCTTACAGTGCTTAACACTTATATCTATAACCACTGTATGTTACCCGGTACTAACTTACGGTACTGGATCACAATCTTTAACTTTCGGTCTTATAAATTAGTTCAAAGGCAGCTACGAAAAAGGTGACCTAGATGATTATTTGTGCGGAAAAATTCGTGAAAAGAAACATAGCTTGAATAGTAAGCAAGAAAAAGTATAAAGTAGCAGTTACCAATTTGTAAGTTACCAAGTTGAACCAATAAGCGCTGGGGGAAAATTACGACCACGCATTGGAAGACATGAGCTGCTAGAGGCCTGGTTAGGATTTGGATGCAGCCAGTGCATGACGTGGAGTAACTAACGATTTACGAACGGATGAAATAAGATAAGCATTCACAATTAATGATTATATAATAATCTATGAGACAATTACCTTTATGGACTTAGAAACATACGTGACAGCACTTGCCCAGTGTTTAAATGTCGAAGTAATTTGACGAAATTCAAAAGTCAAAGTAATGAAACTAGAACTCCTGATCCAATACTTGGTACCTACGAAACATGGTTAATTAGTGTTCGCCACGTGCTTTGTTACATGATGCAACTATGATTATTTTTAATCGATACCAGATCCTTAACATTTATTTCAGTCTGTCATCACGTTTGATAAATCCGACAACGTCCATAGGAAAAACCATACGACATAGGCTAGTCCATGGCTAGTCGGGTACGTTCACCCCATCTTGCCGCGTAGCTTACCTAACAATTGCTCTGTCTCGTCACCTTATATGGCCGACTAAATAAAATGATTGTTTAGGCTGTGCTATTACTGAGTAAAAATAAAAACATCCTTTTTGACACTCGGCCAGATTTAAATTATTTCAACAGCCTTATTCTGTCTGTCTGTGCTCATGTTCACTCAGGTATTTTTTTTATTAAAAGGCACCCTATATTTCTTCAGCATGAAAAATAAGTGTTTTCCAAGCTTAGCTTTTATTTAGAAATATGTATTCATAAATTGTACACGTAGAGAAAGGTACCTAAACGTATATTGCTTTGTATATAAAGGCGTGCTGATGGGTTTTAGTGTCGCTTGACAAACAGTAGAAGATCTTAGCTCGTCAATAATGTTTGATTGCAAGAAAAAAGTTCAGCTTGAAACATACCTGCAGAATATATATATATATACTTTTGACTATGTATATTTATATAACGAATTCTGATGAAAATATTTCCTGTATAAAGCGTGTTGTGTTGGAAAACCAAACACTAAAAGAGCCCCCTGTACAAAACTCCCACATATTTTATTCACCAACACACCGACGTAATGAAGCAATTATATATCGATATTTTTATGCATAAAATACTTGGCGGGTATCTGGTTTGAGCTCAGAGAAACGTTAAGAAATAAAACAAAGCTTGAGGTTATTGTTGGACCGGGTAGGTGTGTGTCGACGCCCGTCTCGGTTATCGAGCTTTTAACCCGACGCGCGACACCGCACGACATCGACACAATTTATCACCTCACTAGCTCACTACTCATTCGTATTTCCCCAACGGAATAAATTCCGAATAAACAACCGAAATGATTGAATAAGAAATAGGGATCGTGATTTTTATCGAGTGACTTTGTTGTTTATAAGCTTCTTAGCATTTCAAAGTTAGAGTCAAAATTATTACCATATCGCGTATATCACAGTTTTTCCACTGTCCCATTACATCAGAACTTAAAAGTTTTATAACTTTTACGGCAGTATTCTCTCCCGTATCGATATTCAACTTATTCTTCAAGGTCTTATCTACACTATTTACTTAGCAACATTTGACAATTTTATTCCTCTTGTATATCAAGTTAGATACTTAATTCCTAATACGTTAGTTAGAAAGTTTAATAATTTATACAAGCTTGTGATTTTAGCTTATAGAAATCTGGAATGTATTATTTATTTATATGTAGATATAATAGAATCACATCAATCCGTTCCTAATCGCCATCTTTGAGTTATAAAGTGATAAACAAACAAACATAAACTTTTCCTCCTTATAAAATTAGTAAGATAATCGTTATAATAAAAAAAAAATCTTTTTACATCTGGACTTTTTAAGTCTAAATTGATTATTAAACGAATACAGTATTTTAGGTATGAAAAGATAATAAATGTACGTGTGTAATAATGTTGAATAGACTGTCTTCAAAGTATTGGCACCCGTCCACTGTCGTTCAAGAGACTTTGTAGTCGTTGTACGTTAATGTAATATTAACATAGTTTGTTGTTTGCTAACACTTACTTAACAACAGTTTAGCCCTATACATACACTATACTTATACTTTTATACACTCCTGAAATCCTATTTGTTGTTTTTAGGATGTGCCAAGATTTTGTAGACGAACTATAGCTACATTTATTATTTATTTTGACTTATTACTTCTCGTTAGAAATGCTCTTGAATATATATTCATATTTTTTTATATATTTAAACAAATGTATACTTATCAATACATGTCTTTTATACTTTCATATTATTGAAAATAACAATTGTAGTTAATGTTAAAATAAAAACCCATATTATTAACATTTAAATTTAATAAATGGTTAATTTTATTCTTCGGGATTTTTTGATTTTTCCGGGATTAAATGTAGCCTATGCATGTGTTTTTATTTCAAGGTTTAGTTCAGTATATAACCTATATCTTTTCTAAATTTAGCCAAATTTGTTTAGTCGTAGTGACGTGGTGAATTAACAATATACTAACTCAAAACCTTCGCATTTATCATAGTAGTAAAAACAGATGAAAATATCTGAGGATTTACAAACATAGCCCTGAAAGTGCAAGTGAAGCTTATACTTGACCAAGTTATTTTTATATTTTAAACAGTAGATTCGTCAAAACCTGTCTGTATATTTGTGTCTATAACATACACTTTATATTCTCATATTATCTTACATATAAACAGTTTTCAACGTCTGTCAAAGATAAAAATGCAAATGTAGTGCTGTTTTTAAGATTAGAAGAAGTTAAAGTTGAAAACATGATTGCATACAATTGGAGTTCACTTTACAGTCTTAAACACCATTATAATCATAAGTTCAATTTCGTCATAGTCAATTTAGCTGTTGTTATAAATATTTAACAACTTTGTTCGTTAAATAATTATTTAACATTCAATTTATCTTAAAACCTATTTATATAATTATCGTCATCCTCCACAATTGTATAATATATATATATATATATATTGCTCTTATTGCTTAATCCATATTCCACCCCCTGGATCTCAGATTATTAATTTTGCATCATCTGAGTAGACCTTCGATATTTAAATTTGAGTAAGTAAGGCATTGATATATCAGCATAAGAATAATACCTTAGTGACTAATATCTACTATTCATGATGACTTACTGTCAGTTTTGGGCAAAGTATTTAGATTTTTTATATAATATATTATGTAATCGTATTATACATCTATAATATATAAATTTCCGGAGTTTGTTTATTTTTTGTTTGAATGTTCTAATCTATAAAAGTACCAGTCCGATTTGAAAAATACTTTCTACACTTGATAGCCCAGTTTTCGGGGATATGAGAATATGAATATGAAAAAAAGGCAGAGCGAAAACGAAGTTATAGCGCGGATGTCGTCTGCCAGGTTCGCTAGTCATAGCTGTATAAAACTTGGTAAATATTTAAATGAATGAATCTTAAATTGACTATGGATACTAGGTAAAACAAACGGTTTGACCATTATATTTATATTAAAAACTAAAATTTTCAGCATACTGTATATTTCAGGTTGGTTTGTTGTTAACCCGATTGTTTCGGTTCTTATAATTCTAAATAATTTATTACTTAAAAAGTATGCAGAAATAGGATTATATCTGAACTGCTTTTATAAGAGTTTTGTAGATAATTATGATAAGGTAAAAAACAAATAGGGGTTCGACCATTTTGTTCGCCATCTTGAGTTTTAAAACGTTTTGGATTTTTTTATAAGCCGGTAATATAATATACCTTAACTAAAGGCGTTCTCATTAATACTGTTTAAAACCGTTTCCAAAATTTTAAAAAGTTTACTAAACAAAATATGTTTAATTAAAGTCAAAGTGTTAAAACGGAGTCGTAAAGTTAGTAAAATGGCAATATTTAAAACTAACAGCTCTTTAAATAAAAGTAACGCGCCTCGTGGGACGGCCTGCCTTTTAAATGTTGAAGTGAACAATTTGAATAATGAAAATAAAACCTCGTTTCTAAATAAAGAACATGAGATTTGGGTATGTTTCGACAATGGTAGATTGTCTTCTTCTTTTGCGTGGGAATTAAAAAAATATTTAGTTACTTAAATCCTCATTTATTTAGGATTTTAAATTTTTCTGCAATGGATTAAAATTGATGGAAAAACATGTAGGTTCTAGATTTAGGACGTCTCTACCTAGCAATTAATACGGTTTTAATGCATAGCATTAATAGTCGTATGAAAGATATACCTAAATGAATATATAAATTGTAATATTTAGTAAAAATATTAATACCTATTTATAAAGAAATGTTATAATGATACGACTGTATTTTAAATACCTACACAAGTCATGTAATGAAACTTTAAGTTAAGTAACGTTAAGTTAGTAACTTAAATATGTCCCAATGCATGACTGAGGAAGCAAGATGAATAAATACAGAATAGAGTCGAACAAGAAAGGTAGTATAGTCCTGATTTCTAAGATAATTCAAAAAATAATTGTATAAAATACTATTGTTATTTTATTTTTTTAACCTACTCAATATAATAAATAGTAACTTTCTGTGTTTTGGGCCCAGACACGACTTCCAATTATTTAAATTCAGTGTAGTAGAAAAATCTCTGTTGATAAAACTGATTTCTTGCATGGGGTATTCAAACAAACTTTTAGATATCTAGCACAGGATTTAGTTTTAGATTTAAAAATTTACTATTTCTGTTACATACTGAAAGCTTATGAAAAAATCCCACCAAAAATAAATTGGAATGAGTCCAAAAGAAAAACTCTAAGTCATTTCCGGAACCCTAAAACTAAGTTACATCCGGACCGAGAAAATCGAGCGGATGGCAGCCCTATTGATCACTGACAATAAGTGAGCATTCATTACACCATCCAATAAACTAGATTTTGTTCAGAATGTGTATTAGATGTCTAAACTCTATTTTTCTTACTTGTCTTATTTTGTAAACAAATTCTAACCTCAAAAACAGGAAAACTTAAATAAGAAAGGCCTTAAGTAAAATATAATAAAATCTGTCTTTATTTATTTGATAGTGTATGTCGCCTTTCTTATATTTTGATGCTAGACTATTGTTTTATCGTTTTTGAGGTTATTATTTTGTTTACAGAATGAGACAAGTAAGAAAAATAGAGTTAAGCTCTTCTTTAAATGTAAACATGCCTTTACGTGTAGGGTTGTAACACGTCCGGGATATACGAGTGTTGTGTCAGCGGGCTGACAATTAGCCGTTCGACATCAGAGGACGGGCCAGTCGTGATACACGACGCGGCGACAGTGTGCTCTAGGGTTTATTGTCAACACTTTACTATGCTACATGCTGCGTAACAAGAACATAATATATGAATTTACAACTTTTGTTCTTTCTTTACAAATGTATGCAGTTTTGTGATAGCGTTAAACACAATTTACATGTGGCGCAATATATACATATGGGAGAACCCGGACTATTGACTTTCTTCGACACAATTAACTATGTCTGAAAGAATGTTAAATATATTATACATGCAATGTAGCCTCAAGCAATATGGAAACTATGAAATATTGTTACACTGTAGAAAAAGAATGAACCAACAAACAGATAATAAATATTCCTGTTTGTGAGTCTTTGATTTAGTTTAACTTTTAAGGGCATTTACCTTCTGTAATTTCCATAAACAAAAGTATTAAAAATGACGTAATAGAACGTTAGCATCAATTTTTTTATTTTCAAAGTTTGCATTTAATATAAATTTACCTTTAGTTATTACCTAACTTAATAACTTATTAAGCTATAGCTATCGCTACAGGGAATTTAATTAAAGTTATTCCTGCACTATCGGATTATAATATTTATTGTTATTTATCTATTATTAAGTATGGATTATATAGAGGACTTATCGTTATATGTACTACAAGTATTATAATAAATACATATAAAGCACATATCTTTATGAGAATAATGCATTGAAACAAGTTGTATATATTTAAGTTTGCTGATATTATAAAGTATATTAATTGTTCTTGATTTATAATTTATTTTATTTTATTTTTATAGTTTATTTGAAAAACCAACCATCTTTAAATTTAAAATTACAGAAAATATTACATTAAAATTTTTGGACACTAAAAAAGTGAATTATAGGTTATCACCATATTTAACTAAATTAATTTGTGTATCAGTTATTTAACAATGCAAAAATTAACCTTTTAATTATACATTATACACCTAACAGTGGTTTTACATTGTGCAAATAATTTTGTAAGTGCATTAATTAATAATTTAGCTTACAGAGTAGAATATTTAAAAACTTACAGAAGTAAGTAAATGTATATAATAATGTTTATATAATTAATGTATATTCGTACAATTACTTTATAACTTGCAATAACAAATAACTCTACCTACATAATAAACAACGCAATAAATTACCTTACAGAGTAGTAAAACGATTACAAAAGTCGTTACCAAATACATTACCCGCTATTTACCACAAAAAACGCTGTCGTAGAATTTTTGTCGGGTACGGAACATTAATAGTGATAAATCAGTAGGTATCCACACTTCCATTCATTTCGTGCTCTGATAAGATGGTCCAAATACTGGGCTGGACATTTATCTTTGAGATTAATGAGCCAATTTTCTTAGTTGGCTATAAAAAGAATCGCTAGACCGACCTCGGGGTCGTCACGGACGCATTTATGGGTTAAGTTTGAGCCTTATAATACATGCAGCCTTCACAAAGTCATACCAACTATGTCCAAACTCAATTTAATATAATACATTCCATATAAATATTGCTAATTGTCGAGCTAGCCAGCCTAGTGGTTTAGAGATATAACTGGAAGTCGATTCAGTGTTTCCTATACCAGCGTCATACGTCCCCACTGTTAGGGCACAGCCTATCCTGACCGTGGGCGATTTGGGTCATAGTTTACACGTGGACTCAGTACAGATTGTGTATTTCACATAGATATGTCTTTTTTCGGCGTATGCAGGTTTCATTGCGTTGTTTTCCTTATACGAAAAGCCATGCAGATGTTAAAAAGATTTAAATTCAAAAAAAAGGCCAAGTGCAAGTCTGGCTCGCGCACCGAGGGCTCCGTGCAAACTTAATTTATGTTGTTGTATATTATTCAAAATATTTTTATTATATGATGTAACTTAAAATTTACGGTTTTTACGATTTAAAAATTACGTTATACTAATAGTTGGATAGATATAGTAAACAGCTCATAGAGAGAAGCAACGGAGTATGTCTAGTATGCGCACGCACATAAGCATGGAAGTCGTGAGCGGCGGCGTAGAGGGGGTATGACGGCATAAGGGAGCGTCATGCCGTTTGCCGTCAGGGCGCCAATAGATGTTTCACATAAAAAAATGGCGATTAACTTGTCAACAATGAGATCGCAAAATACTGTAATAGCCTAAGTCACTATATTTTAGTCTGTCAATGAAACTATTGAGGTGAGCAAAAGAGACACTTCAAAAGGATCCTTAAATTCATTATCTAGAGATCATTCTTTTTTATATAATGTTTAAGATTTCAAAAATATAGGCATACCTATACTTTTTGAGTTGTTTTTTTGGGCTTTTAAAAAATAATTGCTTGAAACTTGGCTTGTTTTGCAAAAATACCTACCTAAATTTTGTAGTTTTTGCGACTTTAATTTAGTCATTTTGTACAACCGAGCGCAACCGAGTAGCAAAAATTTAAATATTTAAGCACCAACATAAAACAAAACAAAACAGAACACGTTTTTAAAAAAATACATATACTGAGATGCCTACGCTACGAATCATAGGTACTTACACAAATAAAAATAAGTAAATTTTAAATTCAAAATTATAATTATACAAAAGCGACCTTCCCTATCTCTAGGGAAAGATCTAAAGAAACAAATTGGATTAAAGTGTCAAAGGTAAAATAAAAACGCGCAAACTTTATCTTTCGCCATGTCTGTGCAACGTCATTCCGATCTGCATACCTCTACGAAATTGTTTACGCTGAATTTCGACCTACTTGTATTTTCTAAGTAAATACAAAGCAATACAGTCGAATATTGCTTGAAAATACTTTTTTATAATCGCAAACGTCATATGAGTGGTCTGTAGTCGCATTTGCATTTAAAACGGTAAGTAAACATAGAGTAAAGTATACTGTGAATGGACGGCTCGTGTTTTATGTCTCGTTTTATGACCTGTTAAGCGCAAGGACGATCGTAAAACGAATTGCTCGATGGGAAGTTGATTTAACTTTTGTTTTTGTCACACTTTTATGAATCGGAAACTTTTATTCGATAAATATTATGATTTTCTCCGACAGTAGTACGACTATATGTGTGTCTTACAAGTTTATTTACTTTTTGTTTTGTTATTTTATCTCTCGATTGTTTTTTATTTGATTTTATTAGTTTTTCCAACTAATAAAAAGTCATGGTATCTAATGTTTCTGATAAATAAACATCAATGTAAATAAATATTTTCAAAGGAAAGATGCAGGCAAAAGATTAACCTCGAGCCAGGACTTGAACCTGCGACTCCTTACATTCCGTATACTACTACTAATTGAGCTATCAAAACTTTTTTTTTCAAAGATTCTAAAGCTTCAGGCAAAGATTATTTCTATGTATGTTTCTATGAAGATTTTGTGTATTTTTAAGGATTTTAAAGACACTAGGAGTTGTTTGATAAATAAAGTTGGAATACTTTGGTCTGATTTTGTTCAATTATTGTTATATGGCTGGGGTGTTTTTAACTTTTCGATGACAGCTTTTGTTATGGTCTATTTCCTAGTAACGAAAAATAAAATATTGATAAGAATGTATGTGAAAAATTCACCGGTACGGAACTTGTATCGAATACGGGTGCCGCTTTGTTTTCGCTATCATAAATCGCCCGTGGAGCTCGTACAAGGGCACGCTAACTTATTTTTGTTCGTAGCTACGTAGATAGATGGATCCAATTCCAAATTATGTCTATCTTGGGAATTAACGGCAGAACGGGGATTCCAGTTTATCCAAAAAACGTGCGGGAAACGAGAGTTTGGGGGTGTGAAGTTAGAAGAGAGGGGGAGGAGAGGATGGAAGTTATTTTGGAATTATGATTCCGGATGCGTCCTCCGAGCGCGGCTTGTTTCACGCCTCGTTTCGAAGTAATATCGGTCCGACTGCAGTAGTTTCACTTGCAACTGCACGCACTATGATTGTCGCTGAAATATTTATTACAATCAAGTGTTCAGATGGAATCTTTGAGTAGGTATGGGTTTTATATCTTGCATATTGATACTGAAAATAGTGTGGATTTGAATATCGATACTATTTTCAGTCTATATCTAATAAATTTAAAATTAAATTCTTGTATTAATTTTTATTGCAAGTAATTACTACCTAATAATCAATTTTGTGATTGTTTTCCACATATTTATCTATTTGTTAATAGAGTGGGGGCTCTTGAATTTTGTGCTCAATTTTAGTTTAAATAATAGGTTCATTTAGATTCGGTTTTTTACAATTAGCTTTTGGAATTTTAGGAAAGCTGATCTTTTGTAAATTATGTTTATTAGAATATTTAGCGGGTAGTAAAACCGTAGTAGCAGGTCTTGGGTTTGATTCCTAGTAGGAGTAACATATTATTATGGTCACAATTTATGCGTTGTACCTAATGAAATATCTCGAATCTGGTCTGTGCCCTATAAAAGGAGATAGGCTTACCGCAACGCCCTGAAAAGTGGGTTTTCCAAGTGTAGGTAATTATTTGCTACGACAGTTGACTTAGTGAGTGAGAAGTAACCATTAGTTACAAAAAGTTGTATCTTAAAAAACTTACAATTCCCAACAACTCCAGCCATAATTAAATATGAAAGCCAAGTAAAATTCCAGTCCAAGCCAATTCACATTTGAGCCAGCCCCAAATGAAAATGTCAGGCCAAAAATGCAGGACGTGTGTTTTAATAGGGTGTCACCCGGGTTCTTAAGTATTCTACCGGCCCTCCCTGTAATACCCCGTCTCCTTAGTCTAGCACGTCCTCCCCTTGATATATTAGTCCCAGTTCGTCGTACATAATTTTGCAGAGGGTGGTAACTCCCCGTCTTCCCAACCCGCGAACGACCGATCTCTACAATACGAAGGTTTTGTTTATTGCGGTATAATAAGGTTTATTGTGAATTAAATTCGCGACACACTTCATTCATATGTACTTAGATTGTTATAAGATATTTTTAGTCTAGGCTAGAAACTGCCGTTAACCGTTACTTTTAGGTATTTTATTAAAATCGACTTGATTTAAATTTTGCATGTAAATGTGAGAAGCCTTATTAACAAAGTTTTTTTAAGGAAAAGAATAGAAAGATCGAAATGAAATAAAACTAAGTTTACTTAACTAGGTATAATGTAGGTATAGATATTACCCGGAAACAATACTTTAGTAAAATTAAATGACGTATGTAATGATACCAACAAATTATAATTTATAAAAAAATTAACAAAATATAATTTAAACTTTAAGTTTAAAAGTACTTATATAATTTTATTAAAATTCGTAAAGTTTAATTGGCTTTAAGCTTCTAATATTTTAAAAAATTTTAAATATGAAAGTTTATCTGTGCTAGTTTTTTTATCTATTTGTATTTTAACTAGAATATTTATGAACTGAATTTTTAAAGCTGAATTATAAGCTATAAATTTTTCTTGCGTTGACATAGAAGCTTAGGAGATATTTTGTTTTATACTAGAGACAAACGCGGATGCTTAGATTAGCGCTGAATCCGCATAAAAGATTCTTAAAGCTAATATAATGTTCATTGTAGTTTTTATTACTAAGACAAGAGAGTACATTCTACCTAAAAGTCACATGCCTTTTACTTAAGGTTTTAGAAAATGTTCTTAATTTATTGAAGTTATCTAAAAAAACATCAATTTTAACACTTGCCTACGTGAGTATATTTAGGTGTATATACCTATGTATAAATTAATGTGTATATAGCTAAAAAAAAGTTTAATGTTACGAAACATTAATGATACATTTTATAAAATAAATAAAAAAGTATAATGTTAAAAACATTTTAATATTTACATATTTTTTTTTAACTATATATGTTATTTTGCGTGATTAATTTGAAAAATACTGTGAAAAAAAATAGTCTTATAAAGAATATATCTTTTAAAATATTTTTAAGTTATATTGTTAGTTATATGAAGAATAAAGACAAGGTATGTTCAGGAGGTTTAATAAAAATTAAATGGTACTTTAATAATAGTTCCTACGGCCATAAAATCACAACAAAGATGTTTCCCAATGTGACCTTACCTAAAATCCTATAGGACCTATAAATAACCTTGTTAGTGGATGCACCAGAGAGTAATCTATCTATCACATCCACGTGTTCGGTAATATATATTGAGTTACGGGAGGCAAAGTAACGTTCAATTCAGCTTGATGGTAAATTTCGAACATAGCTTATAGGAAAATATTACAAGGGGAGCTAATTTAATTTTATAGCCCTTATTTTGGGAAAAAGTAAGTAATTTTATTTGTTGTATGCTTAATGGACTTTTTTAAGCATAAACTTGAAGTTTGTAAAATTATGAAAGTATAAATGTTATTCTCTTAGGCTCTTACTGTGTTAATATTTTAAAGTTACACATCTCAAGGCTCACATTTGTCCCCTTTATATTACACATAGGCATTATATTAGTCCATTAGTTAAATTAAGCAAGATTTCTCTCCCTAATTCAGCTAGTGAAGATATTTGTCATCTCTATGAGGACCGCCGCGATGTTAAATGTACGCAATAAATTGTGGTGAAGTCATTTAATTTTATGAAACATAAATATTAGTTTGACTAATAAATAATGCTACATATTTTGAAATATCTATTAGGTATATAGGTACTCTAGTACTGTGGTACTTCTGTTTCAAAAATTTGAGTTCTGAGTAATGGAAAATATGCTACCAACCTGACTTATCCATTCACCATATTAAATTGATATTTTTAAAGTAAAACAGTTTCCAATAAATAGAAGTCTTGACTTATAACAGGGTTATTTTAAGGGTTCTAATCTTTCGTAACCCTAAAAAAATTTAAAGTTAAAATATTCATTAAAGATAGGATAATAGGTAACACGATAAGGTGAGCACAGTAGTTATGGCTTATCAATCTGGTGAGTTAAACCAACAAGCCCAAAAAATAATATGTACATATATACCTATTAATAAAAAAGTATGCTTACACTCGAGTATATTAGGTTAATAAGTACCTAGATTAGTATTTATTTTAGAGTTACGTGTACCTTAAGAGCTGGTTTGTTTAGTTCACACAGGCTGTAGGTACCTACTATAATAGATAATAGAAAAAATAATTAAAGCTACTATATAAGTACTATATATATGTATGTTGGTAGCTTCAGCTTCAAAAACATGAATTTCAACTGTTAAGGTACCTACCATAGCTAAACAGTAGATAAATGTTACCTACCATTGCATACCGACGTACTATTAATATTAAGGCATCTGGGTACGTAAAAATAATACCTACAAAATTAGAGTTTCCTCTCTTTAATTTAAATTATTATTTATATATTCTTTAGAATTTTTGACCATGTCGTTCGTCTAAATATTTTGTATTTTTGTCTTATTTTTATTTAATATTTATAATGACACGAATACAATTTTAGGTATAATTACACTCAACTTATTAATAAATACCTTATAGATAGCTTAGTATCTGTTGTCTACTATTGAGTCATTAGAAAACAATATGGCGGCTGAGTCGTAGATCAAGGCTCCCACGCGCCCAGCCGTCACCGCAAGCCCTCTGTCTTGTTTATGGGGACCCTACGAAATACCTCCCTGATAGTACTAATGTTACGTAAACTAATATAGTCCACACGAAACTTTGCGCGAACATTTAAACAGCATATGCTAATTTGCCACAAATATTCGTGTAAGTAACTTGCAGCATCCCGAATACGTAAATGGTAAAGTTTGTTTTGTGACGCATCACATGTAGAAATATGTTTTAATTTGCCCTAGTAATAACAACTTATTTTGTGTTGAAAATTGGCTTCAAAAATGTTGAGTTTTTTGAAGTAATCTTATAGTTTTTACCTTTTATATATCAATTAACTCGTATCAGTCCACTGGTGGACAAAGGCGTTTCATAATAAACCACACCCGGTCCTGCATCTTTTTCATGCATCCATTTCGGACTATGTACCTTTTTCAGGCGTCATTTTAGGGATGTATCTATGAGCCTAAATTAAAAACCTATTATATAATAATATTTATCATAATCCTTTCAGAGCCCGAAATAATTGCTTCATTTATCGCACGTTATATTTTGAAATACATACCTTACTATGACAGTTATTACAAATTAATCTTTTGACTTCACTTTGAAAATATTTATTTACGTTCATGATATAGCCATAGATATGGCATGTATTATATATTTCTTTTAAGACTCTAAACTTTCGGGGAGTCATAAACGAAGAAAGGTAATTTCTGTGTATGTATAATTTATATTGAATTTCTTAATTCTATGAAGATTTTGTGTGTTTGTAAGATTGATGTACTAGGACTTTTTAAGTCACTAAGAGTAATTACAAATTGCATTGATAGATTGTTTTGTTCAAATATAGGCCTAATCACTAAGTTTCTCATAAAGGCTGAAGAAATTAACTGAGTAAGAGTTCGTTGATTGAGACTGAGAGTGAAAACTTCTTTAGCCCTCATATGTTTGTCTGTAGTAACCCATACTGTGCCTTCAAACCCGACTACGAAAAGTTAGTTACACTTGCACCTAAGTTAGCGAATTCCAAGATTAGCATGCGTAAATAAACCATTCCGACGTCCGATTAAATTATATAACGTCTTCATTCCCTGTGGTGCACGCAGGTTGCATGTCGACCTGAGGATGTAAGATACATGGCCTTTGCGTGCTCAAGGAACCGAAGCGAGCACTAAACTATGTCTAACTAAAAAGAAAACCAGGTTACTACTACAAAATACGCAGAAAATATTTACCAAGAATAAAATTCAAGTTAGGAGTTACCTATCAAGCGTATAGATATAGTGCACGAAATCAAGATAACTAAAAATTTAAGACAGCGACGCAACAATAAAGCATTTCAAGACAGTAAATTTAAGAGGGCTTTACTGTATTATATTTAATATTAAAGATCTTAAGGTAAACGTTGGTAGTGCCTGCATTTCCGCGATAAGGCAGCCCCAACTCCTTACCCCCGGTACAAATACTTTTCGAGGGTGGCAATGCCTTAAGAAACCGCCATGCTTCAAACTGCGTTTAAGTTAATCTAGACAGCTCGTTTGATATACAGTTGCCTAAGTTAAATTATTCTTTCTAATCATGCTGTACTAAGCGATCGAATTTTATATATTACTTACAATTAATAAAAAAGTAGAAAAGCATAAAATTGGCAGATTCGTACATAGGTGCATACCTGCAACAAACAGAGAGTTAATTAAAAAAAGAAAAATAAATAAAAAAAATATATTCGTAAATGAATTGCAAACTCAGTTCAATCTTGAACACGTAGACGAAAACAAGCCGGCCGTGCGCAGTAGTGGCGGGAAGCCATATAATGGAAATAGTCGATACATACAACACACACAAGAGCGGTTTATAGATGTGGAGATACAATTGTCGCTGTAAAATTTAGATGCGTCTCTTGTGTACACTAGCAGGAAATGCCTCCAAAACTATTGTTTAGTTACTACAACATTAAAGTATGAATTACTTTTTAGGTAGGTATAAGGTAAATTTTGGTACGGAAACGAAAAATGTAATACAGTCAGAAAAAGTAAGAAAAAATAATAAAATGCGTTAAAAGATACCTTGCTATTTTAAATATATATGTATACCAACCATAACCATAATTAATTTAAAAATCTTCTAACTTTCTCATGTGTGTAAGTAAATTTATTCCTATGAGACATACAGTATCTTAAACCCAAAATAAGTTAGTATGAGGTTCTCTTTGTTTATAAATTACTTTTATAAGGTTACACCGCGACTTTATACGCAAGTGCTTTTGAAAAAAAAAAAAAGGTTTTAGTGCTTATGATTTTACCTACAATAATGTCAATCTTAATTTTAACCTAAAGGCTAAATACATTTTTTATGCATTTTTGGTTCTAATAACAAAAGCCTCTGTGCAAAATGTCAAGTTTTTATACGTATACGTATTAAAAGTCTTTATTTATACTTTTACTAGCTGCCCGGTAGACGTTGATCTATCCTTTTTGGTGATCAATATAGAAGATATCTCAGCTTCTAGGTACGTAGCAACGATTTTAAGTTAGACCTCCAGCAATACAACTGTGAAGACCGCATTTAATATGGTACAGTAGTTTTAAGTGGTTCGCGTACAAAGTATAAAGACACAATAACATAATTTTTTTTTAAGATTATTAGTTTTGGCTTCTATCTCTTTTATTTAACACTCATATTAAATTTTCCTACGGATTTTTCGTACGGATATTTTTCAATTTTATTTATACTAGTCGAATCCTTCGGTTTCATCCGCGTAAAATGTAGTTGTGTGAAAAATTTCGATCGTGATAAAAGTATTATTTGTTTTCTTTGACGCTAACTCTATCTCAGTGCCACAAATTAAGCCAATTGAATACACTGTTACGACGTGAGATAAAGTACCTAGACCACAAAAAAAAGCTGTTACCGTGGAAACTCCTGATCGGGAAAATTTTAACCAAGCACTGAAAATTAGTTCACCTCATATCTCCGTCGTTGCAACTTTAAAAAAAAGGTAGAGCCTTTTTCTTACGAATTGATTTACAAACATTAATATTTCAAACTCAAAACGTATTCTTTTTAAAACATCTATGGCTCATGTTACCTCAGGGATAGTAAGTTTCTTGCTGGTTGTTCTCGGTAGTAAATCATTCAGAACTGGAGGTAATTTTTTAATTAATAATTAAACTGACTAAAGTGCTATTTAAGAGTCTTTTTGAATAAAAAAGTTTGAGTTTGGAAGATTCATACAATAGCTGCAAATATTACCTACAAACAAACAAATAAATTTTACCGCATTATAATATTATCATAGATATAGATTTTCTTTTATCCATATTTATCTAATTACATATTAAATATGTAATTATTTTATAAATATGTTTTTTAAAATGAAGATAATAAAATAAACGTAAAACTAGCGCTCAAATTTGAGTTATTAGGTATTTGAGTTAAAATCTATAGTATGTAGGTATGTAGGTGTAAGGTATATAGTTAGTTAAGTAATATTTAAACATAGATATATATGCATAAATATGATTGTAAACTGTATCAGTACCAGACAAATAAAGCACAGAAACGTGCGTTAATTTATTTTACGTGAATTACCCGAGTGTGTGTATTAGCTGTATCCGACTAATGCCGGCTTTCGATATTCGGCGCTCGGTCGCGATTCGGTATTTACGACCGAACGAGTCGCATTAGACTGTCCACCCGTAGGTAAATTAGCACAGATGCTCGCCACTGTTACTGTGATTCATTTCAAATTGGTTATTCAGCGAGAAAAACCGAACGAAGAGGAGGGAAATACGGAAAAAACACTATCTACGGATTAGGGGTAAATACAAGCTGTAAAAGTTGTTTCAGGAATACTTAATTACAAATATATTTATTATTATTTAAACTACGTTATGTACGCAACTTCACTTGCATAGTTATTTTCTGAAGGTACATTAAATTAATCCCCTGGGACTGAATTTGACTAAGTACAGTTAAGCAGAGTGAGCTAGCAAACAAGGAATGTTTTATTTCGTAAAAAAACTCTAAAACCCATCTTTAGCATCCCCATTTACTATGTTCGATCAATATAGTCAGCTCAGTCAAATTCGATCTGCGAACTTAGTAAGTTCAACAAATTGTACTTAAAATTATCATTAAACACTGCTAATATTATCACAAGCAAATCAGCAATTACCTTATTAATATACGATTATAAAGTGTAATGTTAGTAAGGCGGTGCCGAGATCGGTAGCAGCAACGCCTTATGATGACTATCGCATTTGCAGACCCGCCTTAACGCGTGCTAGACTATACGATAAAGGCCATCGTACACTGAGAAATTTATATTCATGTTATGCAGTGTTAATTTTCCGGTACAAAGTAACTTATCTTTTTTACTAAAGTGTTTTGAATTCTTTTTTTGTTTTAAAAACTAATTAGATGCAGACAAAAGTGTTGCAGTGTCAGTGCCCAGTCGAAGATACCGGGTTTGGTTCGAAACCAATTGGCACAATCTGAAATGTGAAATAACTTTGGGTCCGTTTGTCCTGAAGAAAAATGAGAACGAATTTGCAACTGTACCAGCAGGTAGGTATATAAATAAAATAGCAAATACAAAACGGTTCCTAAAAAATTTCCGGACCCCAATTATATTGAAAATATTTTTGATATTAGCCTCTAGTAATTATAATAAATTAAAAATATTTTAATAAAATAAGGTTAATTTAGTTTTTTTATTCTTTATTTTTATTTTTTTAAGAACTATTGGACAACATTTGGCAATTCCACGAAATTTGAAAATATCAGATTTCCTTATCTTAGTCTAGGCTCCATAATCATATCCTCACCAAATTTCTATTGAATCATTCTGACACTTCTAAAAAACGAAGAACGAATGCAAATCGGTTTAAAAACACTGGAACCATTACGAAACATTAAAAAAAACAATGAATATGGAGTTTGCATATGACTTCTCATAAGTGCTATGGTAAGTATAGGATTGCCAACCTTTCCTTTTCGAGGTTGACCAAAAAAATGTATGTGTAAATTGTACGGTATTAAAAATGTCTGAACAACCTATACCTAGTCGTATATCTATTGTAACCTTTATATAGTTTATAACATTAAAAAATAGCAGCAAATAAGGTTTAAAATCATGTGCGTTACACGAAACGCGTGGATATAGAATGTTAATTTTAATGAACTGCAAATGATAGCCTTCGAAATACACAAATGTTACATTACCCAATAATGAACCGGGAAAATTACCTTTGGTATAAATAATCCATACCAAAGGGTGGCATCGATGCACCAACACTGCAAATCAACCCCCTGGACCCACAACCCCCTCTACCGCGGGTTGTCGACTATAAATAAAATTCACGTTTTAACAATAAAATGCATTTTCCGCAAATGCTTCCAGTGAGTTATTATGCGAGCTGTACGAGCTTAAAATTATATTGCCTCGTGAAATTTTCGATCTTAATACGCATTACCTACTTGTAGTAAAAAATACTTTTGTAGACTTTATTTCTAGTTGACAACAAATAAATTAAATTTAAAGACTTTAATTACATTAGCCAATAGAGTTTTAAATAGAAGCAGGTGCCTATTTATAGATAAGACGGCCATTACGGCAGCAGTTCTTGTAATAGAGTAATTTTGTGGGTTGCATGCACTTCACCACTAACCATTACAAAAAAAAAACAACCCCATAACCACATAAAACTCCCTTAAAGAACGTCACGTACCGACCCTAAAATACTTAAAACATTTCCCAAAGGAAAATACAATGTTTTATTCCCTACAAAAATAGATCACGCGACCGCTTGATGGAGAACCAATAGCGAGAGGCCCAGCGGCACAGATGGCGTCACGAGCGCACAGATAGCAGAAATATGAATTACAACTTTCGATATTTGTCACTTGAATTACAGCTCCCGATGGGATCGGTTGGTTGAAATTGCGACTCGCACCTCGTTTACCCAATGATATATTTTTTCTACTGAATTTCGAGTCATGACTTTTGAAGTGATTTGCCCTTAAGGCCGTTTTATGTGGTAGGCAAAGTTAAGTATTTTTGTAGAGATAATTAGTTTTGTAGAAGAAAGTGAAAAGTCAAAGTAAGTGAGCTTGCTACAAGAAAACATTAATGATATATGTACTGCATCTTATGAACAGACGTTATTTAATAAGGGACTGTAACAAAGTAAAATTGTTATCATAGACACGGTTAATATAAATTCTAACTAAGAAAATAATGCTAATACCAAACATGCTGTCGTTAGGAACATTTTATTAACGGCCTTTTTTGGACGAGAACTTAAGAAAATAATAAAATTGTTCTTAAACCTTAAAATTAATCGAAAAAACTAATACTTGTAGAAACATATGTCAAAAATGCTGTCGTTGAGAAGCAAAAATAAAAGTAAAAAGTCAAAGAAGGTTAGTAAGTTAGCTTTAAGAAAACATGAATGTAATGTACAGCATCTTATGAAGAAACGTTTTTTAATTAAGGAACTGTCTCAAAGTAAAATTGTTATCATAGGCACGGTTAATATAAAATCTAACTTAGAAAATAACGCTTATATCAAACATGCTGTCGTTAGGAACATCTTATTAACGGCCTTTTTTGGACGAGAACTTAAAAAAATAATAAAATTGTTACACTTAAAATATAACAAAGAAACTAATGCTTGTAGAAACATATATTAAAAAAATGCTGTCGTTAAGAAGCAAAAATAAAAGTAAAAAGTCAAAGAAGGTAAGCTTGCTTTAAGAAAACACGAATGTAATGTACAGCATCTTATAATCAGATGTTTTTTTTATTAAGGAACTGTCTTAAAGTAAAATTGTCATCATAGGCACGGTTAGTATAAAATCTAACTGAGAAACTAATGCTAATATTAAACATGTTGTCGTTCGGAAGCAATAAGTAAACAAAGCTCGTAATAACAGACATTCACGACGAGGAAACCAATTTGGGAGGTATTTGTAAACGTCAAATATGTTTGTGCACACCTATTTATTGCGAGCATCCCTCACAAGCGAGTAAATAACGGAGACACTGCGATAAAGTGAAAAGAGATACCCGAAAAATATACTCAGCTAAGCCTTAAATGCTAACCGTAAACAACGAATACTACACCATAACTTTAAGCCATAGAGTTGATTTTTATGTGTCAAGAGTGTCTAAACTGTTCTATGTCAAGGCAATGTGCGTGTACAAGCGGAAAACTCTGTGCACCACGTGCGAATGATTCATGACTGCCCCTTAATTAAAGAAGATTTTAATTGTATCGGATGTCTACGGAAGCGAAAATAATGCAGTGCTAAATTACTAAATTGGGGAGGGAGCCCAGGAATTTGTCAATAGGTCCATGCACTTAAAATATTGCTTTGTGTGTTAGTGTTACTTTTTACTAAGCTTTACCTGTGCTGTTTCTATGGAGCGGCTGTTGTGTAAAAAGACATATGGATAGTTAACATTAAATTAAAGTCTTAACGTTGATGAGTATTTTTTTGGTTATTTTATGTTTACTGTACTATATTGTTGGATTGAGTACTATAAAGATTTTTGTACTATAAAATACTCAGAGAAAATATACTGACATTTCATTTTTGAAATTCCTCACTCAGAGCATTTACTGAGATACATGTATTTTGAATTTAAAGTTAGATCGGATATCTTAATCAGTTAAAATATAACCAGCTGCGAGAAAGCCTAAATTTAAAGCTTAAAATAACCAGATTATATATATTTACACAAGAAATACGTACCAACTCCATCTATCTTTTGAATACACCCTTAATCCAGTAAATTCATTTGGCGTTGAAAGTCAAGCTGCCGCCAACTTTAAATATCTTTCTTAATTACAAAAGCCTTTGTTGAACGTATCAGATCTATGTAAACAGTCGGGGAGAATGTTTTAAATAGCAACCCAACAAATAAGTTCCGGTTGAGGGAAATAAGCAAAACTCCTTAATGAAAGAATATCTCAAGGGTCGCAGATTGTTTAGATACATACAATAAGAGACATTGTTTTAGTTCGAGGACTTTATCAACATGATTAAAGTGCTTAGGTTTGTCTGCTTTAAATGAAATAATGTCATAGGTATGTCTGTTACAGATGGAATAATTAGAGCAATGTAATTAAATGTCACGTTATCTTTTGTTGTTGGTATTGTATCAGGTTTATTTGCGTTAAATATAAATTCTTGTCCACATTGTCTACAATAGTGTGATCTATTTTATAGATGACAGATTTATTTGTGACTAGCTTTTGTTTGAGGCTCTGACCACCCTAAGTTCGGTTATCGGTATTTCTGTCTATATCTACGGCAACTATTCGATTATAGTAAAACAACCGACTCACACATGACTTTTTAAGTAGTCTATGTCCTTTCCCAAGGTGCAAGCTTGCATTTTCTTAATTTCATTTAAATCGGTTCAGTGATTTCGCCGTAACAGATTAACAGACTAACAGAGACACTTTGGCATTTAATATTATTTTAAATAATATTAGTATGGATATCTAAGTAAGCACATCTCTCGTTGAAATTGACTTTGTAAATGATATAAGTAAATATAAAATATTAATGGATACAATCAGCGTTCAGGCCTATACAATATGATTTCCAGAATGTTGGCAGAGAAAAAATAGGTAGTTTTTAAGTTTAAACTGCAATAAATAACTCTCTTATCCCATCTATTCAAAAAACCTTGATTGGTTCGCGCAACAAAGTGCGTGTTTGCTCCCGTTCCCGGTAGTAATGAATTTTTTGATATTTCTTTTCTTTCTTTTATTTCTGATATAAATAAATGTGAACTGCGTCCTTGTTCTCTACTAATTCAACTAGGTATAGTTCATTAAATATAACATTTCAAAATGGTTCAAATGTAAATATAAATTTTAATAAATTCTATTACTTTAAACATTAAACTTTTTTTTCACGAGTTGTGTCTAAAAGCGCCTTTTATTTCTTATTTCATAGAGGAGGATGAAAGTAGAGTGTAACATTCAGTCACAAAATATTTTTATCTCGGGTTACGTTCTGGTTTCTTCCCAATTGTGCCTTTGTCATAAAAACACTTATTTGCTCCCTTTTAATACAATCTACTATTGTTGTACACTTCGTGTATAAATTGTGTAGTGGGATAAATATTAAAGGAAAAGTGATGACACAAGCAATGTAATGATCATGTAAATACTCAGGACATACTTCATTTGGCGAACAATAGAGGGCCGGTGCCGCACCGCCCTGCGACACCGGATAAATTGACTCCAGCCTTAACTCGAATACCCGTCGCGGAAAATTGGGGAAAATCGATTTAAATATCTTGAATAAGGTGGCTTATCTTGATCGGATGTTAGCTATGTGCTTACTCTTATTGGTAGAATCTGATTTGAAAAGGATTTAAAAAGAATTTATTTTCTTTTTTTATATAACCCGATTTAACTGGCCGTTTAATGAAGAAGAGCCAATTAAGAGAGTGTGAAAGTGTCTGCATTGGCGTAGATCCAGGTTTTCGATATTACGACTCATTGAAGCTCGGTCGCGGTGACTCCGATGCACCTTTAACTGCATGCGAGCTGATCTTTAGATTTGTTTTTTTTTTCTTTTTAATTTAGTGAAAATAGAAAAAAGTCTTCAATTATTTTTGATTCTAAGGAAAATAAATGTAAGCGTCCATTTCCTAAGCCACAAAGACCCCGGCAGGCTAACCGAGTAGCTTAACTCAATCTAATAGAATCACTTCGGATTGCTTTCCGATATTTACTGTTGGATTTTTTCCCCTTATACCGAGATTTGGGACGTTTATCCGAAAAAGGCGTGTACTGGTAGACTGTAATAGCCGGTAGAGTCGTAGAATACATAACCTTTCTAATTAACAATTTGCCCTTTCGTCTATAAGGTGAGATTGGACTTGATTATTTTAGAAATTCTCTTTTTGATATCCTCAGATCTTTATGGAAAGCTCTTTTTAACAAAAGATATGTAGGAATCTTATTTTCAGAATTTCTTTAGAATATAATATCTCAAGCGTAATACCGTTTATCGAACTATTCATCCGCAAACGTTTATAGGTATAGGGACGCAACAAGATAGGGGCACAATTTATAGAAAACTAAGCAACCGTTACTTACATAGGTAACTTATTTATATAGATTGATATCGGCAGCAATCAGACAAATTGGCTCCAACCAAACCCCTCTTACCGAATTAATCTGATCGTAGGTTTTCTTAGCGAAAACCACTTAGACAGAGAAATATGGGGGCAATAGAGGGGACAAAGATAGGAGCTCATACGAAAGTCGATTTACATTATTTATTGAAGTTTCGCGAATGAATCCCAGTCTTTTCTCGTTTGTTATGTCAACTAAGTATAGCATTTTTACATTTACATGTATTGTATTAAGTTCTATAGATTTACATATTTTGTGTGATTCTCCTTAATATTAAAAACAATATTTATCTTTAACTATAATGTTTATATATGAAACTAAGAATAGGTTTCTTATTATTAAAAGTTAC
This sequence comes from Apoda limacodes, assembly GCA_946406115.1. Classification (NCBI taxonomy): domain Eukaryota; kingdom Metazoa; phylum Arthropoda; class Insecta; order Lepidoptera; family Limacodidae; genus Apoda; species Apoda limacodes. Next base: position 11,724,979 of record OX291554.1, read on the forward strand.
AAACTACATGAATGTTTTCTTCGCTGAAAATTAATATATTACTAGAATTTAGTACCTTGATGACATCATTAACAGACTCTATAATTTAAAATTTATAGCTTAAATATATATTATTAAATCTTTTAGTATCTATCTAATAAAAGTTAATTAAGCAATAATTCATATTATTATTTACTTGAGTTGTCCATTTTTTCCAAAATTAATGGCTTAATTACAAAACATTTAGTAGTTTTCATTATTTGTCTTGACATTGTTTATGTATTTGTGGACAAAACAGGGTTTTTCCATAAATTATAAAGATATATGAGAAACTAATGAAGCAAATAACTTAAAGCCCCCGACAAGTGCACACAGTGGCGCTAGCGATCGTTGATACTTCGTTACCCGACAAAATAAAGTATATATTTTTTTATGTAAACTTACCAAGCACCTAATCTACAACTTGGTTTTTTTGGTGGAGTCATGCCGGTTTAACTTATTTATCTCTACCGATAAGCCGCAAACAAGTTGCAGATGACAATAAATAACTTCTTTCACTTCTTCAGTCAATTTTAGAGAAAGCAGCACAAGTGTACACGAAGCTTTATGCAACAATCAATCAATCGAGCGTCCCGTGTGCTTGGTTGCCACCTTAGTGGTATAAAAAATCTCAGATGCAAGTTTTACATAATACCAGTAATTAAATTAAGAGTTATTTAACTAAAACGACTAAAAACTCCAAATAAAATGATTTATTATTATTATTAAAATTATAGACGAGCAGCATGAGATGCTGGTGTGTCTATCGAAAGTGATGGAAATGTCTTAGTCCTTTTCACTAAAATATTATTTACTTAATATGTCACTCTTGTAAGGTCCACACACTTGAAGTCTTTAAACCATTTGTTCAGTCTATTTTAAAAGAGTTGACTTAATCGGCTGAAACTACACTGGCCGGCAATCTGTTCTAAGTTTCCACAACACGATTACTCAGAAAGTGGTGTGCAAGATTGGTTTCTGATCTGAAGCGCGTGATAGTATGACGGAGTCTTCATGAGTGTCCATGAGAGTTTGCATCCTTCAAGACAAACATGTTACGTATGTTAGGTAGGTTGTAATTGCATGTCAGGATTTCATATGTCTCGATTAGATCACCTCTCATACGCTGATCTTGTAAAGTTGGCAGCTTAAGTATTTTAAGCCTCCTTTTTTTTAAGAGTGATGTCCTTTACAAAATATGGACTCCGTACCTGAAACGCATACTCAAGCAAAGGTCTTACGTATGTCTTGTATATTTTATAAAAGTTGCTATGTTGATGAACTGAAAGGATCTCTGTATCACATAAATGACTTAGCTTTTTTCACGAGTCATTTATATGATCTGCCAATTAAATTGCTTGTAATTAATATCCCCAAATCTTTCTATGAATTCACAGCAGAAATCGGTGCGCCATCAAGCCAGTATGTTTGACGTGGATTATTGTTCCCTAGGTGCAGCACTTATTTGCATTGAGTTTAATTATGCACTGTTGAGAGCATTCATGTAAACGATCAATCTTATTTTGTAATTTTCCTGATTGTACCAGTGGGTTACCAAAAAATTTACCATCCTCTGCAAAAAAGTTGGCTGAAGATTTTAGGAAAGCAATCAAATCAGTGACAAAAATGCTAAATAATGTTGGAGCAAGCACACTTCCCTGTGGGACTCCACTGAGAACTTCTCTTGTCTGAGATAACGTTTCTCCAACTCGTACTTGGAATGTGCGTTTGTTGTTTGTTAAATGTAATTATCTTAGTGATACGTAGGTAGATAAGTATGTCTTTTAAACTAAGTAAATATCGATTTGAAGTACTGTTGTACAAGTTGTGATAAACATTTAGAAAAAAAAATAAGTTAGAGTGCAGCAATTTGTTTTTGACCCGGTTGTCAAACATAAAAACTACGGTCGCTATATTACATGTTGTATACTTGCGCGACGCTAGCGACAGACGCTGGGTCAAAAAAGTTTGGGGCACTGTATCTCGGTGAAATAAACATAAAAAGGATGTTGCCTAAATCAAGAAATAATATAACCGCAAAAATATCTACCTGAAGATTAACTTTTGAATGTCAAACTGATTCACAGGACTTAAAATATTCGAGATATAATATTATGTATGTTTTTGCTAAAAAACGTCTTGGATAACTATTCTCTACCTACCCAGCTAGGGTTTACAGACTACAAGAAGTTTCCTGAAATGTCCGGAATTTAAGATCTCTGTCAGCGATCTTGAAATTTCAACCAATAGGAAAATATATGTATAAGTATAAAAAAATACAACCTAATTGAGAACCTCCTCCTTTTTTGAAGTTACTTAAAAATATATTAAAATAATTGACCCTATTGAGTATTTTGGTTACCGAAAAAGTTCCTAGCAAGACGAATCGTTAAATTACTTTCGTACTTTTGCCATCTGTAAGGACTTTTTTGATTATTGTACGATATCCTTTACAGGATGTGTTCTTTAAATTTACCCCCACCCACATTATTTTACCCCACAGGTACAAAAATATGACTACTTAAATATCAGGAATGTCACGAAAAAAGTTAGAAATATTGTCAGGAAATCTCATTTTTGTATCTGGTAACCCTAATTCCAGCTATAGCATGTGCGTAACAGAATAAATTTCCCTTCAAATCCACCTTTAAATAAACAGTGCACTAGGGGGATTCCGTTTTTGCGTCATTCTAAGTAAACGATCCTTAAGATATTTATTGGGGAATGAATTGAGTTTTTACATATTATAATGTTTTCTCTCTTCTTTACAAATACAATAAGTTTAAGTGAAGTTGAGCGTATAACTTTTTCAACATAACTTAAAATTACAATAGTGTGATAAATACATTATTTATGTCAGTCAGTATAAATCAGTTGATACATATCAGCAGGTTTTTGTTAAGGTTTCTTTTTTAAGATCAGACGGTTAATTGTATCTGCTATGAAGCTTAGTTTCGTGTTATTCCAAAAGAGCTTTCACAAAAACACAAGAGATTCAAGTGCGGGCTAATCACGAATTAATGAGTGCTTGTGCCCGGGTGTCGCGGCACGATGATAATACCTCGCCGCCCTGCTGCGCTAAGAACCTCATCAATTATGGTGAAGCTACCCCCGAGGCCTACTGCTAGTTACAACCCGAAACCCACCCCTTTGACTAGGTGCTTGATAAATACATAGGTGAGTTAGTATTCTAATAATTGTGTAAACTGTCTAACTTGTCTTCCTAAAGTGGACAAAATGGCTGTATGACTAGATACGTTTGATCTAATTACGTTATTGAACGAATTATTAATAGTAAGTACCTTTAGAAATGAGTAATCCATAGACATATGTATGTAGCGTCTTCAAATGGACATAGCTTTTTGTTTCGGCGTTGTTAAAAATACACCGCGTAGCATGACCAACGTGATTTTATTCAGTATGTATGCGAGTTTACTATGTTTCACGTAGTTTTCAAAGGTAATAACAGATGGCGCTATTTTTCCTAGCATTAAATATATTACTTATAAACATTAACCTGGCTATATTTTATGGAATTGAAAGATATTCAAAAAACCAGATTAGTAAATATTTATTATATAATGTGGTTTGTATTTGCTAGTATATGTACAATGCTATTTAAATACCTTCCGTAGAAAACATACTGAATTTACTTAAGGGGTAGGTATATAGTAGCTAACTAGCCAATACATAGAGTTGCAGTTGGCATTTCTGCTTAAAGGGGCCGTTTTTAATCACAAATGCCAACTACAAACCACAGATATTACTTATATATATCCTTCTAGAAATAGCTTATCACTAGTGTTATATTTCCAACATTTGGATTTTTGAAAATCGCTTTCTACGAAGAGAAAATTGAGGATATCTAATGGCAGCGGTAGTGAGCGGTAAGAGGGCCCTTAAATAATATGTGCTATACGTAAATGAATCAGACAAAACCACAAACACAGCAATAAAACTTACGGTAAAACTGCAGCCAAATGTTTGAAGGTAAGTAGGTATATTAAAAAAACTATGATTAATATTAACCTTCATACCTACATACCTTTATGTTAAAGTTTGTATTTTTAATGAAAATTCGTGTACCTGCCTATGTTTATAAAAAAGTAGATTTAACAGAAGCTTTGAATAAAGTATTTTGTCAAAGAATATAAATTTCGTAATAACCGTCATAATGTATTCGTTTAAAAGAGCTTTATTCAAAGTATTTCCATAATGTGCGTATAATATTTACAATAAACAGTTTTGATGGGGTCAAAAACTGCAGGTGGTCGATTTAATTTTTACATCTATTTACATGTGCTTTTGTATGTTTACTGATTTATTATGTTTTATGAGGTATTCATTTATTTTCAAAAATTTGATTTAAAACACTTTTAAACCAGGTAATACTTTACAAGTACCTACCTATACCTACCTGCATATACTTATGGTATGTCGTGTAAAGTATTGACTATTTTCATATAGAAATTTAGATATTTAGACAAGTATAACATGTCAGAAACACAAAAAAGGGTATTGATACTTTACGAAATACTACAATAGTCTAGGATTTAATGGATCCATTTATATGAACTACAGACTAATTTCGGACACTACTATTTTTCACTACTTCCCTAAGTGTTTTCTTTGTTTAAAAAATGTGCAAAGACAATATGTAGGCAGTAAAACAATGAGTTGGTGGCATGATTGCTAAAGACATTTGATGCACTGTAGGTAGATAGATATTACAAACTAGGTATAGGTACTACATCAATACTGACTACCCGAATTTTCCTCCAGTTACCATTGGTCTTAGATAGAGTGCAAAACAAGAATCCGAACATTATAGCTGTGTGTCCAACATAACACTATGGAAGTAGGACAGGCAAAAGTTGATAATTTTTTTTTATTACCTAACTATATTAAATTTTGCATATTTGATGAAGACTATAAAAATACCATTGAATATTAGCTATTTAATGATACTGTTAGTAACAAGTTTTGTTACTATTTCGTAGTGTTGTCTATATGTAATTGATTTTAACGAAAATAAAACTTAACTTTTTGTTATATGCGCGAAAAATGAGCGTAATATGGGCGAAAAGCATTAAATTTTAAAACCTGGAATATTATTATTGGTATTGAAAATTTGTTAATAACATCCATAGGGTTTGTTTTAAGCGATATTATAGGTAACGAAATTTCAGCACGCGAATTATAATGCAGTATCTTATTTGTTTTTTTTTTAGTTATTTGGACTTGATTTACCTACTTACTTAAAATTCAATTCTACGATTGACGATTTTCCTTTAAGTTATTGTTTTAATATTGTTATAAGCTTACACTGAAAAACTTAAATCAGTCAAATATTTTACTTACTTTAATTAAACATGTAACCAGGTAAATAAGAGAAAAGGCCAAGTTTTTTTTTGTATTTTTTTCTGTTAGTTTTTCTATTAAAAGCATTTAACAGCGCGTTCATTTCAGTTCCTAGGATTTCAGTTAAAATATTAATTATTTTAGCTGACTATGACACGTATCTAACTTGTTTGGACATAGCTGAAGCTAACTAATTGGAAATTGTAAGTCCTAAAAACAACGTTAAACAACTTGTCCTTGAAGAATTCAATAAACTTATTTATCTATTTACGCAAGTCTTTGATCAAAGGCAAAAGTAATGAATGCCTTGTAAGCTGTTGTAACCCTGACACTAAATGTTTCCGTTTCGTAACCAGACTTGATTTGTAGTTTCCGTGCAAGACTTACCGTCTCCCGTTTTCGAACATTTTAGTTATATGCGACATGTGGCAACAACAACATTGATATTGGTACATAACCAACCCTACATCTGCCGAGTTACAAGAATAGTTAGTTAGTTTATTTCGACAACAAAAATTCATTTTTTTTAAAAGTGTCGTAAGGTTTCCCTATTCCCTAATTTTTTCTGATATGTTTTTAGGTTTTAAAGACTTTACAGCTCACGAAAAGATAAAAATGCTTTGCTACTTGTATTATGGACATAAAATATATAGGTAAATGAATAATGATGTAGATGTTCTGACGCGAAAACAACATTCATATACGTAAATAAGTTGTAACTTACCTTTATTACATTTTTCTTTTCAAATTTATAAAACTAACGCTGTTTAATGTTGTCTCCTATACTAATGTTTACTTAGAACAAGTTGTTTACTTAGAACTAGCGTTTCCTGTGGAGGATTCTTAATAAAAAGCCTATTGTTTTAAACATAAACCTTTAATTGAAACAAAAGTTACCAAACTAGTTACTAAACTAGTTGACCAAAATAAAAGTACAGTCTATTTTCCGGTTTGAAACTAACTCTACACCAATCGTCTGAAAGTTCAGTTTTCTTTTATTTTATTTTTATTTATAAATATTATTAAGGTTTGAAACTGTAGCAAACAGACAGGCAGACTTAGTTTCACATTTATAATAATGGTTTTTTGCTGTCCCAGTAAAGTATTCTGTTTCACATTTATAATTATAGCTCTCCCAATGAAGTATTTATTCTAGATTGCTAGGTACATGAACCCTAGCCAAACAATTCGCATTTCAAATACATTTCACATCTTTCTAAATAAAAGTGAAAACCGCATCAGAAAAAGGCTCGCAGATCTTGAGTTTCAGGTGAAAATGCAGAGAAACAAACGTTGCCATATAAAAACATGGGGATTCTAGAATAATTAAAGAATTGTCTAGATATCCGTCGCATAGCCAACCGGGAACGTAAATCAGGATAAATTCCTCAAGAGGCGGGGGTTTAAAAGCAACGCGGGAGGGACGCGCAGCCTCAAGGGCTATTTCTTAAAAATAACTTTTGTCAGGGCAATTGGAAGGAGCTCCGCGATTTATGGAAAGGTGGTGTCACCTCGGTAATTAGTTTTTAACTAGTTCTGATAAGGGTCCACAGTGTTTTATGCGACCCGCGTAATAAGTTAGAATAATGTTTCGAATTTAGAATAGGGATGAGTAACTTGAAGATACATTTGGAACATCTGCGGTAATTTCGTTTTGAAGGAACATAACGGCTGAAATTTTAGGATTGTTTGTAGTAGACAAGTTTTTTTTCAAGACTTTCTCCAAAACAAAAAAAAAGCTCCAAAGTTTCATTGTTTCGATGTGTCATAACATTTTTATTGTTACCATATTTCTCGCATTTGCGGTTCGTCATGCTAACGTTATGATTTACGGCGCACAATAACAAAAAGAAAAGAAAGTTCTTCCATGAAACTTCTTCTATGCTCCAAGAAAGTTGCGTAAAAAATGGTTGCGCTTAGAAAAAAGTAATTCTCCAGCTCAGGTGTGTGAGATGTTCTTTATCTAACTTTGCATCCGAACGGCTTTGTTTATGACGGTACATTTCTCTTCAAGTTTTTAACATTCTATTACGTTGTTCGTTTTTTTTTCATTTTTTTAAAAGCCGACAAGTCTGTTACACTATTTTTGTTTTGTAAACTATGTTATTCAAATGACTACCTGTACTTTGTTATCCATAAAAGACAGCCAGGTATCCTATTGTTAGCATGATAAATTAGCTTGAAAACAATTTTATCGCTTGAAATAAAACATCATAAACTTAAAATACCATTTCTCTTTTTTAATGGACAAGGAAAATGTAATTTGAAATACTCTGTATGGAAGCCGTAATGTAGCCAAGTGGGCTAAAAAATGGTTGTCACCGTCTGGCATACTACATTAGCATGGAGGGTGTGAGGTAAGAAGACTTTATCAGGAGGGCCTTTCCTGAGGGAGGGCCAAATAATGTGATATTGCTCGTTTGTGCAAAGCCCTATTTATCTATTAAAAAACGTGAGATTTATTAAGGGACGTATAGGAAAGTTTGGGAAGTTTTTATATTGTTACACCGTGCTTCGAGCTAATATAGAAGATTGATGCTTGTTATTGTGGGCTTTCTTGTGTTATCTTTTTGGGAAAAAGTTTAGCTTTTGTTAAAATGAAACAGGCTGTATGAAATAAATATTCATAACGACAAAGACTGTTAAAATACATAACTAAACTAAAAAAATGGTTTTAAATTTTAAATTAGTATAGTATAGGGGCCAACATGTTTGAAAAACTAATTAAGTGCCTATTATATATTTAAGAAAATCACGTTGGGTAGCTATAGATATTGATTCGATGTGACTACACAGGTAAGTATAACATTTTATGTTTGTGTAAATCTGTAAATTTGTTTAAATACATACCTAAACAAAAAATGTTTTTTAAATTAGTTACATCTATGGGCCAAAACGTTTAAAAAACTAAATAACTACCCATTACATATTTTAAAAATCACGTTAGGTTGTACGTTGATCCAATGTGACTGCATAGGTATTACATTTTATGTTTTTGTTAATCTGTAAAATTTGTTTTGTAGGTAGGTAGTGTCTTGTCTACGAAATAATTCTTTTATTCAATTAATTTGTCCAGATACACTGCTATTAGTTACCTGTCACTGAGGACTAGTGGTGAGTAAAGTTAGACTGTCAATCACATCATAATGTATGTGTTTATCCAGCCGCTGGTTACCCGCTTATGGGCATCGAAAATAAGAAAATAAAGAAAATCAAATAAATCTGTTGGGCTATTTACAATATGGTGCTCTTGAGTTTTACAATTTGTATATATATCTGGTGCAATGCAACATATACCCAATTTATAACTATGATACAATTTATTGTACGTATGTGAGTCGTAATCCACTTGTTATAAGTTGAATTATGTTTTGAATATTGCAATTTATTATTTTGGTTGTATCATTAAGTGAAACGGTGTATACTTAGATTAACCAATTAAAGGTTGCTTCTGTAATTATTTATCTATACTTTTACTATACCGGCTCAAGTTGATCTTTAAAGATACCGAATTGTAAGAAACGGGTTTATATTACGTAGGAACTAATTAGTACCCTTTTTAAATTACTACGTTAGTCAGTAGCGGTATAATTAAAATTAATTAAGCAGGTATACGGTATGAACGAATTTATACAGATTTAAGGCTGTCTGTAAGCTAAATCAAAATATTACATAATAGTTTAACTTCAAACTTTAGGGAAAATTTTAAATATTTACTTAAAGAAGATTTTTATCGATGCTTGTATGCCAGTATATTATTTTATATTTTCGGCTAAACATGTTTTTTTTTGTATATAACCTAAAAGGTAGTTGTGCAAAATCAAAATGTCTTAAGTATAGTATAATAACTTGGAATTCTTTATTTACTGCAAAATAAAATACCACCGGCTAAAAGTCGGTTTTACACTTTGATAGATAGCTTTCGTTATATTAAATTAAATTGCAAAATAATACCAAGCTATTTCGTGCTGTCAGATCTTAGTCCGTCACGAACTACCGTGGATACCGGACTAGCGCGAAGGTAACAGCCACGCTGCTTCCTTATCGTTACACAAACGTCTTGTTAAAGCTACGGGTCGGTACGTACCAAAGCTTTATATTCACATACAAAACCATTTAAATACTAAAGCTAAGGTTCTTGTTGATTTTTGCGGAAGGATTTGGACTTTGTTAAGCTAAATATTAAGCTATATATTTATGTATAAAAGCAAATCTAATATAAAGTAAAAAGGATATTGTACTAATTAGTTTTTTAGGTGTCGGATGCCAAAAACCGTTACATGTTACAAGGATAAGAACTTGGAAGTGGACATTTTGTCTGGTATTGTATGTATAATGCAAGTATAACTTCACGGTTTTGATTCCGCTAGGGGTTTACTAGTGGCTGGTAACACACCCTCTTCATAATGTGGAGGGACAACCTCTTTTCACCAACAACTTCAGTCCTGCGTCACGGGGATGAGCCTATCATTAAAATGCTGCTTCCAATAGAAGTGGATCTGGACTAAGGTGGCTTTATGTATGTCTCATAAGTCATAAATAGCAGCTTTATAGTAAAAAGCGGTAAAATAAAATACCTGGGACAGAATAACACAGCCCTTTACTTATTCTAGACAAGCTATAAAAAGTAAGTCAGAATTGGACACGTTTAGGTATCTAAATATTCTCAGAAGTTTACTAGAAAATAAGTGTTTAGAAGATATTACAAGGAATGAGGTTCTCAAAACACTACCTATGTAATAAAAAATATCTAGGTACTATATTTTATATTATAATATTATTGTTACTATTGAATGTTTGTTCATATTTATTATCTCGGAACAATATTGGCTGGGAACGGAGTGGTAAATTTGTGTCAGACACCCGATACTGTGGTATTATCTCCCATTATTTGTCATTGGGTGAACAATGCTCTGCCCTCGCTATGTACGGTGCGCAGTTACAAACACATTACGCTCTTTATTAATAGATGATATGTAGGTACAGTAATTAAACTAAATAATTTAATGGTGAAATTAATGCTGATTTGTCTTAAGTATTCAGTTGTTACTCTTCGACAAGTTACACGTTTTAATGGCTCAGTACCCAAAGGGTGCTATCCTGACTTTATTACTTCTGTGCTGTGGTGGTATGTACGGAACTATAGGGGCCTGCACAGACAATCCCTTGACTTTTGTCCGCGGAAGACATACATGTTTTTATGAAAAGTAAAGTAATTAATTACAAACCGCGGATAAGAAATTCAGTTCTCCGCGGTCAAAAGTCCCTCGTCTGCGCAAGTCCTAAGCGCGAAAGTTAAATTTCCATCCTAGCCGGTATTTTCTTTATTTTATCTGCAAACTTTAGAGACTGCTTTTGATTAAAAGCAACAGAAAATATTTTATATCATTTACAAATTTAGTAGAAAAGCATATTGTATAACCATTCGTCGATATTATATCATAAAGTTCACGAAGATATATTTTTAATAAAATAAATGAGAGAAAAAAAGTAACAAATATTTATAAAAAATTCAAATAATCACTTATTTATGAAGTGATCTCACAATACACATAATAATAAAGGATTATTTTGTTAATAAAAGTCACAAAAATTAAATTAAAAAATTCTATCTTCTATCCATAAAGTTGATGCGTTTAAGAGTTTTTTTTTATTTGATAGATGCCATTAAAAGAAGTCAACCTTTTTCTAATCCAACAAAAACTAGCTTTAAATTGTTAGACAAATTTAATAGTGACGTCAAATATTGTAGTTACCTACCGAAAGTTTGGAAACGGCAACAAACAAAAGCTTGCTAAAGCCTAAAATGTACTGTAGGTAATTATTAAAAGCTACAAAACAATACACACATCATGGCATGTTAACACAAGCTACTATACTTCATCAGGATACCTTATAAATAATAGCAGCATGAGTTAAGACCGCCTAGCGAGGAAACAGGATCTTGTTTACGGCGTTACTCGTTCCGTATTGCGCCCTCCCACCATATACATTTTGCTTAGCAAATTGTTCACTCAGAGTGTCTAATAACCTTTTAATGAACAAGGTGGTAACGTTAATAAGTATACCTTTATAATATCTGAAATTTTAAAGATTTAACTAGGTAGTTGTAATAGTACCTACCTATGTTAAAAGTATGTAATATAAACTTTTTTAGTGTTCTGAGCCCAAAAAAGAAACCCTTAATTATAATTCCGCTGTAGGTATAGATCGCAATAATTAAATTCAAACACTAATGAGAAGATTATCGCTTAAATTTTAAGAAGATAGGTACTTTAAACGACCTCACAGACATAACTTTTAAAGGAGGAATGACAGAAATGTGAAACAGGAAAATTAAAATCACAATGAAATTTCATAGTCGCTCAATCATGCCCTGTTATTCGATATTCATCATCAAGTTGGCCTTATTTTCCATAAAAGCAATTCTGGAATAATTGGTAAAATAAAAATAGTAACCATTTTAACTAAAAAAACTTTAATAAGTCGTCGAGTATGAATATGAATTTCCGCAGTGTCAGGCGTTACTAACACTTACACTTATAAGTTACAAGATTTACATACATAAAACTATATTTTATAGCTTGTTTACAAGATAAACGTAGAACACTACACTGAACTTTGCATAATATGCTCTTAATCTGTTTTTTTTTTTATCAAATTTATTTGATACAAAAGGGTTAATGTCTAGGGTGGTCCCATTTGCCTTTATGATTAGTGGAGCTAAACTTAGTTATAAAAAGATTCTAGATATATTTAGCCCGGAGAACTGTGTTTAGTTTATGTAGAATATTATAATTAGAAAAAAATATTATTAAAATAATACCTAAATATTACTTTAAAAAAAAAAAAAAAAAACAAACTTTATGAAATCTCTAAAATGTAAAAGTTAGCTGACAGAACATTGAATGCCTGAGTGTTATTTTTGAAGTCGAATGTCAAAAAATTGAAGCAAAAATAAAATATAATGGTTCTAGCATCCGACACCAAAGAGTACTTACTTACACCTACTTTAATGTTCTGTATTTATTATTTAGGGGCTTTTCTATATCCATATATTTAGCTAAATAAGTTTTTCTTAAAAAAAAATCAAAATAAAGCACAATATCTTCATGGGAAATATTGAGTTCCTACAATATGTAACTATAGTTTAAACAGTCATGATACATGCAGACTTACCCTTTTTCCGTACCTATAGGTACAACTATTTCCAAATTATGGAAATTGATTACATACCTGCAAAAAACATAAACAGTTTATGAAAATATTTATTGATATTTTAAGTAGTAACACAAATAAAATTTATCAATTTCTATACTAGCAAATGACTACGACTTGACTTGCGTGGACTCTTACAAACTATACGGCGCGGAGACAAAGTTTAATGGAAAATATAGACAACCCTACGACTACATCTTCAAATAAATTAATTACCTATTTGTAATACCGCGTGATAAATGAAATCGATTTTAAATTAAATAGTGCAACACTCCATTAATAAATAGGTATAATAGCAATATATATATGTTTAGCAGCACTTAATTACTGCATTTAAATAATGTGACACAAATTAATTCTGTCTGCAGCACGCGACCGCGCCACGTCATTCGCAAAATTCAAGATTGTTGTAGCTGATTTAAATACAATCTAGACAGTCAATACCACTATAGGTAGGTATCCAGCCGCTTTACGCTGTCTACAGCACAGGGATTAAGACTGCAAACGGATATACAAACATTAACAACGAGGGAATTCTTTCGTGTTTTTCTTAACATTAATTGAAAAATAATATTCTTCAGGCAAATAACACCCAAACAATTTAGAGGGCACATGACAATAATAACTGTAAAATATAGTATTGACAGTTAGCAATAACTTACTGAACAATAATGGTTTTAACATAAATAAATAATGTAAGGTTAGGATATTTTCTGGTCCAAAAAGCTGTTAGTGACTGTCCGAATTTTCTGTAGAAACAAATTTCAAATGGCAGTGAACTTTACAGCAATGTATGTGGTTATGTCAATACAAATTGTAACCTACACCAATGGGGTTAAAAAAAACCAAATGAATCAATCAAATTTCTTGACCTAATGTTAAACATGTTCACACAAATATAGTAATAAAAATGAAGTATTGAATCCTGTGGATGCAACTATTTTTTTGGCATCATTATAGATACCAAACTTCAATGGGGTCCTCACAATACTAATCTAGCAAAAAGACTCAGTTCTGCACCATATGCGGTTAAAAAAATGAGGGCAACTTACAGATGAAAGCACTGCAAGGTTAGTCTACTTCAGTTACTTTCATAGTCTGACGACATACGGAATTTTGCTTTGGGGTCACGCCGCTAATGTAAACATATTTTTTGTACTGTAAAAACGAGCTATTCGTGCAATCTATAAATTACTACCAATAGTATTAGTAAAGAATAAATTACAGGCAATTTATGTTCTAACTTTGACATTCGAATACATATATGAAATCTTATTTATGTCAAGAAACATAAATAATCATTTCAGAGGAACAGGGACAGTCATAATGTAAATACTAGAAACAAAGATAAACTAGCAAACTCATTTAAAGTTTTGTGTATACGCTTACCTATACAATAAGGTCCCAGCACACTTGCAGAATTCGCCAAAACATCAATTTAAATTAGTACAAAAGAAAAATTTATAAATAAAAGGATATTATAAAATATCTGAGCATCTAGATGAGAAAAATCCTTGGGATTGACCTACTTGGCTATGACGGCGCTATTTTATGTTCTGTGTTAATGAATTATGACATATGTAAAGTTTAATTTAATTACCTACGAAATAAAACATTTTAGTTTAAATTGATTTGAACACCATAACACATTTGATACCGTGCGTGTAGAGCTAATGCAAATCGTCATTTAATAAAGTTTTACTGTCAAATTCTTTAAAAAAAGTGCTAAATACCTACCTAACCTACATGTGCGACTGACATGAAGATGGTGCAGGTTTGAAGATTTTTAAACATTTTTAATAAATTACAATTGCATAGTGTAATCAATTACCTAACTCTAGACGTTTAGCACCTAAGTCATTCATCTATGGCCATTTTTTTTAATTATTTAGAGTCAATAATCGAAATATGTATTTAGTAGGATATATAATGATTTCTTGCAAGCTATAATTCATATTAAACAATACATAATTGTTATAGAAGTGCAACAACATGATCATTCATCTAATAAACTAATGAAATAAAATGCAGCATATTGGAAAAACTTGCAGATACCAATATGGGAAGTCACTATTGAAAATATGAAAAAACCACGAATAGTGCTTGATAATTAAAATTTTAAGACAAACTTTCGGAACCAGTCTCTGATTCTAAGATATTTTTTAAAAAAACTTCAAATCCACCTTAAACTCCACTTTAGCGTTAAAAATTCACCTAAAAATACGTACACACTTAAAGTATACTCACACATACAAACAAAACATTCTTTATCAAACAGTATCATAAATCAAGAGGCGTTATACGCCATGTTTCACGGGCTCTTGCCAACACTGTCGCGCTCATTTGATAGCTATATATCTATCTCAGTTTACCATTAAGCTGGAGCTTTGTTGGGCCCGGGGTAGAGTCAGCTGTCTAGTCATGTGACGTATTACTTTGGTAGCGGTCGGTCATGTCAGTTCAGTTAAGTTGAGTATATTAATATCATATTAGTTAAAAAAAAATGTTTTAAGTAAATTTTATTTGTCAATGTAAACATTGCCTTCGAAACTGTGCTTTAGAAACCTAAGAAATTGTAAAAAGCCCTTCAATATGTAAATTGCTCTAAACATTGTGACCCAAGTATAATATATAGGTAAGAATGAATTACAGATGTTAAAGAGTAATTATTATTACGTTGGTAGCGGTCGGTCAGGTCAGTTCAGTCAAGTTGGAGTTAAGTTATATAACTTTAAGCGAAAAAGCTGTTTGACTTAACAACTTAAACATATCAACATTACCTTCGAACACATTTTATGCAAAGTCATTCAATAAGCAAAATTGATAAAAATATTGGGCTACACAAAATATAAGCCCTCAAAAATGTGTCAACGTGTATACCTACTTTTCTCAGAAAAGATGACATACCTAGCTGAATAACATCGATAATAAATCTTGATCATGTCTTACGTCTTATAAATGGTTATTTATCATATTCAGAGTAACCTTAGTTGATCTTTAACCAACCTTACCTATATATAGATATATGTGTACTTATACCAGAATAGGTATACATAAACAAAATATATAGATATATGTGTACTTATACCAGAATAGGTATACATAAACAAAATATCAAGATGTTAGAAGCGTTATATGTTTAGGACATCACAATTTAGCTATATTACCTCTACGATGAAATAAATAAAATTATACGCATAATAAATCTGAAAAAAGGTTTTTATTTACCTCTGCATTACATGCTCCTGCAGCAAAACTTGCCGATATAAATTTAAAATTCTATACTTTCACAGATATATCTTTATGTCTTCTAAACGTACAACTCGTTATGAATGTCGACATTCAGGTTTAAGTTTGTTTTTTCACTATTTAACTTAATAACATATTTGTGTCCATGAGATATTTATTCAATTCTTTTAAATTTGTTCAATACCTTTATTTTATAATTTAGCTTTAAGAAAATCATAAAATTTTTGGTCATAACAGGTTCAATATAAAAGATGAAACACAAAAATTAAATTATAGTATAATTTAATATGCCTACCTACCAACTCCTGACTAACCTACTTCCTAATTCCTAATTGGGGTATATTATTCTGTCCCAGGTTCTTTTTTTATCGTGTTTTACTTCAAAGCTGATGATGTCGAATGGGACCTATATAAAGCTATTAGTCAAGATACAGTGCATCACAAGTATTCAGAAGCCATCCTACGGCGATAGGCTCATGCCCTGTCACGATGGACTAATATATGGTAGGTGAAAAGAAGCTGACCACCATATTATGATGTGGGTGAGTATTATGCCGCTGGTAACCCCCTTCTGGTGATTAAAACCGCGAAGAAATATATACAAACAATATACACATATTACTTTTTATGAAACCTGTTTATTTAGTAGTTGAAACTCATTATTACAAACCAGTTTACATTTCATGTTTCATTACTGGGTAAATTAGGGAAAACGCGGTTAATTGTTTTTTGTCATAATCTCCAAAGAAACCTAATTTTTACTTTACATTTTGATTTCAAAAAAAGAACAAAAATTTAAAAACTCGTCGTTTTTAATTTCATGAGATTCTGATAAGCTTTTATTTTTTATATTTTTTCTAAGGTTTTTAAGGCTTAAGGAGTTTCTTGTATTGAGCAACTTCAAAAAAAAATTAAAAAATAATGGCTTTTATTTTTTAATATTAAATTATAAAAATCTCATGAAACCAAAAACCGCAAGTACTTAATATTTGTTTATAATTAAAATACAAAGTGAAATTAACGGATCTTCGCAGATAATGGAAAATCAATTTTGTATGAAAAACAATCTACAGCGTTTACCCTTAAGTTATCCAGAACCTCAGCTTGCTTTTAGAATATTTTTTTACCAAACCCTTTTTATTAGGACTCTGATTTTTGTTTTATCAATACGCTACCCGCTTAAGATCGCATCAGAGCTACCTCATAATGAGAATAATACCTATTTATAAAACCATCGCAACTTCTCGCGAGGCTACTGCAACCAAAATGTCGAGAAATAACAGGATTCTCTGTGTTCGCCTGTTAAATCCAAAAAATATAAAAATTACCTATATTTTAAATACTTAATTTTATCTTTATATTTCACGAAATACCCACGGTAAAGCTGTACAAAATATTACAATACATAAGCTAAAATTGCATTAGTTTTGTAATATGCATATATCTACATAAATAAATATCTATATTTGCATGGGATAATATTGTTATTGACATCTTTATTGAGTGTTAGTAGTAAACAATAGCCATAAACATTGATTAAAACTTACGTAATTACAAAATAAGCTTAGTATTCTGATTGCCATGTAGATACATAATATATCTGACACCTCGAATTTGCATCGCGGTGGCTTTGCTACGTTCGTTTGTAAAATCAAGTGGTTGCTAAAACGTGATCATAGTGCTAATGAATCTAATTATTGACACTAGAATTTATACAAATTATTTCATTAGAGATATGTTATCGATTATTGAAAATAGTTGGAACGCATTCAAGCATACCTAGGCACAGAACAATTAAAGAAGGAAATAAAAAAACAGGCTTTTAAAACTATAAGTAAAAAAAAATTACAGTAGTGAAATATTACTTCGTCGCAGCCTAGTTTGTACGGTGGCCGGCTGCTGTGCAGAGGGTGTGAATTCTATTCCCGCATTGAACAAACATTTGTGTTTGTCTTGAGTCTAGCTGAATTAATGTATAATATATGATTGTATTAACAATAAAAAAGTAATATATATGTACTTGTATCCGTTGTCTGGTATCCATAACACAAGCTTTGCTTACTTTGGGGCCAGATGACGCTGTGTGTAATGGCCAAAAATATTTATTATAATTTATTTATTAAAAATAACGATTAATTTAGTAAACTTAGCAATAGCAATGTATGCTTAAACAAGAGGAACAAAAGTTGGATCCAAGTCAAATCTTTTTCAAAGCATTGTTTTACTTATATCTAAGATATACAGTGATTTTCTAGTATAAGATTGTGCAAAGCTTTTTTTAATATATACCCAAATTTGTAAGAATTCACTTAAGTTATACATACTACAAGTATATGAAATGAAATAAATGTGTTCTTTTCCCTTTCTTTCTTAAGTGGCCAAAGAAATCTAAAAAGAAGAATATGAAAACTTTATATATGATTATACTTTATATATGATTGTATATACAAACATAGATGACAAAGTTTTAATAAATATTCCTCTTTTTGTAAAAAAAAAGTTAATTTTACTGCGCTATAAACTCTTGTAAATCCGCGGCCTTATTAGTACCGGTTAATTTGTCAGTTGTAAAATGTGCCCTGGTTGAATATTGGGCATTTTATTGTACAGTCGCAAACTAATAAATATAGTGTTGTTATCTTTCGATATCGACCGCGGGCCGCTCTTGCCTTGACGAGACGCCGCGACCTACCCCTACCTTAATGAATTACACAATGAAGTCTCATGTAAATACATAAAAAAGCTTTTAAAGGCACATATCAAAAATGCCCACAAAAGCCTACTAAGACAGGACACTCTGATTTATAGCATTCTCTTTGTTAAATCACGTAATCTCCACGTGGAGCCGCGATATAAATGGGAGGTAAATGAAAATAAATGTAGTTCCTCATTTTGTTGTCTACTTATTTACATTGTGTTGGACTATAAATCTTTTTCTTTTTAAACGTAATCTATTCTAAAATTTACCTGATAAATTACATTAGGAAAGATAGATAGATTGTGTACCTATATGGTGTGTTGGGATTTTGTCAAAGAAAAATGTTATCGAACAATACGGCGCGGCGTTTTGTTGCGGTGACATTGAGTGGGTTGTGTGGTAGGTATCTATTCCCAGTTTAGAAATAAAATATTTGGAAATACACAAGTGTACAACTTGAACAACACAGAGTAGATAGCTTTTGTTCTTTTATTGTAATATAATTTTTACTATAAAATTTTTATTAATGTGTTTTGTGTCATAAGTAGGTAACTAGTCAGGAGGTAAAGCAATTAAAAAAATACTTCAGAATTAGGTAGGCGTGTATTGTTATAAAAAAAATATAATTATTATTTCTTTGACAATATTTCAGCTGGCCATAATCAGCTACGCGTTATAGGGCTGGAAATGCGTCGTCTTATCGTTACTATTTCGTGCCAGACGTCCATTTTGACTGTTACTGGGTTATCTATTAATTTTATGGCAGGGCAGTAGCTATGTCCATATAATTAATTGATTTATATTTATAGCTAGTATATAGTAACTGGATCCCATAATGGACGATCAAAAGTCCCTGAAAATATAATGATAGAAAAAGAAGTAGGTACCTATCTACTTTTTATGAATGTCACATTCATTATTAAAAACTTAATTATTACCTATCTTTATATTGCCTAAGGACGTATAAAAAATACATAAATCATATCTAGACATGATTCAAAATTACTTAAATACTAATATTGAAAATATACCTCAGTATTTTAGTACCTACATTGCTAAGTGTAGGCGAATTACATGAAAATAGAAATACCTACTTAAAAAATCCAATTCAAGAATAAAGATACTTATCATGAGATTGTACATAAAGAACCTTATCACTAGACTGTACAATAATAATATTTTTACGGTTACAATATTTCTTGATCAAGGTACTTACACAATAACCAAATTACGTAAAAGTTGAGTTTTTGTGAAACATCTATGATGAAGTGCCTACAAAATATAGAATGTTAGAAATATATTTGTTAGCAAAATTTGATTTTGCCTTGTTGTGTATTAGCAAATTTGTTTATTTTATCAGTAAAAATAAGTTGGTATTATTTTCAAGACTTATGTAAAATTTAACAGTATATATATATACCTACATTTCCAAATAAACCTATTGTTTTCTAGTGTGCTTCACAAAATTTATTGCGAAAAATTGGGCACTTTAAGATAAAGTATAAAAAAAAAATCTGAAACAAACGGAAAGTTATACAACTATCTTATATTAAAATACTCTAATAGGTGTTAAATATTTATCAAGGTCAAAACAAATGGTTCTGGATCTGAAACATCTGGATTCACTGCCCGCATTTCTATATATTTTTTTGCTTATCGTATTAACATTCATGAAACCATCATTTCAATTTAAATTTATTTAAAAAAGTATGTGTATCTTTCGATCACTAGATAAGTAGGTATAATTTGTTAAAAATTATCAAATCCTGAAACAAAACACATAAGTCAAGTAATAGATAGTCAAGTTTAATACGAGAGATAAGGAGATCCCCGCTTCTCAATGTACAGCGTTTGTTTATTTACTTTATCGACAATCGATATACCTACATAAGTACGTGACGCAACGATTAGTACATCACTACACGAGCGGTCGGGTGCGAGCGAGCACACAAATCATACAGATACCATCTTCTACAAATTTGAATCGGATCTTATTTATGATTTGCCTTTTTCACAGCTACGTTTTCGAGAAAATTCGAACAATAAATCACTGATAAATGGTTATTGGATTTCGTGCCTATCTAATTACAAAGTTTAGGCCTATGAGATTACGTTTGTATTGAATAAACCTACCTGGATATAATTTACTAGCTTTTGATCATGGCCCTACCCGCGCTAAATTCGATTATCGGTGTGGAATCCCTACGGCAACTCTTTGCTTTTAGTAAGGAAATTTTCGGTAGCAAACTGTAGCATAGGTAGGCGTATCCAGATATTTCTTTTGGGAGGCTTTGTACTTGGTTATGTACTCGGGGTCGGGGTGGCAAGGGTTTCACTCCATATAGATTAGGGAAAAGTTCTGTTTGAATATTATTTAATGGTTTTTTTAAACCACAACTATTTTTTTTTAACAATAAAACCACAACTATATACAAAATGATTTTCATTTTTGGTCGGGTTTAAACCAACAAAACACCCGCCCTTAATATGCCTATATATTTAGATAATGCAAGGACTTTGCATTTATAACATTAATATGGATGACAATGTACTTACTTATTGGTAGAAACAAACCTGCAATTATGATAAACATAGGAAAACGACTACAATGTGACGCTCAGTTTTATATGTATCAATGCGCTAATAAATGAAGGTACCTAGGACTAGTAACTAACCAAGTTTATTACAAAATCTTTAAAGTAGGTACCTACCTATGTATAATGAATAACTAAACAATACACTAAAATTCCAAAGTAAAATGTATGGTACAAGCCATAACTTATGAGATCCATAAAAGGCTATTTATACCTACTGACGTTCTAGTAAGATTCTAAGATTAGAAAAAAATCTGTTTACATTCTATTATAAACGTAGTCATTCAATCCAGTAAGCTAACTAATTTAATTCAATTGGAAAATGAAAAAGTTCACACGGAACACCGCTTATTATTCGCAGCAACATAATAATCATAACGAACCGTGTACAAAACACCGTACTTGGTTAAACAGCAATCGCATAAACAAACCCCAACAATAAGGCCAAATAAACGCTGAGCACGCCATCCAATCGCACCTTGAATCGCACATAAAACCTCATGAAAATCGGCTAAATTGAATACTATGCTACTCAACGGGAGCATCAAAATAATGCATTCTCTCCCTTACTTGGTCGGATAATATCGAGCACGTGGAGTAGAGTTCGTTAGTGCCCATAAAATCGTTTACGAGCTGCCGAAGAGCCCTCTTCAATAAAGGTGCAGTAAAAGTTCGGTTACTCGACGCGAGATGGCACAAATAGTGGCCGCTTGAACGTTTACTACTGCCATCTAGTAAGTCGTTTAGGCATTACGGTGATCCCAGAAAGAGATGGAGATGCAGTTGTCTCTGTTTAGCTGGTGTGCGCTGAAGTTTGACGTTTAGCGAGCTTTCGAGTCGGGTGGACGGATTAAGCTTTTACGCCATGTTGCAATTGCATAGTGGCACGTAGAGTGTTTAAAAATGATTTCATAATTAATTTAATAAAGTTTCAATTAATAAAATGAACTTTGAAACTATACTGAGTTAGTGTACGAAAAATAGCTATTCGAATAAAAAAAAAATACTATTAAAAAAAACCGGCAAGTGCGAGTCTGGCTCGCGCACCGAGGGTTCCGTATAAACTTATTATATGGAGATAGCTCTTCCATCATGAGATCAAGTCTCCTAGGTCAACGGGAAGTACCCCATATACCAAATATTTTTTTCACATTGACTTAGTAGCTCGATTTTTTACAACATTAAGAATTTACTTTTTAATAAGGAATTTATATGAAATAGTAGTTATAACTTGATAACTTCACGAGTTCTTGAGTAAAATGGTCTTGACAGACAATCTTTTTTTGAAATGTGTTATAGCTTAAATTAACAAGTTTGATTTTTTTTTTCTATATTTGTGATGTAAGACCTTGCTTCGTGTCATATTCTAATAATTTTAGGACAACGGAAAGTACCCCATTGGTTTTGATTTGTTTGTGTATACCTAATACCTAAATATGGCCGTATTTTTTTATTGCGTTGACTTAGAAGATTGATTTTTACAGCAATAAGGGACCGTAGACCTTTGTATTTCATATTAATTTAAACTTAATGACTCCACACATTTTTAAGTAAAAGGGTTCATGATTCTAGGACAACGGGAAGTATACTCCATAGGTTTCAATTTGTATGTGAAAACCAAAATATGTGACGAAAATGGCCGATTTTCCGCCGTATTTTTTTTACTGAGTTGCCTTAGAAGCTTGATTTTTTTACAGCTTCAAGGGTCCGTAGATTTTAGTATTTGATATTAATTTCAACGTTATATCTTTACGCTAACCAAAAAAAGTGTCTTGACAGACAGACAGACGTACAACAAAGTGATCTTATAAGGGTTTCTTTTTTCCTTTTGAGGTACGAAACCCTAAAAACCTCATGCTTAGGGAGTTTTTTTTGTTTTATTTAAAGCATTATAATTAAAAAAATAATCTAAAACATAAATACTTATAGCAAGTACGCAGGTACCTTATTCGCATTTTAATTTATAGTTTTACAGTCAAAAGTTTTCTAGCAACGTCATTCTTTGGTCAGGTAAATACAACAAGTTACAAACAAAATTTAGTTTAGTGACCGAATAGATAAATAATTCATTGGGTACGTAACGTATCAACTGCGTACGTATATACTTAGTAATAATTTAAAGAAAATAAACTTAATTTATTCCTTTTTAGAAGCGACGGAAAATTCTTAACCCTAATCCTAAGCTCTAATTTGGTAAATTTATGCTACAATGCTACCTATGACTAGTCCACAAACTACTACAAATAACAGTCTTCTTTCTGAATTTTTTGCACTACTAATTACGAGCTTTGAACGTCTCTATTTAATACTAGATTTTGCCCATTTTGCCAGCGTCTTCACCCGCCCGAAATTCGGTTATCGGCGTGGAATTTCTACGTCAACTTCTTAATTATACTAATGAAGTTTGCTATAGCATACTATAGCTGTAGCTTTAGTTCGTTTAAGCTCAGTCATAGTTATTCCTGAGGGAACTTTTGAATTTTTCGAGATAAAAAAAGTAGCCTACGTATTATTCCAGGACCTAACCTATATGTATGCCAAGTTTCATCCCGATCTGTCCAGCTGAAGCGTGATTGAATTGAAAACATTAAATTTTCACATTTATAATATTAAATAGGATTTTAATTTTAATATACAAAATGCTAACAATTACTGTAACTATGCAATTCGCCATAAACCTAGAAACACAACTCACGAAACCAAAAAAGTACAACGCGAGGTCACACATGAGAAACAGTTTCATGCACGTCACTCCACCGACGCTCGGAGGTGGTCTCATTAGAGGACGCCCTCGTGTGATATTCTTACACTTTTTTCTTGTATAAATTACAAGCCATGTGCACCGAAGCGTCATCTCGTCCGATTTGCTTCAATTGAATGGCGGTTAGCCAGATTAGACCAACGCGATGTTTAAAGAAAAAAAAATACTTTAAATTTTCTTATATATATAGGATGTAGTATTTTAAATCAAAATTAAACACATAGACAAATTAGTCGGGCCGAATAGCGGACTGCGTTCATCCGAGGAATGTAGAGATAAGGTCGATGGACTTAGTGTAGAGCGGCGTAACTTTAAAGAATCAATTCTGTGTGTTGCTTGCAGCAGAATTAGGTATTTAGTTTTAAGTAAAAAAAAATTTAAAATGCAATTAAAATCAACAAAATTTTATATTTAAATTTTTTATACTTATGTATGTTCAATAATAATTGGTACCTACCTACTTACCAAAGTTGTACTAATAAGTAACGTTTGTTTTTTTATCTGTACGATTTTAAATGTAGGTAATAAAATATTAAAAGTCGTTAGTGTCCTATAAGTTCTCGCCATTTTTATAAGGCTACTGTAGTTTAGATCTTTGATCATCGCGTCATAAAACTGTGTTGTACTGTAAATCCTTTTTTTTTACATGCAATTACATTTAAAAAATATACCGTGTAATAATTTATATATTAGCATACGTCTAGACATTAAACTGTTAAAAGCAACACAGTTCTACAAAAACCATATTTATTTTAAAAATAACTAATCATCAGTAATATCAGTCCAAAACTATTCCATGTAAATTTTTTAATTATAACTAAATACAAAGGTAATGAAAATTTGCCAATAAATCATTCATACGTAGTCATTAATCAACAACCGAAATCCAAAGTCGATAATTTATAGACAAGGAATATAATCGATACAAAACATGTTCACAGTATAAATCTCAATAAAATTGATCTCATCTTAAATAACATCATCTTGGAGGGAGTTCGTAGATGTAAAACAAGTAGCGATAGCAAAAAAAATGACCCACTAATTTATGACAAATATTTTAAACACATAATTATTCCAACAACTGCTATTATGATGTAACATTGAAAGTGATAAAATAAATATTATAACACTATGTGATCTACATAACAATTAATATTTTACAGTTCCGTCGAGTTAATTATTGTAATATAATATAATTTACAATCGGTGAAGATGCTGCTCATAAGCAAACGATGTCTTAAATTTTTAAAAATATCCATTAAGCCCTATTAATTTTATTATTTGTTGACATGTTATGTATTCTAACGTGTTTGCTTGACACAAATATTTGATAGGAAGTTATAATTAGTTTGCTTTACATTAGATAGGAGACTGGTTATTGAGGATGTGGGTGACACCAAATATTTTCAACAATACTATATCTTTGATTATTTTTTTTGTATTACTGTAGAGATAACAAAATAACTATACGCCGTATGACAGACGTTGGCGTGACCCTTATAAATTAACATGTGATATGTAATAACTACTTGTATGTAGAAGGAACGATTTTTTTTGTGGTTTGTCTTTATTTTTTCAATTTTGCAATAAATGAAAAAAAAAAAACCTTTGGAGTTTTCAGAGCATAATTATCATTTCGCCTAATGATGGATGAAAAAAATGGATTAATGTGATTCATCATGAGATCAAGTCCCATTGGTTTATGCCTGAATCAACAGAGGTTTGAACGAAACGAAGAAAGCTTCTAGCTTAATATATCATTGATGATAGCACTAATTAGACCTATGCTTGACATTTTTGAGTAAAAATTATTTGGTTAAAATTTCTTTGAAATTACCATTCAGTAGAAAACCGTCTGTGCACTGCTAATTTGACTCACACTTGACGTTTTTAGGTTCAAAAGCCTCTTTTTAAACCAAATATTCCTTTTTAAAGTCAATTAAAACAACTTTGCCCTTTTCCATTAAACATACCAAATTTTACCAAAACGTGCAGCTTTTGGTTTTGCCAAATTCCTATCTTTTTGAAGTCTCTTAAACAAGGTGAAATTTTGATTCAAACCAAAACCCTTATACGACTCACACTTGACCTTGTTAAAGTAGATATTATGTCCTTCCCCTTTTGAGTAGATGTTATTGGGGAATAATATACATGACCTTATTCTAAATTTCATCAAAATTGGCTCAGCAGCAGTTAAACTGAATACTTATTTACCCTAATTCGACTTACACTTGACGTTTAATTAAGTAGCTATGTCCTGCTCCTCCCCTCATAAATTCTTTATTATAATTGTCCTAACAGTTCAGCCCTATGCTTTAAACCTAATGCTAATTCGACTCATATCTGACGATTTGACGTAGCTTATGTCCTTCCCCGAGGTACAAATCATTCCCTAGCCAAATTTGATCATTGGATCAGATCGAATTTCGAAATTGGATCAGTGGATTGGTTAGCCGTGAATATGTAACAAATAGACAGACAGAGACGCTTTCGCATTTATTATATTAGTATTGGCAAGATGCGTTAAAAATGTTAAAATTAATTAATATATATTAAAAGAAGAAACCTGCACTGCTACATGGCTGTATGTGTAGCATTGCTTTGACATATAAACAGTCGGGCACTAGGTCTTATCCACCAGTCATCTAAATTGTAGACAAAACTGCGTTTAATAATGGCTTGATTGATTTAGAAATGACAGCGTGAAAGCTTAAATGCGTAATGTCATAATAAAACAATACCAACATTTAAAATAGAATTTTGTGGAAATGTTACACATATTTAGTAAGTGTAAATACGGAATTTGTAAAATATAATACATTCATGATATAAACAAATACTTTAAGGTTAAATCTACGTAAAACACATGAAAAACTGTAGGTAATCATATTACCTATTATAATAAATGAGTGAACTCTGAAATAAAAAGAATATGGAAATAAAATACAAAACAAAATCTGACAACATTTTGTACGGTTCTAAGAGTTACTAAAATGTTTTAGTATCAGTAATCAATCCCTTATTTACTTAGACTGTGAAATCGATAACTCCACTCGATAATGTATGTCTGTCTATATATTCTCCACGGTTTTTATCCTCACAAGGGGGAAACCAGTGGTTGGATACACACTTACATCATAATGTGCTGGACAACCTCTTTACACCAACCACTTAAGTTCTGCTTAACAGGGGGTGAATCAATCGCTACAACACAGCTTCTGATGCACTAAATCTGGGACAAAGGTGGCTTCATATATAATATATGTCCTACATCGTAAATTATCAGTTTTAAAGTAAAAAGTGGTAAAATAAAAAACCTGGGACGGTATAACATACCCCTTTAGCCAGTTTTTTACAAACTATAAGAAGTAGGTAATTCAGGATTGAGCAGAGCTATTTGGAATAGAAAACCATTTTTAATCTTGATTTCTTTATTTGCAATCAGTACTTAACTGTCTAAAACCGGTTTGTTTGTAAGTCTACCTAACATACTAAGGCTGAACTTAGTTATTTATTGTTATCAGAATTTTTGGACTGATTTGCATATCATTTGAAAATTGTGATTCTTTTATACATATTACTATACGTAAATGTCTAAAACTTTAGTTGAATACTACGATAGGGCACAATCAATGACTGAACAAATCAAGAAAAAGTTTTGTTTGGTGATGAAAAATATTAAAATAAATACCATCACGCCACCTATGCCCAAAGGGGTGATCAGAGATGTTATGATCGTATACCTGCAACGTTTCATCGATAGTATTCAGTCTCACAAAACTGATGGATGAAAATTTACTAGAGTCAAGACAACTTTACAGTTAACAAATTGAAACAATATTGGTTATCCTTACTGTAAATCGCACCTGACCTTTGACATAGCAGCTGCACGCTTTACCACTATGCTATCAGCAATATTTAGCAGCCTTTGGAGTATAGTACTTTCTTTATTCTTTTTCACTGAAGACTAACTTTTGCGGCGGCTCCGTCCGCTTATATAATATATAGTATAATATAGAATTATAATATATATAAGTATATAGAATATATATATAGAATTTTTATGGCAGCTTATTTAATATAGTTATTTGTTTGTCAACGTGAAATTAGTTAAAAAATAAAAACTGAGGTAAAAAGTAGCGTAGGTATGTCCTTTTCGGTCCCTTCAACTATCTCTGTTCGAAATTTCAGCTCAATCGAAACCTTTGTGACCTAAAGGATGGACATACAAAAAAACCACCTCATTTTCGCACTGAAGATAAGAATGAATTACACAGCTATTTTATTCAGCTGTGCAGATGTGACCAATTCTCATTGGTCGCATATATTCAACCAAGCCGTTATAAACATTTATTATGAAATTTTAAAAAAGAATCGAATATGAGTGATTCATATTTATTTTTATTTTAACAGTTAAGAATTGATTGAGTTTAAGGATTGAGCGATTGTAAAAAAATTGACTATGTTGTTTGTATGTTGTGATGTGAGCAGGAAGTGTTTAATGTAGGTAGTTACCTAGTAAATAAAGGGATCTAAACATATGAACATAATGATTTTTTTATTTATTGCAAAAATGTGATGTTAATTTTTATTAGGGCTCCGTACCCAAAGGGTCACTCACTGTCACTCTTCTGCTTCCCGTCAAATACACAGAAGTTATCTACATTTGATAATCACTCAACATGGTCATTTATAAGTATATTTTTTGTCATACAACAATTGATTTGACTTTTCACACCCATTTCGCTTCATTTTTTCATTCAATTATTATAATTAATGAAGCGTACAAAGCGTTAAATGCTTATTTTCAACGAGTTATCGAAATTCCGACTAAAGTAACAAATAGTTAAGTATTTAAAACACATAGTGAAGATGAAATACTTATAATAATACTTACTTACCTGTTTAAGTTTAGGTGAACAATGTTGTTATTAGTTAAGTTCTTGCTAGTGACCTTTTAAATAAAATTGCTACTAAATTATGGCAATTTGATCGCTCTTCGAACCATATGCGGTGGCTATAAATAACTTAATGAGTTCAATTATCCGCCATCTTTAAGTGAAGGCTAAGCTTTGTAAGTACTCGCTGGTGGGGAAATCTTGGTGTTAAATTAATTTTTCAATTAGGTAGATAGATCATCCATGAAAATAATGTACCTAGTTTCGAAAAGAAATAATAAAACATGTTTTCTAAACATAATACCAACAGAAACACTGACTGAAAATACCATTGAATATTAAATCAGTACGAGACATCGTATGTAAGCGGTCAACGCGGCCTATGGACGCTTGCAACACTTAGGGCGTCACACTCGCGTTTCCAACCCCTTAAAAATCTAATAACTTCGTTCTTGAAGAACCCCATATTGTATAGTCCTTAGAGAAAAACAAGGCAGGGAGCGCATTCCACAACCTAACTGTTCGCAGGAGTAAGTTCCTCTGAATATTAGTTCCTTATTGTATATATCCTAAAACAAAAACTATCGTTTACACTTGGTATATAGATATAATTTAAAACGATGCATGAAACTGCACTTACACATACATTATTAAAAACCCTGTTAAGCAACCCACAGATACTACAACCAGTTATATAATAATTAAATCCCTGTTAAACAACCCACAGACACTGCAAACAGTCATATAATTAAAAACCCTGTGAAACTGCCCACAGACACTGCAATCAAAGTCATATTTGTATCTAACAACATAAATTCGCTCAAATACCTCACACCAACAATATGAAAATGAAGGGCTGTATCTCCAAATCTACATGCAAGCAGACACTCTGACGGGCATCTAAATTTTAAACAATTATGCAGATCTATATCTGTATTCTGATTCCTAATTGTAGCTACATACTTTGTTGATGCTTGTTAAATGTAAGTAAGTACCTATTAAGTTCTCGCTGCAATATTTTCAAGATTCCGTAGCAGAAGCGTCCGAATGGATTCTTGCTCTTGAGACTACATATCCGACAGAATATATTGGCACGCAACAATTTTAATATTGATTACTATTTCTTTGTACATATATATGTGTAATCTTAGGGTTCCCATGGGAATGGGAATAGGAAGATATTGATTCTATATTAGCGTTATACTTATTTTTCTCACACATGCTATGATATGCGAGTATATCTTGCTCAAGCTTCTTTGGGGTAAATTGTACTTGCAGTACAGTATCCCAGAGCGACCCGCAATGTTTTAACCTTCCGCTCGAGCGGTCAAATATGAAATTTAAAAATGGAAAAATTAATAACTAAAGGGATAACTTTTATTTAAATTTTATTTAAATTTCAGACTTGCACAACAAAAATAATGCGCCATTAAATTAATTTAAAAAGGTAAAATAAAACCAAAATTTTCGGGGGCAGCGCATCGGGGGCAAAATTACCTTAACTATTTTTATTATTTTCAATACAGTTGTCCAGAGAATTAGTTTTTTTACACGCATGTTTGAGAAAAGCACAATACAAGCCTGACAACTGAGCATAACCGGACTCTGTGATGCGTTCCTCGGTGTGTTTGTCCAAAATATTGCAGTAGATACTGGTTTCAAAACCAACTCCATACAAGTTACAGTTACAACATACAGTTCAATAAAAGGTGTCAATTTTAGATTCAGATATTTAACAAGAAAGAAGAATTCATAATATAAATTACTATGTATCAACTTTTTTCTCATATATATGTAGTGGCTTCGTAAACAATAATTAGATAATAACATAACAGAACCATCAAAACGCTAAAATAACTATCACTTGTTAAAGTTTTCAATTTCCTTTTGAAAGTGTTACTATTAGTCATTGGCATAGAAATGTGTCAACTTTAAAACGCTCAGGCCATTGAAACTAGCTTTATATTGACTTGATCTTCCGTTTGAATAATTGTATGGCACTATTTTTGCTAATAGAAACGAAAATAATTTAGACTGAAAATTTCTCACTGGATTGCTTGTGTCTATGTTTTAATACGAATTTAACATTACCAAATTAGCTTATTACTATAAAGCATGTGTACATATTTATTAGTTTAAATATGAGTGCAATTCTTACATTACATTTCCGGTTAAAATATTTCCTGAGTGTTTGAATTTTGTGCATCTAAATTTCATAAAGTCAAATCAAAGCTTTTTTTATAAATAGGAGAAAATATGTAATACCCGGTTATGCCAGCGGCTCGGCCCATTCAAGTTCGGTTGTCAGCGTGGGATTTTTACGGCCACTCCATGATTATAGTAAAACAACCTACTCACACTTGACATTTTAAGCAGCCTATGTCCTTTCTCAAGGTGCAAGCTAAAACCTTGCCAAACTCCATCGAAATTAATTCACTAATTTAGCCTTGAAAAGAAAACAAACAGAAAGACGGAGACACTTTCGCATTTATAATATGTATCAATAATAATTATTCCAGTGTACGGATTTGTTTGTCGATACTAGATTCATATATTCATCATCCTTAACAGATAATTTAAGAGCATGGAGAGCAATAATTCTAAACCTTTTTGGAATACCTTAATGTCAAAAGTATCAAAATAAACGGTACTGACTGTACCGCGGTAGGTCCGATGGCAGATCAAGATGCAGTCGCGCACCGGGCGTCGTCGACTCGTTGTAACTCAGAATATTGTTGTTTATTGTAAATTAATTGTGTGAAAACACCACGTTGGCTGTCTTATCAGCACCCTGTAATACATGAGTAAGTGGATACTAAACAGGGATAATAAATAAGGATTATCTAGGTATATCAAAGGAATTAATAAGAACATAGATGTTTCACAATCGTAGATTCTTCTTATACAGAAAAATTATTTGCTTACGGACTTACACACCATTATTGTACGGAACACTTTCAGTTTCGTCAAGTCCATATGTTATGTTACTACATCGATTCTGATGAAATTTTACAGAAAATAACCAATGTGAACCGTCATATAATTTTATGAAGAAATAATTGTTTGAAACAAAGTCCGTTCAATAATATCTATTTCATTCGACACGTACTTGGTTGGTTTCTTATTATTTATATCCTTTTTGTATAGTTGATAAGTACAAAAATACTTATTTAGACAGTACACAGATATTTTAAATTCTTCACCACCGGACGGGTGGAGGAATTTAGTTAAAGGCTCGGGTTCCCCATGGGAACTACTTTATTATATTGATGCTGTAGCAAACTATAGTTGTTACCATAGTTCATTCTAGTGGAAGTCGAATATAGTTACCTATTCCCGTGGGAAATTTTGACTTTTTTAAAAGCTTACATCTATCATTCTTCGTCTCTTCAATGATATTTGTGCCAAATTTCAGCTCAATTGGATACTCTTTCCAGCCTGATCGAATTTGTATTTGTTTTTTGGCTATTTACATACATCGTTAAACCAATAATTGTACCATTTTGTACAGAGAAAGTAGTTAGTCGTTTGAAATCAACGTAGCGCATTCCATATATTCTATTTTTTTATATCTTTTGCATGATCTTACCCTGTGGCCAAAATTTATAACTTTATTTTAATGGCCGGTCATTTCGTGAAACATTATCTCACAATATCGCTAATAACAACCTTCAACTTTTATTTTTACATCGACTATGCTGCAAAATACCATACCTAAGAAAGATGAGAGACCGATTATTCCACAGCCCCCAAGTTTAGAAATGTCCTAACATTATAAATCTTGTAAAACCAAAATACACCAATTGGAAATACCTTAAAGTCTATACTCCAATAAATAACTTCTGATTTATGAAAATTTATCATACTCTTGAGGCTTAATTTTGAAATGATCTTCGCACGGTTCAGTAAGGCACTGACTAAGTGATTTATGTCAAAGGAAATTAGACTTTATTTGTTGGGTGTTTTACATTAAAATTTGATTTGTGTAAGGCTGTAAGGAAGACATTTTTCGATTTGCAATACCGAAGTGTGTCTGCGTATTGTTTTGATAAGCTGCAGAACGAGTTCGCGAGATTTATGAGTTGTGTGATTTAATGCGAATAAACCACTCGCTCTGTGCACTCGTTGCACTAATGAATGCTCCACTTTTAGCTGGATCCTATGGATCCTAACAGTTTTTTAAATTATCTCAAAATTTCAACTATATACATAGTTCAATATCTGTGGTTTCTCCAGACCGTCACAAAACTCCTTTTTAATACCTAGTTGAAAACCATGAGATACTTAAGCCATAATATTTTTTTATTTAGTAGGTATATAAGAAGGTATATATTTTGGTAGGTATTTAGTTTACTTAATGTTAATTTGAGGCAATCCCCGGCGCGGCGGTGTGATTTTGTTATCTCAATGGTTTTCAAGCTCATTACAGTCCATTGCCGCGCGCGTATAGTTCACCATTCAACACCTACGCGTACAGCAATACAGCTAAGAGTCAGCTCAGAACGAGACGCGACGCGACGCGGCATTTATGAGGTAGCAAAACAGTATGGACCTTGTTTACTACACAAAAAGATACAAATTATAGTGAAAAAACAAAAGTGAGAGGTTACGTTTCAAAGTACACCAAGGTGCGTCACGCGACGTTGGGATGCGTATCTTTTCGTCTGCGCCGCGTCTGGGTCTGAGCTGACCCTAATAATGGACTTGAAAACGATTATTATTAAAGTATTATTCAAGCGCCTAGCTGAAAAGTTAGTATTTTGAAGTTATGTTAATTTTAAAAAACTTAACATACAAAATAAACGTAAATTTGAAAAACCAATTCTGTTCGAACATATCTTAGGCATGTACATACCTATATTTAACAAAAAAATATCGTATACTGATCTACTGCCTTTTGCAATGTCTATCTGTATAGAAAAATTAATAGATTTACGACATAAATTACTTATGTAAAATTGTCTGGAACTGATAATTTTCGACTTCCACTTATCCTTTTAAGAATAAAACGGTTTAATCGCTACGTACAATGTGATCTTAAAGCGTCAGTCAATAATTATTGTAAGTCTTCAATTAGTTTATAATAACAGCTTGAAAGCCCTTGTTGTATTTTTCAGATTGGCAGCCCTGTCGCTGTAGGGCCAATGGGGACGTGTAATGCGGCGCCTGAGCATGGTCGCCCGCTGCGCTAAGCGGTTGAACAACTACAGAAATGTTGGATTACTAAACAAATCTCTAAATGTTTAGCTAATGAGAACATAATAAAACATATCAAAAAACATATATTATTTTTATCCAATAACAATAGATTTTAGACTTTTTTAACTTCTAAAGATAAAGTAAATTTATAATATATATTTTCTAAGGTTTCCCAATCCTGTTACTAACAAACAACGCCCCTTATTTCAGTTACAAAAAATGTGATGTAGTACAATGCGCTTTTGCTTTACATTTTTAACTACTAAATGGCAGATTAAATAGGTAAAGCAGCAATGTAGGTCATCATCATTTCGTTATCAGATGCGGTTTACCATCTTCAATTCAGGCTCTGTTTTATTTAATGAGAATACATTTGGTAAAATTTCGTGAAATTTCCGCTGAAAATTCTTAACACTTACTTTTCTATCAATTCCAACAACTTACCGCTTACGATACCTTAGCACGGCAAATCCATAAGGAATGCAAGAATTGACTGATGGAGAACTAACAGACACGATTGGAAATAAATTGTTCGCGCTGCATTTGTTGTTAGCACCATATATCTAATGCAGTTGCTGAGATTTGCATGTCAAAACTGTTAAATTTATTGCAGAGGCCAGGACGGTTTGAAGAATATATTTACAATAACAATTGTTACGATTACGTACCTAACTATCAGTATCTAACCTTTGTTAATAGTCTTATTATTAGTATATTTGGTAATTTTGCTTTTATCTTTTAAAATTGGAACTGAAATTTAAATACATGCATATGTATGCAACTTCACACTAGTTTACCACAGGGTTAAGCATAAACAATAGACTATACTTGGATCTTTTCCTACATCTGAAAATGCGAATGCAAATATGAAAATTTGACGAAACAACTAAAGTATTTGAAGAATTATAAAAAAAAATGTCGTAGTATCACTTTTGTCTTGTGCATAAATTTGTTGGTTTATATTATTATTTTATTTAATGCTATAAATGAAGTTCTGTCACCAGTAAGTTACCAGCTTAGCTAGTATACATGTTCGTTTTGGGATATAGAATCATTATTTTCATTACCTTTGTCACCTGTCATCCGTTCGTTTAGCATTGGTATCAAAAGTATCAAAATTTTAGAATCATCTGCAACAAACTATCATGCGTTCTTTTACGATATTTTTGTCACTTTTTCCACCACATTTTACAAAATTAAACTTTAGACCCATGTCCCCCACCTCCAGGGTTTTTGTGTTAATCTGTCACACTGCCTATACATATTCATTGTTTATGGTAGTGTGTGTGTGTTTTGTCGTAGAGTATACACGTCAACCGTTCGTTTTGCAAGTTAAGCAACCAAAAATTTTGTAAGTAACCTTTCAAAGCTACACCAACGATAGGTGTCGGTGGCAAAACTGGCGTTATCAAAAGTGTGAAAAGTATTAATCGTGGGAACCCTTAATCCTAAAATGAACGCGTTGGTAAAACAAGTAAGGAACCTAGAGATAGATATTATACATGTTCTTTGACCAAGGTAAATAAGTCTTATTATTAAACAATTTTTGAAGTGAAAACTTCTTTAGCGGCGCTGTGCACTTTTTTGTCATGGGTAAAAACTGTTAAACTCGCGTCAGGTCACGTGTCCTGATCGAAAATTCGTAAGATGTCACTCGCGTTAGGACACGTGACCTTTATTTACATTAGGTTAGTTTTTATTTAAAGTATATGGCGATTATGAGTAGTACAGGGAGGTTGGATATGGGATTTTAATTCTATGACAGATTGAGCTGTCAAATATACAACGTCAAAAAAATAAATAAAAAAAAGTTATTATTTTTTATATAAATAAATATGGATAAGAAGTGATGGGAAGTAAATAGCGAGTATGTTTTCACTTCTGCCGGCATTCCCGGAGTGCAACCCGTTTTTTTTTTTCTAAACTTTTATCCAGCTACTAGTTTAAAGTTTTACCTTAGGTATGTACTTAATTTCGAGAAAATCCTCTGCGGCAGACGGGTGCAGATTGATGTGAATTATGACAGATGGGTGAGAATGATATTATACTGATTCCCTTTAGGATTTTTACAGCAACTTCTGGATTACAGTAAGAAAGTTTGCTTTGTTCACGTCCATTTCGGTTTCAGTTATTTCTTCCAACATTAAAAGTTTCCGGGTAGGGTAAGTAGCATATATTTTTCTCCCCTCCTCTTCCCTTTCATCTAACTCTGTGCCAAATTTCAGCTTAATTGGATGCTCCATTACGACGTGAAGGAAGAAAAAACAAAGAAACAAACAAACTCAGTTTCGCATTTATAATATTAGTATATATGTTTAAAAAAATAAAAACAAAATACTTCAAATTGAATACCACAAGTAATTTTCCCATTTTAAATACAGTTGCAAAATATTTTCTTACTTGAAATAATAAAGAGCACGTATGAAAAGACAACAAAGAGCTCTTAAAGGATAAAAGATATAATAATTCAAAAGAACAACCCTTTTATAAAGCGTGGTTGCTGCGAGGTAGGTACCTAGTTAGCAAATTGTAGGGCGCCTCGCTAGATCACGAGCTTCGGGATACTGTCGTGATGCATGCCATGTGAATTATAGTCGGATACACACCTTTATGATATAAACCGTTATATGTCGGATAAATTAAACGATCGTTTCCTCGCAAAAAAATACATTATAAGCCGTAACTAAGTATCTATTAGGTAGGTATGTACTTATATTTTTTACGGCAAGCCTTTTTTTATTTAGACTCTTAGACATATGACGTATGTTATTAAAGAAAAATCATGTACCTACAAAACAAAACGTTTAAGCAATGCAATTGATGCAAATTTGATGGCGGTTGGCTATTTGTTTTTGAATCTCATAGGTTTTAATAAGCATTGTAAAAGTGATATTAATCATATTGGCAACTTTTCTGCCTTATAATGAAGTTCATTTTCTTCTAATTTAACTTTAAAATAGGGTTTAAAAGTAAATGACCAGCAACCATAAGTTCGTACCAATTACTACTACATTCTATGGACCCAAGAGGTCAAGGGTAAAATACACGCATCCACCTTATTAAAAACTTTGAAAATTATTTTTTGGAATGTTTATACGGATGATAGATTACCTTCTCTACCCAGAACTCGAACCCAGAACTTGACTAGAAAAGCTACCGCCAACAAAACCGCGCGGCGAACTGTTTCAACCTACTACTGAAACATATGGATGTTGACAGTAGACCTCATTTTATGACTTTCACACCGCACTGTCCTTAGCCGTGTGTACTCAGATTTATTTCGGAACTATACTATACTGATGGTAAAAAATTCATCTGGTAAAAGTGTGGCAAAAGTACCTACATAATTTAATGACTCAGTAATCCACCTGCCATGCGTGGTGATGTTCACAAAACCATACCACCAAAAAGTTGTACCTGTGGGCAAATATTTTATAGTTTGAATAACATAATGGGCCAATATGCATGTACTTGTAGGTAGGTAGACCTAGTATATTCATGACGTAAGAGATGCGTGGCATTATAGCTGGCATATCGTTCCTACACACGCGATCTTGTTATAAAGACATAAATATAAACCATCCTGTAGATAATATATCATAACGCACATTATACTAGATAACGGCAGTTACCTTTTAGATGAAGATATTCTATTATGTTTCTATAATAAATTCGTCAAAAGTCTCGAGGCTTAATTTTCTTCTAATGAGGGAAGGAACAGAATGAAAAACTAAGAAAACAATAAATTCATTCAAATAAAAACTTCTTAATTAGAAGAAATACATAGCAATGCAACAAAAAGAGATGTCTCACCGTTACTTGGAATTGATAAAATAAAATAATCAACATTCTGCACGATAAATGTAAGCTTTATATTTGCTATGCTACCTGCACAGAACTGGTTGATTGTATGCAATAACTTAAATTCCATTTTTCAGATATATTAAAATTTGTTACATTTCTGAGGTCTGAACCTTTCATGTGTGAATTTTTTACATTTTAATATTTCAATCCAGTACATTTTTCATATTTGTAAAAATGTAGTTATTGTTACAAAGGGTTAACAAAATTACAATTCCCTTAAAGTGTAAAAATATCAAATGACTACAAATATTTATCAGTTGTCAATTTCATTTACAAAAAAAATTATTACTTACATAGCTTTGTGTCATAACATGTTTAAACACATGTACGAACTAATTCAGAAAGTCATAAAATTAACCTAAAATACTACACAATAAATAGTTATTAAACATATATTTTAACCTAAAGTTTAGAATTTGCTAAATGTTTATTCTCTGTTTAAAAGCATTCTATTAAACAACTCGATCTATTCCTTAAATTTACCAACTAAATATTGTAATGGCTCATTACAACACATGTATGGACTATACGAAATACAATATATTACTGATACTTTTTTTAATAATTTTATCTTTTCGCAAAGAGCTGAAACAAAATGTACTGTCATAAAGAAAACTTGCAACTTGTTACTAACGGTGTGGGAACCTCCACAATCGGTGTTCCATAAACTTAAGGTTATTTAAGTTTTTACTCAATATATCATCTCAAGACAAAACAAAATGCTCTACGACATAGATACATCAACTTAAAACTTTAAGAAATTAAATAGGCACTAACTATGCAAATGATCTTGAATTTTTAAACGTGAATTTTGTTTCTTTTCCGCAGTGAATCATTCTCAGCTTCCCTAATGTCTTCATTATTTAGTCATACTTGGGCATTAATTTACACATATGAAGCCAGTACACAGTTAGGAATATTTTTTATGCAAGCATGTTGATGCAACAAAAAAGTTGAAATTTTGTAGAAACCGTTGCAAAAAGATTCCTAATAGAAAAATGCAAAACTTTTGCTCTGCTTGCAATATATAAAAAAAATTTTATGCTAGGGACATTTTTATTTTAATACCCAAAACAATATAAAAAATGCGCAGTGGTCGGCTGGTGGATGTAAGTGGAGTACTTCGTTTACATTTAGGCCCTCTAGATTAACTAACAATACAAAAGACATTCAATAAAATCTTAAGACCGATTTCAAAGTCGGACATCGTGTATTAACACTTTTACATTGTTATTATTATTATACAATATTTTATGATAATAATGTAGCTAGAATTGTAAACCCGGATAGAATTAGCAGGAACGTATTTGTAAGAAGGGTTAGCTTAAAGCATTACGCATTCTAAAAGCTTTGACTAGGCGCTTATGAACCGTTAACATTATAATGGAACTTTCTTTTTTAAGTTTTTTTTAAGTTTAAACTTGAACTATCATATATTTCACATACAAACAGAAAAGTTAAGGCACACATTTTTCTATAAATAATACATAAAGGTACATATACCTAATAAAAGACAAATATGGGAGCTAAATGTGGGAATATTTGTAGACCGCCTTATTAATTCAAATTTTTTTTTATCTTTGTTCTGCGCGCCTTGAAGGCATTCTGATTTTTAATGTGAGATGACTGCCTAATTATAGTTTTAATGAGTTATATATTGACTGGTGTATCTTTCTTAATTACGCTTTTTATAACATTTATTTACGTATTTAAATTCCAAGTTGAAGCGCAAAAATTTTAATCAAGAGGTAATATTTCAAAACAAAAAAAATAACACAATAGGTAGGTATTACTACAATTGTTAGACAAAAGTCTGTGCAACAAATGTCAGAAAGAAGTGTTAGGTTGAGTGAGTTATTTTGATTTCGTTTTAATTGCTTTTTTATTAACAAATATATTAATCTCGTAGTTAGAAACTAAACATTTATATAAAAATAAGCATGTTAACAAGCATCCGGACATTAATAGTAAAAAAATATATTTAATAAAATATACATTGAATGATGTAAAAATTAAACTGAAATAAAAATGTGTATACATGTAGAGAACACGCATATGACTAGGTAACTACACAATAATATTTCTAACTAATAGATACAAGTAAGGTGTCTAAAAACGGAGACATTTTGAAGGTCGAAACTATTGTAGTAATGTTTGAAGAGGTTAAACATAAAACATATATGTATTTATAACATCACGGTTTTTAGCCCTAGAAAAGGGTAACCAGTATCTGAACGCACGAACACATCATACAGCCTCATTTGTATATAGTAATAAATATTCTTGTAGCTTTAATAATCCGTTTATAGTTAAGTACTTAGTTTTAAGGGGTTCCGCAGCTAAAGGTTTATTAGCGGAACCCTAATTCTAAGACTCCGCTGTCCGTCCGTCCGTCTGTCAGTCTGTCACCAAGCTGTATCTCATGAACCGTGATAGACAGTTGAAATTTTCACAAAAGATGTATTGCTGCTGATATATTTGCCACTAAAACGACAAATATTAAAAAAAAGAATAATATAAATATTTAAGGGGGCTCGCATACAACGAATGTGATTTTTTTGCCCGCTTTGCTCGATATTGGTAACAGCAACAGATAGACGCTTAAAATATTCACAGAATTTTAAGTTATATACTCACTTTAAAAATAAATAATTAAATTAAACCAAAA
Source organism: Apoda limacodes (assembly GCA_946406115.1). NCBI lineage: Eukaryota > Metazoa > Arthropoda > Insecta > Lepidoptera > Limacodidae > Apoda > Apoda limacodes. The sequence goes on from OX291554.1 coordinate 11,765,507, forward strand.
CAAATCTTTAAGGGGCCTTCCATACAACAAACGTGATTTTTTTGCCGTTTTTATAGATTATGGTACGGAACCCTTCGTGCGCGAGTCCACCTCGCACTTGGCTAATTTTTTTAACTTGCTTTGTTACATCAAATTCTAAATGTATAACGAAACATGACGGGTTTTATAATTCGTCACGTCCCGTGGCCTATGTGCGGGTCGCAGAGTACCCTCGTAGAGACACGTAATTTTATTGGGTCCTTGAACTTGTATACAATTTGGTCGGTCGATAATTCAGCTCGGTCTCATTGTGCTGGTTTGTAGGTCTAATATAGTCGCAGCATTTGTGAGCTATGATATCATCTGTAAATCCTACATGTGGTGTAGTAGACCTACATTGCTTTGAAATGCAGAAGAACCACTCCACTACTAATAATATAAATATAGAATAAATTTATTATCAAGGGTACGTTCGTGTCGTGCAAGTGGGATTTGTTGTTGTTAGGTGACCGCTTACCATCAGGCGGACCGTGTGCTTGTTTACCACCGTAGGGATATAAAAAAAATCAATCTTTTTAATTGTTTCGTAATAAATAAATCCTTGAAATTTTAATTATATTTATTTGTATGCTTCCTCTATGTTTTCGGCACAGTTGCATGCGTCATTAAAAATATATTATTAATATATGTCTGTTGAAAGGTATTCGTTTTTTGACAAAAGATTATTTGCTTCTTTACATACTATAAAGTAACTTCTTAATAATAAGAGAACAGTTAGTTAATTAATTATAAAATAAATCGGTTGCATAGATACGTGTCCGTCTGTCTGTATTACTTAGATAAGGTAATCTAAAATTTACATACAAGAGTGTTACCTCTCGCTTGTAACAAGATATGCATGCGAATATATTTACCTAAGTAGCTAAAATTATTGACTTTTATACTTAAGTAGTTTTTTTATTACAAACTAGCTTTCCGACACGACTTCGTGCCTATATTTAACGGAACTGAAAACTTGTCAGAATAAATTATATTTTTTTATACTACCAAGGTGGCAAACAAGCTTGCAGTCCGACTGATATGAAGCGGTTGCCACAGCCTATGGCCGCTTGAAACACAACGGGGGCATTACTTGCGAGTGAGCATTTAGGTTCCAAAGTGTGGGGATGAATTTCCTGCCGATAGCGAGTAGTGCGACATTCCATCACACATTCATTTCAAACAATCCTCAGAACACAGCCCATTATACAAGCGGAAGAATACACATAGGAAGGCAAACTCTCTCTTCAGACCTAAGGGTTCGATACGACTTGAGAGTTCGGGATTGTCAAAATACCTACCACAAAAAAGTCCAGAAAATGCTACAATCACGCGGTTTTTGTAAGTATAAAGTTTCCAGGTTGTGCTTCTACATATAAAGTATGCATTTGTATGTGTGTATACAATTAAGGTGCTTTGGTAAGAACACCTATGTTCCTACTGTGTAATAGTGTGTGACGAATACCTACCTATATTATTTTACCAACAGTAATGGACAGGAATGAGAAAAATGCCCATATTCTTAGTTTTGTAAGCAGGCATGCGTTATTAATTATTGCATATTTTAACATAGCTTTCTTATTTTTGTGAGTTAGTGCTTTAATGACTTTTATAAATCACATTAACTGCCCATTCATATAAATATATACAAATCTTTATAAAACATGCAAAGGGTTCTATAGCTCGTATACATATCTATATCTTATTTAATTACTATATACACATACATTCTGACGTATTAGTTTAAGCTTTAAATACTAAATTTATGACAAATATTGAGCAAAGTTAATTTATGAGAGCATTTTGTCGATTTCCACATGATTTATAATTATTTATGGCCCAACCGTTACCTAAACCAACTGGAATAAAAATCTTGCCCTAGGTCATAAAGAAGACCCTACGTACGTTATTTGGCAGATTTTATGATTAACATCTTCTGACAAGCGTACACAATGGAAATACTAATTACAATTTAATTTAAGTAATTACAATTTCGATCAGTTTAAAATGCAGAATAATTAAGCTATACACAGTTAATTTGATACATCAGGGGAGTAACTGTCTTTAAATCATTAATGTAAGGCCAAATATTTCAGTTTACCATAGGTAGGTACCTATAACCGTCTACAGACAGAGAAAACTGTGTTTACCATTACAATGGCAAATTGCTGATCTTTGACATAGTCATGAACAATGGGCAGACGGCTCGTGATTTATGACGTGTGCTCAGACTGTCGCGGATTCAATAACCATGCGCGCCGGCGCAGCTACCCATGATCTGAACCGTGCGTAACCAATATTTATCTTAAAAATATTAATTAACGATAGATAAACTGTTTGATGATATTTATAGGACATTGTTCCTGAGAATGTGTCTGTATTTCTGTCTGACTGTTTGCCAGAACATATTTCACTGCGATGGATTTGAAGATGTAATGTTTTTAACGCAGATTCGTGTTAGAAATGTTTTAACCCAATAAAAGGTGATAAATATTTAAATGTTTTATTCAAATTTAATATTTATAATTTTATCTGAAATTTGTGATTTTTTTGGAAAAACTTGGAAATTCTTCCTGCAATTAATGGGTATACTTTTGACTTAAACAACATATTTTTTTAAAACAATTATTTTCACACTTGTTTTATTTTTTTATATTTTGAGTAGAATCTATGTTATTTATGTACACGTCCTTACAATTAAATTACCGATAGAAAATATTTTGCTATAATTTTGATATGATATTTTTTATCCTATAGATGCATATATATTTCTAATTGGCAATGCTATACATTGGTTTAGTATCTATAGATTAGTACCTGTTTTTAAATTAAAGTAACAATCTAAATTACTGACAATCAATAAATAGAAACTTAGATAACTTAAAACCAGCCAAAACGAATAATTTAGACGAAATAAAAATATTTTAAATTTAACCTTCTAGGTTATCGAGATACCTACGTGACAGTAAATTAAGGTCATAGTCGGAAGCGCGACGGAAACGGGGCCAAGCAGCGGATGGGTCTAATAAGCCTATACGTCATTACAGAATTTTTGTCCAATTTAACTACCTATTTAATATTAAATGTTGTTGCCGCAGCCGTTGTACGCTCCACTGCAGGGGTACAGGTCTCTTTTTGAGGAAGGAGGATTAAGCCATCATAGTCCACAACCACGCTGGTCCAATGCCAATTGGCGATCGTTTGTGTTACGTTTTTACTTGTAATCTCATAAAATAAAAGCCCTACTTGTATTTGACTAATGCCAAACGTAAAAAAGAAGAAAAACAACTAAAAATTCGAATTACACAGAGTACCTAAGTAGTATATTATTTACACTATTTTGTAGTGAAATTCCTACTTGAATTTTATATGCCTTTTATTTCTTTTAAAAGAATGAAAGCTGTAAATATCGGTAAGTAATTTTTTCTATTGAAAAATAATAAACTAAATTAAAATTTAACTAGTAATGTTGAAAAAGTATATGCGGTTAGTGAATTGTTAACGGTCATGCATATTTCTGAGAAACTTGTACCGGTACCGTAATTCTTTTAGAAATTTGTTGAAAAACCAACTCCACTACTTTTAACACTACAATCACCTGTGCATAATAAAATTATGCAACGTTTTTTGGACCATAAAACATTTTATGTTTCAACGGTACCTTTTAAGAACAATAGTTTTTTACCTGCCTGTCTTACCTATGCGACACTAAAATCTTCATTGACTCAAATCACGTCTTTTTTAACGAACAATTAGATATGGTATTTTACCGTAAAAGACGACCAGCATTTTGCGTCAGTGTCGTTTGGGGTTTAGGAAAATAACCGTGGGTAAATGCAAAAAAAAAACAAACTTTCAATAATTAAAAAAAAATCCCGTTTCTATTTATTATTTTCACACTGAAAAAAAAGGATAACAAAACTGGTTTAGCTATAACCAAACTTTTGTTATAATTAAACAACTGATTTGCTGCACATAACTCAACACTTTATCTATGATTAGCAATTTAGTTTAGCAGCCCCTCAGTTATGTTACCAGTAGATAAAATTTGTGTTATTGTTAGCTAATTTTTTTTTTTTCAGTGTAGAAATTATTTTATAACATGACAGTCAATATTCAAGTATAAAGATCTAATTTTTGTTTGTTCATCGCTCAAGAATGGCTTAGAATATTAATTTGAACCTTTTACATATAAATACAAATAGCTTTTACCGGATTACTATAGGCTACAATATAGTGGGTGAAACGAAGCACGGGTAGTTTTTAGTTAAACGTATTTATTGTAATATAATATTTTATGGTGACAATAATTAGAAGGTAATGTTATATAAATAGGTAAACAACAACACATGTACTGTGATTATTTTGGATTTAATTAAAATTTATGAAACAGAATTTTATGTTATAGACTAAGATACTTGACAGATATTCTTTTTTGTATTCAAAGCACCAATCATCATCTCGATAAAATAATGCTGGTACATAATGTTTGTATCTGTCTGTATAAGTATCTTTATCTCACCATTTGCTATTTGGAAATACTACTAAAATTGAAGCATTCATTACACCTACATGGAACATTGTTTTCGTAATGAAAGCGAATGATAAATTTGCTGAAGATCCCAATTCTAACAGCTGTAGTATTGCAAACAAACAGCTGATCCTATAAAATACTCCTGCACCGTAAACAGTGCCGTAATAAAAAGGGGCCGCCGCAGTGAGCTTGCTTCGATGACGACGACATAAAGAATAACGTACACTGAACTTCATTTCATGTACTATACAAAGTTGATACATAATAGCAATAGCAACACACATGATAACAATTTAGTGGATAGGTATGGTTAGTCAATTAGTAAAGAAAGCGCAGTTAAAAAGTATATAGGAAACATGTAGTCGCAACAAAATGACAAGCTAGTTTTCTTATTTTAAATTAAGTTATATTTTTTGTGATTGTCGATTTAAAGGTTTTATTTATAAAATTCTATGTTTTACTATTTTTTTTCTTTTACATTGTTTCTGATCCGATGCATAGGTAAAAACAATAAATGGTAAGTAGAAATTAATTTCAAAAACTTATTTTCAAAATATGCATTTTGTAAAGTCCAAGTTTTTTGCAAATTCGTCTGATCTGCTTTCCTAAGTGTATTCTTAGTAAGTGTAACATAAAACTGTACACAAATAAGAAGACCTTTAAACCCAGTAGACAAATAATTAGAGCGAAAATTACACAAATTTCTCTGCCGACATCTCGAACACTACAAGTTATTTGCAAAACTGACATAAACCTTCCTTTCTTCAGAAATTCAATGCGAATATCTGTATCTGTGTACGTTAGTCTTATATCGTAAAGCGTCGTTGTAACTGCGTCGAGCTCGGAATGTGACGTTTATACAGAGTCAGGCAGGTGTGAACATTATCTTAATTCAAGTGCTACTGAACCGATCGGCCCTTCTGCGGAGGTCTAAATTGAAATCAACATCGAAACTAACTTTTTCACTTATTTTACATGCAAAATTCAATTTACGCAGCCAATTTGTTTTATTTATTTTGTTTTCTTTTTATGAAAATAATACATATCACAATTATTATTTTCAGGACTTCGTTATTTAAAAGGAAGAGTGGAGTAGGATCACTTTGTTGCATATCTGTTGTACATTTTTTTTTTCAGTTAACGTTTGACATACACCTTATATTAAGATCGGCACAGACATTCGAAAATATATATTAACTAGATTTTGCCAGCGGCTCCGAAATATTCACCTAATTCACCTTTGTACGCACCTAATAGGTGGCCAGCACATATACACTTTTCACACATGTTACTTTTGATTTCCTCTACTGGTAATCAAATCTAGGACTAGGCAGTCCAATGCACTACCTAACACTACTCCACTTCCAGAGACATCGCAAGAAATGTTCTAAGAAAGACTCATCAAAACCATTTGCAAAAATTAAAAAAATATGAATATCACATATTTCTAATGTGAAATTATTACGCAGTTTTTGCCATTTGTAATCAATAAATACAAAGTATTAAAAATATGGATCCTTGTAGTAAGAGTTTAATGTTTTTAATCTATTTGATTCAATTTAAAATTTAAGAATTCGACTAATTTTTTTGAACAATGTCTTTTCAAATTCTAACCTTAAGTGTTTTATTTTTGTTGTAAAGTTTAATTTAAATAAAAAATATTCTAATTAAATAAAATCACTACGCTTAAGTATTCGCAGTTCAATAGGCAGGCAACCGAGCGAGCAAATCTTTGGTTCATTAATTCCTTGAAATGAATAACCAACAAATAGGTACTTGAACAAATAATTGTTTAGGAATCTATCTTTATATCCAGATTTGATTATAACTATACTTGCTTTTGCCCATGGTTTCACCCGCCCTAAATTCGGTTATCGGTGTAGGGTTTTGACGGAAACTCCACAATTATAGAAAAAAAAAACCGCCTCACACTTTTTCAAGTAAACTATATCCTTTCTCGGGACTAAAACTCTCCCTATTTCAAATTTTATCTTAATTGGTACAGCAGTTTAGCCGCAAAGAGGTAACAGACAGACAGACAGACAGAGTTACTGTTGCATTTATAATATTTATATGGATTTATAGTAAATATGTAACAATAGGACAAGAAGAATGCAGTTGCGGTTTCAGGTTTTTGTTTTCTTTTCAGTTTCAGCGGGTCAGCGGGCCAAGCCGGAAGGGTCGGGTCAGTGCCCTGGATTGTCCCGGATAAAGCGCTAGAACTGCGGGAATGCTTAATGAAAAGCTAGGAAAACTGGAAATTGATACCTGAAAGTGGGAAAGTTTTTTAGGAAAAACTTTAATAATTAAAGAAATCTTTTTTCAACAGTAAAACATGTTCAGAATAATTTTTTATGTGATTACCTGGAATAAATTAAAAAACCCAAGAACTTTATTCAGGATTTCTTTCTATGAATTACCTACTTATACCTCGTTGTAAATTAATTTTGTTAGTAAAAGTTATTCATTCAGTTCAGTTTTACCTACAGGAAGTTATATGTTATTTGTAGGATGTAAGCTAAGACGGCATAATAATTTTGCAAAATTTAAAAACTACCTACTTAGTAGTGCTATGTCGACTTTTTTGTTTTCCTACCTATTCAAAATGGCAAAGATTGTCATCCTTGTTTGTGGAAGAAACACTTGTTTGTAGAATAATTTCGTGACGCGGCAGCTTCGTGTTCTTGCATTCATAACCGCTACGGACTTTGACCTTTTTAAATTCATAAACACTTTAAGACTAAATATAGAAAAATCGAGTTTTTCTTTGAACCTACTGAAATAACTTTTTAGTATTTATATTTAAAGACAAAGAATAAAATTATTATTTAAAATACAGACGTCGACTATATTTTCCGTTGTTAACATGACGGCGCTCCACGCTATGTTTATGTATCGCGACTGCAATGGAGGAAATTCACATTAAAATTCCACATGTGCCTCGATGATTCCAACATTCGTGCGTTGACATTCAAACACATCTCCGGTGATGCACGTGAGAAAGTAAAAGCAAAAACTAATCCAATGCTAATAATAGTAAACCTGTTGACAAGGTATTTATTTATACACTTCCTTGTTCATCTTTTTCGGTGTTCACTTCTTTGTTTCGGTGGACTGCTGCATTCTTTGCAAATTGAAAAGTACTAAAACGTTAGGCCATTTTAGGTTTTCATTGCAACTTCCAAGCATCTCGATAATTGTCGATGCGTAAAACATTTGTGTCACCAATTACCCTTTGTTAAACGCCGAAAACAAATAAAACTGCGTAAGTCACGGCACTTTCAATAATTTTTATAGTAGGAAACACTATTGATATTTTACTAGACTCTGTACAATGAGAGAAACATGCGTTAGACTCGAGTAATGAAACTAAACTAAAGACGAATTTAAAAAAGCATTTCTTTCAAAGAAACCGCCAACGATGGATATCTTAATTCCGTAGTCTTATGGGTTGATAAAATTATAATTTACGGCTGTGGTTTCAGACAGGGTTCTTAGTAAAAAAAGCGAAGTCCATAATAGAAATGTAGTTTTTTACCCGCATGTACCTTTTAACTTTCGACCGTTTGTCGGGCCTACTGCTAGCCATTTAGTTGTGTTCGAAATGGAACTGAGTTAAGCATGTCATCTCTTTCTAAAATTAAATATACTTTGTACTTACACTGCTAAAATTATATTAGAAAATAGAAAATTGTTATTCTAAAAGATGAAAATCTACGGCTTTACATGTGTGAAATACTAATTTAAATTACCATCCAGCCTATTTCACAAATACACTAATAAATTAAGTAAAAAAGATCGTATCTCATTGTTTTTACGTTCACCTAGTCTAATTAAATTAATTAGTTAAGCTACATAGGTAATTAATTTATTGAAGTTATTCTTTCCATTCTACCTTTACCTCAGAAACTGAATAGGGAACTGAGCAAGACAGATATATATTCATGCCTACGTCCATTAATTTGGTAGAGTTATTAGTTAAAAGTATGTGGAGGGGCCCATACATCATCGAGGTCGGCGCCAAAGCGCGCTCTATATTCGTTTCCGGGCACTACTAACCTTTAAATTGTGTAACTCTACATTTTGCCCCGAGAAATATTCTTAGCGCAGTAAAATAATTTTGAATACTGCATTTGATATTCATTTCAAATCTATTGAATGGTAGGGCGATAAACGCTAACAATCGAAACGATAAACTTTTATAGTTATTGGCGTAAAACTATTAGTAATAAAATATTTATACTAAATAAGATAGAAGTTTATTGGTAGTAGAATCAAACCGAGATAAATAAAAATTGATTTGTGAATTTAGTTGATGTCTGTACATACTTCTTATAGAATGTCAGGAACTGGCAATGCAGATATATTGTATAATATATAATTATTCCGTCCCAGGACATATATACAGTCACCTTAGTCCAAACACACTGCTTCAGACGCAGTATTGCTCACCCTCTCTTACCCAGGACTAAAATAGTTGGTGAATCGAGGCTATCCCCCACATTATTCTATGCGTCTAGCTACTGGTTACCCCCTTCTGAAGCTAAAAACCATAAATATACAAGATATACTTATAGACGTATGTATATATATATATATATTTATAAATATGGAGCTGACTAAACTTAAATTATTAAGTATATTTTCATTTGATATAGCTTTACTTAGTTATTTGTACGAGATAATAGAATGAAAATACAATTAAATTATTACAGTCACGATGAAGATCTATTATACGATTACAACACATGAAACTCATTACAAAACAATCAGTAGGTAATTTATACTACTTATCGACAATAGGTTTTATTTCATACATAAATATTACCTGAAAACCATACACTTAACAAGCTTACTTTAAAAAGGAGATGCATTGTCCTGCAAAACGTTATTTTCGGCACGAAGCATGCTCTATCAAATGTCGCTACATTTTCCAGGTTACAAAATTTTGAACTTAATTATATTGAGATAAAGTTCATTTTGTGAATAGAAATTAGTAACATTAATGTTCAAATAAAATGATACTCTACTACATCGAATTAAAATCGCAATTGGTTCGTTTCTTTTATAGAAAGGCTAAGTGTAACGAAGTATGTTGCCGCGTGTACAGTTTATGAGAAATTAAATATGGTTTAATAGTGGACAGGTTAGCAGTCGCGAAATTACTTAGCTTGTGCAATTTAGTGTAAAATAACGGTGTCGGCAAAAATTATAAACGTTTTTCTAATCTTATGTTGCTTAAGGAAAGGATAAATGCGTGATAATTGAAGACTGGGCAGCGCTACTTATTCTACCTACTATATCATATACTCTTTTTTTAACATTTTGGTGTTAAAAACAGTTTTATTTGCAGCTCAATAAATGGTATATATCTACATATTATAACAATTAAGTAAATGTTTAAATAGGAAGGTACTTAAATGGCAATGTTTTTAATATTTTAATACGTATCTGCGTATGTAGAGTATTAATTTGACACTTTTTTTTATATATTTTTCTCTATTTGGTTAAGGAATGCCTACGTAAAATACATATAAAATTGTAATTTAAAATAAATATTTTTATTATGATGACGTATATATTCCTATATCGATATACTTATGTAATTTATTTTTATGTAGGCATTATATTAGTACTTTCACATATAATTATATACCCGCCCACTACGAACCTAACAAGAATAGCTATTAAATCATTATTTAGTTTTTTTATAAGTGTAATGTTCGGTATGTTACACGTTTGTTATTGTGCTGAAATATAGAGTCACAAAAAGGGGTTCGAATAGCTCTTTAGAAGCAATATTTTTGAGTTGGTAGGTATCAAAAATAACAAAACATTATTAATGTCATGTAGTAAATAGTCAAGTGTGCGATGAGATTTTGTGTTGTTTTCAAAAGGAATAATGTTAGCATTTACTTATGGGAAATTGAACGCAGTCCTTCCTCTTACAAAAATAAATTAACTTAAACCAAATGCAATTATGCAGTTACTATAAGCTCACTATTTTTTAATAGGTATTCTTTTGTAATTAGGTAGTCACAAATATAAATAAAATACTGGTATAAATTATGTCAATTTACAGTTAGTTACCTACAGATTATAAAAACTAATTTTGTGCTAAATGTCTGATTAAATTAAAATATTACAAAAAAAATAGAAAGGGTAAATAAGCATGTAGTTTGAATATTCAAACACAGTGCGGCGCGCACCTTCCAGCGCCTGGTGAGGTATCGTGCACAATTAATTGCCGCCCAGACTTCAGACGAGCTGGTTTTAAGGACGGTAGCCACATCATACTATGCGGGGCTATATTTTTATATAAACTTTAATTTTACCACTTATTAGTGTACTACTGCGACAGAAGCAGTATTCCGGCGACCGGCTTAACCCCTGTCACGCAAGACTAAAGTGGTTAGTAAAAAAGGAGACTGTCTCCCACATTATTATGTATATAAACTTTAATTTTACCACTTATTAGTGTACTACTGCAACAGAAGCAGTATTCCGGCGACCGGCTTAACCCCTGTCACGCAAGACTAAAGTGGTTAGTAAAAAAGGAGACTGTCTCCCACATTATTATGTATATAAACTTTAATTTTACCACTTATTAGTGTACTACTGCAACAGAAGCAGTATTCCGGCGACCGGCTTAACCCCTGTCACGCAAGACTAAAGTGGTTAGTAAAAAAGGAGACTGTCTCCCACATTATTATGTGGGTATGTGTCCAGCCACTGGTTTCCCCCTACTGGGTTTAAAAACCGTAAAATTATTCATACATAAAATGATTAAAACACACAACATTTTAACTAAAGTCTATTTGTGTCTACTTTGCAAAAGACATAAATAATTTAAAATTATTTTGATGATGTGTTTTGGTTTTTAAGAAAAGTTTCACCTTTAAATAAATATTTGTCAACAAACTAGGTTTTAGATGTCTTTAATATATTCATTATAAATCATTACTATAGGCAGTTAATGTTGTAATACCACAGGCTATTAATTAGCAATAATACAGCCTATGATTAAGGTTTTTTTGATTCTATTATTAGTAATAATGATTTATTGATTTTAAAATTAGCTAACTATAAAGAAGCTAAACATGAAATAAAAAAGATGGACCTGACGCTGCGGAACATCTTAAACGTAGAGAATATGCAGCCCTTGGTAACGGCTACATTTTTGAAGCTTTCGGAGTGGAGACCATGGGATTTTGGGGACCGAGCGCCCATCGTTTTTATAAGGGCGTAAACAAGCGATTGATCTCCACTTCCAAAAATCAGAAGGCTGGTTTATATTTTGGTCAACAAATAAGCGTTGCCATACAACGTGGCAACGCTGCCAGTCTTCTGGCCACTTTATCACCTGGCAGCAACATCCAGGGCCTTTTTTAAAATGTGTTATAGTTTAGTTATTTATTTATTTTAATTGTTTGCTAAGAATTTAATATTTTTTAACATTTAAGGAGTTTTAAAGTTTTATAAAATTCTTTTTTTCTCTTTCCGAGGATTTCTTTCAGGTCTATACGAAAGCTTATTAATTTTATTTTTAAAAGGAACTAATATCCATATTTGCTCAATATTTACTACAATTTAGCAATTTTTTGTAACTTTTGAAGTATTGGACAATTTACTGTAATTCTGAATAAATTATTAATGTTGAATTTTCGGATTCAGGAGAAAAAACAGATCGTTTTCCCTTTTTTTTTTTGTTATTGCACAAAAGAGACTAATTAAAAAATTATATTTATACTAGGCTTGCAACGAATTTTCGGCTATTCAGTATTCGGGCGATTCGGATTCTTTTATCCTTTTCTGCTGAAAACCGAATATTATCTAGGTACTATTCGGCGGAATACCGAATACTTAAGAGCCGATACCCCGACTAGAAATTTCAGGATTTACACGCCCACTTCATATGACAGTTTGAAACATAGCTATTTAATATCACGTACACTTGAGCGAGACAAAAGACCACAGCGCTTTTCAGTATAAGTAAACGTGAGCGTCAAATCGGTTTGATAGGTATTTACTTGAAAACTAACTCGATTTTTTAAATTTCAGTAGAAACAGCCATGGACTTTCTAGTTAGCTAGCCATTAATATGAATTTTAATGTTATATGTTAAATAACAGCGGTTAAAAACCAAAAATTAATAAAATTTAGAGGTCTTTTACAGATTTTTTTCTATCGAGGAAAATTAATGCTATCGTGTTTTTGGTAGAACAAGACATAAGGTATAAGTTCTTCTATATAAATTTTTAACCTAAAATATTTACTACAAGTATTGATTTTCTCCATTTTAAAAAGTGTCACTTGGCGTTGGTCAGTCTCTTAAGATTTATTGCTGTTTTTTTATAATAAAGTATTTTCTTGTGTGTTTGTATGTGTGTTATGTGAGTACTTTTTGGATGCAATAATTGATTACTATTATATTAGGCTTCGACTTAATCAAATCAAAACGAAAATGTTCGTATCTACTATACAGCGCAGCGTGGTAGCAATATGGTGAGCGTATGAGGAGCAGAATACTTTTGCCGAATATTCCGCATTCGGCATTCTAGTTACTTATGCCTCCATTTAAGTTTTTAATACTTATTTCGTACACAATTCAATTCACGAATAAATAATTCGTGTAATTAGCTTATCTGCTTGAGCTGAATCGCTATTTTAGCTCTCAGTGTGCACCGACCTAAAAAAAGACTAAAGTTCCCAACAACCGACAGGCCAGCTTGTTGTGATGCATTTTTACATACCACAGGCAAAGATAAATTATAGGCGTAAAGAAGACTCACTTACTTCATAAAATGTGAGTTTTTTAGAATACAATTTAAGGTATGTAATCTACCAACGGATAAATAAGTTAAAATAAGGTTAAGCACAAAATTAAATAGACGAAAATTTAAAATTGAATTGGACGCACTAAAAGCGTTTGAAGCGATAATTTCTGTGTCACCTGTTTGAATTGTCAAGATTTGAATTGGCAGTAAATGTTTAAAAAATGCCAGTATCAGCGATCCACGTCGGTACATTTGTGCAATCTTGTAAGATTTAAAAGAAACAAAATCAATATTATCGTTTGCAACGTCAATAAAACAGAAGCTTTTGAGACATTGCGACAAGTCGCATTTTGTAAATTGTCATATATAGGTGACCAAAAATGTCAAGACCTAATTAAACGCACTTTTTGTGATCATTAAAAAAACACAGATTAATTAATACTGAAAAAAACCTGGTTGCATTAAAAATAAAATGCACATATCTATATAGATTTAAATGGCTATTCTTAGTATTACCTACTTACAATTGTTATAATTGGATAAGGTTAGTATTATCAAACTGAATTATTGTAAATATGCCAATGTTGATATATCTAATTAATACATGCTTTGGGGACCTAATAATACGTAACTAACAAGATCAATAAGTATTGAATAATAATACTATTATTTTAGAGTGTACTATGTCGTTGAGATTAGGCACTTGTGGCACTTTCAATAGGTAATAATTGTCAATTATTTTGAATGATGTAATAAAGTAAATGATGTAAGCGGTAATAAAATAATATAATAATATATATTTGTAACATTTTATATACAAATAATAATTATTTATCTATTAAATGTAGATAATGATTAAGTGAACTTAATACTTATATATTAAAATATTTTTCTTAGGCGCCTGTAGCCAGAAACAGCTATCATAAACGGTAAAATACCTAGTTAAATAAACACTTAAAAATATACTTCTATATCTACATGTTAGGTACAGAACATTTAATTTTTTTTAATTATTACTGCTTGTCAAATTTATTTGAAATTATTTACGGTATAGGTAAATGAGTTTTTATAGCTGTCTGCATATCCAGTATAATTTTCGTTCTTTTTACAAATTATAAATAACAATAATTAATAAACTATGAAGATTTACAAGACTGCGTAGGTATAGCAAAGAAATACACCGAAAGACATTCGAGATTCACATTTATCATGTTACAGCTGCACACCTATGATCGATCTTTATCCAAGATGGCGGTCGCACTCACGACGCGATGTATGAGGCGGGAAACGAGTTCATGCGCACCTCTGTCCGCCATCATAGCGGACCCGTCAATCTAACCCATTTGAATTTAGAATCACTTTTTATAAACACTCTTTGCAAGGAACACAGCCAACGTTCTTACTCTTATGCAGCCAGAATTCAACTAAATGTTAAAAAATAACTTCAAAGCGTATTCAAAACTTGAAAGCCATAAAGCATTATCCCCCATTATTAGTTATTCCTTGCAACTGTTAGGGGCTATTATGTTGTTATTATAGAGTGTATTTGTTTTGATTGTGTGCGGTGGTCGGACGGGCAATGTGGAGAATCTTTATGAGGAGACAATGTCTATTCACAATTTTACAACTTTAGTTTTAAGATATTTTTGTATAATTTTATACAATGTTATAGATCAATTACGGCCAAAAATGTCTTTGACTATATTAGCCGTAAAAAGGACACACCTAGGGAATAAAATTTTATGCCTCTATGTCCATCAGTTATTTTATTACTTAACATTTAATCATAATAATGTCTACATACCACATAATAAACTTTAGATCTCAAAATATTTTACAATAATGCTCTCATTTGTTATTTAAATTTGTTATACAAATATAAAAATAATGCACGAAATTATTATTTTAAAAATAAAAACGTCATCGCTGTGATAAAGCATTTCAATAGTATTTTCGTGCGTCACAATCCACTGACTCATAAACGTTGGCAATCTTACCTTAGACAAAATATACTATGCATATCTACATACAAAATAACCTATAACTCATTAGACTTTTAGGTACGTCTTTAGTGCATAGTACTTTAAAATAATGGATTCAATATAGCTAATTGATGAATAAATTGTATTGTTGGTAAATACATATATTGATCAAGGAATGCATTTTTTAACTCTTTGAGGTTAAATTATTAATTTGTACTATTATAATGTAAATGTTTTTTATTTACCTATCTAAATAGGTATAAGGTACCTGCGGGTAATAAGGACTGTCGGCTAAAAAGGCCTACTCCCTAAATTTTAAAATTAGAAAAGAACAAAAAATATTACAATATGGGAAACATTTAGTCTAAACGAGAAAGAAAAATCAAAATTTTACCATAGATCGTCAACAAAAAAATGATTGTGGACAGTGCGAGTAATAAAGCCTACTAGGAGCATCCAAATTTTTACGTCACTTGAAAGATTATTGATTTCTATGGTAAAACACAATTGTATGTAACTTTTTTAGTGCCAGTCACTTTCAATTTAAATAACAAAGCGTAATTCCAAGAGTCATCACAAGATCAAATAAGTTTAACGAAGCCATTCTGTTATTTATTGAAACATAGGCTTTATTACACACCTAAGGCCATATTTCCCGCGCCTGTTTTTTTTTTGAATTCATTCAGAAATTTAAAATAACAAAATTAATATTTTTCTTTTGAGAAACTGCAGTTCCAGCATAACAATACAAAAAATGTTACGGAGTTTGGAAAGACTAAATAACTGATTAAATAAATAAATTTGAAATTACATAGACCTTATTACCCGCAGGCACCTTACAGATCTATGTAATTTAAATGAAGACTGTAGTGAATCTTATGAACTAAGTTTTAATTTCTTACCATATACAGATATGCCTACCTTTGACATTTATATGCAGCTAATCAAATATCCATGACATCGCAGTGCGAGTTAAGGGTTGTCGCTAAGTTTTGTTTTTTAAACGTGTGTTATATTAAAAAAATATGTTTTATTTATCTTTTATTTTGAGTTTTCCATGTTTAATATGAATCTAATAAATAACTAAACTAATCTGTAGTTATATTTACTTCTTCTGCAATTCTATGTTTCATTAGAATTTTATTAAAGACTGCTAAACTATTATATGCTATTATTATTCGGTGCAATAAGTATAGATTATGTTACAAAATGATTTGAGGACAAGAACAAGGAAATTCTAACGATCATTTTGATAAATTAATTATTATAAAAATATATTTAAAAATTAAGGGCGACATGAATGTAATTTACCCGACAAGAACACGCCGCGAAAGCGCAGAAGGGCAAAATTTTTCACATATACATTCACGTCTTATATCACGTCACTTCCTTTGTCAAAATAAAGGTTTTGATTATGTAACACCGGTTAGTATAATGTACCAACCAAATGATAATGATTGAAATACAGGGTTTTCCTAGCTCTGGCTTACATCTGCTTTGAAGTATATTACAATCAGAAATTAAGGACTTCAACAAAGATGGATAGTTACCGAATTAAACCACAGAATAAGCAGGCTGGAGGGGCAACAGGCAGGTCATATTTTTCGCTGAATTAATAGCTGTTGGTGTAGACGAGTCAAAGAGCGGAATCCACGGTAAGCGCAGCGTAGGTGACCCTATAACCATTATAACCAGGTGGACCGATGATCTGAAGACGGTAGCTGGATAAAAAAGGCAGAAAATTGGGTGTGAAAGAATGGATTAAGGTCTATGTCTAACAGTGGAATGCAGTGTGCTGTTAAACAGATTAAAACAAAGTTGCTGTATCAAACTTGAAAGGAGTAAAGAAGATAGTACTACTATACAATAAGAAACATATCTTTGTAATAGAAAGAAAACCTATCGTTGTTTCTTTAAGCTTGCATTGCAAAGATAATCTTATTTTGGTATTATTATTAATAAAATTGAAGCTCGTTGTAGTGCTAGTGAGTAAGAAGGTAAATCATACGAATCTGCTGTGCCTACTAATTAAAAAATTATTGATTGAGTTGTTGACCACAGTAAATGGCTTTGGCCATACCTTGCGGTGTAAGATATGTTTGCGTGGCGTTAGATGAAAAGCTATTTTATTATTTAGACATACACATACAACAATTTAAATAGTAATTTTCTATTTATTTGTTTTGTTTAAATTATCTATATTTACATTAAGTTGTTATTTTATATATCAAACTCTTGATATATAAATCAAATCAAATCAAACTTTATTCAAATAGGTTTCTAAGAACACTTTTGAATCGTCAATACAATGTAAACAATATCAATTACTGAAAAAATAGCTGGCAAAAAGTTAAATTTAATCATTTAAAGTATAATGCAATACTTTGATAATTAGCTCAAGAGTATACAATATGTACCGCGGTTAGTAAGCTACTAAAAACAAAGTCAAATATCTCAAAATTTTTTTTTGTTTTTATGTAGCATAGGCGGCGTACTATAGGAAGCGTCAAATATCGTTAATCGAGTGAAGGAATTCTTATATTTAAGAGAATTCCGATATTTAATAGCACTTTTGCACAATCATATTATACATACACTTAAAACTATCCATACTATCCATAAATATAATATAGTAATAAATATTATAAATGCGGAAATAAATCTGTCTGTCACCTTTTCACGCTGAAACCGCTGTACCGATCAAGATGAAATTTAGCATGCAGATAGTTTTGAGTCCTGGAAAAGGACATAAGCTACTTGATACTTGAAAACGTCAAGTATTATCTCCCCCCCCCCATAATTGAGGAGTTGCCGTTGAGATCCTACACCGATGACTACAATATATAGATACTAAGAATACAATACAAAGAAGTTTGCAAGAGCAGACCAGCCTCCACAGGCGGCACCCGTACACAAGTATGACACATGAATAAGCCATCGCTTCGCTCAACCATGTTTTAGGGAACGTAATGACCCGACGCACATGCCACCACCGCAGAGACAATTAGAGAGAGCATGACACACTCAAGCAACTCTAATAAAATATCACACTGATATTGTTGAATCAATTACATGTAAATGCAACATTTATGAGTGGCGCTATCGCTGCCTTTTTGGCAAATGACAGACCAATTTGACTTATATACCGAACAAAGAAAGGTTAGATATCTGTATGGAAAAAAATATATATATATAACCTTAAAAAGACGACTTTAAACTGGCCATACGCTCAAAGTCTTATTATTCTGCCATATAGTTTTATCGACTACATATAGAACGTCTTATGTGAACCCATAGCTAGCAAAATCTTAATAAAAAGCTTTAAGCTTCATTCTTTACATACACAAATAAATACATTTTATAGGCCACCTTTAGATACCTAAGTACCTATATAAAAAGTTTCTTTATTTTAATACCTGAATACCTTGGTACCACAACTAATTTATTTGTAAGTAAGTAGGTAAGCCAAACAACTAAAATTACTTTGGTCTCATGGAATTAAAACTAAGTACCCGTCTGATGATTACAGATCTGATTTCCCTTTAATAAAACTGCAGTTAAATGTTTCGGCCCTCGAGCAAAATTCAGTCGCCATTTTTGGAACCAGTTTAGAAATTATAGGGTCAGGTCTTTGAGTAAGTTAGATGCAGTTTTTAAACGTACAATAAGTTAAGTAACCGTCGAGTTGCATTAAGTGAAGGAAATGTTTAAATTTTAACATACATACGTATCTTTATTTATAGTACTTACCATATATTATATTTCCTTTACCATCTTTACTCGATATATTCAATCTAATATCTATCTACATGATTATGATTACACATAATTAATTTTATTTTTGTAAATTAACTATAGCCCTTTTAACACACTTAGTAGTTTGATGCATACAGTCTAAGAAACCATTTCATTCATACAGTCAACCATCGAAGGCGTCTATTCAGAGGAATGGAAGAGGTTTTTTTTTTTTTTAATATTACTAAGGTGGCAAACAAGCACCCGATCCGCCTGATGGTAAGCGGTCACCGTGGCAACACCAGAAGTATCACTCGCGCGTTGCCGACACTTCAAAAATAAAATTACTTCTTTCTTGAAGAACCCCATACTGTAGTCCTTAGAAAAAACCTTGGCAGGGAGCTCATTTCACAAACTAAGCGTTCGCGGGAGGAAATTTCTCTGAAACCGCACTGTACGTGACCTTTTCGGTTCTAAAGTGTGAGAACAAATTCCCTGCCGATGGCGAGCGGTGCGATGGTAGAAAGTAGCCGTGGGCATCATTTCAAACAATTCCTCAGAACACATCCCATTGTACCACACCATCAGGGAGGCAAAATCTCTCCTCAGACATAAGGGCTCGATACCGCAAGTGAGTTTGAAATCGTCAACAATTCTCACAGCCCGTCGTTGAACCGAGTCAAAAGGGCCAAGCTGATATCCGGGTGCACCCGCCCAGAGATGGAAGCAGGCTATATGGGGCCGAACTTGCGACTTGGAAAGTAACAACCTTTGCCCCGGCGTGAAGTAATGCTTCGCTCTGTTGAGTACACCAAGTTTTTGAACGCCAGCTTCACCTTATCTTGTAAATGATCTCGGAACTGAACATCGCTGGAGATGTCAACACCAAGGATCCCAATGCTCTTGGAGATGGAGAGGGGAGTGTTCTGAAATTGTGGGACTACAGTGAATGGGGTTTTCTTAGCGGTGAACGCGCACACTTGTGTCTCGCGTGGGAGCTTTCGATCGCGATAAAAATCTATTATATTTGTCTTTCTCTGTCGCTAAACGTCTCAGTGCCACATATAAAGCCAATGTATGCACTGTTAAGACGTTAAAACAAGTACACCACAATTAAAAAAAATGCCGTCAGAACTCTCCATCAGGACGAGAGATATATTATATCCTTTGAAATCCCTCCAACTATGTCAGCGCCAAAAATCAGTTCACGTCATTGCTTCGTTGTAATTCAAAGGAATAGTGTCTATTTTCTGACGACTTCATTTACAAACAATGATATATCGAACTCAAAACTTTATCTAATCAAAAAAAAATCTAGCCTATGTAACTCAGGAATAGTGTAGCTTTCTATTATTATATTGTCTGTTTAATAGTTGCAGAGATTACCCCTTCATATGTACATATACATCAACAAATGTTACCTACCTCTTAAAAAAATAAGTATAGGTAGATGTAAATTTAGCATTGGGTTTGTCTTTTTTAATTTGAAAATTGCCAAGTGTAAGCTGAATGATTCAAACAAAGTCCTGTGGAATCAGTCTCAGTTAATTATAATCTAAGTATTCTATGGAGTGGGGGTTTAATTACAATACTGAAGGCGCATGTAGCAGCTAACTAGCGCCGCCATTAGACATCCTCAATTTTCTCTTCGTAGAAAACGAATTTCTTAAATCTATAAATGTCGCAAATATAAAGCTAGTCATAAGCTATTTTTAGAAGGTTTATACAGTTTCTAAATAATATCTGTGAGTTGAAGTTGGCATTTTTGCTAAAAGTGGTAGTTTTTAAGAGAAAATTTAGAATATCTAATGGCGTTAGTGGGGTGTAAGAGGGCCCTTAATAAGGTCTAAACCAAATTTCTACAAAATTTCTTGCATACTTTCTTTAGTAGATTCACAGGATAGGCGTTTTCTGGTTTTATTCACCCTTATGAGAATTTGAAATCTATTCTGATTACAATCCTAAAGGAAAAATAATATAATGGTATTATATAATCAAAATTTTTTGACTGTTTTAAAGTAATTTTAGGAAATATATTTTAAAACATATTTTTTTTTATGATGTATGTATAATTTTTTTTTTGGTAAATATGATAAAATTTCCTAGACTAGGTGATACTTGCATTTAATTTTACGTAAATTATTATTATTTAATTAAACTAAATTTAAATTAAATTTTGAACAACGTTTTTCACTTTCTTTACGGGTATAACATAGTAGGTAAGAATATTTTTATGAGTTGCATGATAAAGTATTTTAAATGTAAAATGAAACTGATACCT
This sequence comes from Apoda limacodes, assembly GCA_946406115.1. Classification (NCBI taxonomy): domain Eukaryota; kingdom Metazoa; phylum Arthropoda; class Insecta; order Lepidoptera; family Limacodidae; genus Apoda; species Apoda limacodes. Next base: position 11,786,834 of record OX291554.1, read on the forward strand.
TTTATTAAAATATTCATAGTGTTGCCATAATTTTATAGTTTAAAAATTTCAGCCATTTATACATCTAGGTAATTAAATTTTCATTCAAAAACCTTGTTCTCTACTCTAGTCTACTAATCGTGTGTGAAATTATTAGCCAATTTTAACGTGTTACTAAAATTCCAACTGCGCCATCTATTGGCTAATTTATTTAGAATGCTAATATTAGGGCAAAAGTTTTTTTTTTTTTAATTTGTCTTTAGGCTAATTTTTACTCTATTTGTAATTTACTCTACAAATTTAATATCAAGATATTAAATGTGAATAGTGATTCTTTGAGCACCACTTAAATCCAGCCTTTTGACTTACTTATTAGAATTATAAATAAGTATTCCAATAAAGACTTGGATTCCATATCAATAACAATCTCACTTTTAGTCTTTACCTTTTCATTGTTATTAAACCATTTAGCACCTTATCAAATATACCTATTCCTTTTATTTTAGTGCCTATAGCACCTTACTTCCTATAAATCCAGACATTTTTGTATAATTTCTATGTCTCATTTCATTTAAAAATTGGCAGGTGATTTAAAGGCACGATCCTGACTTGTTAAAAGATAACATGGTGGGTAGCTGCCTATGCCCACAGGCCAATAAATATCAAAAAAAATATTTCTACAGTGTATAAGCGCAAGTTTAAATAATTTCGTGTAAAGTGAAATAGACCGAAAACCACGTGTGTAGCTAACGCATATATGCAGATACATAATAGAAGAGATGTCTCGTATCAAACCACTAGGCTACCAACTTTTTTTTATTCAGAAGTCATTGACACAGGATTAATGTAAATCGGACATAGCCCGAACTTTTCATACAGCCTGCGTTGTGTCGGTTCAAACGTCCTTGTATTGTTTTCGCAGGCCGAGTTGCGTGCACCCCAAGTGAAATACGGCCGACAGTCCGACTACTTATTTTGTTTTATTTTTTTAGGCTGTGTTACTTAATTTTATCAAGTCGTTTGAGTTATGAGAAGTTGGACCACACGCGCGCCACGTTAATTACTTGCGCTCTGTAGTAGGAAAATGTACTACAATCTTGGAGTACTGTGCTAGTAGAGGCGTGTTATTGGGATTCTATTGGAATGTTGTTGGATAAATCTGATTTGATAATATTTGTATGAGATTGGAGTTAATGCTATTATGTTCAGCTTGTAAAGTTAGGTAACAGAACCTACTACCTAAGTGATTTAAATATACTTAGTACTTACCCGCTTTAAATCCTGTCCTGTAATAGATAGTCCAATTAGACTTTTAATTTGCATAAAATTTGAATTACATACCCTAACAAGTTATCATTATATTCGTTTGAAAAAAATATAATAATTTATGGGGCAGTGCTTAATACATAATTTAAGATAATTATTAACTACAGTCTTCTCAAACAGTTAAGCGTCTTTCAGATCGAGAGACACAGACCATTTGCCGAATGGTCAGTGGCACTCAAGTTAATAATAATGCGCCCAAACTAGACCGGGGTATTGACCCGAACGAAGCGCGAGCGCCGCTTGGGCTCCAGCAGGCCCGGAGCGCTAAAATATCGCTCCATCAACAAAGATTTTTGTTAATTAAGTGAATAGTAAATTGTGACGATCAAGTGATAATAAAATTTGACTTGATGTTACAAAATATGGATATTTTAAATCTTCGCGCACACTTTTAGTAATGACATTTTTCATCAGTAAGAAGTTTTTTTAAGTTTTATCAAATATAATGAGTTTGAGATAAATGTCTTTCAGTTATCACGTGTTTTTGTAGAATCAGTGTTATTAAAAAAATATAGAAATAGATCACAAATATTAACGATTGTTTTTTCAGAGGATTTTTTGGTTTGGAGCTTAAAGAAATAGTTCGACCAATTTTATAACCTTGACTAGGTATAATTATGAAATAAAAACTAAGATTATGTATAATATTATAGATAAGTATATAAGTATTCATTTTCAGATTTAATTACGGTTTAAAGAAGATATTTTGACATAAATATCGTAAAATAATTATTACTACATCATAGGTATATATCATTAACTCTCTTGTACACATTCCAGTTTATCACATTTTATGTGGGTAGGTACCTAATGTTTTAATTATTTTTACATATACATTTAGACAGCATTTTTTCAGGGAACAGGCATTTAAAGCCCATGGTGTATACGTCATGTGTTTAGGGGGAGTGGAGGGGTCTAAAATTACGAAAATACTTGGCCGTATTAATTGGGCAGCCCCTTATGGGTAAGTACAGTTGAGAAAAAATATAATCTAATTTATATATTTATTTACAGTTAAACTAAGATTCTAAGAGTGTAAATTAGTGATTCTAATCATTCTTCAATAGATTCTCTAGGCAACTACCGCCATCTAGCGGTTCCACTTTAGTAATGGGTGCATATTTTGAACATAAACCTTTATTTCTTATATGTACCCACATCTACAATATACCAAGTGATCGGTCTTTTTGTTAGCAAATTGGGTTTTGTAAAATAAATTTTGTTATATAATTTCATCATACTAAAATTAATTTATTTTCTAATATAAGTACTACTTATATTTTAATCCAAAATAACAAGCGTCATTTAAAGTCAAAAACCGTATCCTATTTTTTATTATTGTATGGTAGCTTAAACGTATCTTTTTAGTTTAATAATAGGTATGTAATATACCTAGTACCTAGTACATATACTAAATTATTTTTTAGGCATTATTGTCCGTGAGGGGCGTACCTATGACAATAAAATAATCAATAGGAAGGAAAAAAGGAAAAAATATTTTCAAATGGGATGTCAAGCATGAGAAAAATTGGCAAGAACTTGTGAGAAGGGCTTAGTGGGAATATATCTCAAAATTCATAAATCATAAATCACCTTGGTAACCAGGTTTAATATTACGTATATTCTATAATTTAATAAGGATTCCTTATAAATATAATGAAGGACAATTGACTACCTAAAAAGCTGCGAATACTTGGTGATGATAAGTAATAAATTAGAGCGTATACAGGTTTCTATTTTCTGGGGAGAAGTAGTCCACCGTTTTAGGAAAGAGTTCATGCTAGGGACTTATAAAGGTATTCACTTTTCACAAATCATTTTTTATTTGGGGGGGTTTTAAACCCGAATACAACCCTTACTAAATACTCCCATGACCCAGATCCAGCAAAAAATACAAAGGTTTTTGTAAAAACATATAAATAATATACACAGGTACAGAAGTGATTAAGTTAAAGATATACGGGGTCTTGAGGAACCGTCACTTAGTTTTAAATTTACAGCATTGTTACATAAAACAAACAATTTTGATTAATAATTTAGCATAATAAAAATAAATTTAAAAACCGGTCAAGTGCAAGACGTACCTGCGCAGCGATAGTTCCGTACTCAAGGCTTTTATTATAAATGGACGTTTTTAGTACCTACAGTACAAAATTAGACTTAAAATGACAAAATAGAATTTCATCTTTTGTATAAAAAATTTCTTTATTTTGATGGAAAAAAAATCTCCAACATATAAGCTCTAGATAACAATATCCCTCATGCTAAGTTCGGAAAAAGTTTATTTTTCATGTAGGCATAGGACGCCCCTTTAAAAAAAATATTGAATGTTGAATTCCATATTTGTTTTGTGTCAACATTCTACTCCGAAATCTAAATTCAAGATGAGAAGCTCATTCCATTTACAAGCTAGAGATGTTGATACCCGTGACATAGTATATATGCATGGACAGACAGAAACAGGACTCCATTTCGACATTTGCGTACAAAACCCTAAAAAATAAAATATTCATCAGTAACCCTGTGACATTTGATGTCTACCATATATTATAAATGGCACTAAAATCCGTCGCAATAATAAAGTGTTAACGAGGGTCGTTCATTTTATGTGATTTTTATTGACACTTAAGACACTTTTTCGGCTACTCACTTTACTACCTGCGAGACAGAGATCGTAATTTCCAATTGGATTCTGTGTTCTTTATAAGAAAGGTTCATATAAGACTTTAATATGAACACGATGGGATTAATGCCGAGCAGCATTTTAGAACCTTTTAAGAGGGGTGGTTTTATTGTTACTCTAAGTGTCATAATACGTGGATAAATTAAGTTAAATTTGGGTAAGTAGGTGATTGAAGCTTGCAATGAATAAATTTGTAGAAAGTGTTAAAATTAAAATAGATAAAATACTTCCTATTATATTAAATACAATGTGACTAGGACATACATACATTCCGAAAAACAGTTTTTTTTTTAAATAATCTAATTATTTAATTTTGTTATTTACATTAAAGATACGTCATACTTTAGTGATAAAAAAAAATTGCATACATAGGTAGGTATTTAGGTACCTATGTTAAATATTTGTAATGTGATTGATCATCTACTTTTCCAGAAAGAGAGAAATCTGGTTAATATTTTCTGTGGTGTAAGTCCTAAAAGAAGACTACCTCTACTTATTGAAGATATTATCTATGATATGACCAAGGTGTTTCTCTTAACTTAACTACCTAATATTTTACCCCCTTAAGTACTAAATATATTGTCGACGATGTGGATTTGGCATAAATCTCTTAAATGTTATAGAAGCAGTATTTCCCTACCTACGAAAATTATCTATGTTAGGTATAAATCTTTAATCTGTAGCACCTTTTGAAGATATTGTGAATAACATGATAGATTAAAATTATGCTGCTATGTAAATAAAAAAACGGTTGTTACTACTAATATTGTACTGTACCTACCAATAATGTCTATGTAATGCACCAACTTTTAAAAAGATAATAAAAACTACAATTTCCATTAACTAAATCTGTTTCTTATGATTTAAGAGTAGTGACTGACCTGCTATGGCCATCCAAGGGTAAAAGGTGTGGTTGCTGGGCTGGTGCTGGACAGGCTGTGCTGCCGCCGCGGCTCCGGGTAATGCGCACTGGTTTCCCCACGGTAAGCCCCTGCCGGGGCTCGAAGACTCACTATAGCGGGCTTCCGGCGTACACGCAGCGGGCCTTACTAAGGCTCCCAGCCCTGCTCCCCAAGCCTCTTTGCCTCCATATCCATTCTGTTGGTCACCAGTTTTCGTACAATCCGCCTTTCCATATTGCTGTTCCCCCGCATAAAGCTTGCAAGCAGCCGCCACTGATGCGTCATAAGGAGAGTCCTGTGGCCGGGGCTGGTGCAAACCGTGAGGTTGGGCGTAAGTCAAACCCAGAGGAAAACCTCGGTACTGGTCACCGCCGGCGCCACCTTGGTGAACCCCGTGGGCTCCGTAGAAACCTCCCTGCTCGAAATAAGAGTTCATTCTGAACAGTCACACACTAACGTCACTAAAATTAGGGACACTTATGTCATAGCGGCCGCACGTGCCGTGATAACGCGACCTCCGTCAATGTCAATCCGAAAACGAAACGTGAAAATTGATTTTTAAAAATATTATTGCCTCTTAAACGTCATTGAAGCGTCATAATGGTCTCCGTTGGCGATAAACGCCACTTGATGTATGTTTACTTTTTACGATTATTTTACGACTTCGTAGCGCGTGCCGCAGGTTTTACGAGTTTTTAAGAGGTTCCACTCGGGCGCCAAGAGGTCTCGCCCTGATTGCTCACTCGGGGCACTTCAAATATTTTTTTTAAAATTTTCAGTAGAGTCGCGATGTAGAGACGAACGAAGTTTTAGTCGCGTGGAGATAGAGCGCGCGACTATAGATGGGCGACCAACGCGGCCCGACTCACGCAGTCTACTACATACAACTGCGGGCCGCGCTGAGCGAGCGACACGCGCGCCGCCCCGCGGGCCGCCTGCGATCGCAACGCTGACTAGTGCTCCGTCCCCTTTTCGCTAATGACTATAAATATTATCAGTCACGCTCGCTATTCCTTTTCTTATCACTTTGATATAACCACGTGGTATCGATATGTATTGAAAATAAATTGGCAAATCTGTTTGACTATCTCTACTATTTTCTTAATTACTGTATCCACTCAGATAATATCGTGAGACTTATCTGCAATAATGAATTAAAAATCAACAGTTAAAATAGAAACCAACATAGAATTCAGCAGAGACTATTCAAAATGTTTCATTGTTAAGACTAAGTTCACAAAACCCAAGCTGTAGAAGGCAAACAAGAAAAAAATAACGACAAAAATCCAAATAATGACTTTACTACCGTAAAGTCAACCACAAAACTCGTAAACTCATAAACGTACAATTAGTGAAACGGGCCAATAAAGAAAAGATTTTACAACCACTCCTCGGTCGGGCCACAATAAGAAGCGCAATCGTAACAAGGTGCTGAATAGAGTGAGAAGTCGTAAAGATGATTATTATTTCTTCTACTACCTGTTTTTACGAGTAAGATTGCTGTCTCTTTTGCACATAAAGTAGTTGCGTATGCTCGAGTGTGATAGGTTGTGATCTGTGGAATGCTTAGTTTCGAGACGGTGCGTAGTGATATATAGCTGTCTCTTTTTGTGGTAGCGTAGCACGTGCAGTGGAGGGCGCACTATCGAAGGGTAAACAATAGCGCATTATCGCAAGAGCACTCAGTTTGCGCGACCAAATGAAGTCATCAAACGAATGAATGGCTCTGGTAGAGCCACCGTCTCCGAGACAAACCCGTATTTTTATCGCAACCATTTCTTAAACAAATATTTGCCGATAAAAACGACAGGTTGAGAATTTTAAAATATTATTTACGTATATAAAATTAAATAGTGCAAGTATTAATAATTTGAGCATTAAGTAGTACCTAATAATGAATGAGTTTTCTCTATTTTAATAAAAATGTGTAATATTTTTGAAGTTGTGTTATGTTTTTAAATTTTTATTTTAGTTGTTACGTAATTAAAATATATTTAGCAATAAACAGCGAACTTTGTTTTTTTTTTAAGCTTTAAATACCTAGTACAAAATAAAGTCGCTGTCCGTCTCTGACTGCTTCCTTGCTGATTCCTCTTAAACAGCTGGACCAATTTAAATGTTTTTTATGTATCTGTTTGAATAGGTCCCTGGATGATTGAGATTCACAGTTGGACCCGGTAGGTGGCGCTACAATAGGGCGCTGCAACATATTAACTTAAAAGGTAGAACAACGTCTGCCGGGTCAGCTAGTTAGTACCTACCTAAGGCCGAAAAATCTTATGATAGGAGGCAAAGCGAGGTTAAGCAAGAATACAATTGAAAAAGGTTCACTAATAATAACTATTGAATGTAAAGAACGAAACCAAGGTAAACATTTACACTAATACTTTATAAGCTAGAGCACCTAGGCATCTTATTATGTGAATTGGGAACTTTATTTGGGAATTTTTCTGTATTTTAAATACTTAAAGTGCAAACTTAAGGATAATAAAATTAAGTCAAACAATAAGCAAACTTATTGTACTTTACTTAAATAAGGTGCAAAAACTTTTCTGACCTTACTCGACACTAGCGATCATATTATGGGTTAGAAAACTGTTTTCTTTCTTTTCCTGATTTTTTTTTAACATTAGTAGAGGAAACAGGATTTAACTATAATCCAGTCTGTTGTCGACCATGCATTAACATAATACATTGAAGCGAAGTTCATGATGAAAGATTATCAAATGAATAAGAAAGTGTGTTTGTTTACTTTTTTACCTCGTAACAGAGAAACATTTTGCATATGTTCGTGTAAAACGATATTCGTTAATTTTTTGTAAAACTTGTTATTTAGGGCGCGTTCGTTCTGGGATTAAGAGTTCCAACAAATGATACTTTTTACACTTTTGATAACGCCAGTTTTGCTACCGACACCTACCGTTCGTTTAGCTTTGAAACGTTACCAACAAAATTTTTGGTTACAAAACTTGCGAAACGAACGGTTGACGTACACACACTACGATAAAACACACAACACACACACTACCATAAACAATGAATGTGAATAGGCAGTTTGACAGATTAACACAAAAACCCCACCTCCAGACATTGGTCTAAAGTTTCATTTTTTGGCGGCAAAAGTGACAAAAATAACAAAAATATCGTAAACGAACGAATGACAGTTTATCAGAGATAATACTAAAATTTTGATATTTTTTATACCAATGCTAAACGAACGGATGACATGGCAAATGTAATAAAAATAATGATTCTGCATCCCAGAACAAACGCGCCCTGAAACGTTAATAACAATACTTACAGTAAAAAAAAACATTTACTAATCAACAAGTAATAAATTGTCTCTGCATGAGTTTTATAGAATTAAGGAAACTGGTCATCCTAACCAGCTTTACCAATAATAATGTGACTTAAAAAGTATTTTCCGGTACCTGCGAAATTATCTAAATTACAAAAAGGAATTTGTAGTAGCTATTACAAGAAACATTTAAAACTAATCAACTTTGCTAATGGATTAGGTATAAAAATCATGTGAAGTATCGTCTATATGGACTTCAAATTAACTCTTATAAATAAACTTAACTACAACTAAGACACTAATTAATTGAGAAGAAATCAGATTAAAGATTAATGTATGTAGATAAAAGTTGTCGACAGTAAAAATTTTATTTTTATTTTTTAAATTATACCTATAAACTTAAAGTAGGTGATTTGGATGCGCTAGCTGTTGATCTTGTGCATTGCGTTTGTGTAAGTTATGGATCGAAATCAAAATCAATTTTACATAAAAAGTATATCTATATCTTAATATTTTTACTTTTACTGGAAAAGTTGCTTCCATCGAAATAAGTATAGCAGAAAAACCTGATTTAAAATATGATAATGTGATAGTTTAAAATTATAAACCTGATTTTACCTGCTAAAGTAGGTAAAGAAGGTAGGTGAAGGTACAATTCAAAATAGTCGGTTACATACTAACTTTATTCTTATTTTATTGTAAAAACTGTCTAGTTTTTAATTAAACTTATCTTCTTTTGTTTTTTTTTGGAGTTATAAGACAATTAGGTTATATTTCAACAATATAAAGTATTTTATCTGACAGAACATCCGACTATCTCAAGTTTTTCGTAAAATGCTAATTTGAATCATTCTTATTAGGTCCGCAATAATAAACATCATCTGCTAAGATCTTACTATAAACTTGTATGATGAATATATGTAGTTTTTAAACAGCTTTTGAAAGTACCATTTGTTGTTTTTCACACAACCTAAAGTTTGATGATTTTTCCATTAACCAAACATAATATTCTCTTTCATCTTTGAAATTTTCGTGATTATTATTTACCTACATACGTTAAATATATTTTCGTATTGTAAAAAAACTTGTGTACCTACCTATGTTTATTTTTTGCATTGGAAGAACTAAATAAACTCATAACTTATAAAATCGTAAACCATACTATCAAGTGCATGATTGATGCACAAATACTTTTCTTTATTTTCTTATATAACTACTCATATATATTCTATTAATTCAGATTCGATGTATGTTACTTTACATACCGTTATTATTTCATATTTACAAATACATATATATTTTTTTTTATTTCACACAAATATTAACAACATAGATTGAACACAAGTAAGAGCAAGTTTTGAATTAGGGAGCTTATTGCGAAAAGTCTGTGGTACTCGGGTAAGGGTCGGGTTGACGTATTGAATGGAAGTACATTATATTTCTCGAGCCTGGTTTTCGTGTTTAATTTTCCCACCTAGAACTCGGACCTTAATATTACAAAATTTTCGCAAAAAGCTCTCAAAACTAATGTACAGCTTTTGTAGCTTTTTCAAAAACCAGCTTGTTCGAAGCGGCTGTAAGTCATGCGGTTCCCATACGATTCGTAATGACTAGTCATAAGCATTACGAATCAAAACAGCTTGTAATCCTAAGATTACAAGCTGTTTTAGAAGTGGTAGTTTAGGCTAATATTGTATCTCAAGAGTGCGATAGGTGGATATTTCTTCAATAGCGTGTTCATTTTACCACTAGGTACTTACACTCCTAATCTACGCTTCTGGCGTAATGCTGTCGTGAATGATATTGGTAAATTTGTTAAAATTATGTTAGCTAGGTATAGATTTTTGTAAACATGTGTAATTGAAATTGAAATCTTAAATTTAAATAAAACGTAGCGTTCGAAAGTCGTCTTTTTTTATTTGACAGCTGCCTTGCAAACACACTGAAACCTCTATTGCATGTTAATTTCATAAAGGCTTATTAGACGTATCTATACATGTATAATGTCGCATAGAATAACAGATCTGCCTATTGAATCAATTAAATCTTATTTATTTAAGTAGGTATCTGATATTTTTTTTTAATTCACCAATACAATCTATTTAACAACGATAGTTTCTGCCAAAAACAGCTAGCAAGAAACCTAACTATTTAAAGTAATAATACAATTCTTTCTTTAATAACTAACAAATATCTGTATTAAAATAATAATATAAATAGGTTTTCTCTAAGGACTACAGCATGGGGTTCTTCAATAAAGAAGTTATTAGGTTTTTGAAGGGTCGGCAACGCGCGAGTGATACCCCTGGTGTTACAAGCGTCCATAGGGTTACCATCAGGCGGACCGTAAGCTTATTTGCCACCTTAGTGGAATAAAAAAAAAATGTTAGCAAAACTACTAAAAAAAAAATTGAAAATTGACACAATGTAATTTTTTTTTGTGTTTTTGTAGCATAGGGGACGCACTCCAGGCATTAAGATATTAAAGATACTCCGGTTATTTAAGTAAATTCTTGCACAAGCATACGAGCTACCTATCCTTACTCTGCCATATCAACCAATTATTTCATTTTTAATTTTGCGCCTTTAGATCACGACTTCCAAGGTGAGACCTGGAGAGCTTCTAAGCCCAGTTTCGCTGTAGCCCTAGATAGATAATTTTCAACTCTTCGTGTCACATGGTGCCCCAAGTGTAATTTGCATCTTCTATTTTAACGTACTTTTATAAGCATGTAAACTAATTCTTTAGTTCTAGGAAAACTTCAGGGTTATTAATTTAAGGATATTAGGTAGAGATACCTAACCATGGATGTTAAGGTTAAGTGTTCCTCTTACCAGCTGGTACTAACTTGGTTAAGGGCTAACTCGCAGGCTGTTCATCACAGGAGCTTCATTAAATTTGTGCCTGTAAGTGGACAAGATAAGGTATATATTTCACGAAACTTCAATGCTTGATAAGATCTCCCATTGTATTTGTTTCACCCTGGAGGGGCCTTCATTACAAAGTTCTCTTCCGCTTTTCCCTTAAATCCCTTTATGAAATTTTTTATTTTTTTTAATCTCAGTATGTCATTGTACGACCTGCATAAGATACCTATTTACCTACTTCCCCTTTTTTATATTCAGTCCTTACTATTGGGCATGGCTTTCCCTCACAGAGGGTGATTTGTGCCATATTCGACACGTGGGCCCAGTACAAATTTGACTTCACAAACATATTTTTTTCGATGTATGCTGGTTTCCTCGCGATATTTTCTTCATAGAAAAAACTACTGGTGTGAATAATCAATGTATTTGAGAAATTAAGAAAAAGACTCATTGGTACATGCCAGGATTGAACGACGCTGCTCAGGACGCAAGGTAAAATTGAAACCTCTAGGCCACCACCCATCACTTATGCAATGATTCTGGATAATTCTGTACACTACTGTAGTAAAACAGCATAATTTCATACGTAACTTTGCCTATGTATAATCCTGAAAAAAAATATTTGCTAAGTATCTACGTCACAGGTACCTAAAATACCTACATTATTCAGTTAGTTTGCACGAAATCTAAGTAAAAACTTTACAAAAAACTTTATTTTTATAAAAATTTATAAAAACTCATTATCTTTCTTTTAGTTAGGTATGTTTTGTTTAAAATGTGGCAATAGCTATTGCGAGTGATGCGAGCTTTCCTCGCCTCGTTTACTCTACATTAGAATATCACTAACCGTGTCCTTTAACCGTGTATTTACGTAATATTCAAAATCATTTTTGCTGACCTAGAACGAAGTTTTTATAGTTTAGAGTATAATTTATTTGTGTTTTCGATTAAAATATGCACTCTAACTTGTTAGTTTGGAGATTGCTGACACATTTCTGAAATGGAATAATATTTTAAATCTATTTGTGAATAATATTTTAAACTACAAAAATTGAATAAAGTGTAAAGAATTATGAATTAGGAAGGTAACACTAAGAAACAAATTTTGTTCTCTGACTCTACATTTTTTGACTCCTTTGTATATTTGTTCTGTTGACGAAAATTATGAATATAGAAGTATATATGTAATATTATATTGTTGCCTTAGCCTACCATGGCGTACGTCCTCATTTCAAGGGCACTGGCCTCTCATTAGACAAAGGAGAATTAGGCTAGTCCATCACACTTGTTCACTGCTCATGTTGTTTAATATTTTAAAATTACTCTATTGATTTACGCATAGTTCAATATGAATATAATATTTTACGGACTACAGAAATTAAAGAAAGTGTAAGGAATATGCCTTTTTCAAGCGACTAGGCAATAAACAAAGTTTGTTGTGTGACTCTACATTTAGATTTTCTGTACGTAAAATTGCCCCAGCCTAATGGAGGACCTACAGGCCTCTACTTAGGAAAAGGAGGCTTAAAGGCTAGTTCCCAACGGAGATGCAGTGTGGATTGCTGCATGTTGTCGAGGAGCTGATGACGGTGACAATTTTTGAAGCCGCCCATAAGACCTGCTGTCATATAGTATCAGTGCCAAAAGTTTTAAGTGGAATGCGGAAGGCTGCATTCAAAAATATCTGAAAAATATGCGACTAGGGGATCACTCATTTAATGCCTGATCACGCTCGATGTTGCTCAACTTCGTATATCAATATAGATGAACTTGATCACGTGCACCTTTTTCATTGTTCATATCTTAAACAATCCTAATTCTGGGTTTCTCTGTAATGAACAACTAAGAAAACTGAGATTAAAACATCAGTTTCTTAACTAATTGGGTATGGCATCTTCTGGATTCATAAACAAACCAAGTAAAAACGATGTGTCTTGAACTTAATTTTTTGTTTTTTAAGATTGTCTAACAAGAAGCGCACTAGATTTTTATTACAGTAGTAGGTGTATTTCTAATTATCAAACTTTTAAATTCCTTAAATTATCCTATATTTAAAATTTTTATTTCATCATATAATTTTTTGTTGTTACTTAATAAGAGCTACTGATGTATTATTTTTATTAATTTAAATTTTTTTTTGAAACAAAAAATATGGTAACTAACCTGAATACTTACTACCTGCAAATTAAAGTTCGTCGCAAAGTCGCAGCTAAACTCAAATAGCTAATTACCCAATTAAAACACAACCTCGAATTAGAATAGTAATGAAGTTCAGAAGTACTATGCATTTATGTGTTATAGATAACAGTGGACTATCATCAAATATGCATGACCTTCTGTTACTCTTTTATTTAGTACCTTCTTTTATTATTAACGTTTGAAATATTTATAATGACAACATATTGCAATTACGAATGATCTGTAAGTAGAAATCATCAGAATACGAAAAACTTACACCAGACACAGCGTTTAGTTACCAAATGGCAGAATCTTTTGTTAGGTACAGGTATAGGTATATTATGCCATCGCTTAATCGTTTCTGATATTTTTTACAAGCAGGTACCTGCAAAGTTTTAACGTTAGTTTATTGATGTAATTGTACACTAATGTCCAAAAATATAAATTATTCATTGATTTATTATATATTACAGATTTAGAAAAATTGCTCTTTTTCCCTTTATAAGTTATAAGAATTAGAAAAGACCTTTGAACAAAATTTGTCTAGGATAACAGATTGCTTTGATCTCTTGTAGGACGCCTAAAGTAGGGGGTAAAATTTGTAACACCCGCGATTGGATGTTAAAAAGTTTTCTCTGGAAGCTCTTGAACTTTTAAGGGGTTCATGATAAATTGAAAGCTGAAACTCTCGTGAATCAATAATTAGTCAAAATAATAAACCTCATAGCAAGTTTTATGTTCACGAAAATTCCCATTAAACATATGTACATGTATACACCCAAAATCATTACCCTCCTTTTGGCAGTCAGGTATATATAGTATATATTAAACACCACATTTAAAAAATAATTAGAATGTCAATAATAATAGAACGGGCCCTGATGTAGTTAAACCGTTGGAAATATTTAGTGTAGGTACCTACATTTGAATGCAAGTAAAAAGCTCGCTTCGTTCTTTCGTTCTTATTAGAAAATGAAAAGATGTAAAATATTTGTCATAATTTTTGATCCATCGAACGGGAATAAAAAAGTTTATTTTCACTTGCTACTTAATTTATTTCGTACTATTTTTAGTTTCTATTAAATATTTTTTTGTTTACATTTCACGATTCCTATATTCTTATAAGTAAAAATTCTAATTCAATTTTACAACTTTGAAATACAGGCAGGTAAGTAAGTACAAGTAATATGGATTGATAATAAACACACACAGTTTTTATTCCGCATCTGTAATAGTTCACAGAAACCTTAACTTTATCTTAAATGTAACGTTCTTATTGCCTATTAACAATGCCGACCTATATTATTCTTAGCTGTATAAAAATATAAAAAAAACATTAAGGATTTCGAAAAGAACCCAGGCCTGGTTCCAAAAGAAAGCGTTTTCTATAGGTAGTCCAAAAACAGTCTTAAAAACTAAATCTATTTATGCGTCTTACCTCTCGAGACCCGAGAAAATAAGTATATTACACATTTTGCGTCGGAATTTACAAGTCTGGCGCAGGTATTAAGGACCTTTCGCAATAAGCTCCTAGTACTATTTTACCTAGCAATCTAACCACCTATCAAGTGCTACTAGGTTTCAACACAAGGAACACATAAAGCATCATTCACATTCAACGACAGATGCTTGCCCAAGCGTCAACTCAGGCGCAGGGCGCGTGCCGGATCGTAAACACGATTTTTACTACCACTCAAATGATCGTAAACGTCACGTGAATTGCGCCGTTTGTAGAACTCACAGTAAACACCGCTCAGATTATTTCGTACACGCCTCCGGGGCTAAACCTCTATATAAATTCGAAACTTTATGGACTCAGGCGGTCGACGCACGTGGTTTGTTATTATGCCGTTCTTTAGACGTTTATTGAACCATTATTGGCCCGTTTAAAGTATTGCTATTTAATAGAGATAAAGGAGTCGTTGATAGTTTATGTCTTGATCGTGTTAGTGTTATTATGTACAATGTTGTGCGATTCTCGGATCCAGTGAGTCTAGATATCGTCTGGTTTGTCTCAATTACTATGGGTTTATGACTGTAATTTTCCTTTTTATTGACTCTTGGGAGTTTATTGACTAGTATCAATCAGTTAGTATCGTTATTGATTGCTATAATGACTGTTTATAAAATAAATGGTTTTTATGACTTCGCTTGTAAATTAATTGTACACTAGTCATTCAGATATGGATAATAATCTTTACAGATAGATAGGTGTGTATACATATATAGATTATATAATGCTGATAACCTCAGATGAGTGTGAAGGTAAACCACTTAGGTAACTATCTACGTATTTTCATTTTGTGAATAAAACTTAACTAAACAATTATATTTGACTTTTTTTGAGTTTTTGTAAACAAAAAACCACCTTGTTCTAGTATGTAGTTGTTAATGCAAGAGATTTGTATTTTTAACAAAACATTTTTTGGTTTTTTTTTACTGTCTATACAGATATATATTTGCTTTTAGACCTAAGTAGGCATTAATTAAGTGCCTACATCTGTAATTTTCATAGTCGTGTATAAAGATACTAGGACACCTACCTAACTCTACATTTTCAAAACTTTTATAGATATGAATAAAATTTAACTTAATAATTAGGTAAATATTTATTCACTAAAATTAAAACTTTTATATTAATTTAAAAAGTAATTTATACCATTTTATTACGAAACCGATATGAATTTGTTTTTTAACTTCCTTCTCTACATTTTCATGTCACGCCATCTATGCTAGTTTGTAGTAAACAATAATTTGAGATCAAGCAATAACTTTTGACTAATAACTATAATAATAGTAAGTTGTTCATACTTAAGATAATGTGCGAACTAGTTATTAGAAGAATTTAAATTTCAGCAGTGGTAATCCAAAGTGCTCATATGCTGCCATCTATTGTAACTGAAGGCAGAAGAGACAAAACATTCGGCAACCTTATAACCTCATTTAATTAAGCATAAGAACATAATTACATAAAATTCACAAAATGAAACAAATATAAAATTCAAATTACTATATCTAAATTGATAAAAAGCAATCTAGATAATTTAAACAAGCTGTTAATATTCTTAATTGTTAATTAAGTTCTTATCAAAGTCTGACTAACAAACATACAAACGTACAATAAAATTAATATCCACAATGATTCATTTTACGACCATTAAACGATATTTTAACAACGCAGTCTGTATTAAAAAACGAAACATACCTACCTACCAATAGAAATGCGATAACACGAACATAAAAGCAAATTTTATTGCTTGCTTTATTCATCATTGGGTACTATAAATTCATCAAGATACTTGTTAATCGTAAAATAAATCTTATTACACAGTAAAATGATGTTTAAATTGACGACAAGCGTTTTATTTTCATCATAACAATAAAATTTATTTTTACGAGCGCTTGCTACTGTTGTGGTTTGTTGTAGCGCCACCTTGTAGCGACTGGCGGAATCGCTGAGTGGAGATACTTGACGTAACGTAATAATGGCGTCTTGAAGTGAGGCGATACTTCTTTTTACGACTTCAGGGTTACCAGGATAAAAGATTACAGCCTATGCCATACGAATTTGCAAGATTTTAGGACAATAATAAAATTACGAAAACTTTACATACATATAAAAAAAATTTGATGGGGTAACTTCGCAGGTAAACTTCATTGAGATTTTAGAGGGTGTTCGTTTTGATATAAATAATCATTATTTTCGTTTATTTTGTCACCTGTCATGTGTTAGTTTAGCATTGGTGGCAAAATATGAAAAATTTTAGTATCATCTGTAACAGTCGGGCGTTCGTTTACGATAATTTTGTTATTTTAGTCTCTGTTACCACCGAAAAATGAAACTTTAGACCCATGTCTGGTGGTTTTGGGGCAAATATACCTGTTCATATACATTGTTTATGGTAGTGTGTACCTACGTTAAATGGTTATTTTACATACAAAATGTTTGTTAGTAACTTTTCAAAGCTACACTAACGACAGGTGTCGATGGCAACATGGACGTTATTAAAAGTGTGACAAGTATCAAACATGGACAGTTTTTTTTATACCAAAACGAAGAGACCCTTAATTAAAATCAATCTACCAATGTAGAAGTTTTTCAGTTTGAGACTCTTAAGGAAAGCATTGAAGTAAAAATTTTAAGAATAAAAAATAGAGATATATCAGAATTTTCACATAATTTTTTATTCCCTATTTAACCAACTCAGGTGTTGATTTTCTAAAAGCTTTTAAACAAATAAATCTGGTTTTTAATTGCTAGGCCAAATACCAAGTTTCATGCATTTAGCTTTTAAAATTACATATTTCCCTACAAACTTCTAACCCCTATTTTACTCTCATAGGGGATGAAAAATACCTTTTTAGCGAACATTTACGTCATTAAAGGAACGTTTGTACAAAATTTCATGCTTCTATATCCAGCGGTTTCAGCTGTGCGTTGGTCGATCAGTCACTCAGCGATTCAGTTTCTTCTTTTAAATATATAGATTTCTAATGCTGATTTCTTTTGAAACAGTTGCACATTTTCTGATACTTATTTAAATAAAACATTTTCCATTTAGTATTAAACATACTAATTTGAAAAGGTATTTTGATATTAAATTATATTTGTTTATAAGTTTTATTTTTGTGTTTTACTGCACCGGCGACAATTTATTAGCCTTGCTTAAGATTGGCTGGTAAAGAATAGACTATGGCATTAAGCTCGCCATTGTACACATGTCAGTGCAGAAATATTAAATAAATAAATATTTTTACCTGCACTAATGTGTTCTGTGAATACTCACAAAATAAATGGTATCTATAACGTTCTAAATATCTAGAATTTTGAAGACGCATTTCTTCCAAGTGACATAGTGGGTGGTGGTTTTTTTATACATAGATATACCCTCGATCTTTGCAAAACTTTTGGTTTTGTATACTAAAAATCTTTTTTTATTTACATATAACATTTAGTCATGATTTATAAGATCCAGATATTTTTTTTAATAATAAGGGGCTATTCTTTACGGCTAAAAATATTTGGCAACACTATTGCCATGTGTTTTGTAATTTGATACAAGGCATTATAATACTTACCTTTGCGATTTTAATATAATAATAATACTGTTTAAACTCGATTGTAAACCTGTTTTTTTATTGTTCTACTGAATATGTATATATTTTAATTTTATCGTTTGGATTTGAGACAAAAATGTGATTTTATTTCGTTTTTTGAATGCACTGCACTAGTCATAATATTTAAATTAGTATTAAAATTGAAACATAAATTTTTTCCTGCTTTTTTATCTTATTTTATAATTTATTATATTAATTATTTATAATAATAATAATATCAGTAGTAAGGTAAAAGAGGTATGTATATTAAGTACATAGAATACCAACATACCTACATGGAAATAGTATTTGAATCAACTGCAAAGGCACTCTGGTACTTTAATTCAAATGTAGTTTTCCAATTCTAAGGTTGGTATCTTCTGCAACATATTTTTTTTTTAAGTATCGATACCTTACTTCTTGCTTATTTTAGAAGAACTGAATTTTAATAATAACTTTAAAATTGTCTGGCTACGGTTTTTTATTAGCAATTATTTTAGGTAGGTACATAATTAAAATAACGTTTTACATATAACTTCAGATTTTCATTTTAACATTCATTTTGATATATATACTAGCGTCATCTAGGTGTAACTTAGCGTACTAGGACGTCCTATGTTTAAGTGCCTGTTCAGCAAAATAGTGGAAACAACTATATAGTTTTAGAATATCGAAGCTCACAAAAAGAAATACCTTTCTTGTTCGGGTTCCGCACCTTAAAAGAAAAAAGAAAACCTATATTATCCATCTGTCTGCAAAGGCTCTTTATTCAGTAACTGTTTAATTTATAAACTACAAACATTGCATACTCGTGCTAGGAGTGAGTTGGCTATAATTTTTATTTGAGGATGGTAAATAGGTAGTTCGATAGCGCCGGGCCTACAACTCCGGCAAATTGGCATCTGATGCCAATTTTTCAGTCGGATATTCCAAAATTTCAAAATATTTCCCGTAATTAGAAAAAAAATTGTAGGTATGTATCTTCTACCATGGAACAACATATAATAATTCGCATTTATAATCAGTTTAGTCCATCTATAAAAAATATTAATAACTTGAATACAGCGCCATCTATGATCTTAGCATCGACAAAACAAATGTGTTACACTAAAAATTGTGCCCTTTCCAGCATGTGTTAGCTTATATTTTTGTTTATGTGGCTCCTAGATGATTGCGCAATCTTCAAGGTATCTGCATGTAAATCCGTTAACTAAGGCGCGTTCGTTCTGGGATGCTGAATCATTATTTTCATTACTTTTGCCACCCGTCATCCGTTTGTTTAGCATTGGTATCAAAAATATCAAAATTTTAGTATCGTCTGTAACAAACGTTTACCATATTTTTGTTATTTTTGTCACTTTCAAAAAAACCGAAAAATAAAACTTTAGACCCATGTCTGGAGGTGAGGTTTTTGTGTTAATCTGTCAAACTGCCTATACATATTCATTGTTTATGGTAGTGTGTGTACGTCAACCGTTCGTTTTGCAAGTTTTGTAACCAAACATTTTGTTAGTAACGTTTCAAAGCTACACGAACGGTAGGTGTTGGTGGCGTTATTAAAAGTGTGAAAAGTATCATTCGTGGGAACTCTTAATCCCAGAACGAACGTGCCCTTATTCGTAATATCTCTACCTATATTAAGATACCTACCTACAGTTAATAGTCTTAAGTACCTCAGGAAAATCATTCGTGACCTCAAACGGTAAGGGACCAGCTGTACTACCTTGGCTCTAGTGGCGCAGCTATCGGAACGCTATAGGCAGTGCCATGCACTGTTAACTCTTCATTTAAACCGCTGAACCAATTTACATGAAATTTGTTGTGGAGATAGTTTGAGTCCCGGGGAAGAATGTAGGCTTTTTATTTCGAGAAATTCAAAAATCCACGGGAATAACTATAACCAAGCTTTAACTAACTATAACTACCTATACAGCAACAGCTTGCTATAGAAAACTTCATTGGTAATTAAAGAGTTGACCTTAAAATTCCACAACGATAATCTAGTTTTATTTTTTATAGTCAAATCTAGTTTAATAATAATAATAATTTTGCCTACGTCACTGCTTGGCTCAGACCAGAATTATCGTATTATAGTCATCAGAGAATTCGTCGGCTAATTAGTTGTAGGAACGTATTCTGAGTGCAAACTATTATTCCACATTTTTTTTATACCATTAAGGTGGCAAACAATTTTACGGTCCGCCTGATGGTAAAAGGTAACCTATGGACGCTTGCAACACCAAGGGTATCACTCGCGCGTTGCCGACCCTTCAGAAATCTAATAATTTCTTTCTTGAAGAACTCCATACTGTAGACCTTGGAGAAAACCTTGGCAGGGAGCTCATTCCACAACTTAAGCGTTCGCGGGAAAGCCATATTGACGGTCACTGACCATGTCGTGCTCTACTTGGTATCTTGGAAGCTGTGTGTTATATATTAATAAAATAATTGGCAAAAAAATTGGATGTCTTTGAGTAACTCATCTTATCCTCACGATTTCTTCACCAGGACATCATTTACGACTCTACCAAATGCCTTCTTCATCAAAATATGCCACATCAACTTGTCCACGTTTGAAGCCCGGTAAATAGTTGTTTAGAAGTTGATGTGGCAAGTAACTGTAGAAGGCTAGTTCCTGAATGTCATAAAGCCCATTCATTATCTGACAAATAGACCTAATTGTATAATCTGCAATTTTTGATGTACCACTCGTGAAGACAGGTGTAACCCTGGGTCATGTACTCATTTTGGGATGCGTTACGTTCTTAACCTATATACTCTGTTTGGGTTCAAAGGTGCTTAGCAAAAATTTGCTAGAAAAACCGTTGTCTAGCGTACTTGAGGATTTCTTCAAGACACTAAACTGGAAAAAAATTGCGGCATTTCTATAAACGATAATATTATATCTCACCTACAATTTGCAGAAGACAATCTTAAATTCTAAATCTCTGGCTAAATCTCTACAGTATACCTATCTAAAAAAAATACTGAACGGGGACACTGTTTTTCATAGACGAGTAGATCTCATGATGAACTTAGACAAGACTAAGGTCATTTCCAATGAATTGAGAAAACTATTAGAGAGTACGTCTATCGAGGTTTTTTATTTATATAACTAAGGTGGCAAAAGAACTTGGGTCACCAGAGCCTATGGACGCTTACAACACCTGGACTTGCAACTTTTAAAGAAGCAACCTTTGCCCCAAGGTAAAGTACTTCTTCGCTCTGTTGAATACACCAAGTTTTTTAGACGCTAGCTTAACCTTATCTAGCAAATGATCTCGGAACCGAACATCGCTGGAGATGTCAACACCAAGGATTCCAATGCTCACGGAGATTGTGAGGATTCTTAGCGGTGAACGCGCAGATGCGATAGTCTTGGTAGGGTTGAATCGTACCAACGTTTCCCGTTCCCAGTCAGACACCTTGGACAGAGTGGTCTCGATTTGAGCTTTGGTAAGGAAGCAGACAAAATAATTCAGTTAGGCTGTGCAGCATTCGGATAGTTACGTCAGGTTTTGATGTCGCCCATACCTCAATGTTGGAAGACGAAGGTTTTCAATCAATGCGTCTTGCCTGACATTTTTTTAAAAAAATAATTAAATTTTCAGAAGCTCCCATTATTTTATCGGTAAATTATGCAAAAGATCTTACAGTTGGGATACTGAGAACATGGAATTCGGAAAATAACGCATAACATGTGAAACCCACTAAAATTTTCATGCCATGTGCTGAAAATGTACTTAATTATAATTTAAGAGAAAACGAACCGCAGCGCCTTCCAGCGTGCTAATAAAACTTTCAGGCGTCAGTATCCTTCAGAATGAAACTAATTTCATCCCCAAGATTTTAGAGCAGTAATAATTAGGTGCCGCTTTAGTAAAACAAGCTACGTACAATATGCAAGTAAAACAAAACATTATTTTAGTCTTTATTGTATGAATACTACGTTTTTTTTCTATATTTCAATAACAAAGCTCTTGTTCTACTAGTCCGTCTGTTTGTGTTGATAGTTGGTGCCTTCATAAAAGGGAAGTGATGGTGCTGTGAATGGCGTCAAGGTTTTTATTGTCTAAAGGAGTTGGATGATTGTATTGTATGTTAAAATGTATGTTAAAGTGTATTGTATGTTGAGGGAAAATTGATATATGTTTAAGTTGGTGATATAGATATAGAGGTGTATTAGGTAGTGATGCAGTCTTAAGTACATTTGGTTGAGATTTTAGAGTAACAGCTATGGTATATTGGTAGTGATAAAATTGAAAAGCAGTTGTTGTTACTTTTATTAGTACCTATAAATGAAGAAAGTACGTATTTGCAGCGTTGTAGGTGTGGGCATGGAGTGGCTCTATAAATGAAAGTGTGGATGCTGATATGAATGAACTTTCTAATAGCCTATTTCAACAAAGATTTAATAAAGATTGTTGCAGAGAATATTGTAAATTTGATTATTTATTATTCCTATATTTCCTATACTTATATTATTAGCCTGACGAATGTATGACCCCTCATGTATTTTATACCTTAGTACTACCAGGATAAGAAGTACTGCTATATCTATTCCTTCATTGTCAGTAGCAGTGTTTGTAATTGTAGCGATTTAGGCTGAAAAGTAAAGTAGCCAGCGCGCACGAGGCGTTTCATCAATTTAGATTTTAACGCATTTAATTGTGGAACAATAAATATTCACCTTTTAGACACGGTTCATGAGCCAGCAAAGTAAAGATAACAGGTAAGTATGATTTACATAAGTTTATGACCGTTCATTACAGTCATAAGTACCTACTTGGTTCTATAGACTTGCTTACTACGAGATAACAAAGAAAATACTTTAACCAGGCTCAGGAGCTCTTGGCCTACAGCTGTGATTGAAATTTAAGGCATATCTAAATTAAGTCGAATGGATGTGGGTCTAACCTACCTAAACATTGTTGGTATTAATAGCACCTACGCCATTCCTTTTTTTTTTTGGAGTGAGTTGATTAGGTATTCGCAGGGTTATAATTTATGAGACGGTAGAGACAAAATTCGCAAAATAGACACCTTATGAACGCTTTATTTGTTGCCTGATCCTTTGTAAGGGAAACAGAAAGTAAAAAGCATAGTAGATACGTGAATGAATATCTACCTTATTTTTACCCTCATGACAGATAAGTACTTGCTTACAATAAATAATAACAGGGGTCGGTTTTGAAGAATATTATTAAAATTACAAATAAATGTTAAATTTAAGTTTCTTTTTTTTTTATTTTTCTGAGATTCTGAACCCTAATATTATCACTGTAGGTACTTAAATTTCTAAGTACCTATTAGTTATTATACCTTTAATTTTTAAATTATTATAGTAATTGAACAGGATGTCCACGGAAGCACCGAATTCTAAAATAGGTACTATATTTGTATACCTACACGGTAAAAGATTACTTGCAAAAAAGCAAATGGCTTTGTATCAAAGCAAATTCATTACCTCCAAGAAAATGATCCTCTCCCTTTATACGTAAGATAATATTTACTTAGTAAAAGTACAAAAAAAAAGACAAAAGTACCAAGACCAAAAATATTCAATGCAATTAAACAAATGAATCGAGTCAAAGATAAGTCATTCTTTAAGTAAAAGATGTTTCGATTTCCATTAATGATTTTTTTTGTTAGAATAAGAAATATTATTCTTTTTTCTTTTAATTAGATTTGATTTATTGATTCTTCAGAGTAGGTATTAAATATTCTGTTTGAGCATATGTAATGACAAATAAAGGTACTTATACACAGTACCAACGATTCAAAAACATCATACTTAGAGATCTAAGTGCGTTCTTAATAAGTATCTGTGACTTTTGTATGTTGTTCGAATTGATTACTCAATGAATTAATTATGAAAGAAGTCATTAAATCATAATGATTCTAAATAGCGCGTTCTAGCTTAGTGTCAATAACTGTACAACAGCATCTGTTGATATTATTTAGATTCACCTTAGAAAGGATTAAATTCTTGATTTTAAAGAAGTCCATATTTTTAATGAAATAAAACTAAATCTCAAAATAAGCATATTTATCTTAAAATTACAAAAAATCTAAGAATAAAATAGTATCAGAAACAGACAGGTGGTAATTTTACAACAAAAATATATTTTTAATCTGAGAAAATATATTTTTGTAATAACTAAATATTTTGAGAAAGTATACTGCGTCTTGTAAAGAGAAATCATTTTTATATATGTAAGTCTGTTCGTTTGTTATTTCTTAGCAATTGAGCTTATTTTTGATAAATAGGTTGTAGAGAGGACGGAGTATTTGTATAAATATAACGAAAATTCCACGTAGACGAACTATAGCTATACAGCTATAGCTTGCTTTTATAAACTCTCTCTCTATAATCAAGGAGATGCCGTAGTAGTCTCACGCCGATAACCAAATTAAACGCGCGCGGAGCCGCGGACAAAACGTTGTAGTAAGTAAAATACCATTGGAAATAAATAACGGTTCCCTGTAAATATTGAGAAAATTCCGGGGTCATCTTAAATTTTACGTAGCTTAAAATTAAACAAAGCAAATCAACATTTTTGGTTTCAAGTACCTATACTGGTAAATCACACTACCTAATTCTAACCTCTTAAAATAAAATTACCAAGATACCCACCTACACCTACATGATGCTCAAACAAATTTCTTTTACTTGACAAAATTAAAAAAAAATCAATACAATGATTCACAAGGCTAAAATTGATCCAGACCCGGACACAAAGATGTTTCAATGAACAGTCCTCTGCCGGATTCCATCACTCTATCACTTCATACACTGTGATAGCATACACGAACAAAATAACAGCTGTCTCCACGCGTTTTCCTAATATCGAAACTAAACTCACTTTGCATAATTGTCTCATTCCCACATATGTGGTCGTTACGATAGTACTTAACGATGCTATCTCTTTTACGCACGATCGTCAAAATGGCCTCCCAAACGGGATGTTTTGAAGGAGCTCCGCTAACTTTTGTTGCCTGGCAGTAATGGGCGGAGCTTGCATGCACAGGGACGTAATTGGTGTTAATATTTTATTTTATTAAAATAAATATTTTATTTTTATATTACGATTAATTTAATGATAAAATTAGTTAATTCTTCCCTTGAGCGTGTAAATTTTATTTTTGCAAGAAGGAAAATCAATTTGCCTAGAATAATTCCGGATTTCTGTAAAGATTAGAGCCAAAATCATTTTTAAAATATTTAGGAACCTATCTTCGTTTTTAAATATAATAATTTTAAAGGAGAAAAGTGTGAAAGATTCACCTGTCATATAAAGGTGTTTACACATAAGTACGATATTTACTACAGTTTTAATTGCTTAAATAAATTTATAATGATAAACCAACTAAATAAATCCAACGTTTGAACAACATAATTTATCGGTATCAAATCAAAACTGTAGTTTAGAACTTAGATTAAATTAAAAGTATGGTATCCCGCTCTCTGTTCTATTAATTATAATCAAGTTGCTTGGTTCTTTTATTGGTGCAGAAATGTTTGATTTTGTGATTTATAAACGTAATAATCGTTCAAAAGTTCAAATCATAGACATACAATCACGTTTTATTTAAAGTTAAAACATAATCTAACGCCGGCCGCAACCGTGCATTTTGCATATTTATTGGACGTTAGGCGTTGTCATTGTAAATAGCAAAATCCGCACAATTAACAATTTTAAAATTGCTCATGACAACAATTTTTAAATCACCAACTAGAGATCTAACATTAAATCCTAAGATTTTTACTGACCTTGACGACATCTAAAACCTTTTAGGTAAATTATGAGGGAGCAAATACCAAAATTGCCCCACTTGACTTTTTGTCTCTTTTATCAGTATTGCCTTTATTCTGTCATCATGGTATAAATCATGTATCTATTAGAGTTGTCTGAAACGTGATCTCTCTTGTGCAAAAGAAAATAATACTGTTTCTTTCTTTAAATCCTAAAATAACCAACACCTAGCTTGTAATACTACGGTCATTAAGTTTGGTAATTTAAATATTTAAAATTTTATTCTAGTTATATTTTTAACTAAAAAAAATATTAACATACCTGTCAAGTAATAACAAATAAATACGCTAAGTAAGCAATTGAACTTTTAATCAACACTTAATAAAATATCCCCGAATCCGGCCCTGGGTATTGGAATTAGGGTTATGGCGGACGAAATGCGCCGAGAGAAGAAAGACTCGCTAGTACAGTGTTTAATATTGTTGATTGAGATTGTGTTTATTTTTGTTTCACTATTATTTTACTAATATTTGGATAGATTTAAATGGAAAGAGTGTTTAATGTGTTGTGCAATAAAGAAATAACGATATAACTATGTGTTTGAAATGAAATGTGTCCGCCATTACAATGTTTCTTAGAAATCGATAAATGCGTAGCGCAATAGCATTCAGCAAATATAAATAGGTAGCTAGGAAGGTTCTTACCTACTAACTTAGTTAAGATTTTACTCAGTAGGACTTATGTTTTATTGGTTGCCTATAAAAATGTAGGTGAAATGTCCTATTTAAGCTACCTATCAAAAATATATTTTTGCGTTTATATTTTAGATTTATTATATCTAGCTCAATATCGATATATTTTTGTCTTACCTTTCTCTAACTATGTAGCTTAATAAATTCTATAAAATAACTGGCCAAAGGTTCCGTAGTAAGTATGTGAAAAATTTTCAATACTTTATTGATATAACTGAAAAACGCGTGTAAAATAGTTTTTTTCAAACTGTTTTCGTTTGAAAGTGTGTAGGTAATAAAGTTCTAATATACTGTTTTATTTTTCTTATTTTTAGAGAATATATGCAAATGTTAAAGATGGGCTTAATTTCGAAAGTATTTTGTAGAATCCTGAGAAATCGCCTGAGAGCATTAAAATTTTTCATTTGAGACATTTTATTGCATGTGCATTTCCTCCCTAATAAGTTTCGAATAAAAAAAGTATTGTCTCAGTTATACATATAAGAATCATAATAAAACTGTAAATATTTAAAGCTTTATCAAAATTCCTTATTTGCCGTAGTAACTCCACTTTCAGAATAAGTACAAATTTCAATTGCTGTATAAAAAATATATGATCCCTATTTGTAAGTAGTGTCTATAAAGCATAGGTAGATATATGCGAGCGAGCAAGTTTTGTACCAAATTTCAAGTAAATATCAGTACTATTTATTTGTAGTTGTTGAGAAAATCAGTAGTTAATGTAGACATCACATAGCCGATAGAGTTCCTTTTTACCATTTACCACCTAAAAGGTAGCGCCATATTAGCAAACAGAATAAAAATATACCTAAAGGGAAATTTAAAAAAAAACCATAAAATTCAATAAAGGCAGTAATGACAAAAAAGAGAAAAAATGTTGGGCAGTTAGAATTCTTTGGGTTAAGTGTGCGCAATTTGGTCTTTGGCCTTCTTTGAGTAAACGGTCTAGGTTAAATTAAGAATATATAAAAAGGAGTAGGAACTCCGACGTCCCCCCAGCCCAGTAGCAATACTCGTTTTAATATTTTTTTTTGAATAGATAGAACGGATAGAGATTTATAAATAGAAGATTATTATTTTTTGACAGACCAAAAAGTAGTTAAAACCTCTATTGCAATTCGACCTACATAGGCCACGGTGACCGCTTACCATCAGGCGGACCATGTGCTAGTTTGCCACGTTAGTGGTATAAAAAAACCTTTTTTCTGTATCTGCGCTGCAGTACCTACCTGTCCGATAGATAGAAGTAGGTACCCGTTTTAAATATGTTGTAAGTATAATGGTACGATTATTTAAGTCCCATAAATGGTAACAAAAGCCATAAGAGATGTAAACGTATGTTTTTGAAATCAACAAATAATAAAGTAGGAGTGCGTAAACTTGGCCCATATTTTGGTTTGTAAGTATTTGCACATGTGTGAGGTAAATACGCGCACATGGGGTAAGTAAACGCATAACTTAGGAAGTATTTAACCATTGTAAAATAAATATTATTTAAACAAAACTTTAAAATATTCTTACAGTACCGAGATATTAGGTAATTAAAGCCTTAGGTCCTAAATGAAAACTATAACTTTAAGAATCGTAGGTAAATACAAAACGTAAAGTAATAAGGTAACATGTCAAAGGTTTGGCCTATTTACGCGGCAGATAACTTATTAAACTTATAATTAAGCTCCCAGAGAAATCACTCTTTGTGATGGGATTAAGAGTTCTCACAAATGATACTTTTCACACTTTTGATAACGCCAGTTTTGCCACCGACACGTATCTTTGAAACGTTAATTTGGCATGTAGATAGTTTGAGTCATGAGAAAGGACATAGACTACTTGGAAACGTCAAGTTTGAGTCGGTTTTTTTTATTATAATTGATTATTTTCCGTATAACTCCTACACTGACAACCGAATTTAGGGCGGGCAAAAGCTAGTACTATATAGTTTAAAAGATAATTGGTGTTAGGGTCAAAATCGTAAGTATTTTTAATTTCATTGAAAATAATATCACGTGGGCGGACATTTGCAGAGGATGGTACACTGAACATATAAATATCCAAGAGGTGTGAGTGAAAAATTTGGCAAAAACGCATGCATTAAATAAAAATTAAATTTTTATCAATTACCAATTTACTTTTTTGGGCGTAGTTCGGAGTTGCCAATGCTGACTAAACCTGAAGTAGCCCTGTCCTTTTTCCCTTTCTGAATCATGATTGCCTACGTCTTGATTCCGAACTTAAATAATAATTTTGCAGCTCATCAACTAACCCCCGAAAAACAAAAAAAAAAGTACCTATCTAATATGAAACCAACGTTTACAAACATATTATTACATCGACATATTTTAAATAATCCAAAACTAGGATGTAACCAAGTTTTTACAGCCCAATATTGATTTTTGTTCCCAAATGGGGATACCGGCCTCGCCGACGCGCTCACTTATCCACTGTGCTTAATTGCCCCGAATGATTATAGATACTTATTAAGGCGCTATGATACGCTAACTAGCGCCACTATTACAATGTTTTTGATTTCGACTTACCTAGAACAAAACTAATTTTAGAACTTAAAGTTTAATGTATAAAACAGGCTATTTTCAGAATGTTTTGTATGCAAGATTTACTTAGGTAGACATTTATTTGTACTGAAAAAAAATCAATTGGGCATTTCTTCTGTTGTAAAAATCAATAACATGTACCTACCTATCTAATTAAGGTGTTAGTTATCGTATCTTAACGTCTTAAATACACAGATTATGCTTTGCTGACTGAATACCTACTACAGCTAAAAATCTTGGCGGTGTATCATCAAAAACGACTTAATATGTAGGTACCTACCTATATATTTAGATTTTTTGTATTTTTCATACATGTCACATAGGTAGGTAGATCACTTATGAGGATTATTCTCTATCAATACTTTTTTGTTCCCGTCCGTATCCCGGAATTGTATGTTTATGTAGATATACCTAATCAATACGTAGGCCCATAACAGAGGTATCCAACCAATGTTGTGTTATGTTTGCAACTAAGTTTTTAAATACTTATTACTTTAATATTTCTTCTTGAGTAGTATTTTTCATTACAATAAGTTGCGTTATTTTATATTCGTTTATATTCATTAGTTAAAAATAAAAATGCGCAGTTGATGTTCACTTATTGAAACTAAGTAAATTGCCGAATAAGCTTCGAAGCGTAGATACATTAACTAAATTAAAAAATGATCAAGCAATTTAAATTCGGAATCACGCGCGTCGTTTCCCGCCGACCGAAGAACTAATTTTACCACGCACACAACATGGCACCAACATAAGAAGATCTTTCCGTTCTATATTTTTGAAGTTCCTTGTGGTATTTCTTAGAGTTGTTGATTTACTGGTTGTTCGACGTAGTAGCGTCGTGTAGCGGTTGAAATAAATATTCGTTTCTATTAATATTTCGTCAGCATTCGAAAGGTTGTGTTGGGTTTAGTCAGTTTAGTTTAAAGAATTCTTTGTACCGATTTACGTCGTTATTAGATACGTCTTAGTAAGCGTGTAGAGAAAGCTGGAAATTTTTGAGCCCATAGGTATATTTACAAATACCTACATTGCTATAGTTATAAGTAGGCAAGACGTGAGATTTCGTTAGTAAATAAGTATCAATTAAGACCAGATTTGCAATAAACTTAATAATACTTATAAAGGTCTTAATTGTAAAACCTAGGAAATACGTAGGTATAGGTAATAATTACCTACCTATGTACACTACATTTTAAAATTGATGGGGAGTATAAAAAGTTGAGATATGCTAATAATGTACCTTTAGGGCCTTAAATTTCGAAAACTAGCAGAGATATACCTATAACCTTAAACTTAGTTCTTCCAACTTATCAAAACAAAATACCTATATACTTGATAGTCGTACTTTCAGACTTTAAAAGGGGGGCCTTGCAAGATGAGTAATAATATCGGTCCGTCGTCGGCCTATAACTCTAGAATCATGGATCAGATAGACATCAAACAAGTTACAGATCATAAAGAATGCTTGCTATATACCCGTGGTAGCTTATAAATACTAGGTATTCAATCCATGACCGATTACTAGTAAAAGGGCTGTGAAATCCACACGGGACATTTGCTGCTGAACATCTGCGCTCCAGCGAATGGCAAACGCTCGCTGCTGCACCCACATCTGCAGAGAAAAGTCGCCGCTATCAAAAATTCTAAGTTCAAAAATAATTTGAACAAAGCCGTGGCCAAAAGGGTGCTAACGGAGTCCTATCACTAAGCCTACGTTATATCTATCTGTCTGTCAGACTGTTCGATCTTTAAAAAGGGCTCTGTCTTCAAGACCCAAAAAATATTTAAAAAAAATGTGCTTTTACGGCGGATTTTTATAAACAACAATTTTTTTTATTGTTTTAGCTTTACGAAATAAACAACATAAACGGTAATACATACCAACTTCGAACTTAAAACGATTATAGTGTAAGCTCTATGTAATGTAAAACCACAAATAATATAAGCCCGGTCAAGTGCGAGTCGGACTTGTGCATTATCTGGTGCACGAGTCCGACTCGCAGTTAGCGTTCCTTTTTTAACATACTTACCTACATTTAATTGTGGCATCCAGGCAACGCATAAATGCCATTTTTTTAACCCCGTTTGTAACGTGATTTACGTTTGTTTTTAAAAAAAGAATCAAATTTAACTGGAAAAACTGATATAAAGTGTTTCGTTTTCTGCATTATAGGTAATCCTATCCATTTTTAAATAGAAGACAGTATCTCTAATATACCAATGTACCTGAAAAATGTTGTTAACCTTGATTGGTTGCCGTCTGTCACGCTTTGATGCTTGCCGTCCGGTTCGGGCTTGCATGGAAACCGTGCCTTAAATTCTGCATAGAGGGCGCGTACCCATACTAAGCACTTTATTTAATAAAGAGAAAGAAACTTTCTTTACTATTTTGCGATGGTAGATAATAAGTATTCATCTATAAGCCCAGAAAAATATCAAAACTATTTATACAAGATCAAATTTGGGCAAAAGTACATTATTTTTTGTCTTGTCAGTCTGGTTTGATGAATTAATTTGCGTTAGATAGTTAGGTTATCGAGAAAGGTATTTTTGCGGCCTTAAGAGGATACGATTCGCGGCGCCTCGCAGCGGGCTTCATACAAACGATTTTATTTTTGACATTTACTTATCAATCACTATGGCTAGTGAAATTTCCTAGTCATAATCCGAAGCCGAATAACTATGTCTGTGGTTTTCTTAAATCTTGCAAAATGTTTTTATAAACTAGATTTTTTTTAAAACCATTTGTATAAACTAGAATCCTGCATAACTTTTGAACTATTAAATCTAATAGAAAACTGGTACACTGTAGACCTAGATATATGTATTACTAGAACAAGTCTTCAAAATTTCGTGGTGTTTGATCGGCAAGTGTCAAAAATAAGTGAGAAATTCTTAAGTATGAAGAACGCTGAAAGGCGCTCCGAATCGTATTCTCTTAAAGATCCGATTTTCCAATTCCGGATCCGAAACTTAACGCGGGTAAAACAGCTTGCAACAGCTATGTATTAGCACAGTATTAGTATATTAGTAGCTAGGAATAAGCCTAATAAATGTGTTATCTAATGCAATACTAAAACTTAACGAAATTTTGTTACCTGAGATTAGAGTTTTCAAACATACAAACTCCTAGCGAGGTATAGGTTAATCTCATGATATCGGAATAAAGTTAAAAGTTTGCTAGCCTGATAAATAGGTAGGTATGTGGAAGCAATTACCTAATAAGAATAATTCGGACGATTTCTTGTTTAAAATATCAAAAGGGCGATAGTAGAACAAAATCTGTCACTATTTGTAAGTATAACGACAAGTTTCATAGATCTGACTTCTTTAAATTGTGTTTAACCTATTTTTGACGATGATAATTCAACCTATATGCCTCGAGTAGAATTGTTTATTACACAGCAAATGGTAGTTTATTTTAAAATTGGCTGCAATATATTCTTAGCCTTTCTTTTATTAAAATATGAAAACTAGGACTAAAATAAATAAGGAACATACTAGAGCCAGCTTTTGGTCTCGGCACAGTGGGCTTAAGCACGAATTATCTGGCCATAATACAGGCATTAAAATTGTTAGCGTGTTTGTTTGCTTATTACTGCGTTCAATGACATTATTCAGTTCAATAAAAAATACACAAAATATTGCTAGCTTTAAATTTATTTATTTTTATTTCCCTGGTGATATTTCCCTGAGGTTTTATGCGCACCATTTCCCTTACCATTTTACTTAAACACGCGTTGGCTTATTTTTTAGGAAAAAAGGCGTAGCAATTAGTATTTTCAAGTTGCTATTTTATTTATAGTTTTTTGAGATATTCAATGTTTTAAGCAACCTTTGATCACTAATTTGAAACAATAGTGCAAATAGGCCTTCAAACGAAAGGGATCTTAAAAATGTCATGACAGACCTTCGGGTTCGAAGCTCACGCCGGTCGAAGCGACGACCCTAAGAGCGACAACCCAAGCCGAGGTCCTTCAGAGACTCGCCCCAAAAGTCCGGTGGAGCAGTAATAGCTGCATCAGCCACACTGTACTAGTCATACAGAAAATAAAAATTATAAAACAGCAATAAGATGTATATTTAAGTATATGTATAAAAAAGCTAAAACATGTTTTTGCTTATATTTTTAATATGTTTATTGATGTAATGAAAATAATATAGTATGTACGCCTGATTACTTTATGCAGTCAAAAACAATACTACTATTATATGAATATGTCGACCAGAGACGTATGTTACTTAAGTTGAGAAGGCACGTGCGTTGGCGCCTATGACACCATCATATTTCAGTCCCGTTTGGTTTACAATGCCACTACACGTGGTCTAATAAATGCTCGATGATCGACGCCCATTGTTTGTTGATTGTTTATTTCATAAATTCAAATCATGAAATTTTGTTTGTTGGTAAACCAGTAGGTTTAATGTTAGAGTAATTTACCATGTGATAAAATAACCATCAGTTGGCACAACATTTGAAAATTGTCATGTTCATCATCAAAAGTTCACACACTCATAGTGGTAATTATTCCCATTTGCAATTACTAACAAACTTAATAATACAATTAACCTGTATGCAACTGGACACATATATAATTTAGAAATAGTAGTACAAGGCTAAAATCAGATTTGCCTCTATCCAGTCTACCTTCTTGCGACAGGACCAAGAAAATATTGTCTCATTTAATACAATATATGTTTATCAGAATAGCGGCCAATAGTTACCAGGCCGATGCTTATTATAAGATACGCCTTACTATGATAGGTAAAGATGCTAATATAGCTATTTATGGCGGTAGTGGTATATCTATTTAGATGCTATTTTGATTTAAATGTATTTTACATACACTGGGTTACTTACATCAGCAAGCAAGGAATAAGGTAGATATTTGTCTCCACTTGTGACACAATAGGACTGCGTGCGACATTTTTGTGCAAGACCACCGCCATTGTGTTGTGACTTAGTATGCAGCCAGCTATGCGCATTTCTATGGAATAAGAATTAATGTTCTATTTCCGTGTTTATCTTACGGCTTGTAGCGACTATATTATTTGAAGAATAGTTTGCGTACTATGCATTTGAAATTTTATTATATTAGGAAGGTAACTATGTTGTTACTAATCTAATAAACATTTGTAAAGTAAATAAATTATAGGCACCAATTAGGCAATAATCTACTTGCTTCTTTGTAGTATTAAATTTTATTTATCCTAACTACCTTAAAACGGAATCACAATGACGCACTATAGATTTCCACTAAGCAATATACAGAGTGACGTAATTTGTATGGAGATTTTCGCAAAATTTTAAATGAGGTTACACATCTCTGTAAGCACCAAATTGTATGTTCTGGGCTTATTACTGGGAACAGTCGCGTATTCGCCAAATTGTAGAATTTCAGCGAAATATGTATTAAGTAAGTTCCTACTCACACGGGTCTCGGGAGGTAAGACCTGCTTGCATACATTTTTCTCTTGAATTTCCAAGTCTGGTGTACTCAAGCCAAACTAATCCAAATAAGCTCCCTATACTTACACCTCACTAAATTTTAGTGCTCTTTAATTTGCCGCTAATTTATCATTTTATTTTTGATATCAGATAGGCATTTACCTACCTAAGAGTTTTTGATATTTATAAAACAGAACCTTACTGAATTTGCCATAAAAAACCTATTTTTCTTTTTTTCTCATGTGGGTAACTAATGTGACCAAAAATAAACTACTAGACGACAAAAAGAAAGTTGATGGCATTGCGTCGCCGGTCTGCGGAAGTGGTGGTTGAAAATAACCAGTCACCCTCGTGCTCAACACGACATAGTGTAACGTACTACCTTGTGTGATAAAAATACTAACGTACTTACTTTTCTTCTTTTTAGCGTTCCGTACCCAAAGAGTAAAAAAAGGAAAAAAACAGAATAAAATAAATATTAAGGGGGCTCCCATAAAACAAACGTGATTTTTGTGCTCGTATTTGCTCGATATTGATAACGGCAACAGGTAGATGCTTGAAATATTTACAGAATATTTAGTTATATAGGTATTCACTTCAAAAATAAAATTTTTAATAAAAATTAAAAAAAAAAATTAAGGGGGGTGGGGGGAGATTTTTATAGAAAATGGAACGGAACCCTTCGTGTGCGAGTCCGACTCGCACTTGGCCGACTTTTTTTTTACTTGTTCTTTTGTTTTTTATTTTAAATCTTTGTTTTGAACTAAATTGGTTTTGATAACATCGATAAATGTACTTAATGGAATTATTGTTCCTATAATATGTATTATAACAACAATAAAAAATAACTATGTAGAACAGAAAGTTTATTTTGTGTATATGCTAAAAAAAAACCTAAGTTGGTTACTATTTTCTACTGTAATCTTATCTTACCCGGGCATAACCCTCTATCGTCAACGGACTTGTATATATGAATTTAGAGTTATTGACTAAACATTACCCCTAAAAATAATTTGGGTAAGTGATACAATTCCCTTTAATGGGTTAATGGGGTTTTAATGGGTAACAAAAAAAAATCATTACAATAAAATGATTTGTGATTAAATGCGGGTAAAGTCACAGGCATCAACTGCGCACAAAATCAAATCTGAGTCTTATAGACTAAATATACTTAGGTAGTTTTTATTTAATACAAGTACCTAGGTGCTTAAGTACCTAATCAATAAAATTATTAGGTATTAATTGTAAACAACGTTGGTAGTAGTAAAAAAAATTTAAATGAAATACCTATCAAAAAATATTATATTGAATTACCTACCTACCCAGTAATTGATAGCAAACAAAATCTTTAATACTTACAAGATAAGCACTATGTTGAAATGACATCCCTTTATTAAGTTACGAGTCATTATTGCAATAAAAAAAATAATTTAGGTGTAGTTATTAGTAATTAGTTAGTAAAATATCATGATAATGCTGTCAACAAAATCATTTTTTAAGCCCATCCATGAGATTAAGGGCGCGTTCGTTCTGGGATGCGGAATCATTATTTTCATTACTTTTGCCACCTGTCATCCGTTCGTTTAGCATTGGTATCAAAAATTTCAAAATTTTAGTATCATTTGTGACAAACAGTCATGCGTTCGTTTACGATATTTTTGTTATTTTTGTTATTTTTGTCACTTTTGCCACCGAAAACTGAAACTTTATGCCCACGTCTGGAGGTGGGGTTTTTGTGTTATACTGTCAAACTGCCTATACATATTCATTGTTTATGGTAGTGTGTGGGTGTTTTTATCGTAGTGTGTGTACGTCAACCGTTCGTTTAGCAAGTTTTGCAACCAAAAATTTTGTTAGTAACGTTTCAAAGCTACACGAACGGTAGGTGTCGGTGGCAAAACTGGCGTTATCAAAAGTGTGAAAAGTATCATTTGTGGGAATCTTAATCCCAGAACGAACGCGCTCATAGTTTGCGGCGCTTGCTACTGGCGTGTGATTCGTTCAAAACGACACGACAAAAGACGGCCATTTTGTTAACGTATGTGTAAATCACCAGCGTCTTGCCCTTCTCATGCAGTGTGGAGGGGGCGCTTACTGAAATATTTGACAGTCTATTACAATCTCTACGTGAACACAGTAAGGTTTATAACTGGTAGTTAGTACCTACCCACATAACACCTTTCGGCAGAAAGTTAAGATAAATCATTCTGCTTCAAGTACTCTGGTTCTGTAGATTAAAAAAAAAAAAATGTTAGTTTTGAACTAAAGTAAATTCCGATGCCTAAAACCAACAGATATTATTTTAATTGAATTTTGAACGCATAGGTTATAAGTTTGACATTATAAGGTTGCTATATAAATCTTTTGATTCATAACGTTTAGTTTTTATTTTAAACATAATTTAAACATTAGCTATTTAGTGCATAAATATGAAAACTTTGTTTAGAAATACAAAGATATAAAAAAAATCTGAAACGGTACTTAGATATTTTAATAAATAATAAATCATTCCCACCACGACAAAAAAGTAATTCAGATTGCTTAATTTGTATTTTTAAAACAGGTTCCTCATAAATCAGTAAACTTAGGTACTAACAACACATAAATTTTTTGTCCAAAAGCAATTTTTCATTTTGATACACGAAAAGTTAGCTACTTACAAATATAGACATTTAATGGAACATTTGACTCAACTTTATTTCCTAAATGAATCCACGGCCTGAATTAATTTTTGGAAGTCACGCAACTAGCTAGCTACGGAATTCTTGTCCAAATAGTTCATACATAATAATACGACTTTCTAATTTGAACGCATTATATATAACTTGCCCAATTTTTACTTGTAAATATCTTTTGTTTTGCAAATTTTAGGATTCAATGAGAATGTAATAAAGTAATTTAGGTATTTACCTACCGAAATATTTCTTGATAGGTAACCTCTTTGAAATAATGATCAGAGACTTAAAAAAGTAGCACGATGGAAAAGCACCCTACTACTATATAGGCTAATATAAAAACAAATAGTAAGTAAGTTCTAACTAAGTACCAAAATAAATGGAAATCTAAAATTTAGCATAACAATTTTACCAACGTGTAGTCATCAGTCATAATAATTATTTAATATTTAATTATATTAACTCGACAAAATTCATTTCTTATTTACGTAGCAATTTTTACTTGTACATAAAACTGAGAAAAAAACGTGTCAACAAAATTGAAAAATTAGCACACTGTGCATTTTTTTAAATTTACGGAATATATATATAAGTATGTTACGAAGGTATTCCCGTACCATCTACTCGGTCCTCTGCAATAATGAATATGGTCGATTATTCATCGAATCAAATTAAGAATAAGGGATATCTCCCTTTAAAAGAATAAGGGATTTATAAGAAAGGCTATGGATATAGGTATCTAAACGTACAATAAATCTAATAAAGTGAAAAAATGGCTGTTATGTTTCACTCAGTTACTATGGTAGTAGATACCTACCTTAACATTATAATTCCCGAACAACATAAAGTTTTCAAACAGGTATTGATATCGGAATCTAGTTTCTGAAACAGGTTTTTACCTAGTAGACGTTTTGTATGTAGGTGTATCTTCTTAAGGCCAAGCATTGGAAATGTATTTAAATACATCTAAAAACGGTAAGGTAACAAAAAGCCACAATTTTTACTTGTTAGATTGCCATTGAAATAAATTATATTATTAAAAAAAAATAAGTTTAAGTTTAGATAGATCTTTTTGATTTAGTACCTGTACGTATAATATTTACATAACCTGCAAATGCGACGTTTGACCTTATGAGCTTCATACGTCCTTACTGTTGGGGCATGGCCTACTCTCACCGAGGGTGATTTGGGCCATAGTCCACACGCTGACCCAGTGCAGATTGTGAATTTCGCATTCTTTTTTTTGACGTTATACTGGTTTCCTTACGATGTTTTCTTCACCAACAAAAGCCAGTGATGTAAATAAAAAAATGTAAAAAGACTCATTGGTACACGCCGGGCTCGAACCACTGCCACTCAGGACGCAAGTCGAAATACAAAACCCCTGGTGCATTACCAACCGAATACCTACCTACTTCATTCATAAAATTCAGATATTTTCTTTCCTTCAAATAAGATCGTAACCGTGTCCGCAACCGTTGTTAAGACGCTTAAAGTTTTATGTTATGAGAACATCATAAAATAAAAGTGCATCAAAACCAGCCACCCGTTTGTATTGTTCGCGATGGAAATCCTTCCAATTTTAAAAGTTTTCCCTCTCGTTCTCTTTGTTACACAAGCGCGCCTTTAACACTTAACAGTATAACCGAGCTCCTTTACGATTATTTAGTCATAAAAATCAGCGTTATAGGCTATTTACACACGTAAATGTTTATTAATCTTTGTTTTATGATATGTTTTCAGTGTAAGGTAGCTTATTATTTTATCACTAATCATTTACTACGGTCATATATATGTTTCTGGAGTGGATTTTATGAGGTATCTCTTAATGGTACCTAAATGTTTTTTGGCTTGTCTTTTGAAATTGCACTGTGTTATTATGTATGTTGATGAATATTTATGTAATTCATACTTGTGGTGTTATACACTGTTTTTTGTTTAACGTGTGTAATGATTTGAAAATAATTATTCTAGCATAGGTAATCTGTTGACTTAACAACTCGTAATTAGTTGTTACATGATGAATGAGTTCTTTTATAAGTTAATAAGTGGATACAAAGCTTTCACAAATGAATATAAATTGTTAATTTAAATATTTAAAGCTGTTGGATTGTTGTTTGACTGGTTAAACCACAGCCTAAATCAAACATTATAGAAACGTGGTTTTTTTCAAGTTTATTTTATTTGTGCTCTAAAAAGTAATTAAAAAATTCGCGACTTCAGGGGTTAAATATTGGGGTCAGTAGGTATATCTCGAAAATTATTAATAAGCATGTTCGATTTTTTTTTCTTCTGCTTTTAGTTAATTTTTAGGACAGAGGCAGCTGAAGGGACATATAACATATAATGCTTTTTATTTCGGTAATTCGAAGAGTTCTCGTAGGAATCCCGTGGCGAAAACTGATTTTTGCGCGGACGAACTCGCGGTAAAAACTTGTGTCAATATAATTCCAATGCATGTAAACTGCATATAATATACTTATAAATATACTATGCAGTAAGAATCTAAAAATACTCGGTTACTTACATGTATATTATTCATCGACTGAGCAAATAAAATATTCTATTTATAAGTATCCGACGCACAGCTTACCTACTGATCATTTTGGAATCCCATTGAAACAAAGACATTAAACTGAAATGTCAGGGGCCTTACCACAAAATAACTAGAATAATCAAGACTATAATTCCAAACTGAAGTAGTTACCTCCTATTCGAATCTACTTTTGCTTACATTGTGTACCAAAATCTCGAGCAATAAAGACATTTCGTAGGAAGGCTCCAGAACAAAAACACTGTTTAGCTCATTGTTTGGTGTCTTATAAATCCACTTGACTCAGTCTTCACGTATAAGCTTATCAACTTATGTAATATCAATGTATAATAGACTTTATTTGAGTATTCAGCAGATATAGTTTTTGTATGTACCAAAGACTGAAGAGATCGCCAAGGGCAATGTACTTCGATTAAATGTAATTGAATGAATTGCAATGACCATGTCTTGTTGTCTTGCGGGCGAGATTGAGTTATTATTGTGCGAAATTATATCACGAGTTATGTAGGTACACTACTGTACATATAAGGGCGCGTTCGTTTTGGGAGGCAGAAACATTATTTTCATTACTTTTGTCACCTGTCATCCGTTCGTTTAGCATTGGTATCAAAAATATCAACATTTTAGTATCATCTGTGACAAACTGTCATGTGTTCGTTTACGTTTTTTTTGTCACTTTTGCCACCGAAAAATGAAACTTTAAACCAATGTCTGGAGGTGGGGTTTTTGTGTTTATCTGTCAAACTGCCTATACATATTAATTGTTTACGGTGGTGTGTGCGTGTTTTATCATAGTGTGTGTACGTTAACCGTTCGTTTTGCAAGTTTTGTAACCAAAAATTTTGTTAGTAACGTTTCAAAGCTATGCGAACGGTAGGTGTTGGTGGCAAAACTGGCGTTATCAAAAGTGTGAATTGTATCATCATTCGTGGGAACTCTTAATTTCAGAACGAACGCGCCCTAAGTGGTACAGTTTTAAACTTTATTAAATTTTATAAAAAAAATCGTGTTAAGTGCAAATTGGACTCTAGAACCACGAGTTCCGTACTTATCTATTTTATAGGATTCCAAAAGTTTATTTGTAATTTATTCAAAAACTCATTAATTTGAAAGAATACTTTTCCTTTTAAAATGAAGATAAGATTTACATTTATTTCTTTAAATTTCCACAAAATTTTCAGCCTCAAAATTTGTGCCATAAGAAAAAAATTTAACTGTGCATACAAAGCTCGTTCACATGGCGGTTCGGTTCATTCGGTCAAGATTGTTACAATTGAAAATTAAATTAAAATTTTTGAAATACACCTGATTGTAACAATAAAATCGGACAATACAACAAAAACAAGAATCTAGAATACAAGCACATACTCCAAACAAAATACGTTACGGCCGTCAAACTCTACTTATCCAGCAAAGGCTTAGTTTCTCGGCCTCGTCAGTAATGTACTATTATCGATCCCAAATACTAGCACATAAATTAAAATTACTTTAAAATAATGCCACAAACTAAAGTCAACCTCGCTGCAAGATAATAGCCGACCAAGTTAGGGTTTTTTATCGGAACAGCGATGTTTACGTATAGTGACGGATGTGGAACCCTACATTATGGAACACACGACATGCTCTTGACCGGTTTTTGATTATTTTAATCTACATAATTAATCAAATATGTATAAAATCGGTGGGCTCCGATACCGTTCGTCCGATCGTCATGAAAATTGGTAGATCGAAGTGGTTTTTTCATGGATAAGGTTTTTTGATGACAATTTTGCTATAACTCGCCACTAAAGGGCACTGCAGCACATAGGGCGGAACAACGTCTGCTGGGCGTATTATAAGTTAATAAGGTCGATATACATTTACTGCGTAAACATTTACAAATCCTAACATGTTTTAAGAAGTCTATACTCGCCTAAAAATAAATTAAAAACTCAGACTCAACTAGCTTTTCAAACACTGCCACACCTAAAGTTCAGTTTCTGCGTTTTAACTTGGCAGAGCCTTGTAGTTTTATCGTCCCTTGTCGCCGAGGATACATCCTTTTACGGAGCTCATAAGTTCCGGACTCACAACTATTTCTAACGACTCCACCCGCTGATATAGTGAGCTCTAAATACGCTCTGTAGGTAGAACGGAACGCGTGTTTCTAATCTAATCTTGGTGTTCGGTGTAGGAAAGTATTCGTGTGTTTATTTCGGTCCGATTGTTGTGTTGTGGAAAGTTACGTTATTATTTTCGTGCAGATTTAGTTTTCTTATAGAAGGAAAAGGCAGTACAAGATTTTAGCTTTGTTAAGCTTTGCCATGGCATAAAGTAGATATTAACCAGGTATGGCACTTGCGCAAAAACATTTTTGGACAAACATACGCATTGACATGGCTCATGCACATGTCACTATTACACAATCTATGTTCTTAAATTGTAAAATTGTGCAAACTGAACACTTTATTGTAATTAAATAGGTACCTAATACTGTTCTAACTATTTTAACAATTATACAGAAATGTGCGTTTTTTGCAATGATAGGTATGTATCTGTGTATGGTTCTGTAACGTATGATCGGGTTAATTAGCGAAAGTAACCTCCTATACCTAAGTATACCTACATAGTGTGTATGTTTTCGTACAATTTCGTAATCAAAACCTTTTAGATTACATTATTAGGGTTTCGTTTTAATTTTTAGTATTAATATTTTAATTCCCTCACAGAATTATGGACTTTTAACACTTTACGCACGCGGAATTACCCTCTATGTTTCCCTCTATGCAAATCTGAAAAACAATAGGAAATTAAAATATTGCTTGAGTTTTGATGTTTTTTTCTTAACTATTTGCAATTACAAATTTGCAATAAAGCTTGTTTTTTAAAGTGTTTCAATACAAAATATGTATGTATTAGTTGAGTATAATATTATGTTTTGTTTGTAC
The DNA here is from genome assembly GCA_946406115.1 of Apoda limacodes. Taxonomy (NCBI): domain Eukaryota; kingdom Metazoa; phylum Arthropoda; class Insecta; order Lepidoptera; family Limacodidae; genus Apoda; species Apoda limacodes. Next base: position 11,829,834 of record OX291554.1, read on the forward strand.
TTTTACAAATAATAGACAACTGTTTGATGCCTGCAATAAATCAATTGGTATTCTAATTAGTTTTTAGAGCATATATTCTTTTCGTTTCACTTGGCGATAAATATATATTGTTATCCAGACCATGGGGTGGATTGAGGGGATCTCCCAAGGCCACCAACGTTTATATAAAAAAGCTACGCCTCTGTATCCAGGAGGAGTAACTAAGGATGACTTGGTAACACAGTGCAATTATTCAGAAAAAAAAAGTTATATACCTATATTGTGACATTTTTACTTCCAAGGTTTCTATGGAAAACTTAAGACAATTGCGCAAAGATTGAAATATTAATTGGTAAATATGGGTAGTTAATAATATAGCCTATCAGCTACAGCCCCTTTTAAGTACCTACCTAAAAGATGATATTTTCAATATACCTAAATAGAAATGTGAATCTTTTCAGCACACATTTCTGCTTTATCGATCAATATATACCGTTACTTATTTACCGGCCAAGCGTTAAGACAACATAAAAATTACACTGCGAAACCAATTCCGATTTTAAATTAAAAACATCAACTGATAAATTAAACACAGAGGTCGTATTTTAATGTCGAAAGTAAATCGGCTTGTATTTCGGTCACGTCCGTTCCAGAGTCGTGACAGAGTATACATCACGCTGAGATAAAAAGCCCTTCGTTTCGTTGGCTGTATGCAGGCAGCCTGTGCCCACTCACGCTTGTTGATAAAAAAGAAAAAAAAAACTCGATCCTCTTTTGCCTCTTTAGCACTTAGCGTGCATGAAGGCGCGTGACTGAATGTTGAGTATGTATTTTGAAATGTTTACTGTTTTTATTCAACTCGTAATGGCTACTACATTTACGTTTAGTAACACCAGAGTTGCTTCATTATTTATTAGTTAACGCACTTAGTTTAATTATAATACCTTGATAGGTTAAATGTTAATGTGTTATTGAATAAGTTGAGAACTTTTGAATTTTCCGACTCTGTCTCTCTACTTGAACATTTTCAGTTTCAATACAGCTTAAAAAATAACCCCCTCTCTTATTTCTTATATTAGAGAGAGCTCTAATATAAGAAATAAAAAAAAATATATGTGTTGTTAATAAAACCAGTGATGTAGGTCGTACGTGTCTACTATTCTACTCTACTACTACCAAATACTCTAATACTACTAATAATTTCAATATATTCTTACTTTTGTCTACACGATAATTTCAGTTTTACTAAGCAGAAGAAATCGTTAATAAAACAATGTAATCTAGGTACCATTGGCCCTTTATGACCTGCCATATCAAAACGGCAGCCCGGACCGATTTCCTAAGTTCGAAAAAATGTGCCATCAGCGGACACAAATCCAATGACTGATCTGTCATATCGATCAAATAGACTATATAAATGCTTTTAAAGATAAAAAAGAAAGTTAAAACATAAAAACTGGTCAGCAATAAATAACATAAGTGTGATGTAGATAGATTGTATATAAAGTAGGTGTGGGTGTTTTGTGGAGAAAAAGCACAGAGGTGTGTTATCGACGAACACGAGGGCTTGAGTTATGGTGCGTTAAGTTAGATATCGCGCAATGGTGGTTCTCAAAGTTACACCCAACATTTGTACAAACATTTTATAGAAATGTAAAAAAATACGTTAGCAATCTTACAATTAAGCTAGATTTTGTGTGTATGTGTAAATATGGTATTATATATAGGTATATATGTAATATTGAAAGTATTTGATTCATACACAAAACAAAAAAAATATATTGCAAGTTACGTTTAACGCAGTTGATGTAAGTACCTACCTATGTAATGATACTTATTTAAAATCCATAAAAGATAGTTTACAGTATATATAGGTAAGAAAGATTGAACTTAAAAATTTAAATAATATAATGTAAAAAACCAAATTAAATATACACTTATTACAGCCAAAATAAAATTGATATATTGTTACTACTTACAATATCCACACCCTGAAAAAATCATACAACTTAAAGAATTAAAAATATATTCACTTAAAAAAAAACACTTTTCACGTAAATAAAAGTCACTGTAAACATTATCTTTATTTCCGTTTGTTTTAGATTATAAAACCGAGCGTGCACTAGTAAGATTTTTTAGAGACTAAATTCTCTACAACAAGCTGAGTCTAACACAATGGGGCCAAACGTATACTTAAGTTTGATAAAACAAAACAAAAACTTTGAAAACAAAACGTTTTAGACTTTTATAAAGCGCCGCATTCGCAGAAGATTGTCGGTGTTGCCATAAAAAAAGGACTTAAAAAAGCTTCTTTGTTAAAAATAACATTGCAACCCTTACAGTTTTGAACAAAGAGCTTTTTTTTAATAATTGGACATTTAAATGGGTTAGTAAACTTTTGCGCAAAAGAACTTGTCCTAGAGAAGAAAGCACAATAAGATATTTGTATTCTTTGAATGTAAAAGCACCTTGCAATATAATTTAGCGAGTATTTCAAAAGAATTCCGCAATGTTTAGACTTGTTCTTACAATTTTATCTCACCGTAAACCACTAAAAAGTACCTTGTTTAGAATGTTTAACACGCGATTGCTTTCCGGGCCATTAGGCACGTTAGAGCACAAAACATGGGATATAATTACACCTGAGAGATTACAAAAGAAAGTCTTTCACCTTTTGTAAAATTTGTTTTTGCAAAAATATTAATAATTGTAATGTTTTGTCATACGTAATTTGTCAAGTGAAATATGGATGTCTTTTTGTTTTTCATAAAATTTGCCAGGGGCCTTAGTTGGAGTCCAGTAGTGGCCCAGACAAGTTTTGTGAGTGGTTTAAATATCGTTATTTAAAACTTGATACCAGTATAAACAGTGATCTTTCACCTTTTTTGTGAGTTTCTATTAAGTTTTCTAGCTTTTACGTAAACTTAAAGATGTAAGTTTTTGTAGAACTTTCAATATTAAGGGTAAAATAATTCTTTGTCATTGTTGTAACAGTACATGAGTTAAGCGAAGGCGCGCACTAGCCCGATTTTTCAATCGGCCGATTGATCAATGTCTCGAATTGTATGAGCTATCGGCCGATTATTGATCAGGCAGGGCTCGTGATCTCAAATAAAACAGCAGGCGTAGCTCCCTGAATTTTTGATCCACCGAGTTAAAAATCTAAGTGCGCGCCTACGCTAACAGTGTAACTAGGCATGCTTGTTCACTGAGTTTAATTTTTATATGTTTTGCTGTCAATTTCATAATGAAATTTATAAATAAGGTACACATCAGTACAAACACAGGTACAAAAATTGATTTTAATTTTAAGGTTTTGATAGCTGAATTAGTGAGTTAATTTGTAGTGAACACAAGTGAACTGTTAGAATGTATTGTAGAGTGTCACGCTGCCGTTATTTATTAAAAATACTAAATATTTTGCTTTCTGTTTGTATATATCTTTAAGGTTTTTATCTCCAGAAAGAGGAAACCAGCAACAAGATATCGAGTGTACCTGGACAAAGGTGTTTTTATATATGTCCCGTATGTCCTAAATGGTCCCAGCTTTAAATGAATAAGCGGTAAAATAAAATACCTACAACATAATAAAATACCGCCCATTGCTAGTTCCTGATGAACTGTAAGAACTAAGTCAGCAATGGGCAGGGAGTACCTGAAAATTAATATTAAATAGGTATCAATATAGATAAACATATAAATCAGGTCGTATATAAACTATAATCTGTGTCCATTTGCATATCTAGGAGCCCGCAGTGAGGCCCGCGCCACAAAGCCGCCTAATGGGGCAGCAATAGTCGCCACATTTCATAATTATCGTCTATTTTGGTTGGACAATGCCAGCAGAGAATTAATATACGCAGAACTGTCAGTGGATTAGATGCGTTGAAACTTAAACTACTGGATGTATGTAAGTACAACATAAATAAAAATCAACAATTTTCACAATTCCTTATATAAAAAACCTTGTAGAAAACTTGCATAGGTACCTATAGAAATATAGAATAGAAAATAAATATTTGTAGGTCCTTGACCCAAGATTTTGTATAAGCATAAATAATACATTTTTCAGATTGTTAAACTTATAATTAATTCTTTATTGCAAAATATATTTCAAATTTTGCACGTGTTTCTGTGATAAAACTTGTCTTGAATAAAAATTTAATGCTGAATTTTCGATAGCGTCCAATACAAGGTCAGTAATGTGAGTGTTGCTAGTAATCATGAACATATACTTATTTGACGTGTTGCGATTAAACCAATGTTGCCAAATAGGTACCTACCATAAAATGGTAACCAAAAATTCTACAACATGCAATAAAGAAATTACTTTAATGCATTTTAATTTTTATTAATTATTATTTAATGTGAATTTATTTAAACAAATAAAATGTTATAACATTAGTTATAACTAAAGAGTACTTTTTAACTTACAAAATGATATCTATACTTTTAGCTTTAGCCAATCGAGCAACCTAAAAGTTAACTAACTACCTAACTAAACACAGGCTTCGTAGTGCCCGTGGGTTGCCTCATTACACTTAATTGGAGGGCTATTCGCGAACGGACGTTTAGACCTTGATGGGCAGTTAAAAACTAAACCTAACAACAATAATTGTAAGCTGTAAAATTAGAAACTAGTTTCCCAGTTTTAATCTTCAGGTAAAATTGTATTAAAAATTTAATAAAACTAGAAAATTTCTAATATTATGGCAGTGGTGGGCATTAAGAAATTTGTCTAAGATAATATACCTAGGTATGTAACGCGTCACTGACTGATTAGCAAAGCCGTTAGCATATATTTTTAAGTACAGAAAAAATAAATAATCATAAATAGGTACTCCTGAACACTGCACATGTCGTCAACTCGTTCCTAAGCTTGCGCCAAACTAATCAAGACTTGTACTATGGGTACTACCAGACATACTATTTTATTGTAAACATATTCATATTTTACATATAAAACACCCAGGCTGTTCATCACATAAATGTTTGTTCTGTTTGAACCCGCACCCCTCTAACGGTTTGTTATTTATAAATACAGACCAGAAGAATATGCTCTTTCTCTTCTATTTAATTATTACAAACTGCTTTTGGTACAGTGTAAATCCAGACTAAGATGGCTTTATATGTGTCCCATAAGTCAAGTAAAAATCGGCAAAACAACAGACAAGAATGCAGGAATGGAGTAATATACCTACCCACATTGCCAGTTCTTGACGAAGTATAAGAAGTACCTAAGTCAGGATTAGGAGGGGGATATAAAGTACCTTATATGGAATAAACTAGAAATAAAGAAAAACAAGCTTTACAACGAGAGACTAGGACTAAAACATGATTTTGGTCATGGGCTCTGGGACTACTTATAAATAATTCAGTTTCTCTTTTTGCTTCACTAGAGCTGGTTTTAAGTAAAACTCACCAAACAATTTATCGCTTACTTTCCGTTAAGAAACAAGGATAATGGAGGTATATGCAAGCATAACGCGAAGGCTTTCCAGAAAGTCGCCTTAGCTGCTTTTGTTTCCGAGATAATATACATTTTTCATTTAAGCTTCAGAGCGATGCGCTGGAAAATTGCCTGTTACACAAGCCTTAAAGCGGCTATTATTGCATGCATTATTATATTTATAGGTGAACAATGAGAAAAGTAAATCCCTTTTATGCAATTTTCAATTTTAATCTTTACATATTATGCCTTAAGCCCTAGTTATCTTCGTTTTCAGTATACTATATGCCAATTTCAGTCTCATATCAGACGAATTTGTTATTCGAATCTATAATCATGTAATGACACCACATGACCGTATGTCGTGTAAATTATCGAGGGAGGCCAATGTTCGGCAGTGTACATAAATAGGTTGAGCTAGCGAGGATGATAATTCGTAGATAAAATCTAAAACACATATCTGAAATATGTTTTTTTATTTTTTCTAATAAAAAAAATCAATCAAATAAACTGTTTAAGTGATGGATACAAGTAAAACAGATATACATGAGAATTCATTAAACTAAAATATTAAGTACCCACATACAAAAAGTATAGGTAATCCTAAAAATTTAAATTAAGATTTTGATGAAAATCAGTTTTAAACAAAAGATTTAAAAGACTAAAGGTCTTTAAACAAAAAATGTGTGTGTGTTTTTGTGTGTATGAGTGGTAGGTGAAAAAAAGAGGCTAACCTCAACATTATGATGCTTATACGTATCCAGCCAGTGGTTATCGTACAAGGGATGAAAGACCGTGACATAACATTATTACAGACAACTAATTAGAAATAAATGTGTTAAATATAAAAAAACATCGTATACACAAACAATCTAGATATGCTTCATATTGTTACGAGGATAGTATTAATTTTCATCTGTAACATATGGATATAACATATCGAGGCGTTAAAAAATTAAACATGGTGCAACAACAAAACTGCAATAAGCAATCTCTTATCAGAACACATCTCTATAGACCTTTTAACATAAACGAAGTGCACGGGCGGCCGCGGGCGGCGAACTAATCTCCATAATTTTAATCCCTTAACCCTCAGCGTACCAGGAATCCAATCAAACAGTACAAGCACCCCCTCCTCCCATTTACATCCCCCACTTTCCCCACCTGCCTCTCGCCTACGCAGCCTGTCCCGAGTAATTATCAAAGCTTTAATGACATCATAAATCGAGTGTATAATCTAATCTGGAAAAGCTCCGGGCTCCAGCGAGCGGCTTAATGGTGTGAAAGCTACCTTATCTCCTGCCATGTGTGAATAGAGCTTTATACGCGGCCGCCTGAAAGCTCGCTCCGGGAAACTTTGGAAAAATATGTCGTATAGAGCATTCTAGATAAGAATGTGGGACGTGGAACGCTTTCAAGTTTAATAGAAAATCGAACATTATCGTAAACGAGATGTCTTTTCTAACAATTTCTTAAGAGCTTATTTACGTACTTAATATGTGCTATAAACTAACACTACCACTGTACCAGTATAAAGGTACAGATATTGAGATCTTGACGTAGATACAAATAGTATACATCAAAATTATGCCTATGTTAAATCAACTTTGGCAAAATATTGTAAAAAAATAGTATTACTTACCTACGTATAAAATTATTCCTATAGTAAATTTGTTTTTAATTAAAATTTAACAGTAAAAGCGTTTAAACTCAAATAGACATAAATAAATAGTGAATAGTTGGATTGTAAACAATTTTGTTTAAATACAATAAGAGGGACCTACCTAGTACCTGTTTCGAATTAGGAGGCTAACAGATGCACTATTTAGTTTCATAATCGTTCCAAATTGGTGAACCTATGAAATTAAAAAAAACTTACTGTCAAGTTTTTAAGCCATGAATAATATCGTATCTATGTAAGACATTAATTTCAAAATTCAATTTTCGTAGTAATTGTTGCTTAATAATTATATTATTAATAAAGAATACTCAAATAAATCACTATCTTCTATATTCTGCATCTTTGTACACACGATCCTTTCATTTCCAGCTTTAGTGAACTATGCTAAATTTAGTGTCACAAATTGTTAACAATAGTTATTAAGCACAATTCTCCGGTTTTTATTTATACCAATCATATATCACTATCAGCAAGTAAATAATAAATTAATCGATAATTACCAATGACGTTTAAAGTGAAGTTATAGGTAAAACTAAGTGAAAAACAGGGGTAACATAGGGGGCAAGCGTTTGAACCCGGAGTGAACTAATGTTTATTTTCCTAAATTTTTCAAGTACTTACATATGTTGTACTGGCTTTTCAGCTGAGGAAAACAGCGCTAGGTAATGTAAGTCAAAGAGATATGTATGAAGTCCACAATCCAAACTGGGTCCGCATAATGGACTGACACAAATTATCCTCGCCAACGTTGAGGGTATGCTGGTGATTGGGAGTAAAATGTAGTTTCTCATTTTAAAACGGGCTACATGTTGTTTATATATAGCTTGATAATTAAAATCTATACAAATATTATAAATACGAAAGTTACTCTGTCTGTCTGTTACCTCTTCACGCTTAAACTGCTGAACTGATTTAAATGAAATTTGGTACGGTGAGTGTTTGGGTCCCGTAACGTAGGAGTCCCACGCCAATAACTAAATTTAAGGCGGGCGGAGCCACTGGTAAAAGCTAGTGCAATTTCAAGCGGTTGAACCTCAATAGTTTATATTTTTAAATTTTACTCAAATTGAATTATTTTTAACAAACGGCCTTCAGATTAACCTATAAAGTGATCATCAGCATAACATATTAGTTATTTATTTAAAATAAGATTTTACTAAATTTACTAAACACGGAAATTATAGACGTAAGCAATTTATTTTAACCGTTATTTTTGTTATCGGTTAAAGTGATTCTGTTATAATTATGTGTCAGTTGATTTCACGGGTACAGTGGTTGGGTATCTACGATTGCCATCAACATATCGTTGACCTTTCGTGTAATGGTTTCGTTAATTAACACGTTGTCAAGGATTTTATTTTTACTTATATTGAAAACCAATTAAGCAATAGATCAAAGGTTAATTGAGAATTAAATTTTATTAATTTGATATACGATCTATAATTAACAGAATACGTACCAACTAACTTCGATGCCTTAAATGGGAGATTGTATAGAAATTTCTAGTACTTACTACGTTTGCTGAAAAAATAGCTGACTTTGCAAATTTTCATATAATCTTCCATTTTTGACGCCAGGTTAACGTCAAAGTTAGTTGGTACAACCCAGCCTTAAGGTTTTAAATGTACCAAAAGTACCTTTAGGTGTAGTTAAACAGAAATCTATAGGTATTATTATTATTGATAGTTTTTCAAATAATTGTAAGTATGTGGGATCTTAGTAATAGTACCTGGGTTTTTTAACAGCACCATCTATTGAGAAGTAGCTTTATTGTTGCTGTGTCGGTTAAAACAATAGAATTACTACTCGCCAATAGATGTCAAAATGAGTCATATTTTTTAGTTTCTGAAATCACTGATAAAACGACGACTTATCGCCTCCGAAGCCCCCTGCGTACTAAACTTCATGAAAATCGTTGGAGCCGTTTCCGAGATACATTATACAAGAAATGATATATATGATGATGATTTCATTATTTATTATACATTACACGGTTCAACTGCAAGATAACTAAACAAACGTAATACCTGTATACATATAAAAAATTATACGCATGTGTGTAAGTACATCGTACGGCCATTACCCTAAAATTCATCTCTTGCTGCGATACCCCGTTTTGTTGGTTAATGAGTGAATAAATAAATTGAGCCTTTCTTGTATACAGCCAACGTGATACTGGGATAATCTTATGGGGCCCACTGTTAGGGGTAAGTGGATTTCGGTGTTGTTCCGGATCTCACTGTGTACATAATAATGTGTCAGATGTACATCTGATGCTATGTACAGCCGCCTTTACATTTCTGTTTAGCCCACAGAGCACCCATAAATCTCAAGGTACGTGGGCGTTCGTCGTTTATTTAAAAGTTTCGTAAGAAAACAACCTTCGATTGGAAGAATCTTCTAAATAAACTTGAATTACGTATTCAGATTTAAAACACTGACAAAAATTTCATTGAAATATAAAAAAAATAAAAAGGACGCTATATTGGATCCGCCATCTGAAATTTTTAAAAACTAATTAAAGATATGAATACAGCACCCTCGAAAAGCCATACTGGATCCGTATTTTAAATTTGGTACCTTACAAAAATTATTTTCACTCATATCGAAGAATTTATTAGAAAAATATGGACAAAAATTTCATTAATAAAAATTAACCACACTGATAGGTATTCAATATTTCTGTAAAACCAATCATGTCGCATTTATGTGACACCCATAGACCACGTACATATATATAACTCTTAAAAAAATGTCGGCTCCGTAGCTAAGTGGGTAATTACTTGACTGCTGAATCGACGGGCGTGGGTTCGTTTCCCGTACAAGACAAACATTTATTATTTGTGTTTGTATTGAGACAGGGTGTTTTCTATGTATGTATTTGCAAAAAAGTATATATATATATATATATAAGAATTTGTATCTGTTGTCTGGTACCTATTCATAGCACAAGCTTTGCTTAGTTTCGGACCAAACATTATTTATAAATTAGTCGCAAATGATTTCCCAGGTCTCAAAACGTAAGAATTTCGAGTTTGTGCCCATTACCGTAACTTCAAATCTCAAAGAAAGTGAGTTAGTGACGTTTTGCAAAATTATGAAATCACGGACTGAATTTTACCTAACAACAAAATACTAAAAGCACGAGTACCTAGATTCAAACTTCATTGTTGGAGACTCTTATTTAATGAATTCGCTCACTTCACTATGGATAAAATTAATTAATAAATTGATAATGACAGACGGACAACGAAAGTTCACCAAAGGAAGTTTAAAAACTAAACTTTGCTGAATATCTGACTTTCGTTTACCCAATTCAATGTCAGTGAGTAGAAAAAAAAGTGTGTCATAATAGTCGTAACTTCCCAGTGCGTATATTAAACTAAAATTACGTTTTCACTCGTCGTGTTTTATTTATTTATCAACATTAACCTCGAATATTCAGACGGCCTGTTGACTGGCTAAAAACACCTCTCAGATGCCGAAATATTCTTCAAGGCTATTTAATTTTGTAACTCATAAATATATCAGAAACTAAGAACCATGGTCAGTTAATTGTTGACTTTTAACCTTGGTTAAAAAGCTTAAGCTTAGTTAACAATTATGGTAAAACTTTTAGAGTTTCCTACCATACTACGAAAAAACGCGTTTAAAATTAATAGTTCGATCCGAAAAGTTTTTTTTTCTAGGCTGGTTTGGCTTTTTCTTTGTTGAAATGTGACACAATATGTGCTGTTACGACAAAATCGGTCTTATATAAGTTACTCTAGCCTATTTTATTTCTCTGTATAGTGTATTATATGCGATATTTACGTGCATTAACACATAAAGTTTTCTCTTTGATTAAAATTAATTTATAATTAACATTAATACGCAGCTTATTTACCACAATTTTAATGAAATGTTAATAAATACTTTATAAGTAGGCACTTCTTACATACTTAGGTACCTACTAAATTAGCAATTCTTTTTATCTCAATCAAAGATAGATGTGGGAGAGAAGCGAAGAAGATACCTATTTAGGCAGTAAAAAGATGCAGGTAAGTAAACTAATGCATATTCAAATATCCATATAAAAGTGGTTTGAGCTTGTCCGATAGTAGAAAACGCATTAACAAAAATATATTATTCTTTAACTTATCCATTTTTGTTAGATAGAGAAAAGAATATGGTTTATTTCAACGCTTAGGTCATCCTTATGCCGTCACGTCCCCAAATCCGACCTCCTTAAAAAGCTCAAAGCTTAATAAATAAGGTGGGTAGCTAAGATAACGTGACTCAGGGTATTTAGTCATCTATTTAAAGAAGGGAAACACCATTAATTTTGGTGGGACATTATTTACTGAGCTAAGTAAGCACGAAACGGGTTCCTTGTAATACGATAAATCCCAGTCGAAAGCTCGGAATAAATCTCTCGACTAAACGATAAGAATCGATGTCTCACGCGACGTAGGTATTTATTTATTTTCTGAACTGTATTATATAAAACCCGGAATAGTGGTTGTTAAGCTTGATATTTTTAATGTTTTCTTTTTACTCGAGAAATAAATCGATACTTTCCAATCGATGCCTTTTTTCAGATATGATTCGAGCTTTTCGAATGCCGAAAGAATCGAACTCGTAATTGTGTAAAGTAAGTGATGACTTGAAAGAGTTAAGATATTGGACACTAAATTATATTTTTTAGGTCACACACTGTACGCTTTTATGCGCAAATGCAATTGGAATGTCAAGAATTAATAATATTAATACTTCGTACCAAATAAATTTATTTATCAGTATAAAAATCTACCAGTGTAGTTAATGTGGGAGGTATCTTGAATTAAAAATATCTGGACAAAGGCATACTTTTTAGTTTTATAAAATGAACCGGTCTAGTTAGCCTACATGCAGCGACTTCCAGAGGTTCCAATTAACGCGTGTCCTTCCAGGTAGTAGTAGGGGGGCGTTCCACACTGCGTTTTCCGGGTCGCTGTTTTCACTCTTAGATCCTTTTTACTCCATTATTCTTTGGTTAAGGAACCTGAGTTGTAGCCTATTCAGTAATCGAAGTCTCCATAATAGCTACAAAATATATTACAACCTCAAGTAAAATAAGTTAGGCCCTTAAGGCTGCCTGATTTACTATGAGCTAAGTTTTTTCTTCGACTTTAGGTTGTGTGCCAAAAAACAAAAAAAAGACTAAATTTACTTTAATATTTAAATTATTTTAATCCTTATTTTATTTGTTTACGGTAGGTGCTATCCCAGTTTAATAAAAATTAAATAGCACATAATGATATTTCCACTAAATGCGCACTTACTACGTATCTCTTTCGAATTAAAATGCTTTATTCATCAAAAATAGAATATCATGTAGAATCAAGTTTGGGACCAGACGGCGCTGTGTGTTATGTCCAAAATTTTTATTTATTTATTATAAGTTACTAGTTACTACCGTATAGGTCATTTTAATTTTTAATTAATTAATACAAATTATCAAGTAAATTATGTTAACAAAAACTTATTTAAAAATTATATTATTCAGTTTTATCATCAACGTAATTAGTTAAGGTTTAATTGTCTATTAAGCATTTTAAACTAGTTTCTGTTTTACATTTATTTTTTACCTTTTTTAAGGATACATTAACGAATAATTCATACGGATAAATGTCCTTCAAATGATTCTTCTACTTTCTTAATAATGTTATTTACTATATTTTGTGTCTATTTCGAGTACTGCGATTGCGAATATAGGTATTCTTTTCAGAAATCAATACTTTTATAATAAAAATTAAATTATCTAATATGTACTCAGACGGTAAGATTAAGACCTTGATTTCCTTAAATTCATTTATTAATGAGTGTCTATGGGATTGTAAATTATCCAACCACCCCTTTTCTGCAGCACAAAGATTGAATATCTTTATCGACGAATTAGTGAAAAGTAACACAATGATTAAGAATATTAAGACTTCAGTCAGCCTCTTAACACATAAATGCATACCTAATCGCAGAATTACGTCCACAGAATATCAATCTGTATATTTCCTGAGTAACTCAATCTGTTGACATCTTTCATTCTCATTCGTTCAATTTTAGTTTAAATAAATCTAAACACCAATTAAGGTAATGTGATAAATTCCACGTTGCTTAAAATATTTCCGACTGAGGCACATTAAAAAGATTTATATCCCTAATTTGCATGTTTAACCAAAGTAAAAAATAGGCGTATGCTGGAATGACGTAAGTTAACAGCCCGTTTCAACTATACCTACTAGTTTTTTACTGGACTGGAAAATTTTGTAACTCTATGATATCCGGATGGTTGTTTTTACGTGGTTTGATTTTAACTGTAGGTACTTACCTACCTATACCTTGTAGTTAAGTAGTCCCTTAGTCAGGATTTCTCTATGGGAGCCCCACAATATTGGGATTTTGGAATTGTTTGTACCTATACGTTTAAAATTAACGAAAAATATTAAACAAATAACGTGTAGTAACGTGGCATATTTTTAATAGTTTATTATTAATTACAAATAAGATTAAAAATGGAATTATTTAAACTGTCTACGTTCCTGGCTTGTAAACTATATTGAAAGGACAATCATTGATAGGTATAGCAAAACTAACGGCTACTTTTTAATAGGCCGATTGTTTTGTTTCCTGATATGGTATGTATAATATAGGCCGACTTGATATAATATGTAAAACCTGAAAGAAAAACCTTTTAGGTTTTCTGAAGAGAATTTAATAATGAGATTTTCTTTTGTTTCTTTTTTCTAATGACATTTAAAAAAAAACACAATCTTTAGTTATAGCTAAACTATTGACAGATAAATAAGTGTTTTTTGTATAATAATAAAATATTACTCACATAAACCATAATTTAACAACCAAAAAACGCTGATAGATAGTACAGGCAACCCACCCTATCAGAAGTGCCAGCTCGTACCGAAGGCGGTCATTGAACTTTATTTCAGCTGGAGTGTGTCGCTTGGTCGAGGCCATGCTCGACATTTATCATCAGATGTTATGCTTGACTTCATAACTTCCCCGACATACCTACTTGTTAGGCATTCAGTAACGAGTAATAACTAAAGACTAACTGTTTTTATTTATTTTAATAAATTACAACTTCAGGCAATGATTTTAATATACTAATTTTGTCTTAAAATAACGGATGTCAAGCAAACAATATTTCTTAAACTTATCTTTATGTGTAAATGTACAGATATGTAGGTAATGTAAGTAGGTAATAATTAAACTGTAATTGTTTACAGTGCTACAAACTTTTTAGACCCACTGGTCAAAAATTTAACAACAATTGTGATATATGTACCTATTAAAATGGTGTGTATGTTTTACTATGACACTAGCGACCAACACCGGATCAGAGAAGTTTGGATTATAAACAAAGTAATGACCGCGTTCTTAATAAACCTATAAATAACCGTCATGTCACTTTTTTCTCCATTTCTTTATTCTTTTTGTGGGACATTTTTGGCATTTCGCCATAGGTGCGTGAGCCCGCGTGAGGTGCGGGGTATCCGCGAATGGAAATCAATACTAACTGCACACAACTCGACTGCATTGCTCGAGTATAAATCAGCCCCTCTGCCAGCACCCCGATCTTGCTTGCCAAACCAGCGAACATGCAAATTTCAAACATAACTCTAATCGTATAAGGAATGTTTTCAGGTAACATAAGAAAAAATGGCCGCTGTTAAGAAATGATGTGTCACTTATTTTTATTTTATCATCGAATAAAAATCTATTTGGTTCCGTTTTATGCAGTCTACAGATAGATATTTTATTAATATTTTTATACAAAAAAATGGAACCATTTTCTTTATGAGGCGTACGTGGGTAGGGGCATAGGCATATTACAACTCCTTTGGTCATTAAAAGAATTTGTTAGTACCTACCTATAGTGCGAGAAACTTTTCTGATCCAGTGGTCAATGATCAAAACTACAGTCAAAATATTAATATACCTATTTCTTGGAAACACTTTAGAACAAACTATAACTCAAATTAAACTATTAACTACAAATAATCTTGTTAAAGTCAGACTTTGTCGTCTAAATATTCAAGTAAAATGCTTTCAAGTCCAACACGTGCCCATCACAGCTAATAATAATTTTTCCGTAGCCAAATGGAAGAAACGACACCCATATAAATTTGTCAAACCCGTCCGTCCATCCGTATGTCACAGCTTTAAAATTCCGTCTTCTAAGGGTAGATTCTGATCAAATTCACAGAGATGTAACTATATGAGAGATTCCTCATTCCTTTATGAACATTTTGATTGTTTATGAAAATTTTTGAATCAAGGAATGCAAAAAAATTGTTTTTACGCACATCATATAGGATAACATTAGTAGGGCTTTAAAGTTGTATTTGAGAAAATTTTCTCTAAAATTTATATTTTAGGACTTATACCACGTATTTTAAACCACGTGATCTAAAAATCTAAACAACAACACGATAATACTACTTATAAAAAATATTTTTGGACAAAATTGGTTCGCAAGTTTTTTATATTTCCGCAGTTTTTATTATTTTACGGAACACTACTGCGTGTACGTCACGTAAAAATTTGTTCGGTTTCTATTTTCTAATGTCATATTTATGAATAAATACACTGAACTAATTGTATCCTCAGGCGATATTTCTTAAACATTTTTTAAATAATCTATGCGTAACGTGTTTGGGCAACGAATAAAAAAGCAGTTGTCAGTTATAGTTATGAATTACTATAACTGACAATAATTTAATGTGAAAAAACTGTTTATGTTGACAAATAGTAGAAGCTCGTTACGGTATTTTTCATAATTATTTGATAAGTATGTTAATTGACCAATAAGTAACACATTTTATTGACAACTTAAAGTCGTATAACATATAATTAATTGAAACTAGTAAAGGTGTATCTTCTGTGTTATTATGATATTCTATGACTCACTTGTAGTGTTTTATATATGATTACATATTTATTTAACAAATCATTGATGATTTTTGTATCAATTAACTTTTAATCA
This sequence comes from Apoda limacodes, assembly GCA_946406115.1. Taxonomy (NCBI): domain Eukaryota; kingdom Metazoa; phylum Arthropoda; class Insecta; order Lepidoptera; family Limacodidae; genus Apoda; species Apoda limacodes. Next base: position 11,845,965 of record OX291554.1, read on the forward strand.
AAGTTCTCGCCATAAGGAGCCAATAAAATTTCAAGATAGAAATTAAAATTATTTAAAATATGTAGTTCAGTTTTTACTCGTATTACCATACCTACTAATTTTATGGATGCGAAAGTGAGTTTGTTTGTTGGTTTGTTCTTGCTTCACGTCGCAATGGTGCATCCAATTGATTTGAAATTTGGCACAGGGATAGTTGAAGAAACGAAGAAGTACGCTTTTTATTCCGGAAAATTCAAAAGTTTCTGAAGGAATAATTATAGCCGAATTCCACTTGGATGAACTATACAGCACAGCTTACAGCTTGCTATGGGCAAATTTTAGTATTGCCCTAGTAATGTCATATATGAAATAACTATAAATATGATATAATAACAAAAACATTTTTATATATTTACTATTTACTTCCAGCTTTCACTCAGCTGAAATATAATAGAAAGAGTCAATACATTAAATAAATACTTAGGCTATAAATTTGGGACAGCTATGCGCCACAATATTACATATATTAATACACTAACATAAAAATCCCTAAGAATCTAACCTTAGTGTTCTTTGCTTGTCTTAGTACAAGACATCCAACATTAGATAAGGAACAAGCTCGGCTCAGGGCTGGCATTAACTCTCTCTCTTTATTTATTAAGCGCTACGTGCCCCAAGCCCGTAATGGTTATACCAAGATATTTTTTTTGTAGAAAGCATATTCCGATGAAAATTTCAACCTTAATCTTTATACCAAAAGAACGAAAAATCTACCTCAGGACTGTAAAGTTAAATTTGTCAAGGAGTACTAATTGATAAAGCGCTCTGTATCTACTATTGTCATGATTTAAACACCTTCGGAATCCTATGTGCGATTTATGTGGAGCCAACGCTACGCTGGTCGGTCTAACGCTGTGCTTTATTTATTGAAGATATAAATCCACTAAAAGTCCTTGCTTACAAAGCAAGAATTTTGACTAAAAACGTCTTAAAGACAATAAACATATATTTATAGTATAGATAATATATTTTAGTATAAGATGCCCCTATATATTTATTTTATAAGATACCTATACATATATTTAAAGTATAAGCCGCAATGCCCATATATGTTTATATATATTGTAGTATTAGATGCCCTTATTTATTCGGTTTCGATGAAAAAATAATGCAATGCAAATTAGTCAAGTCTCAAGGCGATGCAATTACCAAACCTTTTTAGGCTATAGTTATAAATCAAAAAAAAATCTTAATGTTCTAACATCAAGTTAAGAAATAAATAAAACTTGCGCGGCTGGTTTTCGGAGGTATGTTTTTGTCCTTATTCATCTTATATGCGAATGTAATTGGTAAGATGAAAGGGGCAATAAGATGAATTGCCTGTTTCAAGCGCGGTCGAAAACCAGTTTAACGTGGGTCCATCCATGTTTCTTTTTTGCCGCAGTAGGCGTCAATGCCGCTGTTTATGGATAGAGTTCCTCGAATTAAAAGACATTGCAAACCATTAATATCCTAATATAAAAAAAACACTTCGAATTTTATACATTTAATGCGAGAATAATTTAATATTTTTGACTAAACTAAAACAGGGGCTACAAAATACAAAATTAAGATTTCTATGGTATAAGAAAATATTTTGACGTGCTCTTATACACGTTCCGGCAACTGGTTAGCCGGCGCTGGGTACCCGGTGACGAAATGTATGTATGCAGGTAGGACATATGAAAGCTCCCTTACATGTCTTTACACTTTGCCGCTAGGCATCCGTCGCCAGCTACCCGGTTGCCGAAACTTGTTAAAAGTGCATAGTAAAACATAAAATTAATTTGGTATAAGCTAATTCTAACATAATTTATAATATTTTTTTTATTTTCGACAAGTCTATATTTAAAGCTTGAAATTTTGTTCTTTTTTTAATTTAAATTAATAGTTAAATAATTATATATACATGTAGTAATGCTATTTGTATAATATTTTTAGTTCTATTTGATTTTTTTCTTATTTTTGACACGTAATTAATACATGCCGTGGATGAGAGATGAATTAATACAGAATACAAAAAAGAAAAGTGACAAGCATCGTTCCTATTTCCCAGTTAATGCAAAAATATCGAAAAATAATTGTTCAAAATATTGTAATATATATTTTTTTTATATCTAACTATATTTTTGAAAAATTTAAATGCTTTAATAAGTATAAATATTTCATAGTGCACTTTACAGAACTATCTTAAAGTAATGTACTCGTATTAGCAATCATTACCTTTAGTATACATGGGACACTCAGAAAGTTTCGAGAAACTAAAAAAAACAGCCAAATGCGACTCGGACTCGCGCACGAAGGGTTCCGTACCATTATCTATAAAAACGGCAAAAAAATCACGTTTTTTGTATGGGAGTCCCCCTGAAATATTTGTTTTATTTTAATTTAATTATTTATTTTTAAAGTAGCTATATAACTAAATATTCTGTGAATGGCCTGGTATACTTATTTTTTTATGTGTTCTTTTCAGGAAGATATGTTGAATAGTTTTAGAAAAATCCCTGTTGAAAACCAGATCTCCAGCGCTCTCTAAACGTTTACTTTGTTAGTAACTACACGTAGTAAGTCCATGTGCGTGCGTTTTTAGATTAATTAACAGAATACAATATTTTTTTGTTATTAGCATTTTTGAGCCGCAAATCATAAAAACGTAGCCTGCGAGAATTACTATAAGTGCTCCATATTTTTTGTTAATTAGGTTATTGTATTGCCCATTAACGTCATTAAAGTCAAAACGAATATAAAAGGCATTATTTGAGATTTAAGATACTGTTGCTAGTAATAATTTAAATTTAAATAACTTTTAAAAGAATTGGCGGGGCTTCAAGAGCGGGTACCGCGTTATTGTAATAAAACAGGCGCCCGGTGCTATTTACTATCGTTCAAAAGTTGGCCGAGCTTTCCAACTGAGGTAACTCAGAGCTTTCATACAACAACATTTTAACTTGAATAACTGCGGAATTTTCTGCTGAATCTGTACGGATTTTTTGCTTGTCTCAGCCATTATACGCTATACTGCAGGGGCACAGTTATCTCTTTAGAGAAGAAGGCTTAGGCCATAGTCTACTGCCCCGGCCCAGCTCGAGCTACTGGCCTCTCGACTATCAGAGTTTTAATGACTGCTATCATAATAATATGACAACATCGAAGATTGACGGTTTAACGTGCTCTCAGAGAACGGAGGAGCTCCTAAATATGTCACAAGGCGGTCACCCATCCAGGTCTTGACCACGCCCTACCGGCAATTATCATGCTTAATGGAAGAATGCGACTTTAGTAAGAAGTACGAAAGTGTTGGGCAGTAAAATACATTCATCTTTGGTAGGTAGGTAATGATAGTTATTAACAGATTCATGCTTTACCTTTACATATTTCATTGATTACTTATTGAAGCCAACATAGGGAACAGAAGGAACATAGGTCACATTTGTTGAATATGTACCTAAACAATAGAAATCCTTTCATGATTTCTGATTAAACGCGAAATTTAAATTTAAATTACTTTTAATGTGAGCTACAAATAACTACTAATGACTTATAAAGCCCTATTATATCAATTTTCTAAATACACAAATTTCCATAAAAGTAATATAAATATACATACATAGAGATAATCTTTCTTCGTTTGAGACTCCCTGAAGTTCATCAAAGAAAATATATCATAAATACATAATCAGTATAAATAAATAGATTTATAGCAGAGATGCAGTCAAAAGATTAACCTCGAGCTAGGATTTGAACCTGCAACAATCCTTACAATCCGTGTAAGTGCTCTAACAATTAAGCAATTTAGGCAAAACTCTGGCCAATAAAAATCCGAAGTTCAATCTTAATGTAAGCTTTAATTTTTCATAAAAAAGCAACTCTAAAGAACAACAGGCAATAAAAAGCGTGACTTACAAGGTACAATTTAAAAAAACGATTTGATATCACGAAAATACACCTACTAATCAAAGTTTTCAGAACTACCATCTACTTCCGCGAACAATTTATGATCAAACTCTTTTTGTGGTCGAGGTCCACAGTGAATCAATAGGAGCAGACACGCAATCGACATTTTTGAAATACGTTGACTGCTTTAATAAAATGCCGGTTCACTATAAAAAAGGTTAAAAAGGTTTGGTTAATGTATTAAAATAATCACTAGAATACTGTTGTCAAACATGTTTTACAAATGTTTGATTGACATACTCATCATCTAGGTATCACCCAGCCAAAACTTCTGAACCTAGAATGATTAAATTTTTTCAGCGAATTGGGATTATGTTGTATAGTGCCCGCCACGTAAGATGAGACTTCGCAAGCGGTAGAAGAGGGGTGTTTGCGCAACTTTACAGTCACTCTCAAGAATAGTTATAAGTTTATTAAGGTGAGGCAACTAGGGAGCATTCGCTGTCGCCTTACCTCGCCCTGTCCCTTCACCTCTTTGCGTAATGGACCTATAAACACGTGGTGTGTGAAGTTTCTTCTTACATGGCGCACGTTATACCTATTGTGCTAACGACTACATGGGGCTAAAATTGTAATTGGAAGTTTTTATAAAAATTAGACATTTTGAAATTGAGTCCATAGAAATTATTAAAAATTTGTAATTATATAATATCTTTATCCGTTTTCGTACATCATCAACATTTTTAACATTTCATCGCCTAAGCGGTAAAATAGGGGATCAAACTATGTATGGGTATACGGTTATTTTCATAAATGAAACCATGACAGTGGCACCTTTAAATCAGCGAAACTTTTATATGCTTTTTTCAAACTGCCATCCCACCTGCTCTCCTACAGTTCACAGTGTTGATTTCTACCGAGAAAAATCCGGCAAGATACTCGATCCTTTTAAAATATATTTGTAATTTTGTAAATTTTATGAAATTTTGATTATGTTTTTACTACTTTTTTACTAATTTAGCTTATTACCTTATTACAATATCATATATCCTAGGATCCATAGACTTCGAGTTTTGTAATCTGTTTTATAAATTGCGCAATACCCTCTCCAAATAGACTAGTCTTTAGAAAGAGACAAAAATTATTTATCTGAGATCTCTTTTCTCTTTTCTGCAAAAAAAAGTAGAAAAAGACAACTACTCGCCGCACGTTCACGCAAGTCAAGTGTGTTATAAACTGTTAGATACATAGAAACCAACTTTAAACTATAATTCAGATTAGATTTTTGTACATAAGTAATTATTTTCACCTTTTTAGTCTATCGTTTTAAAGTTTTGTTTTTTGTTAAAAAGTTTTTATTCTAGACGAATTTTATTTTTCGTACACTAAAAACATACTCGTAACAAAATTTTATACAATCATCAACATAAAAAGCATTTCACCAGTTCCAAATTAACACCTATTTTTTTTTACCAAAAGTTAAAGTTTTAAATTTACGACATCAATAATCATTAAAAATTGCGGGTTCAATTATTATGTAGGTATATAATAAAGAGGGACACTACCGAAACATGGATCGCGGGTTCAACTATTATGTATATATAAGGGAAAGGGACTTTATTAAAGGTTCGCAGGGTCAGCTAGTTAAATATAAATGTTTCAAATCACAGAAAAAAATAGTACGATTTTTTTGGAATTTATCAACTTTCATTAAAAAAAAGGTGTATAAAAGTTGTTTTGCGTATATTTTAGACAAGTTATTTATATTTATATATAAAAATTAGTTTTTAAATTATTGCCAAAAATGTTCTGATAGTGTTTGACCCCACTCCCAGGGGGGCGCAAGATCTAAAAATAATTCACCGGTCTACTTCAAAATTGCCTTGTACATAAAATTAAAGTAGTTTTCTATTGCGTCAATATAATTTTAGAAATAAGAATTGATAGTTAACTCTTAGTTCTTATTTATGTTATATTTAAGATAGTGGATTTCTTAAAAAATAGTTATTTTCTAAATATCAAGTGATTTACCTAGGAAATAAATTAATAATACGCTTTTATTTGATGTCCCCGATGCTATTTACCAGTTAAAACGTGAAGGTTTCTAAGTTTTCTTGGTTTTTTTTGCGACAGATTTTCGGTCTTAAATGTTCAATTTTAATTACGTCCGTGAATCAATTTTAATTACGTTAGTAAAAAACGTGCCGAAAAATTGTGCTACATACGTGTCAACGTAAATCTAAGTAGCCAACGATGCCCACTAACAACAAAAACTTAATTTTTTTTTTAATTTTTATGTTCATTCAAACTTTTATGAATGTCATCGTGTTTCATTTTGTGATATTTCTTTATCCAAGCTAATTTTAAAATTTCTTTAGGATATTCGTATTCAGTGACCACAAATTGATGTAAAAACGCATTATTTATTAAAAAAAAACATACAAATGGTTAAATTTTGTAGACCATTGATAATTTAAAATTTTAAACTATACAGGAACAATAAGATCAAGACCAAATTTAACAATTTTCACCTAGTATTCCACAATATAACTACCGTCCACATACCATCATCCCCTTTTCCCCGTATTTCAGGTTCTGATCAGGCAATCCTAGCTGTCCTTTATTAAAAATTTCATCCTTCCAGAAATACCATATACATATAGCTTCATGTCTAGAAGTTGATCTGACATCATAAAAAAATATTCACAAATACAAGATGTAGTTACATAGGTATCGCCCTGCGAAAGGCTCCACATGACGCCGACCAGCCTTACGGATGAATACATTTAAATAGTAAACGCGACAGTCTTGGAGATTTAGTGCGGTGTAATGTAACCGGCTACATAAGCTCCATTACTCACGGACATAATTCGTTCTCAGCTATAAATACCGCGTAGCGACGTAGTTTAGAGCCGTGTCGGCCGTTACTCGGTGGATACAAAAGGGTTTGTTAGGAGAATTATGAAAAACTACCTCGGTATTTGCCCACGCGCTTGGATAGGCTCTGGGCTGTGTATTCACCTAGTATTTATGTTTATGTCTTCAAATAAGGATGAATGGTTATGTTTTCGGCTATAAACCAAAATTTTATTTTAAGGAAAGAATTGTCTATACAATTGTAACAAAAAAATAATAATAATGCAAGAGATGATCTCAAAAAAAATATTAACCTTTCATACTAAGTTCAGTCAGCTGATCGGCACTTTGTATACGTATTTTCGAGCTTTCGACCCATGTTCATTAGGTAAAGTTGTTCAGTACAAGGAAGGAAGAACTATCTCCTGCATAATTATTTGATCCTTTTGTTAAACACTGTCTATGGTATCTACATATATACAATTTTGATCTCTGTTGAGTGATTCGTCACTCACAGGTGGATATAAGCGGAATAGAAAAAAAAAATCTGTACGCGGACAAAGTCGCACGGCACCAGCAAGGTATTTCATATCATATTCATTCAAATTCATACACCTTAGGTCATTAATTTTAATACGATAATGAGTTTATTCACAGGTGCGAATAACAACATAAGACTGTGAAAAATTATGTATAATATTCATTTCAAAAGCAATTTCTCACACACTTTATTACAAGCAGTATCAACATTGCTGACACGGCGAACGTCCAAGCGTTCCTTCATAAATTTAGAGGCCAGGTGTAACTCACAAATTAATTCTTTCTCGTATCGTTTTAGCATAGAAGACACAACTAATAATCCAATGTAAAATATTATCTTGGATGCTTCCCAATAATTTAGAGTCAACAACCAAACTACCGCTCAAGGTTTTGGCATACCACATTCTAAGTCAATTACACTAAAATAACTAGAGGCATCTTATAAGTTATAACAAACTAAAGGGCAAAGGTTCACCAGCTTGATCTGATTTTGATATCTACAGTGTACGTTCACGTCGTGTTGACCTCTTTGCAGTTTAATAGGAATGTTCATAAATGTTGCCTCCACTTCCTTTTAAAGTTAGTTTCAATTTATGCTTGCCTTGTAGAAATAAATTTAATGCATGCAAATTTATTGAATTGAAATATATTGTAACTTAAAATAGAAGGCATGTAATGGGCTATAATTAAAAAACTTTTACTATAAAAAAAACTAAAGGGGAATTAGTCAAGTTCTTTGAAATCAGCCGTGGAATTTTTTCGTTTCTGTAATTAATAATATTTATAAAGTATATGGTATTTTGTTATACACTATAACGGGTAGGGACAAGCCTTCTTTATTTTTTGGAATTTGTTTAAAGTCTGTCTGGCCTGTACTTTCAGAGCTATAAGCCGTTTAAGCGGAATAAGAAATGTCGTTGTACCGATTTAAGACTCTTCTTGCAAGGCCTATTCCCTTCGATGATCTCAGAGAACAAGTCTTAAGTATCTTGTTATTACAAAGTCTTTAACTTAACGTAGCGTAAGGTGATATGCCACATCTTTCTGTATCTCTTTTAGTTTTAAAGATATAATGTCCTGCCCAACAAAATTCACGCCAAAAACCATTAACTAAACGCGTCAACTTGAAAATCTTCGCTTTTTGTTTTTGTCGGTTGATGAACTATTTATAATAAAAATATATAGTAATATGACAACATTACTATATTGTTTCTGTAGCTTGCTATTAACTTTTTATAATAAATGATTTATTAGAACATGCCACTTTTGCAACCATAACAAATATATAGAATTATTATAAATATAAAAAAAAACGGCCAAGTGCGAATCGGACTCGCACACGAAGGGTTCCGTACCATTATCTATAAAAACGGCAAAAAATCACAATTATTGTATGGGAGCCCCCTTAAATATTTGTTTGATTTTAATTTAATCAATGCCGTTTACCGTTATCAATATCAAGCAAAATCGAGCAAAAAAATCACGTTTGTTGTATGGGAGCCCCATCAAATATTTATTTTATTCTATTTACAATACATCTTTTGTGAAAATTTCAGCTGTGCAGCTATCTCGGTTCATGAGCCTGGTGACAGATGGACGGACGGACGGACAGCAAAGTCTTAGTACTAGGGTTCCACTAATTATCCTTTGGGTACGGAACCCTAAAACGAAAGAAACATAAATAGCAAAGTAATTTTTTTACGACCCTAAACACATACATACAATGTGTGTATGTAGGTATCTACTGTATTTCCACGTGTTTTACATTCGCTGCACAGTCTATCCAATGATCCGTTTGTAATTAATGTCGAGGCAGTTCTTTGATCTGGGAACAGCTAATCATGACGCAGACTCATTTATAGACGACCAAGAACATAGACATATCTGCGAGTGGTTCACGAGTACAACGTGCTTTCATGTGTAAGCACAAGGCATAAGCGTTGGCGGTATCGGTAGTGACAATTTAACTTACAGTTTTTATAGTTGCAAATGTTTTCGAAATACAAAAAATGGACATTTTGTTCCTAACCTCACGGGATGGTTTCAGGGAAATGTATTTATAATAAAACTTTTTTAAATTAAAACAGTGTATGCTATGTTATTACCTAGTGTAAGGTTATATTGTATTTTAATATGAAGTTGAAAAAAAATAATATCCTATCATTCCGAATCGGTGATATTTTTTTAATTAAAAATTAAACTGACGATTGTGACGTCCTGTTTAAAAGTCTATTTGAAAAAAATATTTGAGTTTGAGTTTGTGTGTTAAATATCTTTTCCTAAGACCTAGGCTAAAGTTGTACCAATATTTTATAAACCAATTATTTAAAACCATATTAATCAGGCTAATAAAAGTAAATAGTAGATTGTATTACAAGGGAGAAATAGTATTTTACAGCGAGGGTGCTATATTGAATCTAGAACGTAGCGAAGGATTCTTGAGTAGAATCCCGAGCACAGCTAGGGTTTCTAAAGTAGAATCCTAAGCGTAGCGAGGGATTCGATATACGTTGCCAGACATAAGAACATTTTGTAACTGAGTGATACACTCTACTTTTTATCCCCGTTATGAGAATAAGAAATAAAATAGGTACAACTCATTAACATACTTGTTCGTTTCAGTCGAAGGACGTCCACTGCTAAACGCCGCCGAACGTCCTACATTTGTCTCGAGAACGGCCGGTCCTAAGCCGACCGCGCCCATTCGCTTCCTGTGGCTCGGACCAGATCTTCCGTGGTCGCCACTCAAGAACCTTTCTTTCCCATTGATTATCGGTTCGACGAGTGATGTTTTATTTTCCGCCTTATGGTAAGCGGTCACCGTAGCCTATGGACGCTTGCAACACCAGGGGTATCACTCGCGCGTTGCTTACCCTTCAAAAATCTAATAACTTCTATCTTGAAGAACCCCATACTGTAGTCCTTAATGAAAACCTTAGCAGCTCATTTCTCAACCCCAGTTTTAGCGGGCGAAAGACCATTTCGGTTTTAAAGTGTGAGAATTACTTTCCTGCCGATGGCGAACGGTGCGATTGTAAATAGTAGCCGTGGGCATCATTTCGAACAATTCTTTAGAATACATCCGATTGTACAAGCGGTAGAACAGAAACAGGGAGGCAAAGTCTCTCCTCAGACTTAAAGGCTCAATACGGCAAGTGAGTTTGGAATTGTCGACAATTCTCACAACCCGTCGTTGAACCGAGTCAAGTAGTCCAAGCTGATATCCAAGTGCACTCGCCCGAGGTAGCAGCAGTACTCCATATGGGGCCCGACGTGAAATATTGCTTCGCTCTGTTGAGTACACCAAGTTTTAAGGACGCCAGTTTCACCTTATCTTGCAAATGATCTCGGAACTGAATATCGCTGGAGATGTCAACACCAAGGATCCCAATGCTCTTTGAGATGGAGAGGGGAGTGTTCTGAAATTGTGGGAACAAAGTTAATGGCGTTTTCTTAGCGGTGAACGCGCAGACTTGTGTCTTTGTAGGGTTAAAGCGGACCAAGTTGTCCCTTCCCCAGTCAGAGACCTTGGACGGAGTGGTCTCGATTTGAGAAGTTTTCTCCACAACGGAACAAGGGATGTTTTCATGACCCGTGTAATAAGCGACTCCAGTACTGTCATCTGCAATGCATCTGTTGTTTATGTCCAACATTTCATTGATATGCAGCAGAAACAGCGTAGGAGACAGCACAGAGCCTTGTAAGGCACCACTTTAATGTCCATGCTATCAGAGCAACTACCGTCCACTACGGCTCGCATTCGTCTGCCAGACAAAAAGCTAGCTACCTATTTGCACAAACCCTCGGACACTCCGTAAGATGACAACTTCGATAGAAGACCCCGGTGCCAGACACGATCGAACGCCTTCGTTATGTCCAGGCTGCATGCCAATACCTCCCCCTGACTCTTAATGGCTAGTACCCATCGGTGTGTGAGATACAATAGAAGGAACACTATACAATCCTTGGCCACACCTGTGTATAACTAGACTATATGATAAACACGATCGTTAAGTTATTCTGTATTTGCGGGCCGTGGCAGTAGAGTACTATACCTATAAGAACTCAATTAAATCTTATCTGCCCAGTGTTAAAAAAAAACAGAAAACTTTGCTCCTGCTTAACGACGAACCAGTCAACATTTTTCGAATATAGATAGATGCGATCAAGACCATCTCGCTGGGATCTAAGCTTTCACTATTTTTTTTTTTTCTTTATACCACTAAGGTGGCAAACAAGCTTACGGCCCGCCTGATGGTAAGCGGTCACCGTAGCCTATGGACGCTTGCAACACCAGGGGTATCACTTGCGCGTTGCCGACTCTTCAGAAATCTAATAACTTCTTTCTTGAAGAACTCCATACTGTAGTCCTTGCAGAATACCTTGGCAGGGAGCTCATTCCACAACTTAAGCGTTCGCGGGAGGAAGTTTCTCTGAAACCGCACTGTACGCGACCATTTAGGTTCTAAAGTGTGAGAATGGATTCCCTGCCGATGGCGAGCGGTGCGATGGTAGAAAGTAGCCGTGGGCATCATTTCGAACAATTCCTCAGAACACAACCCATTGTACAAGCGGTAGAACACACACAGTGAGGCAAAGTCTCTCCTTAGACTTAAGGGCTCGATACCGCAAGTGAGTTTGGAATCGTCGACAATTCTCACAGCCCGTCGTTGAACCGAGTCAAAAGGGCCAAGCTGGTATCCGGGTGCACCTGCCCAGAGATGGCAGCAGTACTCCATATGGGGCCGAACTTGCGACTTGTAAAGTAACAACCTTTGCCCCGACGTGAAGCACTGCTTCGCTCTGTTGAGTACACCAAGTTTTTTGGACGCCAGCTTCACCTTATCTGATAAATGATCTCGGAACTGAACATCGCTGGAGATGTCGACACCAAGGATCCCAATGCTCTTGGAGATGGAGAGGGGAGTGTTCTGGAATTGTGGGACTACAGTGAATGGAGTTTTCTTAGCGGTGAACGCGCACACTTGTGTCTTTGTAGGGTTGAATCGGACCAAGTTTACCCGTCCCCAGTCAGAGACCTGGGACAGTGTGGTCTCGATTTGAGACACAAGTTCTCCGCGGTTTTCCTCCACAACGGAACGAGGGATGTTTGCACGACCCGTGTAAAAAGCGTCTCCAGTACTGTCATCTGCATAGCAATGTATGTTGTTCATGTCCAACATGTCATTGATATGCAGTAGAAACAGCGTAGGAGACAGCACAGAGCCTTGCGGGACACCAGCATTAATGTCCATGCTATCAGAGCAACTACCGTCAACTACGGCTCGTATGCGTCTGCCGGACAAAAAGCTAGCCACCCATTTGCACAAACCCTCGGGCACTCCGTAAGATGGCAACTTCGATAGAAGACCGCGGTGCCAGACCCGATCGAACGCCTTCGCTATGTCCAGGCTACATGCCAGTGCCTCCCCCTGACTCTCAATGGCTAGTGCCCATCGGTGTGTGAGATACACTAGAAGGTCACCAGTCGAGCGACCGTGGCGAAAGCCATATTGGCGGTCGCTGAGCAGGTCATGTTTTTCTAGGTATCTCAAAAGCTGTGTGTTGATCACACGCTCCATCACCTTAGAGAGGAGAGAGGTAATAGCGATAGGCCTGTAATTCGATGGATCTGATCTATCGCCCTTTTTGGGCACCGGGTGCACATTCGCAGTCTTCCATGAAGACGGAAATTGCCTAGTGTGGTAGGAAAGCGCGAAGAGGCGCGTGAGTACAGGACATAACTCAGGAGCACACTGCTTAAGCACCACTGCTGGTATACCGTCTGGCCCACTCGACTTATGAACGTCTAGAGAGAGCAACGCCCGCCTGACCTCCCGCTGCGTTATGGAGATTTCCGGCATGGTCTTACCGCACCACGGTATAGTAGGTGGTACAGCGCCTTCATCGTTCATATTCGAGTTCGAGGCAAAGAGACTGCCCAGTAGATCGGCTTTCTCTTTAGCACTATGGGCCAAGTCACCATCGGTCTTTCGCAGTGGTGGTAACGACGACTGGCAGAAGTTCCCTTCGGCAGCTTTGGCAAGCGACCAGAAAGCACGACTCCCAGAAGGATAGCTCGCAAGTCGCCCACCTATTTTGCCGATGAATTGGAATTTTGCTCTGGCAGTTGCTTTCTTACTGAACCTCGAGGCAGCATTTAATTTGCGTTTTAACTCAGAAATATTCGGATCCTTATTAAAACGAGCCGTGGTCCAAGCCTCATATGCATTTTGCTTAAGAATTTTAGCTTTTCTGCAAGACCTATTAAACCACGGTCGTTTTTTGACGCCGGCAGCTACTCGCGGGTTAGGAATATAGCATTCCATACCAGCAAGGATTGTCTCAGTGACTGCGGCTGCGCAGACGTCAGGATCTTCTGAGTTAAAGCAGATCTGCCTCCACGGGTACGATGCGTAAAATTCTCGCAATCCATCCCAGTCTGCCGACTTATAGTGCCACACACGACGCCAATTAGTTGGCCCAGAAGGATCAGGTTGTGTGCATGACACTTGAGTCCGAACGAGACAGTGGTCCGAGGAGCCAAGAGGCGCATCCACTGAGACGGAGTATCCGTCCGGACGAGTAGTCAGCAGAAGGTCCAGTAAGGAGCTCGTATGTTCCTCTATATCTGGTATTCTCGTTGGAGAAAGTACCAGCTGAGAGAATCCATAGGTCAGAGCAAATTCGTGAGCAGATATCCCAGCATAGTTATTGGTTCGAGAACTGAGCCACTCGCGATGGTGGGCGTTAAAGTCTCCCAAAATAACTAGTTCTGCTGTGGGATATTGCTCTAGAACTTTGTCAGTCGTCAAACTCAGGTGCGTGAAGAGTCGAGTTACGTCCGTGTCACCGCTATGAGACCTGTATAGGCACGCATAGATACGAGTGTGGCCGCCGTAATCTACGCGCACCCACAATATCGACAGGTCCCTGTCTTCAAGGCTATGAAGGCGGCGACAGCAGATATCCTCCCGGACGAACATACATACACCGGCACGACTCACGAAATTGTGCTCAAGTTTGTAACCGGGATAATGAAGGTATGATGTATCGGCCGGGCAGGATATCTGCGTCTCCGTTAGAAAAAGAATGGTCGGCTGCGCAGTCTCCAAATGGAGGTGGACTGCGTTAAGATTTGCGTGAATACCCCTAATGTTGCAAAAGTCCACATTAAATGTGGATGGAGCGGCCGCTGAATAAACTCTTTTTCTTTTATTTCTTGCCATATTTTTTATTTTTTGAAAGTGTTATTTAGATTAAAGATGAGGATTCACTGCACTGACAGCTTAGAGGACAAAAGGTGCGGTACTAGAACTGCCAAAGCTCGCCACAGATGATACGGTTGCTGGCACGGCGGGCGGAAGGGCCCCTGATCCCCCTCTGTTGTAGTAGCCGGGTCCACTCCGGTCTCCTTCTCCGGCACGACTACCACTTCAGATACTTTACACAGGCTGGCGAATCAGCCTCCCAGGGCGGAGATTAAGTGATCCCTGGGTTCGGGATCCCGTTCAACCTGCGGGCGGCCAGCGGTCAGCCGTTTCATCAGGTCTCCCTGACCGCCGAACCAGCACGCCGCGTCTACGCCGAGCATGACAGCAACAAGTACCGCCGGTCCTCCGCTGTCCGCGCAGCGAATCCTCAAAGAGCTCTGGCAACCTTACTCACCGCCAGGAACACAACACTACTCAATGTTAGTGTTATTGTGGCCGCGGTTTTCTGTAAGGTGGAGGTACTTCCCCAGTTCGGGCCGCTCATTCGATTAATAAATAGGATCTTACGAGAAAAACTTTAATCTGTATGGTCATTTGAATTTATGTTATTTTGTTATAACAACCATACAAATATTCTATTCCAATTGTAAGTACTTGTAAACGTCTAAGAAGAACGAGAAGAAATTTTTATTATATGATATTATATGAATTGGGAAGAAGAATGTAAAAATTCTTTCCAATTCAGTGTTCTTGTAACTTGTATCACTGTGCGTGGTACACACGAAACTTTCAGAATTTATTTCAGCACGTGTCTCACATTTATTTTCTAACTCTATCCTGCAAACTACTCTTAGGAACATCTCACACAGTCAAAGTATTTTAATATGTCTTGCGATATTAGAAACAAAGTAGATATATGGCAAAAGCTATCTTGTAAGCTGTTGGTACCTAAATAAATAAATATTACTTAGTTTATTGTGCATTTACACGGAAAGTATAATTTGAACTAAAATGTAAAATTCTGTATGTCCGTGTTTGTGTGTGTGTGGCTTATTTACACTTTTGGCACTTTATACGTTGAAAACTGAAAGTTAAACAGCAAAGTATTAAATTAGTATTAAATATTCAATTCATATAAAAATTATTCAATTTATATAAAAATTAGTATTTAATATTCACGTTAAACTTAGTTCTTCTGTCTTGTCTTGCTCACCCGATGTGGTGTATGACTATTGTCAAATTCTTTTATAAATATCATTCAATTATCATGAAATTAAAGCAAGGAAAAAACAAAGACTAACTTCGGAGAAAAAGGCTGCGAACTGGGAAATCCACACGGGTCATTTGCGACTAAACATCTATAAAGAGAAGTCGCTGCTATCGAGTGGCGAAGGAAGTTCTGAAAACAAATCAGGGGTTGTATTAAAATTCATAAAGCAAACCCCTGATAGCTAAAGTCCAAAATATATTTTAGGTTCTGCATCCAAAAAGTTCCAACTAAGTACTGTTACAAAGCCTACACTATCTTTACGTCTGCCTGTCTGTCTAAATTTCTAACTTTTAAAGGGCTCTTTCTTTAAGACCAAATAATGTTTTACAGCCACGTTTTTAATATTTTTGCTTTATAGTGCGTTATAGTGTGAGCTCTATAGTAAAACAACAAATAATTATAACCGGTCAAGTGCGAGTCCGGCTCTTTTTAAAAATACGTTTTATTGCTTATTATTAATATATACTTATACATACATTTCCGCAGTCAAGCGGCCGTGACTCAGACACAGCCCAATCCCCCATTTTTTATTTAAAAAATAAAACTGTTACAACTTACTTTTTTGTAATGACAACGCGTTTTAAGTTGTTAAGTGTTTGAATGACAAATATTACGTCAGATTTCTCATATATTTCAGAGATTTTCAACACATAGATATAGTTATAATTACTTGTTATTTCATATAGGATTCTTAGTAGTACGCGACCATTTCGGTTCTAAAGAGTGAGAGTGAATTCCCTCCCGATGGCGAGCGGTACGATGGTAGAAAGAAGTAATGAGCATAATTTCAAACAATACTCAGAAAATACCCCATTGTACAAGCGGTAGAACACACACAGGGAGGCAAAGTCTCTCCTCAGACTTAAGGTCTTAATACTGCAAATGAGTTTGGGATCGTCGAGAATGCTCAGAGCCGGCGTTGAACCGAGTCAAAAGGACCCAGCGGGTATCCGGGTGCACCCACCCACAGATGGCAGCAGTATTTCATATGGGACCAAACTTGTAAAGCAGCAACCTTTGCCCCGACGTGAAGTACTGCTTCGTTTTGTTGAGTACACCAAGTTTTTTGGACACCAGCTTTCCCTTGCCTTGCATATGATCTTGGAACTGAACATCACTGGAGATATCAAAACCAAGGATTCTAATGCTCTTGGAGATGGAGAGGGGAATGTTCTGGAATTGTGTGTAAGCAGTGAACGTGTAGACTTTGTGGGGTTGAATCTGACCAAGTTTTCCCGTCTCCAGTAATAGACCTTGGACAGAGTAGTCTCGATTTAAGACACAAGTTCTCCATGCTTTTCCTCCGCAACGGAACGAAGGATGCTTGCACGACCCATGTAATAAGCGTCTCTACTACTGTCATCTGCTTAGAAGTGTATGTTGTTGATGTCCAAAATGTCATTGATATGCAGTAGAAACAGCGTAGGAGCCAGCACAGACTCTTGCGGGACACCAGAATTAATGTCCATGCTATCAGAGCGACTACTGAGCCACTCACAATAGTGGGCGACAAAGTCTCCCAAAATTACTAGTTGTGTTGTGGGATATTGCTCTAGAACTCTGTCAGTCGTCAAACTCATGTGCGTGAAGAGTCGAGCTACGTCTGTGTCACCGCTATGAGACTGTATAGGAACGCATAGATACGAGTGTGGCTGCCGTGATCTACGCGCACCCACAATATCGAAAGAGCCCTGTCATCAAGGCTTTGCAGGCGGTGACAGCAGATATCCTCCCGGACGAGCATACATACACCACCACAACTCATAAAATTGTGTTCGAGTTTGTTGCTGGGATAATGTAGGTATGATGTTTTGGCCGGGCAGGATATCTGCGTATCCGTTAGAAAAAGAATGTTCGGCTGCGTAGTCTTAAGATGGTGTAGGACTGCGTTAGGATTTGCGTTAATACCCCTGATGTAATTATTTTTCCTGGGCATTTTTCAAATCTGCTTAGTACGTCTGAGTTTCTTTGATTATTATCACATCACATCACATCCATCCATTATTGCTACATAACCTTATCTCAAACTCACTAGCATTTGTGGAACTTTTTTAAAATTATCTAATCTTCTCTATGTTAAATTCATTGTATCTATGATTAAAAAGTTATTGTAAATTCTAAGCTAGTACAAAACCATACCGTGTATTTTTATATACATCACTATCTATGACCCCTGGAGCTGTCACCTACGAGACAGATAATACCAAAAATATACATTTAACCGCATATAATATCTATAGAAAAATTATATATAGTTTATCTTTTATCATCTGCGTTTGCTGAGCGATATTGACAGACTCTGTATCACTTTTTGCAAATAAATACGGGTTGAGTCATTAATAAACCGAGCGGGCGTGACAATTGTTACTTTTTATTATTACCCACGTTAAATAAGAAGGTTCTGTTTATTTTTAACTGCACGGGTGTATCACTAATTTTACTATACGGGGTGTAAGTGACAACGTGGGTGAAAATTGATACCATAGACACAGTACAAACTAAGCCTTCTAAAACTTTGCTTTGTAATTTTGCGTCGGATTCTATATTTTATATTAGAGTTTTTTTTTTGAAGTGAAAACTTCTTTAGCGGCGTTGTGCACTTTTTTTGGTATGGGTAAAAAATGATAAACTCGCGTCAGGTCACGTGTCCTAATCGTGGAAATTCGTAAGACGGAAACCGTAATGCCACGCCTATTATAATTTTTATTTTTAGTATTCGCGATTATGAGTAGTACAGGGAGGTTGGATATGGAATTTTAATTCTATGACAGATTGCGATGTCAAATATACTACGTCAAAAAAGTAAATAAACAAACATTATTATTTCTTGACAATGTCAAAGACATGTCTTGTGACATATTTGAGTGTTAAGCGCGAATCGTGTGTAAACGTTTTCACTTCTGCCGGCACTCCCGGAGTGCAACTCGTTTTTTTTTTACTCAAAACTATTGCAATGCATGATGTATATATACACTTCTTATAATTTGACTTAAATAGAAAAAAAATATAAACCTCCGTAGCCGCGACGCTGTATATTTTATGACCCACGTACAAGTCATGGCCTAACTGGTCAACTGATATAAAAAATAGCCATTTTTGTATCTACCATACGGTATATTCTACGCTTATCCCCTTTGATCTAGCCTTGATGATATATGGTAGCTTTGGAGGTGAGAAAATTCTTAACTTGGTCAAGGCATTTTAAAAACAGTCTCTTGGATTTGAAATTAAAGTTCATTTATCATTGTTTGAATATAAAAAGACCCTGCTACACGATTAGGTTCAAGTTTCTAGATGTAAAAACATTGGTAATGATGAGATAAACATAATAACTGTCTTTAAAAATTACTAGTTAAAGTAGCAAAAAGTTTAGCTTACTCAGCGACTAACCGTCATAAAATTAAAATTAAATTCTATTTCACACAATAATTTTTTCATTTTGTGAAAGTCCAGTAGTATAAGGTCTATAGGACAGATTACAGAACTTGATTTGTAGACCATGGTTTATCCAGTCTATTAGGTATGGCACACCCCATGTAAGAGATAAGTTTTACCTCTCGAGATCCGTGTAACTAGATAGTAGGTACAATCGTTTTACACTGGAATTCAAGGTTTTTGTTTCCGAAACACCGTGTCATTCCGTTACCAGGAGTCTAAGTCTAAAATATCCTTTCCATATATATAAAATCAAGTATTTAGTAACACAATGCAATCGCGTCGAGTCTGTAGCCAGCCTCTAAATCATTTTCTTGCAGGAATTGCCTTCCAGATAATCGTACCTAAACATGACCGATAGGTATCATTTTGCCAAGCTAGGTGTAGATAAAGATGTCTAATATTTTCTCGTTAGTAAGTGCTCAAAGCGTAACGTGATAACTTGCAATTTGTGTTTGTAAATATATCTTACGCTATGCAAATGTATATTAATCACAACTAGAGCGCACGCACAATCCAATGCCAAGCTCTACAGTCGCAGAAACCCTATTGGTGCAAAGTGATCTATTTGTGGCTTTCGAAGGGACCTATCCGTGTACAGGGCTGCCTCAGCTGATATTTTGTTATAAAATTAATCATTTTGGATCAATTTTTTATTTGCATTCCGTTTCTACAGTATTTGATTGTATTACCTTACCTTCTTTTAATATAAGTATTTCTCCATGTTAAATACTAAGCTTCTTGTGTTTAATTGTGATAAAGAAAATTTTAATGTCCTTTACATTGTGACTTCGGAATTTTATGTTATTAGTATAATTCAATATGAATACTAAAGTATCTACATTAATAATAAATAGTATTGTATATTACACCCAGCGCCATCTGGTCGCAAACTAAGCAAAGCTTGTACTTTGGATACAAGGCAACGAATACAAAGACTATATTTACTACACTACAAACAGTATATTTTGTTTCTAAACACATACATTAGTATACATAGAAAACACCAAGATTCGAGACAAACATAAATGTTCATTACGTAACTTTGCGGGAATCGAACCCACACGCTTAAGTTTGCAGCTAGCTTAGCATACCTAATACCTACTAGTGGTAAGTACATACATGATACTTATGCTAAGTTAAACTCAAGAACTGTTGCCGGATTTTTTTTATACCACAAAGGTGGCATACAACCTTGCGGTACGACTGATGGTAAACGGTCACCGTAGCAAATTAAATTAAGATACATCAAATAATTTAAAACTTTTTAGTAATTTCTTTTTAGAATATTAATTAAACAACTTTCAGGATAAACACATAGAATAACAAACACAATAACAAAAAAAACATTTTTTAGGTAGCGTATATTTTATACCAAGGACTTAGATGTATGTGTGGCATAGAAAATAGTTGTATGTACCTTATAACAAAAGTTTGGTTGTAAGGCACTGTAGCTCTATTCTAATGTTTAAGATACTTAGTTTAATTAAAGTTCTCCCTGAAGCGCACTGCAATTACCCGGTTCGTGTAAATGCAAATAAGTTGGAAACACACCGTCTTGTTTATGCCGACCAATGCTGCCGGTTTCCAAATATGGCATCTGTGTTACACAGTGCCGTTTCCGTACACAAGAGAAAAGCGCCCTTTAAAAGGAGTGTGATGCTGTGAGAGGCTGTGTTCACAGGTTGAGAAACGAGATGAATTCGGCTCTTCGAAAACTTGTTGGTTGAAAGTTCCGTTTGAAGTTTTACACAACTTAAGAAATTTGGCATCTTCAGGATACTCGATTTTCATTTAAAATTTTAAGTACGTACCAAAGTTATATTTATAATAAAAAGTGAGCAGTCTAGAGATAGTAGGCAAATGTGATATGCTGACTCAAATTTTAATTTAATAATTAATTAACGTAATTAAAAACGTAATAGGAAACGATAACAGTAGACCGATACACTCAAGTAAAATGGCGAGCATGTACTGTTGAAGAGAAAAAAGCGCTGAGTATAGGTAGCTTCAAGTAGGATACAAGACAAAACTCTGGCGAATACAATGTGCCAAAAAACTGTTTTAACCACATACAGTTTCAAAAGTCTTCAGAAGTTTCAAAAAGGAAGGTCAGAATGTGTTGTTTTGTACGCAAATTCTCCAATTAGCAAATATAGGACAACCCTTTTCATTGGCCTTTTTATCATGCATCGTCTGTGTGTCACTGATTGAAAAGGCGTCCTCCGACTGTCGCCATTTATTTTTGTCCTTAGCTACTCTTGTCTATATGCCGCCTGCTATGGCTTTATGTCATCAACCCACCGTCTAAATGGTCTGCCTCGTTTTCTTTGCTTGTCACTTGTGTACCAGTTCATGACTAAATTTTGACCATTTTTCACTTCCTCTGATTGTATAGCCTGACCACTTCCACTTTTTTATTGTTTTTATGACATCCTTTGTTCTTGTTTGCCATTTTTATTCTATTGGACAGAGTTTTACATGTTTTGAGCTAATTTTTATGAATTTTTGTGAGCGCCCATGTTTGGCAACCATATTAGTAAGTACAGGCAGCAGCAGTTTTCAAAAAGCTTCCGTTTGATAGTTATCGGTTTCACTGTTTTTGATTTTTTCTCTCAAACTCCAATATGGTTTCCATTTCAATTTCTTTTGTGGTTAGATCTAAAGAAGAAATGATTTGAACTAGGTATATATATTCTTTAACATCTTCGATTAGGTTGTTAGTGGTTGGTTTTTCATGTTTGTGGTTCTTATATTTTTTTGGATGGATTTGTTACTATAATAGTTGTTTGGTCGCTTTTTAATGCCTCCAATTCTTTGTATAAGTAAATTTTTCAAGTACTTTTGATCTGTATGTCTGATGCTACTTTCTCATTTTTGTTTTAATATTGTTACTTATTTTGGCTATTTCTTCTCTCGTGGTTTTTGAATTCTTAGGTTCTTTTGATATTAGTTCTGCTCTGGAGTGTAAGAGTTCTTTAGTTTGATTTCTTATCAATTTTCCTAACCTAAGAAGGTTTGGTTCATTTATTTGAGTACAGAAGTTCTTGAAACTTGTCATACTTGATTTGTGTATCGTAATTAATTATGATTTCAATGATGTGTCCTAGTTTTTCTTTTAATATTTCGGTACTTTCCAATGCTACGTTACTCGTTTTTTTTTTACTATAAAGGGTCAGTTTTTCTTGTACGTATGAAGTAATAATTCAGCTCTAACCATTGTGTGGTTGCTGTTAAAAATTTTATCATTCATAACTCTATAATCTTGAAGCTTATTACTTTTTTAGAAACGAGAGTTTACGAGTTTTTTAGAAGGGTATTTGGTTGATTTTTTATAAAACTAGTTGGAGGGTAGTAATCTTTTTTCCCCGCGGTGACTGGCCGCTTTACGATTTGGGTATTTTTACAAAAAGTTAGTTTATTCTTGTTCTGGTATTTTGGTTCCTGATGTCAATGCTTATTTCATGTTTTTTGGAATTTCCGATAGTGAAGCTGACCTTTCTTGTTCCACGTAGGAGAGTATGTTGGGTCTTATAATGTCTTTTCCTGGGAGTTTAGTGTTGGAAATGGAGGAGTTTGGTAAACCTGACTCTTCCTTTTTCCTAGGTTTTTGTCTTTATCTTTACTATTAATTTATCATGTTTTATGAATGCTGTGTTTTCTTTTTTCCTTTTTTCTTCGACTTGTTACTGAAGCTGCCTACTTTTTTCCAACACTTTTTTGGAAAGTCTTCTTTGATATATATTCCTTAAGGAAGTTTGGACTTGTTTTGTAGAATGATGGGCTTTTTACATAAAGTGATGATGAAAATTATGACGGGGCGATTTTAGTTGTTGTTCCGTTTTCTAATTCTGTATATATAGCTCATTTCGTCGCTCAAAGTGTGTTGCTCATTCATTTTTGGCGTTCTTTATACAATCCACAAGTTCGCCTTCGGTTTTACTCATTTGTTTAAATCCGAAAAATACCAGGTTGTTTTTCCTTTTATCGTTTTTCAAGAACTTCACATCCTGTTATAGTTCTGATATTTTTATTTTTTAGAGTAATATATTCTTCTATAATACATCTCAGTTTCTACTCCATTACATTTTTAGTTACTGAATTTGTTATGGGAAGGTAATCTTACCGGTATAAAAAGGTTAAACAAATTATTGCACATAACTATCGAGTTATTTGTGTTTGTAGTTTGCTCTTTGTGTAGTTTATGACCATTATTTTTAAGTTTATTTATAAAAAGTATAGCTGTGTTCTGAGTAACTGTTTGAAATTATTCCCATGTCTACTTTCTACCAGTGTACCGGTTGCCATCGGCAGGCGATTCGGCCTTACACCTCAGAATCTTACACTCACAGTGCGGTTTCAGTGTAACTTTAGTTCCCGCGCAAGCATAGGTTGTAGAATGAGCTTCGTGCCAAGATTTTCTCGAAGACAGTATTGGATGTTTCAATAATCAGTTTTTCGATATCGTGTAGGTATGCTTAAGAAATAATCGAGCGAGATCACTTAGCGTTTCCACCCTGCATATTGTAGAAACAAAAGAATTATTGAGTACAATGAAAATAATCGTATCTACTTACCGTTCCTTTAAAGTATTTATGTAAAGTTATACTTTTATATTTCATTCATTGATAGCCGAATCTGTTGAGTAAGAAAAATATATGTAGTTATGTTGTATCATAAATAACAACCGATTAGTTTTCTATTTACTATAGCTTATAAATATGTATTGCCCTTTGATAAGTGTAGGTACATTACTCTGACAAAGAGCCAAGAGTGTGATTAATACGAGAGTTCAAAGCCCTCAAGGCTGAGAGCAGTCCGATCAAAAAGCCGTACCGTAGCAACACGACTGCGCAATCCATAACACTTGAGATATTGCTTTAATGCTCCCTTTAAATTCATGGCCAGTTAGTTGCCAGCTTACTGGCATTTGTATAGTTGGATTTTTTTATGTTGATTTACGTATTGCTTCGTATTGGGTATTGGTTTAGTTGACTTTTACAGGTGTCTTCACGTTAAAATTGATTTATATAAACTTTTAATTTTTATTCTACGCCTGTCATTTCCTACTTCAGAACTTTAGCTGTTGCAATTTTAAATGAAAACATCCAATGATCAAGCAAATTGTTTAAAATCAAAACGGCTTTATAAATTTCTTTAGCAAGCTTTGAGTAAGTAGGAGTACTAGTAAAATTTAAGCGCAAGAGTTGTATACACAATTTACACAGAGCGAGGGAATGTAAGAAATAAATTAACTTTTTTCAATTTTTACTTGAACTTATTACTTCTGATTTTATTTATAATCAAAGTTTTAATTTGAATAAGAACTAAGCGTGTTTATAAATAATTTATAATAAATATTACAAACAAATTGATGAATGTATTGATTATCGTGCCACTAGCTTTTTCGAAGATCCTGTTCTGTTGACTTTTTTATTGATTTAGTGACGTTATTGGCAAATTTTATTATTTTAAAGTCATTTAGACATATGTGTAAAATAACTTACCTGCTATAAATATAATTTTTTTTGGACTTAATCAACTTATTTTTAAGTAGGTAAGTTAAACGGTATATTAAGTAGGTATGTATGTTTGTCTTGATGTTTGCACATAGAATTGTTTATTATTTTGCAGATAGCTTAAAACCAATATGCAGGATGTTAATTTTTAATTGTAGGTACTTATTAAAAATTATTTATCGTAGACTCAAATGACAACGAACTTACATTAATTTTGTCTTTATGCAAAACTCGTGGGTTGCAAAATGCTTTTTCACTCACTTTTTTTAAACATCTTTATGTAAGGGTTTATAAGGATTCCTTTTCTTCTTCCTCATAATGCGAAAGTTTCTTACTTTTTTGGGATTCCGCATCCTCATCCTCTTTCCCAAAAATTGAGTCAATAAATTGGGTAAATAAAATATAGTTACTTAATCGTTAGTTGAACGCACCTTTACATGTAACAGCGAGTACATGCCTATAGAGTTGCATACAACATCATATATCAATTGGCGCATCACGCAATAATGCCTTTAAGAAAAATATAGTACACAGCAGTTGTAAATTCTCGTGTTGAAACGCGCTGCACCTCGGCTGTGGAACGCATTAGTATGGCCGCTCCGTGTGACGTCAATTAACTCCACATCGTAAAGTTATACTGAGTAATTTGCAATACGTGATTTGTTAATATTTACAGGCTACTGCATATTATGAACGGCATTATCAGAAATTTTCGAAAATCTGTTTAATATTATGTATTATCAAACTTTTTTCCACATTTGGTTTAATTGTGACTTACCTCCCAAGTGACGTTGTTGGTTCAAAACAAAAACATTTTCAAGTGTGTCGTTATTATGCATTTATAAAACGGCTATAATTACAAATAGTGCATTGTGTAACAAGGGTATTAAGGAGCAAAATACTAACGAGACGCTATTCAGACGCCTCAACAGTACTATTTAATGGCTCTAGTTTGTAATTTCCCTGCCGCCCCGTGTAACACACACAATGTTTTTCATCACATTTGCGAATAAGTAAATAAAAATATAATGTTAATATCTAATTAAACTTACCGCCAAAGTTATATTCTAAAGAAATTATAAATTTTGGCTGAAATCAATACTTGTAATTGCTCGCTTGTAGTTTGTGCGTACTTCATATTTTAAACAGACAGCTTTTATATGTAATTTATAGAAAAACGCGTCATTACCGCCCAAGAGTTCTATGAACGCGCGCCTTGCCTTGAGAAAAGTTAAATTTCTAAAGAACAAGCCCGTAGGAGTAATTAAGGTCCTAGCACCCGCTTTGCCTGCAAGTATTAACATTGTTTACGAGTAAGAAACTTTTCAGAATATTCAATTAGTAATCGTCAATGATTGCATAATATTGCAAAGGTTTTCTTGATCGTTGCGTTTTCATCGATTATACGCGCGGACGTTTAAAATTTACAACTTGCTTGAATATTTTCAATTATTTGATCAGGCAACATTGATAAATCAAAGATGGCGATTGGCCAGCCAGTATTGCTTTGTAATTAGTTTATTTCGTTTCGAGCACGCCCTACAGTAATTATTTCATGAAGTTTAATTTGAATAAATAGTAACTTTTGAACTTCTTAACTGATTAAAGGCCGGCAGTTATTAACGACAGAAATATTGGTGATTTATTTTCTTTATCAACTTCGACAAATGTATTTGTATACTAAAAATAATATAATAGAGAAAGAAAGATTAATAAGTAGAATGAGCAGAGTAAATAATGAAGTGTATAAGAATGTAAGATTAAATAACAGTTGTAGGTACATATATGTATACATAGATGAATGACGCTATTTTGAAACAAAATCTTCAAGGTTTTATGTTCGCGCGCGTTCGTTTTGGAATTAAAAGTTCCCATGATTGATACTTTTCACAACACTTGCAAAATGAACGGTTGGCTTACACACACTACGATAAAACACACACACACACTACCATAAACAATGAATATGCATAGGCAGTTTGACAGATTAACACAAAAACCTCACGTCTAAAGGCCTACAGTTTCATTTTTCGGTGGCAAAAGTGACAAAAATAACAAAAATATCGTAGCGGCCGCACAACAGTTTGCTACAAATTATACTAAAATTTTGATTTTTTTAGACACCAATGCAAGAACGGATGACAGATGACAAAGTAAACGAAAATAATGATTCTACATCCCAAAACGAACGTGCCCTAAGTGTTTAGGAATAGATTACTACAGATTTAACTGTAGGCAAAAATATGAACAGTAAAGCTAAACTATAACTGTAACAGACAACTGCTGTGTATATATAAGTAGTTAGGTGTTTTCTTTCTCCATTTCTCCAGGCCATACTCAGCCCACTTTGGAAAAACTTACGTAGGTACACATTTTTATGTAGATTTACATTTTGTTTATTGTCTTACATACTAGAAATATCTTAGACAAGTTTAGTCTCGCCATTTGATCTAGTCAAACCAGTAATACCTGTCATTTTTACACCGTATTTCAGTCTGCAAGATAGGTAGTGGCGGCATCTAGCGATAGTACACGATAGGCGGGCGCTCGGTGACATTTTTACTGCCTTAGATATAGTCGCCGATAAATAACTTGATATTCGCTTCGGTGAGCGTTTTGTGGGCCCCTGGTTTATAGACTTTCGTAAGTTGTAGGATACGGGCAGGTGATCGAAGGTATTTCTATTGTTTCTAGTTGTTAAGACTATTTTTCATGTCAAAACAAATAAATACCGGCAGTTTGAATTAATAAAAGGAGAATTACGAGAAGTTAATGGTTTTAATTAGTTTCGAAGAAATGTAGTTTTGCTGTTTGCAAATACTGAGTTTTAACTGTAATGAATTTACTGAAATAATTGGTGCCATTGTCATCTTTTTGGGGTTCCATATCTCAAAAGGAAAATAGGAACCCTTATAGGATCACTGTGTTGTTCGTATGTCTGTCTGTCAAGACCCTGTTTCTCAGGAGCGCGTGAAGATATTAAGTTGAAATAAATGTTAAATATTAAAGTCTACGGTTCCTTGAAGCTGTAAAAAAAATAAGCTTCTAAGTCAACGCAATAAAAAAATACAGCGGAAATACGGCCATTTTTGTCGCTTATTTGAAATTAGCTTTTACGAAACCCTCGGTGCACGAGTCCGACTCGCGCTTGACCGGTTTTTTTCTTGTCACACACACACACATATAAAGTAATTTCTTTATTTAAAAAAAAAATTAATGTACTTGTGCGACTTTATTCGTTATCTTTTTCCTTTTCTGTGGTTCTTGGAAATATACTGTGTTATGCAACATTTTTGTACCTAATACTGTAGTCGAAAGGAAGTTAATTTAAATTTTTCATTTATATATAATATATATAAGTTCCGTTGAATTTTGGTCAAATAACGTAAAATTCTCCATATTTAAGGGCTCGCAAAGTCAAAATAAAGGTCTGAGACTAAAATATTTTATAGATATAATGAAAAGTCTGAAAAGTTCACTGTTTTGTCTCTTTCAAAAGGTTTCACGAGAATATTTTTATCAGCGGGGTACGATTTCTTACACTGTAACAGTGGATTCAATAATGTAACTATAATCAAAGGAACTTAGGTTAGAACGACTACATAGTTAATATTATCTGAAGAATGAAGCGATAAGGAGTATATAATCAAACGAACTTTAGTTAAGTAAAGTTTGATTATGATTATACTTTTTTGCTTAATTCCTTAGATATAATAGTCACTATGTAATCAGTGGGAAGTTGTCTAGTGGGTAAGATAAACCACATAGTTCATGTTATGTATATCTAAAGAATGAAGCGAATATACTTAATCATAATCGAACTTCACTTGGTAAGTTCGTTTATTTATATACTCTTTATCGCTTTATTCTTTAGCCTTTGCCAAGAAGCTAAGAAGTATAATTGACTTTTCGGTACAGAAATACGAGTAGCTGCAGAAACACTGAAGAAGTATGAATACTCACTTATGTCCTGATTTAGAGTTCCCACAGAAGTAGGTTTTTCTGTTTATAAACACAGCACATCTAGTAACATATATATAACAAGTAACTTCCTCTTCCAGCTCCCTTGCGCGTGCCCGTGACGTGCAGTAGAGTATCTACAAAGCGCCAAATGGCGTGGAAGTATCGTAACCTCTCCCTTCCAGATATTTCGTTCCTTTTCGCTGGCCACGCTCATTATTTGACATTCGAAATGTTCCTTTGTTGGTTAGTTGCTTTATTAACTTAGAGTAATCTATGGAAAGAGTGAAAGTGACAGAAGGTTTCTAGGTAGCTATCGTTAAGTTAAAGTAATATTACATATAACATATATATAATATCAAATGGATTAGTAATGTTTGTAGGTAAGGAAAGAGTGAAAGTGGGAATAAATAGTTATCGAATTTTGAAAGTTTTTAAATGGTACAATGTTGACAATTATAATTTTTTCTTTATGTAGTATTTCCTTTTATCAAGGATTGAAATAGAAGTAAAAAAGGCTGGCCCAATTAATTGCGAAGTCTCGATTACTCTAGACTCGGGAATTTGTGAGAAAAATATGGTACTTTCCAAAGTAGGTACTTGCATATATTTTACTACTGACATCACGAATCTGGCGAATACAGACAGTTAATAATAACTTCCTAGTTTTAAATTTATTTCATTCTAGTTCACATAATAGATATAAATATGTATTACCATGTTGTCAAATTTTAATTTAAATGAAATGCAGCATGATTAATTTGCTATAAACATAACAACTTTGTATCTATCTATACTTATACTTCAACTAGGGGTGAATACAGGGGGGGGGGGCATTGTGACAAAGCCGATAAAATAAAAGGCTCTGGGTTCTAGCACTTCTAGGCCTAGATCTAGAATTAAAGTTTAAAGATCTAGAAAATTAAATCGATCGGATTGTGGCCAAGCAATAAAGGGCCCGTCTTGTATCCGCTACTGACTTCAATGTCCCGATAACTGTATTAGTTTGTATGTGAATAGGTAATTTGCTGTGCAGATCAAATAGACGTAATTTTGTGTGCCCACTGAAAAAATTAAAATGGCAGAGCTTACTAACATACATACATATAGGTTATATGTATAGGTCCGCTAATCCGGTTAAAAAGGATAATTTAGCAAAATGTAAGATTATTCATATCTATATTTTAGTAATCGCAAACCAAATATCAACCTTTTAACCTCTAAATACATTAATTCAAATTATTCAGGTCAGGTCAAATAGACTTAAATCGTGTCTAAAATTGGTGTAAAAAAGTGCTCGTGATGGTTAAAGCAACACAACACATGCATCGCATGTAACTGTTCTTTCCAGAACTCTACTAAAATGAATAATAAATTCCTTAATATTTCTCTAATAAAAAATTACTGAATCGATGAGTATATAATTTTCACATCAACATAATTACACATTACATTATACCATGCTCTCTAAAAATAAACAAACACCCTCCTTGTGTTATAAATCATTCATTTCGCTTCCGATCGTCGACTCGGGTGATGTATCCGGTAATGTGGGATTCTCCCTAACGAATGTAACAGCCATGTTATGCTATGTTATAACATTTAAATTCACTCTATTGTCACGTAAATGTGAATAAAAATAGAAATAATATGTGACACGCGACTTTGCCAGCAAAATAAAATATTTAGTCTGGCAATATTATTTTTTCGGTTAAAATTTTTAGGACAATAAACAACTTTTTTTACTTACAATATTTAAAACCCTGGAAGTACTTTTAAGATATAAAACTATGGTTAAAAGGCAACAATATAGTTTTTTTAATTCTTAATTTACATTAAGGCGTAGTAACCTTAATTATTTTCTTATATAGGTATATACTGTCATAGAATAAGTCTTATGTTTAGGTATGAATAAATGTAAAACAACAGCATGAATATCAAAATAAAACGCTAAAATTTTAAAAGATTCCCTTTATAAAAAATGATGTTCAAAAATGTTTATATTTAAATTTAGCAGTAGCAGAAAAACAATAAAATAAAACAACATTTGACAATTTAAAAGTCTCAAAAGGCAAGTATATCAATAAGAATTTCATTTTAAGGGTTTCTTGTTTGAATATGGAACCTTAATAAGACCCTACAGATAGTTTTATACGCAAGATTGTTCAAGTATACAATTTAGTGATTATCTTTTCATATTAAATATTATTAATACACCTATTATTCTAATTCAATCACGGCTAAGGAGTTAAAAGTATTAAATAAATATCAACAATAATAAAATTTAAAAGAAAAATATCTTATGTGTTATTTCGATATTATTTCTACTTTCTCTTAATCTATTTATTTTTTACTCTTGCTACATTTAATCATATAATAAACAACTGTGACTTTTCTCTCACACTACTTTAAATTGTAATCGTCCTGTTACCCAGTGTAGCATGATTTTCCACAAATACTATTACCGTTAAAAAGAGAATTATTTATTTGTTAGTTTGAAGGGTCTATATAAAATGGTCATTCAAAAATAGCAAGAGTTACGCGGGCGTTGATTAAATTAAACAGTACGATTTATGTAGCTACCAATTTAGCGACAATGTAAAATGGTGAGTGTATAGGGGCGGGGTGTAATACATTGTTTATGGATATTGAAAATACAATGAAATGTTTATGTTTTGATGCGTTTTTGTTGGTGCTTGTGTTTTGTGAGAATTTAGGGCGATATAATTGTTTTAATTAAAATAGTCTTGTTTTCTTATCAAACTTTAACATACATTTAAAATTTATACAAATTTAACAATAAATATGTTGTAATGTAATAAATATCTACCTTCTTTATTCCTATTACAAAAGATACAAGAATGCTTAAATCGGGTATGTGCTCCCATCTTACAGCAGACGAGTGAACTACGAAGCCTCGAAGGCTTCTACGGCACTAAAGTGGTTCGAAACTTGAACTGTGGTTAAAAGTGTACGGGAAAACGGTTTGTGAAATTCGAAGCTTTTACTAAATTTAAATAACTAAACAAAGCTAATTTGTTTAGTAAATATTTTTTATGATATGTTGATCAGATAGGTAACACGTGTTTCAGTTATATGCTAAATAAGTAGTTGAATACCTGATGTCTAAAAAAACTTGCATTTTCTAATTAAGTAGGTACCTACCTATGACGTCGAAAAGTTTTTCATTAAACCCTTTATTACTTATAATAACAGTAGTTATTTTAGTCTTTAAAATTAAGTATGGCTATGTTGTTTAAAAATTAATTGGATTTCTTGTAGGTATATAACCATATAGTTAACTAACTAAAAAAAATTATGAAAATGATAAAACTTAAGAAATACGTATTACCAACATACTGAAGCACTTATATTATTTACCGACCTGCTTACGTAACTTAAAAAACGCGCAAAAAAATCACGTTTATTGTATGGGAGCCGCCTTAAATATTTATTTTATATTGATTTTTAGTATATGTTGTTATAGCGGCAACAGAAATACATCATCTGTGAAAATTTAAACTATCTTAACCATTATGGTTAATGAGATACAGCCTGGTGACAGACGGACGGACTTACGGACAGCGGAATCTTAATAATAGAGTCCCGTTTTTTACCCTTTAGGTACGGAACCTTAAAAACGAACCTAGATGTAATTTTATTTCATTTTTGAAACTTTAAGGTTCCTTGCCTATACAGAACGTCATATAATATAATTCCTGAAGGTAGATATAACTACAGTTGGTATACATGTATTCACCTAATCCTAATACCTTGTGTCCACCCCCCTCTACCATACCATCTAGGTAAGTGAGTGGTAGCTATGATAAGCCTAACCCCCGGGTCAGGGCGGCGACAGGTCCGTAGATAAGTTCCGATTTAATACGTTAAAAGGTGGCTTAATGTGACCATTCCCATTCGTTACGGGGGTCGTCCGTCCGTATTTCTTATTGTTAGCCTCTTCAATGATTATGTAACACTGGTACAATTTCCTTGATATCTTACTAATATGATGTCGAGGGCAACCTATTTTTACTCGTTTCTCCAAATTTTTTAAGTTTTCTAATTAAATACCTACATAATTATTTAGTTTTAAATAAGATTACTCGATATGGCTATAAGCAACATCTCCTTAGAAAGCTAACATACAATCAAAAATACATTATCTTTCTAGCTTTAGACACCTAAACTTCTAGCACCCACCCAAATGACAATTTATGTGTAAAAAAGAATTTAAAAAAAAATTACGATTTGTTCTTTTTCTAAGAGATGTATTTAAATCGGTTCATGCTACACTTAAATTCATTTCAATTGAATTTCGTCTAAAGATAATTTCTTATTCTGCATTACAAATGAAGCTTCTATTTGCAGTTGGGTAAATTAAAAAGGTCTTTAACATCTTAGTTTATCACATTCATGATAACAAGAGCTTGGACAAGGCAAACAACATACTGATAAAATAAATGGTGGTGACCGATAACTTTAGCCATGATAGGTACTTAAAAACAAGAAAATCTTGTATTTTTTTATTGGCTTCCATACACAGAAAACTTGAAATTTTTAATATTGTGATATGACAATTTAATACACAATAAAGGCTTACTAAATTAACAATCAGACGTAATAAATGAGTGATTTTAAGTCATTTATTTTTGCATTAACGATTATGTACGTAGGTGTTTTTAATAGGTATTGCGGAATAGCATAGGTACATTATATTTATATTTAAAAGATATATTTAACGGTGAAAAGTTGATACTTTATTTCTTATAATAAGTAAATGTCATAGACTTCCTTGAGTTCTGTAATCTGTCCTATGGACTGCGCAATAGATTCACGAAATTGGGCACACTTTAGAAAGAGACAAAGTTTAGCTGTGGTCTCTTTTCCCAATGACAAGACAGACAACACAGTTTCGCTTTTTTTTACATCTGGCTAGGAAATGCGTTGTCCAAAGTCTATTTTTTTATTCAAATCGTCGGAGTTAAGAAATACTATTTTTGAAACCATCTCATCCACTTTCCGGTTCACAATGTCGATTTCTAAAAATCCGGCAAGGAAATCGATAGTTACCTACTCTTTTTAATAAAAATCATTTAGTTAACAACATAACTAGTACATAATATCATAAAAAAAATACAAATAGGTACAGGTATATACATATATATAATTATCAATGTTAAAATAAAAAATTTTAGCAGTACAATTTTTCTCTTTTGTTCTTAGAAAACAAGATTCGCTTTGTTTACGGTAATGGGTCTCGAAAAGATTTTTATATTTTTGGTACTTGGGATCTGTTTCAACCACTGATGGACAATATTTTTTTTATTTAGTTTTTTCAAACCAATCACGAAGGTTATTTTATTAATTTTAAATTTTTAATTAGTTATTAAATGACATTAGATAAAAAAAAAATAGTGCTTTGTATTTAGTGTTCAGTATTGGTGATGCGGTAATAATATTTTTTTCATTTATTTTATTGATCACCAATATTAAGTACTCATACCTACATTATTTAAACACTTTCGAATATTTGTCACAAGGGAAGTGTTAGTTTAATTCCATATGAACACTAGTTTTTTTTTACTTTGGTATATAACGCTAAACTAATAAGTAAATTATTTAACAGTTTAAATAGTTAGCATAAATAATGAAAAAGTGATTGACTTTGTGTAAAAAAAATGTTCAGGATTTTTTTAAAGATAAAGTCAAAATTAATTTAATGATAAATATATATACCTAACCATGGATATTAGAATATCACAAGAAAAACCTTAGTTCAGTTATATCGAAGTACTTAAAATAGTACTTTGCTATTTTCATTTAACTATAGCTAAGTACTTAAAATAGTATAGAACTATTTAAAGAACTTTTATCCAAACTACCAGGCAGGGTCCACTTTAAGGTATCCCTATAACGGTTGCAATAAGTATTGGGAACCGATACGGCACATTTAGATGATATCTCGCTAGATTCACAATAAATATAAAAAAACATTAGTTTGGTGCCATTTAATACAATTTTTTATAAAATTGACGATTTGCGTGGTATACATACGCGTTTTTTAACAAAAAATGGGACTAAATATCAATACAGTACAAGGTTTTCAAATATGTTGACAGCCCCGTATATAAGGGACGTGTGGCAACCTTAGTTATAGATGTAGTAAATACTACCAGGCGACGCGTTCTAAGTACTTACTTTGACAGAAGACGCAATTTATAACATTTGGCTATGTAAATTAATTTCCTAATAATTACCTGTGACGCTTTAGTTTATTTAACTTACCGACGAAAAACAGTGATAAAACTTGTACTAGATATTCTTAACTGAAATAGTTTGAAAATTAACAAGCTTGATTGTTAGTTAACATAGATATAAGAATATCTGAGTTAGTTACTTTCAATTTTACAACCAAGCAGTTGTCTAATGGAGTGTCAAGTGGCGAAGTCACAACTATAGTAAGTTGTTGGCACTTCGAAATGGGTAATAAAATTTTTAACGTGTTTTAGTGATCGTAAAATGAAGTGTGATATAGTACGATAAAAATTGTATGTAAATCAAGGCAGTTCTTTTGTTTTATATATACTACATTATGTAGATATATGCGGTGGAAATTATTAGGATAGTGAGAATATTAGTTTTATCTTTCCACATAATTGATAGTACCTACTTAAAACGTTATATATAAATGTTTCTGTATTTTAATTTTTTTTTAAATAATAAAATAAAATATGCCCGTGTATAATAGTATATTTTGTATCGAGTACAAAATGACGCTTTTTTTACACGATGGAATAAGCTAAAAGCTAAAGCTTTTATTCCGATGGTAAGAAAAGCTATTGTGTACTCGGTACGAACGTACGTTCTACTACCTGAAATTCCAATATGGTATTAAATCAAAATAAGTAAGTTATAAGAATGAATATATAATGAATGAAGCGCGGCACGAAGTGGCCAGCATCATTCTCGCCGGTCTATCGGCCGCCCGGTGTGACATCATATTTTTCTTCTACGGCAGTGTTAAAAATATAACTGGCCATATAGAGTACGAAATGCAATTTCATACGGTTTGTCGAACTGACCTCGAAGTTATTTCGCACTGGGGTCTCAATAGTTCGATTTTAGAAACTGAGTATGTATGAAAGTTTGGAACATTTTATTGCAGGTAGTAGAAAAAATGTTTTAAGATGTCTCGCCCTGCCTGAAACCATAATTGTCTAGATATGTTTGTACATTTAAAGAACGCTGATGCATAATATAAACCGTCCATTTTTACCAAATAAAAAGTAATAAAATTACACTAAGATTTTTTTTTTAAATTTTACTGTGTTTTCAGCTATTCATAGCCTAGTTCTCTAAAATGGTTCCAACGATTTTGATACAGAAACGGTAGGTTATTTTTTTTTATACCACTAAGTTGGCGAACAAGCACACGGTCTGCCTGATGATAAGCGGTCACCGTGGCCTATGGACGCTTGCAACACCATAAGTATTACTCGCGCGTTGCCGACCCTTCAAAAATCCAATAACTTCCTTCTTGAAGAACCCCATATTGTAGTCCGTAGAGAAAACCTTGGCAGGGAGCTCATTCCATAACCGTATATATATATATATATATACGGTTGTGGAATGAGATATATTAACCTATATTTATATATATGTCTTTTTAAAAAATTATAAACAATGCAGCACTACTCCTATAGGTATACCGACCCGAAAGATAGCCTTTGCTCGTATTACCTAAAGAGTATTTTCCTACTCGAATATATCGTCGTGCCCAGGCCGTACCTATGTTATAGCGCTCCCTTCAACCATGCTAGAATAAAACCACTCATACAAATGTTAAGAATATAGTATACTACAAGCTTAATTAGTAATACATTAGCTTGACATTGATGAAGCAATCATTTCTAGCCATTATAATAAAATAAATATTCACCACTAGAAAGTAATCAAACGCCGTTATACTGACAATTTTATGTGTACTTAATGTTTTAAATGCTTTTTTGCGTTTGTTAAATAAAGGAAAGAGTTTTTTATTAAAACATGCTATTCAACATTTTAATAAAGTGCAAATTTCCCTTTCTAAATGAATGCTTGCTGTGTGAAACAAAGAGATATGATTTTAATTTCCATACAGTGCAGTTCTAACGACCCCTGCGGGATAATTATGGCGACGACAGTGTATTTTAAAATTAGCTATTATACATGAAAATGCTTTAAAAAGCAGGTTCACTGGAGCCTTGGTTACATGGAACAACCTTATTATAAACGGGTTAGTATTTATGGTAATTATAGTATAATAACCGATTTTTTTCCTTTGACTTTATTTACAAATATTGATGTTTTGAACACAAAACCTATTCAATCAAAACAAAATATCCATCTTTTTGCTATCTTCGTTACTCAGGGTTAGTGTAGCTTTCTATTGGTGAAAGAATCAGGGTTGGTTAAGAAGATGCAGAGATTGTCAACTACAAACAAAAATAAAATACCTCTTTATAGATAATTCTCGAAGTAATGACCTTCAGGGGTAATAAATAAATAAATAAATCAAAATAAATCAATCATCCTTACGAAGCTGACAAACCACTTTATTTATAAAATATAGTATAGCACGGACGCTAAGCTGGAAGAATTTCGTTTAATGACCGGTCACTATTTGTATCTGTTGCATAATTATTTGTCTTTGCGCATCGCATCTATGCGAGTGTCAAATAGTGACCGGTCATTGAACGAAATTCTTCCAGCTTAGCATCCGTGCTATAGATATTCATTAATCAAGCAAAATAAATTACATAGGTATATGTATAAAAATAAGAGAATAAATTTGCTAAAATTTTGGACTTTTAACCTGTTAAACAAAAAGTGTAGGCACCAATGCCTTTCTAAACAATAGTTTTGTACCTGCTCTCAACAATATGCATATTATGCAAAGTAACAGCGATAAATGCAATTGCTTTACCTGTTAACCACATATATCTTATACCAACCATCAGGTGAGTGTGTTTTGGAGATTCGTGCCGAGTCACAAATATACTTTATCTAACGTATATCAATTAGGTACCTACAAATTCCTACTAAATTTTAATGTCAATAACCTACGGACTTTAATGAATAAGTTAGTTGACCCATAGAGGAAATGGCTAAAATAAATATATATTGATAGTGGCGCCCAAATGAAGCATTTAGATAACGTATCGGTCTTATTTTAATCATTTATTGAAACCTAGATAGGTATATATCTGTTGTAATAATATGTAGGTAAGCGAAGATAGTTGAGCGACTCCAAAGTATGAATTAAGAGAATTTTAATAAAATAGCGTGAAGAAACATCAATTGTTAAACTACATCGGTGAAACATTATGATTCTTGAGTGTCTGTAGTAAAAAATGTGATCTATTTAGAGATAGATAGATCCTGATATATTCTACGGACAGAACTTTATTGAGCACTATTCACATAGTACATACAGAAAAAACATTATCATTTTTTATAAAGTCAATATATATTTATTTTTCGCTTTATATATATATTAGATGTAAGAGCAAAAAAATTATGGTTATATAGGCATGTATGTATTTATGGAAGATCACAAACCTAATTATATGAAATTTAGACAGAAGATTTCTTTAATGCATCCACATCCGTCACTTAAGTGATTATTTTTCTAAATTTAAAAGAAGAATTGAATTCATGTTAAAGTTGAAAATCGATTGAAAAAGGGAGTAAGATTGGTTGTGAAAGTTTACATAGCAATGCCTACGTTTTTGTGGTTAAAACATTTAAAATTGGTACTTAGACCTTCAGTTAAATTAAAAATCGTCTTTTAAGGCGACAAAAGTTTGTATGGGAGATATTGTCGCTTTTACCTTAGGTAACTCATATGTAATTATCCTGAGGCACTGTGTCTATTAACCTTTATGTGGCACGTGTAGAATTCAGTTTCTGTGTATAATAAGGAATTATGAATACTTAATAACGATAACATTATGATTAATAAATAATATATTCCTAAACCTTGTTAAGGTTTGGAAAAATGGTGTTGTATACTAAATGATCCATGTTACTTCTTAATTTTAGGCCAAGCGATCCAATAACCGGCGGGCGCGTGATATGGTGGTGTCACGATCTACTAACATTATGTTCTACCTAAAATATTTTAATTGAAAATGAATATTTTTCATTGTTTAAACTAGCACTTTAATGATTATTTATGTGTTTTATTTGTACTTGAACGTGTTTTCATTTAGAAAAGTATTTATTACCTTAATGAACTTCACGACACCACCGTCGCCGCTGATTTATGTCACTAAGTACTAAGTATTTGAAATAGTGACCCATTATGCCTCAATGGAACGTGCATAAACTTGCTTAATGAAAACTATAATTAAGTTTAACTGTAGTCAGCATTTACTTCAATTGTTAATTGATTACCTAACTGTTTTCTTAAAATAGTAAGATTTGTGGCTCGATTGTTAAAAAAAAATAGAAGTAGGCAACAAGTTTCCATTCCAACACATTTAACAATCCTAATTAGAAGCTCTAAAATCTAATAAAAGATAACTTAACAGCTTCAAAAGCCACATTCATAAGGAAAACTTTTGCCGATTAAAATTCCTCTAACGAGTGCAAACCATCTCCTTTAATAAATACAGACCCTTCTAATTTTCCTTAGAGAGATTTAAATGGCATAAATTTTGCACCCTGAAAAGAAACTCTCTGAAGAAGAGCTTGTACAATTTTACGATTGAGAATCTCATTCTGCCCTCGGCCAGCAAGTTGTCTCACTTTTAAATTAAATTTTCACTCCTAATTTGAAAGTATAAAGTCATTTCAGTAGGTTTCTGTTATTAAAAGTTTTAAATCATCCCGAAGTTTCTTTTTATGTAAGACTAGGGTGGAATTCGTGATTTTTTAATCAAAATGGTATCACTTCTTGTGATTTTTACGAGTGCGCCACTCGGCGTCATCATATTGTCATAAGACACTTGCGTATTCAATATTGCTTTCCTTTTGCAACTTCTGCTGCCATTTTGTGAAATATTTAATTTAGACATGGCGACAGTCTATAAGTATTTATATATATAAGGTACATTTGAAGCTAGTAAATTAGTAGTAGGTAATTTTTGAGATCTTACATCTTTCTTCGGCCTATAAATAAATACTAAGTTAGATATTTGTAAAGGATGTTTTTTATATCATTGGCTTAATTCTTTCGGTCATCGTTAAAGTAACTAGATATTCACAAGAATTAGTAAATATTTATTTGCATGATGTGCCCGGGCACATTTCGTAATATCACTGACCACCGCTTGAAAGATAAGTGATTTATTTTTTTATTATTTTTTGGACTTTAATTTATATTTATGTATACTTTTTTTTGATTTTGTCTTTAATGATGTGTCCATTCCATGTTACATAACATAAAGTCTAAGTTTTTAATATAAGTTTTTTTTATTTTATTTTTTTATACCACTAAGTTGGAAAACAAGCACACGGTCCGCATGATGGTAAGCGGTCACCGTGGCCTATGGACGCTTGGAACACCAGGGGTATCACTCGCGCGTTGCCCACCCTTCAAAAATCCAATTACTTCTTTCTTGAAGAACCCCATAATACCCCATAAGTTCTTTAATGACTACAATAAGGTTGATATTTTATCTTTGAAAGCAAAAGAGATCCATAAATGTTGATATTATGCTTTGAAAATATTAACATGAAATGCTCGAAATTCAAAATTAAATACAATTATATTTTTACTAAAGTCTTAAACAGTCTGCAAATCAAGATAATCTGTTTATTTTTTATAAAACAAAAAAGGGGTTCAATATCCATTTTAGACAGTAGTAAATCACGTCTCGTCACAAACAAAGATAATAAAATTTGTCTGTCGTCCTTGACACACAGACACTGTTCAGACGGAACTTTTATAGTCCATAAACATTTTACTAGCTCGACCTTGGGTAGGGTCTGTTCGGAGGTCGTTGCACTGCTCTTTATGGTGATGTTCTCGACTGACGGAGCTATGACGAGCGTGATGGGAGCTATGAATGAGCCACTTACCAGACACCCTAATTTTTTATCATGCTATGAATTCTTACGATGACTGATGCTGACTGATAAAGTGGCTCCTACCTATTTTTCAATAAGCTTAGAAATTGTCAAGTTGATATAAATTAGTTTTTTTTTAATTTTGAATATCCGTAAGCTTTGTTAATAATCAAAGTCCGTAAGTTCCTTAATTGACAGTAAACAAGCTTTGAGAGAGATTATGTTCTCCCTTATATTACCTATACCATACCATCATGAAAAATTTCGACAGATTTCTGGAAGGCTGTAGCAAACCAAAAATGAGATTGTAATTTAGCTCTAGATAAACTTAGACCCAATTTTTTTTCTTAATTATGATTTTATTATTTACATACAGACAAAATATTTTATATATCATCTTTTTACCCAGCCCATAAAAAATTAACTCGTAATATCAATATTACCTATATCTCTAGACCGAATGCCACTGTAAATAGATTCTGGAAAAAAATGTTTCAGCTCCAATAAAATCCTATTTATATTGAAGGCCTAATAATTTCTAAAATATTTTTACTTTTAAATACTCAATAGTTTGAAATCACAAATATTCGGTAGGCACACAGGTCATATATTTAAAAAATAACTGAGAACACAAAAATATTTTCTACCTGAGAAAAAACCTTCGCATCAAAACTATTACAGAGACACTTTGTTTGCATTCTTTATCACTTTCCAAGAAATTGCTAAAGGCATTGCGTAAAAATAACGGAATCTTTGAAAACAAAGGCTTTTTGTTTCATGAATAGAAGGGTTGTTTTTCTTTCGAAAGTTATAAAAGGGTTTGAGAAGCAATCGTCTCTTTTTCACCCTTTCTTTGTTTATTGTCCTTTGTTATTGAATATATTGCACAAAATGTTTTTTCTATATTTTTACATTGTTTGAGTTTGTTAGCGTATTCTGTATTTGGAGTATTTGGAAAAAATTTGGAGAAAAAATATTTTATTTCTATCCCTTGTCAGTTTGTTGCAACTCTTACAGTGAACAGGTGAATTTAGTTTTGGACAGAAG
The DNA here is from genome assembly GCA_946406115.1 of Apoda limacodes. Taxonomy (NCBI): domain Eukaryota; kingdom Metazoa; phylum Arthropoda; class Insecta; order Lepidoptera; family Limacodidae; genus Apoda; species Apoda limacodes. Next base: position 11,887,775 of record OX291554.1, read on the forward strand.
TTGATATATTGTGACTTCTAGATAATCAAGAAAAACCGTAATACCAACATAATAAGGAAATAATATATGTAAGTTCCTACTCTTCTTTTTTTAAACTTTAAACAAACAGAAAAGAGGATACCAACATCTAAATTTAAAAATCCAATCTTGTTGTGGAATCTGAGCCATGTCCCGACATTCTGCGTCCCTCCGGAGTATCTTTACTTATCCACAGCCAAGACATAAATCGCTTCGACCCATATAACTCTCGTCGAACATTAAAAGATAAACAACTTAATATAGGCACAACAATAAACAAGCCAGCCAGCGTCAAATAAGATCCGTGTATGCCATCATAATTTTATTCATCTGCGAGTGAATATCTAAAGGAATAATTCTAAAGGTCTTTTTAGAGGATTAAGGGGGCGATGTGGGGTTGAGAAAATTATATTCGCCTATAACAGTTATCATGTATCACCTGAGAGAGTCTTAATGCTCGTTCTCGCAATCTCGAGGGCGGTGGTATGAGACGCCGCGAGGGCAAATTACTTTTTCGAAGTATTTACATGTAAATAGAGTTTCCTGTTGCGTGCCCTAAATTGGACTTAGATCTTGTGGTATAATAATTTAAAATGAAATTCATGTACGTACCTAGGTACCTATAGCTACGATTTGAAAGGTACCTACTTCAGAAATATGAATTTTACCGAATCATTGCTATAAGAATAAATAATATAAATTTTAATCAAAGAAATCTTTTTAAATTACCTAGTAATAAAATAACTTTAAAGGCAGTAACTACGCATTAAAAATTGTATGTCTGTGTCCATAAGGTACTGTATTGGTCTACATCTTATAAATATAATTTGTAAATAAATATATATAATGTTTTTTTTTAAAAACCTAAAAAACTTCTTTAACTCTTAGTCGACTTTTAAGACAACTTTGGCTTAATTAAATGTATTATTTGTAATTAATTATATATGCTACAAAAACATTTATTTAAAGTGAAAAAAATGGTCTAATTATTTTAAATGGAACATGCTGTTTCTAGATAATTTGGTAGGTATGTAAATTAAACTCTTTTCGTGAATTTATTTATGATAAAAATTGACGATGTTGAATTCAGTTAGCTATGTCTTGGGCCTTGGTGTTTTACTACGTATATTTTTCTGGTATCCATAGTACTAGTACTTTGCTTAGTTTTTGTAATGTAACATCTAAGAAAAGAAGAAAGAATCTTTGAATGTAGAATCGTTGGAATCACGAACGATTTGTATGTTTAAAGTCATATTCACACAGTTCTATGTTTATTTTGTCGAGATTTTTTTTATTTCTTTATTATTATAATTGTTCATAGCTGCATTACTCGTAGAGTCCGATAGGTGGCCCCGTAGCTAAGTTATCAACCAGTTCTATATTTATAGACCAATATATGTTCGTTAAGTTAATAGTTAAGTCTAGAAGTGGTAGATGGCAGTATGAGCGAGTTATTACCAATATCCTGGGAGGTTATTGGGAATAGTCTCTAATTATTCGGACTCTGGGATTCGAGACAAAAATGTATATAAGTCTGACTTAGGTACCTTTCGAAACTCGTGAATTAACTTGCATATATTTTCTCTCGTATTTCTAAGACCGAATAGCTCGAGACTGTTCCTAATAAGGTCCAGGCTAAATAATTTTTTTTATGCAAAAAATTCGTTGCATGACCAGACCCGTGTTTCATATAGGAAAAATATATACAACTTGGGAAAAATAATTAAAACAGCTGAATTTCACCGAAAGGGGGTGCACCAGAGGTGAAAAGTGTTTTTTTAAAGATTTTTGGTAAAATTTTAAAATTTTTTTTTAGAGGAAAAAGTCAAGTGAAAAAGTTGTAGATAATAAATAAAATCTATAACTTTTAAAGTGACCGTTTTATCACCTAACCTCAAATTGAACGAGTAAAATGTTAAAAACCAATTTTTGCGTCTATAAATTTTTTTAAAATCATAACACATTTGAATTTGAAGATTCTGACATGTTTGGATAAACATATGTACACCCTACTTGTTACCATTTTTATTATTTTTCTTTGTTTTGTAGTTTGTCTGGAAGAAATTGCCTACATGATAGATATAATATATGTACCGCCTGTTGTACTATTTTTAATTATTGTTTCTTTTTTGTATTTCTACTTTACAATTGAGAACATTTGTATTGTACTGCATTATGTTTATGATCTAATATTTACTACTAGTAATAATAAGGATTTTTTTTAATGTAAATATCAACACACAGCTTGACCGTCAATATGGCTGTCGCCACGGTCGCTCGACTGGTGACCTTCTAGTGTAACTCACACACAGATGGGCACTAGCCATTGAGAGTCAAGAGGAGGCATTGGTATAAAGCCTGGACATAGCGAAGGCGTATCGACGTTGCCATCTTACGAAGTGCCCGAGGGTTTGTGCAAATGGGTGGCTAGCTTTTAGTCCGGCGGACGCATACGAACCGTAGTTGTTCTGATAGCATGGACATTAATGCTGCTGTCTCGCAAGGATATGTGCTGTCTCCTACGCTGTTTCTACTGCATATCAAAGACATGTTGGACATCAACAACATACATTGCTATGCAGATGACAGTACTGAAGACGCTTATTACACGGGTCGTGCAAACATCCCTCGTTCCGTAATGGAGGAAAACCGCGGAGAACTTGTGTCTCAAATCGAGACCACACTGTCCAAGGTCTGGGGACGGGTAAACTTGGTCCGATTCAACCCTACAAAGACACAAGTCTGCGCGTTCACCGCTAAGAAAACCCCATTCACTGTAGTGCCACAATTCCAGAACACTCCCCTATCTATCTCCAAGAGCATTGGGATCCTTGGTGTTGACACCTCCAGCGATGTTCAGTTCCTAGCTCATTTGTAAGACAAGGTGAAGCTGGCGTCCAAAAACCTAGATGTACTCAACAGAGCAAGGCAGTACTTCACGTCGGGGCAGAGGTTGCTGCTTTACAAGTCGCAAGTTCGGAGCCATATGGAGTACTGCTGCCATCTCTGAGCAGGTGCATCCGGACACCAGCTTGGCCCTTTTGACTCCAAACTCACTTGCCGTATCGAACCCTTAAGTTTGAGAAGAGACTTTGCCTCCCTGTGTGTGTTCTACCGCTTGTACAATGGAATGTATTCTGAGGAATTGTCGAAATGATGGCCACGGCTACTTTATACCATCGCACCGCTCGCCATCGGCAGGGAATTCATTGTCACACTTAAGAACCGAAATGGTCGCGTACAGTGCGGATTCAGAGAAACTTCCTTCCGCGAACGCTTTGGTTGTGGAATGAGCTCCCTGCCAAGGTTTTCTCTAAGGACTACAGTATGGGGTTCTTCAAGAAAGAATTTATTGAATTTTTCAAGGGTATGCAACGTGCGAGTAATACCTCTGGTGTTACAAGCGTCCATAGGCTACGCTGACTACTTACCATCACGCGAACCGAATGCTAGTTTACCACCTTAGTGGTATTAAAATAAAACTAAAAAACTATTTCACTTTTATAGAAAAAAACAATTTGCTTTTTCTAAAATCTAAAATTCAAAAATTTCCGATTTTTTTTTTCTATAAACAAAAAAACGGGAAAATTGGTTTTTAAAATTTTATAAAATGGCCAGTATAAAAGTTATAGATTTTTTACGATCTACAACTTTCTCATTTGACTTATTTCTTTTAAATCCATACTTTAGCCACAAATTGCTTAAAACACTCTTCACCCCTGGCGCACCCCAGTTCAGTTAAATTCAGCTCTTTTCATTATTTTTCCTGAGTTATATACATATATTTCTATAAGAAAACAGATTTTCTTCCAAAAATGAATGGTTTCAGAGCTATTTAGCGTAGAAACTTGAACAACTAAACATCTATAATTAAATAGAGTATTTATAATTAAATAGTGTTTTAATAAGAATTTAAATACACCAATTTAATACATAGATATTTATTAATAGGTTTAAAATATTATGCTGTTATGAGCTTAAAGCAAAATGATTTAAAATTCATACCGAGGTCTCATGAAACAAATCTTTTAAGAGGGCAATTCAAATTTGCAATTCACCCGCTTAGCGGAAACTTTCGCGCAGGTGATATCTGGCACGCCCCTTACATAAACTCTGTATAATTATCATCCATTCTACTTATAAACTTTCATAACGGCCTATACGTCGACTTAACCTCTACTTTCGGGACTGGGGGTTGCCAAGTCTCTTTTACCCCCACCGGGGTAAGCCTGCTCCCTCGCCTTATAATGGGAGTCTAAGAAAAACGGGTGCACGGTTCGGAATAGAAAATGCTCGTTTGGAAATAGCTTCGGTGGAAAGCTGCCGATTTATGAGAGCTACGGTATACGCTTCGAAAATATCCGAGAGCGGATTTTTAACGGCGCCATTGTTTCTATTTTAAAACAGGAGTGCGAACGGAATACTCAAGTTGTCTGCTTAATGCTGCGTTGTGTTTAGATCGTGTTTAACTGTCTGTAGAGTCTAGACTATCACGCACTACCTTTAGGTACCTACTTAAGAAATGGGGTATATGCATGTTGAGCTAGGGTCATTCCGATTGCGCTAAAAAGAATGAAAAGTAAAATAAACTATTTATGTAATAAAAGTTCCTACCAACCTAGAAGGTGAATCACATGTGAATATTATAGTACAATATTTTTATACCTATTTTACATTTAATATATTTATACCTATACAAGTATAAAGTGTTGAAAATTTGTATCTTGACTATTTAGGTAGGTAGGACTTTTATACAATACCTAGATATATTATTTATACATCGAGTCGTAACTACAGTAACATAATGAAAAGTTACTTATCAGATTGACAAAAATTGTACGCAGCAACGCTATAAATGTATGAAAATTTTTTCAAAACTTTCTAGGTTAACAAATAGCTTTATTATGGCGCCGACTGGAAAGAACAATATCTAATATTTTAAAAGCTCACATATTATAATTTTTTTTTTTGTGAATTATTAAGGGTTTCTTACAATCTTAGTTAGCTACAACACACAGTAAATTATGCATGCTAACTTTATATTCTCATTTCAATTTTCTTTTTTACTTTACTTTAGAATACCTATTGCCTACAATTTTTTTATAAATATAATAATAAGTTCATATATATTATATATAGATAAAGAAAACACCCAGTTTCAAGACAAACACAAATAATAAATATTTGTACTGTGCAAAAATCAAACCCACGATCCTCGATTCAGCAATCGGGCCATTATACCCACCGAAATATTTTCTACACTGCATATAAAGTATATTTACTCTATATTTGATAATCCTTCCTAGGTGTTAGTAATAAAACGAAAAGCTCGTAAAGTGCATTTTCCACTGCCTATCAGGCGAACCCACTAGCGGTGCGTTTCATTGCGCATTGCAAACCCTTGTATATTGACGCAGTATTTCACTTACTGTGGCGTGTCGTAACTGCAAATTGTGGATGTATTTTCATGCCAAGTAATATTGCATATGGTAATCTATTTTATTTATTAGTCAAAGTCATTTTTTTTTCAAATTAGGTTTTTACAAACACTTATTTAGGTTTTCAAATCGTCAAAGTTATTACTTAAATACTATTTTTATTTTTCGTACCATTATTTAGATATCAATAACTATATAAAAGTCATACTATTAGAATATATTACAATATAAACCTACCAAAATATATAATTATGAATGAGAATTTATGGTTTATTATAATATAAAAATATTCTAACCAAAAAATATAGGTATGTATTATACTAGTAAAAGAATACATGTAATGCTTATTTGGCTAACAGCTCTTAAAAGGACTGTTTGAATAAAAAAATTAAAACGTAGATGTTATTTATTGGCTTGTATGTGTTTTTATAAAAAATATACCTACATATTTCATAAAATTTGTTGGATACATAATTTAGAATAGATTGCAATAGAAACATAAAGCTGCCAACTGTGTTATTTTTACAAAGATGCTGCTTTGTAAGATTATTTTTGGTCTATAAATGTGGCTATCAAACCTAATCTATTTTCGGATTCTGTCCGCCAACCAAACAAATCATTACGTAACGTAACTTTTTATCTCCGGAAGAGATAAAACTGCCTAAAATAATGAACTAATAATACTCCGAACATTCGACTCGATGCCGAAAGCAAAATATATGTATTTGTAAGCAAGTAACACATCGTTCCGTCGCTATAATGAACATGGCTCCCTCTAGTGGGGACCATTAATCAACCCCCTGTATCCGAGTGCCGTACCCCTCGCGTACAAATCCCCCTTCAAAAAAGTCCCCCTTCACCCCCTCCCGCTTAGCGTGTTTTCAATTCATCACGAGACTCCGCCCTGACAACTCTATACAAGAATACTGTGTCCCAAAGCTCCTTTGTTGCCGCCTCACGCTACGAACGACTCCGACTGACACGGGGTTTGTAGACCATTCCTGGCTTAGGATTCCGTGACCATTTTTAAAAGAAATTGTTTGAAAGAGCTTTTAGTGAGTTTTGAAGCGTGAATTGTAGTTTTTTGTAATGCGAACTCAGAGCTCAGTTGCAAGGCGGCCATTACGAAATAAATTTCACCTTCCGTTTTGCTTTTGACTAAGAATCAATGTTGTTTTGGAACGTTTGCTTTTTACCTATTATTTTGTGTAGACGTTATTTATTCATTAATTATCTATGATTCTACAAATAGTCAAACATATATTTTTTATATCTTCATCATCATGTTATCAAAATTTTTAAGTGATTAAATAATTGATAGGTCTTCTAGTTTTTTCTCTTATTTTTTAAATTTTGCTGTTTGACTAAATATTGTTTATAAAAATGTTTGTTTATTATTACTTTATCTACCTACATCGTAAAATACAATTGACCAGGGGGGTACGAAAAGTACAAAGAGAAAATTTGATAACTGACTATTATTATTTGAGTCTTCAAAAGATAAAAGATTGAAGAGTGGTATTTGCGGTGTTTTTATATTTAGGCTCCAATTTTAGCACATAGATACGTGCGATAGTTTTTGTTTCTTTTTTTCGTTTTTGTCCCCGCGGGAATAAAATTTTCCGTAAGTCAAACTGCGACACAATATTTCCATCACACCGCAACGGAGCAATGGAGTGACTGATTTTCTATTGCCGACGGCAAAGTGAATTCTGAAGTTCGAACACAGATTAGTAAATAAATAGGTTGGTTGGCTTAACTAAACATTGTTTTAATACACATAATTCCGTATTTCACCTACTCTTACGTTAATTATATGAATAAATAAATAATTAAAGTAGGGAGTACCTCATTTCATAATAAAAGATTAATAAAAAAAAAACTATTAACACTGAAACAGAAGCAAAAAAAAATGTTGTATTCTTTTGTTTCAGATAGCGAATACATACTACGATATCAACACTGATCTCTTCCGTGACACACAGACGATTTTTGGATAAATCATCTTTGATGCGAAACGGGGCCTTAAGTTCAAAGGCAAAAATTGTATATGTATGCCAACACTTTCTGAAGCTAGTACACACATTTGGTAAGTTTACATCGTAGTCCACAATAAAAGAAAACATCAATAAAAAATATCTAAAGAAAATGCAACAATTTCAAGTTGATATCTATGTACCTACATAACATTATTTAAATGATGATAATAATAAAAATAATAAACAAAACATTATTTAAAATAATTAAATTAAATTGTATTTTAACCAAATGAAAGATGTTAATTATTCGTGTGAGTATAATATTATGTGAGTCTCCTTCCACTTGGATTCACTGTTTTGCTCCACAGGGGGATCCACGGACATTTTTTTTTATGCATGATAAGGTTCTGAAGATAGAATCGTGAGCTAATGAATTGCAATTTCCAGTGGTTGATTTACAATTTAGGAGTAAAGTTCGCATAAAATTAATTAAAACAAATTAAAAACAAATGGTAAAATTAAAATTAAAAAAAACCCACAACGAAATATATATCGGCCTAACTTTTTTAGATAAATAATTCTACTACAGGGCCTTTAGTGACCTTTTATCGTAAAAGATGACTAAAATTTAGTCTGAAATAATAGCTACGTAATACAATAAACAACATGGAAATAAGCGTAAAATTTCATCTAGTGCAGCGTCCTCTGGTGGCCTTTAATCGTAAAACGTGACAGACAAACCCCTCTAATACCCATGACAACATCAAACTGGTCTTGTAGTGTATTCAAAGCAAATTTTCTGTAGCGCCCTCTATTGGCCTATATCCGCAAAATATACCGCATGTAAATTGGTTCAGTACTTGGTTTCTTCGAAAACTGGTAGCAGACATACATCCACACAAAAAAACTTCCACCCTAAGCGCCATATACCGTCTCCGATCGTTTCGGGACGGGGTTCAGACGGACCCCCGAAACTATAGGTAAGACAAATTATCTATACAAATACAAAGAGGTGTTACTACTGTATTACTACATTTCATTATTATTTTTTAAATCTATCCTCTTTTGGGGTTCCGCGTCCGTCTGTCTGTCCATGGCTTGCCAGCTAATTGGTTGTTTTTGGATATGTGAAAAGATTCATGGCAGTATTGTTCCATTGCGGAACCCTGCACTGCCAGTGGTCCGACACAGACTTGAACGGTTTTTAAATTAAAAGTATGGATAAAAAAATATACCTTAAGGAAAAGGACTACTTTTAGAAAAAAAACTATAAAGATATTTTCTTTGCAGATTACGTCGTGCCTAAAGGTTCCATTAGAAAACATTTTCAGAACACTTTCGGTAATGAGAACGATCGATTTTTACCAGTAAATTCACCGAATTCTATCTAGCATAGCTATTAAATTTGCAGCAGAAGGTACAACAGGTAGCGGTATTTAAATTAATAACAAAAAAAATTAAATAAAGTGGATTGAACAGTGTACTATAATTTTACTTACCTAAGCCATTTACAATACAATTAAATGAATTTTTGTGTATTTCATTTTGTAATTATTGTTTATAAGTATCAGTAACAGTTAACCTTATAACCTAACTTACCTACCCAATTAATGACAACTTATTGTACATGTTTGTGATAAGATTTAATATATAACCTCTGTATTTAGATGTTTAATATTGAATTGATAACTAAAGTGACAAAGTGTTAATGTGCCTGCCTACCGTGTCAAACATTCTTGATTCGATTCGCGAATGCAGCAAAAAGTTTCAATTTTTGATTTTTCTTTCTTTGTGCTGTGATGTGCCTGATAAATGACAATAAGCTAATTCTCTATCACTAGTACAAAATATGCTGTATATTTGTAAAAAATGCGTGGTATAAAAAAATTTCGAGTATTTATTTTATTTTTTCCCTACGATAGCTTACATTCGTAATAAATGTCTTTGACAAACCTACAAAAACTGACCAATTAACCAAAATAAAAACCTGTTGTGATGGTATATTATGGATACTAATGGCAAATGCTTGTCTACAATGTCATTTTGACTCAATTCTGAAGACCCTTAATTAATTAATTGTAAAACAAAAACATTACATAATAAGTTCCTTTATTATATCTTAAACACCATTATCGTGATACTGCTTCGGTTAAATTTCAAAAGTAACCAAAGTTTATTAAACATGAAAATGCATTCCTTAAGTACTTACCTACTATATTCAGTTATCTAATTTTAACTGTGCTTCTAATAGTAAACTGTTTGTGTATGCGTTTTATGCATTACGGATCTCATAAATTTAATTATATTAAGGTAACAGGATAAGTCTACATTATACTATATATTAAAAAAATATTTAAATATAAATTAACTAGAATAATAGAAATCTAATCTTTGAACTAAATTATACCAGAATATTTTATTTTTTTTACTACTGCGAAACACTTTGTTTATGTACAAAATAATAAAAAAATAAAAACTTATCAAAACAGAAATACGCTTGTAACTTGCACAAGCTGTCTAAAACAGCACCAGTGCGGGAATAGTTTATTCGCAATAAAGAAAGTGGGATCCCAAGTTGTGCACCAATTACCGAGATATACGCGGCAATCCCGGTGACGTGCTGCCTGCCCGGCGTCCCGGGACAGACGGCAATTATACATGTTCCCGGAATTACTGCCCTAAAGCTCTAGCTCTGTAAATAGTAAACTACGGACGTAAAGAACTTATACAATTACTTTATTTTTGTTTACAATGTTTATATAAGCCTTTTGGGAGTATTATGTTTACTGCTTTGTAGATGGTGTTTTAAAATATATTATCTCTACAAATACAAATTTCAAAAGACTATATGACAAAGTTGTTTTTGCGAGTGAGTGTGCCGTGTCGTAAAGTGATTACCGAAGATTTTAAGTATGTATAAAATAAAAGATAAATACTATCGTAAATGTGAAAGTTTAGAAGGATAGATGTTAGTTACTCAACCACGCCAGAATGGCTGAACGGATCTGAAATAAATTTGGCACGGAGATAGTTTTAAGTCCTGAATAGCATTTAGGTTTTTATGCCGGAAAATGCAAAAGTTTCCGCGGAAATAACTAAACCCGAATTCCAATTAAACAGACTATAGCTTGTTATAGCAAACTTTTTTTTATAATCAAGGAGTCGGCGTAGGAACCCCATGCCGATAACTATATTTAGGGCGATCCAAGCCACTGGCAAAAGCTAGTAATGGATAAAAACATTATAATAAGGTTGTTTATTTTTTGTAAATATGGTTACCTCTAATTTGTCGATATTTCATGAGTTTTAATCAATAGCTTCGATTTAAATCGCAGGAATGTAAGTGGTCCTGATTTAAATAAAAATGTTGTACCTACCCAATAGAAATTTACATTTAGTAACATATAGTTTTCGTTTTCAAAAATCATAATGACATCATAATAGAGTTTGTCGTCAAAGCAATTTCGGCCATCATTTGTTTCATCACCGATACGGCAGAAAGAGCATGTCCTCAAGACGCATGTACCCCAAGTCCGGAACAGCGGGACGGAAAGAAGATGGGCCTAGAACTGCGCCCCAGGGACACATACACTAGTTCTTCCAAGCATATCTTATTGCTCTTTTGTTGATACCCCGGGTCGTTAGTTTCATCGCCGGGGTCGACGAGTTTAGAATCTTGAATTCCCGAAATTCCTCTATCATGTAACTATGTATAAATTGAGAATTTGCCTTAATAATTTTGATAACGAAGGTTGATTTAACAAAAGAATTTGTGAGTATTATTTTAAAGTGTTATTATAATTATGTAATCTATTATACGTTAGCCGTAGCAAAAAAAGGTTAACGAATACAAATAAGGTATTCACACTTTTTATAACTGATCAATATTAAAGGATACCTTGAATGAAAAAAAATGTAATTTCGTAAAAATAATAAATAATATTATATAATTTATAATTATATAGTTTCGATGTTATTATACTTAACTAGGTTTAAAACTAAAAATAGACACCTGAAAGCAGCAAGCTATCATGTATATAAATGAATATCATATAAATTTTTTTTTTCAGGTTTTATATCAATTTATAGATTTATGATGGAATGTTGCAGGTATTTAAAACACACGAGTGGCTATAAATTCAGTAAAACATTTATATAAACTCAAAACTCAAATTGTTTTATTTAAATTAAGTTTTTACAAACACTTTTGTATCGTCAAAGTTATTAAATTTACATAATGAAAAAAATACAAATAAATTTTAGATAAAATATATTCACAAGACTGTCATATATAGGTATATTTTTTAATTAAAAGGCAATTTTTGGACATTGAGACCTAAACTGTATTGTTATCTGAGTATATTGATAAATAAACAATAACAATAATAACTCTTATACTATATAATATATATCCTTAGCGCCATATACTTGCGAATATAAATTATGTAAAATAAAAGTCCCTTTTTCGGCGTTTACATTTGTTGTATAAGGGAGCTATAAGAGCATTATAAACCTATATTATAAATGTCTACCCATCTGAGCCCAAGAAATTCGAAAGGATTAAAACATGCAAATCAAACAAACTCCGGCGTTAGTAGGGACGGTCCCTTTACGAATTCTACCCTCCAAAGCTTATTTATTCATCTGACTACGAAAAATGTTGTTTTGTTTACTCCTCTTTTGGCAGAGTGAGAGAGGTCAGAAATACGCGCTAAAAGCAACTTTGACGATTTACTGTCTATGCTGAGAAAATATATATTATATGGTTGTTTTCGTAATATAAATCTAGAGAGATTCTCTTGTGAGTCAGCGAAAACTTAAGTAATGTATTATTATAATGTAAGCACAGTAAATTGAAGGTTGTGAAAGACTGAAATTTCAATACAATTTAGACTTGCCTAAGACCCGGTACATTACCTTAAAAATTACAGGATTTACACGTGCACCGCCTATGTCAGTATGACATACAGCCAAAATTAGCACGTACAGGTGAACAAGATAAGGCCCTACAGCGCTTTTCAGAATAGATCCCTACGTGAGGATAAAGGCTTTTTCAAAAAATAAAAATAGTATTTAATAACTTTGACAATTTAAAAGTGTTTGTAAAAACCTAATTTGAATTAAAAAAAATGATTTTGAGTTTAGGTATTTACTCAAAAAGCTTGATACAAAATTTAGCAGTTACACCCAGAACTATTTTGTTATCTAGCTGGTAATGTAAATTGTAATGTTAACGGATGGAGGTTCGAAACATAAAATAATAAAGTAAAATTTATATTGAGTAAAATTATAGTTATCGTGTTTTTGGTAGTAAATGTCATGAGGTACCACTAGGTAGTTACCATTTTTAAAAGTGTCACTTGGCATTGATTAGCCTCTTAAGTCTAGTGTTTTTCAAAACGTTATACGTTGCAATAAATAGAATACTCCAGTATCTGTCTTGGCACGGTGACTAAATTCTATCAGCAGTTTTTCCACTGTATCTCAAAATTTATATTTTTATTGTGGATTTATGTACGTGATGTGAACTTCTGGACCCAGCGGTATAATTTTTGTTTTCCTTTTACTTTACTTTACTTTACTACCTGCTTGCTTGCAGATTGTATTGTTTTTTTTAATTAAACTACTGCTAGTATTTAATTCTAATTTTATATCATTCATTATTTACTATTATATCTCTAAATTAAATTAATAGGCGTATGCTTACATAGATAGTTATTTAAAATAGTAAGCAAGCAAAAGACAATGCATCAGAATTATTATTTCACATGCAAATAACACACTACTTTGACAATTTTAACATGCATAAAATCTAAAGTAAAAATATTTAGACTTACTTTGAGCATCCCTGCCTTTTTTAGTATCCCCAAGCTACCCTTTTTAGGGAATTTCTTTATGTTGTGAGAGCTCATTGCTAGCGTCCATCAAGACGATTCCGAGCGTCGTTACGGTGGTGGCAAATGTACCGAAATCATCGTCTCACTGCCAACGTCGCCGTTCTGATATTGCAACCATCGTCTATTTGATAAGTACATTCTACTATATCTACTGCGTAGAGAGACTAGACTTGATTTAATTTTAAGTTCTGATTGTCTTTTTTTCTTTCTTTCTTTCGTCTGGTCTTAATGATCTTCAAAAACATTCTATTATTATAGTAAATTTTTAAAACAAAAGTTTTCTTAGAGATTTTTATATAAGTATTCCTGCGGGTCCGTCTATGCTAAGCTTGGTTATTAAACCCATTAATTGCAGTAAAACTACTGACTCATCCTTGATATTTCGTAAGTAGCCTTTAACCATCTCCAGGTGATAGATGGGAATCTTTATACAAAAAATCATCACTAGCGATTCAGCGGCTTAAGTATGAAAGCGTTATAAACAAACTCAGTTGCTTTGCTGCCTAAGTAGTACTTAAAAAAAAAATCAGCTTCGTTTTGTAATTCTTTGCTTCCGTAACGTTCATTTTTAGGATTCCGTACCCAAAGGGCAAAACAGAGCCCTTTTGTTTGTAAAATAAGTAGCTTGGTAGGATACTAAATATTAAAATTATATGTGCTCCATAATTAATATCTGAGCCGTAGATTTTACCTAATTCTATTCAAGAGTCCTAGATTTAGGTACATATGTATCAAGTAACTGAGTTACTGCTCTGTTAAGATTGACTCACACAAATCGTTTAATGACTTCGATAATATATTAATTTATAGCATTAACTATATTATTATATAGTTTATAATTTGATATGTAAGTAGTATATAACAAGATAGTGTTAATTCCTGATATATGTGTATTATTATAATGTAAAAAGAGAATATCTCAACATCATAGTTCACAAACATTTTGTGGCGTAAAATTTAGTTTTAATAAAGGCTGTATTGCGGCGGCGTCTGCAGCTGTCGGTGCCCGGGTCTGTTATTTGATATTAGTACTGACTTAGAGCACCACTAACGGTCTCTTTTAATATTACGTTGTAGCATTATTACGTGCTTAGGGTTGACAATCCCTGATTTTAAAATGCACAGATATCTACCATACTATATATACTTATGTTGTTACACATGATAAATTTTGCTAGTAATTAAATTGTATTAGAAAATAGATACACGTATTTCTAGGGAGCTACATCATTTTTTTTCTATAAACAACTATTTAAATAGCAGTAAATTTTTATTTTCCAAATTTACTCTCAGCTGTATCCGAAACTTTCAAACGTCAAACATATTTACATTCTAACAATATACATCAAAGTAGAGTTTTAAAATAATTAAATTACATAATTTTTTAACACACCTGCTCATAAAGCAGAATTTACTGCACCTTAATAGCGTCTATTACACACGAGTGTGGTGATGACAATTAACAGTTTCATTAATTATATTTTTTTTTAGATTTTGACTCTAATATAATGATTTAATGTCATCCAACTGTGTTAAAAACAGTCGTATGACACTCATCAGTTCTACTCCATAGGTACACACTCAGCTGCAACCCACAACATCGTCTGTAATGAGCAGCCTAGCTCACTTGTAACATAATTTAATATTATCTCCCTATTTATAGCGAATAGCTTTTAACTAACCCTCTGTCTTCAGCAAGTATCTTAAATTTTCATTAAAACAATTTTATTTATGTTTTGATCCGAATTTATGTGTGTGTATACTTAATATCCTATTTTGTGTTACTTGCAAAAACCGAGGTATTTATACAACCCTCAAATGAGGCGTGCTAGCGAAATAATACACTGCAAGGCAGATTAAAATGACCACCACACATCGTGCTCGGAGAGAATGCCAGCAATTAAGATTGGCGACTCCCTACGTAGTTAATCCGAAAATACGTGCGTTGGGTGTTTATTGACTACCAACGGCATTCGCATGTACCTAGGTAGCGTTGTTAATACGAAAATGTTTATTTTATCTCTAGTAACTATCTACATATATTTATCTATCTATGTCTGTTAATCTAAATTTGACTTGAAAAAAATAAACAAGTAAAACATAGGTATTTAGGTTATGATCAAATGCGCATTAGATTAGTTTTACTTTGAATATCGCGTAAGTGACTAACACAAATTTTTGGTGGGTATTATTATTATTCGGTGTTAGTCTATAACGTAATTTTTGCTCTTTATTGGTGCACCAAAACTTTTATAACAATTATTTAACACTAGATCTATATTACTGAAAACTAATTAACAATTTTTTTCGACTATTATTAATCAATTTTCATAGTAAGGCAGTTTTCACATTATATATTTAGATATAAAATGAGAATTACTGCAAATGTATGATAATTTCAATGAATAAAAAATGAAATTCACAGTAGTACCTACCTACCTGTATTAAAAATATCTAAAGTAGGCAATTATAAGGATTGCTTTAATATTTTATTCTTTAATGTGTCTCAAAAGGTTCAAAAATAGGTATTACTATTAAACGAATACATTTTTATTCTAAATCTGTCTTATGTTCAATTCAAACCATTTCCGAAAAGAAGCACCTATTTAAAAAAGTTAACAAGTAGTGGAAATTGTGAGTACGAAATGAGGGTACAGAGTGAGGCTCCAGTCCGGCACGTCGGCCTTATGGCCCGTTAGTGCTACTGAAATCAATAAAAGTACCGGAATGTTCTGCACATGCGCAATGAAGACATGCTCGCAGTTCACGGAGTCAGCTACATTTATTTTATAGCCACTTGTATTTGTGTATATGGCCACTTTGTAATCTTTACTGTTGGCACAGAAAAAATGGGGAAAAAATTAATTGGAGCGGGTCGTAAATACCATTGGAAGCAAATGTAGGGTTGCATTATTTACAATGTCTTATTTTTATTAGTTACTTGTTATACAGTATACCTAATACAGCACAGCATTAGTTTTTTGTAGAAATAACAGGAGGTATCTATGTATTAAGTGTTATATAAAATATTAATACTTATAGTTAACTAAATATTTTTGTTAATTAGATTCAGAGTTGTATAATTTAAATCTAAAAATAATATAAAAAACTAATGACCTTACATTAAATGGATGCTCCTGTATTTCTACAGATTTGTATTGATTATTACATAATATATTTGTATTTTATACTGAATTATAATACATTATATAAAGTGCAAATAGAAAAAAACGAATTGACTATGTAACCGAAAATTAAAATTAAGTAATACTTTACACAAATTTATTATTGAATTTACTCCTGTAAAGTATAGCGTTACAAAATATATACCTACCTACATTCTAAAGTAAATTAAGCTATTAGCAACAACGTCTATCTGATCATTGGCTTTCAAACCTATTAAGTTGTCACTTTTAGAAATACGGCGATAGGATACTCACCCATCACTTATCATGGTTGAGAAAGAATACCTAGAAAAGAAAAACATAGGAGAAAAAAAAACTTATTGTTTGTTTATTATTCTGGTGAATGGCACAATGTAGATGTTAGGAGCTTTTTATACCTAACGTTATATCGGTTGTCGATCGTTATATATCTCACCACCCCTTGGGGATTTAGTATTGGTATATAGGTGGCACGTTAGAACTTTCCACACTCCTATTTAATTCTTTAAGATTTCAAATTTAACTTAAAAAAAATCGCACTGTATAAAACTTCATGTTTTGGTGCCTTCAACTTTCTACGTAACAGAGGTTTGTATAAAATTGCCTCCGACAGACACACAAAAAAAAAATTAAAGTTAACATAATACCTACATAAGACTAAAGAAATAAGAGTTTTTAGTTTTGTCTTAAAACACTGAAAACATGTGTACATAACTTTAAACCATTTGTTATAAAAATTTAAAAAAAAACTATAATTTTTCGGATATCCTACTAAAAAATATTATAAATGTGAAAGTTCGGATGTTTGTTGTCAATTACGCTTAAACCATTGGACCGATCGATATGAAACATTGGCTATTTTTCATCTCGGAATTTAAAAGTTCCCGCGGAAATAACTATAATGTTTGTAACATAATTCTGCCGCAATGGATTCTCCAATTGAGCTAAAATTTTGCAGAGATAGTTGAAGATACGGAGAAGGACATAGACTACTTTTTATCTCGGGAAATTCAAAAGTTCTCGCGGGAGTAACTATAACCGAATTCCAATATCATAGCTGCAGCTATAGCTTGCTATAACAAACTTCTTTAGTATAATCAAGGAGTTGCCGTAAGAATCCTACGCAGATAACCAAATTAAGGGCGGGCGGAACCGCTGGCAAAAGCTAGTTTGCAATAATTCTCATTCTACGGGATTCTAACTTAATGTGTATAAGACATGCACTTGGCTGATTATTTTTACTCAAATGACGTGTTTTTTACGTACGGCATAAATTAGTAAAAATTTTGTTTCACCCTTTTTAATTACGTGAAAGAACGGACACAACATTTTGTTTATTAACATATTATTATGATAAAAAGAATCTTATCTATTCCTATATCATACATCGTTAAGTGGAAAAACAACACAACGTTTTTGAGTGGGCATTTGTAATTAATTATCTAATTTTACCATCTACCAACACTATTCACAGCTTGCATCATTAACATATTCAAAGATAAGAGCAAATATGTGTATAAATCTACCTCAAGCAATTAAATGCAGGATTTTAAATTTACGAGTGACTTTTATGCCAATTTTATGAACTGTCTAGATATAAAGTTTTTTTTAAAATCACTGTCTTCTCAGTTAATAATTTTCCGGTCATAAGCATCAATGAGTAAGCTGATATGGCATTTAACGACGGAACAATTAATTAAAAAGGCATAAACGCCACTTTTATATACGGAGCGCCTATAAAGACTAACTTTTATGCGTCGTAAAGGCAATTGTCTGCCGTCCCTCGTCTTGTCAATACTGAGGGCTGTTATGGCCTCTTCACTTAGTCACTATGATCTTAAAAAGATTTCTGTAAACTAGACCTTTTGTTATTTTAAATGAATTAAATTGTGTTGAGCAAAATTTTACTTACTAACTTACTAATAAATATATATTTCAGTATCTAGTTAAACAGGAATAGCTTAATACTAACTAATCCTGGCTGAATAAATAAATTAGTCTATTTAAGTTTTGAGACATATTGCATAAAGCCACATTAGTCTAGAACCTACGTGGCTGGTGGTAGATAAAAGTGTTGTAGGTGTAGGTATATGCAGCCACAGTTTACCACCTCTGAAAATTAAAACAATGATATTATAAATTCTAGTGAAGGTAGGGTACATCTTTTATTTTTAATTATTCGCTCTTTTAATATGAGGTAATTAAAATTGTTTTTACTATTGAAGTTTTACATCTGTTTGTTTTAATAAGATTTAAGTAAAATCCAAATTCTACTACTTCTGTACCTTTTGTTATTTCGACACTTATATGATTATACAACCGTTTCTTTTATTATTGTTTAATTTATTTAAATATCTTATTATTTTTATATTCCTGTAAAAAGCATATGAAATTAATATTACATAGAGGAACGTTTTATTTCCTTTCTTCCTGAAACTGAACGAATAAAGCCGACTGTTGAACGTGATCGGAGTTCTACAGTGGACGTCTTGCCTCTTGTATCTCCGCAACAACCCGTCTTGAGCCAGTAGCTTTATGCTGCTCTAACCAGGTCGTTTGTCCACGTGGTAGCCCATCCTACGTTGCGCCTTCCAAAGTTGACTCAGGAACTTTTCTTCTCAACGGGTTCGTAAAAGATGTAATTATAGCTTGCTAAGAGACTATAAGCTTATTTAGTAGGCCCAGGGTTAGATAGATACCACGTCACATAGTGACTCTTTTTGGCGATAAGGCTATCTAAGTGCGCGTTCGTTTTGGGATTAAGAGTTCCCACCATTAATACATTTCACACTTTTGATAACGCTAGTTTTGCCTCCAACACCTATCGTTCGTGTAGCTTTGAAACGGTTACTAAGAAAATTTTTGATTGTAACACCTTTCAAAACGAACGGTTGACGTTAGTACCACACTACGATAAAACACACACACACTACTAAACAATAAAAAATAAACAATGAATATGTATAGGCAGTGACAGATTAACACATAAACCCCACCTCCAGACGTGGGTCTAAAGTTTCATTTTTCGGTGGCAAAAGTGACAAAAATAACAAAAATATCGTAAACGAACGCATGACATATTGTTACAGATGATACAAAAATTTTAATATTTTTGACATCAATGCAAAACGAACGGATGACAGATGACAAAGTAAACGAAAATAATGATTCTGCATCCCAAAACGAACGCGCCTTAATAGTACTCTTTTTACCTATTATGTATGCATATATTCTGTTATATTTTTATTGATGCATAAAAGCAACTTTGTCTATTACGACATATCAAAATTCGTTTTCCATCATTGATTTGAACAAAAAACCTATTAGTTATGCTGATCTTTGTTTTTATTGTATTGGCTTTGAAAGTCTACTGCAAAATAAAAACGAAAAAAAAGAACTAACTGTAGTCCAGACTTAAGTTTTTCATGGGCTTGAACTCGCAGATACACCTTTGCTTTTTTATTGTTAGCACCTTACATAGATGGACTCTGAATAAGAAAGAATTGAATAGATACGTATTTATGAACACCAAGTGTCTTCCTACACATAATAATACATTAAATCACGTAATACACACAGAGAGAGCACAAACATCACATAAAAGCAATTCCGATCAAAAGCTAGATGTCCCAGGCGAGCAATAAAAAAGATTTACAACTCCAAAAGGAAACTTGGAATGAAAATTGTGAGATTTTTAAATAAACCATTTAAAAGAGAAAAAGTTCCGGGCCATTTAAGGCGCTTTATTGTGCCACTATCGGGCGCCATTGTTGAACTGCGCCGTGGCTCGTTGCTGATATAGAGAAAATGGAAGCACTTTTACCATAACAAGGAGTTTTACTTATTTAAATTGTAAAAAGATGGTTATTGCTATTTTTGCAGTGACCTATATCTTAATATAGTAGTATAGTATAATAGTTTTTAAATAGCCTTAAGAATAAGATACACACGCGTAAAATATTTAAATAGTTTTTGCTCAAAGTCGCAAGTGGCAAAGTGTTTTTTTAGCAGAACTGTTATACAAGTCACAAGTATATTAACTAGTTCTAAATAATTGGTTAGTAACATTTTTGAAAGGTTTTTTGAACAAAGAGGAAATACAGAATATAGATATTTTGCCTGCTCTAGTTACTAAAATAATGCGCCTTAATAAATTTCAACTGATATATATATATATATATACAGGCCTTATAATGGCCGTTTTTAGCAGAAATGTTCTACGACATTATTTATAACTCACAAGTACATTCTAGATATAACAAATTTTGTTCTAACTATAGCTTATAACTAGTTCTAAATAATTGGTTTGTAACATTTTTGAATATATAATTTTTCATCAAAAGGAAACAGAGAATACTTTTTGCCTGCGCTGGTTACTTAGACAATGCGCCTTAAAAAATTCTACTAATACAGAATATCTTAATACTAGTAAACCAAATTTGAAAGTATAATAGGTGGGTACAATAGATGAGGTTTTGACCATTTAAAATTATAAAAATATACTTCTACAAAAGTATATCAGTTTTTTACCTATACCCTAAAATACCTTATCACTTTTTTTATTCTAAAGTTAAAAATAACTACATTTTAATAGTTTGTTAGTCATTACTTACACAGATACATTTCCTTTTATGTAAAATACTTATTTTTCACAAAAATACAGATAATCAGTTAATTTATATACACAGGGATACTTTTAAGAACGACACTGTATGCTGATGCTTATATTATAATTATAAGCGTAAAGAAACAGATGCACAGAGTCGTGGTTGGATAATATATTCTTAAATACTTTTGAGTGTAATGAATGTATTGAATTTTTATTCAGTTTCGTCTCAAGTGATGCTTCTAACTACATAGATGTTATCTTATTACGCGCGTTCGTTTTGGGATGCAGAATCATTTTTTTCGTTTAATTTGTAATCTGTCATCTGTTCGTTTTACATTGGTGTCAAAATTTTGTTATTTTCTTCACTTTTGCCACCGACATGAAACTTTAGACCCATGTCTGGAGGTGGGGTTTTGTGTTAATCTGTCAAACTGCCTATTAATATTCATTTTTTATGGTATTGTGTATGTTTTTATGTAGTGTGTGTACGTCAAGTTCGTTTTGCAAGTTTTGCAACCAAAAATATTGTTAGTAACGTTTTTAATCTACACGAACGATAGGAGTAGGTGGCAAAACTAGCGTTTTCAAAAGTGGGAAAAGTTTTAATTGTGTTAACTCTTAATCCCAAAACGAACGCGCCCTTAATGTATCTTTTTCCGTTTACTTTTACTCAAATTAAAATTCAATCTGATATAATCTACTGATATCATAACAATATTCCAATTACGTCACTATCTATGCTAATCTACTGATTTAAGTAAATAAAAATGCAGGTGGTCTATAAATGTTTTGCTAAAGTAGAAACATTATTGTTGGATAAATAATGCCGGAGTTGAATGAGTGAGTGGCTTTATGTATTAAAGACATATTTTGTAGAGACTTATTAGATAGGTATTGTCTTATGTCCATTTTTTTTTTAATTT
Source organism: Apoda limacodes (assembly GCA_946406115.1). Lineage (NCBI taxonomy): Eukaryota > Metazoa > Arthropoda > Insecta > Lepidoptera > Limacodidae > Apoda > Apoda limacodes. The sequence goes on from OX291554.1 coordinate 11,909,803, forward strand.
TTGATAACGAGGCATACCAAGAGAAGTTACTCATGTGATAGTTGCTTCTGTTTAGGGCTTATGTTTATATTTAGATTGCAGTTCATCTATAGGTATATTTCACTTTATAGGAACATTTTGGCGAAAATTTGGTAGATGCCTTACCTTCTTGATATTGCATAAACAGGTAGGTACTTATAGTTATGTAACGTAAAAAAATTTAATATATAAATGTTGCCATATCTAGTATGGGTAGCAGTATTTATGGTCTATGTTCCAAACTCACTAGTACAGACTCACCCCGAGTTATGTTTGTTTGAAATGGTGTGTTTGTTGCCATTAATTTTTATGTTCGACCACATCCTTTGATCGCGTTCTCGATGATGTCTTTGATGATGAGCGTAGTTTGTTAAAACTACCTGAATTGTGTCAGTAACGTTATATTTTAACACAAGCTATATTTTAAATACATCTATACCGCAGGACTTAGGTCTCCATTTGCACGAAGGGGCGTGGACCATTTCTGAAGCGGATTATTGATTTTATATACTGTTTTTAGAAATGGGTGTTTTCAATATATATTATTTCTGTATTAAAATCAAAGTAATTAAATTTTTATGTAATACTAGCCGATCCTGAGGTCTTTGTTTCCATATATCTTTTTTTCCACATTCCTCTCCCCCCTTCTTTCTCTTCTCAATTTACACTCAAACCCACAGACTGCCACTAAACTAAAAAGCTAAATACCTAAAAACATTGATTTGTTGAAACGACTTGTGCGCTATAAAATGGTTGTAATAACTCAAAAACCTTCCCAAAGTTTCATCGCAATCGAATGAACTTAAGAATTCATAAGGTACATACAAACAAACAAAATTACATGTGCAGAGGGTGTGGGTTCGATTCCCGCATTGGACAAACATTAATGTGATAAAAAAACATTTGTGTTTTTCTTAAGTCTGGGTGTATTTATGTATGTATCTGTATCCGGTGTCTGGTATCTACAACACAAGATTTGCTTACTTTGGGGTCAGACGGCGCTGTGTGTAATGTCCAAAAAATATTTATTTATTTATATAGATAAATGGACTTTTATCATATTTTCCGTCCAATAATTGAAATTAGCAGGCTTAATAGGACATAAGTTAAAGATCATCATTTATCAATGGACAGACACACACGTAACGTTAAAGATTAGATGTCTAATGGAAAACTTTAAAAGCTGCGTTGTAGGGTGACATTAGTTATTACAAAGCTTAACATCGTAACCATAGATAAATTATTTTAATAGTGTAATTTAATTTCTTTATTAAAGTACTGATTAAAACTAAAGAAAAAAGTATTTATACTGTAATTTATTCATAATTTTAATAGATGATGCTCAGTGGGAATCGCTTATTATAAACATGATAGTGATTAGATATTAGGTTTTATCACCTAATCCCGTTAAGAATTATTAAATGTATTCATTGAATGTAAAAAATCTTAAAAATCAGTGAATTCGTAAAATATTTTATCATCTCCCTAGTTCAAGGAGCAGTACAAAAAAATGTAGATATGTGGTCGAAAATAAACGTTCTTTCACGAATCAACCAGATTTATTCTCTGGGGATGTCGTACGTATTTATTTGCAAAAGGCAGTAGTATGTCAGGAAACCGGGGAGAAGGTGGGTATCCCCGGGTGGCACTGGGGAAAACAGCAAACACAGGAAACGGATCTGGCAAACTTTCCCGCCAAACCGGCATAAGGGAGATAAACTATAGAGGTCGCTAGGATGACAGTAAATTCAGAAGAATGAAGAAAATTAAACAGATGTAATGTAATTTATATTTGAATATATTTTTTATACCACTAAGGTGGCAAACCAGCAGAATGCAATGAACATTGCAGCCATTAAACTGTTAGAATGTATAATATGAATAAATTAAATTCTATAGGTACTGCCTTTGATTACTTTACGTCTCTTACATAAATACATTATAATCAAACAAAACCTCACGCATATATGCAAATACCAAACACACACACATACACACACAAATTTAGATTTAAGATGCCGTAGAGTTTGCATCATATAAATAATTAATCTTTAAAATTAGGCGGCTCTGGGGCTCAATGGGTAATGACTTGCCTGCTGTAGGTGCGATTCCCGCACAGGAAAAACATTTATGTGCTTAGAATTTGTATTTGTCTTGAGGTTGGAATTTTTTCTATGTATAATAATGTACATGTACAAAAAAGAGCAGGTATAACGTATTTGTATCCGTTGTGTGATATCCAGTCTAAGATTTGCTTAGTTTGGGATCAGATGGCGCTGTATATAATGTCCATAAATATCTTTTATTATCTTTAAACAAACAAATGAATGAATTCGTCATTTAATAAAAATTATGTATGTAAGCCGTTGAATGAACATTAAAAAATTTCTCACCACCTATATTTATTTATTTTTCCTTGTTCTGTCCCTCCAAAATGATACACACCCTATAATCACTTGATATATTTATATGCTTTAATGTAAGTTTATAGTGTGATAAGCATAAATCTAGTGGTAGGCGGACGCAGCGCGGGTATACATCCTACTCCATTATTATTCCCTTCTAGTTATTTATGAGATACCAAATTGTCACTGCACATATAAAGAGACATCTTGGGTTTTTTGATATTTTATGTGAGTTGTTTTATCCATAGGTGTCAGTTTTATTGACTAGGAACGGACGATTCTATATGTAAACATATAAATATGTTGATTTTGTGAGAATACTTTCATCCTCTGTTAAAAGAAAACTAGGTCCTGTATTTTCTGAACATGTACCTATACATCATAAAAAATCACATTCTTTAAAATTATTTCCATTATAATTTAAAAATTATATTTAAAAAAAATGCCAACCACACGGCGTCAACTCGTAATTTTAGATAAATGGAAAAAACTCGTAAAATTAATATAACAAGCCCTAAAACCTATAAAACACATGCTTGCCGGAATGTTTTAAACATTTATTGTAGATATAAGGAAAGCAATTTTGATGGTGAAATGCTACACTGAAACGGTTTTGTGTGTTACACATCGCTTGTCTGAAATAATGCTCTGCTTTAGTTTTATTTAGAAAGAATACATCATTTGCCACGGAAATGTTATGCATTACAGTTTAAATATAAAAACTTACATACCTCAAGTATGTTATTAATATACTCTAAATATACATCTTTTTTAAGGTTGGTTGCCTTTTTAAATTACTGCAGTAGATTTTTAAGCTAGAATTGCGATAACTACACATTTCTTAATTTATAAAACGCTGTTTTCTTCATTTTTTTTTGAATGCTGTTTGATTTTAGAAGATTTTTGATGAGCAATAATTTTAGATACTGTATTTATTCATTTTAAATACATGTATTATATATACCTTTAACAGAATATATAGTTAAATATATTCAAAACTTTGGCACTGATAGTTTAAGTAAGTCAAAGTCGTAGTTTTTGCTTAGAAATATAATCTATTTACAACTTCTATACATACAGAAATCATATAATTACCTTAGAAACAGACATAATAAGCTAAGCGTAAACTATTTGACGAAAAGATATTATTATACTTAAATATCTTCACTATGACCACCCATCACATATAAAACGATCCATATTATATTCATTATTATCATTACGTGATCGACGGATATGTAACGAACAATCTGCATGATTTGACTACCAAAGCTAATTTTTTGACGGGTTACATAACAGAAATTATCCAGAACATTTTCTCACAAAACATACTTACTACAAAGACCAAATTACCAGCGCTCAACAATGTAATCGCCGTAACAATGACAATAGCGATATAAGATTCATTACCAATTTCTTTCACGAAAGTTACAAAGTAAAGAAAATATGCAAGACTCTCTACCAATTCTACGACAAAACGACGATACCAAAACTCTTCTCACACAACCACCTTTTCTCACTTACCGCCAAAACAGTAACCCCAAATCATTACTTTCCAAAACCAAACCAAACATACGACCAACAACATTCTATACTGGTACTGTCGACCGCGATGCAAAACATGTTCTATCATTAACCAGGCATCATGTCCATGATGACTCACCATTCGTCTTTTAAAAATCTTTCATCACTAAACACTAACTGCAAAACTTATGTTGTGTTTATATTTTAGAATGTCGATTATGTACTGCCTTTATACGGGAGAGACAACGAACCCTTTTCATATTAGAATGAACAACCACCGTCATACCACTGATTCCATTACAAACATTGTACAAACACATAGCCGCAATATCAATAAAAAAAATTAACGATTATTACACTGTGCAAATACTAAAATATTTCAGGCTTTCTATGCCAGATATTGAATTGAAGCAATCCTACATTTGGGCACTAGGCGCTCATGATATTCCCAGCCTCAGCAGATGTCATTATTTTTTTTTGTCTTATACATTCACACACACACACACATACTACCATACACGCACACATACATAAGTATCTTGGAGGGCATAGAATTAAGAACGTAACAATTTTTTTTTTAATCATCCAGCGCTTAGCAACAAGTGTCACAAATATAAATATTAAACATCGATTGATGGCTCTCGACGCATGATGACCAATAACTTTTTTAAAAAAACGCGTTGACCAATACGCATAATGACCAATACGCGGAATGACCAATATTTTATTCGCAAAATAAACAATCCGCATAATGACATACTCTATACGCCAAATGACCAATTCTCTATCTATCTATTCGTTTATTCCTGCCAACCCTGTTATCTTCAGAACAGGTTTTACTTACTCTTTATCTAAAGATTGTAGCGTTTAATTAGCAATTTTCCGTTATTACCACCGGAACTTATTATTCCTTAGTAAGCCTTCGGCTAACCATTGTTCGCCTGGCACCAGAGAGTAATGAAATGAAACAATTTATAAAATATTTTGAGATGTTATGTAATGGTTAGGAATCTTTTCTCCAAATCGTCGCAAATACGAGACACCGCACAAACAACTCCATTGAAAAACTGGAAGCTCACACTGATTTAAGGGACGACCCTAAGAGCGACAACCCAAGCCTAGAAGTTGGCCGCTATATGGTCTGAGACTCCTTTAGAGTCTCACCCCAAAACAGCGGTGAAGCAGTAATGGCTGCATCGGCCAACTGCAGTAGGCAGTTGAGAAAAAAAATAAGGAATTATCGCTCGTGAATGCCTCGTAAACCTACATTGATAAATTTTATTTGGAGATTGAAAATGGAGTCAACTATATGGGATCGAACAATAGTAAAGAATTTATTTAGCTCTGAAAAGAATTATAGAAGAAAGAAGTACATAAACTTGATTAGATTAAAAATAGATATTATAGTAAATATTTGAAAGAGTTAAAAAACAAAAAAAATTACAGCAGTCCCTTTTCTAATATTTAAGAAATTATTAGTTAAATATAGATAATGCACATGGTTATTCAAGAGATAATTGATATTGTTTTGTTTTTTATTTTCCTTTATCATATGCTTGATGAAAATATAAATCGTCAGACTACGTCGGACAAGGGAGATGTCTTTATACGAGTATGTCATTTTGCTAGTAGCCATTCCAGGTATTTTTTTGATTTTTGTCGCCCTAGTACGGCGAAATATTTCTGTTTCTTTTTTGTGTTTTTTATAAATAAATGAATTTTAAAATTATATATTTGTATTTTAATGGGACTATTAAACAAACTAATACATACAATCTCCATAAATATTATGGTTAGCTTGTTCTCAAAATATATCTGGCACTAATTATAAGTTCAGCAAACTTAGACATCAAATTAAAGTAGAGTCACATTCACTATAACTGAATTTTTCTTATACGCAGTAAGACGCTATCGCAAAAGGGAGGCTGAAACAAAATATAAATTCGGGCGTCTTGGCAGTTTCCCGCACACGTTACTTGTTTATCCTTTTAAGGGGAACTTCTCATTTCAGACAACTGCTATGATTGCTACATAACTTCCATTATGACAAGACACTCTCTTCCCTTCTCGCCAATAAAAGAAGCGTTGACAGACTTCTCGTAACAGAGCAAACACAGAGTTCATAGTAAAATGGTTGTGTATTAAACATTTTCGTAATGGTACCTCACGAATGAACGCAGATTTTCGGCAACTGATTATGAGTCTTAATTTCGTATTAATCTTAGTTTTATCTATAATTATCTTAAACATTTTATTTTTGTTGTTATAATACAATTTTTATCTCTGTTGATTTTATTTGGCAGTTTTATTACGATAGTCTACAATAATGAATGAGCTCCCTACCAAGGCTTTCTTTAAGGACTACAGTATGGGGTTATTCAAGAAAGAAGTTGTTGGCTATCTGAAGGGTCGGCAACGCGCGAGTGATACCCCAGGTGTTGCAAGCGTCCACAGGCTACGGTAACCGCTTTCCATCAGGCGGACCGTAAGCTTCTTTGCTACCTTAGTGGTATTAAAAAAAAAACAATAGTCTCGATATTTCTATCTGATAACATTGTTAAAATAATATTTCTACAATATGACATGAGCGAATGAATAAATTTTATTTTAAGTATAAATAATACAAAATAGTGAATACTAAAAACAATAACTACTTCTGCAGAATGAAAGCATTTCATTTTTGTGAAGTATGTTCGAAATTTTACTTTTAATCAATTAATTCAATTTATTTAACTGGGGTAGGTATTATTTAAAACTACGTTTAGCCCATGAGTTGGATCGAGTTGCCTTCCAGTTAAAGCCATATGTCTAAGCTATATAAAATCAACCAATTTGTTTAAATCAATTCATGGGTTACCTATTATAAAATAACAACTAATTGAACTATCAAATATCTTAACTGGCGTCTGCGGAATAGCTCACCAAAGTTACTTCGCAATCGGATAATCTATATGAGACAGAAAGAGAAAATATTTTTTATATGTTGATAATACATATTACTTTGAGAAAGCAAAACAGTTTCTTAAATTTAATAAAAAATGCATAAGCAGCATTGATTATGTTAAAACACATTAATTTGAAATATCTACCTACCTCTGTATTTGTGTATGTTAAAAATATACACATGTCCAAAAAGAGACTCTATATTGAATTCTACACCGTATAACATTATAGATACCATTCCGAAGTATTTTATGCTTACGTTTTGCATGTTTTGGCACAGTATCAAAATATATTTGGCTTGCAGTTCGCTTCATGAACGCAGTTGGTTTTCCAAACTAAATTATATTTTAATGGACAATTGTTATTATCTATTTTAACTTTTTAATTATGTTCTTTTATTTATTTATTTGCATTTTCTCATCTCTTTTATCTTCATGAATAAAGGAAAGTAACAACTATTTTATTAGGTAACTAGATTGAAACACATTCCATAAAAAAAATAATTTAACAATGTAATCAAGTCTCATAACAATTTATTCGTAAAAAAATATGAAATTTTAAATATAGTTAAAGGTAAATAGAGAGAGAAAGAGAGTCTAGTTTAAAATTAAATAGAGAGAGAGAGAGTTTAGTCTACTTTTATTTACAATTTAAAAAACAGTTTTTGTATGGATTTGTGAATAAAAAATTGGTTTCCTACTGCACTGTATTCTTTATTATTTTCTAAGATACTAAATTCACATCATATGGTGCGTAAATAATGTAATTAACTATAACTGAATTTCACATAAAAAAGATATAATTTATATTTCTGGTACTATATATTCATACACTTTATTCTAGTGACCAAGAGCTACATTTTAGTAAAAAATTTCGTGACCAGTATAATTATTTTTAGAAGTTTTTGTTTTTTTTTATAAGATTTTATTTAAATAATAGAATTTAGAATTATTCAAATAGCTATATACGGGTGCATATTTTTTTTATTTTACTAATACGGTACCATTTTTAATGTGAATTAATACGTGACATTTCTCACTTAAAGCCGTAAACCTACATAGTCTAATTAAGTATGCGGAATGGCCATTCTTCTTTTATGTTTCTATGACTGGCAGAACTACCACCGATTTTTTAGTAACTGAGCAATAAGTGAGTTAAAGAAACTTAACTTCATGTTAAGGTCAAGTTCAACTTTTAAAGAAAGTCTTGCTAACACAAGCTGCAATCCGTACAGACCAGTGCTCTACCAGGGCAAAAATGTAGTTGGGACTTTTACAAATTTGTTAGCCTATAAAATGTTTCCTGTGAAAATATTTATTTACATTTTTTAAACTTATAAATATTATTATCTATTATAAGCAACTACATCATTTGTGAGTGTTGGGAATTTTATTTCGAACAAATAAAATCCTGGATAAATTTCTTACTAAACTTGGGATTAAATTAGTCTTTGCCAATTAAATATAGCCACTCTTAGTTATTTAATTATTTGTATCAATTTTTAAAATTATATTAACGCGTAAAAATATAGTATCTTCTTATTTAATGATAAAAATGAAAGACTTGCGTGATAATTTTAGAATAAATATACCGTAACACAAAAAACAAGCATAATGCTATCAAAATTGAAAACAAGCCATTGTTATGTTATACAGTAGGTTTGAAGAGAAAAAGGCAATCTACATGGAGGGTTGGCACCGGACGCCTCGAGATGAGGAAATAAGAATTCATCCTTTCTCGCCCCGAGGTGGCTGGGGGAAAGGGGGGTAAGACGGACGACGCCATTCCAAAAACCCATTATACGAGCTCTGGAGCTGTTTTCTATCTCAGAAAGGAACCCGTGCCTTCCCCCTCGCCCCTTTTTCCCTCTCCACGTCTTCAGGGATTCTCAAGTTTATTTATGAAAATTGCCCATTAAAATAGCTATGAAAGTTACACTTTTGCCACTTCTGAAATTAGTAAGGAAATTGATATTTTTTTCGGATGTTTTTAGATGTCACGATAATAGTGAAAATATTTGCCATTTCTGATATTACCTTTAATATTTTATTTGCACAAATGCCTAGTGAATAATAGAAATAAAATAAAATGTTGTCTCTTGGGATGATTTGAAAAAAATAATATTATAAACATTACAATTGAAATTAAACTGTAAATATTATATAAAGTATTTATATGTATATATGAGTGTGTGTGTGTTTGTGTCCTTAATCAAATGATTGGAAATGTTTTCAAAGTGGTCATATATATATCTTCTTAATTATACGAAAGAAAGTGCTGCATTACAGTTCTGTAAATAATTGATTTTATTTAAAACTATTTAAATAAAAAAAATATTTATTAATTCAGTATTCTTAAGTACAAACAATAATATCTAAATGTTTAAATTCTATACTAAACTTGTAAAGTTTTTTATTAAAGTATAATAGACTTTTACCGTAACTCACCACACAGCATAAAAAGCAAAAAGGCTATTTATCAAAATATGTATAAAGTTATTCCCAGTTATAATTTAATAGCAATTTCTTCTAAGATTTCAAAGCGAAGAATTCCCTTAGATTACGCTGTACAAAATAAATTGCTTCGCACCCTAAAAAGATTTAGAGTGCTATAAGAAATTAAATTAAAAAACAAAATTATTACACTTAAACCAGAATTTAAATTCACATTACCGTTTTTAATTCACCCTCCGTTATTGAGAAGCCGGGCGCTTTCTTCAAGTTTTTGATTCTATCTCATTTCTACTCGTAGCTTGTCATTTAATGGAGTGGGACAGAAAATGTTCGTAGCTATCGCTCGAAGCTCGATACAAAGAAAGATTATTCGGAGCCCCTAAGGAAGTTTGAAATTGCTATTGTAGCGAAAAGGATTATATGTTAGTGCTACGCCGTAGAGGGTCTACGTCGCAACAGGGGTCGGATTCTGGAGCTTCGTATCCCTTTCTATAAAGATCTTATGAACTGGTTTCTTTATGTTGATATAAGATGAAATAAATGTTGAACATGTCTACATCTATTGTAATGTCCAACAATATAAAAAAAAACTGCTCATACTGTGCCAAAAAATTTTGTATATTGAAAATTAAATAATCGTTTATTATATCTTCATATTCAGGGCCATAGCAAATATTCTGAACCAGTTTTTTACCGCGGCTCCACCTGCGATTACTTCAGTCACAGCATGGGATTCTTGCGGCAAATCTTTGATTTTAGTGAGAAAGTTTGACATAGCAAATAGTCAATGGAGCCTAGTAGCCTCAGTGTCTGCCTGTTCTCAGAGGCAGATGTTATAATCCGATGTACCAATGATTATTTTACATAAATTAACAAGTAATTTGCTTCCTCAAGCATCTGCGGCTCTTTAGAGAAAGAAAACATCGCGACGAAACCTGCACAAGTCATAAAGTCGAACTTGTGATACAAGCTCATTTGTAGCTTTTAAAAGAATACTTTTATATAAATTTAAGTATTGTCATATAATGGAAGTCTTCGTTCATTTCAAAATAAAATACAGAACCTTTCCAGTACAAAAATCGGCCCTCATAAAGTTACTTACTCGACTGAATATTCACAAAATCTCAATACAAATCATATTTAAAACCTGACGTCATTGGGTCTTACCATCCATGAATATGTAATTGTGACTTCCTGGACCTTCAAACGTATGACCTAGTGTTTTGGACTTGTCATACTAAAAAGACATTTTTTAAAACAAAAAAAAGCAAATTTGAAACTTTTTAATAAATCATACTAAGAGTGGAAAAAGAGTTTTATTTTAACTTTTTTACATATTCTTTGGCGATTAAGGTAGATAACTCGATTAATAACATTTTCAAGCCATCAATTTTCTATTAAAAAAACGTTTCTTTCAACGTTTCATTCTTTCAAAACAGAATACCACTGTATACTGAATCCCATTAGCAATATAAAATGTAAAATAAACAACACGATATCGCTTCGTAGTACTTGCTATACTGGCAACGGCAAGCCAGATTAATCCGGTTAAATCCGGGTAAATACGACAAAATCCGGACGGAGCCGAGTGTAGCGCAGGCGATATGCGACGCCGCCGTCGCCGCCGGCCCTGTGCGGTGTTAATCCCTGTTTTAAATTCTGATAAAAGTCCCACCTGCGCTAATTCATATATTGACTAAATAATATTTTAGAAATACGCAAATAGAAACATTTTAAGTGCAATAATGAGACTCTCCTTAAATATAGATATAGATGATAAGAATTAAATTAACGAACGAGTGAAATTTCGACGGAGAAGAGGAGCTACAAAAATTAATTTGATTATGTTTTGAATATTTTTAATAAAGTTTTTGCAATACATAAGGAGTGAACGTGTCAAAATTCATGCGGCGGATATACACATACACACTTATAACAAAACATTTGAAATACACATAAACAATATACTTATAAAAACAGAAACGCGAAATTAATAAATACTTTCCATTGCCAACTTTCTTTATTCAGTAAGGTAAAGAAGTATATGGGTCAATTTTATATCACACACTCCTTAGTAATTGCCTGCTTACGAAAGTTCGTGAAATTTTACTTATTTTCATTTATATAATATAACATTATATTTTATTTAAAATTGACAAATACAACAAATAACAACTACGTAAATAGCTCAGTGGCTGTTCATTGTTTTAATACCGTTGTTGTGTTAAAATATAGTCACGTCATTAAATTATTGCGGGTCTATGATAGTGATTTGGACCACAGTTATTTACACAAAAACTCCGGAAAATTGTGTAAATATAAATAACTGCACACATATTCCAAGTGTTCCCAATGTCTGGTTTTAAAAAATAATAATTTACGTCTATTTTTTTATTAGATATTATGTCACACTTGTAATTTTTTCCCTAATAAACTACATGTGTTAAGATTTGTATTTACAACTATTTACTTACGTACAAAAGAGTCCTGGCTTAGGTATAACCTAGCACAAATTGCAAATCTCGCAATTCGAGGAGGAAATTCAGCTTTTTGCTCACACAGGCAAATACTTTTTTCATACTTTTGGTATAATTTTATAGATATTAGTTAGGTTTATCATAATATAACAAAGTAATTATTTAGTTAGATACAGTTATAATTCAACTACTTTAAACGATTTATTTGTGTATTCTACACAATAGAAGTCGTTGCCTACGTTTCAGTTTACCGCAACAGTCAATGTTCGTGATATCTATGAGGGATGATCAGAGATATTATTCGCAAATTTCAGTGCTGTTATTAATTTTACCTGTGTTTACTAAGAATATTTTGAAGGTGTACTGTGTGCAGGTAACTTATTGTTTGCCAGTGTGATGATCAAATGCCGTATATTTCTCGGTTTTTTTTTTACAATTACTAAAAGCTTTAAGGCGCATATAGCAGCTAACTAGCGCCGCCATAAGATATCCTCAATTTTCTAAAACGGCCACTTTTACCAGATATGCCAACTACAACTCACAGATATTATTTAGAAACTATATAAAACCTTCTAAAAAATAGCTTATGACTAGCTTTATATTTGCGACATTTGGATTTCAGAAATTCGTTTTCTATGAAGAGAAAATTAAGGATATCTAATGGCGGCGCTAGTGGGGTGTAAGAAGGCCCTTAAGGTTATAATAGTGTTTTTTTTGTTTTTTGAATGAACTGAAATACTTTTTTTTTCTTTTGAGTTCATTTTGTAGGCTCTCATCTGTAGGATTTCTTTTATATTATTGACTTAATTTATTTATATCAGGGCCTAATGTCAGGTGGAGTATTATATATTTTTTTTATTTCTATACTTTTCCAGAAAATTTAAAGCAAATATGTCCTACGTACTGTATTTATTAGGTACAACATTTTTTCTATACATTTCCACATATATTATATCTGCTGTAAGTACAAAGTTATTATCATAGAGGAAACATAAACATGTATACTATTCCCATTAAAAATTTACATATCTCAAAGCCATCACCATTACGCGTTTCAAACTGAAGGGCTTGTGCCGGCATAATCCAGCGTGCATAACGGGATCGAAAATGAAACATAAATTGTAGAGATGGACTATACGGACGATTAAACCCATTAACGCAGAGCACGGGTCACTTAGGCCCTGGAGACTGTCCCTCCAATCAACAAACCCTTTTATACAACCGTCTATACAATTAGACCTACCTCACCTCCGTAACATGAACCAACAAGGCACTAATACAGACGCTTGATATGAAGTCGCGAGGTTCAAGTAGACTGGTTGGTATGTATCAGGATTCATGACAGGCCCCTGTACGCCCCCGCTTTCAGATATACGGTAACGGTCGTACCACAATACCATAGACTATAAATATGGCGCGTACGCGGCTCCATATGCCCGAGGCGCGTACAACCAGCCAGTTCGTGTTGTATTGTTTATGCCACATTGAATTGCTAGAATGTTTCCCTGTTATTGCTGAAAGCGTATTTGTTTTGTGTACATAATAGCACATATAAGAGCATATTTCAGAAACAATCGCGTTCTGGAATAATAGTAAGATATAATTGGGTAGTAGAGGAGTGTAATGTATACATATGTCACTGTAGTTGTTAAATGTAAGTATTTTGTTATTCTCATTATTGGCAAAGTGAATAAGAACATAATTTAATTAAATGTATGTAAGTGAATCACATATTTAGTACATATTAAGTCTAATTAATACCTATTCAGAATTTATATGTCAATGAACTAACTATTCAGTTGTGTTTGATAATGTGAATATACCCATTACATTTTTTATGGAAATCTATGCAAACTTTTCTTTCAATCGATGCGTCCTGCATGTCATAATTAAAATATTGTTAGTTTCATTTACAAAAATCTAGATCGGAGTTTATTTGAAGGATATAATTCACAATGTAGATATTAGACAAGAACTGAGGTGAACAAATATAATTATATTGCAACACTGATGGCGGATATGATAAATAAGTTTCTCTGTAAAAAGTAGTATGTCCTATACATACTACTTTTTACGAAAACAATTTAAAGTATTCTCTGAAGCTTCTGCTTGTTTACCACTTTTGTTATTTTTAAATGGTTTAGGCCATTAAGGAATCAGGTATATTTTAATACCATTTCTTTAAGTATTACTACTACGTAGAAATTAAAATAGGAATCACTTTTCACTACGCGATCATTGGATCATGGAATTCAATATTTATCGATCCTTTGCAACTTATTAAGTGGTCGAAATCTGTAACAGCTGACGCCAGATGATTTGGGTTAGATTTAAAATCATGTTTATAACACCGTCAAATTAAATTCTGTCCTGGAATATGACATTTTCTTAGAAGCTTCATTGAAGGGTAACATAGGTAAGACGCATCTAAGTTTGAATTGTGCTTGTAATTTCCACACGTTTATAAAAGATGACAAACGGGCATTTTCTTCACCTGATGACTTTTGGCCCTGCCTGTCCATGACATCAGCAGTATAGATGCTTTCAACAAAATAATGTACTATTTGTTATATAGTTTCGTTAATTGTTCTTCAACCTTAATACATTAATATAGCGCTAATCACTACAAATTTTATAAAAGAAATAACAATTTTACATTAAATAGTGTATATTTCCCTCTACAAATCTACCTTCAATCATTTTTATTCAAAAGTAAAAACCTCTAAAAGTTTCAAGAGGGGAAATGCGCAATAATCGAAAAGGTGGCTACTGGCTATAAACAACACATACTTTCTATGGATACAGGAAATGATTTACTCCATACATCATTTCCTAGGCGCAAAGCCTTTATAAACCCATATATTATAAACTCGTAGTCTATAACTATACATACAGGCTATTTATTGCATCTATGTTCATACACACATAGGAGTCAAACGAAGAACCTCTCTTTTTTATTTAATATTATTATTGTTAGGTGTCTAAATTTGAAAATCAAAGTGTCAAGTTAAAATCAAGGAAAAAAAACTATCAAGCACATCACTGATAGTAATAATTTATCTAACTTACTCGTACTCTTATGTTCTAGCTTATGGATCTGGTTTCTATAGCACGGACGCGAAGCATTAAGAATTTCGTTCAATGACCGGTTTTGTTTGTTGCACGCGCATAATTATTTGCCGTCGCAAAATAGTCTAGAGCAATGTGTTATATATGTTCCTTAAAAATATACAATCTTATAGCAAACACCCCATCTTAATCAAATCAATAGCTTTTTTAAAAAGTACAACATACTTACATGCATACGGGTCAAAAAAACCTTTTTCGGTTAAACATATAGTTTAAAATGCTGTCTTTTATCTTTTTAGTTATTATTTATAGTTACAACATTGTCATTGCTATGCAATTTCCTGTAAAGATTTTCAGGTACCCGTCCTAAAAAACTCGGCTCACGGATCCGATTGGTTTTTCTGGATAGAAGGCTGTTTTTATAAGAGCCTATTGTGACTTCATAACGAAGATCACAACATAGGGAACCGGAGGTATAAGATTTTATGGAAAAAGTTACATCGATAACCGATGGTACCTACTTTCAGCACTACCGACTATACCTTATTTCAATAACTACCTTCCGTCGCACAAAACTGATATCTAATTTTGCTCATAAAAGTTGTTTAGGCAAACTTGAAAATGTGGGAAAAATTAATATTTTGAACACTTACTAACGTTAAACTAATTTTAGAAAAGATGGTGTTGAGTGTTTTCGTTTAAGGATAAAAAGTTTACACGTTTGATTATTTTCACACTTTTGATAGCGGCAGTTTTGCCAACGACACCTATCGTTCGTTTAGGTTTGAAAAGTTACTTACAAAATTATTGGTTGCTTAGTGAACGGTTGACGAACACACACTACGATAATAACACACAAACTACCATAAATAATGAATATGTATACATAGGCAGTTTGACAGATTTTCACCAAAACCACACCTCCAGACACGGGTCCAAAGTTTTATTTTTTGGTGGCAAAAGTGTTAAAAATAACAAAATTATCGTAAACGAACGAAAAAATTGTCATATATGATACTAAAAATTGAATTTTGGACACCAAAAACTTAAACGAACGGAAAACAGGTAAAAAATAAACGATAATAATGAAAATCCCAAAACGAACACAGCTTTTATAACTAAGACTTTAGGTACCGCTAACGGGGAACTCCCCTCCTGGCGCTGACTCACCTTCAGAGTCTCGCCCCAGAAGTCTGGTGGAGCAGTAATGGCTGCATTAGCCAACTTCATAGTCCGTTCAGAAAAAAAAGCAGAAGCAGTCTTACACAAACTGAGGGAACTGCGTATAGTAATATAAAAGTCAATGCTGCGTATTATATCATGGCAATATACAAATATGTATGTAAATAATAAATTAAGAAAGATATAAGACCATTCATTCTATCACTTATTACTTTTAGTCGTACGACTTATGAGACATATACAAAGACTTTACAGTATCAGAAGAAGTTACAGTATCAGAAACAGCGTTGTCAGCAAAAGGCTTACCATATTTCACGCAGGGCTAAAGTGGTTTATGTTAAAAACCTATCTCCTGCATCATGATTTGCATTGGTATATATCCAGCCACTGGTAACTCACTACTGTGCATTAATTGTGCGTTAGTTGTCAAAACCTTTTGTTAAATAAATTATTCGAGTTATCAAATCCTAAGCAAATATAGTTTAGTATGCTCTGAAGGTTTATCTTACTTCTTTAAGAGGTTTCCTAACGTCCTCTGGCGTCGATAATAGTAATTTTTTATTTCCTGTTTGTAGTAAAAATAGCTTGCAACTAAGTAATATATTTCTGTAGAAGCACATTTTTGAAATTAGCTTTGTACAAAGTGGGAATTTAACATATCAATTTCTGGCACTAGTTCGCAGGGGTAACGCTCTTTATAAGTAATATAAGTTTTTGTAAGCAAAATTCATAAATCAAAAACAAACGAAATAATGATTTAGGCGATTATGAGAAACGCAACGAATAGGTACGCAAGTACGAGTAATTACAAAAGAAACAAAGCTTTAACGATGTTTTAACCACTGTTTTTCTTTATTTTAGTATTGATCATCATAACATTGTTTTTCAGGTAAGAACTTTTTTGTAAACATAAGACAACTAAGTGAAAAATAACTTTAATAAATAAAAATCAACTTAAAAAACAATGTTTATTACGGTCAATTAAATTTGCACACCGTTAAAACAGCAGACAAGCTATAAAATAATAAATTCAGTGGTGTAAAGTTAAATCATAAATAGAATTTATTAAAAAGCGATAAAAACAAAACACTTAAGTAAGAATTAAAACAAAATGCCTACTTGGAATATTCTTTTCCTGAATCTTCATGCATAATTTTGAAAAGAATACGGAATTCATGGCAGGCTCACCGGTATGCGAACTGAAGTAGGTGGAGATTACTAGAATCACATTAGATGAGTACATATAGATTGTTGAGATGCAGTAAAAATAAAATAAAAAACCCCGTCTAAATAACTACCATTAGGTTTTCTTTGACTTTTTAAAAACATGTATATTACTGGAATTAAATTAATATCCGTACCTAATTAATGCCGTACTGTTGATTAAGTTTTCGTATAGGATTTTTAAAAATGTGTTAGCAAGTAGGTACTGTTAGCATGAACACAGTTTTTAAACTAAGAATGCTTTATTATGATCGGTTCGAAAATCGTTATTTAACTAATATTATATTTCTTCTAAACACAAATGTAACGAGATTAAATAACAAGTACATATAATACCGTTAGCGCCATCTGTTGGGTCGTAAAATATTCGGGACTGAGTAGTAATCGATAAATTTAGGTAGTTCGAAAAAAAACAAATCCTACATATAGATTAGTTTATGTATAAAAGTCATAGTTTTATTTTGTATTATCAAGATGGCTATTTGCACACGACCCGCCTAATATAATTAGGCGTTCGTTGACAACGTAGCTTACGTATACATATATAAGTAATTTCTATGTAAATTGTGCTGCATTATTTTGATTGATGTTTACAAATGCAAGCAAACGGCTGTAACTGACTTTTTAAGGAAGACTGACTGACTAAATCGGAGTTATATTTGTAAATGTCAAGCTATGACATGGTTTGTTTCAATGACAAAAAGATAGTTAAGAAATGTACAGTTATTTATAAATTAAAAGGTATATAACTAAATTTATGTTTTTTATATTTTTTCCCCTTTATTAAATTATTTTAAAATATAAAAAATATTTCTGTATAAACCAATTAATACGAATTTCATACATTAAATGTACTATTAAAATGTGTTTATTTTAGATACGTTTTGGGATTTAAACTGTCTAGAACTCAAAATTGATTTATTGGTTACTGTTGGATTTTCCTAAACCTACATAAAATTACTATCATTCAAACTGAAACACATTTAAACGTGGGTGGCTAACAGACCCACAGATAAAATAATAAATAATAAAATTATCAATAATAGTCAAACTTCATACTGAATAAAGTGGATATAATAGGTATAAATTGAAGTTATGGTCACAAGGGAAATTGAAGAGCATTGTTCTGTGTTAGCAGAATAGCCTTCAGTGACCCTTCCTCATTGGTGTGCAATATTCAAATCATATTTACATCTAATTGTAACCCATTGTTATTTCATGGGAATGGACAATACGAAGGGTGGCTGGACGCTATGCACATATATGTATGTATATTAATAATCTAAACATAGATGTAATAGTTTACATTTCATCCTTTATGTTGTCCTAGTCGTAAATAAATAGGCAACTTATCAACGTAAATAAGTTATGTACTAGCAACATGCTGAGTTTTTAAACTTATTTTTTTTAGAAAATTAAGTATTTCTACTACTTATACTTTTTTTTTCTACTTATACTTTTTTTTTCATTCTGGATTAAAATGTAACCTATTTATAAATAATTTTAATGTAAGAGAATACGATTCGTGGCGTCTTGCAGTTGCTTTAAACCATCGAATTTCTCACTTATTTTTGACACAAACTAATGAAACACGACGAAAGTTTGAAGACACGTTGAAGAAATAGATATCTAAGTCAACAGTGTGCCTGTTTTCTATGGAATTGTGTAGAATAAAAGTTATAGATGATTCTAGTTTTTCCTCCAGATGATCTCGACTAAGATTACAAGTTAGTTAAAACATTTTTCAGCATTTTGAAAACCAAAAAACAGATAATCTGCTTGAAAACATAACTACAAAAGTTTCATTGGTAAATGGCTAAAAATAGAAATTTGTGTGTGCTTTACAAGACGCCGCGAATCGTATTCTCTTAAGAAATGGAATAATATTATGATAAAATCATGATTATTAAACCCACATTATTATTTACAGATAAAAAAAACTATGAAGTACCTAGTGTATTTTTTATAACTTATATAAATCGTTACGAAAGAAAAGAAAATGAAATTGCACAATGCAAACATTAAGCATTATTTACAAGGGACATAAAAAATAAAGCCGTCGCTTATAAAGCAGTTTTATATAAAACGATAAACACATAAGAGTATTGCTTACAAAGTCCATCCGCGAGCTTCGCCAAGCTCGAGGGCCAAAGCGCGTAACTTCCGTTTTTCGCAGCATTGGGCACAATTTGAAATATTTTACGGCTCTTGTAACGACTTGATGGCATTGCCGAGGGCCACTTATATATCTCTTTTATCTCTTACTGGCCCTCGCCCCTTGCCCTCTCCGCCGCGCGCCGGCAAAAGTTACGAAAATAAGGGGACTTTTTTAAGTTATGAACTATAAAAAGGATTATAGGACTTAGAAGAACTTAATTTAAATGCCTATACGATGACATTACTGCCGCGGCCCGAAAACCGGGCGATCGTGAGCATGCGGTCTGAGGCAGAGCCGAGGCACGCATCACAGTATCCGGTTATGCTTAGTTGAGGCCAAGGCTTGTATCGTGCTTTTCTCAAACATGCCTGTAAAAAAATAATAATAATGATAATAATAAACATAGTTTAGGTAATTTTGCCGCCAATTCGCCGCGTTCAAATTTTGATTTCTTTTTTTACTGTTATAAATTAATTTAATCGCGCATTATTTTTGCTGTGCCAGTTCGGAATTTAAAGAATACTTGATGAATTATCTATCATTTTAGTTCGTTCTATTTTCAAATTTCATATTTGACTCCTCGAGTGCTCAAGCGGTCAAATATGAAACATTGCAGGTCGCTCTTTAATACTGTACTGCAAGTACGATTTATCCCAAAGAGGCTTGTGCAAGATATAGTCGCATATCGCAGTATGTTTGAGAAAATGACATTTTCTAGCATCTTATGCATATTTTTTTAAAATTGGTGATCACATATCTGTAAAGTATTTACAGTATGCCATACCCATATATACCTCTTGGACCTCCAATGACTATGATCCATAATGGTAGTTTCTAAATTAAAAAAAAAACCTAGACCAATTTGAAATGCCATCTCTTTTAGTTCTTGAATTTTCCAAAACCCTTTCACGGCGATGCCATACATTATATCAAAATCCTCATGCCAGAAGGTACTAAACTGACATTGTGTAAATAATAAAATAAAATAATTCCTAACTATAGACGGTTTACCTTGTAGATTCATAAAAAGGTGTTAATTTAGTAATTATATTTAAGAAAAATGTTATAAAATGCTACAAGTTAAATCATTTTAAACATTATTCTGTCACTGTAGAAAATTATGTCGAACATTTCTTACTAAAAGGTTAACTACACCGACTAAAATACCGCCATAAACCTAACCGGCGGTAAAATAAATCTGGGTATCAAGATGACTAAATCAAGCTGTATCAGAGTAGGGATCATACCGGGTACTGACTAACTACCTACCTGTATGCGTAACTGGTTACGTATCTAAATTTTCTATGTATTAAGAGCCAGTGTTACATTAATTTCATTTTTTAGGGAACGATTTCTTTAGATCTGCGCAGGAAATTCGAATGAAATTTTATGGTTGTATTTTCAGGGATATAAGTAACTTGAACTTGAAATATAATTAATGTGCTTTTTTTATAAAAAAACCTACTTTGGCCCCTGTTTAGTCCTTTTAAAACTGTCTAAAGAAATTTAACTAAAGAAATCCTTGAAGATCTACGTGTCATTACTTTACTACTTTGCTAAAACATAGACATGTTGGTTATTTAAACGGTTAGATTAGGGTTTTTGTTACCACAGAAGTATTAAAAACTATTAATTTATTTGTTGAATTTCATTCAAAACACCATTTAGTTGAGATGTACTACCTTCACTACTCACGCACGCTTAGTTTCATATCTGGTCGTCCTTGTTTTCAATCTAGGCTACTGCCCTGTAACACTAGCTCTTAAGTAGTATTCTATTACAAACCAGTTCTTTGTGAGCCAAAGAAATCAATCAATTGCTTATAACGTATTAATAATTTAGATGGCTAATTTGCTTACTTACTAATGAAATAGATAGTAAGTATTAATGGCAATTTGGTTACACCTTGATTGATTACTGTAGGTATACCTAATTATTTACTCACATTGCTAGTTAGGTATGTCATCTGTTATATACCTTAAATGGTTTTATGTAAATTATTGAAAACATAATTAAAAATATAAATCTAAATGTATTAGAGATCTTTCAAACAACTTCATTAAAATGACCAAAAACATAAATCTTGTCATATCTCGTGATTAACGTTTATTCACATAAACCGGTGCGTTTCTATTAAAGCCCCGCTTGTCCAAGTTATTAAGATGCCGTAAGGCAATTTTATTGCATACAACTGGTTTCCAGTGGATTCGTGTTGTTTATTGCTAATGTATTCATTACGATACGTCTTTCTCAGCGCATTAAAATACTTTATATAAATAACTAAACAAAGCGGGTCCTAGGTCGGCCGCACATAACTTACACCGAACAAAACTATAATTCAGACAAAAAAGAATATACAGCTACATGGTTTTTTAGTTTCGGTAACATCTTGATTAAGTAGGGACCACCTGCCCGGGCGTGTTCCTTTGGGCCCCATAAATATGCTTTGAAAAAAATATAAATAGTCATAAAAAGAATAAATTTAGTTCGGGTTTCGTTTGGTTGAGGCTTTGTAATAAAGCTTAGATATTTTAATAGGAAAGCCTTTGTTTCAGCCGAAAATAGTAATAATTATTCTGAGTAATCGACTTAATTAAACGCCCCTCATAGAAGGAGGAAATGAAGCTATTAATTATAAGAGAAAAAAAACTGCCAATGACACTAATGCTTTAGATTTTCTATTATATCTTTATTATATAATATCTGTTAAGTTTATTTAATGATTTTTTTGTAATATAAGTCCATGGAGTAGATAATGGTTAACTAGAAGTTGCCTTCCTATCGATGAAAAAATATAGGTATAAGTAGTGCAACAAACTTTTCTGACCCGGCGGTCAAAAATTAAAACTACAGTCGCTATATTGAAATGGTGTTTACTTACAACGACACTAGTGACAAAACACCTAAGGTCAGAATACTTTGTTGCACTGTATAGGCCTTTACTTAAATCAAATTTATTACAATTAATAAAGTTACACTAATTATAGCGTGTATGTATATATATACAAACTAGACTTTTGTGTAAAGTTACTCTTCAACCAAAACTTTCCATTTTTCTGTTTTATAGCAAAAAAAAATATCTCTCAAGGGTTAAATTATTAAAAATGACTGTAAATACAAAATACTTCAAATTAAAAAAAAACCACCACAAAGTCGGCCGGTGAGAACAAAGACTGAAGCATCCATAATAGCCGTGCAGAATTAAATTTCACACACACAAAAAAACAGTCATTTTTTGTGTCTACATTGTGGTCGTCTTTAAATTATTATGAAAACTATTTCGCACACACAATGCAACACTGCAGGTAAACTTTCAAGCAATGAGACTCAAAATGGCTCCCTTCACAATGCTAAATAAATCTTCGTAGTCACATATTTCTGCTTTATATCTAATCGCAAATTTATCGTTTCGAGGCAAGCCGTAGTTAGAATTAACAATGAACAAACTATTATTACTCACTGATATATATTTCAGTTTTAAATCACAGCCGTCATTGTACGCTATACGAATATATGTGCTTTTATGACGTACTTACGTGAGTGTAATGAAGCCATTTTCACTACCGCATAATGGTTTGAATGTTGACGTAAATTGATTTTTATATTTTGTTTGACGTAAATGATTGACATGAGAGCTTTTCGAGGGAACTCGGTACTTGACGGTTTTATAACCTAAATGACACTCTGGCCGATAAATTTATCTGTTGTGGGATATTTGGGCAATTTTATGACTCATTTGGTGGCACTAAAATGTCAATGTGTACCGTAGAGGTTGTATCAAGTTAGGCCTTTTATTGTTACGATGTGAGAATTACGCTAGTAAGTTATAAATGTTTATTTTTAAGCATCTACTTAATGAGTGTGATAGCGTCCAACTGGGTTGAGATACTTGAGATAAGAATCGATGAGTAACAACTAAATTTAATATGTCTGTTTATAGTATTATAGATACGATTGTGGTTTTACTGTTTTTTATTTTTCTTTTAGCTAATTATATGTTGCAACACAGGTTTCTTAGTTTTCTTTAAGGACTATAGTATGGGGTTCTTCAAAAAAGAAGTTATTGGATTTTCTAAGGGTTGGCAACGCGTGAGTTATACCCCTGGTTTTTGTTACAAGCGTTCATAGGCTACGGTGACCGCTTACTATCAGGCAGACCGTACGCTTGTTTGCCACTTTAGTGGTATGGAAAAAAAGTTGTTGTCTCTATATATTAGAGCTAGTAGGTAGTTTATAAAAAAATGGTTTGAGTTTTCGTATTTAAGTGGTTTTCAGTTTACTTGAGACTTTCAATCCTAAAAGATTTTGTGGATTTTTAAATTGCAGAAGTATTTGATATGACGTCTTTTTCGAATTAAACCATGGTTACATAGTAACTAAAAGTGGTGGCCAAAATTTTTTAATCAAACACATCTTGATATCTTTTCATTTTTTTGCAAATGCTATAAAATTTATAACAATAAAATAGGTATGTATTATGTTATTGTTTGTAAGTTTAGTTATTCAAGACTAAAAATGAGATATAAAGACGAAGTTTTTTGTGATATTTAAGTTATGTCAATGTTTTGTAAATATTCCTTTGGCAGATTGAAGTAAGTACCTATTTTTATACGCCGTGCCACACCAAAATGCTGTATAATATTTATATATTATACTTATATATAATATTTTCGATTAATTAATTGTTACTATTAGTTATAATTTTCTCCTTTGAAATTTTTTTAGCTTCGCCTACAAGTTTCTATGCCTAGGCCTGTGTAAGTTGCTTATATTCTGACATTAGGAAGTGCTTTTGCTTTGTTAGAAATTCCTAAGCAGTGTCTAGACCTTTTTTTTGAATGTAAAAATCTTTTTTTTCAATATTGGTCCTTCTGCACGGCTCCTTAAATGATTTAGGGCCTATTAATGACATCTTTACTAATAATTAACAATTGAGATATAAGTAACAACCAAAATTGAAAATATTCCCTTAATACCACCGCAAGGTGGCAAACAAATTTACGATCCGCCCAATGTTAAGCTGACGCAGCAGCTTGCGAACATTTGCAACACCAAAGGCATTATTCGCATGTTACAGGTTCTTAAAAATTATAGTCACTCTCTTCTTAAAGAAAGGATATTATTATTATTGCTCAATCTATACGTAACGTTCGCGGTAGGCTGCGCTTTGACTCTGATACTGCCCAGTGTGCGATCATTTAGGCACGGACCATTCATTTCATGTTAGCTTAGCTTAGCTGTGATTTAGGTTCTAACGAGTGACGATGAATTTCACCCTGCTGATGGCGAGCGGTACGATGGTAGAACGTTGGTATCTTTTTGGTAAATTCTTCAAAACAATATTAAAAGAAGTTTAAAAAAAAAACATTTTTGATAGATATGCAGTAACTGTTTTAACAACATATTTTTTTTTACCTTAATAATAAATCATATATAGAATCAGTAATAATTTGATGTTTTTAATTGAAGACTAGCTTTTGCCAGCGGCTCCGCCAGCCCTAAATTTGGCCATCCACGTGGGATTCTTACGACAACTCCTTGATTATTATAGTAAGCTATTTAACTGCAGCTATAGTTCGTTCGTTTCGTGTAATCCGATTATAGTTACTCCTGTGGACTAAATGGACTCCATTGCGACGTACACGAACGACAAACCAACAAACAAACTCACTTTTACATTTATAACATAAGCAGATATTGATGTCTTTAACGTAGATAAAAAATAACTACCTACAAAAAAACAGGATGCTCTGCAAACTTGTGAAAATGAATTGTACTGAAAGATTTTTTATTTCGTATGTTTCAGGCTTAGTCGCAGCTTCTCAATCGCAAGCCTAACGTTGTATCGACTCGAAGGCTTCGAGGGAACAACATTAGTCTCCGTAAAGGCGCCGCCCAGCCTCCAATCCTTGTTCCCATTGGCCCATGCCACTCCGCCCACAGACACCTACAATTATCTTTATAATGCACACGCTCAAATAATTTACATTTCAACTGAATTTGCGATCAGTGTGGGTAATTGAAAATTTGTTGTATTGCTACTGGAACAGCCTAATGTGGAGTGGAAATATCTGTATCTCTTTCCAATTTTGCAATGCCTGATTTTTTAATGGACCATATAGATTGTATGCAAATTTAAATTGGATGTGAGTTAATGTTTTACATTATGTGTATGGGCACATACATAACTTTGGCTCTACACTAGAAAAATCTGCCTTTTGTTCTTTTGAATTTGAATACTACGAAGATAAAAGTTATAATTAAGTCATACGTAATGTGTCAAGTATTTTATGCGTCTTTGTGATGGTTCCGCTCCAAAATATGTGCCTAAAACTCCTTGCATTGATCTCAGGATTTCAAATAGGTATACCTACCTTTTGTCGGCAACACTCGGCAGTATGCCATGATGGTCAAAGAAATAGGTAGTACGTTGTAAGTACATGTCCTCATTACTGGGGCACGGCCTGTCCTAGGGTGATTTTGGGCTTTAGTCTACCACGAGGGCACAGTGCGGGTTGTGAACTTTTCATTGACGTATGCAGGTTTCCTCACGATGTTTTCCTTCACCGACTCTATAAGAGTCACTTACCTATGTAGAACCCTTTGAATATTTGTGTAAAATGGCTACATACTACGTTGAATGATCGTCGAAAATGCTGCATGAAAACGAGTGCAAGCACATAGCACAAAAGTACAAAACCTTTGCGAAATTTAGCTAAGCAAGTTAGAATTTACCCGGAATAAAAACGATTATTGTGCGTTTAGTACTTAACAGCTACGAAACCATACATTGAGCAGGGCCCGACATATCACAATTATCATATAGACATAAATATTGGAAGACAATCTAACTTGCCGTCATAGAGAAAAGAGCCAAGACCCTTTAGTTCCTAGGTCTTAATATTGTTTAGCGAATTTCTCTTTCAATATAGAGAAGAAATGCAGCTAGTGTAATGGGTACGTATAGTCTCTGTAGGTACCTAATAACAAAATATTTAATTATTAACCTAATGTTTTTAATTTAGATGCATTTTCAATTTTATGTAAGTTTTCTATAGGTTATTTATTTTAGGATATTTATTTGTACTAGTAATTTTTCATTATTTTTCAAGTCAAATGTATTTTGATCCAAAGGAACTAAACCATATAAATAATATTTTTAATTTTTAAGTTTATTAATAAAATGCGTGCCACAATAAGAATAAAAGAATATGTGTAAAAACTGAAAAAAAAAATCTTTGGACATACTATCTATTCATTAATTCAGATTCATTACGACCATGCGTAAGTAAAACTCGCGTGGAGACGGTTCTTTTAACATAAGACTACTGATAATGTATTTTAAGTTTTTTTTTATACCACTAAGGTAGCAAACAAGCACACGGTCCGCCTGATGGTAAGCGGTCACCGTGGCCTATGGACGCTTGCAACACAAGAAGAATGCGCGTTGCCGACCCTACAAGATAAGAATACTTCCTGTAAATACTAGAAAAAACTACTATTTTTTGTATTTTTACAAAATTATAAGCTTAGTAGTTTTGGGAATAAAGATGCTCAGTTGTCATCCTTTTCTTAAATTTTTTTTAATTTTTTTTTATTTTAAGTAGGTAGGTATACATATTCAAGTCACAAAAAACAATTAGCCCTCTAATTTGATTTATAACACGTTATAGTTTGGAACTCTTTTCTTCGTTTCTTATTTGCCCCCAAAAGTGACGTTAAACATCCGTATTTCTTATACCAAATTTAGATTTAATTAAAATTAAATCGGTCCAGTACATTAGGGGCTAATTGGTTGTGACAGACGGACATTGACGTTATAAGGGTTCCGTTTTTTTCAACGGTACGTACAGAACTCTAAATATTCTGAAAGTAGCTAACATGAAAATTTATAAATAAAATTCATATATTACTTTGTACAGCTCGCACTTTCTTGGGTCAGCTGTAAGAGATCTCAACTAGAGATAAGCTTGACCTATATACATTGTTATTTTTGTATAAAATATGCTGTAAGTGTCCTATAATTGTGTACATGAAATAAATAAATAAAACATTAAACTAAGTTTAGATAGAACTATGTATTACGCTATTTGTTTGAGCGAGTTACAGGGGCGACTACAATGGTCACTGGCCTACAGTTTTTACACATTACTTTACTTTACCTATTCAAATATGTAACACAGCGACAGTGCATTGCTTCGTAAAAACTTAACCTAATTATGCAAGCTATGTAATATTTTTATTTTAGTGCAAAATGTATCAATGATTATTTTCGCAGTTTAGTTTCAGATAAGTTGCGCCATCTTTTGGATATATTCATACAATTTAGTAGATATATGTCTGCCTCAGACAAATGACGTTACTACCACGTTACTTTAAAATAAATACGTATTTATAACTGGTTCTTCAGAAATGGCTCTAATGATTTAGATGAAATTTTGTATTTAATTACCTAATGTTTTACTCCGTAAACTGTGATGAAAAATAATTAATTATTTCTTAGCTGTCTCAAAATATAAGTACTTCACTAAACTTTGATTTTATAATTTATATACATATAAGATACTACATGATTTTAAAAATCATTAAAACAATTCATATTAAATCACTATTCTTTGAGTTCTTTGTTCTTTGAGTTATCACTTTTCAAACTCATGGATTTGAAACAGAACCTAAGAAAACGTATTACGTCGTAGGAAAATACGTTAAATATAATTGATACAATGGAATACTTTAGCTTTGAAATCAATTTTAGTATAACATGACTCTTTATTAAGCTTATTTATGTCCTATAAAAACCAATAAATAGGTCACTCACCTAGCTTTTTTCTATTAAGTTTAATACCTATATTTTATGCTTAGGTATTTAAAATAATTTAAAGAAACATATATATATTATATAATATTATTCTAATATTTTTCAAATGGTCTAAGCAGATTTGCATTTGTTATCAAATATATATAGGTATCTGTCTATTTTTATAACAACAAACTAATTTTAAAGAGTTAAATATCGCGTAATTTTTTTCGTAGTTTATTAATTTACTTATGTATATATATATATATATATATATATATATATATATATATATATATATATATATACTTTACGCTGAATACTAACAGAAATTCGTAATAATTCCTGAATATTATTATTTTCTGATTAGAAAAAGAACCAATCTTATTGACAATTTATCTAAAGTTTCAGTCAGACATATAACGTCAATCATAGATGAGATCATTTACACACCACACATTTGGTAAAAGATGTAACAATTAAATAGCTCTTTTTCTATGACTATTCAAAATTTAATGTTTAATTTCTTCATTTTGTTTCGTATTTTTGCTGAGATTTTTTTGCATTTCACTTCAAGGAGTAAAAACACTTGTTTCAATGTCATAAAATGTGATAAAAAGACCTTCTATGTCTGACTGAGTCCAATTAAGATAATTTTCACTAAGATTGATTCTTTCAAGGAGGAGATAACACTTAGCTCAATGTTCCATGATGGTTTATTTTTTACTTTTTAATGGATTTTAAAGGCGATGTGATTTTTATATCACCATTATATCAGATTTGGTTGGCTACCACTTCTCTGCTGGTTGTGAGCCTCTTCTACGGCACACTACTTCTCATGGCCCTCTTCCTTCCGCATTCAGCTACTACAAGCCACGCAAGGACACGTTCGCCTTCCAACATGCGGTCTTCATTAAAGCGCACCATCTGCTGCTGCCATAGGCTACGGTGACCGCTTACCATCAGGCGGACCGTAGGCTTGTTTGCCACCTAGTAGTGTAAAAAAAATAATTGCTACGAATTCCTTATAGTATGAGCTGCAGATAAAAATGTTCATACGTGTATGTATATACATGTCGTACTTATGTACATAAAAAATATATAATTAAAATAAAATACATATTTGTATATTTAATTGATATTATTATTTGTGTTCCTTTAAATTAGTTAATTAAGCACGAACGATGACGATTAATAATTAGAAAAAGAAAAACTGACCAAGTGCGAGTTGAAATTGCGCACCGAGGGCTCCCGTAGCATCATAGAATGCAGATAGAATGTCTAAATGAGAGCCCATAAAAGTCGAACAGACAGACAGCATAGACTTAGTAAAAGGGTGACACTTTTGATACGGAACCCTAAAAAGTCATATTTAACAAACACATCATGCATGCCAATTTACGCCGCTGGTACATTCCAATAGGATTATGTCTACCTTGGACAGACAATTCAACTGGTCGAAACAACGTCGGGATGGATGCCGATATGAGAATACAGATAGTGGTTGGCTTTTGGTAAGCTTCGTCAAGTCCTTTTGTCGCCTATAGAGTTTTCTGACGGATCGCATCCGCAATCGAAAAAGAACTAATATAACTAACATGACTCGTCATTGAGTGAAGATCGTGTATTAGAAGGAGAATATTAGGTTATCTTCTGGCTCGATGCATTAATATCCTTACGTGGCCGGTAGTAGCTGTATGCGAAAGACAGAGGACAGCGAGAAGTGGCGTGCCATGGAGGAGGTTTATGAGCAGTGGACCAAACTAAGCTGATATGTTACTAATATAATAATGGTGTCTTCAGGACAATAATTTTTGGCATTCTAATTGCTTCCAAGGAGAAAAAAATACTTAGCACAATGTACCATTAAAGTTTACCTTTTCGTGGGTTTTTAAAGGCGATGAAATTTTTTTCATTTTAAAATTTTTAGTTATATATGGGTTCACACATGCACTCAGGGTATCAGTAGGGATTCACCCTTATTATTTAAAAAGTACTACTGGGGATTTTAAGACTTGACTTGTTGATTTGTGTTTACCTTTATCTGATACCTACATATACAAACATACATACATGTCTTATGAAATTTGTATACATATGTTTAAAAGCCGACATAGACAGAGCATTTCTAATAAATAATTTCTAATATAAATATATATATTCATATTCAAACTAATAAGATTTTTCTGATTCCATAAAGTCGGAAAACCCATGAAATTATCTAATACAATGTAATATTCAAATTAACATAGAATGTTGATATCTAAATAGAAATCCAATTTAAAACTGGCCAAAGCACTAGTTCAGAACGAGACCAGTCAGACTACTGGTCGATAAGGTAAACACTTAATACTAATAAACTAGGGACGGCTTAATTGGCTTTTCGATTATGGACTTTAATTGATCATAAATCGGAAAACGCCCCTTAATGGCCCATATCCTTTCGACGCACAAATCTTCACCGGTGAATTAAGATTTTTCTTTGTCCAACATTCTCAGTTCACATGATACGGTCGCAACTTTGCTTTGAATCTCTTGGAATTATCGTATTCGTAAGTCTTAAGAGTATAAAACAAACGATCTTTTTCTTTTTTTATATGAATAAGAATTGCTTCATTATAATGTACTTGCAGGTTTGCCGCTGTTTATTTTATGGATTTTAAGATTTATTGAAACATTAAAATGTTCTACGTTCAGTGGAAAATAACAACTTTTTTATTTTTTATTTACATGTGTGTATGTCTACGTGTGTATTTAATGTTTACGTTTAAATGTTTGCGATGCAGGTAAGCAAATAACCAAAAACAGTAGGTAGGTAAATTGTCTTTTTCTTTATTGTAACAAATCTTATACATTTTGAGTAATGTAAAGCATTGAAAATCCTATCCTTGAAAAAATAAAGGATCCCTCAGTTTTATAAATACGAATTAGACTATAGAGGTCGTTTTTCCTTTAGAAGAATCTGTTCTTAGCAGAATAAAATTTTAAAAGTAGTATATATGTATCCAGATTGATATTCATAATTTATTTAGCAAAACTTTAATGCACACATATAAATGTTTTTATGTACGATACCAACTAACTCATAGTCGGAGGATCTACACAATATAATAAATGTCTATATTTTACAAATATATAAACTATATTTTACAAATATATATAAACTGACAGACTGATAATAATTTGGTGCGGTACAAAATGGTGATTGGTAGTAGTTAGATGGAAATTATTTTAGTCATTTTTAAAGCAAAGTAGATGAAAATGATATTTGGCATTACTAAATTTAGATTAATATGTTTAACAGTCTTTTTAAACTAATTTAATATTTTAAGATCACCCCTAGAGTGATAAGTAGGGGATGAAAATGTGTATAACAAATCGAGCTTTTAGTAGTTAAAAGCTTCCTTATCAAAAGTTCACATGGATGAAGTCACGGACATAGGCTATTTATATACATCAGAAGTGATACCTCACTTATATTATAAGACTAAGGTAATTGAATAAAAAAATTAAAAAAAGAAAATAAAATGCCTGTACTAAGTCAGTGGCACAGCTAAAAACATTAAGTACAATAGTTGTGTAAGTACCTACATATAAGTACCTACTACGAACGTATGTAACGTATGCAGCAACGACTGAACTAATTTATGTAGGCTTTTAATTTTAGACAGTTTGAGAATAGGAATAAAGCCAATGCTACCTATTACTCAATCACTGTTATTGAAATCATGTAGTAACTTCGTGTTAAGTCAAGTTAAGCAAAGCCAAAGATTTTTGCCTGATATTACTATGGGAGCAAAGGAATGTCACGTAGTTATCAATATGTATTGCTTTTTCATCCCTTCAAGCGACTATTTTTCAAATTTAACATTTACACTAGACACACATTGTGAACCTATCCTGTCCATTATCTCACTGTTGATACAAAAAACAAACAGGAGTAAATATTCACATCGTATCGTAGTAATAAAGGGTCGCTCGCTACTCGAGCTACCGACGATTTAATCAGCCGATAAAAATTGTCAAGAGACCTCAGTGGATAGCAAATTTAGATTTCGGAAACTGTGCAAGGGTAGTGCAGGTCTACTACGAGTCATGCGAGAGAGTTATTTTTTGAGATTACATAGCTTTTTTTTTGTGAATTCAGCTTGCGTGGCTATCAACTGGCTAAATTCCACACAGATTACATTGTCTGGTCTGTTAACACAGTGCAAGTTGCTGCATAGAAGAGCCACCTTTTACGAGTTATTGTTACATGCGAGTTATTACATTTTTTCTTTTCCAACTATGTCAGCACAAGTGACTAGGACGTAAATTTGCACGAAATACGAAGTATTTAAGCTTGTTTTTTATATCATATATTATAAGACATTCCGCACAACGATATACAATCTCGAGCAGTAGGTAGTTACTTGCCTGTGTCATGCCAGTTAATGCTAATTTACATTACGAGTGTCATGTCGTCGTGGTGCATAACAATTTTGCAGAGACCTCACTACTGCTCTGATGCAACACTACACGATACTCCAGTGTGAACGTAAATAGACCTCTCACAGTAACTAACACAGTGTTAATACCAGGAATAAAAATAAGTTGGCAGTTGCAAAATATCGTCTTCAGAAGGTACATAGGTCTTTTGCAGTACAAAGTGTACATTTTTACAATAAATTCTAATGAAAATTAAATACTTGAAAATCTCACATAAATTTAAAATGCATGTCAATTATAGTTTGTTAACGAAAATGCTATTACAAAGCAGTTATTACATACCTATTTGACGGGAGATTACTAATACATCACACCCTCAATGAAATAGTTTGGACACGATATTGCTAATATTCCCTCAATTCTTAAACCGAAAAGTCTCTTTCAGTAGAGACTTTTTGGGCTTACTCAACAGACAGACGGACTTACTTTAGGTTTTTAAGAAAAAGGCCGAAGTTTTTGGTGGGATGCTACCTGAGTCAGCATTTTTGCCTCTTCGTATATCAAAGGCACTCAGAAGATTACTGGATATACTTCAGGAAAAAACATTACAAGCACCTTTGAAATAAAAAGTAGGTACCTGGTCTTCAGAAGCAAAAAATAAATATTATTTTTGAACTATTGTATAGGTAAGAGAAGACATGATCCCCGCGGTGAATCACATTTGTTTCCAAGTATTCAGCGTGGACATACGGCTAATGTCCTAAATTAGTTTGAATTGTTTCAGGTTGGACATTGCAACAAGTTAATTTCATTTTAAATATTAATTACTTTATATTTAAGTTATTTAAATTAGTTAATTTATTTTTATTTTAGGTTTAGGTGTTAGGATAATGTATTTGTATTTTTTTAAATTAGCTTCTATTTCATGTCAATGATGATTAATACATTTATGATGAAATGTTTGGAAGAATTAGAAATTAAGAGGCATATGTAATTTTTTTAAATTTAAACATTTTATTTTAAATTAATACCTAGTGGAAGACATTATTATATTATTTTAAATAAAATAAATTATAAAAAACATATAAAAGGTAAACAACTAAAATTCTAGCTAGCTCTTCGCAATGGTAAAATTATTTATCAACCAGTGGTAAAGTAAACTTTAAAAAATTAATAGGTATCAATACTTTTATATAATATTCTTGAATAAAAATACTTTGAGTTTGAATTCAATTCTTTTTCGTTAACCCTATATTGTTTTAATTTTAGTAATAAGTGCTTACAAAAAATGTATTAGATATCTTTTTCAAAATGTTCATAATCTATCAAAAGTATACATTGTGTTCGCCCGATCTCCCCAAGATATATTCAAAAATCATAATAAAAATGATGCACACGCTAGCCGTCACGGTAGAGCGCACCACGACGCGATATGGTACTTATAATGCAAATCTGCCTTTAGTTACTCTCATCGCGTTAACGAGTGTGTACTTGAGTACCTGCAGTCGCATTTTTTGTCTACCGTCAGGCAGGTCAGCAGATCGCATTGTGTAATTAGGCCTAAAGTCTCTAATTGTTTAGTGTGAAGTTACTTAAAGAGATTAACACATATACAAATTATGTATTTATTATAAATCTTGCCCGTGTTACCCCACTGCATTTACATTAAGTACATATATATCTAATATTATGTCTAAGTAGTCATAGTGAACACAAATATTGTCCAGTAGGTAATTGCTAAATTACAGTTACAAAAGTACAAATAATGACTATTGAGTCACATTGTATTTAAAAAATTGGGCTGTTGTACACTGTTGACAATAAACCTGACAAAAACCAGTAGACTTTTGTTTTTTTTATACCACTAAGGTGGCAAACGAGCTGACGGTCCGCCTGATGGTAAGCGGTCACCGTAGCCTATGGACGCTTGCAACACCAGGGGTATCACTTGCGCGTTGCCGACCCTTCAGAAATCTAATAACTTCTTTCTTGAAGAACTCCATACTGTAGTCCTTAGAGAAAACCTTGGCAGGGAGCTCATTCCACAACTTAAGCGTTAAGTAAACTGCGTCCGAGGTTAGTCGCCAATCCTAATGTCATAGTTTTTAGGCCACCCAAAAGCCTTTGGCATGACTTAACGATTGCTAGCTTATATGACAACTAGCTTCTGCCAGCGGCTTCGCCCGCCCTAAATTTTGTTGTCGGCGTAGGTTCTTACGGCAACTCCTCAATTATAGAAAAAAACAAACAACAAATCTTTCTACTTTAATGGCATATAATACATTCGTGACTGTGAAACCATGGAAATACACATACAAAATTTTAACCCAATCGGTCAAGCCGTTTAGTAGTTGACATACCAGTAGAAGCGCCACCTACCGGGTCCAATTGTATTTTTAAATCATTCAGGAAACCATCGAAATACCCATATAAAATTTCAACCCAATCGGTTGTCGGAGCCTTTTAGAAGTTATGTGAAAAAGATAAGTACGGAAGGATAATTCTTACTACCCGTTGTCCTATTACCCGTTTTCCCGTAGGAATGAAGAATTTTTAAAAAAAGAAAAGTAGCCTTTGTTCATCAGGGATAATGTCGGCTTCTAATGGTAAAAGAATTTTTCAAATCGGTCCAGTAGTTTTGGAGCCTATTCAAAACAAACAAACAATAAAATCTTTCCTTTTTAAAATATTAGTATGACAATAGTCTACACTAACGGTTTATCAAAGCTTCCTAAACACGATGAAGCTTAAGATAATTAGCAGTCACCCATCCTAAGAATGACTACACTGGACGTTCCTTAACTTCCCAGACTATTTCTTGGATAGAAATATATTATTTGACTGATTTACATAACATTATACGAGGTTCTCAATATTCATTATAATAAAAAATATTTCATTAATTCATTGAACTTAGTATTACATATTACTATACTTGCCATGATAGAAGAAGGATTTCTTATCCAGAAATCTCGTTCCACCAAGGTATTAACAAATTTAAATCTGTATCCACTGAAGGTAAATATTGAGCACATCGCACAGCCTGTAGGTACTTTATATTTCTAATGTTAATTATCTCAAAAAGGGGTGTAAGGAAACTCACGCTTCGTTCCAATGCTTCAAGTTTTTTTTTTACAATTGTTTGCAATTTAAAGTTGCTAGTGTGGAGTAAAGATTGATTCCCTCGCAGCATAGTTGGTAGTATGGCTGACTGCTGTGTATAGAGTGTGTCAGTCGATTCCCGCACTGGATAAACATTAATGTGATAAACATTTTGTGTTTATCTTGAGTCTGGGTGTATTTTTGTATGATATGTTTGTATATACTAAAAAAAATTAGTGTCGGACAACCGTCCGGAATCGTGACAACTTGTGCCTTTCACTTTTTATGTCTGTCTCTCTCGCTCTTAGGCGGGCTAACCATGCCGCGTGCCTCTCACTCGCTCTCATTGTGAGCGCATAACGTGAGCGGAGCGTAACGCAGTTTCTTGAAGTGTCACCCGGCAAACCAATTTATAAGACGTTGTCACGTCAAAAAATGTAATATATGTACACATTTATATATGTATTTGTATCCGTTGTCTGGTCACCATAACACAAGCTCTGTTTACTTTAAGGCCAGGTGGCGCTGTGTGTAATGTTCAAAATAATAATTATAATTATTATTTTTAAAGATTGGGAATATTGATATAATAGTTGGTATTAAGTGAAATGTGACTGTATTAGTAGTTATAACTAACTACTATTTCATCTGTAATAGTCTCAACCACTGTCTCGTAAGACTTAAGTGGTTGGTGAAAAAAGGCTGTCTAGGTACTACATTATAATATGGGTTTGTGTCTGGCCACCAGCTATCCTCTTCTCGGGATAAAAGATAGTGAAGATATAAAAACATACCTACATACTTAAAAATATACATAGTGCGGGCAAAAATAAACAAAAAAGTAATGAAACAGTTACTTACGAGTCAGCAAGGTTAAACCAGACAGGTATTAATAAACCACAGATCATAAGAAGAACCTCTAAAGGCCTGGTATAAAACTTTTGTGAACCATAAGTCCTTTTTCTGATCAATAACTGTTTAAAAAAAACCATAAACGTACCTTTTTACCGAGTATTTCTTAGCAGCAATATCTAAAACAAAAATAAAATGTTTTTTATTTACAATCTTTGAGTAATGGGTTGGGAAAATTATTTCTAAAGATACCAGGCGGCAATCTTCAAAGCAAAGGAATGTAAATGTAATTGCATCAGTTATAAAATAGGTGCCTTGTAATGTAAAAAGCAGATTTTACCAGTTATCAGGTAAAATACTGTCGATGACATATTTTCGACCAATATTTGTTTAGTATTGAGTTGTTGACATTAAGGGATAGGCTGTTTTTTACTTTTGATAAGAATTTTCCTTAAAATAAACATTGTCTCACAGTTTTTCTTGCATATCTTGTGGAAGTGACGTTAAAGCCATATTATAAGTGATGTGGTGTTATACCAAGCAAGGTTTTATGTTAGATATGTTGGTGATATCGCTCCTGGACTTCCAAATAATCAAATTGAAAGTGGCTTTATACCTCTGATATATAAAGAATACAGGATAGAGTCGTCGATATAACAACTAACATAAGGTACGTAGTTAGAAGTAAATTGACATATACATTTTAGGGCGCGCTTGTTTTGGGATTAAGAGCTTTTATTCTTACTTTTTAAACTTTTGATAACGCCAGTTTTGCCTGCGACACCTATTTGTTCGTGTTGCTGTGAAACGTTACTAACAACATTTTTGGTTGCTAACGGTTGACGTACACACACTACGATAAAACACACACACACTACCATAAACAATGAATATGTATAGGCAGTTTGACAGATTAACAGAGCGAAGCAGTACTTCAAGTCGGGGCAAAGGTTGTTACTTTACAAGTCGCAGGTTCGGCCCCATATGGGGTACTGCTACCATCTCTGGGCGGGTGCACCCGGATACCAGCTGGGCCCTTTTGACTCGGTTCAACGACGGGCTATGAGAATTGTCAACGATTCCAAACTCACTTGCGGTATCGAGCCCTTAAGTCTGAGGAGAGACTTTGCTTCCCTGTGTGTGCTCTACCGCTTGTACAATGGGTTGTGTTCTGAGGAATTGTTCGAAATTATGCCCACGGCTACTTTCTACCATCGCACCGCTCGCCATCGGCAGGGAATTCATTCTCACACTTTAGAACCGAAATGGTCGCGTACAGTGCGGTAAACTTTCTCCCGCGAACGCTTGGGTTATGGAATGAGCTCCCTGCCAAGGTTTTCTCTAAGGACTACAGTGTGGGGTTCTTCAAGAAAGAAGTTATTGGATTTTTAAAGGGTCGGCAACGCGCGAGTGATACCCCTGGTGTTGCAAGCGTCCATAGGCCACGGTGACCGCTTACCATCAGGCGTACCGTGTGCTTGTTTGCCACCTTAGTGATATAAAAAAAAAATCTTTTTCACATACTTCTCAACGGCTGAACCGATTGGTTTGAAATTTTATATGGTTATTTCTATGGTTACCTGGATGATATAAAATACAATTGGACCCAGTAGGTGGCGCTGCTGTCGGTATGTCAACTACTAAACAACTTAACCGATTGGGTTGAAATTTTGTATGTGTATTTTCATGGTTTCACAGACACGAATGTATTATGCTAATGTTTTTTTTTATAATTGAGGAGTTGCCGTAAGAACCTGCGCCGATAACGAAATTTAGGGCGGGCGCAGCCGCTGGCAGAATCTAGTTAACTATAAAATTACGGTATTTGTTGTAAGATACCTATTTTTACCGTTTTTCTATCTTTTATCTATTTAATCTAGTACTCCTAGCAGCACAAACATAATTTATTACAAATGTTACCATGAAGCTAAAAAAGTACTAAAGTAAAATACATACATTAATTTCCGATTTTACGCTAAGCTGTTCACCAATTTGAAAGATATTTTTTTGACACAGAAAAATGAACTCTATTTGAGAACTACATCTTCGATATCAGCGCGTTGGGGTCCTCCTAAATATAATGCAACTTATTACACACTGATTTTTCTAATAGGTAGGTTAAGGCACACATCAAGTGAATTTTCAAAGGCTTTCTAATTGGAAAAGAGGTTCTAAGGTGAGAGGCAAGATCTAGTGGAAGTTTTAAAAAGTTTTGTTCCGTGTAGAATTTACTTTTGTGCGATTTTTACGAATGAGAATAGTTTCTTCTAAGATAGTTTAAAAATCTTAAATTCATTTTATTTCTCAAAGCTACGGTACACAACGCAAAAATAGTATTTTAATATCTAAAATAGCTTAAGTGAATTTTAGTGTTTGAATATTTGTTTTAAAATTGAATTTAAAACAAAAACAACTTGAACTTAAAAAATTAAATCAATGTTAAAAAACTTAACCTTTTAAACTTTAACCTCTACAATAAACTATATTATTTTGTTAATTTGTTTAAGCATTATTTTCTATATAATATTCATAATTTCATAATAATATATAGAAGCAGGAATATGATTGTAAATATATTTTATAAAATCTTGCAGTAAAAAAACTGATTACCTACACTCTGTCGCTTTTTTATTAGTTTATAATAAGATAACTAACTGGTATGTAGGTAGTAATGATAACTGGCAACTACTCTGTATCGCCATATTTAATAAAAGCAGAATAAATTTAACAGCATCAGAAACAAATAATATATCCTACTGAAATAAGAGAGCTTTTTATCGAATGATCTTATACATTCGTTTCGTATACGGATACCTACTAAAAATCCAGTTATATATTATAGTCACAATAAATAAATTTAAACAGAAAACATGTTTATATATTTGTTATGAAAATGTACATAGTTTTTTCATAATCTCAAAAATTAAGTCAAGGTTTTAACTCCATCTAGTGGACAGTAGTTAATCTAAATTAAACGCTAGTTCACTGTTGTCACAATCAGTTAGCCAATTGCATGCTGCCATCTGTGAGATTATGTATGCAACCGCTAACTTTGAAAGTCGCCCTCACGTACGAGCTTGTTTACTACAGTGCCGAAAGAGGTAGCTATACTTAATTTACTTAGAGATTGAGTTTTTTATAAATAGTATTTTTTACAAGCTTTTATTTAGTTTCACCTGTCCCGTGTCTGAAATCAAATCTTGTTAGTTAAATTAGACCGACTTCCTGATTTTCGACTGCGTTGAAATTTTGCATACACACGTAAATCGAATGACTTTGCAATATAATGATGTCATAGAGCTAGGTCTGATGGAACTGGAAGGTGAGGACCTTTGTAACAAAACGACGCTGTCCCAGCGAGCTTAGGTTGTTTCATTAATCTTAACAAGTACTCTGATCTTATAAGAAAATCAGTGTCTGAAAAATTCTTGTTTGTAAAAAAAATTTTACATATTCCTTGTTTATTTAATTTAAGTTAGCTGTTACCACCATCTTCACCCGCGTTGATTTACTGATTCACTACAAAGGGCTATAGCGTGAAGTACCCGACTAATGGTTTCAGATTAAGGCATTCAAGCTAGAAACACAGAAACAAATTCTTGAGCTTTATTATAATAATAGATAATATAAAATATAAATATCTATATTAATTAATACTATAGATACATACATTAACAATAAGTAGGTATTAGGTACGTAAATCCTAGATTCTGTGTTTAAATGTTAGGTACTTCAATTTTATTACTTAATTTTGTGTTTTACTTTACTTACTCCCACACGATGTTTGATTGTTGATTCGTTAAGTTATTGGTCCCAGAACTTGGCATAAAACAAAGCTTGCTAATGAAAATGTGAATTAATTACAAAAATTGGTATCTAAGACCCTACAAATAGGTAAGTACGCACCTAACCTAACCTTTACCTAAGTGGCTTTTACTTTGCAAATGAGTAAAGCATTTTTCGGATCATCACAGTAGCTTGTATTCCTAGTACCTAGTATGTACCCAAGTACGTAATTAATTTATATAGATATAGGTATGTACATATATAAACTTGCTGTGCTAGTAACTACTATTACCAGCAAGGTGAAAAATTATGAGTTTTCTTGAAAAAGTAGAACCTGCCTATATTTTGTCTAATTGGTAACTTACCTACTTCATATTACGTAGCCGCAAAATGACAGTTTATTTATTTCATGACTTTTGAAACTCCGGGAGCTTTTTGCATCAGTGACTAACGCTGCACTCACTAGGGAGTCATCGCTAGTCATTAAGTCCGGGCTCCCAGGCCGTCAGAGTTTTACAGATCACTTCTAAAGCAATTAGCAAGCTATATAACCTGCTAATTGCTGCTTTAGTTTTTTGATCATGCCACATCAAAACTTCGAAACTGCAAGCCCACTGAGCTACTTAAGGCTTAGGTATATGAGGCTATCAGTAAGATGTGTTTCAGATCTCATTGCACAGCTTGCATCACACACACGATGGTGACTATAAATTAAATAATCTAATAAACATTATGCTTAAAGATGGCAAAAATAAAACCTATTTTCAGAGGACCATAAGTAAAGGCTATTTTGTTTTATTAGTATCGTACACGATCATAGATACGCAATGATTTTAATAATAGTTAATTTGATGGTAACTAAAATAATTTTCCGAAAATTCTAAACTACTGATTTTTGCATGAAAACGGTTAGCTTTACAGTCCTTCTTAACTGAGATTATTGAGAAATAAACAGTTACAGACTACGAATTTTTTAAACTAAAATTTACATTTATTGTATTAAAAACATGCACCGTGGTTATGTCATTCTGTAAAAACATACCTAGTTACCTATATCTAACCTAAGAAGTAAGTTTATGTTATAATTTCCAGTTGAATAAATTAAATTCTGGAAAAAAGTAGGTAAGTACTAAAAGATGTGCCTTGTATGTATATACATTTGCCTTATAAGTAGGGTATATATATGTATACCCTACTTAGTAGACTCGATATTCACAAAATGAGTCCTCAAATGCCATTCCAATATAGACTAGAAATTACTCCTAATGTTAGCCATAATAGTGCTTATCGGTATTTTTGTAGCAACTTTACTTGCCAATGTAACACTGTTACCTCGTACCTAAAGTTTAACGTTTTAAGGTAACCACAAACAAAAAAATACTAACATAAGTGTATTGAAGGTACCTATGGATAGGCAAGGTTACAACAATATTGTCTCTTATATATTATGAAGTACATAAAATTAGTTCATGGCCCAGTCACATTCGTCTATCGAAAATAAAAACTAAAGCTAGTAAGCAACGTCAGGCGTTATCACCTAGTGACACGCCGCTAATTCAGGTGGCCACTAGATAATTGGCCGCCAATTCACATTAGTCCAGGACGGTGGACTATTGCCTATTAGCTTCTTTTCCTAGAAACAAGCCTACGGCACTGCAGTGGGGCGTACAACAGCTGAGGCAAACATAAAAGTGGAGGTTATTGGTACCTATCTGAGTGTTATATTGGCGACGTGGATAATTCGAAAGGGAAATCGATCAGTTAGCCTGGTGCTTTGATATGAAACCTCGACACCAAGGAGATGATTTCATACAGATACAAATTATTCACTATGATCTCAGGTAGGTCAGTATTTAAGGTCTAGGTTGGCAATCGACTTCAAAGCGAATAAAACATGTAACTTAATGTTCTGTCAATAAGTCTGCTTTGGGGTTTAATTTTTACTTATTAGCGGATTTCAAGTCGGATTAATGTTTTCGTTAAAAATTAAAGTAAGTGTGAAAATGAAGACTATAAATTGAAAACTAGTAAAAAATATTTTTTCATGGTGAAAATAACCTATTCAGAATATTCTCATAAAAACAATCATATTAATAGTAAATAATACAACAACTGAGAAAAAAGGGAATTAATTCGATTTGGATGCTAGAGTAGAAAAAAATTACAAAGGACCGAGATACGAGAAAATAAAGTACTATTATCACATTTTGGTATATATTCGGTAAACATTATCGGGTGATAAGAGAACAATGACATAAAACAACCACAGTTAGTTTTATACACTGTTCTGTTTTTATTCACTTAGTGTAACACTTAACTATAATTATTTTGTCACTGAAAATGAGTTATTATCATATATTGCTATTTACTATATAGTATATAATATATATAGCTGTCATAGTTTCTGTGGCTCATTGGGTTATGACCTGCCTACCAAACCGGGTTTGATTCCCGCACAGGACAAACATTTATATTCGTGTTTGTGTTGAGTCTGGATGATTACTTTGTATAACATGTGTGTATGTACAAAAAAAGTTATATATATATATGTGTGTATTTGTAGCAGTTATCCGAAATCTTTAGTTATAACATACCTTACCAGACGGTGTGTCTGATTTGTCCAAAATTATT
This sequence comes from Apoda limacodes, assembly GCA_946406115.1. NCBI lineage: Eukaryota > Metazoa > Arthropoda > Insecta > Lepidoptera > Limacodidae > Apoda > Apoda limacodes. The sequence goes on from OX291554.1 coordinate 11,952,852, forward strand.
ATTAAAAAACATTTTACTACCTATACCCACAAAATTTTATAACCAAAGTTTTATATTGAATACATACTTAATTAATTATCGGATGTTTTAAGCATTTTAAATTAATTAAGTTTTTATTTGGCAATTAATTTTAGTAGTTTTACAACTTAGTTCATACGTTCTAAAATAATATCTTATTAAAAAACACACATTTTTAATTTGTTATGTAAACGGCTCTGTATAATTGCTGCAGAGTGTGACGGCTATAACAAACGTGTAAACCTTGCGGGAAAACAGAATAACTTTGCTTACCTATACAAAAATATAATGCCTAGTTATAAAAAACTGTTAAATTGTGTATTAATTAAGATATTGGTATAGCCTATCAATAATTTGAAATAGCCTTTTTTTTAAGGATTGACAGAAAAATGTCATCTTTACATGGTCTTATTTAAAAGAAAATTATATTTGAAAAGAAATTGAATTTTTAGATTACAGTATTAAATTTTAGGCATCCAAGTGTCAAATACATGGTGTACTTGTATTATGAGATCTAGAGACAATAGTACAAGTGAGCTAGCTGCTCATTACACACAGATTAGAACGTAATTGTATTGCGCAGAGCTCACAAGTGTCGTTCAACTGTTTTCAACACACCTGATGGACAGTAAATACTTATATTAGTTTTAAAATTGATATTTAATTGAATTGAATAGTTTTAATATGTTTTTAACAAACACATTTGATTTAAAACCTTAATGTCCCCCCCCCCTCCCTCTCTATTATCTTGATGTAATAAAGAGTATATATTACTTATTGTAAATGTACTATTAAAGTGTAAAAACTCACTGAAAATAATAATCAAAAAAAAATCGCGACATATTTTCGCAGTAGAGTCATAGTCAAAAAGGCAGGCATGTCATAATAGTTCCTCAGTGTTAGGTACTTTGGAGTCCAATTAGACTAACAAATTCATGTTTTGTTTACCTACACTAAAGCAATAAAATTGTTACGACGTGATGATTTATCGTTGCCAGTTTGACTGACCGTAAATTTGTGGGTATTTTTTTTAAAGTCAGGCAGTTTGGGAGTCTATAAAAATTAACGACCAAAAGGGGTGTTTTAAAAGAGATAGAAATGTCCACACTTTTGATTTGCCTGTAATAAAATGTGATAAACTCCAGGGTAATCCCTTAAGTATCAAAAATAAAGCAATTAAGAGATGCTGTAAACAACCATCACTTCAACACTTGTTTTCCATTAGATAGGTATACAAATAAGTAGCCACAAACAAATTAAGTGATATGTGGCCTGCAGTGGCCTATTTTAAGAGCAGGGTAGCAAATACGTGTCTTCTCTAGCATGTTATATAATAGAAGTATGCAGTAGGTATAAAACAAGTTGCCAAGTTGGTATTGTTAGTAGATATACTATATATGATAAAAAAACCGTTCTGTTTCGAAGGTTGCGTACCTAATAGCATTCTTAAAAAAACAAATGATTTAAAACTGATGACAGACTTTACTTTTTACCTACTTACTTATTATTTTAAAACCATAGACTCCTCAGGGGTTTCTCTGTAATCTATTAGTAAAGACTATATTTTCTAAATTTTTTCAAAATTTGGACTCTTTTGAGAGACCACACAAGACGTACAGGAAACTCATGTTTGCGTTTCATCGTTTCGCGGTTTTTTTCGATGCAACAAAATGGCTGATGACGAAAATAAAAACATTCAATTTGTATTGGAAGTTGAGAAGTATCCTTGTTTGTACAATACAACACTATCGAGCTTCTCAAGCAGAACTGACACTGATAAAGCATGGGCAGAAATTGGAAAAGCAATGAAGATACAAATACATAACCACAACTTCTTCATCACTTGAGCTAGACATTTTACACGCGTCTGTTCTCAAAGAAACTAAAATGATTGTAATAATTTCATCATATTATGGTACAATCTAGGTTGCGCTGTGTGTGGATAACGTCTGAAACTAGTTTCCAACCAATAATTTCAAAAGGGTTTCGTTGCAGTTGCGTTTCACCGTCTGTTCTGGGGCTTAGACAGACAGATAGACTGACACACGAGTGATCCTACAAAAACTCCACCGTTTCTTCATTTGGACATAAGGAACTCTAAAAAGCAAAGTAACGAATAACAGGACATCACTACATCACTTTGTTTATTACCTGCGTATGTAAGTACGTCTAGTGTTTCACCATACATGGTTCTTAACTCTCATTCCTACAATTTTTCTTATAGTCCCTTTAATTTCCCCCAAAAGTAATCTATCTGAAGGCCCACCACAATATAGCTTTTCGAACGTTTAGCTGGAGCGTGCGTGCCCTTCGATTTTACGACATCGTAAACTCAACCATATAAATGCCATAATCTTTTCTATCAAAGACTGCGCTCACTAACAGTAGATGGCGCTTCGCAAAAGCTTTAAATCGCTGTGTCACCAACTAAATGTTAAAAGTTTTATTATATGTTTCGCTAATGTGGTGTGAAATTAATAGGTAATAACGCTTTTATGGGTGCTTGTGACGGTTTATAGGGACATAAAGTCCTGACAGGTGAATGTAGTGGTGTTTATTTGTTTTAAGTTGACCGCTGTCGGTTAGTCGGTTTCCATTTAATGACTTTTGAGCTTCTGCAAAAACTTAAATCCTACTGAAGTTAAGTAATTTTGAAGTGTAGTTTCTGTAATGTGCCGATGCGGAATTTAATGATTAAACTTTAAGCTGATTAATTGAGGTGTTACTGGTTTTATGGAAAGGTGCTTTGCCTGTTTGCGAAAAATATCTGTATGGAATTAAAATTGTGTCGAGAGATACGAAAATGTAGTAGTTTTATAAGATCATGACTTGTGTCCGATAAAATAAACCGGCTAAGTGCGAGTCGGTCTGGCACACAGGGTTCTGTGCCACCAAGCATGCAGGCAAGGAGCTTGACTTCCACTTGCCAGTTATATGTTGCTTACACAATAAAGTTTATCACAAATTCTCTCATTTCCTAAAAATATTTATGGGATAAAGAATTAAGGTACGAGATAACTAAAGAATCCTTCTCTCTAAAACTAAATCATAGTAAATAGCACTGTATTGCATTAACATTGCATTCATTAGTTACATAACACATTGCAGTGTATCTTTTGACATGCGGTAAGATAAGCACTATAGCCCTATTTAGCCTTAAACTTATCAAATAAAATAAACTGTTTTTACATTAATCTGAGTTTTACTATCACAATCAGAATAATAAAATATTAAATAAAAAGATTGTCTTTTAGTTAAGCTATACATTTGCAGCCAAAATATTTATTTATTTCATAATAGTCAGCTCATTAAAAAAAAACACTCCAACGTATAAACGTCAAAAATAATACAACCGCTAAATCTATATGAGGGACATAAAGACAGACAGTATATCAAAAATAAACATACCTTCTACAGTAGAGTAAAAAATAAAATTCGAAAGGTATTGTTTAAATTTACTAGTTTGTTTATATACATATTACTTGGTATAAGAAAATGATCAATAGTAGGTACCTATTGCTAAATAGTTACATCAATAGAGATTTAAATCTAGGCTATATTTGAACGTAGCCTTTATTTTCATCTCAGAAACGAAATAAGATTATTTCAGCCTTACAAATTGTAGAAACGGAGACGATTTCACCACCCTATCCCTTACTTAAGCGGCATAAATTCAAGTAACTGCGAGCTAAAGTGCTATCACAATATATTTTAACCGAAGCGCTGTGACTCCTGTCATTTGCAACTTGCTATATTCCCTGTCTAGACTGAAACTATCCTCTATTACCCTCTATCGGCTTTAGATTATCTTTTTACTCTTTCTAACATGTAGTGGATCGATTGGTGTGAATGAGAGAAGTGATTCCGTTCGAACAATGGGCCGCTGAAATCCCACCGATTTTCCATGCAATTGAATAAAAGATGTTATGATATGTTGTCGTCGTAGCTAGGATTTTATTGCGGATTTACTCGTTGGGAAATAAACGTTGACACGATATGAAATTTATTCAATTATGTATCTTGTGGAATAAACAATTTGGGCATTGGTGGTGTGTCGGTCTCCATAAAAAGCGAAGTTTGTCGAACGAAGCCGTCGGTCAACGACTTAAGGTGACGGCATACCCAAATTAGTTAAGTTTGCAAGAATTTGATTCACTTTGTTACAGTCCTGAGTACACTTTTTGACGTAATAATATATGTTATAGTTTAAACCTTAATTAAGTGAATTTGCTAATATTATAATAATTTACCTATTAAAGCAGTTCTGTTTCTGAAAAATCTGACACACTATTTTTGGGCTTTAATTGAGTTTCTGTTTATTCTTATTTCATAAAATATATATTTATATGTCTAAGGGAATTTGCTAATTTCATGGTTCTAAATAAATATTTGAATTTTTATACCGACACCTAACCGAGAAAATAGAGATTTTCAAACTGCAGTCACGTTCTAGCGCTTATCGTACGAGGAACTTTTTTTTTTTTTTTTTTTTATACCACTAAGGTGGCAAACAAGCCTACGGTCCGCCTGATGGTAAGCGGTCACCGTAGCCTATGGACGCTTGCAACACCAGGGGCATCACTCGCGCGTTGCCGACCCTTCAGAAATCTAATAACTTCTTTTTTGAAGAACCCCATACTGTAGTCCTTAGAGAAAACCTTGGCAGGGAGCTCATTCCACAACCCAAGGGTTCGCGGGAGGAAGTTTCTCTGAAACCGCACTGTTCGCGACCATTTTGGTTCCAAAGTGTGAGAATGAATTCCCTGTCGATGGCGAGCGGTGCGATGGTAGAAAGTAGCCGTGGGCATCATTTCGAACAATTCCTCAGAACACAATCCATTGTACAAGCGGTAGAACACACACAGGGAGGCAAAGTCTCTCCTCAGACTTAAGGGCTCGATACCGTAAGTGAGTTTGGGATCGTCGACAATTCTCACAGCCCGTCGTTGAACCGAGTCAAAAGGACCCAGCTGGTATCCGGGTGCACCCGCCCAGAGATGGGAGCAGTACCCCATATGGGGCCGAACCTGCGACTTGTAAAGTAACAACCTTTGCCCCGACTTGAAGTACTGCTTCGCTCTATTGAGTACACCAAGTTTTTTTGACGCCAGCTTCACCTTATCTTGTAAATGATCTCGGAACTGAACATCGCTGGAGATGTGAACACCAAGGATCCCAATGCTCTTGGAGATGGAGAGGGGAGTGTTCTGGAATTGTGGGACTACAGTGAATGGGGTTTTCTTAGTGGTGAACGCGCACACTTGTGTCTTTGTAGGGTTGAATCGGAGCAAGTTTACTCGTCCCCAGTCAGAGACCTTGGACAGACCGATCTCGATTTGAGAAACAAGTTCTTCACGCTTTTCCTCCACAACGGAACGTGGGATGCTTGCACGGCCCGTGTAATAAGCGTTTCCAGTACTGTCATCAGCATAGCAATGTATGTTGTTGATGTCCAACATATCATTGATGTGCAGTAGAAACAGCGTAGGAGACAGCACAGAGCCTTGCGGGACACCAGCATTAATGTCCATGCTATCAGAGCAACTACCGTCAACTACGGCTCGTATGCTTCTGCCGGACAAAAAGCTAGCCACCCATTTGCACAAACCCTCGGGCACTCCGTAAGAAGGCAACTTCGATAGAAGACCCCGGTGCCAGACCCGATCGAACGCCTTCGCTATGTCTAGGCTACATGCCAATGCCTCCCCCTGACTCTCAATGGCTAGTGCCCATCGGTGTGTGAGATACACTAGAAGGTCACCAGTTGAGCGACCGTAGGCGAAAGCCATATTGACGGTCACTGATTAGGTCGTGTTTTTCTAGGTATCTCAAAAGCTGTGTGTTGATCACACGCTCCATCACCTTGGAGAGGAGAGAGGTTATAGCGATAGGCCTGTAATTCGATGGATCTGATCTATCGCCCTTTTTGGGCACCGGGTGCACATTTGCAGTCTTCCATGAAGACGGAAATTGCCTAGTGTGGTAGGAAAGCGTGAAGAGGCGCGTGAGTACAGGACATAACTCAGGAGCACACTGCTTAAGCACCACTGCTGGTATGCCGTCTGGCCCACTCGACTTATGAACGTCTAGGGAAAGCAACGCCCGCCGGACCTGGCGCTGTGTTATAGTGATTTCCGGCATGGTCTTACCGCACCACGGTAAAGTAGGTGGTACAGCGCCTTCGTCGTTCACATTCGAGTTAGAGGCAAAAAGACTGCCCAATAGATCGGCTTTCTCTTTTGCACTGTGGGCCAAGTCACCATCGTTCTTTCGCAGTGGTGGTAATGACGACTGGCAGAAGTTCCCCTCGGCAGCTTTAGCAAGTGACCAGAAAGCACGACTCCCAGAAGGATAGCTCGCAAGTCGCCTACCTATTTTGCCGATGAATTGGAATTTTGCTCTGGCAGTTGCTTTCTTACTGAACCTCGAGGCAGCATTTAATTTGCGTTTTAACTCAGAAATATTCGGATCCTTATTATTACGAGCCGTGGTCCAAGCCTCATACGCAGTTTGCTTAAGAATTTTAGCTTCTCTGCAAGGCCTATTAAACCACGGTCGTTTTTTGACGCCGGCAGCTAATCGCAGGTTAGGAATGAAACATTCCATACCAGCGAGGATTGTCTCAGTGACTGCGGCTGCGCAGACGTCAGGATCTTCTGATCTATAGCAGATCTGCCTCCACGGGTACGATGCATAAAATTCTCGCAATCCATCCCAGTCTGCCGACTTATAATGCCACACACGACGCCAATTAGTTGGCCCAGAAGGATCAGGTTGTGTGCATGACATTTGAGTTCGGATGGTCCGAGGAGCCAAGAGGCGCATCCACTGAGACGGAGTATCCATCCGGACGTGTAGTCAGCAGAAGGTCCAGTAAGGAGCTTGTATGGTCCTCAATATCTGGTATTCTCGTTGAAGAAAGTACCAGCTGAGAGAATCCATAGGTCAGAGCAAATTCATGAGCAGATATCCCTGCATAGTTATTGGTTCGAGAACTGAGCCACTCACGATGGTGGGCGTTAAAGTCTCCCAAAATAACTACTTCTGCTGTAGGATATTGCTCTAGAACTTTGTCAGTCGTCAAACTCAGGTGCGTGAAGAGTCGAGTTACGTCCGTGTCACCGCTATGAGACCTGTATAGGCACGCATAAATACGAGTGTGGCCCCCATGATCTACGCGCACCCACAATATCGACAGGTCCCTGTCTTCAAGGCTATGAAGTCGGCGACAGCAGATATCCTCCCGGACGAACATACATACACCGGCACGACTCAAAAAATTGTGCTCGAGTTTGTAGCCGGGATAACGAAGGTATGATGTGTCGGCCGGGCAGGATATCTGCGTCTCCGTTAGAAAAAGAATGGTTGGCTGCGCAGTCTCGAGATGGTGATGGACTGCGTTAAGATTTGCGTGAATACCCCTTATGTTGCAAAAATCCACATTATATGTGGATGGAGTAACCGCTGTCAAAACTCTTTTCTTTTTTCTGTTCCTGGCCATTTTTGTTTGAAGTAACTTAGACTACGGATGAGGATTCACTGCACAGACAGCTTAAAAGACAAAAAGTTGCGGTACTAAGACTGCCGAAGCTCAACACAGATGATACGGTTGCTGGCACGGCGGGCGGAAGGGCCCCTGATCCCCCTCTGTTGTAGTAGCCGGGTCCACTCCGGTCTCCTTCTCCGGCACGACTACTACTTCAGAGACTTTACACAGGTTGGCGGATCAGCCTCCCAGGGCGGAGATTAAGTGATCCCTGGGTTCGGGAACCCGTTCAACCTGCGGGCGGCCAGCGGTCAGCCGTTTCATCAGGTCTCCCTGACCGCCGAACCAGCACGCCGCGTCTACGCCGAGCAATGACAGCAACAAGCACCGTCGGTCCTCCGCTGTCCGCGCAGCGAATCCTCAAAGAGAGAGCTCTGGCAACCTTACTCACCGCCAGGAACACAACACTACTCAATGTTAGTGTTATTGTGGCCGCGGTTTTCTGTAAGGTGGAGGTACTTCCCCAGTTCGGGCCGCTCATTCGAGCAAGTACTCGCTATGCCCCGCTTTATTTGTTCGGGCAGCTTATTCGAGCGAATACTTGCAGTGCCCTACCTCTTTGTATGCTTCAATAGTGTAATATGTCTTTTCACACGGGTTGAAACGGCACGCTTTTGCTAGGGTATAGCCTTAAAGTATCAAAAAATCCTTTTGAAGAATCATGTTACTAACTGAATTAATAAAAAAAAATTGTATTCACATTCTGCAAATTCTTGTAATGAATTGTTTTAAATTTTATGAAAAATAGTAAACACTGTCCTAAGTTATTGAGGCGCTCTAAAGACAACAAGTTATAGACTTGTAACTCAATTTGTCGTTTTGTCAGCTATATTATGTCTAGCAAGATAAATTAGTCTAAGGACGAAGAAGAAGTTTAGTTTTTCTTCATCGTTAACATTTAAACCGTAAACAATTTGAAATTTACATACATTTTGATTTTTTTTTAATGTTTAGTGCTATGCGCTACGATTATCGTAGAACTGCTACGAAAAGGTTACGATTAGGAATACCAAGCAATCCCGGTTCATATAATATACATATTGTACGTACGTATTTTTATGTTTAATATCAGGTACTAAGCTCAAATTAGAAAATATTTACATTCAGAGTATATTAAAGTAAAAGTAAAACAAGAAATATGTCACATCATTTTATAAACAAGCTTTCATCAGACCCTGGTTATCGTTTATGACCACAATTCTTGTCAAGACAAATCGAACAAGCCCGAACTCGATAGGGCAGTGTTGTTTCGTTACTGAGGTCCTATGACCACCTTCTGGCTCCGTCATCAAAAACAGCTCTATGACGTCATTATATTGCATTGTCATGCAATTTACGTGTGTATATTAGATTACAGACAACAAAACAGTTGGAACTCAGTAACAGCTTGTAAAAAAAAATGTTATAAGGAGTAAGTAAAACACGTAACTGGTAATCGATTCACATGTACGTAACCATTAGGTCTATCCCACAGTATCAAAATAATCAAAGTATTTACCTACTTATTTTAATATTTTTAATATTATATAATTATAAGTACTTCAATTAAATGTGACTTAAATTTAACAAACGTACCAAGAAAATAATGTCTGAAACAAAAGAAAACTTTTAGTAAAAAAAAAACCCTTTTATTGAAATAAAAGTTATTCTAGTACAATAAATGAATAAATATAAATTTTCTATGGCGTTTTAAGAGCAATTAACTTCATGTTCACGGATTATTAAGGGAATTTCCAACACCTTTTACAGTTCTATATCGCTACAGGACCTAACTACGCACAATTTCCATATTAATTTTCATCAGCAACTCTACCAATTTACATTGAAATGAGCGCTACTGAGGTGTACATAAACACCTATAGCAAAGAACCTACAGAATACGCCGTTATTTTAATACCCTTATCAAAAAACAAGGCACATTACAAAATGGCCGCTATTTCCCTCAGTTTTCACGGGAAAACGCTCGTGAGCCGGCCTGGAAAATTATAACAAAAGGCATCCACCGCTATCTTTGTAATTATAGTAAATCACCTTGCTACAGGCGCGATAAGACTGTATGTGTAAAGATCAACCTAGAGAGAAAAGATACTAAGCATTAGCATAACAATAGGAGATACGACGTTTCGTTTCTTGTTACAGTAAAGTTTCCTTTATACTTGGATGTAAAAGGGCGTAAATCAAAAAGGAGAAAGAGCAAGTATATACGTTTTTACACTAAGGGATCTGAAATTTGACTCGAGAGGCAAAATGTCGTTAGTGTTGTGCATTGACATTGTTATAAGACTTTTTGTTATTGCATTCCAAACTGGTATTTGAATGGACCTCGGTTCGGTACAGTCGCAAAGACAATTCTTAAAAAAAAAGAATTCTTGCTAATAATTTTGAAGTCGCGTACTACACTACCATCTAGGGTCAATATTGATGAAAAATTCTTGACAAGTGCGAAATAAAAACTGAGGAGTAGCAAGACGCAGGTGTTTATCTCGTTGTGTAAAGTAAGAGTCAAGTTTTTTGCATTTAAAGACTAGGCATACTTAAAAATAGAAAATGAAAGTATAATTTTCTGATAGAGCCTATAGTTCAGCTGTTGTTTACAGTACTCATCTAAAAGATGTAACTAAGTTTAAAAATTTGAGCCATTATGGTCACAGAGAATCTGAAGGATGATATTAATGGTGAGAAGGAATGCAGAGCATTAGTAATAAGTAGGCGTGAACAGATTTTCCCTATGCTTGGCTGAGTTCGAAGTTTTAAAGTTACGCTATTTAAATCATACTTCACCTAAATTTACTCAAGTGGTCTGTGGGTACGGTACACTGAAAAATCTTATGATGCTCAGCAGATCCAAGCAACATATTCCATGCCGTACCGTTGCTCCAATCTTCATGATTGTTGGTATTCGAGTAGTTGAGGCCAATACAATTTTGGAGTTCTAACTAAGTTGTAAAAGCTGTAAAAGTTGGTAATGCAAACCTTCCTTATGCAAAAATGGCCGTGAACTATAATAGGGTATCATTTACCATGCCATTTCAAAAATACATTACACATAAAAAATACACATCATCGTTAAAGTTGAACGCATCTAAACTAAATCTATTGATAGTTTGATTAGGTTAATAATCAAAGTATTGATAGATGCCTTTTCAGGTGTACGTAATTTGATGAGGAATGTGGGTACATCAAGTTTGTAACAATGGGTAAAAATGGAAAATCGTTCCGTTTCGGGATATAGGCTCAGTTCGGGACTAGTAGGTAGGTGTGTGTACACATATTTGAATAGATTTTATTTGTTCGGTGGCTTGGTTCCTGGATGATTTTTTGGTAAGAAGTGTACGCTCGGGAAGTTTCTTGTCACTTCTTCCCTTAGACTTGTTTTCGTGTGACGATAAATTAAATGATGTGCGCTTTTTGCCAAGCGGTAGCTTGGAAGCTGAGTTGTTTCAAGATTTCAAGACTTTTTAAATGTGTGTACGGTTGTATAATATACATACCTATGTAGACTGCATGGCGTGGAGTATGTGTGTTTGCGGGTTGATATTGTTGACTTGCATTGCCCACTTAAGAAAAGGAGGAAGCTGTAAGGAAGGTTTTACCAACAAAAGTATCAGAATTCTCATACAAATTTGCAACCCCTGTTTTGCTTTCTATATTCTATATCTATTTTCCAACAAAGTGAAGTCAATCTTAATTATCAACCTTAATGCTAAGTATCAATTTTTATGTATTTATCTTTAAAATTGACGGATTTGTACTCATTTTTGACACCTACTTTGAGAGATGAATTTTGCAAAAACTTTTCTTAGTGGAGTCCTACGATAAGATAAAAGCGCGTCACACCTTCTACATTTTTCTCTTGCCGTCAAAATGGTAACGCTTAAATTTTTAATAAAAGCGTTACATTTTGACGACAAGAGAAATAGAGAAATTGTAACGTGCTTTTATTATAAAAATGAAAAATGAATAAAAATAGCCTATAAAATCTTTTTGGAATTAAATTATTTTTAACTTAACAAGTTATAAAAGCTTGTTCTTAAAAACAAAAATGTCTGTTTTTAATTTTTTTACTTTTAAGTATTTTTGATTTGGGATTTTTAATTATTTGTTCCCACGAGTATATAGGACATAATCGGTACAACCCCTCAGATAGAACAGTTGCTGGCGCGGAAGAAAGGGTCCCTGTCATACTTTGTTGTAGTACCTAGCTGGGTCAACTCTTCAGAGACTTTGCACCTGTTGGTGCAAACCTCCCAGGGCGGAGAAGTAAGTGATCTCTGAATTCGGGAACTGGGTCTCCCTGCCCGCTCATCAGCAACTGCCAGAGCTAAACTCCTACCTCTTTCTAGTCGCTTGCTAAAGGTGGGGAAGGAAACTTTTACCAGTCATCGTTACCACCACTGCAAAAGATCAATGGTGATTGAAAGCCGATCTACTGGGCAGAACGAAGGCGCTGTACCACCTACTATACCATGATGCGGTAAGACCATGACGAAAATCTTTAAACTCAGTGACAGGTCCGGTGGGTGTTGCTTTTGCTAGTCTTGGCACTTTTCTACCTACATTAGACAATTTCCATCAGTTCCGCGAGTGTGAAGCGATATATCAAATTAACCAATCATCAGACCTTATAGTGTATTTCACAAACTAATGGACGCTAGCCATTAAGAGTCAGGGGAAGGCATTGGCATGTAGCCTGGGCATAGCGGAGGCGTTCGATCGGGTCTCGCACAGGGTTATTTTATCGATGTTGACATCTTACGGAATGACCGAGGATTCGTGCAAATGGGTGGCTAGCTTTTTGTCCGGCAGACGCATACGAACCGTAGTTGACGGTAGTTTCTCTAATAGCATGGACATTAATTATGGTATTTGTGCTGTTTCTACTGCTGAACATCATAATGCTGAACAAAATAATGACATGTTGAACATCAAAAACATAAATTGCTATGCAGATGACAGTACTGTAGACGCTTATCACACGGGTCGTGCAAACATCTCTCGTTCCATGGAGGAAAAGCGCTGAGAACTTGTGTCTCAAATGAAGACTACTCTGACTGAAGGAATACGTTGTGAGGAAACCTGCGTTACAAAGAAACAAAAAAGACATAAGTGAAGTCCACAATCCGCACTGGGCCCGCGTGTGAACTACAACGCGTGTACTATAACTACTTAACTACTAACCAAATCACCTTCGTTGAGAAAAGGCCGTGCCCCAGCAGTGGGGACGTACGAGACTGATAAGGAAAAATGGCAAAGCAGGTGCGTGTGGTACACACGTTGAGTCAGGATTCCGTTGAATGAGAATGATTACGAATATATCAAAAAATTGAAAACGAATATATTTCAAATATTTTCTCTTCAAAGTATTTATAATGCTCTATTACTATGATTTTATTGAGATTTTTAGAACAAGCGATTTAAAAGGACCCTATAAAATTTTCAAATTTGTATTCATTTTAGAGAAAAAAACTACTGAAAAACCGCAAAAGCATTTTTAAAGCTCTATCTAACATTCCACCATACGAAAAAAACAATTTTCATCCCTTGTTCTATGGGACAGCGAGCTGTCCGTTACAAAATATTTCAATTTTCATAACAAATTTCTATGACAATTTACAAAATACTTTAGTATGTCAAATTTTTATTTATTTTTTGTTTATAAAAAAGAATATAAGTAGGTATGTAAATATCAAAAAATGGTATTTGAAAACACTATCATTATATGCTGTAACATGTTTTCATCCAAATGTCTGTAGGTTAATAACTACAAATTTGAGTGACCACAAATGACAAAAAGAGAGAACCGCGTCACATTCCTTGTTCATTTCTGCAGATTTTTTACTGATTATTTTTAAATTACACACATTTTATTATTATTAAATATTATTATTATTAATTTTCAATAGAAATTTGGTACATACCATGTTTAATAAACCTTAGTTCCTGCCTCTTTAAGTTGTCGAGAAATAAACGGAAAACTGTTGATTTAATTAAGTTTCTATGTGTTTATTTATTAGCTACCTTATTATAAAATAACGGAATCCTCTACTGCATTTACTTTTACTTTTAGTTTTTTTATTTCCTTGTTTAAACCAAATAATAATATAAATTAAATAATCATTTTTTATGTTCACTGTACCTCTATCTCTCTCCATAGCTACTCAGATATCCTGCGGTGCACAAAACACTAACACGCTCACAATTTCTACATTTCGACTCTTCCACCTTTACCCACACTTGTGCAAACACACGCATAAGCTAACTTGTACAATAAGACCTTCCCTTCTCCTCTCTGCTGCATCAGAATAGGAAGATTAACGGAAATACAATGCACTCAAAGAGCTCTCGGAAATTTGGAACTTTAAATATTTAGAGGGAGCGTTTAAATTAGGATAAAGAATTAGAATTATAGTAAAGATATTGTCTTCGCGTTTTAATACTATCGTGCTAGTATTAATCTACTATTATTTCTAATTAAAGCGAACATCGCTACTTTGCTGTTAAAGCCATCATAATTATGCAAAAACTTTGTCATCACAGTTGTCTTAATGGGCGTGTTTTAAATAAAATATCAGTGTGCTTAAATAGTGGTGGGAAGGTAGAATACCAAGGGCAATATCAAGGGTCGTTGGGATACTGATATTTATGAGAAGCAGATAATTTGTGTTGTGTTGAATCGTAGATCAAGCGGTAAATATTTATTAATAATTAATAATATGACGTAATTACAAAAAATATTTCAAGTGGCACTTACAATTCAAAAAGTATGTAAATAATATATCAATAACAATAAGTAAAGAAAGGATATAATTTAATTAAAAAACTTCACATTTACTGCTTGATACTGCACGCGTAGTAAAAAGGTTTTGTTGCCCCGGCCTTTGGTAGATTGGGCCTTAATTGAATAAAATATAATAAATTAATATATTATAAATTAGTGAAAATAGAAAATATCTTAACTTAAACAATAAAATGGGGTGTAAGTTCACTGTTCGATTTTTAGAATTTAAAAATATGATACCTACTGCTTCAAAATTGAGTCAAGTGACGGGCAAGTATCAAACGCAGCATCAGGCTCCCAACTACGGATTCGACATGTTAAATGTATGTTACCATTGGCGCTACTTTCGTCATTATTGACGGTTATAAGGTTAAAGTTGTAAGCATTCTGTATTGGTTTCCAAATTTGGTCACCGACAGTATTTGTGCTGTTTGTACAGAAAACGAGCTGGCTAGTCGTAACTCGTGCAAGGATAGTTAACTGTACGGATAACGCCCCAATATTGTGCTCGTGGGCCCGATACAGACGATCTTATAACTAACAAGATCCAATTAAATTAAATTATAATTAAGGTGCCACAGGAGGTTTTCGTATGTTTCTTCATACAGTTAGTATTTTTTTAAGTTAGTCTTTGAACTTTAAATTTTACCGGGTAGGTTTACTGTAAGTAAAAATGAAACTACATTTACTAGGTAGGTTTACTATTAGTACAAATTAATTACAATTTCTAGGTAGATTAACTGTCAGTACAAATTAAATTACAATTCCTAGGTATGTTAGTGTTAGTACAAATTAAACTACAGTAACCAGTTTCGTGTACCGTTAGTACAAATTAAATTACATTTCCTAGGTAGGTTTACTGTTAGTACAAATTAAATTACATTTACTAGGTACGTTTATTGTCAGTACCAATCAAACTACATTTACTAGGTAAGTTTACTGTTGGTACTGTTATCAGGTACCTACTACGTGGTCCCAGAATAGACTAGGTGTAAAAATACAAGCATTTAAAACAAACGACTACGGTAACAATGAAAACAGTTATACATATTGCACACAATATAAACCTCATTACAAATTTAAATTTACAAATTTTTCTGAGATATTAGAAATACATTGCGCTTTGGAAACGAAGTCCCTTTGTCATATTTTTGATATAAAGCTGAAATGGAACAGGAGCAAACAATATATCCAAAAGGTATTTTGAAAGGTAAAACATATTGGTGCCAGGGCGAGAGGTGAGTTTGCACGCTCAGTCCGACCTGCCTCCTATCTGCAAAATCAATGTGGCTATTAGCAAGTTTTCGCGCAGTCGCAAAACGTTCACGAATCGCTACCGGTCAGAAGTTACTGACTTTTGGACGGTATTTCCTATGCAGATAGGATCATGTAGGTAGTACGGAAATAAGTAAATCGATATTTACTTTCGCTATTGTAAGAGGCATTCTCTTATACATTTACCAACAATATCGCTGCTGTTAACCCATTATATTTATGTTTTAGTATTGTAGGTATATTGTAGCAATAGTGTAACAAAGCGCTTATCATAAAAAATAAAACATACCACTCAATGATTAAAATTTATGGTTGTTTGTATATATATATCTACTTACAAAGAAACATTTTTTTCTTTATAACATATATTTGTATATATATTATCTACAAAAATAAAACTTACATCTCATTTCTAAACAGAAAATAATACATTTTTTTCTTAAAACCGTTTAAATTAAAACTAATAGATTGAAATTAGACTCATAACTAATAAAACGAATGTTTAACAAAAACAAAAACCTTACCTAGATTTTCTGTTTACCATCTTTTCAGTTTATTGTGTTGGTTATTTTTTTTGTATCTATAACATATAACTATAACTATTGTTGTTTATGAAAAAAATAATTGTTTTTGAACCCAAATAATGCAAATAAAAAATTAATAACTGTAAAATATTATATATTTAAAAAATTTATAACATATTATATATAAAATGTTACGTGACAAAGTTAAATAGTTTCTCTGTTTTTTTGTTGAGTTCAACAATTGCTGGAATTAACAGTCGGATGTAAATGGCAATGCAGGCTATGAAGTGCAAAAAGATTTTTTCAAACACTACTGGTACTTCCAGAAAACAAACTTTATTATATTATTTATAGATAACCTGTAACCTTTATAAAGCATTGGGCTACCAATTGCACGAAGAATTTTTCAAACATTTTTGGTACTAAAGAAAACAAACTCTTCAGCTTTATTATATAAAGTATCGAAACCCTGTAACTCCCTTAAGCATTAGGATACCAATTGTAAAAAGATTTTTGAAATACAACTGGAAAGTACTTCTAGAAAACAAACTCTTCAGCTTTATTATATTAAGTATGGATAGCCTGTAACCTTCATAAAGCGTTGGGCTACTAAATTGCTAAAAGAATTTTTCATACACGATTGGTACTTTCAGAAAAAAAACTTTTCATCTTTATTATATTAAGTATCGAGAGCCTCATAAAACATTGGGCTACCTCTTGCAAAAATATTTTTTTATACATTACTGGGTAAGTAGTTCTAGAAAACAAACTCTGTAGCTTTATTAAATTAAGTATTGATAGCCTGTAACCTTCATAAAGCATTGGACTACCAATTGCAAAAAGAATCTTTTAAACACTACTGGTACTTCCAGAAAACAAACTCTTTAGTTTTATTATATGAAGTATCGAGAGCCTGTAACTTTCACAAAGCATTGAGCTACCAATTGCAAAAATAAGTTTTTAAACACTATTGGTACTTTCAGAAAACAAATTCTTTTACTTTTATTAGGTATATTAATTATCGATAGCCTTCATAAAGCATTGGACCAATTGCAAAAAGAATTTTCCAAAACCGACTTGTAGTTCTAAAGATTACCGCGTTCAAACAAACAAACTCTTTAGCTTTCTTAATTAGCATAGATATAGATTTGTAAGATTTGTAACTTATATACATGCCTTTTGCTTATGCATTGGAGAGCAAAATATTATATCTTCGGACATAAACCAATCGCTGTTCTACGTAATTAAAGATCATAAAACTCTACTCCTAGCTCTGTTGCTAAGCTCATACCGTCATAAACGATTTTTGTATGTATACCTCTTAGGAAGACGTAAAATTTTATGCTCAACTGAATCACCAATACCTACAGACACTTACGACCCATTTAGTTGTGTTTCAAGTTTGTGTTACTAAAACAAAAGCTCTTTCTTTACAGGGTTCAAAGTTACGACACTTAAAAATAAGAAAGACTTAAATAACTAGTTATCCACACAATGTTGCCATATATATCACTACATACGTAATTAGGAAATGTTAGATAATTAAAAAATTGCGATCTATAGAACCTATTTGTTATTAGTATGTTCTTTGGCGAAAAGCTAATTTCGTGGGAGCTTTCGGTCGAAATAAAATAAATTATCGTGGGATGGATGGGATTGAGAAGTGCTTTAAGATTGTAAAAATAAATTACAAAACTATAATTGCAGTGGTGCTAGAAACAAAATGCACAGTTTAATAGAAATCTATCCATACTCATAGATATTGTAAATTTGAAAGTGAGTTTGTTGTCTGTTTGTTCTTATTTCACGTGTTCGCAACGGAGCATCTAATTACGGCTCTGGCATACCCTGGCAAAAGCGTGCAGTTTTGATCAGACGAAGACATATTACACTATTGAAGCATACAAAGACACACAGTTTCACGTACAATAGGTGCTGGCACATGACCACACCTTGAAAATCTTGATTTTCTCGGTTTTTTGTCGGTATAAATTCAAATATTTATGTAGGACTATGAAGTTAGCAAATTTGTATGTATTTTATGCTATAAGAATTGAGAGAAAATTATTATTTTTTAGTTCTTCAAACAATTTTAATTAAAGTCCAAAAATCAGACTTAATTTTTTTCTAACTGTTTTAATAAGCAAATTATTATAATATTAGCAAATTCACGTTATTAAGGTTTGAACTATAACATATATTTTTTTCACATAAACAGTGTACACAGGACTGATACAAAATTAATCAAATTTTTGCAAACTTAACTTTTTGGGGTATGCCATCACCTGCTGAATGTGCTATATAGGCTACTTTTTATCCCGGAAAAAAAACTATAGCTGAATTCCATGCAGATAAACTTGTTATAGCAAACTTCCTTACTATAATCAAGGAGTAGCAACGTCCAACGCCGTTAAACTAATTTTGGGTGGGGCCAGCCGCAGGCGAAAGCTAGTAGAGTATATTTTACAAATATTTTTACGCTTTGAATTTCATGTAACAATAGTAGTTTTCTACGCACTGTCTAATTTTCTCATTTCAGTAGAATACAGTCAATACACTGAAATTACAGTGAATAACATAACGTAACTAATTAAAAAGGTACCGTAACGTAAATAAATTTGAAGGCTTTTCTAGAAAATAAAAGGAAAATTTTAATCCATTTAAAGGATCTTTTGAAAAATTGCAAATGTCTATGTTGGTATAGAAACGTAATAAAGCCGAAATTGTAAAACTTTTATTTATTTTTGTCTTCCATTTCACAAAACGAAATGAAACAATTTCCTTTCGATTTACGAATAGAACAAAACTAAAATAAAATAATTGAATTGAGTTTTCTTTCAAATATCTATTGAAATAGTTCGCAAGTGGATAAACGTTGCCGTGTTCAATTCGAAGGGAGGGATTCTATTACATATCGAGACACACAGGACTAAAAAATGAATCAACGAATAGTTTTGGAAAATCTAGTTAGAATACTAATTAACCATGCTATATTTCTTTTCTTTATTGCGTATAAAAGTAAAAAAAAAAATCCAATAATTACGAGCAATATCATATCTATTTCCTTTTTTCGATAAATGTTACAAACTGTTAATATATTGCAATTACCTCAGTTGAATGAGAAATATGATTTGACTCAGTTCATCTGTTTCCTAACAACTAAATACCCTGCTCATTCACGCTGCCTGACCAATCCTGACCTAGTTTAGTTAGTTGGACTTATGTTTTCCGCACTTAGCCTCATAATAGGGCCATTGTACGTAGGTAACCAATACCTGTCATTGGTTACCCATACCCAATCCTGACCTAATCATTATAGTTCTTTAGGAACTGGCAATGATCGCATTTTTGCCAATAAGGTGTTATTTGATGGGTATACCTAGAGCATCCAATCCTGCAAGTTTTTTTGTTATCTCGCAAGATCCCGGTATTTGCGATAGCGAAGCTTAATTAACCTGACAGCCTTACTCTCCAAATACACAACGCAACATAAGGCATAATAAATAGTCACTACCCATTCAACAAATATCTGAAAGTCCCCTATGTAGAAGCTGCATGGCAGCCGAGGAGAGACCTGCTTGCGTTCATATACTGCAAAAGCGTAAGCAATCAACGGGCAGGTTTCTGAACAATCCTGAGACCATGACAAAGATACTGCGTAAGTTAAGACACCTCCTGGAGTACTGGAGAGAGCTGAAATGTTATAAGTTACCAATGACTAGAAAATTAATACCTACGTATGTACAATGGATCGATTGTAAGGCTCAGTGCGGAAAACATGTACCACAGATCATTGTAATATCTCACTAAGTCTAAAACGACGTATTTTAAAGCTACAATTTTTTACTGGCCCAGTCTCTAGCGCTAGCATTGCGTAAATTCACAGCATTTTAATATAGTAAGTGTCGTTTTGATGATTGACCACCAGGTCAGAAAGTTTGTTGCACTATATATAGCTATATATATATAGCTTCTAAGTCAATGCAATAAAAAAATATGCCCACAATACGATCATTTTAACACAATGAAATTGTGACACAAATCAATTAAAACCTATTGAGTACTTCTCGTTGACCTAGAATCATGAAATATGGCAAGAAGCAAGATGTTACATCACAAATATAGGAAAAAATCCAAAAACTGATAATTAAGGCATAAACCGTTTGTACGTAACCCTCGGTGTGCGAGCCAGACTCGCACTTTACTTGTTTTTTATTATATTTTACGCTTGATTTGTATGGTTTTAGTTTTTAACAATTCAAACACCTTTTATTCACATATAACAATATAAACACATATAGTATTTACAAAAATGAATACCCATATATATATATATATATATATATTGTGCGTTTATAAGATTTATGTACTAGGACTTTATAAGTCGCTAGGAGTTATATATATATGCATTTCTATTTTGACCTGGTACACTGAAAAAAAATATTGTTGGATATACCAATTTACGGGTAAATTCGGTCCTACCACGTGAATTTGGTTCTATATACAAAACAAAACGGTATAATTTACCTTGAATTGAATTGAATTAACCTTTCTATTAGTAATGTTTACAAAACTTTGATGTAGGACCTGCAGGTATGTAAATTCAACTAAAGTTTTTTTTCAGTGTAGCCATAGTACAAACTTTGCTTTGTTTAGGTCCAATTGGCGCTGTATGTAATGTCCAAAAAATCTTTATTTATTACTTGTTTATTGCATTATTTAATTATTTAGCTAAATTGTTATGAAAAATAAAACTATTACCTGTACAGAGTCTAGTGAATTGCTATAAGCAAACTTAGTTAGATGAAATAAAAAAAGTGTTCTTATATAGAGTATAAGATAAAAAAATAAGAAAAAGATGGAACACGACATGTAATAACATTTTTTGATACAGAAGACCGACAGACCATGAAATTGTACTGCCTTATTTTGCAATAAAGGCAACAACACATTTCCTACAATCAATATATACATTTGTCAAGTAGTTGACACTTAAGAGGGTGATATAGGCCAGAAATCTAATTTCTGTAATACTAAGGTTGTGTATGTAAATGTACTAAAAATCATTACACAATGTCATATAATTTACTATTAGTATATTTGTTATATACTTCCTTAGTAAATTATTCCATTTTAGTTCCAATTAGTAATTTTTTTAGTATGGGATTTAACGTTTTTACCGTTTTGTAGTCACAATTTTTTAGTTTTTGCTAAAACTTAAGTCAATGCACTAGATAACAAGCAATTTTTATAGCATATATTTTTTTTTCAAGCCTTTATGTGCTATAAGTTCAGCCACAAAATTTGCACAAACACGGCGTATTTACGCGGTCTAGCCTATAGGCTACCGCAGTCTTAATATAAGTTTCTTCGAAAAACAATACAACAAAACAAGATCTCATATTCCTACAAATTATTAAAATAAGTACTCATTTCATAAATTGATAGCTATTTACTGTACAAAAATTATTAAGATTATTTCTCAATCAAAAAAGAAAACAAATTACCTATTACTGCTTTCTATTCAAAGATAAATGATGTAGGTAGTAGATATGAATTAAAAGCTATAGAGATTCCAATAAAAGTTAATCGAAATCAACTGAATTTGTTTTGGTCGTAAAAAGCACGTTTAGCGACTTTTAACGACCATTAGAATTTGCTATGATCATTCCGTAAGATATCAGGCGCCATAATGGTAATGTAAAAAGATAGGGGTACTCGAAAAAAAAAACATTGACAAAAACTATACGGCAAATGGTAGACGAAATGTCGGGTTGAAACTATTATTGATTTAAGCGCAGAATTGCCTGAAGCTTTCTTCGATTTTGCTTACTTTTTACTTTAAGAAATGAATGCATTGACAAGCAAGTTTCGTTTTAACGTAGATCAGTCCCACCTATTGTAAATTCCAGAGCATTAAAATTTATTTGACAGTCTAGAGTCTTTGGAGAATAGGAAATAGCAAAATGGTTAAATACAATATATCATGAATATAACTCATGGTTTGTTTTTGGCGGGACCCGACGAACGTTATTGGTATTTGGGAATATTTAACTATTAGGGGCTACGGGTTTTGTCTTTTTTTTTTTGTTTGATATACGATACATTGCTTTAAAAATGACTTGCCGACAGTTGTAAGATTGTTCACGGTGGGAATTAATATTGCTTTAAGTATGCTATGACAAGGGAGTTGTTATAAAAAGGATATCGATGTCTGGTTTACAACCACAATCAATTCTACTACAGGATAAAATCTAGTAAAGGTTTAACCTTATTTTGCAGTTTTCACACAAATAAAAAGGCATTTAAGATTAGCTATATAACCTTTAGAAGAAATCTGTCGTATTGAAGTCACGTAATAAATAGAATCTCAAAAGATTACATAGGTATAGCTTAAGATTTTCAGACGCTTACTTTATATTAAGAGAACTCATCTTAGTATATTAAAAATAAAGAAGTATATTAGTACGTATGTTTGTTGTAAAAACGCAGACCAGTGTTTTTTTTTCAACCTTTTAGTGGTCAAAGTAGGGTTTTCTGTCTACAATAGGATTTTCATTTCATTTTTAAAACGTTAAGGCTTTCGATTACAATACCTAATTCACACGAGTCAACATAATGTTTATCTATAAAAAATAATTAGGATAAGGTTTAAAATTGAAATGTCCACATTGACTGGGGAAAGCTACATCAAAATATATGCCATGCCAGCCATGTTGGAGTCAATCGAAAATAAAATAGATTTTATACACTCAACTATTGACTCAGATCAGATTAGAATCTGTGACTATTGGAATAACAAGGTGAGTTTGATTCGATTAAAAACCCTGTGTAAGAACACCTGGATATAAGAGGTCGTTGACAAGGGGACTGAGCACTGATCAAGCGCGTAGAAACGCGTAAGCATGGGACTATGAAACAAAAACTGGGTAACTTTTAGTCTGATTTTGATATTATAGTTTTGACGTTACTGTCTTTGGTAATATAATAAATATACTGTTCTAAATGATGTAACTACCCAGTTTAGGAGTACTTTAAATAAATATTATAAAATAAATATTTTTTGGACATTACACACAGCGAGCGCCGTCTGGCCCCAAAGTAAGCAAAGCTTGTGTTATGGATACCAGACAACGGATACAGATACATATATATTACTTTTGTTTGTAACACCCAGATCAAGACAAACAAAAATGTTTTTATCACATAAATGTTTGTCGAATGCGGAAATCGAACCTCTTTGCGCAGCAGTCGGCCACTCTACCAACTAGGCTGCGAGGGATTCTCCCTTAAAATCTAGTAATATGGAAGAAATCGCTCATTAGCGATAAGACCGCCAAATTTGTTTTTTCTTTGCTTATCTTAATAACTAGACTTTGCCAGCGGCTCCGCCTGCCCTAAATTCTTAATTAACTCCTTAATTAAACAATAACGAAGTTTGCTATAGCTGTAGCTATTGCTTTAAACATATTATTATTATTATAGCTGTGGCTATAGTTCGTTTAAACTCAGTTATAGTTATTCCCGCGGGAACTTTTGAATTCTTCGGGATAGTAAGTAGCCTATGTCCTATTCCAGGACCTAACCTAAATGTGTGCCAAATTTTATCCCGATCCATCCAGTGGACGAAGCGTGATTGAGAAACAAACATCCATCCATCTATCCAGACATACTTTCACATTTATAATATGACAGATTAACTCATAATCGCCACCTCCAGACATAATGTGTCTTAAGTTACATTTTTCGGTGGCAAAAATAACAAAAATAATAAAAAAAAATATATCGTAAAGGAACGCATGATTGTTACAGATGATACTAAAATTTTGATATTTTTGACACCAATGCTAAACGAACGGATGACAGATGACAAAGTAAACAAAAATAATGATTCTGCATCCCAAAACGAACGCGCCCTTAATGATTGGTACACACTTAAGAGTCCATATCTTAAAAACAATTAAGCCTTTTACCTAAGTTGAACGGTACAGAAATCAACCAAAGAATTATTAAAATCCAATTACTAGTTTTTGAGAAATACGCGGACAAACATACATACATTCACTAATAAAATTTGGCATATCTGTTAAAAAGACTGCATAGACTTACATATGTGGAAATTGAGCATTTCTAACACAGTTACATATGTACATACGGGTTGAATTAATAACCTCTTTGTTTTTGAAGTCAGTTAAATATGCGGAAATAACAAAATTATAGAGTGTAAGTACGTTTTTGGCGTTCCGCTACAGAAACCTAAAAAAATATTTGTCCGCTAAGTCGAATAATACCTAGATTTTTTTCCGTTTTCTTTATAGGATTTTCCTTATAAAGATCAAAACTTATCCCTTTATTTGGGTGATTAATTACAGATTAGGTGCTGGGTAAAAGGGTACAAAAACACCGAAAGTAGGTAATACAAAAAATAACCTTCATTGATCCCTGTAACATTCGTAATTCGTATCGTAGACAGTTCTAACAAATCAATTTTTTATTTCTTTTCTCTTTTCTGGACGTACCACTGACATGGTCATCTGTCTAAGTCTAAGCTATGATAATTACAATTTTTCATATTAAAACATATGACTAAATTTTATAATACATGGAAATAAAATAAATGACATAAAATGTGTTACAATTCTTATTATTTCCAGCACTCATTGGACCCTAGTCATGAAGAATGCTTAAATTTCGAGGACCTAACCTTCATTGTGTTCAAAACCGCAATGCAAGACTTGATAGATGCGTTAATCTAATCTGCCACTTAGTTTTACAATAATCTAAAAATAGTTACTTAGTGTACGTATCTAAAAATGTATTAGGCATGTATTGGGCAGCTGGAAAACCTCAATTTTAAAAAGTACTTAAATTACTTAATTAATTGAAAACAATAAGCAAACTGGATGACCGTTGAGTATCGGAGTATTTTGTAGTTTGTAATAACTCTGCGAAAGACTAATAGTAACTTGGCCGATAGTACTAAAACAAAAGGGGATGTACTGCGCAGGCGATATGCAATAAGATCATGCATATCGGAAATCGGGGCCGAATCAAGCCAAGTTAAGGCCCCTAGGATATACACGTTTCTTAGACAGGTAGCATAGAAACCTTTTACCAAAACCAAATTTTAGTACCTTTGATCTAACGAATGTAGGAATGTCATTTAGTGAAACAAAACTATTAATAAGTGCTGTCACTGTATGTCATTTAATTTATGTAATATTTGCCGATGGTTATTTATGTTAAAATTACAAATATTTTGTTCTTGATGAATTAATCTTGATGGCTTTTGCCAGTGATAACTTCAGTGATAACTTAATTTAGTGAGATTTCTAATTCTGTTCCTTGATTTTATTCTCTCTATTCCTTGATTATAATAAAGTAAGGAAGTTTCTTAAGGAAAGCTGTATAGCTACTGTAGTTCGTTCCTGTTTAGAATGTTGCCTTACAAATCCAAAAAAGGGCTTGGGTACACTCACAGAAAGGCAGGGCACAAGTGTTCTCAAATCAAATCAAATAGCTCTTTATTTAAGTACGAGTAGTTTTGTGAGTGAGTTTAATCGTCTTTCGAATCGTCAAATTTCCTAATTATTTATGACTTTACCACCGGTTCGGAAGGTTGTATCTACTGAGAAGTACCGGCAAGAAATCCAGCAGTTCCTATCATATGCTCCTTTCGCCAAGAGCGCATTTGCAACAACGTCACTCCTATCGTCCTGGAAAAGGAGGACAAACATATGGACGACCCACCTCAAGCTCCAGAAACACGTTGTCCCTCTTCCCCTTCCTCCTATTGATCCAGACTGGGTGAGATCCAGCCCTCCGAAAAAGATTGAAAGTCCAAACTGTGCTATTGCTTGACTGTGTAAACCGTGACTTATTAAGTCCTAGTACATCAATATAACAAACACACAAAATGTTCATATAATTCAAAAATATAATGAATGTATAATAAATTTTACTTTTAGAGAGTCATAAACGAAGAATAGATGTAGAATTAAGTAATACAATGAAAATATACATAAATAGAAATACTAATATAAACACACGTATATGTGATGTTAGTAACGAGCGTAATTAGCGATTCGTATATAGAACAAGGATGTAGTTAGGATTTTCATCAGCCAGACTTGTGCCTCGATAGCTCAATTGGCAGAGCACTTACACGGAATGTAAGGAGTTGCATGTTCAAATCGTGGCTCGAGGTTAATATGTAACTGCATCTTTAGTATAAAAATATTAATTTATATAGTTACATTTTTGGTTACGTTGTTTATTTACATCCTTTATTTCACATTCTTTAACGTTTTATTTTAAAGAACACATTATTAAAACATTATTTAGTAGAATGTTCTCATCATTTACCCGATTATCCAATATTTTTTAATAATATATTTATATAATTTAATAACCTCCATAATACAGTGAGTTGGAATTCGAGTGGACTTAACTGTATACGAGCAGTGATGCTCTTACAGTTTTCTGCTAAATTGTATCAACTTGTGTCCTCTACTCACCCACACCAGATTGAAGTTGTTGCCAAGTGATCTTTAGAAACTACAATATGGGATTCTCCAAGAATGATTTTTTAAAGAATCGGCAACACGCTACTAATACCTCTGATGTTAAGGGTCCGTAGGCTACAATGACGTTGTAAGAAAGTGATGAATCAAGATCTACCGCAATTAAATATGACACAGGCTATATTGTGGTGTATATATTTACTCCCATCATTTCCAGCTGCTTTTAACTCTCTCCTCTCCTCCAAGTAATTCAGAACCTATTTATCCAACATATTTGCAACTGTGTGAACCTGAAAGTAACTGAAATCCTAATTTTTGGAAATTTTACTATGTTTTGAAATATTAATGTCCAAAAATCACCATTTTGCACTAACTAAGTCACTTGCTCATCATAAACTTGCATCATAAACATTATAGGAAGTTTTGCATTTATTGCACGTATATAACGGAAACCTTCAGAAATGTTAGACAAAGTTATTTAGTGGTGTTGCTTTTATGGGCAATTCGTGCTATTTATAAATTAGGATCTAGGATATCTCTGAGGGATAGGTTTAGGGAAGTAAAAATTTTAACTTTAGTGTCGCAGTACATATATGAAAATCTTTTATATGTACATAAAAATATCAATAGTTTCAGCAAGAAAAGTGACGTTCACAAAGTAAATACTAGAAGTAAAAATAAGCTGTTGGTGCATGATACACGTCTACACAAAATAAGTAACTCTTTTATGGGGCAATGTATACACTTTTACAACAAAGTTCCCAATAAAATTCAAAATCTATCAATAAGTAAATTTAAATCTTTTATCAAGCAGGTACTTTGTAAAAAGGCATATTACAATATTTCAGACTATGTTAATGATAAAAATCCTTGGGACTGATGATGCTCAATTACAGGATGCATAGGTATCATAAAATTGTACGACTAAAAATCTTTTATTTAAAACATTAATTGTATTTTAGTTTATTTAAGTGTTTTTAAAAGAGTAACTATCGAGTTTCTTGCCGGATTCTTCTCGGTAGAAATCAACAACATTGTGAACCGGCGGGAAGGTGGGAGGGTTCAAAAAATAATATTTTATAACTTTGACGATTCAAAAGTGATTGTAAAATCCTTATTTGAATAAACCATTTTGACTTTTTTTTTGACTTTGACTTTATACAAAAATCATTTATATTACAAGAATATAATTTATAAATGTGTAAGTTTTTAAGTTGG
Organism: Apoda limacodes; assembly: GCA_946406115.1. Classification (NCBI taxonomy): domain Eukaryota; kingdom Metazoa; phylum Arthropoda; class Insecta; order Lepidoptera; family Limacodidae; genus Apoda; species Apoda limacodes. The sequence goes on from OX291554.1 coordinate 11,980,734, forward strand.
TTTGTTTGTTGGTTAAACAATCACGCTGCAATCCAATTAAGCTAAAATTTGGCACAGAGGTAGCCAAAGGGACGGAGAAATACATAGGCTTTTATCTCAAAAAATTGAAAAGTTCCCGCGGGTATAGCTATAACCCAATTCCACTTTAAGATAATATGGCTTCAGCTATAGCTTGCTATAGCAAACTTTCTTAGTATAATCAAGGAATTGATGTACGAATCCCACGCTGATAACTAAATTTAGGGCAAGCGGATCGGCTGGCAGAAGCTAGTTAAAAATATAATTGAATAATATCAACCAAAAAATAAACGTAACAAGTGATTTTACTAATAAATAAGTTACATTCTCAATATTAAGGGATTATAAAAATGACTCTAAATGCCTCAAAAATGTTTTTGTGGGATACATTCCCACAAAATTTACTGAATTAACGAGTCACAGTGTTTAAGCGTGATGCTATCGACAATCTTGCGACAAGAACCAAACAAATATTAATTTACAAATAACTAAAATAAACCAATTGTTTTGTCTGGAGATCAAAATCAACATTTGATGACAACCTGATGCTTAATCATGACACCGCAGAAGTTGCAATTGAGTAAGATTATAGTGTGGTAAAAAGCTCATTTGTTCTAATAATTACGTACTGTTGTTATACTCATACAACACTATCGTGGCAAAAGGTAGTTACCCATCAATCCAATGACTAACCACGTCCGATGTTGCTTAACTTTGTACACCATTTCCGATAGACGAATATTACAAGGCCATGTGCTACATTTAGCAGTAGGTACTTGCCTATAAATCAACAGCAACTTTAATCCTGGGTGACCCTGGATGAGCCAATCGTCGCCACACTGCTTCTGATAAAGGTGGCTTTATATGGACCCCAGCATCGTCTTATAAATCACATGTTTTAAAATTATTAGTGGATATTTTATGGGCTTCTTACATTAACAGTTACATAAGTCTGTATAAACGGATAGGAACGAATTAAATAGCCAAAGTTTAATTAACTCTTTATTCTCTTGAATTTTGAAATTAATATTACAATATTGAATACGGGTTTCATATACATTCACCCAACTATTTGCTTATATACCACGACACAGTCACGTAAATTCGTAGCCTACATGACCATATTAACTTAAACCCTCTTCATTTTCGCAAACCTTTACATGAATTTTCTTCTTGTACTAATGAAATGGCCATCGAACTTTAGGGTTCCAATTAATATGGTTTAATTTGCAGAATACGAAACGTCTCATTACATAACATAAAACAAAAAAATAAACAAAAATAATAATGCGCCACATAAAACTTTCACAACTATTTACAATCACTTATATTAAGACGACTTTTATAACTATTCTCAAAAAATATATGTATAGATACATATATATAAAATAGATATCCTACTATAGGAAGAAGAAGAAAACTCAATAAACGAAAACAGCTAATAATAAAATAAGTCTTGTTACTTTTAAAGTTCAAACATTTGAAGATAATATAAAAAAAATATATTTAAATATCATTTTTTTATGTAATAATTCAAAACGGAAAATCAATTGCAACGAACGATGTAAAAATGATTGATACAAATCAAATGACATTTTTATAGATGAACAGAAAAATTACTTATATGTTAAAAAATTCGAACAAGTCTACTAAATATGAAAGAGATTAATTTAAAGTAATATATTGAAATCTATATCGACGTAGGTATATTATTATTCACAGACTACAAAATACTAGCAAATGGCAAGACAGCATTACAGATGGAGGACGTATATAATCTATTTAGTAAATTGCTCATTGTTTCACATGAATTGCAGTTCTTTACGAGGCAGAAACAATACAGAAAACCTAACATAAATCAATGGATGCATGCATACACATGCTATCGTAACTATGTTACAAGTTTTACCGATTGTTAGAAACGAATCTTGACAAATAAATTTAATGGTAAAACTACACAGCGTTTAAACGGTTAGCTATGAATTTGCACTGTCTCGTGCAACCACAAGTGAAACAATTTATAATCACAAAAAATAATAACTTTAACATAATTTAACGGAATTAACTGATTAAACAAACGAAGTTTCTAATAAAATGCAAATAATGCAGATACAACAATTTAGTTCGTATACACCTAACTATTTTGTTTAATTTCAACAGAAGTGTAAAAATCTATCCGTTTTTCAAGTGTTAATTAACTTTTGTCAATTGTCGAGGACAGTAAACAAGCATGACAAAATAATAATTTTAAGCGTTTTCTTAATATAATTAACCACCAGGTCTTTCGCACTTATCCTTTTACTTAAATATGCCTACTACATTATAATAACTAAGCATCATAGTTTTAAAGCCTACTTATCAATGTTACTTAAGTACATTTTTGTTCGATTTTCATCCTCGTTTTTATTATTAATATTAAAATAGAGTGATATACAACAAGTAGTTATATTAGTATGACAACCGTGCGGTAAGTTATCTTACATGAAAACTGTAATGAGAATGAAAATCTTAAGTTTTTAATATTGCACGTTGTTGTTAACAAATTTAATGTCAACAATTAAACCAAACTGAATTTTATGATATTTATATTTATATCTGAATTAACGGAGTTCCATATGAAACTTTAATTTAGTTGACTACCTAAGTTTTCACATGAACCAATTATTAAGATAGTTTTTATTAATCAGGATATTACCAATTCCTAAAAGAATTCTTTTAAAATGGGTACTTAATTATTTTTTCTGGCTTTTTATTGAGTTAAACAGCACTGTACTTTGTTATTAAATTATTGTGCATTAATATATATTAAATAAATATTCGATATAAATGTATTTTTAATCAGTATGTTATTTGTTTTTTTTTGTTTAAAACTATTATTAAAAAAAGGTAAAGTTGCCTCAAAGAATAACGTTATATAGTGAATGCTGAGAATTTACTATATCAATAAACATGACCTAAGTTTTATTAGTGATATCACGACATTTAGGTTCCGTATTTACTAGGAAGCTATATAATACTATAAATAAAAGTGGACAGATGGTTTAGTTAAATCATCTAATTTTATAAGATAGAAATAAGCGACAATTTCGATCTAGTACAGATAAATTTATTTTTATAACTCTACCCTGACATAAAGTTACGTATCATGGTGACTATCAAATCTAATAATCTATTTCTAAGTATTTTGTTCAACTTTTTACGTATAAAAGAAATATTTTTAACTATACGGATTTTACTGTATTGTTCGAAACGAAGCGTGTTTTTAGTTCAAAAAAATTAAATATTATGTATTTTGGCACAACATGGAAGAAAAAAAATTTAAACGAAAACATGACTATTTATATTTTTGCATACATATGTGTTACTACCATAGCGTGACTCTACGTTTAACTACATTTAAATAGGTAGGTATGCAGGTAAAGATGTCAGTTAATAAATTCATACAAAGCTGGATTCAACTTACGTACATATTATATGATACACTTAAGCTACTCCACTTTAAAAATTACGTGTAAAATTTATATCTAGTCACATTATTGTAATTTACTATATGTATTTTCGTTACGTATATAATTTTGAACATCAGATGACTTCAGATCTCGGACAGCGTGCACCCTTATTGTTCGACCATTTTTGAGACATCTGTTTTGAATTGTTTGGACATGGCATTAGTAAACTAGAATTATTATCAAAAAATACCGCTTATTTTAACATTTATCATTACCTACTTGTAATGAATCAGAAAATATACAACGTAATGTTCCTAATAATGAAGATCTATTCGAAATTGTACTTCGATACGTATTTTGTTTTTTTTATTATTTTATTTACATTTACGTTTTTTCTTTTAAAATAAATTAAAGTACGTAGGTACTAACTGTATAATAGATATATAGGTAATGCTATTTTAAAACCAGTAAAGAACAATACATAAAACGTAGAAAATTCAATTAAACGATTACATAATTGAATCATAATTACTGATAAAAATAACGTTTTTTAAAAAAACTGACAAAATACAACAAATTTCACAATAAAAAAATAATGTGACCAATAAAACATAACTAAGCCGCCAACAGCGACCAAATAATAAAATATACATCAAAATGTACACAATATAATGTCTATTAATAAAAAAATAATAACATAAAGTATTAGCGTAAGTATGGTTGCAATAAATACTATGAGATTCACAGATATAAAAACTTAACTAACACTTACGGATGATCACTAGGAATTCCATGAAACCTTAGAGCGATACCAACGCTTTAATAGTTTTGTAAAATATTATTGCAATACAATGTGTGGTTATGGCAACGAAATAAATGCTTAAAGCACATCACCAGTTAGACTGTCCAGCAAACGACGCCGAGACAACTCCTGCACAAAAGGAACTTATTACAAACAAAGTCACTTTAAGCCTCCACAATGAGGCAACACTTTCAGCCGCAAAACATAAAACTAGTGGATACGCAATACGTCCGTAGTTCCTCGTGGACGCAACACTTGATTCATATTCACATAATATGATACAACGTCAGTTTATGATGAATTTATCAATCATACGGCACAAACACCTTACGTTGGGACCTTGTTGACTTTCAGAAGGTCATTCGAACCTTTGTCGATGGGCATCTTCATCGGGTCGTGATGGTGTGTCACGTGATGACCGTGGTGTTGCCCTTCCAACTTTGCTTGCTTCTCCTGTTGCTGCTGCTTCATTCTGCTCTCTTCTTCTCTCTCTCTGCGAGCTTGTTCATTTATCTCTTTTACGGCGCGCAGCTCCTTCTTTAACTTCATGCGCCGGTTTTGAAACCAAATTTTTATCTGTCTTTCTGTAAGGCAGAGAGCATGCGCAATTTCTATCCTACGCCGACGTGTCAAGTAATGATTGAAATGGAATTCCTTTTCTAGTTCTAGTGTTTGAAATCTTGTGTAGGTCTGTCTGCCTCGCCGCCGCGGACAACCATTGGGACCTGAAAGGAAAAGGAATGAATTAATGTTGGGTAAAACCAAATAAGGTAGACATTGACATTTTTTGAAAATTTAAACTTAGATATTTCTATTTTCTGTTACGAGAGTCTGCGATCTATAACAGATAAAAACTAAATAAAACGATATAAAAAGGCTTAAGTCTATTCATTAGATCATATGTCATTAAAGCGTATTCCACACTTGTATTTGCAGTGCGAAGATCTCAAGCAATACCATTAAATTTCACTTTTATACCATCTTAGATTTTAATGGCTCATTAATATTTTATTACGACACTAAAGATAATTTTAGGGTCTTTGGCTACTGTGACAACTTCGAAGTAGATCGAAATACAAGCCTATCAAATTTATTGGCTGTCAGAATATTAGATACGCGTGTCTAAAGAAACGTCAACAATATCGAAATGCTTATTTAAAACGTCTCCACCTATAAAGTTAAGTAAAAAAAAAAAACCAGTAAGTTTATTACAAATCCATTGACGGAAAGGGTTAAAAAGACAAATGCACCCTAGACAATAGGGTTTTGTTAACTCTATGACTGTTTCTCTCCTAAAAATTTCTAATAAAAAAGGGTTGCATAACTTTCTAATGCTTTGTAAAGTGTCTTTTGTCAATACTTTTATAACGGTATTACTAAGAAATTGTGAAAGTTAGAAACCCGTTGCCACAAACGATTTAAGACAGAAATATTCCCAAATAATAAAAAAAGAATCAAGGTTTGGTTAGATTCAAAGATTCTTTATACCTAAAACTTCGTTCATAGCTTTTGCCTCCATGTAGGTAGGATCAACTTAATGTAAATCCATTATACATAGACAGGCAGTATGTCGAGTTCTCACAAAGAGATCGGGTCTTAAACAGGTTTTTGAGTCAGTCAATAAATAAGGCAAGATAAATGGCCGTCCCGTTGTGTATAAAATTGATAGCGGACCAACGAAGTCTCTTGGAATGCCCGCCTGTGTAGGCAGAGCCTTAGATATACATGGTAGTGTTAAAAACGCACAGACACGACTTAAAAAGATAAAATAAACCTAACGTATGATCCACTTATTCGTATTCATTATAAGCCGTTGCTGTAAGTCGCTCGGTGTCGGTGTATTTGGTAACCTAATTGATTCGACTTGACTACCTATTTATTAGAGTTCAACAAATTATGCCGTTTACATAAAAATTTACATTTAAATTAAACGCCATTACGGATGCAAATTTTCGATTGAGTCGTAAGTACGTAGGTGGGTACTGAGTTGGTACTACCGAATGATAAAAACAACTTATTTGTCGACTTAAGTGTGACACAGAATTCTAGTTTCAGTTTAGCGTAATATTTTTTACTCAAAAGAAATGTTGAATTAACTACTTAAAAATGGAACTAGATATATGTATTTTTAAAATATATCAATGTGCTTTTATTTATGAGATAATCGTTAGAGAAAGCTATATATATTTATCTAGGCAAGTACGTAGAAGGATTTCAAGATGTTTTTGCGTAAATAGGAAGGCAGGTGTTAATAACTTTACGAAATAACATATTTTTTTCTTTAAATTCTTGTCAAGAAAACAGATTTATCTGAAGATATACTTACTAAAGCATTTTTGTTTACTAGAACCAATTTCCGATGCAACTCATCATTCGAAGACTACTTTTAGAGATTGCTCTTTTATGATTCATGTTAAGATTTTTTTAAACGTAACATTTTCGATCATTTCGAAAAATATACCTACCTACTTAAGATATAATGCGTAAACAAGTTTCTGATTTATTAACTGAATAGGAATAATTCTGTAAATCTAAATAGATTATTTTTTAGTTTACCGTTAGAGCTGAAATTATGTACATTAATATGGGCTTTGTTGAATCTTTTTATATAATAAATATTCAAAAAGGATAATTTAGTTTTAAGTATTTTTAAATTAACATGGGCTTCGTATAATTAAATCTTTTATAGTTAGTTACCTACTATAAGATATCAATAATCATTTTTAGGTAGATACAAATTTAACCTACCTAGGTGATAAGAACTAAAGATGAGATAAGATGGCTATCAATACTTTTTTTTTATTAATTTAGCCAAATTATGAATTTTAGTATACTGAATTTTAGAACTTTTGTCAAATAAATATTCAAAAAGAATAATTTGCTAGTAAAAAACATATAGTAAATGAATTAATAACAACTTTGCTTTTTTACTAAGTGCTAGTTCAAAAGGTAGGTACAGTACTAGGTACATTCTGACCTAGTGGTCAAAATTCAAACTACAGTCACCATATTAAAATGGTGTAAACTTACAACGACACTAGCGACCATTTGTCTGGTCAGAAAAAGTTGGTTGCACTGTACAGTATTCAAAACGAAATTCAGCGATAATAAAAAAAATAAGATATCAATTCTAAATGTGCTGTAAATCAAGTTTGCAAGTAAAAAGTCAACGAAAACGTTTTGATGGTTAATAAATTACGGAAACTGCATTTTTACTACCACAATAACATTTACGGTTCATGCTTATCGCGAGAAAAAAGTGAAACTGTTTAAAATGCCATAATATCTGAATAGAATAATTATAAAAATGCGGTTGCACTGCTATAAAATATGTAACGTGCAAGAAAGAGATAGGGGGCGACTATTCTAAATTTAAAAAGCAAAGATGGAACCCAAAACACAATACATGCGTCCAAATAACCCTATATTTAAACAGAGAGGTCATAAATGATTTCTGTTGATTCATTAGAGAGAACCTTCTTACAATGGGGTAAAGTCTAAAATTGCATATTAACTTAAGATTGTTCTGCTATTATTTGTTGGGGTTAGTAATATGTTAGCGAGACAGGTTAGCCACCCTTCGCATGGTTACCATGACAACGGTTGTAGAAGCACCTCCTGTCAGCTGGCTTCCATTATTGTCATATTATACATTATTGTACAAAATTATAACTTTAAATTATTGTCTTTCTCAAAGATTTATTATAAACTTCATATATCTGATACCAAAATATATCTGGTACTGCGTGTGGTTTCCCACATCACACCGAATTTCTTAATTCCGAAATTCTCACGAACTACCTACATCGGATTTTCGGCTCAAATATTTAACCAATGTGAGTTTAATTCTTGATATCCCCGATATCAAATGAATCCCAATTATTTTTAACCTCAGCAATAAAATATATAAAAAGTATGTTAAGCTGGCCAAAACAATATATCTTGAGGAGGTACGGCATGGCATTAATTAGAGGCGTAGAACATTGTGGGCCGACACCGGTACGACGATAAACTTACCACGACAGGCCCTGGCTCTTACGGCCTCACTTTTTTCTTTGAAATAAATCTTTTCTCCCTGTTTATTATTTTATTTAAGTTGGTATTCTTTTATATGAAACCAGTTTCATGCAGCGTTTGATTAATGCTTGCCTGTCGGATTGGAATATTAAGGTCTTATTTTAAATTATATCTGAGAGAGCCTCTGTCCAGTCCGCGTTATTTATTGAACGGGTAGGTTTGGGTTGATAAATATTTGTGTCCAGATCGTAGTTAGGTACCTATAGGTGTTATAAGAGGTTATGTATTACAATTTTATTATTTCACTGCTAGAATGTGTAGAATACATCACCCTCAATTATATCAGCCTATTAAATTAACATACACATATTAGGGCTAATTGGGCCAGTCCAGGGTAACAGATGGTGGCTTATCTATTTTGACGCAAATGCACCATGATTATTTAATTGAGAAGATGAAAATAATTTAGTAGTCATTATAAAATCTGAATATATAGGTAAGTAGAAAACAATCCTAAGGATTTTTCTAAAACGAAAAAGTAGGTACCTACTTACCTAAAGTTTCTAACCCTTAATATAGATAAAACGTTGGTATAGTATTCGAATTCAAATTTTCTTGTAAATATTTTTTAGTAGCAAATTCTTGTCAAAAATATATAGATCATACATCTTTAGGTATATTTTTCTAGGTTTAAATAAATGTTTATTTTATATATCTTTCATTATATTGGTTTGTCATTAAGAAAAAAAAACTTAATTAATTTTTTTGATCATAAGTTAATTATTTTATCCAGTAAAATAATCAACATTATTTAATTGACCTAATATATATTTCTAACACACTCATCAATAACAAAATACAATATATATATACTATGACAATACTATCTATAACTTTTTATTTATATGTGTATTTTTAAAATCTGCCAAACAACAAACAAAGTAGGTTATAGTACCTACATAGCTAACGTAGCTATGCTAGCACGCTGTTATCTAAGCTCAGTAAAATTCATTAAAAAAGCGTCAACCTTTTATTTGTTTACCTATTTATTTGTTTAAAGCAAATACTTTAATTAATGCATCGTAAGACTAATAATAATGTAGAATACAATTCAGGTTATTAGTACAGTATTTAATTTTAAGTTAGCTTAGTATAAAAACTAAACCAGACTGGAAATATGTGTACACAGAAGGGCGGTATATCGTTATTTGTATTTGTGTTAACACAAAGGCAGTAAATTAAATCTTGTTCCAGTCGGAAAAGACTATTTTTGCTCGTTGTGGTCGCCAGTTAAATCATCAAAATGTTGTTCTCTGCTCCGTTCAACTAAAGGACATTGGCCTTGAGTGTAGATAGGGTTGTCTCCAAGTTAACAGGTGATTAAAAACTACCTACATACTGTACCTATTTCCAATCTAAAGACTAGAATCATTTTTACTAACAGTGAAAATAAAACAATATAGCCCCATTATAGAAGTACTTTTGATTGGTATAAACCCAATAAAAAAAATTATATGTTATCTTAAAATAAAAAAAACCTCTCCGTGGAAAAAAATGGTTATTTTTCCCTAAACGGTGTTAATGTTCTGTGTGTGTTTGATGAATTCCGGCATATTATTAGGGTTCCGTAGCCAAAGGGTAAAACGGGACCCTATTACTAAGACTCCGCTGTGCTTCCGTCTGTCACCGGGCTGTATCTCATGAACCGTGATAGTAAGAAGGTTAGTTGAAATTTTTATAGATGATGTATTTCTGTTGCAGCTATAACAAAAAACACTAAACAGAATAAAATAAATATTTAAGGGGGCGCTCATACAACAAACGTGATCTTTTGTTCGTTTCTATAGATAATGGTACGGAACCCTTCGAGCGCGAGTCCGACTCGCACTTAGCCGATTTCTTCAAGTGTAATTTAATTACCTACGAACTTAAATATTTTTGATTTGATTTGATTAGAGTTATCACATATAGTACCTACAATAGAAAGTAAAAAGTGAAAGCTGATATTCTGATAAAAGTCAGTCTAGTAACCATTAATTGTCTTGAATTTTTGTTGAACAACTATGTTACTAGGTATATGTGATAACTATGTAATATATTGTAAAAGTTTTTTCCGTGTTTTTTTGGTATTCATATAGTCGTCACATGTAGGTTGACACTATAAAATTAAATTACTTCTCGTGTCTTTCACGAGTAGGACGTAGAGCTATTTCGAAGCCATTTTAGGTAAATTATTTTTCAAAACATTTACTATGACACCCCTACTCCTATAGCTCAGTGTGTCTTGAAGTAAAACGATCTTTGATCTACAACGCCGCGCCTCACTGACGTCACTATGTATTCATCCCGAACATGGTCAGATAACGGTGGAAGCTTCGTCTATCAACATTTTGTTGTTTTTCTGATATTTTCCATACGCGGTTTGTGGGTATAGATAAATGTTAACTAATCTGTGATTAAAATCCAACTTAAGTTTACGAAACGTATTCCTAAGCACTGACAAATACAGAATACAATTTTCAATCAACTGCTTTGATCAACTCATTTTAATAAATAATCAAAGGTAGTTTAACCCTGCGATTTTTTATTTTATCCATTATACGTCCCACCACAGGGGCACAGGCTATTTTATCAGTTACCACCATGGAATTCCTACGGGAACTCCTTGATTGACCAGGATCAAAAGTATTTTTAGTAATTGACTGTTACACCAGTAAGTAAGTAAGTACACCAAGTCGATGGCAGAACAGAATCATAAAGCTGTGACATACGAACGAACAAACATCACAAAACTATACGGAATCCAAGAAATGAAACAGTTGAAAAAATATCCTGTTTACTTTTTAAGTAGCTACCTACATATGTAGGATCAACTTGTTATACTAACTAGAAATCAAAACTCACTATAACATAGTCAATATTCTTGCTTTATTTGCAATATGAACAATAAAATACAGCAGATATCTCGATGTAATCCTGAATTGCGAGTAAGAGACGATTTATGGGAGCTAACCATCCAGTAAATGTGTGTAGGATCTTGTCAGATTAACTTGGCATCGTCAACAAGGAAATATTGGGTTTAATTTGGGTTTAGTTATCCTTAGCTTCGTAAGGTTCTCGTTTCTTGATTAAACTTAATAGGTGACTGAAGAAAAAACTCAAACCAATGTACAAACACCTATGTATATAAAACATTTATTATATTAATGACTGAGTTAGTAAATTGAGATTGAGTAAATCTTTAGTAAAAAATACAATGGTACGGTATAAAAAAACGGCCAAGTGCGAGTCGGAATCGCGCACGAAGGGTTCCGTACCATTATCTAAAAAATGCCGCGAGAATATGCTTCATAGGCAAGTCTCCATCAGTAGTTGAGCGTCCTTTGGTAAAACCGATAATTGGCGATCATGTAAAAGTCCCTGTATACAAAAATGTGAAAGCAATTGATTTAGTAAGATTTAGTAAAACGGATATTGGTCTAAAATTTGAGGGGATTCTTTGTCACCAGAATTTACTGCGTTTCATAAGATCTGGAAATACACCATTATCAATGCATACATTAAATATATCAGCAAGATGAGCAACAACTGAAATGATTAAGCTTATTAACTTAGACATCCCCGGATGGATCACGCATTAGCATTTTTAGTGAACACAATTCATTAAGTCTATCTCTGCTTATTTTAATTCTTTTTATAGCCCAATCGCTAAATTTAGGCCTGAAACTGCATCTAATTGTTTAAGTGTTAAAAAAGTGATTGAAAGTTTTATTCACTGATTGGAAAAAGTTTCTATATAAATAGTAAACATCTTTTTTGGGCTCAGGAGCGTGCAAGATAGTTTTAAATTTTTCTACAAATCTATCTATCCGAGGAACAGTGATCGGCGTACATATACATATACTTGTCTCAATTTTCGCAGTCCCCTGGTTTTTTCATTAAGTTACTACCATTGGTCATCAGTCCTTCGAGCTAGAGGCCTCTTATAATACTACTACTACTACTTATAAAGGCAGATTCCAGAAGTCCTCAAGTTACTTAAAAGCAATTAGTTAACTGACCTTAATCTATTAATTTACGTCTTTTACCAAAACTGACTTTGTATTCATTCTTTGTATTAAGGACAGTCGTAAAATGCTATGTAGGTGAAATCGCCGCTTTTGTGACGGAAGACGATTTATCTGCTTATGTAGGTAGGTGTCTATTTAATTGGATTTCGTCATGTACCTATAACTATTTGTAAAAGTTAAACTAGTGGTTCCGGACACAGCTTGCGCTATTTTAGGAAACTGGACGCCAAGTGACCCGTCTATGAGTTTAATAAACAATATGAATACCTATATTGTTCAGACAATAAAAAAAAATGGCGTTTTATCTAATTTTATAGACACAGAATTGATTAATAACTGTACTAGCAAACAGAAGTCTCACTTTTGTTTTGGCAAACCCAGAACTCTACCTACAAAATTGTGTTCTAAAATCCAAGCAATGAAAATTGAATCTAAAAGCAGGCCTCGAGCGCTCATATTTCAATAAAAGCTTACTGTCGATCTACATACACACGCTTGTGTAACTGAGTGCCCACAAGCAAACGAAACCTGCCGTTTTTAGGTACTATAATACTTGAATTGCATAATACTATACAACTGGGCCTAGAATAAAAACATAGATACAAGTTTTAGGTGTTAATACAATAAAACAAATAAATTAATAAATTAAACACAAGGGGATGTAGTGTATATAAAGAAATAAACAGAACCGCGAAGACATGTCTTTGATGCCAATTTAAACTATATTAAAATTTAAATATTAATTTCTTGTTACTCAACGTTTCCTCACTTGAAAGGAAAAAAAATGTTAATGTTAATATAATAAATGGTTATAAACTATTGACATATTTAGTTTATTTCCTGAATAGAGATAATTGAGACATAAATAATTTTAAAAGGTGGTTGAACTTTTAGTTATAGATTATTGTAATTATGCAAAAAACATTATACATTAAAGTATATTTAGTGCCTGTCTAGTTTCTTAACTTATGTTTAAAAGTCTCCAAATAAATGGCTTTATTTCTAACTATGCGTAAATATGCAAATAATTCAGACTAGACTCCATTTGAAAACTTTGTCGCACTTAAATTGGTTTTAGAATTTTTATGTGTATGTCGAATCATTAATGTTTGGAAATAAATTTTTACCTACACATTTACTTAACTTGGCCAAAAAAACTTAATTAAAAAAATTACTGAAACTGAATAGGTAAGATAGTTTTACGTTTACCGGTATTTTTGTCGTTTTTTTTTAGAGTTAGATACTTGTACATTAAATCAGTTTAATCCGTCGTATATATTATCCATTGTGTATTAAGGATCGTAAGAAGAAAATTACTACCGAGAGGCTATTTAAAAGCCGAAGGTCCGAAGGCTTTAATGACTAGAGTTTGTAATTTCCGTAGCGCCCATGTTACACATGATGTCTTTTATTACATTTGCGGGTAAATAAATAAATATAAGGAAAAAAATACATAAATTCACCGAAAAAAGACATAAACTCACCGAAAAACAATTTTAAAGGCAGGAAACAAAGTAGAGAAAACAATCTAGATAATTTTTGAATTAAAAAGTTTTGGCTATAGTTAAAACTTGTAATTGCTCGCTTGTAGTATGCGCCTAATTTATATTTATACACACTTGATAGAATAGTTGCGTCATTACCGCCCGTGAGTTCTATGACTGCGAGCTTTGCTTTGAGTAAAACAAAATTACAGAAAAAAGCCCATGGGACTTAGCACCTGCACGCAATTAAACTGTATACGAGTAAGTGTGATAAAAAATGAGAAAATATTTACAAATAGTTTACGTGTTTAAATTATGTCAATACACAATAAAAATATCTAAATTTGGCCAGGTTACAGAAAACATTAGTATATATTTTGTCAGTGTTATGATTATGAGGAAATTATTTTCGAATTAAAGAGATAATACTGCTATTTAACAACTTTTTATTACCAATTAGTATTATGGATATGGAGACACTGAATATATTTTAGTACACAAATCAGTGACATTATGAGCATTAGTTGATATGTAAATCTATTAAAGTGGCCACCAAAAAAAGGACATTAAAACCATACCAAGATGTGTTTTATATCTATAATTGTAATAGTTTTAATGTCCAAGATTGGTATTTTTTCCTAAAATATGACCACATGAAGTCAAGTATAACGGATATGTAATCTGATTCATGAAAATTTACAATAAAAAAAATTTGTTTGCATTAAAATGTTCGTTGTTACCTACTGTATACTTAGAATAAAAATGTTTGCCTTTAAGTTGAAATAATTTTATTTTAATATGCCTACTTTTTTTCTTTTTATACCACTAAGGTGGCAAACAAGTATACGGCCTGCCAGATGGTAAACGGTCACCGTAGCCTAGTAACACCAGGGGTATCACTCGCGCGTTGCCAACAACTTCTTTCTTGAAGAACCCCATACTGTTGTCCTTAGAGATAACCTTGGCAGGGAGCTTATTCCACAAGTGTTTGGTTACACCATTTCGGTTACAAAGTGTGAGAATGAATTCCTTGCCAATGACGAGCGGTGAGATGGTAAAAAGTAGCCGTGGGTATCATTCCTCAGAACACATCCCATTGTACAAGCTTTCAATATTCAATGAACTATAAAGCGAGTTGTAGACTTTTGCACTTTCAATTTTTGTATAAGATGTGTTTTATATCTTTAGTTGTAATGGGCCCTTGAAATTTAAGTTTTTGTAGACTTTCTTTACCCTTGAATTTTAAATTGTAAGTATTATGTGATGTGTTAAAATGAAATTTTTTAAAAGAAAAAATATTTTAATGTGATTAGGATGGACTAATGACCTTAAAAGGGTGGCTGATGGTAGCAAGATGAGAAAGGCAAAGGACTAGGAGAAATGGCACGTTATGGAGGAGGCTTTATATCTAGCAAGGACAAAATGGCCTGATATGATGATAATTATCAAATAAAAATATTTCCTATAGTTGTTAGATTCATCTAAGAAGTACGTTTATACAACGAGTTTTGAAAAAGTTTTAAATTAAATAATACTTTTTAAATAATAAAAAAAATCTTAAATATTTTGTATCGTAGGTAATTAACTGTAAGAAATATAATATGATTAGGATACTTATAATAACTGTCTCTGTACGAAGAACAGTTACAACTGTGACCGAATCAGAGATTGCACAATGTACATTTATTGCAGCTGTAAAACGCAGTTTATTATATTGAACCATTATACATTGAGCACATTATTAATAATGGCAATATTATTGAAATTGATGACTTTATCCATGATAAATAACAGGTCAAATGATATCTTGAATGACACATTATGGTCGATTTAATTAGTCTGAATGTATATTCGTTATCTCGTGATATTATAGGTACTTAACATTTGTTCCTAACAGTAGGTAGACACATATAGAGTGCGCTCGTTTTGGGATGCAGAATCATTATTTTTGTTAACATTGTCATCTGTCATCCGCTCGTTTTACATTAGTGTCAAAAATATTAAAATTTTGTAACAAAATGTCATGCGTTTGATAACGATATTTTTATTATTTTTGACACTTTTTCCACCGAAAGCCGAGGTGAGGTTTTTATGTTAATCTGTCAAATTGCCTATACATATTCCTTGTTTATAGTAGTGTGTGTGTGTCTTTTATCGTAGTGTGTGTACGTCAACTGTTCGTTTTGCAACCAAAATTTTGTTAGTAACGATTCAAAGCTTCACGAACGATAGGTAGGTGTCGTTGGCAAAACAGGCGTTATCAAAAGTTTGAAAAGTATCAACGAGGAAACTCGCAATCCCTAAACTAACGCGCCCATAATAACGATTTAGTTATTAGATTTAACAAGAATAAGACACATATTATAATCCATAAGCTTCAGGGTTCCACAGTCAAATAGTGAAAATCGAAACGCTATAGTTTTACCATGTTCGTCCGTCCGTTCGTTTACCAGTGTATGTCATAAGTCTTCTAATTCGACCGTCTATCCATCGATTTCAATAAAAAATTACAGAAAGATTATTTTTGTAAAACGACATACAGTTTTCAAATTAAAATGAAAAAAAATTTAAGGGAAGCCATACTTCGAACTGTAGGTTAAAAAAAATCCACTGTTGAATTATGGGGCATCGTTAGATACGTCTTGGCCCTTGTGACTCTTTTGATTAAATGACAAGCGTAAAGAATTGTCAATCATGAACTCACCATCGGTATCGGTTGACGTACACTCACTACGATAAAACACACACACTACCATTTTGAATATGTTTAGGCAGTTCGACAGATTAACACAAAAACCCTACCAAACTGACAAAAATTAAAAAATATCGTAATCAAACGTATGACAGATTGTTACATATGATACTAAAATTTTTATATTTTTGACACTAATGCAAACGAACGGATGACAGATGACAAACTAAACAAAACTAATGATTCTGCATCCCAAAACGAACGCGCTCGAAATCGTAGCGAATCGAATAACAACACTATGTATATTGTCTGCCTAGTTATTTGCCCGTAGAAGAGACAGGCTAATTTATTTATAGTACAGACTTTATAGTCTTTTCAACTATTTCGCTTATATAGTTTATAATTGTGTAATATTTCGTTTGTATGTTTCCAAAACGGAAAGTATTTGATTTTTTTTTCGTTACGGTATTTAACTAACATAAAATTTATCGCACGAGCTCGTTTTTGAAAGAAACAATTATATAATTATAAATAAGAAACAAACACGGAAAGCGTTTTAAAATAGTGACAAAAGGTAAATATTTAAATATTTAATTTAAATTAATATAAAGATCGCTTAGAAATTTTTTAGAATTTTACTAACGAAAAAACAAGTGTACATATAAATCACATAAACTGTTATTGGTTTGTCTTACATATATTTAACTATGCAAATTAATTCTAATGTAATTTACTAGCTGCATTCAAATGTCCAAGGCAATCAGATCTCAGCAATATAAATTTCTACAACACTAAATTTTGTATATTAAAACTAGTCTTATTGCAGTATGAACTAGTATTTTAAATTATATGGTAGCTAAGCTCTTATAATTACGGTATTATTAATTATGAATGAAAAATGGTGCAAATAATCTTAAATTTTATTTGCGTCATCGCGCTCCTAGTGAGCAAATAATGTGTAGTACCTACAGTGTGAGTCACGAGTTTTACATTAATTTGACACAGCATTCGTTATGCAGTCTGAAAGATCTTTTGTGGTTATACTTATCTTTAAATACATCTATTTGCCCCATAGTTTCCCACTGGTTTTCTGCAAAGCTAATTTTACATCAACTACCTATCTTCTTACGCATTAAAGTCGTAGTTAAAGACTGAATAATGCATTTCACTAAATCTATCTTACTTAATATTATAAATGTGAAAGTTTGTTTATTTATTTGTTACTCAATCATGGCAAAACCCGGAAAATTCATAAGTTCCCGGGGAAATATCTATAACGAAACTCTACTTAAGTTTACTATAGCTAAAAATATAGCTTGCTAAAGCAAACTTCTTAAGTACCTATAGGTAATCAAGGTGATACCTTAGAGATCCCACGACAATAACTAAATAAAATATTTACTTAATAACAAAATGTATAGCTACTCGGTTATAAACTCCTATAATTGTTTCATCCTCAACGAAATAACGCAAAATAAGCAAAGAGCGCATTCTCAGACCGCATTCTACGCGCATCTAACGTGAGATTATCTTAAAGGCCGTGATAGATCAACGTTGTGGGTCATAAAGGCGTTCTCAGTAGCAGAGTAAACTGGTTTAAATGCAGGTCGGGCATCGCCAAGCGCATAACATGTGCAGAATGGGCCATGAAATGACACGCGTGCTGAAGATACCTATCTTAACCGGGCCTAATAAATGAGACTTGCTTATAAGTATGTAAAAAAAATGATTTTTACATAAATAGAAGAGTTTTAGATTGTAGACGTAGCTTTTTTGTTTGTCTGTTTCTGACAGTTTTGAATGTTTTGAGTTCATTGATATGATTTGATTTCGTCACTAATTAGTGTTTTAATGTGAGACTGATATATTCCCGTTGCAGGGAACTATACCTCCAGTCTTATGCAGAAAATAATATATATTATGTAATACAGTTATGTTCTTTTAACGTTTGCGTCAAGTTTTCAGCATTATCACTAGTGTAACTGTACCTTAGGAATTAATGAGTAGAAACACCGTCGTAGCAGTAACGGATAAGAAGAAGGTGAATAGTAATAAAATTCTTATTGCGTATTTTTTAATTAGCGTAAAAAATCAATAGGTACCTAACCATTGATGTAGTAACGTACATGCATAGTGAAGACGACAGGGAATTTAATAATTTTGTTGCTTTAAGGTTTGATAAGTCAAAAAACCAAAGCACTTAAAAAAATAATTTGACTTGATAACCTGTTTTTCAGAAATAGTTGTTTAAATGTAATTGCATTTTAAAATATACATAATACTTGTTATTTATTAATACTAATAATAGTAGTAATACGTGTTTCTAAGTACCGGCCTAATGTGTGTTAACGGCCTAAGGTATATAAGGGACGACTTATAATATAAACTTTTAAAAGTAGTTGTTCTGATCTGAAAATGTTTATCTTTTTTTAAAATGTTCGCAACGCATCATGCAAAATTATAAAATAAAATAAAAACCTATTCAACAAAACCAAAGAATGAGGTGCGCGAAAATAAAATTTTCTTTCAAATTAAAATTTTTTGAATAGAGGGCTTAATCTCCTATTTCTATTTTATCTTTATTTCATTATAAATCAGTATGATGGGTTACATAATATATCTACCTACCTACTATATATTTTATTTCTAATAATGATGAATGAAAAAGCTTCGATGGACTGACATCCTATTTTACCATGTGGCTACAGAACCTTAAAAATAGATAACTATTTGCAACATTTTATGTTCATTTAGAAGTATTTATAAATGTACACATACGTACATAAAGTAAGTGTACCTTTTACATTTTGAAATTAGTTTTCGTCTGGCTGGTGGTAGTCTCTAATTACATTCCAAAAACACACAGTGCACAAGTATGCGCAAGTTTAAATAGCGCTGCACCGCCGAAACTTTGGAAATGCAATTACGCAAAGTACTCCACAGTGAGTTTATTTAAATATGTAGGTTTATTAGGTAGTTGAAAGTTATAAAATATCTCATAACCAGTCTTGAAGAAAATATATTTTAGGCTGTGGTTTTAAAATTTGTTTGTATATCCATAGATAACTTAAGCAAGCATGTTTATCTTTATTAATTACAAGTTATCAATAACTGTATTCAGTCTGGCGCTGACTCATAAACCATTCAATCTTCTTCTACCTATTAAGCTTTGGTTGAATTAAATTACTTGCAGCCTATTTAAGGATACTTAAAAGTCGTTTAACTTTAAAAGTGGTGTTGTATCGTCTTTTTAAAATTAAAATTTTCCATGTTTTAGAGTCATACTATATGTATTTAACAAATAGGTTAATAATTATTTTCTGTTAGAATTCAAAGCAACTTGCAAGAACGATATATTTTTGACAGCACCTATTATTTTTAGATTTTTAACTAAAAGACATAGGACATAATGGAAATACTCGTAAATTAAAATAGAAACAAAATATAAGAATATTATATAATATAATATTAATAATGATATTAATAATATATATATATATATATATTAATAAATATTTATCCTACTAAAATAATAACAAAGTTTGTGGGTTACTCTTTCACGCTATAGCAACTATAAACTGATTTCAATGAAATTTGAATGGAGATAACATATGCCTTGAATTTACACACATGCCGCATGAATAACTATAATTAAATACTTTTAGGTCTTTCTATAGTAAACTTCCTTACTATGTATAATCACGGTGATAAATAGGAACTCCACGGCGCGGGAACAGCAAATAATATAAACCTAATAAAAAAAAATAATTAAACAATAGTATTAAATTTCCAACAAGAACTGAACTTACTACTATTTATATTAAACGAACTCTTTCATTCCCATAGAGCTCTGTTATTATTAAAAGTAATGTCTTTAAAACAATCGCGCCTTTGAAGAATGCATTCCCCGAAACGGCTACCACTTGACCGGAAATATTGTAGCTTACATTGCTATAATTTTTCTTCATCAATATTTACACCGAGCTTCCACGTGTTAACATTGGAACAGGATGTTTGAAACCTTCAAATCACCTCTTTAATCATATATATTATTACTATTCGTAAAAAATATTGTAGATAGGCTTTGCCGACGCCTATGCGCCTAACAACACGCTGACAGCTTAGAGAGCGTAACTTAGATAATATATTAAAGTGAAGTGGTCGTACATTCTCATAGTAAGAGAATAAGCCCATTTATTTTTGTAAATGACTCCATCATTCAAAGATAACGGAGTCATGGTGTCACAAAAAACTGTTATGTCTGGTATTATGTGTCGCTTACGATTCCGTAGTAACTAAATATTGCTCTATCGCTTTAAGTGGACTTATCTGTGACATTGACGCAGAGGGAACTGTTAAAACTACAAAGGATGCCCATCTCACTCTAAATTTATACTTACAAGCTAAGCGATACTAAATATAGAGTTGGCGGGACTCCCATTTTACCATTGTCTCTGATTTGAACTCCAATGTGCATACAAGTAGTACGTACAGTTTGGTGATTCTAATATTAAAATAAACGATACTAAACAGCAATCAAAATAGGACTTAAATGAAATGAATATCCTACATATATTATAAATGTGAAAGTTTGTTTGTCTGTATGGATGGATGGATGTTTGTTACTCTGTCACGTTTCAACCACTGGACGGATCGGGATGAAACTTTGCATACATATAGGTTAGGTCCTGGAATAGCATACAGGCTACTTTTTATCCCGAAATTTCCGCGGGAATAACTATAACCGAGCTCAAACGATCTATAGCTATAGCTACAGCTTGATATAGCAAACTAAATTAGTGTAATTAAGAAGTGAATCACAGTCGTCGCTAACCGAATCTAGGGCAGGCTAATTAAGGAGTAAATCACAGTATTAATACTGTGATTAAATAAAGGAGTCCCACGCCAATAACCAAATTTAGGGCGGTCGGAGCCGCTGGCAAAGTCTAGTGTTTCATAGTAGGTACAATGTTTACTGACAATGAACTAAAACTAATAGAGAATTTTCAGCATAATGTGGTACGATTTTTATTTTAGCGTCTTACCTACCTATGACTAAAACATTGCATTTAGATATAGATAGATTAATTTTGTTACATCTATTTAAGTATTACAGTAAATTTAAAGTTAAAAAACCGGCCTAGTTTTTTTCTATGTTTGTGATATAAATCATGCTTCTTGCCAAATTTTATGATTCTAGAAAGTAAGTTAAGTTTAAGTTCAACGGGAAGTAGATGGAAAAATGACCGTACTTTGGGCATAATGTTGAATTACATTGACTTAAAAGCTAGAATTTTTATACAACTACGGAACCCTAAAACACAAAAAATATTTAAACAAGGTTTTTCCTAGTTAAAGAAAAAAAAAGTAAAGTTTTGTAACTATCTGGGCAGATCATAACGAGTTTTTATTATAAAAACCTTCATAACCAAGAAATACAACGAAAAAGAATGTTAACATTGACCTTAAAATATGTTACAGTCACAAAACGACGAACCAGCTGGTGAGTAGAAGAATCAGAAACTATTTGGTATATCACAACTACCTATACAGAATTATATTCACCAGCTGTTCGATTAATTATAAATAATTGTTATAATAAAAGCCATCATAAGGAAATATCGCATCATAACTGTCACAGACTTCATAAAAAAGAAGAAATTATGAATCATTTTAAATTGAGACTAAAACGAAGTCGGCTAAGCGCTAATTCACAAATGTATTTCGTCTTATTGGCCTTTTTGTATTAAAAAAGTAGAATCAACAAAGAAAATATCAGTACTTAGTTCCATTAATAAACATTCTATTAGTTATTACCACGAAACGAAAAGTTTTCTCTTATAATCTAAGAGAGAAAACGGTCATAACTTATTAGCAGTGGTTTCCGATGCTTGACAATTTTTTGATATCTAAAAAAAAAAGCAGCGAACAAAACCTGAAATGTAAAGTGCATTACATAATCGGTCGTACAATAAAAGAGCTTTTAAAAACATTGGTGTGTCTTAGCGGCCATTCAGCTGGTCGAGTTACACGGCTTGTTTTGAAAGCGCGTACTGTGATAGGATTGCCTTTCCAACGAAGTGTCAACTTCAGGTTACGTTTTATATCGTCATACGAATCTCAAGCTCGGATGTTTGGACCAAAACGCTCGTTCATTAGCACTTTATGAGTGATACGACCGATAAATGTGTAATAAGACACATTGAGCGGGTCATATGATGTGACGGACGCCCGGCCTGCTGGCACACACTGGATGAAGTTAACACTTCGTTATTGGCCAATAGTCATTCATGCAAATGCACTCCTATTTAGTGAATGAGTGTGATAGTTGCATTTGTTACGTTTTTGATTGTTTTTATAGTAAGATATGAGCTTGGTATGAATCAGCTTGGTTATGAAGATGAGAATAGATTTTTATGTTGGGGTTCAATAAATTTAAATTTAAATCACTTTTATTAAATACAGTTTCATATTATTATGTATCTTATGAAACAGTATTTAATATAGAGTGTGTTCGTTTTGGGATAAAAAGTTTCCACGTGTGATACTTTTCACTTTTTGATAATGTTAGTTTTGAAAAGTTGCTAGCAGAATTATTGGTTACAAAAAGAACGGTTGACGTTCACATGCTACGATAATAACACACACTACTATCAATAATGCATACATACAGACAGTTTGACTGATGGACCAAAAACCCACCTCCAGACATGGATCTATAGTTTCAGTTTTCGGTGGTAAAAAATTTACATTTTGACACCAATGCTAAACGAACGGATGACAGGCAACAAAATAAACAAAAATAATGATACTTATACCAAAACGAACACACCCTAAGTACGTATCACGCATTAGATTAGACTTACTTACTTACTTAGACTAGATAAATGTATTTAAACAGGCTGGGTTATGTTCTATTTTAAGTATTTAAACTATATAATAAAATAAAATAAAATAAAAAATGGATGTATGTGTACTCCGACACCGATTGACCGATCACCATGAACGTTGGCACATTGTAGTACTTTTTCATGAAAAGAATATTTGGTGTCAATTATGCTATTACTCGCCATTAGATAGAAAAAGTCATAGAAAGTACTGAACTGTGCCACGAGCATGTTTTTAAATTAACACGATCCCTGGACAGGTGATGCAGATTTGTGCTCCATCTGCTATCCAGCTCAGTAGTCACGCTTCAGTCCATCCTCAATGGGCTCGCGCCCCCACTTCCTAACTGAGGATATAAAGTCAACAGACCAGGGGTGATGATCGTAAACTTTTTTAGAATGCCTCCGCACAAAACGCGAATCATAAAAGTAATTGGAGGCCATTCATATTAATAGACATTTACGATGTCTCCTCCATAAAACAGAGATTGTCATCGCACCGTCTCTTACGCTGTAACGTCTATGCTGAATCTAATACTGTTATTAATTCGTTTTGTTTGTCGAGTACTTTTTATTGACTGTAAATCATTATTCGCATTCATCTGCAAATTTTACCTATTCGTCATGGACGTAAAAACGTTTTTTTTTTGCGACTAAACTGGTTACTAGCTATTTTAGATTCCCATAAATTTAATATATTGAATTGATTTTACACAGCTAAATATCAGTTACTGACTAAAGAAGACAGTATCAATGGGAAATATTTTTAAATATGTATTTTTGTCTTTAAAACCTCGCGCAACTTACAGAAAAATAATTATTTACTTATCTCTATTTATTTTTTCTGATTTTAATTTAATTAATATTTAAAATCGCAGTCTACTCCTAATTCCTAACGAAGTTTAAGTCTAGAATATTTCTCCTCGTTTAGTAATCCTACCCTAGCTGCGAGATTTTGATTTATGTCAAGTAATAGAAGACCATCTATGTATAAAATCCAGAAGCCAGATCACTGATAAATATAAGAGACAGGCCCGCAGCTGTCGTTGCCTGCCTACCCACCTCCTCGGGGAATCTCGCAATTTTCCCACCCTTAGTTTAATTCGAATCCCGAAAGGTTTTCCCGGGAATATTTATTATTATATCTTTATTAACGTTCCCTTTCCGTTTCGACTCGTTTATTGCTTTCAAGATTTGTAGCGAATTGTTCAGTGAGTGTTGGAGTGATAGTTTTTATGTGTTAGTTTTATGTTCGAAAGCTAATAAAGTACGAGCATACACCTGAATAATAAATATCTATGCCGATATTCTCTAATAACGGGGTTTTCAGTTTTAATTCTTGTTATTTTTTAATGGTATTTGTAAATGCTTAACCTATTAAAAGCACAAGCAAGAAAATAAAATATATATTTTTATGTAATATTAAACTATTAAATGGCTGTTTAACTGTAATAATAAATGTTTAAATTATTGTACATTTTTATTAGTTTTATTAGGTACATATTATTTACTCTAAGGTGGCAAACAAGCTCATGGCCCGCCTGATCGCCCGATCAATAACGCGTTGCCGACCCTTAAAAAATCTAATAACTTCTTTACTTACATATATATTTATTTATATATATGTATGTGTATAAGTATCATTAAGGTCCGTATTTGATTTTCTTTTCGTATCTATAATTAAAATGTACCCACTTTTGCATCTATTTATCACCGAAAGGTTGGCTAGAAAAGAATACCTAAGGTATTAAGCTCACATTTTGTGTATAACTGTCCAATTAAGAATCAAATAATAAATTAATTTATTTGCTTTTATGATCTCATACGACTTACATTTCTTGCATCTCTGTCTAATTAATGAAATAAGAAATATGAAGGCGCAAAACGAAGTATTTTTAAGTAAATAATGTATAACCTCCCTTCTCCCGTGTTTATATTGGCAATATTTTAACTCAGAATGTAATATCGTAACGTAATTTAAAACAAATTAGTCGCCCCTGTAGTTTCAAATTTGAATAAGTACCTACCTTTAATACAAACAGCTCGCGCCCCATTTGATAGCAATGAAGCCTTTTTGAAAAACAAAGGGAGAACTTGCTATATTTTATAATTTAGCTCCACCCTTATAAGCGGGATGCGCGCAAATGTTTTTTAGAATAGACTCCCTAATGTACAAAATGTCTAGGTAGAAAGCTTAAGTGAGAAAAAGCTTCGCAAAAATGAAACTTTTATCTGTTGAAAATTTGTGCTCTGTTTGATAGTGTTATGAAATGGGAAAGCTTTTTCTTTTTCAACATTTAAGTTTTTATTATATGCTTGTCATTTGCTCATAAAATGCTAATATAAGATAAGTAGCTATTTGTTTTTTTTTTCATTTGCAATAGAATTTCAGAATTGAGACTCAAATAAATTAGGTAGACATTTTAACTGACAATACATCTTCATTCATTTAATTTACTCTAACATAGCCAATTTTTATAAATTTCTATAAGGCTTTTTGGGAGCTTTTAGAGAGGATACTACGAGCCAGATAACACAGTGTGGAAATGCAAGCGGCTCAGACGAGTTTACTTATGAAATTAAAAGAAGAGACCTATGCCCAGCAGTGTATTTCTAATGCGTAACTAGGATAAATTAGTTGGGTGCTAAAAAGAAAACTTTATTCATGTATGTCTTCTCTTTACATTCTTTGATTTAAATTTTCTAAACTTAAAAAAATCTTGTCACTTTTTAAAAACCTTCTCACTTTTAAAAACCATGTCTTCTCTTTACATTCTTTGATTTAAATTTTCTAAACTTAAAAAAATCTTGTCACTTTTTAAAAACCTTCTCACTTTTAAAAACCGAGAAGTGTTTTCAAGGTATTGATTTTTTCTTATAAGTATATAAAATCTTTACAAAATTGAAATAAATGAAAGCACTAAAATATATCACGAATGCGTGAAGACAGCCCTGCAGTGAGTAACATAGCAGATATCAATTTCTTCAGTAGTACAGACTGGCAAAAGGAAAACTTTGCAGTCTAGACTAGACATCAATTCACTTACGAATATCTACACAACAGTGAACAGACTCGGGGGAAGTTGAAACTGCACTTGTGTTGAGTGCTTAAAGTCTAGCAAAGCACAAAGGTTTTTCGCTATATAGTTGTGTTTCGGACTAAGTTAACTTATTGTGGTTCAATATTTTTTGGTTTTCTATTCTCCGTTACGTCAGTTCTTATTCATACAACTTGGAGCCCACAAAGCAAGGTAGTTAAATATCTTCATTATCTTAATTTAATAATTCTTCTGTGTATGTGTACGTCGACCGTTTGCGATTAAAAC
Source organism: Apoda limacodes (assembly GCA_946406115.1). NCBI lineage: Eukaryota > Metazoa > Arthropoda > Insecta > Lepidoptera > Limacodidae > Apoda > Apoda limacodes. The sequence continues at coordinate 12,007,479 of OX291554.1, forward strand.
TTTGTTGAGGTGTGCGTACGCCAGCAAAGGTGCCTTAATTACTTTATTGATTTTTTCAATAGATGATGCGTGAGTCCTTTTAACAAATCAGAGTGTTTATCATAATTAAGCCGCAGGTTCTGCGTTTTTGGTGTGAATTAAGCGCAGATAGGGATAGGTGGTAAAGGTGAGAAAGTAGAAGGCAGAGGATAGGCGGTATACAATTTATAGCAATTAAATAATTAATTTATAGCAAAGTAAAAGCTATCATAAAACAACGTTTACCGGGACATTTACTAGCATATAAATATAATTAACACAAATTCCTAAACCAGATTTTTTTGTCATCGGTAACACACGGTACTTACTAAGTAAACTTAAGTAAAGACAAGGACGACATGTATTATAGATAGTTGAGAATAGTTTATTATAAATCAAAAATTATTTTTATTAAGTAATAAATAGCTATCACGACTATGCTTAACCAAAGTAGTAAAGTAATAATAGCACGTAAAACTTTGAAGATTTCTTTACCAAAAGAAGGGACAGGCGTTAAAACAGGATTTGTTTATCGACAAAAATTGTAATATTTATGTGCTCTCGTTTGTCAGGATTTGAGCTTTGTTCCGTAGAATACGATCATTAAATTTCAGTCGGGTTTAGTGTGAAGATCTAAAGAAAACTTTGCCAAAAACATGTAATTCAGGTATTATGATCTCAACACTGGAAGTGTCGCTATTCCATTTTTGATCCACCGGCAAATTTGATCATCTCTAACTTTTTTATTTTTCATTAAGTCCGTAAAACTTTTTGCCTTTTAGTAATTTCTTGTATTTATAAAAATTAAAATGTTTTCAATTTTGTAACAAGAATAGTTAATCGAAGCGGTGTACCTAGAACTGCCGCTTGGTAATTTTTGTCCCAGTCAGTATTTGAAAGAGCCATAAGTCGGTCTGTAATAAATGCACTAACAAAGAATATTATTTGGGCGATATATTCTCTTCAAATAGTAACTATAATATATAAACTAGTTTATAGGTTTTTTATAATTTAATACAGTTAGAATTACTATAAAACTTGTGATGATTTTGATATGAACCTAAAAATATCAGACTTATTTGTTTGGTTTTTTTATGTCTTAGTTTTTCGTTCTTATTCCTTGGATTAAACACACATAAATAAACATGTTTTAATCATAACTTTCATAATTTATACTTTGAACGTTGCATCAAATTCAATGGGACAAATTTGTCACGGCGGCGATTTAAGGGGAGTCGCAAACTTAGGCGCTTCTAGTGTTAATGACTATGATGGAACCTCGTCTAATATTGCTCGTATTTAAATGTGTTTTTTCTGGATGGACTTCTCTAAAACAATTAAACGTATTTGTCTGAAAAAAAAACAATAAAATGGAGTACCTACTTCTGTCAATATAGAAGGTTGTGACGTAGCCTAAAATATGATTTCATATTATAACTTTCTTTTAAATTGCTTTTTTAAATTTAAAAAAAGAAAAAGTTTCTTTACCAGGTTTTAATGAAAAACTATTAAAGAATAAGAGCTTTAAATTATTGAAAAACATAGTTTAGACGTATTTAAGTCGAGGCCAAAACTTTTGCTATTAATTTTCAATTATATTTGGTATTATTCACTTGGAAATATTAGATATGCTTGTCCTTTTTCTGTAAACTCATTACTGTATTTTCTTATCTTGCTTCTTCAGTCATGCATTGGTTCACTTTTAAGACGACCGCTCACTAGCAACATAAGTCTCGCGATTAAGCAACTGTTACTTGCTAGTCGTGGAACTAAAATCCCCGTATTAGCTAAAGAATGTTACACTTTCCAAATAGCGTACTTTGACAAACCGTTATTCTTTGGTAGGTGTATGAAAAACCAAAAATTGTAAAAACGAGGAAATCTAATGAATCTAAGTAAATGTTTAATCATTTTTGTCAAAACGCTATTCGAAACCAGTTCTTTAAATACATACATGAGCAAAAATTGTGATCACTAGAGATGCTTAGGGGTCAGACTGGCCAAAGATGGCGGCAGCGGTAAATAACGGCTGTTACTGGCCAATGTGGAGAGCAAAGGGGTAGCATGGGGTTGCCAACATGCAAATTTAATTGGCCTCTCCGCAACACGGGAGGCCGACGCCAACAGTGCTTGTTAGTCGCACTACGGACACTTATTAATTCTGCTAAGCATATAATGTATGGCAACCTAGGGCTGTATTGTGCAACACTGGGCGCATAAATTTATTTTAATTGAAACTTAATGCGGGTTCAGATGGATAACATCAAAGTTAGTAACAATGTGGATAGTTAATGTTGTACTATAAGTAATTAAAGTTTAAGTGTGTTAAGTTATCGTTGTAATTGATTTTGATGTGGGCTTATATTGTTGATGTAGTAGGAACATTGCAAACAAAATTAAATAGGTGTTAGTTTCCAATAGTACTTTTTTCATTTTCATTAAAATGCTAAGCCAACGTTATGAGAATATACACAACATACTAACTAATATACTAACTTCGATTTTTTTTATCATATATATGTCTTTATTTATTACATAAAATACATACATAACATATACATATAAGGTACAGTTATTCGTAAATTTGATAAAGTTTATTTAACCAGAAATATGTTAATTGCCTATCCGCATTTGTACAAAAACTTAGTATAAGTATTTACAGTACTATGTCCCAGTTCATACTTCATTTCAGGACATTTTAATTACTATGGCCCTGTTTCGGGGTGTAATGCGCCCTTAAACGACAAACGACGGCCTGCGTGCTCTGGTGTTTATAAACTATGAGGGCTACATTACATTCCGTGCCGTGTAGTAACTTAATTTAAGTGACACCTAAACTTTTTGATGCTTAATTAGACACTTAAGTTAATAAGTCGCGTGTTTATATACGGTAATATACAATACAAGGCATTATTTGTGACTAAGATTTAATGTTTTCATTTAAAAAAGCATTGATTTTTTGTGCTTAAAATTATCAAGCAGTTTGGTTTGTTGTTAAGTTCAGTTTACAAAGCGTATTAATTTACTTGATTAATATATTTTAATATCAAAAACACTTATGTTGAATTTATGAGTTTTTTGTTGTTGATGAATATTTATTTTAACGTTAATAATACAATCAATGACTAGCAGAAGTCAAATAAACCTTTTAAAATACGAAAATGTTATTTAAATTAATCTGCATATTTTTCACATTAAACTTTATTTATTAAAGATTCCGACAGGCCACACAAAATATTAATACAGCACGTCTAAGGACAATTAAGGGCCGCTTATAAGTCAAGAAGCTATTTAATATTCCCCCCTTTCTAGACTACCCTCGTTATAACTCCGGTGATTAAATCGCTTCTCTCTCGCATTCAAGACACGATGAGATGAGCGCCATAGTTGCTCTGTAATTATAATTAAAAATTAATCCAGCTCAGAAGAGAACTTTTAAAATATACCGCGGTTGGTTTTTGCGCATTAATTTAGAGTATTAATATAAATTAAGTTACCAGTCTAGTAATTTATTAGTCTATGTCTCATGCAGCCTTAGGAATTGGTTAGACGTGCTGATTTATTAATTATTGTTAGATGAAGTCATTATTTATGATTTTTTAAATTTACATACATAATTTACCAAGTTGTTTACCTTGTAAGCATTTTTATAGGTTCCCTTAAAATGTATAAAAATAATTAATTAATAGTGATATAGCCATTTTAAATAGAAATTTACTGAGAGACTGAAAAAACAGTAGTATTATGCCAACATATCTACAAAATTGGTCTAAAAATTCCAAATGTAAATAAATCAAAATACTAATAGAAAGGTAGATAAGCAAACTAATATAGATATAAGAAATATTGTTCATACTATGAGTAAAGCATTTTTTATTTTTTTACTTTACTTATATTAACATGTACCAGGTACCTAAATCAGTCCATCTTGACATTAAGAATTTTCAAAAACAAAGATTTATATTTCATTACATGCCAAAATCAACGTGTTACCTATAAATATACTAAAACGACATAAATTTTATAGTTACAATGCTTATATCTATCACGGATAGTTTTATTGATGAACACATTCATTTTAATCAACAGATGTTATATAGGGGAAACGTACTTATGGATACTATTTGTTTTCAACACAATCTTATCTTGAAAAACGCGTAACTGGACCAACTGGCCCCACAATAATGATAAAAATAAGAAATAGACCTATCTCTACTACATCCGTATTTGTATGATCCACCTGAGGCCCGAAAAGGTTTGCACGTAAATAAAAACGCTTTAGGCAAATACCTCAACATATAGTTATGTTAATGCCGGCCTCCCTCACCTCCAAATAGATAGGATTGCAAATTTGCGGCCTACAATTTATGATAGCTACGTCACCCTTCTGCTCCCCTCGGGCGTGGGGCAAAACGGACCTATTGGCATTTGGGAAAGCTAGCCCCGCTCGTTGCCGGGCAGAATGACCCTAAACATTTTATTTGGTAGCATTTCCTTGCCCGTAACGTGGTTGAATTGCGCAGACTAATCTAAGGGTGTCGTTTAAGGGTTGTTTTCGTCACTGTTTTGTGTAAAATGTCTATAATTTGAGATTAGACACATTTACACGATACTTATGTTTACAGTTCCTCAGTTGTAATTATATTCTATATATATAAATATATATATAATATATATTACTATATATATAAATTTTATTCTTTTTATGTATAACTAGTCTTTTCCAGCGGCTCCGACCGCCCTAAATTGGGTTATCGGCGTGGAGCTATAGGTGTAGCTATAGTTCGTTCAACTCTGTTATAGTAATTCCCGCGGAAACTTTTGAATTTTTCGGGATAAAACGTAGCCTTTATGCTATTCCAGTTCCTTACCTATGTGTATGCCAATTTTCATCCCGATCCGTCCGGCGGTTGAAGCATGATTAAGTAACAGATATCCATCCAGACATACAAACTTTCACATTTATAATACAAGTAGGATATTCTGCATTGATGACAATCTCAAAATTTTATTGATAGTAAATGATGGTCTGACCAACATCATAGAAAAGTCAATAAAAATGTATAAAAAGTAAATATTTTTGTAGAGTTAATCAATGATTTCACAATATTAATTAATGCTAGACAGACATATTCCAAGGGTGCATGCAATAAGCAGCTTTCAATTAGTAGATTCAATCCCACATTACTGTTAGCCACTAAGAAACATCTTGTACATTACACAAATGGCTAACATGTTTGGATTACGCCATAAGTTACTCACAGCATCTAAAAGAAAATATCTAATAAGTGAAAAGGCGCAAAAATATTAGCCAGTACCTTCTACATTTTTGCTTGAAACGTTCCATCTGGTACGTAAAATACCGACTTGTACATTTTACCCCACTTAACTCCGCATGTAGATTAAATTAGGATACTAGATACTAAGCAGCCTTTTTTATTTAAACATGTATTTTGCTTCCAAAACGTAAAAAAAACATATTATAGGTACCGTTCACAATAAAACAACTTAGACACCTGTACTATTCCCACAACGATATTTTTCCAAATATGACACCCAATAAACTATGTATTTTATTGACTACCAGTACCATTCTCAATTTATTCTGGTCATTTTTGTCTACATACGTCGAGGGTGTTCAATTTTTAGGGGAGAATTTATGGTTTTTATTGCTTCTTTTTTTGGTGACAATGTAAACCGCCTCTAAACTGGACAGTCCATTTCTAATTCATTATTTACGATATCGTATGTTCGATTTTTGATATAAGATTCAAACTCTATGTGGGTACGAATAGGTACGTATTTATATTTTAAATGATGTTACAGTACGTAATCTTCTTTAGCTTAGCTAAAGACAAACACGTGTGCATCAACGCACCCATGAGTTAAACTTCATAATATTCGTAAGAACGTCTACAGAATTTTACTGCAATTTTCGAAATGAGTCAAAAAACTGTTCCAATGTGCCAAAGGCCGGATTGACTAATAAATAAATAAACCAAATGCAAACTGGCAATAGAACTTCGTGCTGAATTCTGTTGTAATTTGTCTACATGATTGTTGCCGCGGAATTCCGCAATTTATTAACCGATTTGGATTTTTTTACTTGTGACCTTCAGATTGGTTTTATTGTTATCAAAATCTGATTCTGATGATAGAATCCATGAGGAATGGCGGGAAGATGTACTTAGCTTATTGTTTTTAGCAGTGCGTCGTTCGAAGACGGATTAATTTTTTTGTTAAAATTTCATTTAATTTATACTTTTTTGGTTTTTTTTTCTCAATTTTTATAATTAGCTTTTATAAAACTTATTGTCGCGTTACATATTGTAAATTCAACACAAAAATGTCTTTGAACATTTTCATGACTACAAAAATTTACATTTAGCGAAATTGAAAAGAATGAAATCTATACCAGGTTTCGCAGTCGTACATTTATAAGCTTCCAACATTATCTTATTAATTTGTAATAACTAGGTACTATATTTGTATCACATAATAATCTGATAAAATAGTCCACATTTTACAAGCCTCACAAACAATACTGAAGCCGCACGAAGGATCCATAAATTTCTATAAGCCTTACATTCATCAAGTATACTTAGACCCGGCGCGGTATCGAGTAGGATCCCTTCCCTGCATTGTAATCCGTTGTTTAAGGATACGATACGTAGCGAACTAACAAAATATTCCGTTCCCGTACCAACGTAACGCCCTCTGCCGCCGGCCCTAGCTACTTATACCTCGGTTATTGCCACTTCTTCAATGTCAAACGCACCCTGTGCGCATCCCCTTATATCCTTGAGCCCCTTGGATCTCTAACATACATTACGCAACACCGCTAGACTCCTAAGGGCTGGGATAGACGTATAAAATTATATCAATTGCTTGCATTTTATGGCCGGATTACATTTTAGATTTTGACACCTAATTTGTTATTTGTTGTTTCGTAATAGAAAATTGCAATAAAAAAGACTTAAACGCGTTTACTTACATTTCGTTGTAATTGGCTTTGTCAAAGAAATAAAAGTAACAATACATACTGACTTATATTTATTTATTTGTTATAAAGAATAATAACTAGGTTAACAACAAGGCTATTATAATGTCAATTAAAATAAAAAAAATATTAAATTAAATTATAATTATTAAAAATAGTTAAAAAAATCATTATATTAATCATAATATTAACAATTGCTGACTTGGTATGCCTAAGCCAATAGGTAGATATTTATTAAAGTTATTGCGATACCAACTGTTCAGGATATATTATATATAAACAAGTTAACCTTAATAAACCTTTAGTTATAATTGTTTGTAACATTTTTGTATCTACATAATTAAAATGACAATATGAGAAATACAAAATTGAAAACAAGCTTATTACCAATTTTATTTTAATTAAGTTTTAAAATTGATTAATGTGTGACAACTGTCACCTGTGCGGTGATTTGTCTTGACTTATGTACAACAATTAATTTATCTAATACCTATTTTAAGTTTAATTGCGTATTCTCTGGCAATGCTAATAAAAAAATATTAAATTAAATTATTCTACTTCTATAGTGATAGTGAGAAAGTTTGTTTGTTATTCAATCACGCCGTAATGGAGCATCAAATTGAGCTAAAATTTAGTACATAGATAGATGGAGGGATAGGAAAATCAAGGAGTCGCCTTTGAATCTGACGCCAGTAACCAAATTTAAGGTGTAAGAAGCCGCTGGCTAAAGCTTTAATTAAATATGTTGTTAAAATTAACACGACACGTGCTTATGAAAAAACGAGCAGTAAGGATTGAAACGATTAAAGCGAAAAATCACGTTAGTTTTATTGGAGCCACTTTAAATATTTATTTTATTATTATACTGTTTTTAAGTATTTGTTGTTATAACGGCAATAGAAATACATCTTCAACTGTCTAACTAGCACGGTTCATGAAATACAGGCTAGTGACAGACGGACGGACGGACGGATGGACGGAGGTACTGACAGCGAAATCTTAGTAATAGGGTCCCGTTTTTTACCCTTTGGGTACGGATCCTAACAATAGCAGATACAATAAACGAAATTAAGTTAAAAAAAAACAAGAAATACGAAGAAAGAATCAAATCAAACAAAATTATTTTCAAGTAGGTTACTGAGAACACTTTTGAGTCATCAATACAATGTAAACAATGTTAATTTCTGCCAAAAAGAGCCTGCAAGAAGTTCTATTTTAAGTTATATACATTATTTTGTTAAGCAGCTAACAAGCATACAATATGTATTGAAACACATAGTAATACAAATACAAATAAGTTAGTAAGCTACTAAAAACAAAGTTGTGATACAAACACATGTCAATGCCAGAGACACCAATGTAAACTTTTAAACTAAACAAATATAAAAATTTACAACGACAACTGCAAATAATAAAGTAATTAACTTATTAACGATTTCTAACTGGCTTCTAGGGCTCGGTTGGTAAACGCTAAGGTGTAGGCAGCCAGAGCTACTCCTGAGTATAAAACTGTTTACTTAATCGGACATCGGTATCGTGTTTACTATGCTGAAACCTCATGGTAGTAGATTTATTTTTGACTTATGTAGTTGTTCCTTTGATGGTGCTTAGGGTTGATGAGTCAAAAGACCCTTTCTGATTAGTCATTATCACGACCAAACCCAAAGGTTTCGAATAAGATTAATGATGAAATTGACAATATTTTATGTCACCACGTACTGATAGGTATATATTTTTTGTTTGGTTATTACCTAAGCACAAGGTTTCGCAGTTGGGAGCTTTAAGGTATTACATTTTTTTATTAGCTGTGTTACTCGGTTTTGTGTTCCGGAAAAAGAGCTATGGCAGTCATAGCTGACCACATAGGAAAAGAGTGTTAAACAAAAACCAGGCCACAAATATTAGATAATATCTAAGTTCTAACACTTAGAACTTAGTATACGTAGAACGCTAAAATAATAGGAAAAACTCCATGAATATTGAAATACTAAAAATAAATGTTGATAGGTTGGTATATAAAACTTCCTATTACTGTATTATATAAAAAGCAACCATTCACACGCACCCGCACATAACTTATAATTTTTTTGAATTCCATTAGTAAAAGAATGGACCCAATTATTATTTTCATTCCAAGTAATTCTCATAAATATATATTCTCATAATAAATTTGTCATACAAATGTTACATTGATAGTACAGACAGATACCTATTTTATTCGTTAGAAAAAAAAAAAACTAAGAAATCGAATAGGCATTTGGTAATGATGCTAAACCTTTTACTATATCCTTAATAGCAAATAGTATATTATAATGCAAGTGAGTTAGACTGCACGTTACAGACGAGGTTGCAGATTGTATTAATTCAGCTGAGTGTGCATTGAACAGAATTCACGAGTGTCATACGACTGTTTTCAAGTCTGGTTTCAGTGTTAAAATGTTAAAAAAAGTTGATATTTAATGAAATCGTATAATTTTGATGTTAAAAACAAACACGTTAGATTTATAGTATTACACGTTAGATAGTAGATAGTATATCTTGGTGCAAAAACAAAAAAATCTGTAAAGAAAAAGTCACTTTTGTGTGTGGTAATTATCAATACCGCACAAGTGCGTAATGTACGCTTTTAAGAAGTTGAAAACGGTGTAATAAAGGCATGAGCAAACGTGTGGAAAAAAATAATATATACAACTTAATAAAATATTATTGTTATACTAAATATACGAAGCATCGTGGGTGGCTAAAACAGTAATTAAACTTTTGATTACAATATCTCCGAACCTGATTTGCATAAAATTGTACCAATACGAGCAATGCTTAGGTTAAATACATAATTCATGCTTGTAATGAAAGCAAGACCAGGAATGATATTGCGAATGTAAGTACTGATCTTGTAGAATAAAGTCATTAATATAAACTGTTCTGTATGCTCATATGTCTACCCGGCCCGTCTATTAAGTATAAGCCGGTTAAGTTCAAAGGAAATATTGAAAATTCTTGGAAGGTAAAATAAAATGTCTTTACAATAAAATCAGAACTTAAGTAGGTACTAGCGGATATTAAAATGTCCCTTTAATTGGATTTGGATGTTTTATAATTTAAAGGTATTCTTTTTTTTGATGATTAAAATATATGAGTCCATATAAATATATAATACAGATGACATATGGGCAATAGTAGGTTTAAGATTACGTTAATTAATCTATGATGCTCCAGTGTTTCTTGACTAATCGCTCTTTACGATGAAAAAATAATATTTGATGCCCCATTTTTTAATCACAGTTAAAATATGACTAATCTTTGGACTATACTTTATATTATATTTCACAAAAAATAAAAAAAGTATTTTATCTAATTGGGTGTGGAAAATAGCTAAGCTATACGAAGATTCATTGACTAATGTCAACCATCGCTTAAAGCACTGATAAAAACTGTAACAGTTTTTGAGGAAAAATTTAAACTCATGAATCTCGGAAGATGCCGCTAAGTTTATAGGCAAGCATGCACATAGTATGTAGTTCCTGTAGCACTACCAATACAAAGGTAAATACCAGTTACTCGAGACATTTCTAATATAAGATTCATTTTTTAAAGTTTTTTAATAATCTCAATAATCTTACATTATCCTATATGGTGACTTACAACGAGGTGTTATTGGTCCCAAAAAGGCTCTACTCCTACTAGAGATTTGATCCTCTAACCCGTATATCAAGATCAGTATCTCGAGTAAGTTACGCGGTACCTCCTGCGATTGTATCTCCGAGATTAATGCGCGGGCGTTTCTCCAATGCCGCTGATACATACTGTGTAAAGACAATTATTTACACTTTAAATTGCCTGTGTATACTTAAAACAGTAGATTCTAAATTTAATTACAGCAATGTTCTTTATTTTATATTTATACAGTCTAAGTACTTAATTAAAGTCTTTTAAATTGTTTGAATAATTTATTTTAGTTAATTAATAAAAAGGTTTTGTTTTTGTTTAGTTAAAAATAAAATGTTTACAACAATTTATTTAGATTTTGATTTTAGAGATCTGTAGCTAAATGGCAAAGTTTGAGCCCTTATGGTTTTCTTTATGTCAGTCCGTCTGTGTCACGATAAGGCCTTATAATTTTACCATCTCCCCATTTATTCTTTAAAAATATTATAGGAAACTTTCTTAATATTTTTTTTTTCCTTTTTTTCTCATTCCATTATAAAACGGACAGTTTTATAATGAAATAAGAAAAAATACAAAAAAATGAAATAATCGAACACATAAATATTTTTTTTATTTACATATTATTCTGCTTTAAGCTCTATATAGCTACCTATATTCGTGTACAACACGCACTTGGCCAGTTTTTTCATAATTCATAAACGTAGCTAACTGTAATAATGAGATTTAAGGGCTGATTATCAGGCGGGCCGCAAACTTAGTGATATTGAAAAAACCTTCTTAAAAACAAAAGTGTCAAAAAAATTAAACTACGCTTTTGTAAAATGATAAATACAAATCAATAGTCAGCCCATTTTCCTACACTGAGCTAGTTTAACCTAACTACATCTACGTAAAAGCCAAGTTGTGCAAAACCCCAGTAAATCATTTTCAAGTTTGTCGCTTGGCTTCCTCGAACGTGTGTAACTGCGCAACTCTGCTCGCCGAGCCAATTTGTTTTTATTGAGACTACCCTCGAGTTATGCAAAATGGCTTGAAACGCTGAGCCCGTTGTAAACAAACTTAAAACATGTCCAGTTATTGTGGATCGACGAAAGTACAACACACTACCCTTGTATTACTGAAAAAGTGTGTTTAGGAAAGGGCGGAGGAGGTCTCGTTACGATGGTTATGTAGACTGGTCTACCTTTAATCTGGAAGCGAATGTTTTCACAAGCGTCTGTGTTTGGCCCCCGAGGCCACAGCCTGACGTAAGTAAACAATACTGTGCGTTAATAGAGAAATAAATTGTATAATTTCATTTAATCCCTACGAGAGTAATCGACGCCTATAGCTGCCTGTTATAATAATACATATTACGAAATAGCCCGTTTATCGCACATACCATGCAGCCACCTACGTTCTACGTTTCGTAAATTTAGTTTTCAAATAGATGTTCATGCTTTGTAGTTACTCTATACGGTACCTTTATCAAATGTATACTTTTATTTATGTGGTGATTAAATTCATGACGAGATTAGGCTCAAGACATTTTAGGTTTTATTGTACCTAATATAAATTTGAAAGATTTTTTTTTCTAATAAGTATCAATCGGTTTTGCTTATACAAAGTAGATGTCTCAATATTAAAATTTAGATTTGTGTTCGTCTAGACTCTATAATATTGTTGCATGTATTACTAACAATTGCCAGAAAGCTTTTTAATATTCAAATTAACATTAAAAGCTTTTCGTCATGCTGTAATTAATGACGGAATCCATGATTTAAGTGTGATTTTCATTAGATAACCTAGCTTATGAGTAAAATAAAGTGTAACTTGAGGAAATAAGGTTTGCTGCTATATTTTAGTTTAAGTTGTGTACCTCTTATGTGTATATTTGAATTAATTTCTGACTAATTGGAATTACAAATGTTTCTCTTACGACAACTTTTAGCCGACCAAAAATAAAATAATTTGAATAAACGAATTATTTTCGTCTCTAATAAATAAACAATATGGCTGCGCCTTACCGGGAATTGAACCTGAAACCATGACATGGCAGCCGCACTCTACCTCCACTTAAATAAAAAGTAAATCTTTGCAGCAAGTAAAGAATAGCATATAGAGAAGTTATTTAAAGTAGTGAAGCAAAATGCAGTTTTACTTGACGTAAAATAGTAACTACTTACCTTGATCTATAACTTTATATATAACGCAACAAGCTTTACAAGTTCGATGGACTGGTTAAACAATGCCTTTGCTCGACTCGGCTTGAGTCATACCTTGCTCAGAAAATAACTTAGTTTGTCTGTTTAAGTTGCACAGCATAGTAAGCAGTATATCGAAATTTCGTTTGTTTGACTTGAATAAATTAAAAAATATATTTAGTTTGGTCGCACATAATTATTAGTTTTCTGTATACATTTGTATATTTTATGCATACTCATATTTGCAACCTTATCGGTTCTTTTTATGTACTTATTAACCCATCCATTTCTGTAAAACAAGTACGGGAGGAAAGTAGGGATACCTGTTTTAATAATAATATTGGATACTCATACTTGCCGTACTCAATAGAGTGAAGTTGTACTTCACCTATAAATTAGTATGGACGCAAAAAAAATACAATTTGCATAGTTATAATCAAAAGTACTCATAAATTTAAAAAGCTTACATGAGGACTGAATTTTAAACAGTGATGAAATATCAGAATCCGATGATGTTAAAGGCAGTCACAAGTTTAATATAACACTAAAGTGGAAAACCGGCATAGGCTCTAGTATCTGATGTTAAACAGTTACCATAGCCTATAGACGCTTGTAAAATCAATGGTATAATATCACTTTATCTATTCTAGATCCCTAGGAAATAACTTGACAGTTAACTTATTTCACAACTTAAGCATTTTAACGGGAGGAAGTACTTCTGAAACCGAATTTTGCGTGAACTTTAAGGTTCTAAGGTACTCAAGGATCAATGTCGCAGAAAGTAGCCGTGGGCATCATATTGACAGTTCCTCGGGACACAGCCCATTAGGTAGCCGGTATAGCCGCGGATCACATAAAGGGAGGCAAAGTCTCTCCTCAGACTTAAAGATTGATACGGCTTGTGAGTTTGAGATTGTCGGCAATTCTCTCAGCCCGTCGTTGAACTGAGTCAAAAGGGCCAATCCATGGGTATCCAGGAGCTCTCGCCCATAGATGACAGCAGTACTCCATGTACTGCCGGACTTGCGACTTCTAAGGTAGCAACCTTTGCCCTGAGGTGAAGTACTGATTCACTCTGCTAATAACACCAAGTTTTATGGACGCCAGAAGTATCTGACCTGATACCTCCTGTCACGTAGGAAAAAAAATTTTATATCTTAGATTACCCCTAAAGTTAATAAAAACTGTTATACATACATACTTTAAAAACTAACTAACTAACTAACACACAAACCTAAGATAGTTACGATACCGGTACTTTTTTAAATCCTACCTACCAGCAATATGCAGAAAATATATGGATACATACACACTCGTATCTACTATTTTTAGTGAAAAGCAAATTTTATTCAAAGTGCAACGCCTGTTATGTAACATCCGTTTTACTTATGCACATAATAAGCATTACTTAGAATCAAATGGTTCACCTTTTGGTTCACTTAACAATCGACTCATGTAAATCGGAATCTTGTCACGATTAACATATCGATCGAAGGTGTAACTATTATATAGAATAAAATTGATTGAATACATTTAATTTAGAACAATTACTTAAATTTTTGTTATAATTTATGAATTTTGGTTTGTATGGGTCGCTATACTTTACGCATGTATTATTGATACTTTTCCATAGGCAACCCTATTTTGCTCATGTATGGAATAAATGTTTTAATGACAAAATAAATTCTATTTAAACTCCACGTCAAATCAAAGTGTATGTAGGATAGGAAATATTACGCAGAATACGCTGTTATAAACTATTTTATACCAGAAGCCTAAACTATGTTACCTATATTTTTTCTTTCTTTTTTTTGTAATAGAACAAAAAATATTTTCACCTCACCAGCACGAAAAGGATAGTTTTGCTGTCCAATTTTGGAATTAACCCGATGATGAAAAAAAAACAAAACATTGACCGGTCAGAAACAAATTTCGGGACAAAAACTAATAACCTAACCTTGTTCATTTTTATTAAGAATATAACTACATAGCAGTTTTTCATTTTTTAGTGAGTTTTTATAAATTATTAGTATTATTAAAAGTTTATAGGTAAAGCTAACTTAAAAAATTGTTTAGATAGCAATGGCAGAGGTTGTAGAAGGTACAATTCCGAACGAAACCTCAATTTAAAAAAAAAAACAAAGTATATATTTTTCTCGCTGGTAGAGGTGAAAAGTTGTATGTTGGACGCGTGAGCAAATTTCTCATGCTCGTGATTTTATTCTAGCCTACTTCGCTAGCTCAGGATTTAAAGTCGGCACTTCTTCTAAAAAGACTTTTACTCACTTGTATAACAAATAACTATTTATTTAAATTTTTCCCATACAATACACATTAAATAAATAAACCTTCCAATGAAGCTATGTATCATTTAATTATAATAAGAATACCTCTTCTTATATTTTATTTTTATTTTTCTTACTGCTTATAATAACTTAAAAAAAAATAATTGGTAGGTATATTTTATCCAAATTTAAATATCTATAGATAATATTGTGTATGAATATGTATTTTAAGTACCAATATGTATACGTAAAGCTTAACTTACATTACTTAATGTAAAGAGTCTTTGAAGTTTGGAATATTATTGAGCATGTATAAAGAAATCAACTTTGTTTCATAATTCCCAAGAAACTGCACATCAGTTAAAAATCATGAAAAGTCTTTAAAAATTAACAAAAAAAAAATGAAATCTGTTTTACAACCTTATTAACATAGTTCAGGAAACGTTATTGGCTTGGATATTGAAGGTTTTCACGAGTTATTTTAATTACTGTAGTCCTTCAAGAGATTTTCTCGTTATGTGTCCTTTTACTTAGAGCAACTTTTTAAACTGAATCCGTTCCTCATTACTCTCTCTGACAGCAATTCCCATTAAAATATCCCTAGCAATACACTCTATAGGTATAGAGTTCCTGTTATTTACCATATTAATATTATAGATATGTAAGGTATGTATTATTGTCTGTTTATGATTTTAAAAAGGCTTCACAATCAACGGAAAGTAACGTAAAAACTTTAAACTCAAAACGGCACCACGCATAGGCGCAAATAATACTATCTTCAGAGAAAATCTATCTATGGCAGAAAACGTCATTTTACGCTACCTGCATATATATCATAGAACTGGATATAGATACATCAGGAATTCTTGCTAAGGCCACGAATTGAGTAAAAACTTTCACCTCCATGTCCTCCATGTTTGTTATAATTAACGAACGACTATTTATAAAATAAAATATAATTTAAAATATCACGCAAGTAAAATCACGGGAAACAGTTTAGCTTCTACATAAACCCAAAAAAACCTTAAAAATATTTAGCTTGCGAATTTTTTAACGTTAAGGCTAGGGTATAGGCTAGACCGCGAAAATACGCCGTTTTTGTGCAAATTTTGTGGCTAAACTTTACCTTCTAAAGGTTTGAAAAAATATATGTTATAAAACTGGCATTAGTCTAGTGTATTACCTTACTGAATGATTTTCATTTATTGTATTTAATGCAATAAAAAATCTGGGAGTGACCATTGTTTCAACACTTGTGCAAATTTTTAAAGAGTGTTTTGCATTTGTTTGTAATGAAAGTTGGTTAAATAATTAGAATAGCTTGTTATCTAGTGCATTGACTCTAAGTTGTAGCAAAAAGTCAATAAATGTGACTACAAAACGGTAATACCGTTAAATTCCATACAAAAAATTAAAAGATGCAAGGCGTGATTACGGTATAAACTACTTAAGAAGTATATAACATATATATCTCATAGTAATGTATATGACACTATCTAATGATTTATAGTACATTTACATACACAACGTTAGAATTACAGAAATTAGCTTTCTGGCCTATATCGCCCTCTTATTGTAGGTACCCACTTGATTCTACAGATCAATAAATAATGATACGAAATATGCTTTATTTGATATTAAAATGGCGTATAAAATTCTAACCGTAAGTCGCTGCAACGCTATTGTTTCAATACATCCGGTGCAATGCGTTTTGAGTGCAAAATGGGTTTTATGTTATATTTAAACACTACTTTACGTCAATTGGCAGGTTGTAAAGTTTACCTTTTATGTTAACAGGATATGAATTAACATTTCAAATTAACAATGTGTTTTTCCCCTATCTTTTATATGTTTTTATTTCTGTTAAACTTATATGACTAATTATTGCTTACATAAAGTTAAACAACAAAGAAGTGGGCAGAAAGATTACGCATACTGCAGATAGATACACATCTTTTAACACCACCTACAATATTGGTACCTATAATACTAATTAAAAATCCCATGGTCTGTTAAAATATTATTTTTTGCAGCACGTACCTAATCGTCTATTTTCGTATAAATTATAATATTTAATAAAAATTATTTAAACCATTTGTAAATCATATTTTTTGTGATCAACAGGTAGAATTTTTTAGAAGCACGTTGATAGCTATTTTAGGTAATGTTTATTAGAAAAGTACACAACACAGGTAATGAAGATTCGTATGAGAATTCCGATATTTTTGTAGGTAAAAAACCACGCGAATTAAAATGCTAGTATTTGATAAGATTAAAGTAGATAAAAACAAACTTTAGCTTCATTAAAATTAAGATGGAATTCACTCTGAATGAAACCAGACGAGAAAAGCCGGGGCAAAGTGAGTGTTGAATAATTTTAGATTTGTTATCTCTAAAGTTCATTTTAATCAGTTGATAATTGGAAAGATAGCCGTAATGGCTACCAAATTAATATGTTTTATATAATATTATAGATTTCCGTAATTTATTTCTGTTATACGATCCCTTAATGAATATTACTTTTTAAAATGTCTTAATAACAGTTTCATTGATTTTTATAGATGGATCTTAGCATATATGTATCTTCTTAATAAGGCAAGCAACTCGTCCCGACTTTGTTTTTAAGTTTTTAATACAGTATTATATTAAACGATAGTGGTATTTTTTTTTTATGTAGTAAATATTTTTAGTTTAATAGATTAAATTATTCTTGTGTAAATTATTCTTAAAATATATTATAGAAAGTTTTGATAAAAAGATAGATAATGGTGAAATGTAACGTAATAACAATAAGAAACGGATAACTGTAGGATATTTAGAACCTATGATTACAAAATATTTAAAATAAATATTCCTATGGCTACTTTATTTGAATTTATATGTAAAGATATGATAGAATTTGATTATAGGGTAAGATATACCTAAGTAAGTTTTAAAATTCTATTTTGTATTGCTTTTAGTAGGTATTATAATAAAATTAAGATAGTTTAGGTAGGTTGTAATTATGTAGGAATCAAAATTAACATTTAAATTTTAGCAGCACATATAGGTTAATTGTAATTATTATTTCAGCAGGTTACATTGTAATTATTATTTTGTGTGCGTTTGTTTCAGGTTGAAGGTTACAAAATAACCTTTTTTGCATTTATTTTGTCACTTGTAATACGTTTGGTTAGCTTTTGCGCAGGTATATTTTTCTTTACGAATATTCTTGTCACTTTTACTACCGAAAATGCTACTTCACCCATTTCGGGATATAGGGTGTTATTGTAAATATGCCAAACTGGCAAATACTTTGAATGCCAAGTAATAATAGATCACGTAGTGTGTCGTTGCAGTTACATAGTAGTTTTAGGTTCAAAGTGAGAAATTTTCCTATCTTTATCCTATTTAAATAAATTAAAGGCCACCGTTTCTTTTTCTAAACCAAAAAAAAAATTAATATCGTATCAAAGCTCCCCGAAAACGAAAGGTATCAGTGGCAAAAGCAGAGTTAAGTTTAAAAAGTATGAAAAGTTTCAAACGTACCACTAATGATGAATTTTCTTCAACAATATAAGGTAACATATTAGTAAGCAATCGTAGGACATAATTCATTAAATAGGACATAATTAATTAAAATACCCTTAAAAACCCGTCATTATTTTATAGTAAAAAAAATTGTTCAGTGTGACCACGACAGACCGTGTTTAAAAATTAGTCCGGTGTAGCGATTGTAAGCTTTTGTCTTAGTTCATTTTATTTAACCCTGTTTTCGAAGCCCCTAAAAAAACCCCAAAGAAATCGTATGCCCCTAAAACTCCCCCTTTTGGAACTGAGTAAATAGGTTGTCACCAATTATTATGGACTTTTAATCCTTAACAGCTAACAACATTTTCTTCACTTTCGTATATTACTGTAGAATAAATAAATGTGTTGCAATAAATCCTATTTACGTTAAAATTACGGCAAAACGTGAAGTTGTGAACATATTCTAACATGTTGTCTTTGATATTAATCTAAATTTTACACGTTCAGAATTCACTTACTTGGTCATTTGCCTCAGTTATGCCTACATTTTATGAGTCCACAAAAGGATATACGGTTACACGTTAACGCAGCCTTGCTTTAATATAAAGTCATGACAAAGAGTAGGCGCTCAGCGAGTCATGCTTCTTTTTATTCAATGCTGCAATTGTAAGGCAGCCTTACAATAATTAAGTCATGGAAAAGAAAAAAAAATAAAGATTTTAAAAAGGTATAACTTCAAATTAAAGCATCTTCCCTTTTTATATACAAAAAATTCCAATCCTTATCATAAATACTGATTATAAACAAAATAGTTCCTTCAAAATATTATTATTTCAGCAACAATTTAAGTTCACGCATCGCTATTAATTGAAAAGCGGAGATTTTTTATGAACGAATATCTAATAATAACTAGCGCACAATAAAATTTGTAGGTAATTCATTTTAGTTAAAAAGTAGCTTCTATTTTTTAACGCATATGGCAATTTATTTAAGTGAAACAACATTTTTTTTTATCACAATAACCTAATTATTCCTTATAACTGAGGAAGATCTAAGGCACCGAAACTAATATACCTATTGCCCTATTCGCGGTATCGCCTTAATAAATGCATGGCTTAACCTTTGAGACAAGCATATAACTACTGGCAGGATCAACTAGGGAGCTGTCATACGTTTATATAACATAGATCCTACGTGATTCGATAATTTTCCTCTAATTGTGCCGTTTTAATGAAGTTCTTTTATACAGCAGGTAACACTGCTTACAAGATAGAGTTTTTCAACATAATAAATGTTGCCAAAACCGAATAATCGAAATTTTTAAGCACGACTTGTCAATGCAAACTTTATTAATGTTTTTTGAATAATACAGCAATTTCTGAGGTATCGCTAGAGGTAGGCACTTACTCAGCGGGAAAGTGATTGAAAGCGCGGGAAATTAATTTTCAGTATATTATTAGCTCGATCTTAAAAAATAATGCTATATGATTAGCAAAATCTTGCTTTACAAATTATTCAATTTCCTAAGCCTGTTTTCTGAAATTTCAAAACATATATGTATGTTGAGCTAGTTTTGAGATGCTAAATGGAAAACATGTTGAAAAAAATAGTTATTTTGTTATAAGTGTGAGTATTACGTTTGTACGCTCTAGTTTATTTTGATGTGCAATCAGTATATTTAATATGAAAATAGTATTTTCGTACATTGGTCAACTTTTTTGTCGCGCATTAGAGGAAAAGAAAAAATATAGTATTGAAGCAAATTTTTGGATTATTTTTAGTACAAATTTTGGTTAGGAATTGGTTGGTTTGCATTTCAATAACTATTTGGATGTAACAAATATTCAATCGATGTAAATAAATTGACAAGTGATATGTTTTTAGATATTTTACTTAAAAATAAGTCTTTAAACAACATAAAAAAAGATAGGATTACTTTTATAATTAGTTACGTCTTAATATTATTATTTGGTTATATAATAATAATATAATAAATTTGTAAATAAAACGAATGTAATATTCAAAAAGTCTATCTCATCATGATGAGATATGGCCTATCGCCGTTATCGGCCACATACCAGATTCGATACAACCTTTACAATATACATATTGTCAAGTTCCGTTGCCCCTAACGGGTCACCGCACGGTATGGCCGCTTGCAACATCAGAGGCATCACTCGCGCGTTGACGACCCTTCAGAAATTAATAACTTCTTTCTTTAAGAACCCCATATTGTAGTCTTGAGAGAAGACCTTGGTAGACTACTACTTATTACTCTGAAACTGCACTGTACGTGACCATTTTGGTCTTAAGATGTGAGTATGAATTCTCTGCCGAAGTAGGAAGAAGCCGTGTGAATACTAAACTATGTCAAAAATAGTCAAAACAGGAGAAATGCCATTTATTTGACTTGTTTGTAATGATTCCATTAGGAATATGTATTTGATGGTGCTCCAGTACATACGAAAAACTTCATGATTTCGCACTGTATGTATATACATTGTACTGTATATACTTATTATACATTGAATAACATACCTACATTTTATATGAAACAACTATTCGCATTAATTAATCCTTTTCGCTTTTTAACGACTCCCAAAAGTCGCTCAACATGTCGCCGCGCACATGTTCTTTCAGCTGTTTCTATTTCGGTCACGTTCTCGAATCATGCTTGTACTCCACTACACCGGGCTTTGCTCGTTAAATTTTTTATTGCCCCAAGGTCGTCACTTTATGGTCAATTCTCGACAGTTATTGTTCGCTGACAATTTTTTTTACACGCATTGTACCAGCTTCAATCATATTAAAACTGTCGGTTACGATTGACTGTGATTAGGCCTTAATTGTTATGATGCCGTAAAATGTCTCTTATAAAACTCAAACGTGTTGAGTTGTTTTGGCGAATTTCATGTCTTCTTTAGATAATAAAAGTGTAAATGTGACGATGTTAAACTAAATTAATGTGTCGTAAATGTATCTAAGGCGTGTGAGATATTTACATTCTTTTTTGTGACAAAATATCCTGTGTAAGTCTATTTTAAAAGACCGTTATTTCCTTCCTAGCGCTTTTTTATTATAAAATAGATTTAGTATAAGTCCAGTTACTAGATCCAAATTCTTAATTTACTTTTTCGATATAGTCTTCCACAATCTAGTGATTTGATATCCAAGATTACCTGTAGGTATCAGATATGTTATTAAATAAAACCTATTAATAATACCTAGTTTACCTAAATTTAAAGCTCAATACACCAAATTATGACAACTCAAATAATCATAAATTTAACATTTACTAAGGTACCTTCACTTAAAATTTATATGTACCTGAAATTAACAATACTTTTGATGAGGAAATTAAACGAATTCTTATTCATGTTTTTAAAAAATGTACCAAGTAAACTAAAATAAACTTGGCTTCATATTAAAACCTTAAAAATATTTTTTAATTTAATGTTAACACTGGATTAATCAGTTTCCGCAGTTTATATAGGTTTTACGTCGCTCTCTTTGTTGAAATTCGTAACCCAAACTGCCTACCTTATTTAAAAACTAGTTGCAATTTTGTTTAAATAAAATATAATCAAACAAATCTTTCAATATTACAAATCTGACTAGAATGAAACACAGAAAAAGGCATACGTGTGCGTGCTTAAGATCCGATAATCACAAAAAAAAATGTGTTGAAAATACTATCCACATCTCTAGTTAGGATGTATTACAAGCTTCCAGCAGTGAGTGATTTAGATGTAAACAGACTTAAGGATCGTGCGTCCAAAACACCGTATGATAACAAATTGTGTTTTGACTGCGAATTTGGCGATATCAACTTTCGCAGAACGGCCGCAAGAGAAGGTAATAAAGCAATTTGCGAACGCGCAAACATAACAATGGCACCCATTCTAAGCTTGTTTTAAAAGCTTTCGACACCATGATTTAAAACCCTTTGACTTATACCTTATTTGTAAACATCTGCAGCGCACAAAGGATTTCTACTTTTCAAAAATATACTCAATCCCAATTGCCGTGATCCCTTTGTTTGTTTTTTAAAGACATTTTTGCAGTAAAGGGTGAAAGTCGGAGTATCTTTGTGTAGATTTAAAGAATTGTTTTCTATCACCTTAATGTTTTGGGCTGGCTAGACACTGGCCTACTATTTTCTTTGTTCTTGGAGAAAGTTTGCAATTATTGAAAAGTTTCAAACCCTTTTTTGTCAATTTTTTGCAAGTTGTCACAATAGCCTTTTTACGCAATTTGATTATTGTGCCGCTAGCGTACAAAACCTTTTATGTGAGAACATAAATATTTCGTGTAAAAACACTCTAGGCGAACATAATGTCGAAACATAAGAACTTACCTAACTGAGTGTTTTATATGTTTTTAATTTTAAGGTATAATAATAACAGACATACATCTAGGTATGATTGGTAAATGTTTGTTTGAAAAAAACTATGTTTCTGTTCAAAAAATAAATCTGAAAGAATATAATAAGGACGAATATACCTACCAATAAGGTATTATTGCTACGTTGTAATAGTAATAGTACTAGGTACGTAGTAATACTGAATAATGACCCAATGTAGGTAATATCCATATAGATATTACTCAAAAAATATTTTAAATGCAGTGTAGTACCAATACTAAATTAAAAATACTTCCTTATCCACTTTTTTCTTTGTATTTAGGATTTCGTACGCAAAGGTTGCTAATGGAGTCCTATTCCTAAGTCTACGCTGTCTGTCTGTTTATCCGTCCATGTAGCTTCTGCCTACAATTTTCACAGACCAATATTATATACTAAAGCGGATTTCCCAATAAATAATAAATCATGAAAATAAAAATTTAAGGGTATTAACGTAATTTAACGTGTTTTTGTTATTTTCCGTCTATAGTAAAAACGGTAATACATACAAGCTTCAAACCTTAAACTATTTTATTTTAAGGTCTATAGTGCAACAACAGTCGTACCTGTGAATACTGTGATGGTACGGAACCATCGGTTTGCAAGTCCGTTTCACACTTCACCGTTTTTTTATATTTATTCGTCGTCAGTTTTCTTTACTTCTTACTTTTAGAACCAAAAACAGAATTTGTATGGAATACATGATACAAAAATAAATAAATACCAATTAATGTCATCGTAGGCACGAAGGTACAGTTTCTCTTTTGGTTCATTTTTTAACCCATTACATAACATAAGTATACTATACCTAGTGCATTTTTAAATTTATTAACTGGTTTATTTTACTCGGATCTTAACGCGACAAAACACGAAACCGTACTTTTTTAGTTGCCGACTTTTCGACGTGAATTACACCACTTCGTGGCCACGGTAGGAGTAACTGACTGATTACATTAGATTATTTATACCATAGTTTATTGTAGTATGATTCAACTTTCAGCCTGAAATCAATCTAGCCTTTTATATAAATTCCGAAGACAAATTTATTCATGCTACATTCGTGCAGCTGAGTCATTTAAATTAAAACCTTTGATCCAACACGAAACAAAATGGTGTAAATGACTTTTTTAAAAATATTTTCTGTTTTGTTAATCTTTTTAAGCTTTGTTCGTTGGCATCTACAGTGCATTTAAAACCGCTTAATTGGGTGCATATTTGTTTAACAGATTTATTTTATTCAAGACCAATTTGAATTTTTAAACAAACTTTTACGTCAATTTCAATTTAACAAAGCTTGGCAATCATATATTTGCAACAGAATTAAACTTAAAGCTAAAGTAAATATTAATTTGAACCCACATATACAAGTAGTAGATAGAAATGCGTAGAATAAAAGAAAATACACAAAATTAATTTCAAGCAAAAATCAAAGCCTGAACCTTACTTCTAAGTAAGGTACAATAAATTTAATTTAAGTTATTTATGAATTTCAATAGTTTCATACGCATAAAACTATTTTAAATTTGATTTGTAAAAGAAAGACAGTCAATTAAATTAGGCACTATTTATTCAGACTGTCAAAATCAAACAGCGAGTACGTATGTTTTTTATCTAAACTTTAGCTAGAGACAGAATGAATGAATTTTTGTTATATTTGCTCTATTTTACTAAATTTAACTATTTTACATATATATTTTATGAACGTTTTAGTATTAAGAATAAATAAATGTAGGTACTATATACAAAATAAATAATGATTTTATTTGTCATGAAATAGTTAAAAATTATTATTAGGTACTTATATTTTATTTTTCGGTAGCAAATCTAAATGTCAGTTTCGCATAAATTCAATGAAAATTTCAAGTTCATTTTTGATATAACATTATGTCTCTTATTTAAATAACGAAGCTAGTCTATTGTCTTCTAGATTGTTTTTTATATTTTTTTAATTTCATAAAAAAACAGCCATACATGTTACTAGTACTTATATATGTGGGCTGAATAGAATAAAATGCTTAAAACTAAAAAGAAAATAAATTTGAAACGATAAATACCATTAAACTCACCGCAGACCACGCGGTCGAAGGGGCTCATCCAATCTGGAAATGGAAAATCTATTATCAATAGCATTGAAAGTTCTAAGTACAAAAGAAATGCATGCACAACTCTACTCAAATATCCTACAGTACAATCAGGGTACATAAAAGGTTACAATCACAAATTACTTCAACTATTAGTGTGTTCGTTTTGGGATAAAAAGTTACTACGTTTGATACTTTTCGCACTTTTGATTACGAAATTTTTGCCAGTTATCGATCGTGTTGCTTTGAAACGTTACTAACAAAATTATTGGTTGCAAAACAAATGGGCGAAGTACACACACTACAGTAAACAATGAATATGTAAAGGCAGTTCAACTGATTTACCACGGCATAAACACCAAAACCCCACCTCCAGACATGGGTCTAAGGTTACATTTGCGGTGGCAAAAATGTCAAAAACATCAAAAATATCATAAAAGAACGCTAGACAGTTTGTTACAGATCCTAAATTTTTTATTTATTTTTAACACCAGTGAAAAACGAACGGATGACAGGTGACAAAATAAACTAAAATAATGGTTCTTAATCCCAAAACGAATACATCCTATGTTAAACATGCTTATTATAAAAAACAAACATGCAATAAAAATATGTCTCTGCTTTAAGCTTCGTATGAATTTCTGAAAAATAAACTTTATTTAATGAACTATACCTATTTAACATAAATATATATTAAAATACATAAACATTAACAGGAAGTATGTAGGTAGGTACCTACTTTTTATACTTTGCAGAAATGAATGACAGAAACTACTAAAATTCTTAGTCAAGAAGATCTATTAGATCTACTAATACCTGTTTCTTAACTAAGCAAAGCTGACACTATGATACTAGACAAAAACTGATATAAATAAATAAATAATGTTTATATATTTGTTGTAAATTACAAACTTCGCTACAAAATTCACGATGGTTAGCCTTGTACTTTTAAACACAATTGTATTGAATCATCGTTAGAAAAGTAGCATTAGCTAACTTCAGCAAACTTTGTAATTAAGTTTAGGTACACATGAGTTGACCTTCACTTTTTCAATGCTGATTCAGTACAATCGGGTATGAATGTACAAGGCAAGCAGCCATGAAGTTTGCATTGAAGAATACATACATACATTTTTCACATACACGGGAATCAAATGCCATACACGGGAATCAAATCCATGCCCCTCGGCGCAGTAGGCAATCATACCCAATATACCTCAATGGCCTGTTTTATTATAAAAAGTGGAATTATTATATATATTTTTAATGATAGTTTTTAATATAATTGCTGAAGCAAGGGCAAGTCACTTTTAACTAAATTCAGTTCCTTAAAAATTGCTTTTAACACAAAATAATACAAATAGTCTATTTCCCCAAGCACTTATTTTTATTAGTTTTTATTTTGGCCTAATAATTTTGTACTTTTCAAAGTCAATTGGAGGGCCGAAGCGAAGATAATATTGTTTAAATTTTCCGTAAACTTGTAAACAAAACTTAAATATACATATTTCGATATTATTTTATTATCACACGTTTTTATTAACTCGCTTTCTTGTTTATTTGTCTGTCCCGTACAAATTCTCAATCGATTTTTAACCAAGATCCCGATGACCTAGAGAATTGAAACTTTAAATATAGCTCAGAACCCGGGGACAGTGCAATATTCAACAGTTTGTTTCAGGTTTTATTGATTTCAAAAACAACATTTTTTTAGTTAAATTTGGCAAACAAACTTGCCGTCCGCCTGATGGTAAGCGGTCGTGTATCTATGGACGCTTATAACACCTGAAGCATCACACGCGCGTTGCCGACCCTTTAAAAATCTAATAACTTCTTTTTTATATGTAGATGAGTAAATATTAATAAGCAATATTTAAAACAAATTCAAGGAAAGAAACCAATAAACAATCGTATTTTTTTTAAGTAGATAATTGTAATACATTGCTACCATTAATTGCTCGCAAAGTGCATAAAAGAATTCCTTAATCTCGCAGCATATATTACCAGCAACTTAATACTCGAATCAGCAATCGCAAATCATTCAGAGAGATAACAGGTTAAGTATTCGTTCTCACAAAATGTAGAACGAAGAAACTTTTGGCATGCTTAAAATGTAAAGGAAGTTTCTTATCAAGTTACTTATTTCATAAGGATTAAGTTGAGTGTCTGGATCGTTTAAGAAATAAATTTTATGAAAAAGACATTAGGCATTTTTTAAAATTTATTAGTGCCTTTAAGAGGTAGATACATGAAAAAAATCTGTGACGAAAATGAAGAAAGTGATGTTTTTGCGTTAATTTAATTGCGAAATTTATAGGTATATAGTACAGGATTGAAAAAAGGTTTTTATTGCATTAGGTAATCGACTAAATTTATTAATTTAAGTGCGAAATAAGCTGTTGTTAACATTTCAGCAAACTTAGTCATAATGAAGGTAAGTAAGTTCATTATAAGTTGTTCATCATCATGTTTTAAATTACCTAAAATATATAGCAAAATATATATGTGACTGAAAACGTTAAACACGTTATAATATTAAATGAGTACCTATTGTTAACACTTAAGCAAAGTTTTTTGTAATGAAGGTAAGATCAAAGTCAAAGTCAAAATGCTTTATTCAAATTAGGATTTTACAATCACTTTTGATTGGTCAAAGTTATGAAATACTATTTTTTGAACCCTCCCACCCTCCTTCCAGTTCACAATGTTGTTGATTTCTACCGAGAAGAATCCGGCAAGAAACTCGATAGTTACTCTTTTAAAAAAAACATCATTAAAACTAAAAACACAAACAATGTTTTAAATAAAAAATTTAAGCCTTACAATTTTATATTATTTCCATTTTAATTTGGTTAACCTATGCATCCTGTAATTGAGCATCTTCAGTCCCAAGGATTTTTATCTTTTACATAGTCTGAAATATTGTAGTATGCCTTTTTACAAAGTACCTGCTTGATAAAAGATTTAAATTTACTTATTGATAGCTTTTGAATATTATTGGGAACATTGTTGTAACAGTGTATACATTGCCCCATAAAAGAGTTACTTATTTTGTGTAGACGTGTTTCATGCACCAACAGCTTATTTTTACCTCTAGTATTTACTATGTGAACGTCACTTTCCTTAATAAGTTGTTGTCATGTTTAAATATACCTAAAATTTATAGCAAAATATGTGACTGTAAACGTTGAACACGTTATATTCCTTACAAAAACTATCGATGCTAAAAATTACATTAATGTTATTATAAATAATTATAATGGATTTTAGGAGTGCCGTTTACTTTTTTGTCAATAATCACCCTGTTAATAAAACATGTTGTGTGTAATGTCCAAAATATTTATTTTATTTTATTATCTATACTAAA
Organism: Apoda limacodes; assembly: GCA_946406115.1. Lineage (NCBI taxonomy): Eukaryota > Metazoa > Arthropoda > Insecta > Lepidoptera > Limacodidae > Apoda > Apoda limacodes. Next base: position 12,035,991 of record OX291554.1, read on the forward strand.
ATTATAAAGAGGTAACGTTTGTATGTTTGGATGCAGTTTGGATCCGATTCCAAAACTTATTTTATTAATATCTAGAATAGTTGTTCAGGATGTACGTGGGCTATATTATAACGTTAAGATGAAAGGACTTTTTGTGGCGACCAATTTTGTCATTGAAGTCGACAAAAAAACAGCAAGAGAATGCGTTTTTTACGAACATTATCTTAACGGTAAGAAATATTTTAATTCTTTCTGAAGTAAAGTTGTAGCATTCAAAAAGACCCATAAAAAAGTTTACGACGACATATATCTATATGTTAATTCACAAATTCATAAAATATAAAAATGTTAAATACTGTGCGGTAATGACAATTACCGCATAAGTGTGCAATAGACGCTGAAAACGGTGCGGTAGAGACTACTTTCTGATTAAGTGTGTTGAAAAAGTGATTCAATAATGATAATTTTTAATTAAATAATTTTTATTTTCCCTACTGGTATGCCTATGTAAACATAAAAAGTTAAAATGATAATTGTTGGTAATTTCAATCAGTTTGATAAGGTTGTCTTCAAGTTTCGCAAATTTTCTATTTGAACCCTATTTATTTACAGTTTATATACAGCTAGTATTACTATCCAAATTCAAGATAACACTGACGTAATAACGATCTATCCATTTTAACCGTATCTTTGCAGTAAGGATATTAGGTCCCTATTTAACCTCGTATTCAAAATGTAATTCCTTGGCGGGTTTTCCATGCTTGTAAAATTCTAGCTGCCTATAGATATACCTATTTTACACTTTATTTCACAGATTCTGGCATCAAAAACGCCGTAATTACAATTTTATTGTTGTAAGAATAGCTCCCATCAGAAATAAATTAAGATCAAACAAAAAATAGTTTATTAAACTCTGTTTTATCCTCATAACTATCCAAACTAATATATACGTATGTTTGTAAAAGTCTTCTTGTTTGATTGTTTGTTACTGCCTAACGTCGCTGCAGAGGACGTCGCTGCAGAGTATCCAGTTAAGCTGACTTTTACCACAAACATTGTTAAAGGGACGGAAAAGGACATATGGGCTAATTTTTATTCCGGATGATATAAAAGTTCCAACTGAAATAACTATAAACGAATTCCACGTGGACAAAATAAAGCTACAGCTTTTTATTTGCACATTTTTTAATAAGTATGAGTAAAGACTTGCTGTAGAAATCCCACGCCGATAACCGAATTTAGCACGGGTGGAGCTGCGGGCAAAAGCTAATATTATATATAATGATGGTTGTCAATCAACAAATCATAAACTGTTCCATATCATAACTACATCTTACTTGCTTCTCTTAGTAGAATTAATCCAGCCAACAAACGAATAAATACATTTTTTTTTCTTTATACTGCGGTATCAGAAGTAAGCAAAGCTATGTGTTGAATACTTGATGTTACTTCAGTTGAAAAAAGCAGGTTATAAAGTAACTTACATATAAACGATACTTTGCTTCCATAAGCAATAATAGTTTGCACAAATTAGCCGTTAGGGACCTATTGTATCTAAACTGTTACTTGTTTAATCTTTTTTCAGTTTCTGTGATGTTCTAGTTCAGCAATTGTGACACGTGCACAAGTGAATACCTATTAAATATCCAATGGCTTTCCAAAATAGGTAATCTAGATAAATAAGTAATTTTCTATTTAGTTCATAAGGGTTCCATTTCTAGCATTTGACAATGGAACCCTAAAATGACTAACACTTGGGCTGTCTACAAAATTATCATGTGAAACCAAGTTACTGGGCAAACTACAGCTGCAGCTATAGCTTTAATTGCTGGAGCACAATTTCTTAATAGGTACTTGTATGATGTAGAAATCCCACGCATATAACCGAATTTAGCACGGGTGGAGCTGCGGGCAAAAGCTAGTATTTTAACCACCTAAGACCCAATATCCTTGCTGAAGAACAAAATGTTTAAGTGATCGTGACTAATGTTCGTTCAAATTCAAAGTCAAAGACAAAATGGTTTATTCAAATAAGGATTTTACAATCACTTTTGAATCGTCAAAGTTATAAAATATTATTTTTTGAACCTTCCCGCCGGTTCACAATGTTGTTGATTTCTACCGAGAAGAATCCGGCAAGAAACTCGATAGTTACTCTTTTAAAAACACTATCAATAATACAAACTAAAAATACAATTCCATTTTAATTTGGTTTACCTATGCATCCTGTAATTGAGCATCATCAGTCCCAAGGATTTTAATCATTTACATAGTCTAAAATATTGTAGTATGCCTTTTTACAAAGTACCTGCTTGATAAAAGATTTAAATTTACTTATTTACTTATTGATAGATTTTGAATTTTATTGGGAACTTTGTTGTAAAAGTGTATACATTGCCCCATAAAAGAGTTACTTATTTTGTGTAGACGTGTATCATGCACCAACAGCTTATTTTTACTTCTAGTATTTACTTTGTGAACGTCACTTTTCTTGCTGAAACTATATTGATATTTTTATGTACATATAAAAGATTTTCATATATGTACTGCGACACTAAAGTTAAAATTTTTACTTCCCTAAACCTATCCCTCAGAGATATCCTAGATCCTAATTTCTAAATAGCACGAATTGCCCTTTTTTGTAACAAAAATATTGTATTTACATCAGCAGCGCTACCCCATAATAGGATACCATATGTCATTAAACTATGAAAATAGCTAAAATATACTATTTTTGCAGTGTCGACATCGGTCAATTGTCTTATTTTCTTGATCGTATACACAGCAGAGCTAAGTTTTTTGGCTATGTTATGAATATGAGGACCCCATTGAAGTTTGGCGTCTAGCGTTATGCCAAGAAAGACTGTTGAATTAACAAGTTCTAATTGCTCGCCATTAATATTAATACATGTCTGTTTCTGACTAACATTTGGTAATGTAAATTTAACACATTTGGTTTTTTTTAATTAGTTAACAAATTATTAGCGTTAAACCAATTTACAATTTTAGAAGGGGCATTATTTAATTCATTATAATATGTAAAACTTCCAAGATTTAGAATTTTTTTGTTGTTTATGTACTTATACTAGGTTACATACCAAATTTTAGCTTTCTAGGGCTTCAAGAAGTACTCTAAGAATTTTGATGATAATCAGTGAGTGAGTACTGAAATCGGGGTTATCAATAAAATCTAAAGTATAAGAGCTATGCAATGGAAATATTTAATAATTCTACTATTGACATCATGTCCTGAGAATTATGTTTATCTGGTATAATCCAAACACAAGTTATGAGGGTTCAAAAGAATGACGAAGCGCTTTAAGAAAAGGTAGGTAGTGCCCTTGCGCTTCGTTTGGCTCGTCTTGGCGGGGACACTACCGTGCCCCTATATTCAGCAAACAAACAAATGAACACAAACTTTTTCTCTTTAATGAACTAAGCAAATCTACATATGTGTTGATAACTTTTATATAATAATTTAAAAACATATATAAACAAATATTTTTATACAGACACAGCGCCGCCTAGTGCCAAACTAAGCAAAGTTGGTGCTATGAATACCAGACAACGGATATAAATACATATATATATATGCTTTTTTGTTAATAAAAAAACACCCAGACTCAAGACAAACTCAAATTATAATTTGACATATTGACGGATGGACTGATAGAAAGAAATAATAGCGGTTCCTTTCCTAACATTTGATAATGGAACCCTAACAAGACTAACACTTCTGAGCTGCGTGTATTAAAATGTCTGGCCTGTCTATAACATTATCACGTGAAATCAAGCTACAGCATAAAACGCCCTACTATTGGCTATAAATGCCGGCCATATTTGTTTGACGCATGCGTAACGTGTTCTCATGTATTACTGGCGCTCATCTTTTCCGTGGTACGTGCACTCTAGTCTAAAAATAAACACTGACTCACAGTAAATTTCATTCAGACCAACTTTTGAGTGGCTAAACTTTGAACGTAATACGCTATTATGTTGTCAAATTGTAGTAAAACAGGCATACGACGAATAACTGCTGGCGCAATGACACGTTGCTCGTCTACATTTTTGGCCGTCGCGTGCATGTGTCAAAGTCACTTGCACCTGCTGCGGTATTTTTAACGCAACTGAGACGAATTTTTGTTTTCTTCTGTCTTGACATTTTTATAACGCAATATTAGTGACAAATCACAGCTAATAGACGTTTTCTTACCGTAAGCAATTCGGTTATAGATCATTTTGAATTATTTCAGTGATCTATGAGACTGTTTTGATATAAAGTGGTTATATTTTTAGTTTTTTTTTTATAATTAATGCCGTTGTTTAGCAGAAATTAATATGCAACGATTATTTATTCAGATAATGTTTTATCCTGTAGCTATTTTTGTCTTGAGTCCTAGATTTTACAATTAGATTTCTGCTTATTGACAATACCTACATTACCATAGGTTACCTTGCGTCATGGAACTGACTTAATATGATTACATTAATGCAGGCTCTTTGGTCACAAACTAACGGTAAGCTGTTGTACCTACCTGTTATATGCAGATTATAGGTAACTTCTTCAATTACAGGTACTTAATTTTGACAACGAACCAGGAGGCTGACATTTGACAACAATCTAAATTCCAATTGCATGTAAATCTTAAATTATATAATATAATAATTATTTATTTCAAATTTAAATGAAACTACTGTTATTGATAAACAAAACAATGTCAATGAAATTCTGAAGAGTTCACACTTACTTCTTACACTTAGCCTACATAAAAACATTTCCCTCTCGTTATGCGGAAACCTCTGGAATTTGGCTCTTAAATAAATAAAACCAGGACTTTAAAGTTTTATGGAAAATATTAAATTGTGCAATCGACATGAAACTTTACAACTGAAAACATTGTACTTAACGGGTCAAATAATAAATTGTAGCCAAAAATGGATAACCATAAAAAAATTGCTATCGCACCTCGCACAAGAACCAGTATTGAAACAAAAATAGCAGAAAATATAAATATAGGTACTATGCCCACAACATTTAAATCATTTTATTCTAGATTGTTAATAACACTATTTGAATATGTGTCTGATATAAATCTAGAATTGTTAGACATCATCTGATGTTATTAATGTTATATTATTAAACATAAATCTACTTGTCTACTACAAATATGGTCAAGCAAGTCGATTGACTGAATTAAGCTTTATTTAAATTTGATACAAAAATTTAAATCGAATCTGCATACTAACTCTTAAAACCATTCACAGGGCGATCGAGATATACGCAGTTTGAGTAAAGTTTTAGTTAAGAGTACTAAAATTTCTCGATCAAAACTGATTTTAGTTTTAGATTCGAATACGTGTATTTCCTAATCGCCGTAGCATTTTAAGATTGCAATTGGTTTTAAGAGTTATCATTCTGCCCTTGAATGCAATTCATAAATTCTAATAAATTTCATTGCCTGCTTTTTATTTTGATATATTTCGTAAGTCACTTAAATTTGCACTATTTTCTTTTATTTAATTTTGCAGATAATATTTTTTTTTATTATTTAAAAAGTAGTAATATGCTATGACTGACTGTGGCTGCGCATCAAAATAATTTTGTTACTCTTAAGTAATTTTTTTCTGAAATAACTGCTATTTTTCTGAAATTACTGCTATTACAAAATTATATACAACAAAAATATATTTTACAATTGATTGTACAAATTAGTTTTTTTTCTCTCTAAATATATGAACGCTATATATGAAGTTTTGTAAGGTGCCAAACAAGTTTAAGGTTCGCCTAATGGTAAGATATCACTTAAGCCTAAGGACACTTGCAACACCTGCGTTGCCAACCATTTAAAAATCTAATAACTTCTTTCTTAAAGAAACCCCATATTGTAGTCCTTAGGGAAAACCTTAGTAATGTTAGTGAGCTCATTCCGCAACGTAAGCGTTCCTCTGTATACGTGACCATTCAATATTGCTTGTTTGAGATTTTTGACATTTCTCTCAGCCCATCGTTGAACGGAGTCAAAAAGGCCAGGGTGCAACCGCCCAGAGATGGCAGCATTATTCAACATCGGGCCGGACATGCGACTTGTAAAGCAGCAACCTTTGCCCCGAGGTATGAAGTATATTTTCGCTTTCTTTTTTGTACGCCAGCTTCACCTTGTATTCCAAATAATCTCGGAACTAAACATGATGGTAAGGGGTGTGTTCTGAAATTGTGGGGCCTCAGTGAATGGGGTTTTCTATCTGCAGGGTAATAACATCTGCATATAAACACAAATTGACCCAAAATTTTTTTATATACCACTAAGGTTACCGTAGGCTATGGTTGCTTATATTTATGGAAGGAAGCGCCTCTCAAAGCGCACAATGACCATTTCAGTTCTAAGGTGTAAGGGTGAAGGGTGGGTCTAGGCGACTGGTTCGATAGCAGAAAGTAAACAACTATTGCCCTGATGTGAAGTACTGCTACGCTCTAAAGAGTAGGTACAATTTATACCAAGTTTACCTAATGTTGTAAATAATGTTAGAACTGGATGCTCCTGGAGATTTAGACACTGAAGATTGTTCAGGCGGGAGTCTGTAGTGTCTCTGTAAGGTTCCGTTTAATCTATCGCTTCTAGGTAATGAAGGGAATTAGACCTTCTGGCCTGTGATTGCGAGGTGGAAATCGCGTCAGATGATTCACGAAAAGTAAAATGATTTAAATGCTAAAGTAAAGTAATATATAACAAAAGTAATAGAAGGTGTTTCTTTTTAGGAGAATAATATAGAGTCTACATTTGGTTGTGATCCGGATATCATTAAGTTTCAGTAGCTACCTAGTTTCTAGAGCATCATAGAAATCAAACTCGAAATCGGCATCGTCTTCCGACAAACTGTCGAGTAAATAAAAAAGCTCTGCATGATTATTAAACTACCTATTCGTAAAAGCTCATTTAAAGCAGATATTGTCGTGAATAAAAAAAATATTCCTAACTTCTTCTTAATACGAAGCTCATAAAATATTAGTTCTCTAAATATAATGGGGCACTTAGTGTGGCAATAAAATCGACTATAAAAATCAATCCACACTACGAATGTTAGTCTTGCTATTGTATGCAAAACGTGCATGGTGTTACGTTCTCTTGAGGTAACTTCTAGTGGACCTCACAGTTAGCTACATAGCATTTTTTATGCCATTTGATTTCACCGTGTTTGTGTTTGTAGTAGTGATTTCCTGAAGATCCAATTTCCCTCTGGTTTCTTGGTTGCATATATACAATAGTGAAGCGACCATGTCAAATTTTTAAGGGTGATCTTAAACAGGTGGACAATCCCAGTTATCTTTGCCTGGTTTTACCTATAAATATTACACGCGTTTAATGCGATATATGCTCTTTATGCACCCATCCGGTCTTTCTGTTGACCACATATGAATGCGCCCAATGCCATTCCAGTACGCATTCTAAGCATTCACTGCATATGCTTAGGAGTCCCCCAGCCAGGCCGATCTATGACCTAAGGAAGGTAGCTGGAACTGGCTGGATAGGTAGGTATCTAAGAAAAGCAAAGGACCGAGTGTTGTGGCGTTCATTGACAGCCTGATATAAGCTGATTAATTAATTGAGTCCTATTATTAATCACCAAATAACCGAGTTGATTTTCAGGTCAGGCGGACTTGAGTGATTTCGGTGGCGCGATTCTTCTCTCATGTATTCACGACATATTTTGTTCATTCCAACCAAGTTGTTTTAAAGGCGTCTTAGAATTATTTAAAAAATCGTAAATAACTAGAAGAAGAACCATGCAACCGAAAAGAAACAGCATGTTAGTATCTTTAAAATAAAAATACAAAGATAAAAAAGATATAATACACCGTACTCTATAACCATTGAACAACAAATTGAGCTGTTGCAAATTGCGTAATGTAAAATCATGTTAAACTCAGCTGACTAACGTTGTCTAACAGTAGGTACATCAACACAGCTGGGGGCGTTTGTACTACATACAAATTAACCGCTTATAGTCTTGTAGATTCTGAACTGTGGCACGAGTGCAAATTTAAAATAGTATCATAATATGTAGAAGGAAGTTCATAGTAAAATCTACATAATTACCAAATTTGTTGAGACAGTTTATGCAATTAGCATGATGTTCTTAGTTTTAGTTGTAGCATTTTAATATTGGTTTTTCTGTGTACTCTTTTGGGTAGTTAAACGTAAATTATAATAATAATGAGTATTTTTGGACATTACACACAATGCCCTCTGGTCTCAAAGTAAGCAGAGCTTGTGTTATGGTCACACAACGGATACAGATACACATATTTTTTGTAAATACATACATATTATACATAAATACACCCAGACTCAAGACAAACACAAATGTTATTTATCACATAAATGTTTGTCTAATGCGGGAATCGAACCCAGACCCTCTGCGCAGCAGTCGGCAACACTACCAACTAGGCTGCGAGGGAGCCAAATTATATATATATTTTGATTGATTAATTAATGGAGTAAGTGAAGTTTGCGGTAGTAGTAGATATATGAATTTTTTTTTGCAGAAGATGTTTTAAACTTTAGACTATCATAGAATCTTTAGAATATGATATAAACTTGAGACCACGATAGAAATTTGAAACCATGATAGAAACTTGAGTCCATGATTGGGACATTATATGATATTGAGCCGTAAAAAATATTGAATTATCCGTTACTAAAATTAAGCGAGAAACTAGTGGAAACCTACGTTGAAGTCTTTTATACATAAAATATTATGTTATTAATAAGTAATTGTTACGTTTTATAACTGACTAGTTACCAAAATTTTAGTTTAAATCTAATAAGTATAGAACAATTAGGGTTTTAATTATAGGTATTTAGATTTTTATTTTTAGTTGTGGACTTATATTTCTTGCAGCATGATAAGTTACATGAAACATGCTGGGTGTCTAAACCTTTAAATCTCACTTTTTTAGGGTTCCTTGCCTAACACTAAACATACAAGCTACAAAGTTGGGGTGATAATAGAGTATATAATAATAAATACGCAAAAAGTGGGAGTCTTGCGCCATTGTATAGAGGTAGGTAACCCTCCCTAGTCCAACTCGTACTTGGCCGCTTTTCTCGTTTTAATGCCATGTCTTTTGTTTTTATCATGATGGTTATTAAAGCACATCATGTTTAATGATTACCATTTCTTTCAATGTAAATTTAAAAACGCTAAAAACTATAATGGAATACGCGAAGATTTAAGCGCTATATATTTGTGCTTTCACGTTTTATAAGTATTAAGAACGGTAATAAATTATAAATACGGTACGTTTCTTGTTTTAGATGTAAAAATTTATAAATTTTACACTAAACAGATTTCCGTAATATTTGAAACCTTTTACTTAAAAACGTTATTAAAAGTTCAAATAAAATTCGAATAAAAAACACAGGCAGGGCATCGATTCTGGACTGTTAATATTTAAAAAAGACCCATTTTCTAGACAGAAAAGGCGACATTAAATTCCTATGCAATTTTATTTAGTTTGTAGTAAATAAAAATCATTGATTTTTGTGTTTTTTATTTGCATTATTGAGTTAAGCTCTACACAAGTCTTAACTGTATACAAGTCTGACGGACTCACCTTTCGTCCTTTTGAATCTACTCGTCCAGCAATGGCTTACTTTTACAGTAATTTAGGTATTATCCGTAGACTTTAAGTTGCAAAAGTAAAGTTTAAATATGATTTTCTGTGTAGTAGACACAACAACATGAGCGGCTTCCAGTTTAAAATATCTTAGATGGACTTAAATATTATTTATTATTAATTGTTGAAGTCTGTCGTATTTCAAAAGGCCTACGTTTGACAGACATTAGGTGAACAGGAAGACGGATGGTAACCAATAAATATTTAAGTCTCTCAAAAGTAAGTAGGTACCTTATTACATATCAACATAATAAATGTATGATAATCATAGGAACAAATTGACACGTTATCTAATATGTATTTTTAAATATTATATTTTAAGTAGTAGGTACATTACTGCCGCGGCCCGCAAACGCAGAGTCCGGTTATGCCCAGTTGTGGCCAAGGCTTATAGAGTGCTATTCTCAAACACGCGTGTAAAAAACTAATTGAATTGACAACTGTATATAATAATAAATAGTTAAGGTAATTTTGCCGCCAATTCGCCACGTTCAAATATAGTTTCCTTTTTTTTACTTTTTTTAAATTAATTTAATGGCGCATTCTTTTTGTTGTGCCAGTACGTAATTTAAATAAAACTTTATGAGTTATCTCTTAAGTTATCAAAGTTTGGGTTTAAGAAAGTTAGTTCCACTTTCAAATTTTATATTTGACTTCTCGAGCGGACGGATAAAACATTGTGGGTCGCTCTCTTGTACTGTACTGCAAGATCGATTTATCCTAAAGGAGCTTGTTCAAGTTATGGTAGCATGTTTGAAAAAAAAATACATGAGTGAAATTAAATTTTAGGAATGTTTCAAGTTCTACCAAATATAAATATTTACATAACTTATAAGCAGTAGCGTATATTTTGGAAAATAAAATTAGGTATACTGTTGGGTTTTTTAGATTTTTCTTCCAGAAATAAAGTTATTGTCTTTGCTTCGTCTACATTTTTGGTGTGGATAGGTAGGTACTATATTTAAGAATTATGTTTCTCTATCAAGTAGTAAGACTAAGTAAGTTAGCCTTAAAAGATATTCCTATTAGACGAGTATAGGATCTTAACTATTCACAGACAAATTTCTGTTTATTTTATTAGTTAGCAAGGTATAGGTTTATCATATGTTAACAGAATCAATGAGGTAAATATTTAACTACACCTAGAACAATAAGGTAGCAACTTACCCTTCTTATACTAGGATAGAGTATTAATAGCTTTAAATCAATTTGTTTTAAAATTTTGTAATCAACTGTAATTTATTGACTGTTTTCACTTCCGTAACCAACCTACCAAGGCTGCGGTTACGGAAGTTCTGTTAAAATTAAGCCAATGAATCCTTAACTACCTGATTTTATGCATTAACAAACCCCATCTACTTTAAGTCTGAAGGTTTTATGATCCCATGTATGTAATAAGCTTTGCCTATGAGATAAGTTGTAAAGGCTTTTATGAACAACAAAAATTGTTCATGTTTGTTAGTGAAAATTCGTGGTCTTACTTACTTATGTTAAAATCTGCATTCATTCCAAATAAAACTAATAAATAATATAGCTACATACGTAAAAAAAAAAAATTGTTTAACTTTAAATATAATTTTAATGTTATGTTTAAAAAGAGAGAAATAGTTAACAGCGCCTTTATTGAATGCCTCGAGTTTATTTGGGTAAATTAAGGTTGGTAATTTATTCACAAGTATTTAAATCGGTATACAAATAGGTACTTTTAAGTAAATATAGAGCTAATTAAACGTTTTGTTAGTATTTAAATTGTCTTATAAATATCCATATGCTCTTCAAATAAATGTATTTGTACAAAAATAGGTACTTACTAATTAGGTATAGCTAACAAACATGCATCTACTTAGCCTGCTTAGTTGTCTGCCAACTTATTTATACAAATACTTAAAACCAGCAGTATCTACGTAGTTAAGTACATGTACATAGAAGATTAGCTAAAAACAAGTTAAAATTAAAACATAACAAGAAACTAACTACAACAAAAAATCGACATAAGGACAACTTTTCCGTTTGTTTCATGCAAAAATAAAAACTAATCTTTTTTGACAGGACTTGGACAAGGAGATATGCGAACAAGGTAAAGTGAGACATTTACCAGTGATGGACATCCAAGGGTACCGTGGTATGTCAGGGAGGGGTTGAGCTGAGGGCTGGGAGCACGCTGCGCCCATCGCATCCACCGACGCCGCTGATGCAGCTGATGCTGCCGACGCCGCCGCTTGGTGGTAGAACTGCGCTGCAGCTGCCATGCTCGCCGATGCAGCTGACACTGCTGCGCCACCGTTGTGCTGACCCAGTGCGTAGTTTACCATCGGGTCTCCGCTTACCGCGGTAGGGTATCTACAGCTCTTGTCATCAGCTGACAGGCCTCCACCAGGCCCAAAGGGCACGGTGCCGCCGAATTGTTGGTGGTGCGATACGTAGGGATACATCCTGGCTGGCGCTCCCGGTGATGCGGAAGACGAGGATGATGACCGCTGCGGGCTCCCGGCGCCCGGCGATCCTGCGCCTAGGGCCGCCGCGCCCAGCCCGCCTGATAGCGACGAGGAGAGCGACGTCGACAACGAGGACGACAATGACGACGACAACGACGCCTCTATCGGCGACGCTCCGGCACCCGCGAATAAGTTCTGATGATGAAACTGCTGGTGGTACTTTGGGAGCATACTATCGATGATGAACTTGGAACTCATCGCTCGGCGACGCGGCGCGCGACGATCGCCTCGCGAAGATGCGTTTATCGCCGGCGATTCGGATCGATTCTCGCGCGTGCACCTCTACTATGGCCGCGGATCGTTTATGACCCGCGTATGAGGTTCTACGACTCCGAATTCCCCGTCGTGGCGAGCTTACCGCTGCCGCGAGTTGTACACGAGACGGAAAAACTAGGCACGTGCGTGCGAACGAGATGGAATGATGCGGCGGAACAACCCGCCAGAATCCTCTCCATCTCATTAATTCTTACCTGCATTGCTTATATTAGAAAGAGATAAAAGCTATTCGCTAACGACCATTGCGTCGGCCATTGTTCGTAATGGCGGCGGACCCCGCGCACCCCCGCTATGCCCTCCTCTACGCCAATAGTGATCCGGTATGGAACATTCACCGCCAATCACAAACCATTCCAGCACTTCTAGCTGTCAAACTGAATGGCTTTAAGCAACATAACACCACAAATAATTAAAATAAAAAAATTAAAGCTTAACAGGTAGACACCATATTTATGAACTGTTAGTACCACTACCTATGCTAACCATCTTTGTCTTCAACAATTTTAGCCCCGAATACCGAATTAACTATAAAAGTTTTTACAAACACGACAACTCTTCTTTAATTTAAGCTTATTTTTTTTCATTTTTGCATCAGCAATTAAGTATCGAATAGTATAATACTTAATTTACATGTTGATATTTATAGGTATACTATTGAATACTCGAAGACATGCAGAAAATACATTTATTTTGTGTACACTTTCGATATTGGACGTTTTAAATCTTCTTAGTAGGTAATAAGTGTTAAATCTTTTAGTTAGGTAACACATTTAAATTTACTATTGTATATATCTATATTCCTTATCCAATTAAAATTATCTAGCTAACATTATAACTGGGCACGTTAAAAACTATTTCAAACTGTCACAACTTTAAGTTTAATTAATTTAATTTAAGGGATTAATGACCTGTAAGTCTGGTAAAAATAATGTTTTCACCATTCTGGTGCTTGAAACAACATGAAATCAGCTAATAGTGATATAAGCCACACATTTTTAAAAGAGAATAATGGTTGTTAAGGTAAAAACCATGAAAATACGAACTACATACAACAGATGTCAGAAGCTTGTTAAAAATTAAATTTTTGAAAAAAAAAAATTAACTCTATCCTAATTCAGCCTCTAAACCTTTTTCAATTCAAAATGTTTAAAAAAATCCATTTTAAAAAGGATTTAGAAATAATACAAAAACAGTTAATGTTGTTCGTATTTATTTTATTATTTATTTATAAATATGGAAATCTTTGAAGTGACAAAAGTGATTACTATTTTAAAACGTTCTATTTTGAAATGTTCGATTAACATAAAAAACACCCTTAGGTTTCATTTGAATTATGTTATAGAAATAAAAAAATAAAAAAATAACAATTTTCTTAATTGTCTATCAGCTAATGACCATAACATTAAAAATATCAGAACGTTTAGAAGCTAAATCAAGAAACGGAAAAATTTAGATCTATAGGTAGGTAGGTAATCTCTGGCATTAGTAGCATATCTGTATGTTACTAACGAAAACTGCTTCTACACTTCAGTAGTCAAATTCTGCATATGCTTGTAGACGATTTTCAGAAAACAAGAACAACAGAATTGTAGTTTTTTATTAATCATTTGCTGCTCAAGCTACTTTTATCAAAAACAGATATTTTTAGGAATAAATTTCAAAGCTCATCATCATTTACATGAAAATTAGGTTCCTTACAACTTAATACTTGCAGTTATTAAATACATTAACAAAAAAAGCAACAACTTGGTACAGATATCTACATAGGTTGGTATATTAATATACTAACAAGCAAAGTAATTGTTCACTTTATATATGGATTTTGGCTTGACGTGGACAAATTCTGAGGCAGAAAAATTATTATATAACCAGTAGTATAGTTTATCGTAATAATTAAGTAGGTATGCTGACTTTGAATTCTACCCCATTAAAAAAGATAGTTTTCGCCCGAAGGAATTTCCATTCAAAGACAACTGGCTCTTTTTGTACACACTATAATAAAATAATAACCATATTGTTTACTTTAGTGCGTTTTACAATTTCAATAAATATTAAACTTGGAGATTCCAATAACCACATTGCACTTGCGGCGGACGAGTGTAAAGCCGAAAGACTAAACTGAAAAAAGGCCTGGGCTTGCTCCTTATTGACAGCAAAACGAGAAAACCATTTTTTATGGAATTGAATATTTGTTATTAAATATTAAAATACAAATTCATTCGATTGAAATCGAATATTCATTTTTTAAAAAAATAAAACGATTCGTATATGTACTATTTTAAAACAAAATATTCACGACAAGCCAGATCTGTAGAATGCTCTTTTGGTTTTATTTCGGTCTGCTTCAAATAAGTCAACGAAATACATTTCACAGAAAACTAAGTAGTTGCATACAAGTTTTTAACACATTTTTCTATAATTTCAAAGTTTATTAATGAAAACAAATGACTTCTAAAATATTAAATGTCCTTACAAATGAAACAATCATAGGTACTAAAGTGCACCTTTATTTCATGATTTATGATATATCTATTTTAATTTTCCAATAACACTCACTTGAAAATCAATGACTGATTATTTTTTTTCAAAAAAATCATTTTTTTTTGTGATGATTAAATTGTAGTAGATACCCAAGTACCTATGGTCTACCTCCTGAATTTGGACCTGTTAACATTCAATTGATATTGTTCATCACCTGATAATGTGATCTAGTTTATTAATAGATTTGAGCAATTGGGTGTAGAATAACAAAAGTTTCAAAACTCTGAGACATCAAACAAAAACTTAATATTATGCAACAGAATATATTTAGCACACACACACACACACACATATGCAAGAATTAATTTGCTACTAAATAGAGTCTAAATTAATGAACTTCATTGTTTGTCATATAACTACTTAAATGAAAACGGCAGCACTAAAATGCACTTATTTTAGTTGGATCGAGGAGCAATTGCACAAGGGATATTGTGATGGTAGAAAGTTTGTTTAACTATGATGGCGATGGTTATATGTATAACTTAACAATAAGAGTAGGTAAACTAGCAAATTTGTATTGGTTGCTGTGCGGTATCTGTATATGTACTCAACAATTAGAGGAAGGCTGGGCAAAGTGGACACCTTAACTTTTGGCGGGCCATGAGAAGGTAACCGATACAGACAGTGAAAAACAATGACTGAGTTTGAAACAGTATTTATAAAACTTTTAAATATAATCAACAAAAATCACATAATATAAATACTTTACTTAAAATTATTAAGCTTATTGAAATTTGTGCCGCTTTCCGCTTAGCCTAACCCACCGGATAAAGTGGATATGCTTAAGCGGCAAAGTTAACACGCGGTTTAATTAATGAACAATTATTAAAATATATAAAAGAAAACATAGTTAAATAAAAAAGACAATAATAAAGAATACAACTAATTGATCATCAATACAGTTATCACGAAGAACAAAGCCAATTTCTCAAGGTTTCTGAATAGTTTGGTACTGGTTTTGACATAAGAAAGTAAGGTATCTCAGACTTTTAAAATTTTAATTATCGGAGCCCCACAGGAACATGAGGAGTTGCAAGTGGTCTTATTTATTTTGGACTCAAATAAGATAAAGGCGTAGTAGTAGAAGATGAAGAAGGAGAAAAGTTATATCTGAGTGGATCTTCTTCGTTAGGTATAGGTATATTTGTAGGTAATGTAGGATCGATCAAAGTGATTATTTCTTAAGCAAAGACACTATTTTCTTCTATCTGCATTTTGAACTACCCGATGCATATGCCTAGTAGAAATTTCCGGGATCTCTTCAACTTACATTGCTGAATTCACATGCTTATTAGTTGTGTTTTCCTTTTGTACGGATAACTCTTGAAAAGTTGGAGTATAAGATCTCGGGTAAGTAACGTTATTTATGAGTAGGTCTTTTTCAAGTTGTTCTGAAATTATGGAATGGAATGAAGGCGAAACACTTTCAGAACTCTGTCGTTCTATGACAATTCTCTGCCGCTGTAGGTACACTGTTTTCTGGAGTTTCTGTGTGAAATTGAACTGTTACCATCATTGGTTAAGGAGGTTCGATATCGTAGTAACTTGTAGAATCAGGCGGCATAATTAGTGTTTTCGCCACAACATCTTAATAAATTATATTTTAAAAAGTTGTTGCTTGATTTTTAGTTGTAGCCACAACATCTTGACTTTGCGTTTTCTGAAGGGTTATTTCTTAATTTGCGGTATTTCTGGCAGTCAACGTTGTTGAAGCTGGTCTTTTTATTCCCAAAACATCCATATTGATTGGTCAAAGACCAGAGGATTTAAAACCTTTTTTTGCGTTATTGGATGTTGCACATTTTAAGTATGGTGGAGCAAATAATCTAGCTACATGAAACTGATTAGCTATTTTTCCTAGATGAGCCTTTTGGAATCTATTGAGTTTTGGTTTGTTGTATGCATGCATTTTGAAATGATGAACAGTATCCGCTTTGCCTGTGCTGTTCACTATGGCCGGCCTTCCCTACAGGTTGCTAAAATGATGAAAGAGTTAGTTGCCAGTTTACTTTCGTTTAATTGTCAATTGATTATTTATTTTTGTTTAAAATTAGAATAGCTGTGATTTTTTTATTTTATTTTAATTATGTGTTTGAAGAAATATGGTAAGGCTTAAAAAATGGGATTCTAAGGGTTCTATTGTTTTGGTACATAAAATTTTCACGTTCATAAAATTTCATACTTTTACACTTTGGTTAACACTAGTTTTACCATCTGCACATTTCGTTTTGGTTGCTTCAAAATGTAATAAACAAAATTATTGGCTGGGGAAAAAAAAGTTGTCTTAGGTACACACTCTACTAAAAGTTATTACACACACATTGACAATAAAAATAAATATGCATAGGTAGTTGACCAATGTACATCAATAAAACTACATATCTACAAAGTTTTGTTTTTCCGCGGCAAAAGTAAAAACAACAGAAAAGTGATGCAGTTACCTGCTCTAGAATATGTAGATTAAATTCAATAAGCATAGATGAGATAGTAAGTAGACTCATTAAATAGTATGAAATCCATAAAGAAGATGTATGATGATCCTGTATATGATAGAAATTATGCAGAGATACCGAAGGCCAGATAGGAAGTACTTGTGAGTCAGCTGTACCGTCTCCTCAATCTGTGCTGAAAAATGATTAACACTTAAAAATAAAGACTGCCCACATGTCCATTCGGCTATTTTACTGCTCCATCGGTAGGAATAGTTCTTTATGATGTTGAAACTTTTTAATACTTGACAAATATTCAAAAATTTTTTTGTGTGAGTATCATATATATTGAAAGGGCTACCATAGAGTGATAAGGATTTAAGTGTAGTCGATTTTTTTATTTATGGAGTTAGCAACAGTTTGCAACCAACTCTGTTATCGTTTTATCGGAATGCTAGCAAATACTTTTGTCAGAATAGGTAGATAAATGGAACATGCACAGTCTGCTTTAAATATGCATTTATACCAATGTAAATATCAATTCATATGCTGCGACTACACTGTTACGATAATTTAGTTTTAATTTACCTTATGAACTTAAAAAAAAATTATCTTTATAAAAATAAGTTAAACTCTCTGCTCACCATTATTATTTTACTTCTAGGATTAACAAATTGAATTTAATAACCAGTCTTCGGTGTTTTTTTTTTGTTTTTACCAAATAAACATACAGTAGGCATTTTTTTATAAAATTTATGTTCTACATTTTAATTTCATAGTTCACCAATTACATAAGTCATCACGAATTTAATGCCTAAGTTCTGTGTACCCTATTTTTGTTTCTTATAACTAATTTATAAAAGGAATAATATTTTTATCTCATAAAGTTTGCTTATAAAGTAACCTCTAAGCATTTGGCGAAAATCGTGTATTTTATTCATAATCGTATAAAGTACAAAAGCCAACTTTTTCAATGTAAAAAATCAGAAAATAGTTATAATCAAAAAAAGTTCTTTTTGTTGACAAATTTATTATTAAAATTATAAACATTTATTTAAAAAAAAAAAAAAAAACAATATATACTCAATTTCGGGAATTGCACTTGTTTGCATAACACTAGCCACGTGGCCGAACACGTTTCATTTATCCCTTTCACACGAACGTCTCCATCTTAGTCGCACTTTTCATTCATCTTTTCCAGTCGTAACCACAATGAATGTATAGGCAATAACAATCTTTACGACCTTTAAAATAAAACTGTTTATTGCGTGGGAATTTTATATATTTATTACTCTTTTGATTGTTTAGTGTGTTTAGAGCATGGTTTTTATAGGATTAAGTTGCCTTTTCAGCTTTATCAGGTCGGTGTGGTACGGCTACGACGGTGTGGCAGTGGAGCATTGCATAAGTATATGTTTTATGTTGTTATTGTGATGTTTATGCCATAAAACGTATGGAATGGATGATATGGGCAGTTATGGTCGTTTATTTTATGATAGAGGCATTTTTTATGGTTCTGTAATTGTTTTTCGAAGCAAAATGTAAAGGTTCATAATAGAACGGACAGGTTGCTACCCTTTCTATTATTTGACGCCTTTACCCGTGACATAAAGTAGTTGTTAACGAAATATTTTAAATAATGTAAACGTACCTATATAGGTAGGTAAGTGACAAAATTCTAACTTATTAGGTACATTATTTGTTTACCCAGATTTTTATTAAAATTTAAAAATAAAAATGTTGTCATTATTCACATAGGTGATTTAATCTGTTAAAAGTTTTTTAACAGGAAGATAGGTACCTACTACAGTGATTTCTTATATAAAACAATCGGCAAATTACGTGTCGTACAAAAATTAAATGAGGGTTCCGTAGAATGAGAATTATTGCCCATATCTGAAAAAATTTAGAGCCGATTTTGTTCGAAATAATTTTAATTAAAGTATTTATAAATATTTATTACAGTGATTCTTTTCAGACTTTTTAACACGCGTTTTAGAGGTTAGAGGGGGGCCACAACTTTTGTAACTATGAAAGCTATAACTCGAAAAACATACATCTTAGAGAAAAATTAAAAAATTTGATTAAAAAACCAAAAGCATTTTTGAAGAATTATCACACTATGTAAGTGCGCAAAAAAATTACCTAAATATTCATTCCTCTGTTCAACAAACGGAGACCGTCAACTTTTTTTTTCCAATTTCACTTCATAATGTACCTATGGCGCTCTATATAAGACACCTCTCTCTATATTTTTTATCGAAATTGGTTCAAAGATATAAAGGTGTATAAACATAAATTAAAATTTATTGAAGTATTTATTTCTTAGTTCCCCTCTGTGCATTTCATTCATGTTATAATGAATAAATAGATATATTTAAAAATGTGAGTAAGAAATTTGAAGGTCGATGGTGGTGTAGGAGATTCGATTCCGCCTTACGTCCTGTGGCGGAAGTTTGAGCCCAGCGTGTACCTATCTACCAGTAGGAATACCTAATTCTTTTTCCTAATTTCTCAAGTAATATTCATACTACTGGCTTTTCGGGTAAGGAAAAACATCGTGAGGAAGCGCGATGAACAACCTGCATACGCCAAAAAAGAAAATGGGCAATTCTGCTGCGTGTGAACTTTGGGCGTGTGGCCCAAATCCCCTTGATGAGGGTAAGCCGTGCCCCACAGTGAGGACGCATGAGGCTGGGAAGCAGAAATTAACAATTAAATAAACAACCACGTGGAATTCAAAATATCGATATATGTTGATAGATATGTACCTATGTAGGTAGGTATGTAGATAAGGTGGAGGTTCACCATATCTTTTTTCAAAAATATGAGTTGATTAGAAAATTGAGTAAATGCAGTACGTATAGGGGCTATGGAAGGACTAGAGTTGTCGGCATGTGCAGTGAGTTTTTGAAATATTTTTTTTAAAGGCAGTAATAGTTATAGTGAAAACGCGCTAAAATAACTACACGTAGGTAGATACTACATATATATTATGCTCTATGTATACTCCAATTAGTATTGATTTTATAATATATATATATACCTGTTATAGAATGAAGGGGACCTATTATTTTCACCAACCGCTTTAGTTCTGCAACCTTTAGGTGATATACGCTTAACACTGCCTCTTATGCAATGTTTCTGGATTAAAGTGGCTTCATTTGTCCCTTAATGCGTGAATCGTCTGCTTAAGAGTAGGTTATAAACTGGTAAAATGAAAGATCAGGCAGTGACAGAATATTGGGTACCAATCTTATTTACATAATTATAATACTCCTGACATCTGGATATTTTAAAGAAAATTATAGGTAGGTATGTATCTACCAATAAAAGCTTATGGTATCCCGAATTTCAATTTTACCGATAAATTTTTTCTCTTTTTGATATTGGTACAATAATGGTATTAGGTATTATTTCTATTGGTAGGTCCTTACTTAACTACGCCTTTGAAATGAATATCGCGAAAAGCATTCTAAAACAACTTAGCAAAGTCTCATATAAAGTTTATCTAATATTGGAATAACCTGTCAAATTTCTAATCTAAGTAGTTCAACATTTTCATGTTTCTAACTAGACTGATCAAAACACTCTAATTACTGACTATGGGCGCGTTCGTTTTGGGATTAAGAGTTTCCACTATTGATACTTTTCACACTTTTGATAACGCCAGTTTTGCCACCGACACCTATCGTTCGTGTAACTTTGTACCGTTACTAACAAATTTTTTGGCTGCAAAACAAACGGTTGATGTACACACACTACCGTAAAACAAACACACACACTACCATAAACATTGAATATGTCTAGGCAGTTTGACAGATTAACACATTTTTCGGTGACAAAAGTGCCAAAAATAACAAAAATATCGTAAATGAACGCATGACAGTTTGTTACAAATGATACTAAAATTTTGATATTTTTAACAGAAATGCAAAACGAATGGTTGACAGGTGACAAAGTTAACGAAAATAATGACTCTGCATCCCAAAACGAACGAGCCCTATATATATTTATTTATAGGTTCGAGATATTATTTGACACTTACCTGTAATTCTACGAACAAACATGCTAAATTCAAAAAGTTCCTAATAAAATTAGCTCAAAAAAATAGCTTAAAAGTGGGACAAAAAATCTTATAAGACACAAATTAGGTTTATGTTAATAATTAACTTACCTTTTTACTTGGAAATTGGAGGTAATGTTTCCAATAAGGCAGGAAGTGGGAAAAATTCCTTTTAAATGACATGTTGGTCTTGTATTTGGTGTAGTTTTGAAAGATATATAGGTATGTAGGTATATATGCTATAAAATGTTCAAAGGGGTCAGTATGGGCAGCTACCAAAATCGTTATAGCTATCGAGAAAGACCCAGAAGACTGTCCATGAATTGTGAAAATATTTTGACTGTGATAATGGTAAGTGGTATAACTGAAAAAATAGTACTGTCAGCAAAATAATAGACAATTTTCACAAACCTTTTTTTTGCTGCCGTTGTATCCAGTTTTTTTATTTGAATCAAAAGTTTGTATTGAACCAATTATTGAGGGAAGAGGGACTTGACTATTTTTGGCTTTCTTGTAGTCTTATTTCAATTGATCCCACGCAAACTTATGATTAAATTATATAGTTATATGATAAAAAGTCTTATGAAAAGTCCCGACAAAATGACAAAATGGATACGTTTTTTGTTATTCATTAAATTTCTTACCTCATCTCAAACTGGATTGAAGTCATAAAAAAAAGTTTTGTGAAAACTGCCTTCTATTTTGCTGAAGTAGGTATATCATTCAAAATCAGTAAATGCTAGTTAAAATATCTTAAATATTCATGGTCAGTTTTTTGAGACCGTTTTCTTGTAGCAGCTGCCCTTACTGACTCTTATAAAATTGTTTATATCGTTTTATTTTAAAATAAAAGTAAATTAGTTTTAAAAAATCTGTGAATATACAAAAAAATATTGATAAAAAAGGATTGGCAATTGCAATTATTTGCATTTTATCTAACAATAAATTAAATATTGATTTATTGATTGATTGATTCATATCATAATGATTCAATCATATCATAATGGTTCAATCACTCCTTTTAAGCCACTGAACCCTAAAAACAATAAACAAAACATCTTCACAAAGGATAAACATCTGCATATATTGAAGGTAGTATACAAGCCACAAAGTCACTAGTGGGAGGAGCAACTGAACAACATGTATCGTAAAAGTATTAAACTGTTGAGAAAATTTACAACTACCTTCTCAGAGATTTAACGAGCAGTTTATAGATCCAGAGCTTTTGAATTCGATACAAACCTGACTGGCGGGCACGCCCTACTGTCTTTTATGCTTCCCAAGATCAATCAAGTCCCACTACCTATGAATATAGGTATGTATATACATTTGTGCATAGATTAATTACCCAAAGTAAGGGACTTGGGTGATTTATATTCCAAACAAGCGTATGTGGCTTTAGTAACAACATTGTTTCTTTACAAAGGCGTTCAAATACAAAGTTCAAGACATGGGAAAAAATATTGAGCATTCTATAGCGATACTAGTTTTTTCTTGTGTTCTTTACATACAAAGTAGCCTAATAGATGATTAGATAACCATACCCGTCCTTATTGCTAGTTGTTCTTTTCTGGTCTGAAAGTTGTAAAATATTAGTGGTTAGTTTGTTAGTTGTGAAGTGAGGAATTCCACTAAAAGTAAGTAGTTGGAAATGTTAGAGAGATATCTTGATACAAATTATGTGCCTACTTAATATCCATACGGATAAATCTTTGGACTTACCTGATTTGAAGAGTACCTGTAAACAAAATAAGAAAATTACTTATCACTTACTCCATTCTGTAATAATTTAAGCATATCCGATTAGAAAAGGTTCCTTTGAGTTTTATCAGATCTTATTAGAATTTTTCCAACGTCTTTAACTTTTATTCTTTAACTTAAACTCATAAAATATAGATTTTGTTTACATTTATTGCAATTATTTTTGTAAATGTTTTCAAACATTTGGAAAGAAGTTAGAGAGGGAAGGTGTCACCAAATTCCATAGCTATTGGGAAGCTAATAACTCCTGAACTATAGGTACCTACATCTAAGAAATAAAAATGTACCCATTTCTCCTAATTAATTTAAAACCTTCGTTTTTTTTTAAATACCTGTCTAATGACAAACTACCAAATTTGCTTCGCAAAGATAAGATCCCTAACTTCTATGTTCATACTGGCAGGTGTAGCTCTCCATACAGATACCTAAAAATGTTTTTTACCTAATTATTATTATGAATCATTACCTATTATTACAAGAAAATAAATAGCAATGATGAAAAATTTCAGAATTATTATGCTGTGACTTGTGACACAAACGGACGGACAGACGG
The DNA here is from genome assembly GCA_946406115.1 of Apoda limacodes. NCBI lineage: Eukaryota > Metazoa > Arthropoda > Insecta > Lepidoptera > Limacodidae > Apoda > Apoda limacodes. The sequence goes on from OX291554.1 coordinate 12,059,770, forward strand.
GCATTGTCAACGGTATTTCAAAAATAAGAATTGTACCAAAATACAGTAGGTCATCGTGGTAGACTATAATACGTGTATTCGACTGTTCCAAGGGTAGTCACTACAATTGAATATTTCCTGTTGTGCAATCAAAATATCTTAAAAGTGAAAATAACCCAATTACTTTATAAGTTATTTACCGGATTTCATATTATTTTTGTTTTCGAAACCTCGCTAGGTTTCTTACTAACTTAAAAGACTCCTTATCAATTGTTATCCAATCCATTTGCAGTTTTTCACATAATCAAAGCTAACCATTTAACAGACAATACTTATATTAACAAAAATTTGCACTTTAAAGCTTAATGTTTCGTTAACGGATCCCTGAAAATGGTTTCTCTATACCCGCAATTTTTTTTAATGACCCATCCAACGACTTTCCATTCTATGGGATAGACGAGAAAAACCCTCCCGTACCCTAAAAATCTTTTATTTTCAAGATTTAATTTTACCACGTTTTCGGCCTGTAGATTAATAACTATGTAGGTATATCCATGTCAAATAACAGCTTTCTAGATACAATAGTCACTGAGCTAAGACAAACGGACAGACATGGCAATAATATAAGGGTTCCTTATTCGACTAAAAAACCCTAAAAAGAAATAATAAATATTTCAGGTGGACAAGTTATTTTCCCAGAAACATGGGCAGTAAATTTGTTTTAACCACTAGAGTATGGAGAGAAAATTTAGCTATTCTACGGTTACAGTACACAAGAAGAGGGTAAGTAGAAAATTTTAATTTGAGACGTCTAGAAGGCAGGCGGGTGCGGAATTTGTGTGGCATAATAAGTGAGATTGTTGCGAAATTTGCTACGAGAAAAAGAAAGAGGGCTCACACCGCGGTATGGTAAGATTAGAGTGGATGGTTACATCAGCCATATTTTTTGTAAAATAATTTTCTTGTCCAATTATTTACATACAAAAACGAGGGTCAACTCGTAAAATTAATGGAAATAAAGAAAATGTGATTTTGTAAATGTCACATGTAGCAAATAAATTAAAAAAAAGTAAAACTAAGGGTTCGTTTATTGGTATAAAAAGTTTCTACCTTTGATAATTTTGATAACGCCAGTTTTGCCACCAACACCATTAATGGCTTTAAAATGTTACCAATTAAATTTAAGTAGTACAAAACGATTGACTTACACATGTCGATAATTACACACACACACACACACACACACATACATAATAATAAATATATGAATAGGTATGTATAAACAGTTTCACAGATTTACACCAAAATTAAATTTTAGACATAATGGGTCTCAATTAATTTATCAGTGGCAAAACTAAACAGAATATTTGTAAACGAACATTTGGCAGTTCGTCCAGGTTTTGCAGTTTGCGACATCAATAGATAAGAATAGAACTTCTAAACGAATGACAGGTGACCAAATAAACGAAAATGATTTTATTAGCCTAAAATGAACATACTCTTATTATGATTAATGATACAATTTCAATACAGAAATGTGCCATTGCTAGCTAATACTTATTTGTTGTAATACTAAATTAAATTCGGTACCCTAAAATCCTAACAGTAATTAGTTTTATTGAAATCGAAAAAATGAAAGCCACATTGGATTTACCATCTTGACTTTAAAAAACCTGATAAAGTATTCAAATTCAGCACCTTTAAAATCCCAATCGAACTTAGTTATATATCTCAATTTCAAAAAAGTTTTGATATGCCATATTGAATCCACCATTTTCAATTTAATTTTTTTATAAAATAATTTTTCAAAAACACTGATTTATATTTTAACTTATTAAAATTGCTAGTCTTTAGTCGATTTACAGAGGGTCATGCATTACGTTACGGCACCAATTTTTCGCAACTTTCGGACATCTAAGCCAGCAAAACCATCCAAAAGTTACGTCAATATTTAAGAGTCCTACTCTTTATTCCTAGATGTCTAAGATGAGGAACTACTTTCTTCCAATGCACAATAACCTGTAAAGTAAATTTTTTGCCGTCATTCGATTTTCATTTTCGGCACAGAAGACTTCTGCAATACATTTCATTCTGTGGTATATAACTAAATAAGTGTACACTTTGCCAGTTTTAGATTACAACAAGAAAATAATTACGTCTCACCAATAAAATCATTTATAAAACAATGAAAACTTTCATATTTTATAACATACAAATTTATAACATGTGTACAAATGGATAATATTTGTGTCTTACTTATCCACATTATTCCAACGCCAGTCGGTGGGCGCACGTGTAAGTGGCAGCTTCAATATTTATGTGCAATTTTTCCAGCTTGTCGTCCCTCGCCGCCACTCCACCTTTCCTCCCCTCTCGGCCTTTGATAAAGGATGCACTGCGCCCCATATTACGTCACTCGAACACCTCAGAATTGCCCAACAATCAGAATGGCTTTTAAATTAGGTTAATCTGTAAATCTTTTTATTTAACTTTTTATCTTTATCTGTGTTCAGGGAACTATTACTTTACTATTTCTTATCAATTTTAAAACACTAAATTAAATTTTGCATGTCGTCAATGATGTTGTGAGTGCGTTAAATGTATGTAAAGCTATTACGCATTTTGCATAATTACTACAATGGAAGGCAAATATTAATATAGAAAACAAATAATACATTTAGGCAGAACTGGTTTTTGCTAAAATAAAACCTCGTACTACCTAATATTATTCAAATAAAAACAATTTCAATTTGTTCCTAAATTGAAACGGAGAAGCAGGCGCCGTGTTATTACATTTGGGCGGAGGTTAGCTGCGGTAGAGCGTGAAAAGTGCCGATAGAACCTTCCCGCCCGCCCTCTCATTGCCTATAACACCAGCTTCAGGCTTTCCTCAAAAGCCTCCGAGAACGCTACGAATTTAGCGACTTTTCGCTCTCAATATTTTTACGTGCCATTAGGATGCATTACAAAGGAATTCATATAATTTTTAGGGTTCCGTCTTGTAAGAAGATATACTTACCTACCCTACTGCTTTTTCCAGAAAGTGTAAATATTTAAAAGTCAGATGACACTGGATAGTGTTTTTCGCAAATTAATTTTATTTTACTTAGAAATAAATCAATGGGTATATAAAAAATAAAAGCAAAGCTGTTTCCTTAAAACTACATTATATAGGTAAACTAAAATTTAAATTAAAATATCGAGGCGCAATTTACTAAAGTGGTACAATAACTTAAAAAATCATTTTATACCAGGTACCAGGTCTGTACCACGGAGATCTCTTGATATGTTGCTAATTTTACTACTATATTGTTATCATAAGCAATCATTATTTTCCTAAAAACCTGGAGCTTTGGAAACTTTTCTTTCAATTGTGGCATTAATCAATCAATTGTTTTATTTTATGTCTCAAAAAAATAAAATAATATAGGTAGAAGTAGGTACTTAACTTACACCTACCTGTAGGTACCATAATAGAGAAATTGACCATCAAATCAAGCCGTAACAGTAATAAATGGCTATCTGTGTTTTCAATTAAATTATTAACATATAGATCAGTGATAATATAAATAAAGATTAGATTATAAGAGACAACTGATTTGTGACGGTTATGATATTGTATACATTGTTACATTGCAGAATATGCTCGTTGATATCCATACTAGTCCATACTAATATTATAAATGCGAAAGTAATTCTGTCTGTCTGTGTGTAACCTCTCCACGGTTAAACCCCTGTTCGAATTAAGATGAAATTTGGCATGGCAATTGTTTGAGTCCCGAGATAGGACTTAGGTAACTTGGAAACGTCAAGTCGGTTTTTCTTCTATAATTGAAGAGTTGCCGTTGGAATCCTACACCGATAACCAAATTGAGGGCGGGTGGAACCGCGGGTAAATTTTGGCATGGACATAGTTTGAGTCCCGGAGAAGGACAAAGGCTACTTGAAAACGTCAAGTGTGAGTCAGATTTTTTTCTATAATCGAGGAGTTCCCGTTAAAATCCTAAACCGATAAACGAATTTAGTGCGGTTGGAACCGCGGGCAAAAGCTAGTAAACTTATAACTTTGATTAACCTTAACTATACCAAGGCTAATATAATAAACTAGACTGTTACTTTCAAACAACTCCCACAGAACCCTTTTTACTAAAATTGTCCTACTTCTTTGAAAATTTTCCGAGGATTTTATTACAAAAATATAGTTTTTACGTCATGTCATCCGCGCTGAATTAGGTAATAGTATGTTGTTCCCATCACTGGAGTATTTCTTATTTAGTGGAATATGTTGTTGTCGATGGGTTCATCTTAACTAAAATTTTACTTGTATTAGGATTTTTTATATGGGAAGGATACGAGAAGGAAATGTTTCCTACTGTCTTTTTTATTTGATCATAACAGCGTAGGGGTCATCTCAAAGACAAACAATCTCTGACTTTTATATAGATATTTTTTTGCAGTTAAGAAGCTATGCTTCTCTATATAGTATATTACTATATGTGTAAAGATAAATAAATATGCGATATTCAACAACAGAAATTCAAATCATTGTAAGATTAAGAACTTTTTTCGTTTTACAAATGAATAACCTTAAAGACTTGTACCGAATTAGTATGGAGCTTGGTATTTTGTTTCCAAGTAAATTTAACCAGCGTCAACTTTTGTATTCAGGTAAAGCCTAGGGTAAAGAACCTATATATATCTGTAATAGTTGATCGAAGGGATCTACTTACCTTTGTTTTGTTTTTTTTTTTTTTTTTAATTTGGATTATATACAGACCCATATGAACAATAGTGGACAGCTACTGGCTGGTTATTGTTAAGTGATTGATTGAAATATCCAGTATTGAGTAAAAAAAGGAGTGCTTATAGCTGACTGAATGTTAAGTTCAGTTATTTCTTCTGACGACAAGCGGAACAATTAATATAATTTTATTTCAATTTTATTTTATTTTTAATTATTATCAAAAACTTCATTTGCAGTAATGGATAGAAATACCTATACCGTAACTTTGTAGGAATAGTTCAAAAAAAACCGGCCAAGTACGAGTCAGACTCGCGCACGAAGGGTTCCGTACCATTATCTATAAAAACAGCAAAAAAAAAAAAAAACACGCTTGTTGTATGGGAGCCCGCCTTAGATGTTTTATTTTAATTTAATTACTTTTAACTAAATATTCTGTGAATGTTCAGGCGTCTACCTGTTGCCATTATCAATATCAAGCAAAAATAATCATGTTTGTTGTATGGGAGCCCCCTGAAATATTTTCTATATATTTTTATTCAAATTTTAACTGTTCATGAGAAACAGCCTGATGACAGACGGACAGATGGACATCGAAGTCTTAGTAATAGAGTCCTTTTTGTATCCTTAGGGTCCACCACGTGGGCCCAATGAGAAATATTAAACGACAGCTTTGTTGATAAGTAAGGCGGTTTCAAAAAAAATATCCCAATGTTGCTTAAATAACACCTGTAAGGGCTAAAAGCCTACATAAGGTTAACGGTAGTTGGATTTGAAAATATATAGCACATTCAGTTTGCACCAGACAGATAACTTTAGCTCCGTGTTATACTTGTCTTTTTTGCCTGAAATAGTAAAGAAAGTTAAATGTAGGTAATAATTCAACGGTAAGCTATTTTTCTTTGAGATTGAATAAATAAATGGATAGTGTAAATTAAACATAGTTATTATCTTTTTTGTGATTGAAAAAGTAAAGAAGCCGTTCCGTTCCATTTAATTAAAGCTTGTGGTCCACCAAAGATTTAGCTGAAGGCAGACCAAGATTAACCTAAAATAGATCTGGTTTGCACTCAGAGCTGTGAAGGAACCTATTAAGGCTATGGCATACCCTAGCAAAAGCATGCCGTATCGACCAGTGTACAAATTACACTATTGAAGCATACAAAGAGACACGTACGATAGATTTAGAACTATAAAATAAGCAAATTCACTAGGTCATATTAATATATATTTTGTGAAATAAAAATGCAGAGAATATCACTCTCAGTTTTCCAAACAATTTCAATTAAATCCCAAATACAGAGTGACAGTTTTTTTTTTCTGTTATAATTAGAAAATTATTGTCATATTTTTCACTTAGGATTTAAACTGTACCAAATTTTTTTTTCTCGTCAAAAAGTGTACTCAGGACTATAACAAAAAAAATTAAATTCTTGCAAACTTAACTCGTTTGTGTATTCCATCACCTTAAGGCAAGTTTTATAATAGCTTATGTATGCTGAAGGTAAGATGGATATTACTGGTTCCGGTCATCTTCAAATTCCTTGGTGATGAAATAGGGATTGTTCCAAGCCAAAAAGTTATTTACAAACTGATTAAACATTATAGAATGGTTTTAATTAGCAAATCACATATTAGTTATAAGTAGATAATGTAAGCTTAGTCAGAAATTTAGGAACTTAGCTATACTAGCTTAGCTATAATATTCGGATGAAAATTGACAGAGAAGTAGTTTTGAAGCCCAGCAAGCACGTTGCAAATGTTGCAGGTAAGAGATAGACGCCTCTCTTCTTTGTTCCTACCTTACCTCATTGTTGCTTTGTCGAACGGCCTAGTTAACTCACTATTATATGTATATGTATATAGGTAGATATGTAGGTATACATATATTTTCATATAATAAATAAAAATAATATCTGATACATCTGATGCCTAACTAAGCAAAGCTTGTACTATGGATACCAGACACCGGATACAATAGGTACATTAATATTGTAAATACATACATATCATACATAGAAAACACCTAGACTCAAGACAAACAAAAATGTTTATCCATGAATGTTTGTCCTGTGCGGAAATCGAACCCACACCCTTCGATTCTTTTTATTTTTTGAAGACATGATAAACTTTATTTTAAATTTCATAGCACAATTAGATGTAAGAAATAAATTTCAAGTAATAAATTATAAAAAAAAAATGAATAAATGTTGTTTACTAGGAAGTAAAAAAAAATATTTTGCAGCAGAAAGAATAAGTTAACAAACGAAAGCTAAGTTGAGAAGCCTAAGTTATGTTTACTTTTCTATAAGTTACTATCAATCATTTTTTTTTCTTTTACTATTTTGTCTCGGCTTACCCATTAGGGAAACAGACTCAATGTTAAGTAGGTAAGTATGTTTGTACTATCCTATTAAACGTAGGTCTTTCCGCTGTGTAAATATAACAATAATAACTCAGTAGGTCTTTCTTATTATTATGTTTTCACATGGTAAATAATTTTTAGTACGTGACTGGTAATTTTACGAAGCGAAAATAAATTTACTTGAAAAAATTAAACATAAAGTATTGAATGTTACAAAGTTCTGATTAGCAACTGAATTATCTTTGGGAAAGTTTTATCTTGATGAATATTACACTAGTTCATTCACAGCGACATCTCTAGTTTCGACACCTCACTTTTACGCCGTCAGGTCGGCAACCTAACATTGACCTTGAGTTTTGATTACATTTTTATGTTTTGTTTACATTGTAAACTGTGTTTGAAATTTTAATAGAGTTTGTGTTTACGACTTTTTAATGGATTCGTAAGCCTGCGATTAGCTAGTTTAATGTATGTGAAATTGGTAATTCAATGATAACGCCATCTTTTGAAGGGTGAACGAACTATAATGCTTGGTTTGAATGCATCGCTTCCTCAATGACTAGAAAATAATTTCGATTAATAAATAACCTCTGTTCATACACAGTAATATTTTATTGTATTAAAAAAAACGTTTTGCTGAATATTTTGAACACTTCACAGTCACAGATTTTTAAAGCGCTACTTAAACTTCTACGTCAAACAACCTTTGAATAATGTGTTTAATAGTTTTTAATGATTTTATTTTGTATATTATTAAGTAGATGAAAAATAAGTTACAAAACCAAAATAATTAATTTCAAACAATAACCTGGAATGAATTAATTAAGTCACTGAAATAAATGAATTGTTTTATATAATCTAAATGAATAAAATAAAATATAAATGTTATCTATTTCAACACCCTAAAAACTGCTTTAATATGTTATACTTAAATATATCTTTAAAAATTCTTCTATCTTTGTATATTAATAGTATTAGGTGTAATAAAATAAAATTTTATCAATAATAAATCTGATAGACAGTGATTATTTGTAGAGCAAGCGTCTAGAAAATATTTAATGTCTTTATTGCCCACTATTAACATAACTAGATCTTTTAAGAAACGTTAGAGCGCCACCCAACAACTTCCTAGTTGTGAGTTTTTAATTTTCATTAAGTTAGGAGTTTCTGTAAAGTTATCTTTTTCTTTTTAAAACACAGGTGAATCTTGTCTGATAGTAGGAAAGAGAATTCCCGTAGTTATAACATTTTTACGTGTATACGGACAATAGGTATTCAGCATAAAGTTACTTAAAATTGGAAAATCTCTACGTTAGATTTTAGTTAGAAAATCTTTAGAGCCATGTTAAATGTTTTTTTGTCTTACATCCTGTTCAAAGACTTTTCTTTATAACTCTAGATCATATCATGATAATTAAAACAGACTTACACACACATTTCTAGTCACTAATTTCTTTTAAAACTTGCAAACTTGAGGATCACTGTCTTGTCTTACATACTCTCCTACAAATAAAAAATGATTTGATTCCCTCGCAGCCTAGTTGGTAGTGTGGCCGACTGCTGTGCCGAGGTAGTGGGTTTGATTCCCGCACTGGACAAACATTTATGTGATAAACATTTGTGTTTGTCTTGAGTCTGGGTGTATTTATATATGTATTTACAAAAAAAAAGTAAAATATATGTATTTGTATCCGTTGTCTGGAACCCATTTTATGGCCAAACGGCGCTGTGTGTAATGTCAAAAAATATTTATTTATTTATTATATTCACGTAACAGATTTGGCTAAGATAAAATATGCACGTTTGATAGGTATATAACTGCCAACGACTATATTACAATAATAGCTTAAATAAATAATGGCTTCTTTATCACGTGCTTTGCCGATTTACTACCCAATACAAAACCGCACCAAGACTACATAATTCAACCTACCACAGCCACTTATTTTCGGGAATATTTTTTTCACACGCAAGCTATTGGTATTTTTATCACGTAAATTTTCCGCTCGAAAGGGAAACCTCTATTGTTATTCGACACATACCACTCCGTTTCCTTATGAACACGTGTTTTGAGATATTATGTAAAAATGTATATAGTTACTGAATTTATTTTAGTCACGCGACGTGATTTGGTGGTCGAATTTTCATGCAAAACCGTTTCCTTAGCGCGAATGTCAAGTAACAAGTAAGTTTACAGTTGGTTAAATATAAAGCAATGGGTAAAGGAAGGCTAATTTTTACTATATAAGTATATGGAACCCACTGTCATACGTTGTAGTAGATACATGAATATAGCTTATGTATAAACTTAACAGGGCATGTAGGTACTATAAATTTTTTCGTGTACAATCGGTAGTGACGATGGTTTTCAGGTAATAGTAAGAATTAAAAAAAAAGGATTTTATTTATTTATTTTTATTGTGAAAATTAGAAAATTGATGTACAATTTTCGGATTTAATGCTGTATATATTTCCTACCAATTAACAAAAACATGGCGTAGATTTTTTGTTATAATCTTCATTAGATATTTATTAATATTTTATATAAGTACAATAGCTTGTTAATTCAAATATATAGGTGTTATTAAAATAAATTTTCTGATAAATTAATTTTCTTAACCAAATTAGAACGTATTTAAATCTGTTTGTGTGAAATTGTACATATGTTATCTTTATTTATAATATGAGGCGTATAAAAACTGGTTTTTATTTTACATTTTAGTCATATATAGAGCAAACGTGTGAAAGAAATATTATTTGTTGTTTGAGACTTAACAACTAGATTGTAGACATGGTCTAGACATCCGCGCAAGTTTTTAAAATGTCAAGTCAGTACAATTTTATAAAAATGATTTAAGAGTTTAAATTACTAATTTAAAATAAAATGGGATAAAACGCGTCGTTATTTGGCAAATGACCTTTTTCTCGACGTTTCGGCTGGGTTACACCAGCCTTGGTCACGGTTTATAATTAGTTATGGAACGCGAAAATTCAAAAAAGAGATGCTCTAAAATAACCCACTTCATAACGCTTAAAATCTTTTTTAATAAATGTATTTGTAACCCATTGGTCCAGTACCTATTTAAAGAACATTTATTATGTTAGATATATATTTATAAATCAAAGATGGCTCTTGTGATTTTGTGATAGCAGTTGTTAAGCTAAGTCAGAGGATTTATACATGGCTTAACAACTTTATTAGTCTAGTGGCCAGTAGCTCGACAAACGTCCACCAATTTGCACTTGGCCGGCGTGGTAGACTGTGGACTAAGCCTACTTTTCTGAAGAGGCCTGAGTCCCTACAGTGGGGCGTATAACGGAACGTATATATTCCTATTATATGTACTGGGAAGATCCAGCTTTTAATTTATTCGTCGTCGTTGAAATAGTCTACATAAACAATATAAATCTAATATTAAACTATTGTTGTAAATACACATACATTGAATATTTGTATACATATTCTAGTAAAAAGTAAATACTTTTTAATAATCAAAACACCCAAACTTCTTTTTCCTACAGAACAAATTTACGCCATAGTTTCGATCATAGACACCAAAATTGGGCTTTTTCTTAAACTGATTTTCTTTTATCTCATTTTATTTCAGGCTATCTAAATGAAATTTATCCATTAACATATCATTAAGATATCTTTACTGGGTACAGATAAAAAATATCAATTATCAATACATTACTACAGTACATACAAGCGGAATATAATCCTACACGTTAAATACACTAAATTGTTTTTTCTTGCTTGACAACTACTCTTTTTTAATTTGAAAGCTTTCAATTGTATGTCAGTTTATCTGCTAGTGATTTCCAATGAATGTATTACATAGTACAAACAGTGGGAAACAGTTATATAAGTAATGAACTGCGGCAGTCACTATTAAATTAAAGTTACTCAAAGCCTCTCTGATATCTTCAGTGCCTGAGGTAACATGGTAGTGATGTAGTGAAAATATCCAAGACTCTTAATGGATATGTCAAATTAAAATAAGATAAGGAAAACTTTTCCGAAGACATATATTTAATGTATTAAGTACCATCACGTACAAAAGATAACGGGTAGTTATTTTAAGATAGTTTTTAAGGGGGACGAGTTAAACTGACGATTGTACCTTATTACATACGAATTAAGATTTTACTTACTAAAGCAAAAATTAAATGTAAATTTACCTTAGGACCTAAGACAAAGGTCATGTTAATTAATGAAGACAGTGTTTGGATGTATGTACAGAACCAATGTGATCAAAACTAATTATTTATTATTCTTCAAGTAGTCATTAGATAGATACGGAACTCTGATGTGAGTTTTCACTTATCATCTAATTATAATCTAATTTAGTAGTGTCTACTGTGGTTTGAAATGATAATATGAAGATATATTTACACTGATTTCAAGAGATTTTAGAGTGATATAGAAGTTCTAATCTAAACTACTTAGTATGGAATATATTTGAAAATCAATTAGGTATAACTTTAATTTACATTTCAACATAATGATATAAGATAGTAGCACATGGCTGCGTAGGTAGGTATATAAATCTTAAAAAGACGAAGGATGCAATGCAAAAAAAAACTTTCGATCGATAAGTATTTCACAGGAATGGTCTCGATTACCTAAATTTAAACTTATGACATGAAGATTTTATTGGTTTAAATTACACTACCTTTTTACCGCGGCTTCGCCGGCGCTTAATTTGGTTATTAGCGTGAAATTTTTATGGCAATTATAGCGAGAAAGTTTGCAATTGCCAGCTCTAGCTGTTGGCTATAGTCTATTTAAATAAAATTCAGTTATAAATATTCTTTTAAATTTTACGGGATAAAAAGTACCTTGTCTATGCACTGTTCTTCTTTTCTGATATCCCTGTGCCAAATTTCAGCTCAACCAGATGCTTCGTTGCGACGTGAAAGAACGACAAACTAACAAATATTCTTTTGCAATCATAATATTGGTATGGACAATATATATTCCTTAAGTACATTATTTGTGATCACTTTTTCGATGAATTAAGTAATTTTTATGACCATTAGGAAATAGTTTGGTGTGGAATATTAGAATTTGAACGATAGACGTAAACCTTATTCGTTGTAGTACAGGAACTGAGGTTGGAGGGTTAGAATGAAAACATCTAAAATGTCATTGAATTAATTTCATAGATAATTTTTAAAGACCTATTGACTGACACCTCTTATTATTAAATACATAATAAAAGCCTTACAAACCTCACTTGTACATAAGGAAAGTTCCCGTATTTTTTTTTTCAACTTCATTATGACGCCCTTGATAAATTACGTGAGGTATTTAGGGAGGGAGACGGTCAAGCAGAATCTCACCCAATCTCATGTCGGGGAGAGGGAGGGATTCGCTAAATATCACGTAATTTTATATTTCGCAAGAAAACAGTGTTAAATATCGCCAAATCCTACACAATAACAATTATCTCAACTATGCTAACGCCACAAAGCAGCAAGCTATGTTTTTTATTTTATTTTATCCAACGCAATCAAGCACAGATTACCATATTTACACTAACGATACGCATTTCAAATCGTGATATTAGGGTAGGGATGAGGGGTTCGAGCCAAATTTCACGACATCTCACCAAAGGGGGATGTGGGGTTGAAAAATCGCCAAAATCAGCTCACGTAATATATGGACGCCTCCTATCAAAACTGTATAGACCCATAAGACTTCCTGTAAAGTTTCATTAGAAATGGCAGATGGCCTTACATAAGGAAAACGGACATGACGGAACTGCAAGGGTTCCGTTTTTGCAATCTGGCTATGGAACCCTGAAAAAATTGCACGTAAAATTTATTATAAGAAATTACGGGGCATATCCTAAGATCATGTCAGCGCTAGGAAACCTTAATCTACTATTTAATACAACCATACGTATAGGTATATTTTAATGTTTAACTTTATCTTACCATAATAAGATGAAAAAAATTGTTAACTAAGAACACTTCTAAGTAACTAATGCTGTGCTGGTTAAAAGTTAAAAATCGACCAAGTTCGAGTCTGGCTCGCGCACCGAGGGTTCTGTACAAACTTATTATATGTAGATAGTTCTTCCATCATGAGATCAAGTGTCAAAGGTTTATAGAGGTAAATATGCGTCAAAAATTACCGTATTTTGGGTATATTTTTTTATCGCATTGACTTAGAAGCTAGATTTTTACAACTTTAAGTGACAATCATCATGTGAAAATATGCGACAAAAATGGCCGTATTTTTTATTTCGTGGCCGTAGATGCTCGATTTTTACAGCTTCGAGGGACCGTAGAGCCTAGTGATATTATTTTCAACTTGATACCTTCACGCGTTAACAACAAAGTGATCCTATAAGGGTTTCTTTTGAGGTACGGAAGCCTAAAAAAAAAAAAACAATTTTAAAGCGTAAAAAAGAGTAATGGATAGTCCCTATTACGTAAATACATAGATAGCGATAGCCATTGCTTTACGTAATATTATGTAGGCAACAATCAACTGTTAGCATTTGCCACCCCTCTCGTCGTGTGGTGGCTTTGGGAAGGGACAGACTAGGGGTGGCGCATTGTTGCAAAACACCGCGGATGGTAAAATGGTGCTACTGCATTTTGCAATCAACTAGCTAGTTTCAGTTTTAATACACAGATGGTGCTTTAATAAAAAAAGGATTCAGGTTTTTCGAAATTCTGATTATATGCTTATGTCCTAATCATTCTATCTTTCAATAAGAAATTAATACAAAATAATGGTACAAAAAATAAAATTATAACAATTATATACCTATTCAAAGGCGAGGACGCACAGATTATCTTTCACTTTCTATTTTTTTGTTTCGATCAATGCAAGCACGTCATCACACTGCACTTTATCACCTTTTATCTGCTTTTTATAACAATTTTTGACGCAGCATTTGTCATCAACCCATCTAGCAACTAGACTTTAGTATTACTGTATATAGGTACTCAAGCCTAGAGCTCGTTTTAAAACCTAAATCTAGCTTGTTCTAAGTATTCTAAAATTTAAGACAGTAAACCGTTTAACAGAATTACTTTTCAGGTTTCCGTACCTCAAATGGAAAAAGGAACCCTTATAGGATCACTTTATTGTCCGTCTGTCTATCTGTCTGTCAAGACCCTTTTTCTCAGGAACGCGTAAAGGTATCACGTTGAAATTAATATCAAATACGGTTCAATCTGTAAAAAAACAAGTAGAAAAAACAGCCATTTTTGTCGCCTATTTTGGCATTCACAAACAAATCAAAACCTATCGGGCACTTTCCGTTGTCCTAGAATCATAAAATTTGTCACGAAGCTTGGTCTTACATCACAAATATAGGAAAAAAATGTGAAATTTGTTTATTCTGAAAATTGTAACACGTTAAAAAAAGGTCTGTCTGTCTGTCTGTCTGTCAAGACCCTTTTTCTCAGGAACGCGTAAAGGTATCACGTTGAAATTAATATCAAATACGGTTGAATCTGTAAAAAAAACAAGCTTCTAAGTCAACTCAGTAAAAAAAATTCGGCGAAAAAACAGCCATTTTTGTCGCATATTTTGGCATTCACAAACAAATCAAAACCTATCGGGCACATTTTCGTTGTCCTAGAATCATAAAATTTGTCACGAAGCTTGGTCTTACATCACAAATATAGGAAAAAAATCTGAAATTTGTTTATTCTGAAAATTGTAACACGTTAAAAAAAGGTTTGTCTGTCTGTCTGTCAAGACCCCTTTTCTTAAGAACGCGTGGAGGTATCAAGTTAAAATTAATATCAAATACTAAAGTTTATGCTCCCTTAAAGCTGTTAAAAAATTAATCTTCTATTCTAACGCAATAAAAAAATACGGTAATTTTTACAGGGCATATTTAGGTATTAAGTTATTTACAAATAAATAAAAACCTATGGGGTACTTCCCGTTCTCCCAGAATCACGAAGAACCAATTTGACACGAAGCAAGGTCACAAATTTAAAAAAAAGTTTGTCTGTCTAGACTCTCTTACTAAAGAATGCGTGGAGGTATTGAGTTTAAATTTATATCAAATAGTAAAGTCTCCGGGCACTTAATATTGTAAAAAATCAAACATCTAATTCAATGTGGAAAAAAATTGCCTAAAATACGGTCATTTTTATCACATATCGTTACACAAATAAATCAAAACCTATGGTGTTACCTTCCCGTTGACCTAAGAGACTTGATCTAATGATAGAAGAGCTATCTACATATAATAAGTTTGTACAGAACCCTCGGTGCGCAAGTGGTTTTTTTACTATTCCCTTACTCTCTTTAGCGACTCTTTTGTACTACTAATAGAACCTTTCAAAACACCTTTCAGAAAAACACAGGTAAGTACAACTATCTTGCCTCATAATCACCTGTACAAACAATGTTCAAATGCGGTCCGTTGTTTTTATTTTATGGCTGTTTACGATGTTTTACAATTTTCCGGTTAGACGATAAAGGGTTGCGTCTTGTGCGTGACAGTACAATAGTTCTATTGTCAAGTCACTATCCAGCATTGGCAGGTTTATACGTTTTGTCTAGTGGCTAACTGCTTGCCAAAACAAAGATAGTAGAATGGAACAGTTTTGATATTTTAGCATTTGATTTTTATTTGTCGTTGGCGTAAATGTATTTTTGGTACTTAACTTAAGGCGAGGCTTTTTGAAACACAAATTTCATAAATGTTATCGCTAATTCATGAGTTGCACCTTTACAATGCGCAATTTCGTACAGTAGTGGTGATATAGGTAACCTACTTTCATGAACCTGCGCCATTAGAAGAGAGAAAAAATTAGAAGAGCATCACAGATTTTGATTGGATTTTCGGGTATTCTAGTTTTTATTTTTGCAACATAGAAACGAATTTTAATTTTTTTAAACACTTCTTTAAATTTTTAAATTTTGTGAATAAAAAAATCGCGGCTACTTCGCAGTAAAATCTAAAGATGAAATAAATACCATCTATGACTTTTTTTCCCTGGAATAAAACTCCTCATTTTTGCTTCTTCCAATCCCTAGATCTCAGGCAAAATTATATTTTCCTAGGGAAAAACAAATGCCCATGCCCTGCTATTGGTAAGCACAGCATTAGTCTACTGCAGTCAGGTGGACTAATGACTTGAAAAAGACATCCGGAAGTGGATGGATCAGAAAACCGATAAACTAAGTAATGTAGGAACTATAAGCTATTAGATTTTAATGACACACACATTCATATAAAAAAATATGTAAGCATTTTAAGTTATATGGTAAACAAAAGTTTAAATTACCAAATTGTGTCGAATATCATTTGAAAGAGTTTACAGTAAGGTTTCTAAAAATATTGTTTTTACAATTTTGGTTTATATTTTCATATTATTTTTTTACTGAATATGGTTTGTAGATATTAAGTATAAAGGTATACCTAAACAGGATAACATAGGTTTTTTTTGACAATGTAATAACTGCGGCCCAAAAACACACTTACCATGGACTTTTGTCTATCATGTATCAAACGTTGTTTGTTGCTTTAAATAAAGTAGTAATAGCCTAACTATCATGACTTATATGTATTCAACTAAAAAGGCTGTTCACCATATTATGATGTGGACGTGTTTCCAGCCACAGGTAGCCTGTTTTGGAGATAAAAATCGTGACATTAATAATAATAATAAATATTTTTGGACATTACACACAGCGCCGTCTGGCCCCAAAGTAAGCAAAGCTTGTATTATGGATACCAGACAATACAAATACAGATAAATTACTTTTTTATCCAGACTCAAGACAAACACAAAATGTTTCGTACACATGATTGCCAGTACGGGAGTCAAACCCACGCCCTCTGCAACAGCACTACCAACTAGGCTGCGAGGGAGTACACATACATTCAGCATTTAACTATATATATACTTAATGTTTACTAATTAATTATTTTATAGCTGCAGATGGTAAAGCATTTCTATAACTAATTATGTAAACATCGCGAAGTACCTACTTATGAGTTTAAATGCTTCTTGAAACTACCATTAATTATATCACCAACCTTATAAATAAATTACTGCATACAATGTAAGAAGTTCTATGCAAGAAATACAAGATTTAATCATAAAACATTATACCTATCTACCATCAATACCGCATATGAACAGTATACGCAATACGATACATTACAAAGCGAGAAAATTGCACAACGAAAAACCATAAAACCATCACGCTATTACTCAACCCTTTGAGGTGCAATAAATTTATCTGTCACTGCCCTACGGTGCTTTCACTTATTTAAATTATAATGCACCTTATTCCTGAGAATTATAGTCGAAAATATCATATCAAATTGAAGTAAAGGCGTGAAGTATTGTAAAAATGTAACTGCAAAGGTAATTACCAAACAAAGGTGTATAGTGAAGGTAATAATTACAGGTATTAAGGGTAGAAATGCGAAATCTCTTCAGTTTACCTTTGGTTGCAAAACTGTGCGTTGTGATGTTGAGTGAAAGTTTATTCTAGTGATGTGTTAGAGGTAAAATTTTGTTATAAAAATGTTATAGATATTTGATAAGTTAATTACGTGTTCAATCAGTGTTGGTATATATTCTATTATAGGTAATGTTATAGTAACAATGTATTAGATAATTAAACCATTGCAATTTATGCTCTGAATCAACATTATTAAAGCAATTATCGACTGGCAGAAAGCAAAGTGTGTGTAAAACCGTATAACTTGTTTATAATGGAATAATATTCCTCTTATTTGCCGTGCACAGCTTCGAGTCACATATTTGTGTCATTTTATTTGTGTTTAGTTCAACAAATATATATATAAAAAAAAACAAAGGAACCAGATTTTACACTAAAATATAAGTACACTTTTTTATACTTCCATACTTATGTAAGTATACGTACACAATAAATTATACACACAGTCTGGTTCGAGTAAGATTAAATAATGGTAATTGATATTCTAACCACAGAATAACATATCCAATGTATTAAATGAGTTCCTAGAAGGTTTGCAGGAAAACAGCCAATTCCTATCTGCATCGCATCAGGTATCTATAGCAAAGAATGTTTAATTCTTTGTATAAAATCAGAAACGAATATTATTAAGTTTTTGGATTATAAGTTTTTTTTTTGTCTTGTCTGGTTTTGCCTAATTAGTGATAAAATACAGACAAGTTTCCTTTTGAAGTATTGACATATTAAATTTATTACTATTAAATTGCATTTTATCTGCTAGATTACAGACATATTTTACGAATATTATAAGCATTTTATATTTTATTTAAATACATTATTATGTAAATACAACTATTAGGGACTTGTGTGATTCTAGTACATCATCCTTGCAAATTCACAAATTCTCATAGAATTGAGAATTAAATTATAAATATTACATACATAAAAATAATCTTTCTTCTTTTGAGATTTCCTAAAGTTTGAAGACTTGGAAAAAAAACACCATAAATGCCACATCACTAATGTAAATTAACATTTTCCTACCAAACATGCAGTAAAAAGTATAACTTGACTTGAACCTGTAACAAACTTTTTTATATTTTACTTTTTACTGGCCAAACTTGTGCCTTGATAGCTCAATTGGTAGAGCACTTTCACGGACTGTTAAGGGTTTTTGGAGGTTCGAATCCTGACTTTACTGAGATCTTTTGATTTGATTTGTCGTCTTTGATCATACGTTAACTTAAAACTTTACCTACATACGAACCTACCTAAGTTGTGCTTGTTCGTACGTGCTAAGTCATATAGTCGTAATAGAACCTTCCTCATTAATGGCCAATCTGAGGCATTTTTTTAATCGGACAGGTTGAAACATTATAAACTCCTAGTGACTTACAACTTTATAATACATCGATATTACAAATACACAAATCCTCATATATTGTATATAAATTGCTTATTTTTGTATATGAAGTTAGTTTTAGTTTTGATTTATCTTCTAGATTATATTTTTCTAATAAACATAAGGCTAATTGAGGATAGGTATACATAGAAATAATCTTTCTTCTTTTGAGATTTCCTGAAAATTACAGCTTTCGAAAAAAAAATCAAACAAAATATAATAAAAGTAATTTAGTATAAAATAAATAGACAAATAGTTTTGGAAATTTCATACAAAAGGATGTAACATTCAAAATTACCGGACTAGCATATCATTATTATTATTAGCCTAAAATATGTAGATGGGCAGCATCTGGGAGCTTATTGCGAAAAATAAAAGAAATATTTGAAACGCGTTCTCGGGAGCAAAATGTGGGACTTGCACCTTGCACCTCTCGAGATTTGGGAGCTTATTGCGATCAGACTCGAGAACACCATGCCATACTCGTGATTTCGAGAATATATCGTATGCAAATACCTTTGCAAGAATCAAGAGGTAAGACACACCTTGCATAGATTTTTCTATCGAATTTCCAAACCTCTTTGTTTACTAGAGCTAAGTCGTAATCAAAAATTATTTCTTTTTATTCTGGTTTATTAATATAAATATCTAAGTATGTATTTTTTTACCTTATATGAAATCAAAAGTAAAAAAAAAATATAATTTTTACTCAAAATGTTGTGAATAATTGCGATATTTATGCGATATTTCTAAAGTAGATGCCTACAGTACAGCAAACTTTTCTGAAAGTGTTTTGTCGCTAGTGTCGTTGTAAGTTCACTTAATTTTAAAATAGCGACTGTAGTTTCTATTTTTGGTCAGAAAAGTTTGTTGCAATTTACTTAAATTACACTAAACCAGCTCCTTAAAAAAAAAGCAAAAAACAATCTTGCAAAAAGTCAGTTTTCCACAGAAATAAGATTTAAAAATACATATTTATTTACAAAAAAAATATTAATGAAACAAATGGTCGTCAGGTATAAACACATCCATTAGTTCTGAGGCCTCCTTGAAGTCGTCTCCTTGTTTATGTATATCACATTGCAAAGCATTTAGATACCAATAAAAGCTTTTCAGAGGTTCTCCGCCGTAAAGTGTTCCATAAAACGTTTTATGGTCCATACAAATACACATTAAACAGATACCTACAACAATAAATCATTATTAATACAAGATATAAACAAAACGTGGCAAGGGTTTCGTTAAGTAAATAATTTTATGACATTTATGGCCTTGAATTGTCTCTTGCGAATTTATTTCTGTAATATAGCACTAAATCAAATTTGATTTAGGTTTCATGACATCATTGGCGTGTATCATAATTTCTTACATTGTTATTATCGATATAATAAACATACTGGAAATATATTAGTTAACTAGGTTTTGCCAGCGGCTCCGCCTGCCCTAAATTCGGTTATCGGCGTGGAGCACCTTAATTATTTTTCTAATGAAGTTTACTTTAGCAAGCTATAAGTGTACACTGAAAAAAAAATTTGGTTGAATTCACATACGTGCAGATCTTACATGATAGTGTTGTTAATAATTACTGATAAAAGAATAATCGAACTAAAATAAAGGTAAATCAAACCATTTTGTTTAGTAAACAGAACTAAATTCTTGTGGTAGGACCGAAATTAACCTTTAAATAGGTAAATCCAACAAATACATTTTGTTTCAGTGTAACTATAGTTCATTTAAACTCGGTTATAGTTATTCCCACTTGAACTTGTGAATTTTTAGGATAAAAAGTAACCTCTGTCCAATTCCAGGACCTAACCTATTTGGGTGCTAAGTTTCATCCCGATCCGTCTAGTGGTTGAAGCATGATTGAGTTACAAACATCCATCCATCCAGACACACTGTCACAATTGTGATATATAAGTAAATTATATTAACGCAAACAACTTCGTGGCGCCTGCCTGTCAAACTGATACCGAAATAACTCATAAAGTAATTAAAATTAATGTAGAGCTGGCGTCACATTTATTTAAATGTTCATTTAGCGCCAAGTGTATGGTTATAATACGACGTACTGACAGCTTTATTGTATGTATAATAAATTATGATAAAAATTGTAATAATGAATAACGAAAGTTAATACACGTAGGTCATATCTCTGGCTTCCGAATCAAATAAATTATAGGACTCTGTATCAGATCACATGAGTGAAACTTCTAAGATCTTTGCAAGAACTCATATTGTAATAAAAATTATAATAGGTAAATGTCTTGAATGTTAGATAGAAAAATAGGATTGAATTATACGTCAAGAATAAAAAATAAATAAATTTAATATGAAGATATAGTAGGTGTAATTACCTGTCTAATCAATCTAAAGAAATAAATAACAATATCTTCATTATAGATATATGTGTTGCTTCAGAATAAATTATATTATATTTTGTAATCAATAATATTAATTGTATAAAATAAAAAAAAATAATTAAATCGTTGTATCAGTAATATTTACTTAGGAAACTACCGAATTTATTTCTATAAGGCTTGCAGTGCTACGGGATCTCTTTCTTACTTCTCTCACTATAAGGGTTTCACATCCAAACGGTACCAACGGAGCCCCATTACTAAGCTTACGCTATCCGTCCACCTTTAAAGCTTTCTTTTAAAGCTTTCTATAAGATTAGACCGAAGGCTGAAATTTCATTAAATATGTGTTATGATGGCCGATTGTCTAACAAATGAAAAAAAAAAACAAATAGTAAAAAAATTAAGGAATTCCCATACAACGAATGCGTAGTCACTGATTATGCGCTATCGTAGAAACAGTAATACATACAAACTTCTAAAGTGCAGCGATTATAGTGTGAGCTGAAAAGTATAACAACAAATATATAAATACCGGCCGAGTGTGAGATGGGCTCAAGCTATTACTATTGTAAACTACCAGATCAATGCCATCTAGCTAAAATAATCTAGATTATTAAGAGAATCTGTTACACATTTGTTTATTGGAAACGATAGTAAAAATTAAGCAATGTCGAGCGTAGTCAGTCATTGGATGGGTGACCGATTCGCGGCCCAATTTTTGTTGTTGTTTGCGTTCGTGAATTACGTAAATGGTGGTAGCGAACCCATGGTGCGCGATTGTAACTTACACTTATCCGATTCTTCTATTTTAGCAATCAAATATTTGTTTGGTAAAATTTTGAATTCTATATCCTCAAATTTGGGATTCGTCTTGTTATTTTAATTAATTAGGTTTTTGTATTAACTAAATTTATGAGTTCACATAAGCATACCTTATATAAAATACTAGCTTCGGTGTTACTCATGCAAGATAACTAATCCTGACATACCTTTCTTTTCGTCGCGTCTTCAAAAGCAGTGATTTGTACCATTTCTTCCACTAATTTAGGGGCTGATTCTCCAAAAATGCTTAAAGACGTTATTCCGTATTTGCAACTAAGGGTGTGTTCGTTTTAGAGTAAGTAATCATTGTTTTAGTTAAAATTCTCACCTGTCATTCGTTCCGTTTGTTTAACGTTGGTGTCGAAAATATCAAAATGTTAGTATCAAACTAGTAGCAAACTGTCAGGCGACTACACGAACGATAGGTGTTGGGAACACAACTAGCGTAATCAAAAGTGTGAAAAGTATCGAACGCGGAAACTTTTTATACCAAGACGAACGAGCCATTTTAGGTATGTAGTTCGCGAACTAAAGTTCAAAAAGAGTTAGTTCACTTGTACCTATCATATCTTTTACTCGCCCACACTCATTTCTAACGTATCGGTATATGTCTAGCACACTACGCACAGCATCTCAAAAGTACCTACATACTGAATATAAATAGATCTTTTCATGTTAATATAAGGTGGTGTTTCCTCTATCGTAAGATGAGAAAATTTTCGACCTAAATGTAAGTAGGTATTTTTAGAAGCCTATTATTATTAGTATCAATCTAGGTTCACCGTCCCAAGTACGATATGAGAAGGGCTGCATTCATTAACAAGTTTTAAATTTCTACAACTTTGTTTTGGAAGTTCAGCCATAGTTGACACTCAGTGTGTGAGATTTACTTACTCTATCCATGTCGTTCCGCTATTTTTTCTCTCACTCCTAACAGTGAATAATTTGCAAGTAACTAAAATCCATCATTCGATTTTATTTTTTTCGTTTCGTATACCATAACTGAAACATTTTGCGCACCTTAATTGCAACTGAAAGTCTATGCCTACTTACTTTCATGCCATAGCCTAAGGGGATGTTTTCCCAAAACAAGAAAAACAAACATGTCTGTTGCGTCACACTCCTGTAAAAAAGTTTTCGTACCTATCTATATTACAGTTATATATTCAGAATAGAAGATACATAGTACATAGATAATAAACTGCACATATTCATTTGAATCTTTACGCAAGTCAGCAGCTGTTTAAAAGGCAACGATACAAAAATAAAATTGATTTTAATATTTGCGTTCTTCAATCAAATTATCTGCTAATATCGCAAGATGTCAAAACATCCATAATTTATTAGTATTGCCATTTTTTTTAACAACAAGATAAAATTAATATAAATGTGCTTTTCTATATAAGTATTCGATCCTAATGTGAATATCTAAATGGATTCTATTATTTTAATTAATTCTGTCTTAAAGATTATTCGTTTAGTTAATTAAGTACCAAATCTTTTGTTCCATTTTGGCCTTTCCAAAGTTTCTCACGCAGCTATTTATTATAGAAACTTATCTTATACTATTCGTATTCCTTCAAGTGAACGCTGAAGACGGTAGAAACCAATTTAAAGTTGGCGACGGACTGGTTAAAAGTAAATTTCTCTTTGAACTTTGCTCGTCAAGCCGCCTTACCCGTAGCCTTTTTCTTTTTCTTTGTTTTACTTTTACAGCCCTTTTCGAGCGCGGACGCCATGATACGATGAGTCCCACACTGTAAAGTTTTGGACCTTTTTGTTTAGTTAATATACTAAACTTTTGTAAGTTACATCGAGATTGGATTGCAATACCTAATGTTAGTAGGTATGTACCTTTTTAAAGGATATGACTTGTCCTGTGGATGTAAACAATTCAGGTTTGGTGTTGCATTACGTAACTGTATTCATACGGTGGTTATAATATTTGTTATTTTAAGAATTTTATAAATCCTTAGGAAAAATACTTAGCGCTTCATGACGTAAACAATTGTTTTTAAGTAATCTACTAAATTTTTGATACTATTATACGAATTGCAATACATTATTCATGTCCGAATAGTCAATTCGATACGCTATGTAGACCATGGAGCTTATTGGGAACAGTCGCAAGCTATTCGGAGGAATTCCAGAGTCCAAATAGTTCGAGACTGTTTCCAATGAGCTCCCATGCCTGTATTAGTGAAAAAGCTTTGTTTATTGTGTAACTGGATTCATGCGAAGTAAATAAATAGATATGGCAAGTATGTATACCGACTAGGAAATATAAGTATATTAGGTATCTACTGCAAATTAAGCCCTGAAACTTTGATTCAGCAGCAATAATGAAATTCATCTTGTAAAGCATTCATCAATAAATTTACAAAACTAGAAACTAATTAAATAAAAAAGGGCGCTCTTCAAAAAATTACCTTTTTAGTCCCTTCAAATAATATCCTACCGTGAGGTATGTCATATTGTTAAATAAAAATACAGCGACTAAGAACATTTTGTAATAGTTAATCGACTAAATCTTTTTGTAAGCACTTGATTTGTAAACATCGTATTATCTCTACAAATCTATTTTTATTTGGTTAAAAATATTAGCAATTGTTTGAATATTTATGATATTTGTAATAAAAAATACAAAGTATTAGTTGAAAATATTTGCAAGTATCTGTAATTTTGGAGCAGTTGTTAAAGAAAGGTATTTAACCAAATAAACATATACACTATTACAATTTACATATGAAATATTTACTTTCTTAGTTAAAATAACTGTTAGTTGTAATTTATATACAGAACAACACCGTATAAGGCAATTTATATTCACATAGGTAGTGAGCAATTACAAGGAATTGGAGCTAGTACATGACAGAAATGGCTTAGAGAGATAGGTACGTGACGAATTGAAGACAAACATTGGTATACATGTTAATTAACAATTACTAAATTCGAATTGCACTTTAAATTAAATAATTAGAAGACGTTTTCAAGTTCCGTCCCTAAATTAGCAATAGGTCCAAAGTTTCTCCAGACCATTCCCTGTGAATAAATTAGATGCCATTGTACAACGTCAATACTTAAAATATATAATTTAAAATACACCGTAGATCTGTACTACAGATTTGGAGATTAATTTTTATTTGATATTGTAAATTTAATATTTATTTGTGATTTTATTAAATTTATTTTTACATTTTTTCTACAACGCAAGTGATTTGCGTACAAGGCATTTCATATAATTGCAAAAGATTTGTATTTTAATATTTTATCTAACAAATATCTAACTTCAATTTTTTTTAATTTGGATGATTGCTTAAATTATATTAGGCACGGTATGTAACTTTAATTTTCTAGTAACTCATTAAACTAAAGTTATTGTGATTCTCGGAAAAATCCATATAAATATTATAAATGCGAATGTAACTCTATTTGTCTGTTACGTCTTCACGCTTAAACCGCTGTACCGATTAAGATAAAATTTGGCATGAAGATAGTTTGAAGGGCATTGAAGTCTGTATGTGTTTTAACTCTTCATGCTTAAACTGCTATACCAATTAAGATAATAGTCATGGAGATAGTTTAAGTGCCAGGAAAGAACATAAACTTGAAAACGTCAAGTATGAGTCGGTTTTTTTTTAATTGAAGAGTTGTCTTTGAAATCCTACTCCGACAACCGAATTAAGGGCGGGTGGAATCACAGGCAAAAGCTAGTAAATGTAGATTATAATTTGATAAAAAAACAACAATAAAGCGTTAATTTATAGTCAAACATCTTAAAACTAAAGTATATATACTGTCATCAACTCTGTGGCAATTGAATTAAGATACTGATTGCGATGACGCAAACATTTTGAATATCTCGTAAGGTATATAACGTTCTCACACTATATTTATAAGGTAAATAAGCAATACGGCAGGTGAATTCAAGTGTTTTACTAAGATTTTGTTTTTGAAAATTACACTTAGCGCCGTAAGTGCGTCTGTCATTTGTCTTGTGCAGGAATCGAACTCACTCCCCTCGACTTAGCAGTCGGGTTATTTATGACTGAGCCACGGAGCTGACATTAAAAAAGTATCGTATCGTTTGTTATAATGGAACCAATGCATAGGACGATGGACTTAGCGCAAGTTTCAGACACGATAAGCTTTCGCCGAACTTTCAATTACACCGACAGTAATTAAGTGTCGGCAATAGATGGCGGCAAAGTTCTATGAAATTACTTTACTTTTATTACTAATGGAATCAAATAAATTTTTGTGGAATAGCTCAGTGCAGACGCTCGAATAGCAAGAAATTAAATATTATTTCGTGAAATTCAAATTTAAATTCGGTACGAACTGGAAATAGCGTCTACTAGGGTATTTTATTTTCTAGGTCTAATGAATACTGGGTTTTCTAAAGTTTTAAACAGAGTCAGTTTACATTTCCACATCCATATACAAAAAGTTAATAAGTAAGTTTAAAATGAATTCATTTTAAAACACTATTTTAATATTTTTAGCTATCAGGTGCGTAAAGCACATATTATTGTAATTTATAACTTGTCACATAAAAATTTAATGGTCAACAAAAAAGTCGTTTCTAGTTATTAAACACTGCATTATATTATGTTAATTCGTTTTATAATAACAAAAATATATGCCAATTTATTAAGGTAAGCATCTATTGCTTTTTCTAATCAATATCTCGTTGTTAATTTATTTTTTATTACACAGTTAGTCAGACCATGGGTAAATATTAATAGTTTTTTTTTGACACGACTGAGATATGTCAATAGGCAAGATAAATAATTAATATTATTCATAAAGGCCTAATCAGTTTATTTACTCTACCTTCGATTATTATTTTACGTAGGTATGGATTACGAAGAGAGTAGGATTAAGCTATAGGTCGTTACTAAAATATTGCCCAATTAATTTTCAAACGACATGAAATGTGAAAGAAACTTATGTTCAACCATTATCGTCCATTAAGGGGCGCTCAGTGAGTCGTTTCGTAGTTAAATGAAAGTGTCAATTTTATGTTTTTATATGTCATAAGGATGACACTTTGACAAACTTGACTTCTTTGCATTTCCATCATGTTAGTAAATAATGATTGTTAATTTTGTTACGTTATCATATAAACAGACTTATGCATCCTTATATGGTTAAAGAACCACTTCGGTAACAAATATTTAAAGTTTGTTGACTTTAAATAGTTCTTATATTCCATTTCACATAGCATGGTGCGTATGCGTATTTTGATTCTGAAATTAGAATTCGATTGTATAATATTATTGTATGAATCATATATAATAAAAATATTTTTTTTCTACTACTTGCAATTAAAATTTCCAAAGTTCCGTACATACTCAGTTTCGAAAATCGAACTTGTTGAGACCCCAGTGCAAAATAACTCCCAGGTCAGTTTGAAAAACCGTATGAATTCGCATTTCGTAATCCATGTGGCCAGTTATATTTTGAGCGGCCGGAGAAGAAAAATATGACGTCGCCAGTGGACGGCCGATAGACCGGCGAGAATGATGCTGACCGCTTCAGACATAAATTTTGGCGAAAAACCCTGTCGATTTTTTCTATCTACATATTTTTTTATAAAACTATATTGGTTTTTCAGGTAGTAGAAAAAGTAACGTTCGTACCAAGTGCAAAATGGTTTTTCTTACCCTCGCAATAAAAGCTTTCAACATTCGCCTTCAGCTCACTAGAAAACCCTCGGGTAAGAATAAGCATCATTTTGTATTAGGTACGAAATATACTATTATATCTTCAATACCACATACTCATTAACTTCATTGTGGTCGCTATAAGCTTCAATTTAGTATAAGTCTAGTATCTCACGCACCATGCTACGTGAAATGGAGTATAGTATATTATTATTGCACAGAAATCATATAAAAATTTGTGGAGTTAGTATTGAGCGGCAGACTGCATAAAGAGTGAATCATTTTTTTTTTAAAAAAACAGTCAAATGCAAGCACGACTGATGCTTGGTTGGTTTTATTATTTTTTGTGTTTTAATAAGAGAACTAGAACACAAGGCGCTAGAGGAGAATTTTAGGCTGTACTAGAACCATTCTAAGTTTGAAGCTTAGGTAGTACCTGTCTGTTATATAAAGTTTTCCGATAGACCACAAAAAATACATGTTTCTTGTAAGATACGTCCTTAAAAATTTTAGGCTGGGTTGCACCAACTAACTTTGACGTTAAGTAGTCGCCAAAAAATGGGAGATTGTATGGAAATTTCAGCAGTGGTTTGCTGAACTCTGATCGGTTAAGTTTAGAAATAGCAGATTGTCATACAATTTCCCATTTTTGACGGCTGGTTAACTTCAAAGTTAGTTGTTGAAACCTAGCCTTAGTTTCTTTCCATAGGAGTTTTTCCTCTAATAATAGAATATTTATACACAAAACATGTAAAAGTCCTGTAAATTTGGAACACAGAGACAGAATGAGGGCGTAGGCGTAGAAATAGGATTCCGTAGGCACATTTTGGGTACGTTACCTTCAATACCTATCTATATATATTTATGCCGCTTTAAGTATCATAATGCCTAATAGTTTGGATATTTCTTAAAGCACATCAATCTTTTACATATGAGTAACATATTATATCTAGGTATGCCGTAAATTATAGAATATTCATAAAAAATTTTAATCTCGTTCTAAATACCTATATATATATATAGTATAGTCTGCTTTATGAAATAGGGTAGACATTCCCTTATTTAGGGTTTCGACGAAGTTTGAATTATAAAGTGGGCCGTGACTGTGCCGGCACCACATTGCACTGACAGCTTTTAAAATATGATCATATCGTGTTTCAGCGTTACCTAGAAATACTTACTGCGAATATTTAGCTTTGGCATTATCGTATACAGACGAGTAAAGAGGGCGATATAGGCCAGAAAGCTAATTTCTGTAATACTAACGATGTTTTTTTTTATACCTCTAAAGTGGCAAGCAAGCACACGGTCCGCCTGATGGTAAGTGGTCACCGTGGCCTATGGACGCTTACAACACCAGGGGTATCACTCGCGCGTTGCCGACCCTTCAAAAATCCAATAACTTCTTTCTTGAAGAACCCCATACTGTAGTCCTTAGAGAAAACCTTGGCAGGGAGCTCATTCCATAACCCAAGCGTTCGCGGGAGAAATTTTTTTGAAACCACACTGTTTGCGACCATTTCGGTTATTAAGTATTAGAATGAATTTCCTGCCTATGGCAAGCGGTGCGATGGTAAAAAGTAGCCGTGTGCATCATTTCGAGCAATTCCTCAGAACACATCCCATTCTACAAACGGTAGAACACACATGTAAATGTAGTAAAAAACATCACATAATGTTATATACGATTATAGTACTGCGAGATGTTTTGGTATATACTTCTTAATTAATTTATTCCATAATTAGTTCTTGAAACTTTTAATTATTTGTATGGAATTTAACGTATTTATCGTTTTTCAGTTAAATTTTTTTTGACTTTTTGCTACAACTTATAGTCAATTCACTAGATAACAACACTTTTATAACAATCAAATGCAAAACACGCTCTAAAAATTTGTACAAGTGTTGAAATAATGGTCACTTCTAGATTTTTTTTAGCATTAAATACAATAAATGAAATTCACTCAGTAAGGTAACTTAAATAAATACACTAGATTTGAAGAACCCCATACTGTAGTCCTGTAGTAGTAGAAAACCTTGGCAGGGAGCTCATTCCGCAACCCAAGCGTTTGAGGGAGGAAGTTTCTCTGAAACCGCACTGTACGCACTTTACATATGACACCTTAGTCCGGATACACTGTAGTACAGTGTTGAAGCGATGACTCACCCCCTGTGACGAAGGACTAAGGGGTTGGTAAAAAAAAGGCTGTCCCCCACATTATGATGTGGTCGGTATGTGTCCAGCCACTGGTTACCTCTTCAGGGGATAAGAACCGTGACGATATATGTTGTATGTGTTTCTAATCTAGCTCCCAAATAATATAAAACTAAAAGGTGATTTAAGCAACGACTTAAGTTAAAATTCAGAACATCATATGTAACTTAGATTTTCTAGAACTCTAGCTTCTACCATTGAGTTTTTGTAACTTCTAGGTAGGTACTGATTTTTAATAGCACTTCTAATTTTATGAAACCAAAAAAAAGATTCGAAATTACAGTTTAAACCTACCTATTACGTAATTCACGGAGTTATGAAAGCGCTTTTAAATAAGGAATATTTTCAACAACGTACGCACAAATCCGCTTTTCTGTTGTCTACAGGCTAAAAAAAACACACGTCTCAAAATTTTATTACTCCCCAAACACCCACAAGTGTCTCTTTGATCACCAAAGACAATATTTCAAATGAAACAAAAATTATGTGATTGTTTCAAAAGATTTGTATGGCGCTCGGTAGATTTACGACGCAATAAGGAAGTGTCGATTCGACTCATATTTTTTGACGAAAGGGTTAAATGTTTTATTGTAAAAGAATCTTTGTGTTGTTTTTTAAAGGTTTTTTGTTGGTTTTGTTTCCTTTGTCACTATTTACAGAGTTAAGTTTGTGTCGGAAAGGAAGCAAATACTTTTTGTCAGAACAGGTACCTACTTGTGAATGATTTAAGTAAATTTGACGCGATATAAATTAACTTCAAACCTTTCATAGGTATTTCATATCAGCAACCTAAATTCATCTTAGCTTTAGTTCATCTTAATGTTTTCTTTATGTATGTGTTTAGTATTGTGTATTAATTGGTCAGTCCTTAAAATCTTGTGTATGGGATAATTAAAGTATATTTGTCTAACTCCATTTCCACAACACACACCTTCACACACACTCACACAAAAATATAACACATTATTTTTATAGATTTAAGAAACGACACAGATTAATTTCAATGGACATCTCATCGTTGCATAGAAATGACTTTATCAAAAGTGTTAAAAGTATCAATCGTGGGAACTCTTTATCCCAAAACGAACGCGCCCTATATATCTATCAAAATATTTCAAATCCTATTTATAGCCTATTTACTTATATATAAGAATTAATATATGTGCTTTATATTAATCAAATGTAAATTATTTCTTAGCGGCATCGCCGACAATTTATCAGCTTACAGACGTAGTACTAATAATCAAGTGTGGTTCGCTGTTATAGAGAATGCTTTACATACGGTAGGTATTAGAATACACAAAAATTTGCGCAGCAGCAGTATTTGAACACAAATAATTGAAATAACTAAAAACAGAAAAATAATGATTACATACGTATAATAGAAGTTTTTTTATAAGTTTAATCAGTGTTAAAAGATCAGTTTTTAATTTAAACCTTGGTATTTTTAAAAGGTGACCAATTTTGAACATAAAACTAATTTTCCATATTTTTTGAAAATCATTGCAACATTTCTCAAAATTAATGATTACTAGTTTCTAATAGTATATTATGATACAAGTGAACTAGGCTGTTAATTACAGACGAAGTTGCGGGTTGGAGCTTAAGCCGAAGACAAGGGCGTAATTCAGCCGAGTGTGTACCTAAGTATAGAGCAGAGCTCACAAGTTTTATACGACTGTTTCCAACACACTTGAAGGACAGTTAATAATTACGTTAGTGTTAAATAATGTAAAAAGTTGTTATTTAATGGAATCTTATAGTTTTGATATGTTTTTAACAAACACGTTGGATTATTTTTTCCAAAAATAAGAACTTAGTCTATAGGATGACCTACAAAAAAATTTTAAAAACCTGTAAAGTGATAAGCACTTCTGCGCTAATTCTTATTGGCGCACAAGTGCGTAATTGACGCTATAAAGATGCTGAAAACATTGCAGTAATGGGCTCTTTAGGAGCAAGTGTGTTGAAAAATATAATAAGAAAATCAAGCAATTCATTCAATAACAAAAGCTTATAATATACATCGTTGCTAACGGCCAAAGCTACATGAAAATAGGTAGGTAAAGGTACCTCCACATTCGTTAATTTTACCCATTTTATTTTGCACAAGAGAGTAAGAATGGATATGAATTTTATGAACATATCTGGAATAAATAGAATTAATGTCACACCGAACCCGTGTGCATTGTAGGGGGAATCACAAATTGCATCCGTCCTGCAATTCAAGGCGTGCACGTCGAGTGCATCGCATTTATTCTACTTACGGGCACACTGTTAGCTACAATGCAGCAAACTAAATAAAGCTTAGTATATGACGCTACTGTCTATGCAAAATAAGCTATCTAATATAAAATAAAAGGACTTACGGCTTTGTCTTGGTACCTTCGTTGGTCAACCGCGAAATTATTTTTGCTTCTCTTTATGTAAGTGCGGTCATATATCTGTCCATTACGACTGATTGTGATCTTGGGTTAGGTAAATTGATTTATAAACAAGGTCGTTTATACATTGAAGTCTTACGTGTTACCATGCATTGCACTTTTGTTTGTCTGACTGTTCATATCACAATATAGATACTTGAACCTTCTAAATGTCTCATGAATATAGTTAGAAATAAATTACCTAATAGTTTGAAATACGGCAAACATTATAAAAAATGTTAAATAATCAAAAGATTGTGTTTAAATACTTAACATGCGATTACTTTTTAGTTGTTATTAAAATCTAACCAGAACGCTAGACTTGTTTGTTTGTATTTAGACATTTTTTTGTATTCAGACTAGTTTTTTGTAACGGCATATCTAGCAAACCCGTTTTTTTTTTATGCTCATATTTTTAGCATCTATTAATATGATAGAGTTTTAAAATAAATGAATGTTTTGATCATTCTTCAGTGAGTTTAAGGTTCGTATATGACCTCTTCCCTCAATTGCATTTTGTGAGCACCCTGACTCTGGAATAGAAAAATCACAAATTGGTTTTCAAGATTTTCAGATACCTACTTGTGTCTGTAATAATTCGCATTCTACCAAACCGTAATCTTAATACGTGCTAGGTACGACACGCACTTTGACGTTTATGTTAATAAGGTACATACTTAACTTAAATAATTTACAATAGCATCATAAATCATATTTAGTAGGTATCTAATTAAAATTAAATTAAATCATATTTGATGATCAAAATGTAATTGAACAACTTTGATCGCTGCACAATATTAAAGATTATATACTGACACAGTATGCAGTAGGTACAGTCATATTCTGTGACTGTTAGATACCTACTTGACATTACTTTCGCGTGCTGAGCGGTGGCGCCGTGTAGGTACTAATACGTATTACGGTCGTTTCTGTAAATAATAGACGATACGTGAGACTTTTTATTTATATCTTTACTGAATGAATACACTTCCCACGAATATTTCATTTCTAAAACTACGTTATATTATAAATTATTAATTAAGATTATTCCTACGAAATTTGTAAAGATACCAGCATGTCTTTTATAGACATGCCTGGGTTGTAAGGTGTCCGGATTCAGCCGGAAATATCCGGCTTTTTACAATCATGTCAGGCTAAATATATAAATGTCCAGCTTTCGTTAGGCGTTTTAGCCATGTAGCAGATACAATAACAACTAAAGCCTGTTCCAAGCTTTTGGCATTTCATTACCTCAAGATATTTTAAAAACTTTGAAGAGATTCACCTAAATTGGATTTAAAAATTAGTATTAATTCATCTAAGCGATTCTCCAAAAATTTAAAATTTTAGCCAAAAATCCATGTCATTTGTGTCATATCGTCATCTTTTGTGCCACATCCATGTCATTTGTGTCATGTCATGCAGAAGGCACAGTAAGTGGTTGGATACTAAAAGTGGATATAGCAGTCATATATTTAACTTAAATTACAACTATAAAGACAAACCACTTTCTGAAATAATTCCATATATATATAACTTTTCGAAAATATTAGGTACCACAAGAAGAGCTTTTGAAAAAACACTCAAAGGTACACCATATGCAGTTGCACATATACAGAGCACTTATTTGTGGAGCAAGGTCCACATCTCTCTTACTGGCCCTGCATGTAATGTTAGGCCTCACGTGATGGTAAAGGTCACTGATTACCAAACCAAATATTGAAACCCATTTTATTTACTAGCAATGTGTATTATTATTATTAAAGCTTGTGAACCAGTAGTACTTGTAAGTAAAAGGAACATACATACATTAATAATTTGTTAAATATTGACCAAAGAGTTTTGATGTTAATATTTATTTATTTAATACCTTTTTTTCTCATGGTTTTCTATTTTTTTTTTATACCTCTAAGATGGCAAACAAGCCTACGGTCCACCTAATGGTAAGCGGTCACCGCACTCGCGCGTTGACGGCCCTTTAAAAATGAGTTGCTATAATTATTGCCTAATTGTAAACCTTGAGTTTGCTCTTGTAGATAATAATTAATAATATATTTATAATTGATAAATCCATAAAATAACTTTGGGTAAAAAAATAAAAATAGGTACATTTATTCCAGCATTTAGGGCAAAATATCCGGCTAAATATATGGCCAAGTGACTAGGTGACTGTAATGATTAGGTAATATCAGAAAAATAGGTTTTCCTTATAGCTTTACTCTAGATAGGTTAGGGTAAGTCTCACTCAACTCGTATGGAAAAAAGGTCATAGTTAGGCCATAAATATCTGCAAATAAATTAGGTTCAAACACAGTTTTTTTGTTTATGTGTAAGAACATAAAGCCCAAATAAAACCAAAAATAGTTTTTTTTTAAACTTGACCAATAGTAAAGGCACGTGCATTAAATGTTTATTGGTATCAGTTTATTCTACAACTGCCTTACGTGGTTACTTTATAATAATAAACATATTTTTTAAATTTTTCTGTAACAGCTATCATATTAAAATACTGAAATTACTTTTTGAAATTAATATTCAACAATTCAGCAAACTTCCAGACAATCTTACGTATAAAACACTGCTTATCCGGACGGAAGCTCTCCTACGACGGATCCCTCTCTTATTGTAATGCAAATGAGTCCGTTGTCTGCCTCCAAATTACCCTCCGGTCAAGCCAGACCCGCCCAGTGACCAAACATTAGAACCCTCTCTTTTTAAAACAAAACAACCCTACACGTTATTCTGTTATACACAAAAAGCAAGGCAATTTAACCTCTAAAGTTTTATTCGCAAACACCACAATTGCATCCAGACAGAATACTCGAACAGTCATAGAAATATTTCATACAAATATAAATGGTTATGAGAGTTGCTAATGTGGTAAAGTATTATCTATGGAGTGTAGGAATGGAGGAGCAATTGTGCGGACAATGAACAAGGGTGATGGGAGGTATTAAGGCGGCATCGTGACGTGATGTGGGGATTACGTCTTGCTATTTTTTTAATGGATGCGTCTGTGGATTTGAATTGAACTAGAAATTAAGCTATGGCTTACCACAACTAATTTGAAAACTTGTTTGAAAACAAAACCATACTTATTGTGCGACAACAAAGAAACAGTTTTGAAAGCGTGTTCGACATGCATTAATGGGGTCTGAATTTTAGAGTACATATTTTAGGGTACATTGGACCAGCTGAAATACATTATAAGATAGGTACAGTTAGATATTTTCAAGAAACTTAAGAGACAGTAATACGTGACAGAAAATTTGAGTAAAAACAAGGATGACGCGAAATGTAACTGAGCGTGCGTGAGTAGTGCAGCACTGCAGCTTCATTGAAATACATGAAATTAATTTATAGTTGTTATATATCATTGGTAACAAAAAATGGTTTTTGTAAGGGTCTAAAGCACTATCACAGCTATGCTTAAGCAAAGTTGTAAACTAATAGCACTTACAACTAAAGATTTCTTTGCCAAAACATTTAAAAAAAGAGTGAAAAGCGGTCAGTTTAGACTTTTTTTTATCGAACTGAAGTTCATTAATTGTATTTTTACTTGCAGGGTTTGAATTATATCCCGAAAAACAAAATCATTAAATTTAAGTCAGGTCTACTAAGCAGATTCAAAGAAATCTTTGCCATAAAATTGGAGTTAAGGTAGTATATCCTCTTAAGACTTATAGATGCACTGACTCTAAGTTGTAGCCAAAAGTTTAAAAATGTGACTACAAAACGGTAAAAACGTTAAATTCCATACAAAAACTGAAAAGTTTCAAGGCGTCATTATGGTATAAATTACTTAAGAAGTATATAAAACTTACATATCTTAAAGTAATGAATACAACATAATGTAATGATTTCTAGTACATATACATACATATCGATAGTGTTACAGAAATTAGCTTTCCATATCGCCCTGATAAACAAGTGGTATGAGGAGTCAAATTTATGCGGTGATTGATTAAATAGGTACATATTTTTCTTAAATTATTTAATGAAAATTAACACAAATTACCTTATAATGCTACTCCTATCCTGTTTTTCAAAGTTAACAGAACTAAAGTTTTGATCTATCTTTTTTTTACTTTCAATATTTAAAACGTCAATTTAACTTACCTTCGGTATTGTTTATTTCCATACTTGACGATCGGATTGGAACTGCAAGAAATTTAATGCTGTAACTGGTGGATGGACGGACAAAGTCCAAAAATTTGCAACATCCATCTGATATGCCGCAAAAATAGTGTTCTATATTTAGGGCCAAATGGCAAATACAAATGTCAAATATTTCATTTACTGGATTCCTGTGGGATGTTATTTACCCATATTTTGAGATCAATACCTATCTGTAGATAGTGGGTAAGGTAGGTACTTAATAACGAATAAACATTCAACTTTTCGCATTTACAATGGAAATTACAAATAGTACCAGGAAAAAAAATTTTGGTCTTCCATAAAATAATACTTGTAGTAAGCAATCAAAATATGTAAACTTTTCGTATTATTTTCTCCAAAACAAAACTTTTCGCCTATCTTCCCCAACAAATGTATTTTGACATGGCTGTATCAATGCAAAGTACACCGGTAGCGTAACGACCCCATTTATTTTGATATTCTATGATATATATCAAACACGAAATGCATGCAAATATAATTTACATCAATACAGTTTGCAAATTCAATGTTGTGACCATTTAAATGAACGAAGTAGGAGTGCATAAAACGTAGGTAATTTCTTATCAAACCGGATTTTCAGTTTTATAGTACAGTGACAGATATTTGATTGTAGAGACACAAATGTGCACATTTTTGTTATAACATAATGGGAAGTTTCTTTCATAACTGGTTAATACGATTCTCGACGCATCGCAGCGTGCTTCATACAAACGAATTACTTACTTATTTTTGATACTTACTAACCATACGAATACACCATTAAATTTTGAAAACATGATCTAAGAATAGATATCAAAGTCTGGAGTGAGCTATTTTTCTATTAAATAAACTAGTTTTAAAGTTACAGAGTTCTAGTTTTTTATACAAATGGTCTCAAATATAAGTTAATAAAATCTTTTTTAGAATTTTCAAAAATCACACATGATTACATAATGATCAGTAAATGTCAAAAACAAGTAAGAAATTCGTTTGTATGAAGCACGCAGCGATGCGTCGAGAATCGTATTAACCAGTTATGAAAGAAACTTCCCATTATGTTATAACAAAAATGTGCACATTTGTGTCTCTACAATCAAATATCTGTCACTGTACTATAAAACTGAAAATCCGGTTTGATAAGAAATTACCTACGTTTTATGCACTCCTACTTCGTTCATTTAAATGGTCACAACATTGAATTTGCAAACTGTATTGATGTAAATTATATTTGCATGCATTTCGTGTTTGATATATATCATAGAATATCAAAATAAATGGGGTCGTTACGCTACCGGTGTACTTTGCATTGATACAGCCATGTCAAAATACATTTGTTGGGGAAGATAGGCGAAAAGTTTTGTTTTGGAGAAAATAATACGAAAAGTTTACATATTTTGATTGCTTACTACAAGTATTATTTTATGGAAGACCAAAATTTTTTTTCCTGGTACTATTTGTAATTTCCATTGTAAATGCGAAAAGTTGAATGTTTATTCGTTATTAAGTACCTACCTTACCCACTATCTACAGATAGGTATTGATCTCAAAATATGGGTAAATAACATCCCACAGGAATCCAGTAAATGAAATATTTGACATTTGTATTTGCCATTTGGCCCTAAATATAGAACACTATTTTTGCGGCATATCAGATGGATGTTGCAAATTTTTGGACTTTGTCCGTCCATCCACCAGTTACAGCATTAAATTTCTTGCAGTTCCAATCCGATCGTCAAGTATGGAAATAAACAATACCGAAGGTAAGTTAAATTGACGTTTTAAATATTGAAAGTAAAAAAAAGATAGATCAAAACTTTAGTTCTGTTAACTTTGAAAAACAGGATAGGAGTAGCATTATAAGGTAATTTGTGTTAATTTTCATTAAATAATTTAAGAAAAATATGTACCTATTTAATCAATCACCGCATAAATTTGACTCCTCATACCACTTGTTTATCAGGGCGATATGGAAAGCTAATTTCTGTAACACTATCGATATGTATGTATATGTACTAGAAATCATTACATTATGTTGTATTCATTACTTTAAGATATGTAAGTTTTATATACTTCTTAAGTAATTTATACCATAATGACGCCTTGAAACTTTTCAGTTTTTGTATGGAATTTAACGTTTTTACCGTTTTGTAGTCACATTTTTAAACTTTTGGCTACAACTTAGAGTCAGTGCATCTATAAGTCTTAAGAGGATATACTACCTTAACTCCAATTTTATGGCAAAGATTTCTTTGAATCTGCTTAGTAGACCTGACTTAAATTTAATGATTTTGTTTTTCGGGATATAATTCAAACCCTGCAAGTAAAAATACAATTAATGAACTTCAGTTCGATAAAAAAAAGTCTAAACTGACCGCTTTTCACTCTTTTTTTAAATGTTTTGGCAAAGAAATCTTTAGTTGTAAGTGCTATTAGTTTACAACTTTGCTTAAGCATAGCTGTGATAGTGCTTTAGACCCTTACAAAAACCATTTTTTGTTACCAATGATATATAACAACTATAAATTAATTTCATGTATTTCAATGAAGCTGCAGTGCTGCACTACTCACGCACGCTCAGTTACATTTCGCGTCATCCTTGTTTTTACTCAAATTTTCTGTCACGTATTACTGTCTCTTAAGTTTCTTGAAAATATCTAACTGTACCTATCTTATAATGTATTTCAGCTGGTCCAATGTACCCTAAAATATGTACTCTAAAATTCAGACCCCATTAATGCATGTCGAACACGCTTTCAAAACTGTTTCTTTGTTGTCGCACAATAAGTATGGTTTTGTTTTCAAACAAGTTTTCAAATTAGTTGTGGTAAGCCATAGCTTAATTTCTAGTTCAATTCAAATCCACAGACGCATCCATTAAAAAAATAGCAAGACGTAATCCCCACATCACGTCACGATGCCGCCTTAATACCTCCCATCACCCTTGTTCATTGTCCGCACAATTGCTCCTCCATTCCTACACTCCATAGATAATACTTTACCACATTAGCAACTCTCATAACCATTTATATTTGTATGAAATATTTCTATGACTGTTCGAGTATTCTGTCTGGATGCAATTGTGGTGTTTGCGAATAAAACTTTAGAGGTTAAATTGCCTTGCTTTTTGTGTATAACAGAATAACGTGTAGGGTTGATCAGTAAATGTCAAAAACAAGTAAGAAATTCGTTTGTATGAAGCACGCTGTCAGGCGCCATTCTTTTGCGACACAACGGACTTACCAACTTGATTATTACCACAACCCCCTTACTTCTGGATGTAAAGACGGAAAATAACTTATAATACTTTCTAACCCAATCAAGATTACAAGTACCCACGGGAAAAGATTTTTTCACGGGTGAAACTCTAGGCACAACTAGCTAGTGACATGATAAAACTCTACGATTTTATTTAAAAAACGTTAAATACCAATTAATAAAAAAAAAAAAAAAAAAATTACTTTGAGCTTAGGAATATAACAAAATGTTTAGCTTTAATGTGCACCAATACGTAGTATGAATACTTTAATCTCACATTAACAATTTTGATCACAAATCAAAAATTAACAAACGTAATTCCTACAGATATTTTCGGGTTAAAATAAGGTTCTTTTTAACTTTAATTAAGAAGTTAAAAGCTTTTGAAACCAGTTAAAATCCGACACCTCATCTATATCCCTATTGGTTTATTTCACAATTATCTACCTGCGCTACGCACTCTTGATTGGCCGCATAGACACATATGGTTTATCTATGCCATTACGAGAAATACTTCTCATTCAAGGCATTACGTTCTCATTTGCATTTTCAATCACGTCCATTTCTTAGCTATTAGTAGTTATGTATTACAGATTAAAACGAGGCATAATTCAAACCTAAGAAAAGTAGACTGGGGCTAGTTGAACATTGGTAAAATTTGGGCAATTCGAATATACTTGTAGGTAGGTATATATATATATATATATATGTATGTATATATATAATTCTACATAATTACTTTTAATAGGGATATATTTTTGTTATTGTCCTCTTCGTGAAGCGTATTTTAGTGTTGATTGCAAAAGGTACATAGAAATTATCAAACTAGTTATAAACTCGAATCTTTTGTTCTGTTTCTCTGGAATCTCTATTGGTTTTGATTGGCATTTCTACTAAAAATAGCCACATGAAAATGTGTAATGCCGACACTAGTTGGCCCTTTTAAAGGGCAGAGTGAGCTTAAATTGCGCAAAAGTGGGGCTTTGTACAATTTTTGTAACAAAAGTATGGTATTTCAAGAAAAAATGTAGCAAAGTTTTGCCATACATATTGCTTAATTAATTGTAATATAAATTATACATAAGAAAATTAGGTTAATTAATCATAATTAATTATTTATTTATTGAGATAAAAAGTTACTATAGTGGGTCCAAAAATCGAAAGTGCTGAATTTGTGTTTTCTTTGCGCTTTGAGATCTGGGATACCATTTGCGACATTTTTTTTTGACTGATGTGTGCAAGCTTGTGTGTGTAAGCATGAGCATATAGCGTAGGTAATAATTATCCGGGTGTGTGATTGGCATTATTTTGAGAAATAACTGACCGATTTACTTCGTCGACAGCTTAATTGATTCCTCTTTATAGTGCAGTAAAAATTTATTATGACCTGAACAAATTTGCAACACAAATTATTATTCTTTTTGCATTATACTGTGACAAGTGTCTATTTTAACTTACTTAATATCCCCATTTATTTATGTTGCAATTTTGCCCAGGTCAAGAGAATTTTTACACCATTCTGAATTCTGTATTTCCTGAAATAGAAATTATTACTTTTAAGAAAAAAAAATTTGAACCAGTAGTTTTTTATATGTAGCGATATTTTTATTTTGTTTCTTCTTTTTTATTTTTTATTTTGGTTGCGGATCTAATATGGCTTTTTTTTAAAAAAAGCAAATACTTTTGGGTATTTGAGGGTGTTAAATTTGCAGATGCAATAATATTGCAGATAATTCACGAAGCGCATTTTTTCCCAAAATTATTTTTCTTCAAGACAAACAAACAAAAGTTATTTCATCAGTAGTTGTTGCCGGACTATTTTTCGATTTGTTACGACGTCAAAAGCAAATCTAAAACTAGCTTGTTCCAAAACATTCTTAACCACTAAATTATAAGCTGCTTTAAAAGTATAACTGACATTTGTAGTAGTAGGTATAATAAAAAATGTGGTTTAAAAACTTTAAATTAGGGATTATACTGGCGAATAGGTCAATGTCGAGATCAAACTATTTTATCAGTTGGATCAACGAATATAAAATTCACGATACGATACACTTGACACAGTAAGCTAATAAAATGAAAAAGTTCCTGAATAAAAGAGTTAAATAAGCTAAATGATTCAGTAATCGAAATTTTGTATTGTTGTAAGTGTGTCTATTATTGTGTTGTGTATTATGCTATCATAATTTTTACAGTTTTAGCCTTAAGAGGATACAATTCGCGGTGCCTCGTTTCATTCTCATTTGTTTCTGACATTTACTGATCTATCACTGTGAAATTTCTCAGTCATAATCCTAAGCCGAATACTTATGTCTGTGGTTTTCCAAAATCTTGTAAAATGGTTTTCTTAACTAGATATCTTTTTTGAAACCATTTGTATGAAAAACTAAAATCCTGTATAACTTCTGAACTATAAAATTTAATAGTAAACTGGCACACTGTAGACCTAGATATTTATTACTAGAATATGTCTTCAAAATTTCGTGGTGTTTGATCAGCAAGTGCCAAGAATAAGAAATTCGTTAGTATAAAGCACGCTGAGAGGCGGTCCAAAGCGGATTCTGTTAATAAAATTTTGTACACTTCATAACCACTCATAATCAAAGCTGTTTAATAATTAAATTATATTTCGGGGGTAGGTTTTAAAAAGTGCTTTATTAATCGTCGAGATCAAACTATTGGACTAGAAGGACGCAACGAATATATAATTAACGATACGGTAAACTTTTAGAAGCTATTTTGTTTTTTTTTTTTTTTTCCACTATGGTGGCAAACAAGCTTACGGTCCGCCTGGTAGCAAGCAGTCACCGTAGCCGATGGACGCTTGCAACACTAGGGGCATCACTCGCGCGTTGCCGACCCTTCAGAAATTTTAATAACTTCTTTCTTGAAGAACCCCATTCTGTAGTCCTTGGAGAAAACCTTGGCAGGGAGCTGATTCCACAACCCAAGCGCAATTTTGGTTCTAAAGTGTGAAAATGAATTGCCCCATGAAAAAAGTTTTTTGGACGCCATTTTCATGCAGAAGATGTGGGAACTGAACATCGCTGGATATGGAGAGGGGAGTGTTCTGGAATTGTGGGACTACAGTAAATGGGGTTTTCTTAGCGGTGTACGCGCAGACTTGTGTCGTTTAAATTTTCCCGTCCTTTGACAAAGTGGTCTCGATTTGAGACACAAGTTCTTCACGTTTTTTCTCCACAACGGAACGAAGGATGCTTGCATGACTCATGTAATAAGCATCTCTAGTACTGTCATTTGCATAACAATGTATGTCATTGATATACTGTAGAAACAGCGTAGGAGACAGGTCAGAGCCTTGCGGGACACCAGCATTAATGTCCATGCTATCAAAGCAACTACCGTCAACTACGGCTCGTATGCGTCTGCCGGACAAAAAGCTAGCCACACATTTGCACAAACCCTTGGGCATTCCGTAAGATGGCAACTTCGATAGAATAATCCGGTGCCAGACCCGATCGACCGCTTTCGTTATGTTCAGGATACATGTCAATGCCTCCCCCTAACTTTAACTTATAAAAGGAAGTTCCTTAATTAAATGGTTACATCAGCTAAATGATTAAGTTATAAAAAAATTGTATTACTGTTAGTCTGTTAGTTATTATTTTGTGAATTACACCCTCATATTTTTCACAGTTTTGTACCTTCTTTACACTCAAAAACAAAGCTATTTAATAATCTAGTTACGTAAACTAAGTAGGTAGATTATAGGAAGTGCTTTACCTATTTATTATTATAATATCGTTTGAAATTATTAATATATATGTTTCATCAACTCGTACTCTTAAAGTGTGTTCGTTTTAGGATAAAAAGTTTCTAAGTTTGATATTTTTTACACTTTTGTTAACACCAGTTTTGCCACCGACGCCTTTCGCTGGTGTAGCTTCAAAACGTTACTAACAAAATTATTGGTTACACACATTACGGTAATAACACTCAGACTACCATAAAAGATGAATATGTATAGGCAGATTTACACCAAAACTCAACCATCAGACATGCGTCGAAAGTTTAATTTTTCGGCGGCACAAGTGACAAAAATAGAAAATATATCGTCAACAAACGCCTGAAAGTTTGTTACAGATGATACAAATTTTTTGTCATTTTTGTCACTAATGCTAAACGAACGGTTGACAGATGATAAAATAAACGTAAATAATGATTTTTAATTCCAAAACGAACACACTCATAAATTTATATTAAACCAACTTGTGCCCACGGCTCCACCCAACCTTAATTAAGTTATCTGTGTAGAATTTCAGCGACAAATGCTCAATTATAGAAAAAAACCAACTCACACTAGACGTTTTCAAGTAGCCTGTGTCCTTTCCCGGGACTCAAGCTATCTCCATGCGAATTTTTATCTTAATAGGTTTCGCGGTTTAAGCGTAACGAGGTTACACACAGAGAGACTGATAGTAGACATAGTTAATTTCGCA
Organism: Apoda limacodes; assembly: GCA_946406115.1. Classification (NCBI taxonomy): domain Eukaryota; kingdom Metazoa; phylum Arthropoda; class Insecta; order Lepidoptera; family Limacodidae; genus Apoda; species Apoda limacodes. The sequence continues at coordinate 12,104,063 of OX291554.1, forward strand.
TTCATAATATTTATATGGATTACATGGATATTACACGTACACCCAAAAAAGTTATTATTTTCAGGGAAGGTACCTACGTATGGATGCTTATTCACCATAAACTTTAAACGTCTTAGATGTATTAGGTATTATTGGAATCATTACATAGATTGGGTGACAGAGCTAGGTTGTGTCACAAGAACACCATTGGGTACCATTTTCATAAAATATGTAAAAAAATATCAAAGAAATGGTTATTTTTCAAAAATTAAAGAGTAGATTCTAAAAATACGCAACACCAAGTTTCTGTTGTGTGAGCTTTCTTACGAATATTCTTTCAAACCGGTAAATTCAGAACTGGCTTTTTGATCTCCTTTGTTACTAGGTATATAAAAATTACGTTTTATTCCTAAAAGATCTAAGGAAAAACAAATAATTTTCGGAATCTAAAATAAAGCGCAAATGAATTTTTATAATTCAAATTGCCTCATTAAGCTTGTTAAAGTATTATTTCAGTCAATGGGGCAAGATGAACAAATAAAATTTTTACGTAAAAAATTCTGTAAATTTGAATTTGGAGATTTAAACTTTCATTCATACACTTTAAAATTACCTCTATAATTTTCAAGCGTATTAATTATTGTATATCAATGCTTTTAAGAGTAAATTATAAACTGTCCATGTTTCAGTATATATATATATATATAAAATAGTCTTACCTTGCCTATACCGAGTTTTCAAGAGCAGGGTCTTTATAAACTGCTCAACTAACCCCACTCTACCCTACCTAAGTAACTACTTTGATATCATGTCAGGTTTCTAGTTTGTTTCTTTATTTCTATAAGATTAATAAAAGACAAAAAAAAACATTAATTAAATTGATTTTAGTTTAATCAGAATGTTGCAATAAATTATAGAAAAATATCGTAATGGATAATATTATCTTGCAATAAAATGTAGTCATTATGTCTTTTACAATATAATGTGGTATATGAATTAATTATTAGAAATTTAATGGTGCTCGATCATTGACTCGATATTTTTGTTACTATAAAATTATTTAGTAGCATTAAGTATGCACCATTTGGGTAAATTAATTTCACAAAAAATTGTGGTCCTTTATTTTTTGTCGATCAAAACCTTGCGAGACTCAATACCTCATAAACCTAATCACCTTTTAAATTTATTACAATGAATTGTTTAATATGCGACGTCAGTGTGAACAAGGTTTTCTAAAATTAACGTTAGAATAGTCGCATTGATTAGTGGCAATATTCATACACATACGTTACGTAGCTGAAAACGGTTTTGCTTTTATATATCTCATATCTGCTGAAATAAAAACATGCAAATTTAAGATTAGCCTTGTATTTGGGCTTCACGTGAATGAGATTAAGGGCGCGTTCGTTTTGGGATGCAGAAAATTTTAAATTTTAGTATCATCTGTAACAAACTGTCATGCGTTCGTTTACGATATTTTTGTTATTATTGTCACTTTTGCCACCGAAAAATGAAACTTTAGACCCATGTCTGGAGGTGGGGTTTTGTGTTAATGTGTCAAACTGCCTATACATATTCATTGTTTATTGTAGTGTGTGTGTGTGTGTGTTTTATCGTAGTGTGTGTACGTCAACCGTTCGTTTTGCAAGTTTTGTAACCAAAAATTTTGTTAGTAACGTTTCAAAACTACACGAACGGTAGGTGTCGGTGCAAAATTGGCGTTATCAAAAGTGTGAAAAGTTTCATCCGTGGAAACTCTTAATCCCAAAACGAATGCGCCCTGAATAGTCTTAAATTTAAACTATTTTATTCATTTTGCTACGCTATAATTTGAAATAAACTTTGTTATAAAAACATTAAATGAATATTCTTTAATAAGTTCCCTTTCTATCTTTTAAAAAACCTCCATAGATTAGAGATGTGTAGTTTTTATTAGGATTCCGTACCCAAAGGATAAAACGGGACCCTATTACTAAGACTTCGCTGTCCGTCTGTCTATCCGTCTGTCACCAGGCTGTATCTCATGAACCGTGATAGTTGGACAGTTGAAATTTTCAAAGATGATGTATTTCTGTTGCCGCTAAATCAACATATACTAAAAAACCAAATAAAACAAATATTTTAGAGGGGCTACCATACAAAAACGTGGTTTTTTTTGCGCGAGACCGACTTACACTTGGCAGGTTTTTAAAATTCATCCTAACCCGATGATTATTTATTGTGTTCCAAACCATATGTACTTATTTGTTAAATTAAGCTTTATCGATAAATCAATGTACAGTGTTTTAAAATTATAGGAATTCATTATAAAAAGAAAAAGAAAGTAAGTCTGAAACAAAAAACCTTACCTAAGCAAATACCTTCAGCGAACAATTGTTCCCGGCTACCTCATATAGGTTTAGTCCAGACAGGTTCCCAAGGGATAGCAATCCGTCGACAGCTACATGGCGATTTTAGGAAATGCAATATGTAGGTAGGTTCTCTGCGCAAATTTGTTGTTTTTACATCCTACAGTTTACAAATCTATATGTATATATATCCTCGAAGAACAAACTAAAAATTTTACCGCTGCTAACCTAGATATCAAACTATTATACAATATACAAGATCTTCACAAATGATCGGTTAGCATTATACGCAAGAACCCTTAATGCCTGGATTCAAGAATAAAATCTCTCTGTTCTGTCTCTGTTAAGACAATGTAGCGATATAATATCTCCTTGATAACAACTCTCGTACGTGATAATTAAGTACATATTCATATTCTCAAACAGGGCGTCGCATCTTAGAGTTGATCTCTTCTTCCGGTGTAAGCTGGGATTACAGTAGGTCTTAATCCTAAAAGGTATAGGCCAAACTCGTATAAAGCAAGTAATAGGTAATATTTAGTTATCTACTGCTCCGTCTAAACCTAAGTGAATAAATTTGCCATTTGTTGAATTCATCTCATCATTACTATGCCTACAATTTTTTTAGGAAAGTCAGGAACAGCTTTTCTTATAGACTAGAGAAGGTTCGCGACTCTAGCCACGTAGTTTTCTGACTCCGTACGTATGGACATAAATAAATACTGCGCGTATTTTTGCCTGCAGTTATAATTTGGCACCCTGACCACTTCGCACAAAAACGGCATGTTTCGTGTATACTAACGCTACAAAAAATCACGTGTTTATATGCGCAAATGTTTGCGTGCTCAATACGAGCGGTAACGGGAACGTCACAAAGGGGCGGCGGGGTCAGCTCTCTCTAAAGAGCAGCAGAGATCAGCCATACTACGTGAAGTGCTTTTATTTTTACAGAGCTTAGGTACATGAAAATCATGAAGTAGGTAGGACCCACTTGTATTACCACGTTTTTATTAAGTCACTTCCTTATGAGTCTGTTTGTCGTTTTGGGTGGAATCTTGCAACGGTTTTTTTTAATAGCTGATCATGCTGGAATTTTGCAAACAGCCTCAATTCCGATGACAACACAATATTATATTTAATATTACGGTAGATCCAATATGGCCGCCACCACAAAATGGCTGACTACCTGTTTCCTTAGATACCCCTCGACATGGGTATCAAATGAAAGGGTGTGATGATCAGAAAGCAACAAGCGGGAGTTCATAGAACGCAAGGGCGATGCTAACATAAAAAATCGATTAAATGCGAGTTGGACTCGCGAACCGTGGGTTCCGTGGGTACCACTATTTAAGAAATGTATCATCAAGACATCCATCCAAATACTAATCAAGTTTGACCTTGCTTAAATTTGAATATCGTGTCCAATAAAAGAACAAAAACAAAAAGTATGCCGCTAAGGGGTCACCCATCCAATCACTGACCAAGCTCGACGTTGCTTAACTTTGAATATCGTTTCCAAGTGGTATTGAAAATATGTGTATAATACAGTACTCTAAGAAGAATTCAAAGTACAGAGGCTTCGATTCGTTGCTAGATCTGACTATAACAAACAGACAGACAGGTAAGGACATAAGAAAATGAAAAAGATCTAACTATATAGATTCAAAACATTAATCTTAAAACCACGTTTTTGAGCGCCTTAAAAAGAATAAAATAATACTCCGGGTGTCTTGATGATACAAGATAACATACAAACATAAAACACATACCACCACTTGCACTTACAGCTGTTGAACTCGAAAAACGTAGGGCACATCTTTACTATACTTCGTTCCAATACATAGTAAATTTTCTTTTCATTGGTCCTTCTCTTACTCACAATTTATGTCCATCTTTGCTATGCTAAATAAAATAATACTCATGAACAGTAAATTAATATAATTTTAAATTGAGCCCTATATCCATTCAGATGCTGAGTAAGTAGGGAGGTTATCTAAAGATTGAAGCAATTTACTTTTGAGAGACTATCTATGTATATTGGACTGTAATTAAGCGCTACTTGCACGAATGATCATTTTTGATTCCTGATTAAATGTGTTCCGTTAGAGAGACACAGCACTATTTTGTTTGTTCACCTGTAAGCATGTATTTGGTGGTAGTGTGTGTTTTATGTGTGTATGTCTTCTTGCAACATTAACACACCCGAATTTTATTCCTTATATAAGGCGCATAAAAACGTGGTTTTTAGGGTGCGTTCGTTCTGGGATTCAGAGTTCCCACGAATGATACTTTTCACACTTTTGATAACGCCAATTTTGCCACCGACACCTACCGTTTGTTTAACACACACACTAACATAAACAATGAATATGTATAGGCAGTTTGACAGATTAACACAAAAACCCCACCTCCAGACATGGGTCTAAAGTTTCATTATTCGGTGGTAAAAGTGACAAAAATAAAAAAAACGAACGCATGACAGTTTGTCACAGATGATACGAAAATTTTGATAACTTTGATACATTGGTATCAAACCTAAACGAACGGATGACAGGTGGCAAAAGTAATGAAAATAATGATTCTGCATCCCAGAACGAACGCACTGTAAGATTAATGTTTTAAGTCTACATTAATTACTTAGTCCCGTTACCTAGTTATACCGGGTTGTAGTTCGTACTAGTTTCTTTACTTCTTTTACTATACCCAACATCTGTATCAATATATTATTTATAATACATATACGAATATGTCCAGTGACTAAGCCTTTACGTTAATTTGTTTATCGTTAAGGTGCTGTCGCATCTGTAAATTTAAATTTCGTACTAGAAAGGCGATATGATATAGGCCAGAAAGCTACTTTTTGGAATCTTACAATTATTACACTTGTACTTGTACATTGTACTAAAAATCATTTTACAATGTCAAATATTATGAGTTATATTTTTTATATAATTGTTATTTAACTTTATACCGTATAATGATGGATTGAAACTTTTTTCTTTGCAAGAATTTACCTTTTTGTAGTCATATTTTTTGTCTTTTTGCTGCAACTTGTGCATTAGATAACAACCAATTTCAATTATTTAACCGACTGAATGTCATTACAAGAAGATGCAATACATGCTTTAACAATTAGAACAAGCAATTTTTTTATGCATTAAATATAATAAGTAAGATCACTCAGTAAGGTTTAGACAAATTCTTTAGATTCTATAGTGCATATAAAATTTGCACAAAAACGGCGTATTCCAAAAGAAGCAATGAAAATTATACATACAATCATCTTGAATCGATTATTAGATTTTCGATTATTTTGCGATATCAACGAGTTTATAGATTAAAGAACAAGTAGGAACCTAATATCTTAACCTGAAAACACGCACATAACAAACAATCTTACATCAATATGATTTTAACAAAAAGCGTATATTCGAACTTTGATGTAAGCAATTTATGCTGATAAATTTAACTAGAGATGAGAAAAGCATATTTATGTGATTATTCATAGTAAAGTATCTTTAATAAATGAATCTAAAAATACAACGTACGCGCAACGTAAGCTCAATGGAAACAATGTAGGTAGGTAGCTATACAAAAATCAAGTCAAGGAAAATCTATATTTGTACTAGAGTGGATGTGCTCTCCATATAGACTTTAATTTTTATGTCAATACGTCACGATTTATAACGATGAAATCTACTGCTATTGCAGTGGTTTCTAGAACACCATTTAAATAAAAATCGGTCAAGTCCGAGTTGAACTCACGCACCTAGAGTTCCGTAGGAACTTAGTAAGAGCTTTAAAAGTTTCTCAATGACTTAAAGACTGTTAAATATGAAAACTTAATTTTGTGATTACCAAAAAATAATATAGTTATGAAATATATGTAGGTAGATACATACATTTTGAATTATGTCAGTCTTAATTATTTTAGATTTTCCCCATTCAACATGAGGTAAATTTACTATTTTAGTAGAAACACAACAAAAAAAATTACGTTTATTGTATGGGTGCGCCCTTAAATATTAATTTTATTCTGTTTTTTAGTATTTGTTGTTATAGCGGCACCAGAAATACACCTGAGAAAATTTCAACTGTCTAACTATCCCGGTTCATAATATATAGCTGGTAACAGACGGACGTACAGCGGAGTCTTAGTAATAGGGTTTCGCTAATAACCCTTTTGTTTCGGAAAAAAAAAGTATAGTTTTATAGACATAGTAACTGGGAAGTGTGAAAGAGACGAAGCGAATCTGCGGTCTCTTGTATTTGAGAAAAAATCGGCCAAATGCGAGTTGGACTCGCGCACGAAGGGTTCCGTACCATTAGATCTCCTGCCCTATAGACTTACGAACCGATGACATAGTGACATTCATAAGTGCTCAATTATTGTAGCCTATTTGATTGATTGATTGATTATCTATAAAAACGGCAAAAAAAATCACAGTTGTATGGGAGACCCCCTTAAATATTTGTTTTATTTTAATTTAATTATTTATTTTTAAAGTGAATATATAACTAAATATTCTATGAATATTTTAAGCGTCTATCTGTTGCCGTTATCAATATCGAGCAAAGAAAACGCGTTTGTTGAATGGGAGCCCCCTTAAATATTTATTTTATTCATTTTTTTAGTATTTGTTATTATAGCGGCAACAGATATACATCTTTTCAATTGTCTAGGTACCACGGTTCATGAGATACAGCCTGGTGACAGACGGAGGGCCGGACAGACGGACAGCGAAGTCTTAGTAATGGTGTTCCGCTAATTACCCTTTGGATACGGAACCCTAAAAACTTGGTCGTGTCTAAACAATTGAAAGTCTCCCAAATATTGCGACCTGATTGAAAAGTTACATTTAATTATTGTAGTTGTGTAAGCATTGATAATGGTCGACTATTTAAAATTTATTCTATAATACACTTTTATGATGGTCCACACTGGATCATGTTGTCAGATTTCGTGTGTGGCTGATGGGGTGGAGTTTAATACGTAGTGTTTGGGTCAAATTTTTGATAAGCTTATCGTGGTCCTGGATTGAGCGTGTTTCATTGGATTTCGTTCCTGCGTATCCATGATCGGGCTTCGTTACGGTTTAGTTGAAAAACTAAAAACAGATATGCTATCTCTTTCTGTACTGTAGAAAAATATATTTATTGTCCTGCTGTCAGTGCTACCTGTGTTATCTTAACTGCAAATGAGCTACCAGTGGCTAGTCGCTTCTGTTGCCTGACTTCAGTTGTGATGCATGCGTTATCAGACACGTTTTTTCTGAGTCGGGGACGGTCAGAGGGTAGTTACGATTGGACTTTAGGCCATATTGTGAGATCTCATATCTTGTAGTTCGATCGATATCAAGAGCGACCATTATTTTAAGTATGTTTTTATTGTGTATTATGTACAAATATCCCAAAAGCTACAGGCTGTTGTAATTTCTTATTATTGACATTATAGATTATGTTCTATTTTCCTTTATCTACTGAGGTTTTTAAATAAAAAAAGTTTATTTTATGTAATACTTTTGATCAATTACTGTTTGACCGTAATTTTGTTAAGTTCTTAAAATTAAAAAACTATTTAAAATAAAAATCTAGGTCAAATATTTGACGGTAACCAGCAGGTATCAACACAAACTACAAGATAGATTTCAAAAAAGTCTGATAATAATATTATATTTGTCATATTATGAGAGCATTTATGTGAAGTTAAATTTATATTTATTTGATTAAAACATCTATAAGGACTATATATTGGGTTCTTCGAGAAAGAAGTGATTAGATTTGTAAAGATTATCAAATATATACCCTAGAGAAAAAACCATTTTACAATTTAAACTCCTCTTAAACCGCACTGTACGTGACCATTTAGGCTCTAATGTGTGAGGATAAATTCCCTGCCGATGGCGCGCAGTGAATTTTTTTTTTATTTTGTCCCATATATGGCAAACAAACTTACGGTCCGGCAGATGGTATGCGGTAACTGCAGTATCACCTGGGTCATCACTCACGCATTACCGACCCTTAATAATCCGTATGACTGAAACTAGCCGTAGCCAGTATTTCACATAATTCTTGTGAACACAGCCCATTATACAAGCTGTAGAACACACAAAGGGAGGCAAACTCTATCCTCAGTCTTAAAGGTTCGATATGGCTTGTTAATTTAGAATCGTCAACAATAGTTTTTGACAACGGTATCAAAATTACTTTCAAAATAATATAACTAACTAAAATCAAATGCTTTGTGAGATATAAGTACACCAGATTAATCAGCTGTGGATCCCTATGGTATAAGCATGACCCGACATTATACTGGCCGGTTTTTTTCTAGCAACTATTCTACTTCTTTTCTAATCTTTATCTAGACCTCAGACATACTGTCGGAAAGACAAAAACCGGTGGGAGATCTCATAAATATGCCGTTATACATGCAAGTGGATACTGAATACTAAAAAGCTTATAAAAATACAAAGTTCATTGAATTCCAAGCAATTATGAAGGCCATCTACTCAAACCAGATGCGGGCGTAAGCTGCCTACAACGATTTATTTTATTCGATACAGGCTTCAATTATGACTATAACAATATCATATTGGACGTTAGAATCGAATAACATAATTCGATAGCCATACCGCGTGAACAAGAGTGTTCGAATTGATGTTTTTATTTTTATTCCTGAGTATTGGAAACAAGAAAAGCGTAGGTAGAACCGAGTAAGGTAATAGTGGAGATATAACGTTGAACACGATCGAAATGAATATCCGGAAAAAGCAATTCTTGTTTATTCTGAGGTACAAAACCAGTGGTAGGTACTTACCTTGTGGAACTGGTTTTGTAGCTGACAAAGCTTTAAGTTTAACATTTAAAGCTCAGAGAACTTCATATGGAATGGGTAGATTATTGTAATTCAAGATTCTTGTTCTGTCACCCTTTTCAGATCTGATTAACAAAATAAGTACGCACTTGCAGGTATAGATAACTGTCATTATGTATTTGTTAACAATAAAAGAATATATAATGATAAGATTTAGTTTTTATTTAATTAGAAGGGTTCTGTATTAGATAATTGGGTATAGAACTAAAATAGTAGATTGTATCACAAGAGATCAAAATAATATTATTACGGCTAGGGCGCTATTTTGAATTAAGAGTAGAGCGAAGGATTCTAAGGTAGAATCTGGAGCGCAGTAGAGGGATTCAAAGGACGGCGCACGAGGTGAATAATTTTTGCCGACCGAGTGATACACTCTACTTTTTATCACCCTCTATGAGAAAAGTATCATCATAAATATAGTAAACAATTACAAAGGCGGGATACATTTCACCCGGTTTTTTTCATTTCATAGTTTTTTTTTGGTCCGCGCTTTTATTATGCAGCTAGTTACTTGTTCATCATGTTCTTGGTCTCTTTCTGTCTCTCTATCTTGGTCTCTGTCTCTCTCTCTTCCTCCCTCTCTCTCTAAAAATTATTAAAGAATTTAATAAAATAATAAAAATACATTTGATTTTACTACCCATATAATAACAGCGTCCAGGTCAGCTAGTAATAAATAATACCAGGAATATATTTTGCTGGTAGGGTACCAGAAAGAGATTTTTTTTTTCTGATTTTGATTAAATTTAATGAGTTGAAAAAGGTGTACAGTTTCTACATATTTGAAACGTCCATAGGCTGCGGTGATCGCCTACCAGCAGGCAGACTGCAAGCTGCAAAAAATTTACTCAAAACAAAAAGTAAAACATTTTGAACCCCTTGGCGACTTTAATAAAATGTATGTGTTTTATAGTTTCTACTTGGACTAGATGTCATTACTGTGCCAAATTCAATGATAAATAATCGATATAGACTGACGGACAAACGGCCAAATATAACCTCCTAGAATAGTCCTTATTGTATGTAACTTTTCGGCACGTAATCCTTATAATCTTATACTTACGCTGCGATCAAGATATTAAATCTACGGAACTGGTAAGGAAGGAATTTGAGGTCTGTGGAAGCCATTAACTGACAATCGGCTTAAATCACTTGTAGATCTTCCCTGCAGACCTCAGCCTGGCTTATTGCGAAGGGAGGATCTGAGGGGTTACGGTATATTAAGAAATTTTAGACGCTTTTACCGTGCTTGTATTTCATTGTGTAGGTAAAATTAGTTCCTGTTAGTTCATTATCTTTTTAAGCTACATTTTACACTACTACACTTTTACACCATTCTTTTAGTTACAATAAAAAAAGTAAAAGCTATTTCGGGTGAATTTTATTTCTGTTTTTTTATTGTTAAATAAGTAACCTCATACCACAAAAAGGGTTTTTAATTACTAAATTTACTTGTTTTACATTTTTTAACGTACCTCAAAGGGTGCAAACAGAATGCATATTAAAAAAATCCGTCCGTCCTTGTCTGTCACAGCATCGTTCATCAAGATTTTTTAGTTAGATTTCTTGAGGTATAATTTTTAAATAATAATTTTTTGCTTAAACATAAAGACTAAATATTGGGGATTGGCCTTTGTAGGTCTTTTTTTGTACTTAACACTTTGACAACGATGTAAAGTAACTTAGGAACTCTAAAGTATATGTAGTTCACTAAAACCTGATCAAGTGAGTGTCTGGTAGGTAAGGTAGGGGAAGACCGGGCAAATTGGATACCTTAAGATTTTCAAGACTTTATCATAGAAATTATAAGTGAATGAAACAAAATTAATATCTTAAATCAGTCTTTATTAATTGCTTTTATGTATATTATAATCAATTAACCTTGAATGTCTATCAATTAGGAACCAAAACAACAATTCGAAAAGGTGTGCTTGTATTCGCGTTGCCCATATCCCTGGGTAAAGTGGATATGGTATTCGGGCAAAGTGAATAACTAACTTCTAATTACACAAAACTTAAAGTTTCCCCTCTTAATGAGATATAATAAACAAAAAGAAACATAACATCTGCTTATAGAAAATATCTTAAAAATTAAGACTGACAGTTATCACAAATATAATCTCCAATGCCTTCAAAAGCAGAGCATGCTTCGTGACACGAGCTGAGGCAGGTACAGCATCGAATCCAATTTTCAATTGGTTACTTATCTTCTTCAATATATTTTCACCGCTAAAAAAAACACAAAATATCTTCAAATTTCTTAATTTGCTATGTTTGTTTACTTTTTTCAACATTTTTTTAAGCAGGCTCCTTACGAACTTCTTTTGATTGTACAAATTGTGACATTTAGTTTTTTGGTAACATTTTTTACTTTATTATTCTCAAATTGTTGCTACTGCTCTTCCTTGATAAGTGTACTTGTTAAAATTTCTGATCTTTGCAATTTGCGTTTACGAGTTGTCTTTGGTTTATCAAGATTTGGTATGGGTCTTATTACTACAGGACTGTAGTGATCGTTTAAACATCCAGGTTTCGGACCCAGTGGGTCGTCAGGGTCTTTGTTACTGCGAGTTTTTTCTAAGAATCCTGCTAATATTGCATCAGGAGGATCTTCAAGACAGTCATTTTGTGATATCAATGTACTAAAAAATATTAGCTTTGTTATACTGAAACTAAATAACTCTAAAGTTGGGCAAAGTGGATACCATATCCGCTTTTCCCTATTCACTTTGCCTAATATAGTTTAATATAATTTTTAAAGTTAAGTCAAATCATACAAAAACTATTGCTTACTAAATTAATATTATGAGGGCATTTTGACACATAATAAAACTAAAGTACGCTCAAGGCTAATAATCAAATAACAGGCAAAATATAATTCCAAACAATTACATCGAATTTCGAAAATAATTTTACGTAATCACAAGTTGCCGTTCTGCGGCCACCGCGCGATGCGGCCTCTCGCTTTTGTGTTTGCCGCACACTAAGAAAAAGACGGCTGAACGTTGCTAAAGGCGCGGGGTTGATGTCAAACGAATAGTTTAGGAGTAGTGGGGACTATTCGCTGTGCCCAGGTGTTCGCTTTGCCCGGTCTTCCCCTACACTACCAACACGCATGTAGCCGGTTTTTTATATTGTAATTCGACACTTCCATAAAGCAGGTAATATTTGGTAAATTATTATTTATTTAAATCTTAACTTAACACATAATATTTTTGACAAATAACGGTAAACAATTACGTATGTATAAACAGTCTCATTAAACTTAATCAGTCACAATTTTTTAGTGTCTAACAATATATTTTCTAATAGTTAAACATCATGCATTAACTCTGACTACACTGTATTTACTATGTTATGATAGCTTTGACAATAAACTCTTTCCTTTCTTGCCAGCATTATTTTACAGCCGAGAATTTTATCTCGTTGTTTCAACATTGCAAATAAACCTAAAAACAAATTTAATTTCGCTGTCGCACAACTGATTGTTTGTAACAATTTGAATTTTACTAGAAAGGAATAATGGTTCACAATAGATTTGTAAGCAGAAAAGTTAAATTTGTAAATGCAGACGCACATTGTTAAATATTACACTGAAACATGACGCTCGTACTTTACAGTATGCTGTATGAACCCGCGGTTTTACGAGGTACCTAACGTTGAAAGCGAGCTTTTTGCTTAGGTACCTTTTATGTAATGTTTTTGCTAAAAATTCATATACGTAGATTTAAGTTCATACGACTGTAGTTACTTGTGTTTTATGAAGGTACATGAAAATTAACATAAAATAAATTTGCCATCTAAACATCCGCTCTCTTGTTCCTTCCCGTAGCCATTCTGAATACTAAGAGGCTCATTTTGATTTTTCAACAATAGCTAACAAGGATTTGAGTTCCGATGAGTTCCGATCATAGATTCCAAGCCCCTCAGTTCCGGTCGTCATTGCTTCAAACTGAAGACTTTTTTTTAAATTTCTACTTAAACAAGCCCCAAGTAACTTGAGATTCCTCAACAAAATATTTAGACCAAGTTTGGTACAAAATTAATTTAAAGAAAGCTCAAGCTAAGTTGGATACGTTATTTGCAGCAGGTAGAGCTAATTGTGTATTCTTGCCTCGTTTGTTGAGTCCTTAATCCGCCCCCTCCTGCTTACCCACCCTAGCCGAGGCGCTTCCAACATCCCGGATCCTGCTTGTAACCAACTGGAAAATTTTAAAAGACGTAAATATTCCTATATCTATTATCAATTTTTTTTTTAATTATTTTATTTACCAATACCAAATGCATTACGAATAAATTGAACTATTTAGGTATTCTAATTTGGTTCCAATACAATTAGTTCTTATAAGAACATTTTTCTGATTAATAAGTCGATAAATATTTTGCCTTTCTATGCATTATATAAAGTTATCGATAAAAGTAAATGTACCTCCAAACTTTAGTTAATTTGTTATAAAATAAATAGCATAAATAGCCCGAGCCCATTTTCCGTAAAAAATAACAAAAAGGTCGGTAGGTAAGGGTGTATAATAACAAAGAATACCCGAACATAATGCGGTGTAGGACCCAATAACGAAAGCCTTGGTAGTGAGAGGAAATTGCTTGGAAAAATTTGCATTTTTATTGAAATTTGTTTTACGTACCTCGCCGCGAATAAAATAATGCTGGTAAAATATGGTTTAAGTTCCTTCTAGCGCTTGTAGTTTAATCTAAGCCTTTGCGGCAAACGAAGGTACCTATTATTAGATATCTAGACGTCTGGCGCATAGAGGTATTCATGGTGGTAAGTGTGCGGGTGGCATCACGATAGGGCTTGAATTTGTCGCGTTATCGAGAACTTACCAATATTTATATACCTAAAAAAGGACGGTAGATACACATGTCAAGTGGCTTTTCATTAATTTTTTAACCAACTATATTAAAAAAAAAACTCAAACAATTTATAAGAAGTATATAAAATTAGATAATTAATGACCTGTGCTCATGACATATTTGCCGCTGTTTATTAAGAACAAGTCAGCTTAAAGTAAGCACATTATTTTTCTTTGTTAAGTTTACACATGTACCTTCTTAACATTTTTTTTTTAATAGGAAGTGGTTCAAGTTTCACTTTTAATAGGTAGATCTGAATGACTATATATAGGTTAGTAAATTTAAAGTAAAGTTCGTAAATAATAATGAGTATTTGCATGATTTTTTTTTTGTAAGGTTGCAAACAAGCTAACGGTCCACCTGATGGTAAGCGATCACCGCAACCTATGGACGCTTGCAACACCTGGGGCATCATTCGCGCGTTACAAGCCCTTCAGAAATCTAATAACTTCTTTTTTGAAGAACTTCATACTCTAGTCCTTAGACAAAACCTTGGCATAGCTCATTCTACAAACCAAGGGACCATTTAGGTTCTAAAATGTGAGAATAATTCCATGCCGATAACGAGCTTGGCGATGATACAAAGTAGCCGACATAATTTCAAACAATTTCTCAAAAAATATCCCATTGAACAAGCGGCAAAACACATACAGGGAGGCAAAGTCTCTTTCGATAGGCTAGTGAGTTCGTGATCGTCGAAAATTATGACTAAATAAGCTGGATAATGCTTGATCGACATTCGAAAACATAATTTTAATTTTTAAACATTCAAAAACGAAACATAAATTTAAAGTATTTTACAAGCCTTTTGATTTGTAATGATGGTGTCTACACTATTATTTACGCAAACTTCCGATTCCGAAAAAAAAATATTAAACTAAAACCAATGAATTCAGAGCCAAAAACAATCTATAATATATCTGTAATACTTTCCTCTTGCGTTTCAGGTATTACTTGACTACATAACTGTGGAAAAAGATTAAGTCATAACTGCGGTTCCTGACTTATGGATACATATCTTGAGTTTTTCTTGAAGAAAATGCTTTACGAATAAGTTCTAGATTGTTTTTAAGATTATTTTTTTAAATATTAATATAAGCAATAAAAACATGCACCGTTAAATTAAGCTCTTTTTCTAGATCGAAAATGTTTATTTAGAAATAAAAGTATAGGAATTTTTTAAAAGTAATTTAAAAATGCATTGTTTTCATTTATTAATAATTTAGTAATAAAGCAAAACTTTAGCATCTTAAGCTCAGGTGAGGTGGGGTTAAACCATTGGGATCGCTATTAGGTTAAATATATCAAAGATACTAACTACGATAATAAAAACACCGATAACATCGTGTCACATCACTATCCATACGCTTGTAGTACTGAACGGCAGACAATCGCTATTTAGGTACCTATCTAGGTACAACAACGTACGAACGTAAAGTTCAGTTTAGGGAAAAATCGTAATGGGATTTTTCCCGGTAAATATAAGGGTAGGAGTCGCATCCGATAACCCCTTTCATTTGTATTGCGTTTGTACTTTCATTTCAGCTTTCATTAGAAAGCATGAGTGTTTTTTATTGCAAATACAAAATAAGCACATATGTTTAAGGAAATTGTAATTAGTTTTTTTTAAATTTATGTATGTGTAATTATTTTTTTTGTTACTGATATTAAATTAAAGGCAAATCTAAACTGTTATTTACGATTCAATAAAGTAAGCAACTTTTTGCTACTGAGCACTAAATGTCGTTGAAAATTTATGTTTCTTCAGCTTTCAACTTCAAATATATTGGCACAAAAAAAACGTTTATTGGAGTGTTACGTAACTTAGTAACCCTTCCTACGATCATAAAACAATGTAGCTACTGTGAGTCGCAAAATATGATCTTCGAGTTGTGTGACACTTGCTTTGACCTTATTTGCATCAGAGGGTTGAGTTCTTTTATGACAGGCAAAATTTTTCTTTATTACCTTTTATCTATCGGAAGATTTATTTTCGTATGCGGATCTTACTATCTTCATTTTGGAGTTCCGTGGTTTAGCAAGGAATTCATAGAGTATGCTTATTTCCTGTTGTTATAAATAAATAGGAATGGTACCTGAACTTATATTATGACATTAGAAAACAAAAAGTGTTGATTTTTAGGATTCTGTACCCAAAGGGATCCTATTACTAAGACTTCGCTATCCGTCCGACTCTCCGTCTGTGACCAGACTGTAACTCATGAACCGTGATAGACAATTGAAATTTCCACAAAAGATGTATTTCTGTTGTCTTTATAACAACAAATACTAAAAAACAGAATAAAATAAATATTTAAGGGGCTCCCATACAACAAACGTGATTTTTTTGCTCGTTTTTGCTCGATATTGATCAAGGCAACAGGTAGACGCTTGATATGTTTACAAAATATTTAGTTATATATTCACTTAAAAATTAAATAATTATATTGAAATAAAACAAATATTTAAGGGGGGCTCCCATACAACAAACGTGATTTTTTTGCCGTTATTATAGATAATGGTACGGAACCCTTCGTGCGCGAGTCCGACTAGCACTTGGCCGGTTTTTTACTTTCTGAATATTTTTAACATATTTTTACTTAAATATAATTTTAGCAACAATAGTTGTTATCATGTAAAGTATAAAGACATAGAAAAAAGTTGTATTTATCGTACCAGTTTTCAGTTTTACGAATTATCGCTTTTCTATAAAAACTTACAAAAGTACAGAATTACAAGTAGGTAAGTAGGTAGACATGTCCTTAATCATAACCAGTGGCATTTTATTCCCGGTACAGATGATTTAAAAAAAAAAATCTGTTTTTCTTTCAGCATAGCATTCTCTTAATTCATAAGTAAAATACAGAAATGTAAAAAAATTATGAAATCAACTGAAAAGTATAGAATCTAAGACTGCCCAATACATTGAATTTATTGTCCTATCTGCAACTAAAGCAAAATAATTGTAGTAGAACCAGGATCGTAAGACGTGGATTTATTTGGTCCCTGCCCATCCCTTTGAAAATAAGCGTAATGTCTTGTATTTTTCTATAATCAGCAACTGTTAAAAAAAGAATCATTTATTTGATGTGCATTTCGCAATCATTTACTTGTAAACCCTTTAACACTCGACGCGTACCTTACATTTTATTCAAGATAAAGCAAACACCGCGCTGTTGAGATAAAAAGGAGAAATCGACCGCAACTATATAAAGGTTTGCGCCGATAAAAATACCATGTTTATTTGCACGTCCTACATAGGAATTCGTGCCATGGAAAACTGACTTAACAAACATGTTGAATGAAATACGAAAATGTGCTTCTTGTTGAAAGAAATACGACCTACTTTTGTTTGTTACGTGTTATTTAGCTGCGTCCTTTATAGATATTTTGGAATTTGAACTTATATTACACCAGTATCAGTAAATTTGGATCCCTATCTCCAGCATTTTTTTTCCCTAAAACGTGATTTAAAAACGCGGTTAAAATAACTTTTTTGTTGTTATTTTTGCTGTTCGACTAAGGGTTAAATTTCATCTTTCTTTGGCTCTGTTTTTCTTTAGAGCAGGTGGTGCATGTTCCTTAATTAAAAGCTAAAGGAGTAAACACTTAATTCTTATTCAGTTTATTTGAATAAAACGTCCGGCTGCCTTTGTTTACAGTTCTCATTGAACAAAAATGGTGTTTACTTTTTAAGTTTTTTAATTTACGCGTTCCATTACTAATTTAAAAATAATAAAACGGGATTAAACGCGTCATTTGGCAAAATACCCTTTTCCCGACGTTTCGGCTGGGTTACACCAGCCTTGGTCTACCCGTGACCAAGAAACGTCGGGAAAAAAGTATTTTGCCAAATGCCGCGTTTAATTCCGTTTTATTATTTTTAAATTGGTGTTTACTTTTATTTATAATAACTGATAAAAGTTCTTTTATCCTTTAATAATTTTTCTATTATATTTTTCACAAAAAGTGTGTTCGTTTTGGGATAAAGTATCGTAAATTTCGTTAATTTTGTTATTTTCAACCGTTTGTTTAGTTTTGGTGTCCATATAGAATATCAAAATTTCTGATAACCTGATATCAAAAATCTGTAAAAAACCCTGAAATAATGTTTTTTTACGATTTTATTTGCCACTTTTGCAACCAAAAATGTAACTTTAAATCCATTACGGAATGTGTGGTTTTGGTGTAAAAAATATGTCAAACTGCCTATACGTATTTATTATTAAAGTAATATGTGTCCCTGTGTATGTGATTAACGTCGTGTGGTTGTTGTTCTTTTTTTCTTCATAATGCTAAATTTTTAGTTAATTAGGTAAATAAAAAAATCAAGACCATAGAGGTACTTACATAAACCGTTCTTTATCCGAGGTAATAATTTTGTAAACAATATTACCCGAACGAAAGATAACAATAGAAAAAGTGGTGTTATCAAAAGTGTGAAAAGTATCAAATGTAAAAACTTACACCCGAACGAACGAATCCTTAATATTAAATAAATGGACAATCATAAACCAATACAATTTATTATGACAAAAGGCATTTTGAAACGGGAACATGATACTCGTATTTTCTCTTTCCCTTATAAACAACTAAACATGCAAGAACGAGATGAAACTAAATTTTAATTAAAGTTATCAAAGCTCGCTTTGAAACATAATGCAGTACCTATACGACAGCAGCCACGTTTCTTGCAGTTTTCTATTAATTGTTTATTTTATTATTGTTTCAGTCCATTTTATATTTGCATTATCATGCACAAAGTCTCTGACAATGTTTTGATATTTTTATGAATGTTTAACACATATTCACAGTTTATTGTGCAATCAAAACGTAAGATCCTAAAATTTATTTTGCTATTCTCAAATCTAAACATAAGCAATGCATTAAGTTGGAGAATTTTGCAATTCATTCCACAGCACCCATTTATTTTTATTGCAAGAATAAAAGCAATTCAAGTGTCCATAACTGACTATTGAATCAAACTTGAAATGTATGCAAATGTTCAGCGAAGAGGTAGGTAGACGTATCTGACATAACTTCCGTTATTATAGTAATTTGAACATATATAGGTAGTTATGTTAAGGCCATAAAAAAATCTTAGAAAAAAAGTCTATGAAAAATTAAATAGACAACGTAAGGAGTTGTTGGAACGAAAGCAGAAAAAAAATTAAAACAATAACGTATTTAAATCAGTATTCAGTGAGTGCCTTGTTCGTTTGCAGCTGGGCTGGGATATTTGGCAAACGGACAAGTTCTGGGGATATCTACCGTCAGATACACCAAAAAACTACATATAGACAACGGCAGCGAAACGTAGCGATGTAATTAATTATGTGGCGATTTCATCGCAATTTAAAGTAAATTATTTTCTTAACGCAAGACATCAATTGCTGAAGATCTTAATGATCTTTACACGTGAGAAACGTTCGTGAAATTCACATTCTAATAAAAGTACGACATTACATGAGTTTAAATTAAAATCAGCTTTATTACTAGAACAGTGTAATTAATGAAGTAGTACATGTAATATGTTTATTGAAATTATCATTCATTCTACGTTTGCAGATTGACAGACATTTTAACCGCCAAAACGTACCAATAAAAAGGCCGTTTTCGATTCATTTATCATAAATAAGTTCATCAAATACAAGTAGTGTGGTCAAATACCTGAGTTAAATTAGTGTAATGTATGTTTTATTCGCTTGAGTTGGTCCTTTGTGGAGGTTTATAAGGGTTATTTACATTGTTTCAAATGACTGATAAATTGTTCTACTGATGCATATCTTTTGATTAAAAGGAATTCAATGAAATGAAAACAAATTATGTAGGTATTTTATTTCAGAATCTCACTGCGACTGAATCCAAAATCTTCTATTGTGAAATTTAAATTTAGTACCGTTGTCTCTTTACATATATTTAAATTTTAAAGTAGGTAAAGTTGCTTTGCATATGTGGATTACATTTTCAAAATAATGGATCGTTTCCGTTTAACAAAAGAAATTACAAAATAAAAGTACAAGGTCGCCTGGTCTATATTGCAAAACGCATCATATGACCGTAAAAGTTACGTTATACAAAAATGAATATAATCTATACCTACATTAGGCTGGTTCAGATGTTTGTACCTGTTGTCTTGTTTAAATTTAGATTCAAAATCTGTCTCAAAGGGCGGTTAAATAGTAAAATCTAAAACGTGTCTTCTAAGTAAACAAAAATAGAATAGAATAGAATATACTTTTATTGTACATCAAATAATTAAAAACTCAACAATCTTATATATTCAGAGTACAATTAGGCGGCCTTGTCGCTATAAAGCGACTCTTGCAGGCAAACTTAGGGTACAAGTAATAAAAATAGAAGCAAGATAAGTAGGTATCACAGGAGGAGAAAAGTTACAAAGAGAAAAAAAAACTAAATACTTATATAATTGTATTAAAGGAAACTTACATACACATACACATAGTTACATAAACATAATTATATAAGTGTTTAAAAAATATATATATATATACCTACATACATAGATACATATATTACATTATTTGTAAGGATATTCAAATTGAACTAAAGTATTATTAGCAAGACAGAATTTATAAATTGGGGTTAATATAGTGGATTTTAATCAGTTTTTAAAAAAAATTATAAATAAGATTTGACACAGCTTGGAAAGACGTACTATTATAAAACCTAAATAGAACCCATATACGAGTTGGCATACAGATTCGTAGGATCTTATATAAAGCGCCTCGGAGTTAGATGAAATGTGAGTCACATTGTAGCATTCCGTTACACATTTGGCCTTCTAAATAAGCAGCCTTTTAGGCCGTCGACCTACAAGGACGATATTCGTCATCCCTGAGGCCAAGGTTAAGGCCACGTCTACTCATGACACACTACACGTCACAAATATCTGCATCTGTGATCCTCTGCTCTGATATCTACACAGTAGCTAAAGGTATTTATAGGATTTTGTGTTTTATTAACTTTGGAATAAAGGGGAAAATATAAAATTAAGCTTGAAGGTGCAATAACCTCGATTCATGGAAGACTTCTTGATTGTTAATGTTTCAAGATGTTACTTTCGTTGGTATTTTAGTTGCGTTAGTTATATAAACATCCGAATAGTTAAAACATTTTTGTGTGATAATACCTTTACCTACTTATCTAAAGGACTTTAAGTAGGAAAATCTAAATAAAAATGTTTAGATAATCAATTTGTTATTCATATTTTGTCTTTATTTACCTATATTGTTTTTTCATTTATCTTAAACAGACATAAACTGCCAATTTAAAAGATGTCAGCATCTTGCGTAGTGAAAATAAGTCATGTTTATTAATAATAAAAACACTAATTTAAAAATTTTACTGTCATCCGCGGCAACCATATTTAACTTTTAATGAAAAAAATAATAAACAGGGCAGAGCGAATCCAATAAATAAAATTTCTTGCAGCAGATGTTCTGTCGCTTGCCGCCTACTGTTTATTCCAGTACCTACCTTAGTCACAAATTTTATCAACGAAATATAAAAATCACGTTTTACAGAAGGTTAAAAAATCTGTAGCTATCTTAATTTATAAAAATAAGTAGGTTTTCAGTATAATAGGCATTGTATATATATACCTATGTTACTATACTTATAAGGTTCTCTTTCATATATAAATTTCAAGTAAATAAATCAAATATTGAGAGTCCTATAATGTTTTTTTTGGTGTTCGGGTCTTATAACTAATAAATTATTGGTGCTAATGCTAATCAATAAACTTATATTTATCCTCGTTTAAAATTTATCAAACAGAACTGGAAAATCTAAAATTAGTAGTAAAACTAAAATGTAAATAAATATTGAATCTAAATTATAGACTAAAATTTAAAATATACAGCGACGTAGTAGCAAAAACATAGCTAGAGCCTAATTAATAAACATTTCTGAAATTTAAATTATCTTAAACTAATTTTGGACTAATTACCTACTTGATTATTTATGTTTCTGTATATTTTAAACGCAGAATCGTAGGTAGATAGTGAATTATCTGCATCTACATTCTACATTCTACATTAAAAACCAGCCTTTTATCTACAGTCAAAATTATTACTCGCATAAGTAATTATTACAAAACCTTAAGTTGTTATCAGAATAAACCGTGACAATTTCCATTACTATAATTTTCTGTTTAAATTTAGTATGTGCGTAATTTTGATAATTTCTTCCTGATTACAAAATTACCTTACTTATCTTAAGTTAAATAATAGCTTCAAATAAGTACTACCTAATAGAAAAAAAACTGTACTGAGTTAATTGTCAAAAACGTGATAACGAATTTAGTTTAGTTACGTAGCCGGGTAGCCCTTCAATGGTTTAATGAAGTCTTAAAAACTAACATTCCTACATGATACTGATAAGATTGAACAAACAGGTAAGGCATAAAGTTAGCTATATGTTGTTTATTTAATCACATAACTCTATTTAGAATTGTTTACAATAAGTCTTAACAATAAAAACGTAACGAATAAAAAACTATTTTAGAATGTAACATAAAATACGAAAGTAAGTAATTTATAGTGACCAAGAAACACTTATGGACATAATTAGAGAAAAGCGAAAAAAGGAGACAACTGAGTTCAAATAAGCATAAACGGAGTTTCATTTGTGTTTGTTGAGCCATTGCTCCTATAGGTTTGCAAATCTCTTTCAACAATATTCTCCTCCAGTCTTCTCCATATCCTTTAACCATTCCATCGTTCGGCTTAAGTCAAAACCGGGACTCATCAGTAAACAGTCTTTTCGTCCAAACATAATCATCTACAGTGTCGGTGTGAACAAGTACAGTTGGACAAAACTAGTTGATGTCCTGTGGTAGACAACAATTACAATTAACCTTTTGTCTCTAGCTTTTGATATTTTTTAACGACTATTGGTCTCGTTATTCTGCTAGTATCGTTTACATTAAAAAAAGGGATTGAAAATTTCAACTCAGAATATAACTTTGGGGACAAAAACTTTCTATGATCTAACATAGAATTTCTTGGAAAAAATAAAAATTTCGAATTTTTTTAATATTTTACAATGAAATAGATTAATAAAATAAAAAATTAGTTAAAAAATTCATTAATTTGGATTTTTTTAAATTACATATTCTGACCTAACGTAGGTTATATAAAAAGGGATCGAAAATTTTAATATTACATCACAGTAAAAGTTTTTCAACCTTTTTTGTGTCCCTTAGTCCTTCTGAAGATATCCATAATAATAACAAGCTAACAGAAATATTGCAGGTTGCTTAGCTTTTTCAAATTCATAATAAAATTAAGATTAAGATAAAGATGTATATAGATGTTTATAAAGCGCCTAAAATACAACGACTTCCATGTTTACACAAAAATCCACAATACATTAAAGTCGTTTTAAGAAATTTTAATAGTAGATAAACATTCTTGTTGTTGGTTATTAGATTTGTTGGACTAATTAGCTTTCATAATCATCTTAGTAATAGTCAGTTAAGCATAGGTAGGTACTTTAAATTACTTATGTTTTTTAATTACAATTAATATAAGAAAATAAAAAGTTATGTGAACCTAATTGGTTTCATCGTTATATGTGTTTTTAAGAGTGTTCGTTTTAGGATAAAGAATTTGATAATTCTCACACTTTTGATAACGCCAGTTTCGCCATCAACACCTATCGTTCGTGTAGCATTGAAACGTTACAAAAAAAAAAAAAACAATTGGTTGCAAAATGAACGGTTGACATAAACACACTACGATAATAACACACCCACTGCCATAAAAAATTGAATATGTGTAGACAGTTTGACAGATTTACACCAAAACCAGGCAGGGAACCAGACATGTGTCTTAAGTTTAATTTTTCTGTGGTAAAAGTGTCAACAATAACCAAAGTATCGTAAACGAACGCTTGAAAGTTTGTCACAGATGGTACAAAAAATTAAATATTTTTGATATCACTGCTAAACGGATGACAGATGACACAACAGTTACGAAAGCAATGATTCTTTATCCCAAAACGAACTACTTACCTAGACTTACCTTACTAATTAAATATCAATAAGTCATAAGAGTAGTAAAACTACAATAATAGCTAATGTAAATTATGAAATCATTGGGTAGCACTTGAATCCATCACCGACTTTATGTTGACGTAAGTATTTAATTTAATCAGATTTAAAGTAAGCGAATAATTATGTTTTTTAACCAGTATACCTAGTTACTAACATTGATAACATCATAGTATTTTTCTTAAATGCACTCTTGTAACATTAACACCTAAACGAAATATCAAACATTACAAATAATTTAGATATAGAATTGCGAAAATCATTATTTATAATTTAAGTTTCTCCAAAATTAACAATACTTAGTCGGCTTAAATTTTAAAAGCTCTACCAAGATTAGGGTGCATCCTAAAAGCTTCTAAGCGATAAACAAACCAACAAAAGAATGCAGACTGACAACATCGATAGGTGCTTTAACCTGACAAAAAGGCTTTACGGTAACTGAATAAATTTTTATTAGAAGGGATTAAAAGTTATTTTACCTATTACCAATGGCAGAATTAATTTTGTATTTGGGTAGCGATGGTGGACCGTGATGGTGGTTGTGACGTCACTCAGCCAATGAGCGTATAGAACGACGGCAGCGCCACAAGATGGCCGCTCTCTATACGCCACCGTCGCCTTTTGTAAAGTTTAGGCCTAAACGTAAAGTTTACTTCGCATTTCCTTATTGGAATGAATGAAAACTTGGCATAAAAATTTATAAATTGTGAATAAGATGTAATTTAATGTGATAGCTGTGATATTTATTCCACGTCTGTACCAATAAATAGGTGAGTTATTGTCAATCAGCTGTTGATTTTGTGTCTTCACATAATATAATATTATATTTTATAACTTCATACTAAGATTAACAATTGGACAATATTTATTATAATAGTAACCACTAATTTTATTTTGTAATTTGAAATTTGTTTTTTTTTTTGTTATATTTACAATTTTTATTTTACTGGATATGTGACAACTACACTGATTATAACTTTTTTTTGTGTAATTTATAACAATTGCATTTTATCAAAAAGATATGCAGTTTAATATAGAAAATAATGTATTTTATTATTATATTTTTTTTTTTTTTTTATTCCGTAACTTTGATATTTAAACGTAATATAAAACTATAAGAAGTAAATTACCAATATTATTTGGTTTCTTCGCAAATATGAAGATAATGTCGTAATTTCAACATTGACTTACATATCTTGTACCTATCAAAACGATTTAAGAATTATCATTAATCCATTTATAATCAATAATCTATGACAAAGTTATACATAATGTTGTTTCAAGTTTTAGTTTTGTTCAAACAAGACTTAACCTCTTTATTACAAAAGTTAAAATATTTGTGATCTTTTTTATCTATTATTATTTTCTTTATTGTGATATTTATTTTTAATTTTTGTGATCTTTTTCATCAATTATTATTATTCATGCTTAAATTTACCAATTACAAAGACACGAAGTCTATAAAAAATATACTTGTTAAGGGATGTATATAATTTAAAATGTGTCATATTTATGCTTATAACTGGGTTCTGGTAACTTATTATAATCCTTATTAGTAGGTATTGTCAATACATTGTCATTTTAAATTAGTCAAAGTATTACGAAAATAATGTATCAAAGAAGAATGTAAGTTAACTAGTTATTAAAAAAAAAACAATTAAAGAAACGGCGGTAGTAAGGGCAAACCTAGTAGGTAACTACTGAAACACGAATTTGACATTATATACATATTTATCTACCATCTAACCATTACCACTATTACCCCCAGAAGCGGCTGGATACATATCCACCCAAAAATGAAGAATTATATTATAAGTTCTTATAAACTAGATACCAACCTATATAATTAAATTAGCTTAAGAATCCAATACCGATAACCCGAATTATCACAGGTAGAGCCTCGGGAAAGAACTAGTTTTAAATTTATTAATTAATTACGTTTATAATAAATAAACATACATTTGGACATTTATTAACTGCAACTAATTAATTTGATTGCAATAAAACACCATAAATTTATTTTCAGGCGCAAATCGTTAAAATACAAAGTGGAAATTCAAACTGTCAATTATGTTCTTTGGTAAAATAAAAATAAGAAATTCGATGCACAATTTAAAAGCTTTAATAAGCGTTTTTGAATTATGTACAATAATACATTTTACATAAAATGGACTTAAAAGCTACACAGGCTGTGTAACTGTCACGAAAACTTTTCACATACATAGGTATCTTGCGTCACTCATTTTTTACATCGGTATTATTTTTTCCTTCATGACATAAGTAGGGGAACGTACGTATATGTGTTGTGGTGTAAAATGTTTCCACGTCGGTTACTATTCACACTTTTGATCACGCTAATTTTACCGCCGACACTTTTCGTTAATATTATGGCATTCTATCATGATAGATTTTTGTACTAACTAGGATTGCTACAAAAGTGCTACGCTGCTACGAATTATATGCACTACAAATCCTTAGTATTTGTGAAAAAAATATATTTAGATTATTACACTAATAGTAAATTATGCTACAAGTGCGCTAGGCTCACTTACAGGCGAGATTTTGGGTTGCTTATAGCTCACGAGTGTCATACGACTGTTTTCATCACACTTAAAAAACAGTAAATACTTTTATTAGTGTTAAAATATTAAAAAAAAAAATTAATGGAATAATCTAATAGTATTGATATGTTTTTAACAAACACGTTGGAGTTATTTTGCCTAAAATAACCACTTAGCTTTTAGGCATAATTTTAACTTTTTAATTGCACTTGTGCGGTAATGCGGTAATTTTAATAGATGCTACGAAGATGCTGGAAACGATGCATTAAAGGATTTATGAGCAAGTGTGTTGAAAAATATTTAAAAAACTGAATTATTGCTTCTGATATTATATACTTTTTAATTCCTATGTAATAAAAGCGACGACTATAAAAAATAAATAAACAAAAGGCGCTAATAATACAAATAATTTATTATTCTACACCATTTATCTTAACAATGACATTTTGTTTTTTCTCCAAGAAAACAATTATGTGTTATAAAACCTTTGGCTTATCAATAAAATGGCTTTATTAAATTAAAAATATCATGTATATTTATTATTCAGTACGGATAACACACACACAGACACACATACCTTGGTACAGACTGACTTGCGTGCCATACATAGGGTTAGACTCCTACATAGAAAAAGTCTTGTGTCTGATTTTTTTAAAGTAGGTACAACAGTATTTAGAAAAAATTGTATTTGTTGTGTCATACCTATAGCACAAGCCCCGCTTAGTCAGGGACTAGATAGCGCCGTATGCTATGTTCAGGCTTTGATGTACCAATCATAGGACTATAATTGATATAGGTATACTTATAGTGTCGATTTCGGTTTAAAGTACTTGATTTTAACCTTAAAATGTTACTCAAATATTTTGTTTATTAAAATAAGACATTCATAAAAAAAATTGCACAAAAATTCACATTATTTTTAATTCGTATTTAAAACGTATCTCAAAAACGTACGATGCTACTAAATCTAAAAAAGTGTTGTTTGTAGTGTAGGTACTTACTTTTAAAAGTTTTTATTCTACTCTGTATTATATTGACAATACCATATTATCTGTTACCATATTCTAGAACATTTTTTTCGGACTTTTCACACTTAAAACAAATAAAATATACGCCAACATATAAATAGGTATATACACTGCTCTGACTCCAATCTCGGAAACCCTGTTTTATGATGAATTATCACAGTAAGAGAGATTCCAACCCAGGACCTCACGTCGGTATTGAGTGAACGCATTAGACTACACCAACAAGTCAACAAATCCTGTTCATTTCAGCTTTTTTTACTAATTAGTTTTTTAATAAAAATTATTACTAAATTTGTTACTACCCGCAGATAACAGCCACATTATAAGTTCAAACAACTTCCCAGACTGCCTTCGACTTTATTTTTATTTAAAACAATATAAATCTTTATGCTGACAAAATTTATGTTTACTTTTATATCGAAAATGTTTTAATATCCATTAGGCAAAACTATTCATCAAGATGAATTAGATTTCCATTCAGACATTTGATAATAATTTTCTCGAACAGGTTAAACTGCAAGCTGAAGGTAATTTACGCGTGGACACAACGAAACTTGATTAAAATTTATTCTGTCGATTAAAAGAACTTTTAAAAGCTCTGCAGTGATTGGAACTAGTGTTATTTATTGATATTATCCAGTGGCAAAATGCCAAACACAAGTACCAAGACAAACACTTGTCTGTCTCCTGAAATACGTGTGCAAAATATACATTGTAATGGAGCGATTGTTTTTATATTATTTTAATATAATAAAAATAAATATTACTTTTATCTATAATATTTTTTAAATACTCGTATAATAATATTTTTAATTTATTAAAGGAAGGATTAAAAGTTTTGTTTTTTAAAAAGTGATGTAGAACGTATGTCAATGTTAATGATCAGTTTTTCGCAGTTTTGTGTGCCAACTTTTGAAAAAACATTTGATACTAAATAAAACAAAGAAAATTGCAGTTTCCAGGATGGAATACGTTTTTTTAATATTACAAATTTCTGCACACAACAAATTAAATAACCTAGTATCATGTAAATCCAAAAACGCTCGCATTTTATGCCCGCAGATTACTATGCAAATGTATACGGCTCTACTAATATGCATGATGACGATTATCTACAGGTAATTCAATAAATCGCTCACAAAAACCATGATAAATATATTATATAGGTACATTCAAAACGTATGTTGTAGTTTGAGACCTCAGACTTCAATTATTTACTAATAAACTATTGCTAAAATAAATAACAAAAACAGATAAGGAAATATAAATTATTTAAATATCAGAATCTACAATACCTTGTCCTAAAGTTATGTAGTGATTTGCGGATCTTCTGAGCGCATAATACTTAGGCTATACAAGCTTTTGGCAATTTGCTTCCCAGTGTGACTACCCAAAAAAAAACTTGTTTTTGTGCAAATGGGTCGTCGTGGGTTTGAAGCTACCCTTTATTTTTTATTTTAGCCACGCCCTTTGCAAAGGGGAGTTTAAAGATTTTTTTTAGAAATTTAACTACACCACATGTTATCTGACCATTGCAAAGTACCTACAGCAATTTTTATTTCTATGATTTCTACCAAATTTATATAGTTGCATTACACGTTTTAAAGTACTTGCGGGTATTGAGGTCTACCCCCTAAATTTTAAAATGAGAATAGTGAAAAAAATATAACAATATGGAAAACATTAATAAAATGTTTTAAGAAAACGAAAAAGAAAAGTTTTTAAGTAATAAAATGATTTCATACACTGCCACTAATAGAGTCTAGGTGCAAAATGTTGTTTTAACATCTTTTAGAAGATTATTTATTTCTTTGCCAAAACATATTTGTATGTAACTTTTTCTGCGCCGGGCACATTCACTTTGAATAACTAAACATAATTGCAAGAGTTATCACTGGATCAAATAAAGTTTAATTGAGTTATTCTATTATTTATTCAAACATGCTTTATTGCAAACCTAAGGCCATATTTCCCGCATCTGTCTCAATATTTTTAATTTATATAGAAATTTAAAATTACCAGTTAAAAATATGTTTTTCCTCTGAAAACCTGCAGTTTTATAATAACAATATACAAAATGTAATATAGTTTGCAATAGTTAGTTTAATAAATGAATTTGAAATTACAAAGGCCTTATTAACAGTAGGTACCTTAATAACATGAATAGTTAATTTATTGTAGGTGTTACAGGTTTGAATTTTAATTAACTATAGTACTAGGTATATAAGTAAAATCAATTGTAAGACGCAAAGAAAGCCAAGAATATCATTGCTTATTTACTGATTTCTGTGTTTATTTTATTGAATTTTATAAAGCTTAAATTTCTAATAGGTATATATTTATTTTAACAAAATTATTGTTTATTGTAGGCCAATAAATATCAAAAATACAGTGATTTACAGACGGCTTTAAAATTATTTTTTTTTATTTTAATTTTTTTTTGTTTTGAGTGTTTTAAACTTAGTTACAAAAAAGTTATAATAAGTACAGTTAAATCTTTTATATCCCTCGGGCTTAGTACAGCTACTATCGAACTGTATATATAATTAAATACTGATCAAAAACGACTCCAAACACTACATTTCTCCTTTTTTTTTTTTGTTTTTTAAGAGTGTAATAGTGCGCTGGATTTTCTGGCTGCAGCCATCAGCATAGCATACGTGGGTGTTTAAAATTTTAGATCACACATACCTATGTTTGAAAGTAAAGAAAATGTCCATTATGCGTCTAAGATCGCTACCACAGCTAACCAAAGAGCCAATAACCTTGAAATGGCTGAAAGAATTCTGATAAAATATCTTTGAGAACCACCGTTAGAAAACCAGCTGCTGTAAAATAAAAAAAACCGCACCCAAACCGGTTCACCCGTTTAAGAAATACGCCACAGACACACACACACACACATACAATAGGCACAATAAGACGGTCTTCTTGCAAAGAAGCTATTTCTTCTAGAAAACCTTCATTAATAAAGAGATTTTACACACAAATTAATTTAGCTACCACTAAGAAAAACACATATAGGTACCTACATATCGTTGAAAAGACGTTAATTTTCTTCATTAAAATTAATTTAAAATATGTGCAACAATATTACTTGTAAATCTTCAATAGGTATTTTATAATCGATAATCGTTAAAATTTTATTATTTATTTAATTTAATATTTTTTTCCTCATTTCAAACACATTGAATATTTAAAACGAAACAGTGTTACCTGCACGAGTCAATTTAAACTTCCAACGTTTCTGCATTTGCAGTCCACGCCATCTGATGTTATCTTTGTTATCGACCTCATTAATTTAACTCTTTATGAGACCAACTTAATTAGCTAAAACTTAACACATTATTTATCTTTAAAGTGGCGTGTTTCTAATGACAATAATTGGGTTATAGTATAAAGCGTTAATGTAAGTATTTAATATGGTCATTTTAATGCAACGATTAGTAATATAGGTAAATTTATGGAATTAGTTTCTTGAATATGTATATTTGTTTTCTTATGACTAACAACAATACTGTTATAACTGTCTTGTTGCCGAAAGACAATCATCAACATCCATATGCAGTTAAATAATTATTTTAAGAATTTATTTACATGATTTGAATGAAAATTGTTGATATGCAGGCAGTATTGATCGATATTACTGGATTTCGATATTGGAAAATACCTACATAGTTCCTCTTCTGTAGATTTTAGTGGTTTGTAATTACTTAACAGACGAAAGCTAGGCTAAAAATACATTATAGTATTAAATTTCGTAAATACATTTTCGATACGCTCTAAATACTATACTAGTAGGAATACTAGGCATACTATCAAAAAACATTACAGGGTGCAAATAAGTACGATCATGGCATGTGTAATGAAATCTTGCATCGGGATTAGATGGTCCCGCGATGCGGCGCGCGCCGACTGCCGAGGGCGGCAATCGATGAGCGGGCGGGACGCGCCCCGACGCCGGCAGACCAACAGACGCCCGCCGACGCCGTCCTAGGACACACGTCCTAACGCCGATACACCGTCAACACTTGCCGACACTATGTTTACCTTCGCCGACACGCCGTCAACAGCTGACCGACCGGTAAGTCACGTGCTTCCACCCTTATAACTTTTTTACTCTTTATTACCTGTGCTTTTAACGTTTACGTGGTCATTTTTACTGTTTTGCGATGTATAGTGTCTTTGCAGTTCAGGACCGGTGTGTAATGTGAAGCCTGTCATCGTAAATTATGAATATAATGCACCCCTTGCCCTCTTTCATGTTTTCTATTGAATATGGACGGTCTGACTCACAATTTGAATTCAAAGTGGAATTCTTTAGTTATCTTTACGAGTGGGGGTCCAAGACTCTTTTGTAATTTATCCCTTAAGTGCAACAAAGGATTGTGAACAATAAGCTTTGTGGGCGATTGTCCCAAGAATTTTTTAAAAAAACTTTACAATACAAGTTGCCACCGGTTGGATGTTTGCAAAATTTAAAATTTTTGCAAACCAATAGCAAATTTTTGCACGAATAGTTTCTTGTCATTGGCTAACAGCAAACAATAGATTTTTTGCAAAATAAAGCTAACTGTACTGACTTACTTTTTCAATATGTAAGAATGTAGTTTGTAGAAAACTTAAACCATTTCTCCTCATCCCTGACGTCTATAGCACAACTTATGTACTATCAGTGTTACGATACCCTTTTCAGTTTGAATGCCCATGCGTGTTATAAATCGGATGCTTTATTTTATAGATGGCGTTCCCGAAGGAGCGGACGGGAGTTCGTCGGTGCGTTACTTACTTCGTAGGTGAGCTTTTAAGATATTGCCAGATCCCTTCGATATTACGTGAAAATGTTGTCCTTTCTTACATCTACCTTAGATTCAAGTAGATATAAAATCTTTTACAGAAGTAAATGGTTTAGAATTTCTTTTCATTAAACTTTTAATCAAACTATTTTTTTTCAATTAATTTCAAAGTCAGTCAATAAAATTGTCTTATGAAACTAATGTTGTTTCCTAGAATTTTTATATGTATAAAATATTTATGTAGATGAATACACATTTTTATATACTTAAAGTGGTGAAAAGGAGATGTATTCATAAAAAAAATTAAGTGTTTCAGATTTCTTGACGATAGTGGATGTCCAGAAGAAGAGAGAAGAGAAGATAACACGTTGAGAACAGAAGATAACGCGTCGCCTTCTGTACGTATACTGAATGTATCCTGAGTGCCTCATTCTTTCCGGTATACCTTCAGTATACGTAACAGAAGATGACACTAGCTTCCCTGGGGTGTAGAAGAAGACTCTTGAAGTTGCTGAAATATAGCACATTTTTTACATACATATTTGGATTTTGGATATATATTTTATGATTGTGTATGTTGTATATTTATAGTTCGACAGGATCTAGCTAAAGTGTTTACTTAAATGTTACCCACGTTGATAAGTACTTTTTACTATTAGGTACCTAATGTGTTTAACACTATTTAAGTAACAATTGGTGGCTAATGTGTTTGTTTGGTATTTAAATGCATAATAGGCTGTTAAATATAAGATAATGACTAATTTATGTAAGAATTTTATCCAATTAATATACCTACCTATAAATATATTGGGTGTTCATGAAAATTTTGAAGTAATTTTACTTAGTTAAGTGTTTCAATTTTGACACAATCCATATACGTGTGATGTATTAAGTCATCATACCTACATGTGTAGGAATACATTTATTGTAGGCATGATGCCTAATTAGGTATACCTACCAGTAATAAAATATTTAAAAAGCTAAAACGAAATAGATAAGATATAATATTATTTACCACTAACATACAATATCATGTACTGTATTTTTTAAATATTGATATTGTAATTATAAATTAAATAGTTATTGGATAAATTGTTGTAAGATAATATTATTATTGGCAAAGAATGTTATTAATTATGGATAAGATCTAGTAGCTAAGTAAACAAAGTTATGTAAAAAGTAAATTGTGTGCAATTTAGATAGTGTTTTGATAATTTATTAAAAATAACAAAATACAAAAATGTTCTAAACAGTAAACACCTTTTTATATCCTTCTACATTGTTACCAATTAGAATTAGACTAATAATTATAACAACAAAGTAGGCAATTAACACTTTAATTACATATAGTTAGGAATACTAAACAAAACAATTCGTCTACATGAAAAAGTAGCTGTAAAAAACACATTAAAATAGGTTTGAGGTGAAATATTATAATTGATGGTTTTAATGTAATTATTAAAATAAAACTACATATTTATGAAGTTATGCAGTTGTTTTATTACCTACTCATTAATTTCATTATAGTAATATACATAAACGTCTGTAAGTGCTTTTATACACGTAAACAGATGCTTTAATATGATAAGTAACATTACTTTTCTACTGTTAACTCGGTAAATGGTAAGTATGATATGGTAGGGATATCTATAATAGGATTCTGGACTCCAACCCTTAGATACAATTGGTGGAAAAGTATTGTAACCAAAGAATTTGAGAACATTTTTGAAAATTATTGTCGGATTCCTTAACAAATAACATTATAAAAATAACTCATTTACAACGAGGATTTTTTGCATAGATATCAGCTTATTTCAAAGATTGGTAATGTTTAGACGACTGCAAGTTAGTATTTGATTATATTAATATTGCTCAAGCACATGACAATCACATTGATTCTTGTTGTTATGATTGGCAGCAGGGATAAACGACGTGGGAAATGTAGTTACCTATAGTTGTCTGGTTAAAGTATAGTTGGACGAGTAGTATCTACAATGCAAGATTTCCACTTCAAACCCATCACAGTTTGTGTACCTTTGTGTAATTACTATATCGGTGGTAAATTTTTTAAGTTTGTTTTCTCAGCTATTTTTGACCCCATTACAGAGGCACACGCCTATTCTTAGAAAAAAGGCTTAGGTAATAGTCCACCGCACTGGCAGACGTTGTCCAGCTGGTGGTATATCGACTATCAGAATTTTCGAACCGCCCGTGAATCCTTTGACTTGGCCAAATGACTGCTATCATACGAAAGGCTGTTTTTAACGTTAAAGTACAAATAATACAAGCAGTGGATATTATTTTGGATGATGTACACAATTCATGCGAGTAATTTTACGTTTTTTTGTTAAGGTGTAAAATTTCAGTTACAACATAGATCCATTATAAAATTGATAGGTTTTAGGAAAGCTCTATATTTACAAGTATAGGTAATATGACAGTTCGCTTTCTTGGAGGACGTTCCAAAATTCATTTTTCCGCTCCAGAACCTGACTCGTGTTAAAAATTTAAGATTTTCTGTGTCCAGCAGTGAAAATGTTGCAGTTTATACGTTGATGATGATTATGATAGCAAAGACAGATGAGCAGGCGACCAACCTGATAATATGTAGTGCTGCCTTAATTTTATACTTATCACTATATTCTGGCCCATCACATTTCTATGGGTTACCATACAGAAGCTAGCACAAGTCTAAGATAAAATGTATAAGGTCCAGCAACTTCGCGACTGTCATGTACTTTGACTAAAAATAGTTTTCTGACAACGAGCGGTCTACATCGTGGCGACGCTACAATTACAAAGATTGGGGCCTTAATTGTTGTATTCGTAAGTAGTTGCCTCAGCCGATTTAAGCTGTTCTCTACCATAGGCGAATGTTTCTCGAACTAGAAATCACTCGAGTGCCAGAGTTTCTAAGCTGCCATAAGAACACTGTCTTAGCTTAACGACTGCTGTCCTATGTCAACTTAGCCACACCCATAAAGATACCTACCTACTATATATTTTTATAGATGGCTATAGGTACACTGTCTTTCACGGAACGGCTCCTGACGGAATACCCCGTCCACCCAATAACAAGCGCTTCTACTATGGCGGGTGAAGTGTCGTGTAAGGTGTTTAAACCAACCGGGGGTTGGTTTATTGTAGTCAGAAACAACACCTTTGCCTTCATGCTGCCCAGTATAGGTAAATGTATCCTTGCCTAATAGATACACGTAATATATTGAGCACACGAAAACCTTAAAAAAAACAGCCAAATGCCTGTTGTAAACGCATTACTTGAGGGTTCCATAGTATGAGAATTATTGCAGATATCTAAAGTTTATAAAGCTTTAGTGCTATGGTACTTTTTTAATTTTTGAAACACATGATTAATATGGAAGCGAAATAAGACGCAAAATTAACCTTTTTGGAAGGTATACTGACTCGTAAGAAGGTACATGCACCTAAAGAATAGTAACTTTAACACCTACTTTAAAATGCATTTTTAAAGAGCTATCGAGTTAAATACCGCGCAATAGAGTGCGTGAAAAAGTGTCATGCCTTAGTTATATATAGAGATATAAAAATTTTAAAAGAGCTTCCTATAAGGACCTGCGTGTGAGCCCGCATGGGCCAGTGCGTGCGACCGAACGTGCGCCCACTGTAGAAATCAGTTTTTAAAACCCAGAAACGATGTGTAAGAGCAATATCTTGTTAAAAAACTATAAATGGTTGGAAGTTTGTATTTTTGTTAAGTGCAATCCATTTCTTTTTGTAAGGTGGATAGAAGGACGAATGAAATTCGCACGAGCTCAACAGTTATTAAAATTATGTATCAAATATATCAAAACAATTGGAAACTGCACTATAAGTGAAATTCCGTATGGTATGGCTCCACCGGTTTAAAATAAAATTCCGTACGAAATAAAGAAAGTACCATAAATTTTACTTAAAAAAAACTAGTGTCAATATTGACAGAAAAATATTACCAACTTGTAATTAAAATTTTAATTAATTTATTTTCATGCAGGCTCAAGTATTTATACGCCGCAAGCAACGGCAAAACATAGAGAATCTATGTGTCAAATCGTGACGTGGAAAATAGTGCCCCACAGCAACAAATCTGAATAATAACAGATCGAATTATTATACAATATTTTTTATTATAACATATTAAGCGGTTAAACCCAATTGCATTGCCGCAAGCAATCGCTGATCTAGGTGTAATATAAGTTCTGTCTAAACACACTTTTTAATTCCTTGAAGAAAAATAATAAAGAAAAGCAAGACGACGACGAGAATTACCTGTCAACTGTTCGATTAGCATTGGCAACAAAAATATTAACATATTAAGATCATCTGTAACTCAAGCGTTCACTTACGATATTTTTGTTATTTTTGTCACTTTCATCACCGAAAAATTAAACTTTAGACCCATTGTTGGAGATTGAGGTTTGGTGTTAATCTGTCACACTGCCCATACATATTCAAATCTACACGAACGATATACGATAATATCAAATTTGGGTACTTTTTAACCCAAATTGAACGCGCCCTAAGACGAGAAAACGCACGCATGCGTGTGCCCGGTGCGGGCGACCACGCGTGCAGTGGATCGCCCGCGTGATTTAGTGTTGATCTATACAAAGTGTTATG
The DNA here is from genome assembly GCA_946406115.1 of Apoda limacodes. Classification (NCBI taxonomy): domain Eukaryota; kingdom Metazoa; phylum Arthropoda; class Insecta; order Lepidoptera; family Limacodidae; genus Apoda; species Apoda limacodes. The sequence goes on from OX291554.1 coordinate 12,141,237, forward strand.
TGCCGCAAACAGCGAGCCATACAGCGTACAGCCTAATTATTTTACCTTAATTTTATATAACACAGTATGGCAGTTTTAGGGTGTTTCTTATTTACAATTGATTTTATCATAACATGGAAAATTCAAAAATATTAACATAACACTTTTTTTATACCTAGTAGTATTTATCTAAAATGCATAAATCCTTATTGTCTATTGCAGTCCATTCAGACTGGTTTGTCCAATAGGTAAGTATATATGTGGAAAAGTTGAAGCTCTGAATTTAATCAGAGTGGTTGTTTGTCTAAATGAGAAATGTAGGTAATTGCCTAGATATTTTTTAACTCATTAAGTTTATTATTACTTATGTTGTTTAATTTCTTCCTTAAGATAAAGTAGTAATAAAGAAGATGATAACTTCTTAGATATAAAACACTATAATTGATAATTGCCAACATTTTCTGGTCCAGTCACACAGTTTTTTACTTGAAGATACTATACTTTCTTAAAGATTTCTAGACAACCATGATGTTTAAATTTTTACTATCAGTTTAGATACATAATTAACTAATTAATTAACAAATAATTATTAAAAATAAACTAAAATAATTACTTACATTCTACATTTTTTTTATTTCATAAATATTACATATAAAAATAACTACACTTGTATGGACATATAGGTATCTATGATATCTATGAAGCATATTTAATATTAAAAAGATAATATTTATGAATAAAATAATAACAATTATCTATTATCTCATCTGCATTTTATTTGGAAAGGCTTTTCTTGCAGTCGTTTTTCAGCAAAACAATAGTGGTGCCATCTCTGTGAAACTGTGAGAACTTAGAAGTGCTTTTCAACCTTAAAAGCTCTGAGTTGTTAGAAAAAACGAAGTAAATAATTTTTGTACTTTGAAGTACCAGAAGCATTTGAATATACTTCAACCCCAATATCGTTTATGGTAAAGACTCATATACCTAAATACATATATATATATATTCATAGTCTATCTACAATAGCATGCTAGGTCATCTCACTGAGATGACACTAGCCTAGTGATGGAAAAAGTATAACTTAAAGCATCTATCAAATTTTTGATACAATCTAACTTTTTAACATATCTTATGCCTAAGTCCATTTAAGAATCAAAAGGAAGCACTTTTCTAGACTAAAAATTTTCGGGAAACAAAGATTTATCTATGATAAAAGAGCGCCACCTACAATACCAAAGTGTACTTTGGAACTAGCAAAGTTATTTCGAGCCCAGCCAGCTGACCGTACCCCTTGTAATATGTAATGAGCTTAGGTCATTCACTTGTGTTAAAGGCATGTCTATAAATAAGTAATGTAGTGATAATTGCCCGTATTGATATCCGCCTATTGATATGTAGGTAATGAATAATACTAAGATTTCATAAATGAACTTCTCTTATGCGAAATGTACTACCTATTAGCTACTTATATCTACGTATTTTTCTATATGGCAAAAAAACTAGCATCTATGATTGGTATGGTTGTAGGACACATTCCTACAAATACCTATTTAATTTACCTACCATCATTGTATATGTAGGTATGCCCTGTTACCTCATCTTTTGTACGCCTCATTGGAGTACCACAGGACTCTCTGTGGAGAAAGAGGCTTGGGCCATAGATTCACCACGCTGTATTAGCTTCTTTGATTTGATTTTTACTGCAATCGATTTACGTGCCCGTACGTTTTTTTCGCTTGATAGGTACCTATAGGCTTCACACAAGGTGCTTCTTTATAGGTGTCATATCTCGAAAGTCATCAAACTGAGAAAGGCTTTTCTTAGGATAGAAAGATGACTTATTCTTATAGCATATTTTTTTTTTATTTATTTGGCTCAACAAACAGTGTTCACAATAAGCCTTATAAAATAAATAGTTATACAATGTTTTTATAATTGTGCCACCAGCACCGTTAAACACCATATCACTAGGTATGTATGTATAAAATATATATTACTAGATAACTATGACGTCTTTAGATATTTTTTTAGAACCTTATTTTGTCATTAATGTACAAAACCAGAACACTTTATTAAATTTAAACAACATAGCTACTACGCAAACACGAGATTATGTCACAAAAATGAAATAAATTTTGTAATGACAATCATGTTAGCACTTAGCTGAGAAGGTACAGTCAGCTAGAAGAATACCTACTACCTATAAAAATACGCTGTAGGTAGGTTTTTATGGCATTGATTCTGAATGATTATGTTTTAGGCGCATCATATAAATAATACCCTTACTACATTCTCCACATTGTTCATGTTGTACCTAATTAAAGCTTTGGTAGGTATACAATCTTAAGTTTTATCAGTCATAGTAACAGTCATAATAACATCTTCCACAGTAGGGTTCGGTGCTACACAATGAGGGTCACTTATTGTTTCAAAGTGAAAGTTGTAGAAAACCCTTCCGTGTTCGAAACACAAGTTTAAATACTACCTACTGGAAGAATAGAAATTGTAACAAAAAAGAGAAAGTTTGGTAAGGTAAGTAAAAAAGAGAACAGATTTTTGTAGGAACGACCAATGAAAAGGCAGGATAGCAACTTTCTAATTTGGGTACGAAGATGTGAAATAATTTTTAATGTCATTTGTAGAGTAGCGTCTGAGAAGAAGTGTTAGCTTTCAATATTGTATTAATAATCAAGGTTATTATTTAGTGTTAATATGTGCCTTTAATTTTTACAATGCTGCGTTATACCTCTACCTCCACAAAAATTTTTGTTCACTTTGGTGTTTGATATATCCATAGATTTTTATACCTGGCGTCTATCACACAGGTGAGTTCATGTATCAGGTATCTTCATTATTTTAATTATTTACATAGGTACCTAATTGATAATAATTAAGTAGAAATGTACCGTGCTTAGCACCTATATTTCAAAAAAGGTTGTTCTCCTCTAAGTGCAATTGAAGAATTTTATTTTATTTTAAATTATTGTGAAATTACTTTTCTACCTATGTATATAATATGGTTAATAAATTTAGATTCCATGACACTTAACGGAAAAAAGGCCCAAAAAGAAAAGTTGATATAATTTAATTTGCTGAAAAATATACTATTAAAAATATATTGATTAAATATATTATTAAAATGGTGCATGAGAGACTCACTTTCATAAAAAGGTAGGCATCTAGCTCTTAGATTGGTTAAGAACTTAGGACCATTAATTTACATGTAGACAATAAATATTACAAAACTGAAAATACACCTACTAATCTAAAACAAATGGTATTATATTAAGTTAGAAAACACATTACACTTTATCATCAAAGAAGGTTAAAAAATATGGTACCAATTTATAACATGATAATAATATGTATGCTTCTGTTCCCAATAAGCATTTTACTATTTTTAAATAGGTAGGTACTATGTTCTTGTACGAAAATATTTCCAACAAGAGTTCAATCTACGTATGTGTCCAACTGTACATCGAATTTGTGTTAACCCTACAATGCTGGCATACAGCCATCACGTGCAAATGAAATGAACGATCTCCTATATCCGGATTCAGTATCTGGCCACTTAAAGAGCAAGCGAGATAAATGCATCTCTGATTGTGCTGAATCGAAGTGCTCTGTTATTGAGCGGGTCGTTGTCATGGCAACAGACAATGGATTTTGGGTGCATATTTTAGGTTGCGCTGGGATGCGGACGAGAGGATGGCGGGGAATAAGGCGAAAGGAGCGGCCATCTTTAAAATTATATTTCCAGTTCGGGCTTTCGGGCAAACTTCTTCGATTCTGGTGGTTCACTGTTTCTTTCAGTGCAGATAGCAGAGTAGTATATGTGAAAATAAGATAAACAAAAACATCTGTCTAAATAATAACTTTTTAACCTTAACTCGTAGTTACGTACCTACTTACCTATACTTCTTCTATAGGCTCTATCCAAGTTATAAAAAAAAACTATAGTTAAAAGATCAATAGGCAAAAAAGTTTGGAACTTCATACAATCACAACTATACGTGGCAAAAATATAATAATTAATAATAATAAAAATATTACTAACTTATGCAGGAGAAATCAACCAGGTAATAACATTTGCAATTTTGTACGATAAACTAATGATATTTTCGTTAAAATAAAAATCTTTAAAAAAACAAAAAATCATTGAAATTAACCATTTGAAAAGCATTAACCTAATCAACCTTACATAAAACACCCGTTTATGACCAATCTCTTTCATATCTTATCAGCAATAAATAAATAAAAGTAATTTAATGAAAGTGTCATCAGTTTATCTGAATAACTCAGATATACGCAGCCGGTACCTCAGTAGGCTGTATCTGTTCAGAAAGAGGCAAACTTGTCTGCGGCACTGATACCGTCGTAAAGACTCCGATTAATGCCCAGCCTCCAACCGGGCCTCCCGCTTCGATTAAATGATTTTATCTTCTTATTCGTACATATACTATGTAGGTAGGTAGGTAAGTACTTACTACGTAGAACACAATGTTTTGGTTTTTTGGCCAGAATTTCTTGATATAACGTAAAATTCGTTCGTTATTTGCTTTAGGACCCTTACATTTTGCTGATGTACGAAAAGGATAAGGTGTAATTCGTTTCTCTATCATTTTACTGTATATTTAATTGAGTTGTTTGTAGTAAATAAATTTTACTGATATTTTTATTGGGCAGTTTTTATAAGGTAGAAGGCCGGCCCTATATAAATTTGCTGATGATTTGATCATGAAAACTAGAGTTATAGGTTAGAAAATTAGGTTCTTGGATTTTATTTTGTAAAAATATAATAGTATAACCAAAAACTAAATTTATAAAAATTATCACTTCAAATACCTATTTGCTAAAAAGTAAAAGAATAACCACTAAAGCACACAAAACATTGAATGTACTAAGAAGTGTGTTCATCTTCTTGACAGTGATAAGGTAGGTACTAAAAATGTTCAGCATGGGAGGACCAGGACAAGAACACAAGTCTTAATTTAGGGGGGGCATGCAATCAATTCTTTTCTATATACAGTCAGTTTAATTCTTTTTAATTTCTGTATGAATTAATAAATAATATTTTACTGAAACTTGTGTCGGTATAAAAGAATATTTAACAATTTGTTTATTATTTATTTTATCAGAAATTATAGATAGTGTATATAATTTAAAATCTAAAGTAGGTACGTAATTTAAAATTAATTTTACGGAATAAGTCGAAAACCTTTTCCCCTGTAGATGGCTATAGGTTAATAACATTTGGCATTCAAGTACCTACAGCCTCGGTACACACACATCACACCAAGCAGAGAGTGAATATTTTTTAGTATTGGAGCAAACCAATATTTAAAGATACAATCTAAAAATTGATTTCCAGACTGCCCCATTAATCTTACTTCCTGATATAGGTAGATTTGATTTAAGATTTAATCACAATAGTAGTAAATTCAGTAATTATTTTTATATATATAGATAGGTTACGGAAATACTTAGTATTTTAAATATAAGTAGGTACATTAAGCTAAGTTAAAAATAAGTAAGAAATGATACGGGTAGGTAACTAATTCGAAGAACAATTTTTACAGTAAAAATTGAAGAAGCTTTTACAAATCTAATCAATTTATTAATGTGTTCTAAATGCAGTTTATACATTCTAACAATAAAAAACAATGCAACGGCAATTCCCATAATAACATTGATTGCTAGGTATATATAAATCATGTACCTAAATCATACAAACTGCTGTACCTATAAACCTATTGCAGAATTAGATTCATATGTATATTGCCTCATTTCAGAGATTTCATAGACGGATCATTCTTCGAACATATGGGAGATAGAGAGTCAAATGTGGAGTGTTTACGAATAAAAAATGAATTAAATTAATGCGTGATAAAGCACCACTTAAAAACTAAAACAGAAATTTACTAATTAATTACCGATCTAAAGATTACTAAAATTGTACCTAATGTTAAAACATTTAAAGAGCTTTTGTGACTTAGAAAGTTATCAGTTTTTTGGGCACAGCTGACGCATAAAGTGATAGTAGAGGAATAAAATAGAGGTAAAAAACTGTTAATTATTTATTTTGATGAACATTTTAGAATTTAGATTCATCCTCCGACTGGTCATTTGATTTGTAAATGGATAAAACCATGGCATCTTTTTTAAGGTCTATATTTTTCATGCCTGATTAGATCCTGATAATGTGTGGTATCTACCTAGATATAAGAACCCATTCATGAGTAAAATTTTCACTTCGAATCGAAGTTAAAGGAAAACTTCATAATCTTTTTTTTAATCTCTTTTAAATGAGATTGAAAATAGATATTTTCAATAATTCATTATTGCTAATGGTCAATATTTTTAGTGTTTATCAGGATCATAGTATTATCTTTACTTATATTTATTAATAAATTGATTATATTTTTATTGTATATTGTATCTTTCTGTTATTTTTGAAGTGAAGTGAAAACTTCTTTAGCGGCGTTGTGCACTTTTTTTTTGTAATGGTTCAAAAATGTTAAGCTCGCGTCAGGACACGTGACCTGATAGAAAAATTCGTAAGACGGAGGAAGTATAGGGGAGGAAGTATCCCCCTCTCTCTTTACCGTGCGATGAAAATTCTGAAGTGTTAAATTCTTAATGTAATGTAAATTGTCATGTTTGTGTACGACAGCGCAATAAATGAATATTGTAATTTACCACATAAATAATAGTACTTTTATAGTGATAATTAAAGCAATTCGTGCAAAATTATTCCATAACCATTCAACGTTTATATTCAAGTTTTTACTTCTGCAAGCAATCCCGAAGTGCAACACGTCTTTTATTTTATACATTTACATTATATATATATGTATTGTATGTATTGTATGTATTATATGTACATTATATATATATATATATATTGCAATAACAGCGTTAATTTTTTATGTACATTCGAGGGACTGTATAATGACAACGACACTTCTTTTGTTTCACTTTCAACTAAATTTTCTTCAGTCTTATATAACTACAGAAATTACTTCATCTATCTACTTCTATATTTTTTCAATAACAAGGTATATATATATAAATATATATATATATTCTTTTATAGTAAGTTCGTTAATTGGACTTATGATTTCCGCACTAAGCCTCATGATAGGGCCATTATACGTAGGTAAACAATACATGTCATTGGTAACGCATACCATCCCAGCTCCGACTAGAAATCAAGGAGGCATCTGATGTTATTCAGCGCCTCTCTCATGGTTTATGGATTCTTGAGGAGCTTTATGAAAAGTATTCACGCCATATTGGTGTCAAAATAGATAAATATGCATAATTATTATCTATATGATGGAATATTGTATATATAAATAAATACTTATCAGATATACCTAGTTATAAAAAAAAAAACACGTAGATATATATTTTTGTCCTATGAATATTGGATTTAATAAATGAATTATTATCAAAACAGAAGAATAAAATAAAATTATATAATACACAAAATTTATGGTTAACTGGAAGAGATTGCACTGCGCAATAAGTTTCTGTCAGTTTTGTACATTGCGGGTACAAAAACTGTAAAATATGTTAAATATAATACATAATATTGACAAGTTGGTGGTGGTTTTAAGCGGAGGAACCTTAAGAAAGTTACTTTCCCTAATTTAACCCCTCAGGGGATGAAAATGCTGAAACACGACATTCGTTATTTGAAACTTAGATTAGGTATATTTACCAACTTTCATGGTTTTATTTACGAAAATAGCCGAATTCCCAAATGATTTTCTATGTCCTCCTAGTTGATTTTTCAAAAACGGGTAAAATTTTTACATACGTCATTCTTAAGCTTTACCGAGAAGGCCAAATACTTATAATTTACGACGACGGATTTTCATACAAACTTGCAACCCCTTATTTTACTCTCTGGAAAGGATTTTTTTACAAATCCTTTTTTTGTGAATCTCTACTACTAAAAGAAATCATCATATAGGTTTAAAATTTCATTTTTTATGGTTTAGTAGTTTCGGTTCAGCGTTGACGTGTCAGTCATACTATGTTATTAAATAAAACTTAGAAGAAGATAAATAGACAAGATCCTATTCAAAATAATCCTATTAAAATATAACAAAAACTCCCTTTCTCCCTTACCTGCCCATTCCCTTACCTTAAATAAATATAATTATAAAGCTTAAAGTTTTACCTACTCATTAATTTGGCTTGAAAAGTCTAGGAGCAAAAAAAAAATGAGAGAATACTTATCGTTTGAGCAAACTAACGCATAAATTAAAAATATATGTATTTTTCCCTTCCGTATAGGAATTAGAAAATATAAGACAAGTAGATAAATTAATTAGAAATTTAGAATAAGAAAAAATCACTGTTATAAAACTTGTTAAAATATTTAAAAGAATAGTGAATCATAACAGCCTAGGTAGGAGAAATATCAATTAAAACCGTATATGAAAAAAAAAACCTTTTTATATGTGAATAATAATAGCTAAAAATTTACACTATACAATATCTAACAAAGCCATTAAAAAATCTATATATTTACCAACACATTATTGTCTTGTAAACTTAGGGGTCTGCGTCATCTTAATTTGAAAAAACCTTTCAGTCACCAGAACTAAACCTTATGCAATGATATACTATCAGGATATAAGTAGAACTAACTGAGTAGTGAGTGCGTGAACATATTAAAAAATAAAAGTAGCTATTTGAAATTATAACAAATAATTACTGTTCTCATAAAGCAAACACTTACCTATTCTGTAGAAAACACTCTAACAAGTTTTTTGCTTGAGCTATCTGTAACAAAATAAGACAATTTTAATGAATCACTCTGTGTGTCAACCCTTCAGCGCGTTGGATTTATTCAAACATTCATATGTGTTGCTTACATAATATCTACATTTAGACTTATCTCACAAAGATAACACGCCGTAAAGTACAAGTGGATGGGTACAGAAAATGTAGGATCTGTAATGCAGCCGAGTTTCGAGGGCGGAATAAGGACAGTGATACACTTGTTTTGAGCTAAATTAAGTGTGTGCGTTCGTTTTCGTATAAAAATTTTTACTTTTAATACTTTTGATAACGCCACTTTTGCCACTTATATCTGATATTCCAATGGCTATTTAACAAACATATTTTATTTCAAAAACTGATTTTGCAGAGCAAACGGTTGTCATCTGGCTTTTCAAAAACTATTCTATTTTATTTTAAAAATTAAAAAAATATTATACAATGATAATTTATTTGAAGGCAAAGCACTCTAAAGGATGCTTTATAAAAATGTTGTTACATCTGATACATGTTATCGGTTTACGTTTATCTTTTTAGTACAAGATAGTAAAGGAAAATAATTAAATACCATTTGAAATAAATGATTTTTTTTAAACATTACGTTTATTTTTGACAAAATCAAATTTTATCAAAAATGTAATTTTTGGACAAAAAACAATTATTGTTAAGATTCGTTTTTATTGTTCTACTATTATTTTCTTGTAATCAATGTTAAAAATTTGTGCAGAACTCGTAAATAAATCATTATGCACCATAGAATCACTCGCTTTTTAACAGTTGAATCCTTCACTACTTTTGGGATTGAACTAAAACAAGGTTTTTTAACACTTGTTGTACAATCTACTGCGGCCTATTTTTAATAGTCAATATTTCTTTTAAAAAATCTGTTATTAGCCCGAAAAGTTAAAAAAAAAGAGGTTTGTTTATCGTTTCGCTCGTAAAGTCTCATTTATGTTCAGTTACCGGTTTTATCTACAAAATTTATTGTTTCGTTTTTCTCTTTTTTGTATAACAGAATAGTAGTTTCTTTTTACGTATATAAAACACCTAACAATTTAAAAGGGTAAAGAAGAAAATTTTGAATATTCTTATAACCCCCTATACAGAAAAAAAATTAACTATGACTATTTTTGTCCATCGCTTAAAATATAAATATGTTAAAAAAGCCATATAGGTGAATTGTAACTCGAAAGTATCCTAGTCTATTTTATATGCTTCAAAAAAATATTCTTTTTAATGTCAACACCACAATTAATTAAACATTTTTAATTGCCAAAATGGTTTATTCATCTAAGTGTTGGCAATTCGTACAAAAATCAACTGCTATTCAGCAATAAAATGTATTCATGGTGCTGCAAAAGGTTCAAACAGTGTCAAAAACAAGTCAAGAGGAAGTCAAACAAGAACCCGGTTTATCATAGCGTTTATCATTCATAAAATAAAATTAATTAATTACAGGAAATTTGTCTAGAGAAAAGGTTTTCGTATAAATATTATTTTTTACCCAACTACGGACATGGTTCTGATTTTAACACTATATGTAACTATGTATGTTAACATGTTTATATGTTCCCATGTAGCTTCTTAGATACTTATTTGTATTTTTATCTTACCAAATGAGACGTCATATTCAATTCAACATGGCGGATCTGAATTGCAAAATACTCTTCTCACTCTTAACCTATTTTTTAAGGATTTTGCTAATGTGTAACTTATGTATAAAAAATGTATATCTATACTCATATTATAAAGAGAAAAGATTTGATTGTTTGTATTGAATAGGCTCCGAAACTACTGGATCGATTTGATATTAGATTTGATAGTAAATCGACGAAGTTGATATTAAATACAGGTTATATTTTTTTGTTACAAAAATATCTTTCAAATTTTTACAAAGCTAATCATTAAATCGGACAATAATAATGTGTAAGTTATAAAGGTACGTTATTTTTTTTAGTGAAATCATTGAAATAAGACAGTGGAATCAATTTTAAAAACTAGCAGAAATCTGCAGATTTGTGTAGTCCGCAGCCTTCAGTAGGTTTATGTTCTAAATTATATGCATCTTAAAAAAACTAGAGTAATTAAAAACGGATTTGAAATTAAATTTAGTAAATTATGCTTGTACCAATTTAAATACTTTTTCTTTAAAAATAAATATAAATGTGCATTCTAGGTATAAAAAAAAAACTCGTCTACATATTATAGAGGTTTTAAGTTAGTAATTATAAAATATTGTTTTTTTTTTTGTGCTTAGGTAATCTATACTAATCTTAGGTGTATCTAAAAAAAGTAGAACAAAAAATAATTTCAATGTACTCTTGATATGTTAATGCCTTTTTATAAATATAACCCGTCGAGTGTGACGCTGCACTCTAGTCGTCTAGACGAGGTACCACGTTCGATGCCCGGTCAAAAGCCCCGAGCAAAAGGTCGGCACGAAATTGAAAACAAAATATCAATGTCTCCTGCCTGATACAGCGACATTTTTTATGTTTTTATTTCCAGAGAGAAAATTGCCTCACATTTTACATTATATCGGGAGGAAAATCTTGTTCGGTTCTTTTCTTTAAATTAAAACATCAAGATTGAATGTTAAATTGTTAATTTATTCAGACTTTTACATTCAAGGGATTTTACATGTTTGTTACCTAATCACTTTTTAAGCTTAAATAACTGAATATATCATAGAATAGAATCATATCGTACTTACACTTAAATTACTTTCTATACCTGTTTATTTAGAGTTTTACCTAAGTATAAAGCACAAATCTTTTAAGATACATAAATGTTTATATGTAACTACGTAGGTACTCTATAGTTTTGCAAGCGGAAAATCAAATTCCTGTAGGAATTTCTAGTTGAGATGAAAAAGCCATTTATGTGTGATTGAGTCAATGAGTAACGTACTTACATTTATGAGTGAGACATTGAGTAACGCACATTTAAAACACAAAAATATAAGCATTCAGACACAAATTAATTGATGAAATTTCAATAATGGTGAAACACGTCAATCTTGATATTAAACCTAAAAGCCAAATATGATTTTTTATGCCTCATAAGTGTTGAAAATGACATATTTCCATATTTATTTTCAAACAGATTTATCCACTTATTGAATGATTATACAATATTCATTTTTAGTGGTTGCCTACGTTATTTCAGGAATCTTTGTGCGATATCTCAAATTTCTAGACCCAGTTGTACAAGCTTTGCGTTGATATGTCAGTCAGTTTACAATTTTATAGGTATTCCAAATAGATTTTACTAGGGCATTACGATAGGCTAAGTACGAAACAAAGAAAAATGGGCATATTTTTATTTTGATTTTAGAATTGATTAATAGCCATTTTAAAGGTAGCCGCCTATATATTTATTTTGATGAAAATAGACGCAGGAATAGCAAGTTTTATGTTTAATAGGAATTTGACTTAATACTTAAATATTACCTACCTGTGCCTGTGGTGTTAACCTCAAAATATTCTAACTCCATCGAAATAAAAAGTAGGTATCATAAGAATTAATAAAAAGTATAATAAAGAGACAACAAACATACATACCTACGAACTTTTGCAGTTATAACATTAGTATGATACTGAATTGCTTTTAGCTTTTTGTCTTTTTAACAGAATTTTAAATTTAGCGATATCCAATTGTTCTTAAAGTATAAAAGTAACATTAAAGTATAAAAGTCACATTAAAGTCTAAAAGTCGCATTAAAATTGATATTCAGAGTAACTTTTTGCCACTTTATTCGACATGTACCTATCACCGACAAGATCTTTAAAAAACTGGTTGTTGCACATATTTTATTGCAAAAAGCATATTATAAATTAAAAAATCCAAAATATAGGTATCTACCTAAAAAATATGTCGAGCGATAGGTATAACTTGAACAATTTTGGTAAACTTTTATTTATTGCTTAATATGAAAAAACAAATAATAATTTATTCGAAACAGGGAGGCGGAAACACATCTGAATTTCGAAACGTAGTTTCGTCGACCCCTGACGGAAAATATGTTGGAGGTAATACTGTTTTTAAGGGATCAGTTGAAGCCACCTGATACCCACGAAAATTCCCCTTTTGGGAACGATATCATAAATTTTTTGTCTATTTAAAATTCGGAGGATTTAATTATATACATTACTACTATTAGGTAAAGTAAACAAATAACTCAGATTTTATCTAAAATATCTAACATTTATTTTAATAATTAAAATAATACAAATAAATAATATAAAACTAAAACTATTTCATCTAAATCCCTTAACAAGTACATGATATATATACGTTCAATACCCAGACTCATAAAAAGAATAGCTACTTCTTTCATCAATAGCAAACCCCTGTGGCAAAGTACCAAAAACACTAGCGGCGTTTTCTCACTGAACGGCCAAACGTATGATGAAAGAATCAATAAAGAGTTTTTTTTTTATTACAGAACCAAAAACATTGTATTGAAGTACCTTAGACACAAAATCATCACACATAAAGTACAACATTTTTCTGAACTTCTGACCTTGGGTGTTTGGTCACTTGTGTCGTTGTAAGTTCACACCATTACAATGTGGCGACTATAGTTTTGATTTTCGACCACCGGGTAAAAAAAGTTTGTTACAATTTACGGTATTAAATTATAATTTTTCTATTACAACTTCTCATCGAGAAAGAAATCGTAATAAACTCAAGAGCCTTGAAAGTCTTCAAAATGTAAAAAGTCTAATTCATTCCCAACTCGACTTATCAATCTATACAATCACGTAGATGTTTCTGTTTTCATTGAAACATCTGGCAGACAGGCTGCTTACGTTATTCTATTATCGACCATCGACTGTCGATCATAGTGTAGGTACTTTTATCGATATTTATCGTAATACATTTACAAACTGACGAAAGACCGAATCCGTGAGAATGAAACGAAAGATACAAGTGCGTATGAAAGTTCAAGTTATGTTACACAATTAAATTGTACCGGAGAGATAAAGGTTACAAAATGAGCTTGTTACACGAATAACTAATATAGCGTTACATACATGTCAACAAACCTTTGTAAACGTAAATAAAATGGCGTTCCTGTTTACTCAACCCTAACTTAGAGAAGAATGGTCTGTCTAATTATGTTAATCCTATAATAAAGTTATGCGACCACAAGCCCGGACAGTCGTTTGGAGCACCCTACTTATGAAACGGTAGCATTTTGCTCACCCACCCTCTTTCACAATATGCTGTCTCGTTACGAATACCGACGAGAAAATGTCTTGTCTCTTTGCAAGGAGACTTACACAGTTTTCGACGTCTGCTTCAGTAATAGAAAACAAATTCTTATGGGAAAATAATATACTGATAGAAAAACGGGCAAGTGTATGTTGGACACACTCAGATAAAACCATATGAAGGGGTTCATTTAAAAATGGGATCATAAAATATAAGTATTATTATTTACTATATACACGTATTTTTAATATTTCAGTGACTTCCAATATTATTGTCCTGTAGCGGAATATTTATTCAGACCGCATTGCCATTTAAAAAATAGAAAAGGGACTTAGGCTGTTTTTCCCCTGATCCTTTCATTTCATTGAGCAAGTCGTTTGCTGCATTTCATGAATATCACTTTGCAGTGTCACTGCAATAACTACCTATACCACAATTTTCTCAACCATAGTTCATAACCAAGAACGCTCTTGACTATGAGTCGTGATGTTGTAAATTATACGTTCCTACTATATATATAATAGAGTTGTAGACGTGAGTTGTAAAGGTGTCTTTCTATTTTAAAAAAAGCCGGTAACATTTAAAAGTTGACAAGAAAACCTGCTTATGATTTTGTAGACCTTTTAAAATGTACTTTAAAAAAAATTTTTGAAGTGAAAACTTCTTTAGCGGCGTTTTTTGTGATGGGTAAAAAATGTTAAACTCGCGTCAGGATCACGTGACCTGATCGAAAATTCGTAAGACGGAGGGAGAGTAGGAGAGGGAGTATCCCCCTCTCTTTCTACCGTGCGGCGAAGTTCTGAAGTGTTAAATATTTAATGTAATATTAATTAATGTAATATAACATTGTGTACGATAGGGCAATAAATGAATATTGTATTTTACCACATAAATGATAGTACTTTTATACTGATAATTAAAGCAATTCGTGCAAAATTATTCCCTAACCATTCCAAAATATCAAAAATTATATTCAAGTTTTCACTTCTGCCGGCACTCCCGTAGTGCAACCCGTTTTTTTTTTTTTTATAACTAAGCTTATTTGCAATTTCGACTGTAGGTAATTGCAAATTTAAGCAACATAAATATATATTTTTAAGTGTTATGACGTACCAAAGGACGGACGGAATTAATTTAAAACTATTCCACTACTACGCGGAGAAATAGGGAAAATTAAAAAGCTATTTATTATTTTTTAGATGCACTACATGCACGTATAGTGCTGCAGGAAGCATTGACATAAAGTTAATACTATATAAATTATAAATAACAAGCACTGAACGTGCACAATAGGTTAGATCTAAATTAATATTACCAACTTGAATGATTGTTTTTTGCAATCCTTTTTTGACATTATTTAGTGTCAATAATATAACTGTAAGTACTAAAACAGTTAGGTATTATTTGTAAAGTATTATTTGTCTTTTGCCTCTGAGTTTTATATGTATTTTTATCCGTTGTGTGGTATCCACAGTACCTACAAGCATTTCTTACTTTATGACCAGATGGCGCCGTGTGAAATGTCTAAAGCTATTTATTTTATTTTTAAATGAGATACTTTAAAATTGGAATTTTTAATAAATTTTAGTATTAAAACAGTTAAAAAACCACTTTCATTACATTCTACTCTAATATTAGTATTTGATTTGTAATATTTTTAAATGCTGAATAAACCAATTACAAGTACATGCATTATTAAATAACAACAAAGTAAATAAAATATAAGTTTTTAAATTTACGCGTTCCATTATTTATGGAAAAATACCTTTTTGCCAAATGACGCGTTTCATACCGTTTTATTATTTTTAAGGTAAATAAAAGCATTTAAAATAGTAGGATAATACAAGTGAAAAAAAAGGGAATTAAATTCGAGGGACTAAGTTGGATCCCGAGAGCAGCGAAGATGCCAGAGTAAGATCCCGAGCGCAGCGAGGGATTCCACAGTAGAATCCTGAGCGGAGCAAGGGTTACAAAGGACCGCGATGAATCTTCTTCCACGTGTTGTATACTCTTATTTATACAATTGAATGCAAGGAAAAGAAGTACTTTTATCACATTTTGGTATATATTAGGTAATTATTACCAGGTGATTAGAGAACAATGACATAAAACAACCACACTAAACAATTAAAACAATTTAACGATTGTTCCAAATTCAAAATATTTTTATTCACGGTTATGTTTTTATTCACTCAGTGACGAAAAGTGAGTTTTATTCACTGTTATCGATAATTAAAATGCCCTTTTTCGAGTGACAATGGTAAAAAAGGAATAAATATGTTTGATTTTCGGTTGGCTACAACGTCATGTGCAACTTGGTATTTCTAATTTTATTTCTAAATGCCATCATGTTCATGCCGTCGCGTCGCCCGAGTTAATACCGCTAAAGGCGCGCGTCGACGGAGATCGTTGTAGCTCTGTAATAAGGCTGTAGTGGATATGCTTTATGAATATTGCCACAAGATTAATTTCTCGTGTATTTGTTTATTTATGTATGTAGGTAGGTAATTATCCATTTTCTCAAATGGTTTCTTAAAAGAGTAATTATCAAGTTTCTTGCCGGATCCTTCTTAGTAAAAATCTACATTGTGAACCGGGTTTCAAAAATATATCAATTAATAAATTTAACGATTTAAAAGTTAAAAATGACTTTGACTTTAACATAGTTCAAATTACTTCTAGCAAATAGAAAATTGCGCTAGTAAAAATTTTGAAAAAAATCTATTTCAAAGATAACAGTTAATCTAAAGTAAAGCTAATTAAAGAAAAGTAGGTACCTCAGTAAATAAAACAAGGTAAAATTTCATATGTTGTACTGAGGTTTAATACAAAAAAATCTATTAAAAGAAAAACAAAAGTAAAAAGAAAAAAAAAGTTTACTAAATACATATATATACCTATTACATATTTTACAAGAATACAAGGTTCAATATTTTTTCCTGTCTCTTTGTTATATATGTAAGTAAATAAGCCAAGTCGAAAATAAAACAAACAAATTATATGTTTGATAAAATTCTAGAATGGAAGTAAATGTCAAATGCTGACTTATACTTATCAGACAGAGTCAAGGATCATGTAATCTGTGTCATCAATATAATCGTAATGCACTTACAAATAAATACATCGATTGTAGCCTTTCATTTTTAAGATATAAAGTCGATTTTATGATTACCTATTGAGGTAGATAAAGCTTTCAGGGGCTAAGACATGTGTACCAAGTAGCTCCACCACATCACGGCTGACGACAGCACGACCGCAAGAATCGCTACGACGAATAATCGCTACACGTTTTATAGGTCGTAATTGTTGTCATAAAATGGTAACAAAAGTTGTTTTACGTTCGGCACGAGAGCAGTGTTTATCATCCCGTGGTACAAGCCTGACTTACATGATGATTATTATGAGGATCCACTTGTTTTATTGCAATTTAATTGTTTTTTGGCATTTTTATGTGTTTTCACACGTTTTTTTTTAAGTAGTTCGTTTGACGGAAAGTTTTATGGTTTTGGTTTTATAGCTTTGGTATCTAGAATATGATATGTTTTGCTTATCATTGTATAAAATGTCACCTAATGGAACTGTCAGATGTTGAAATTTACATTCTATGTGGATAGATACCTACTACGAGTATGAACAACCGGTGAACCGCATTTATTAATATATAATTAAGGTATGTGGATGTGCGAAACAGGCATCGCTAGACATCCCATCTAATTTGCCCAAGGGTCCTACAATGTAGCATTTCCTGGCTGCCAAGCCGTGCCTTGAATATAGTTACTCTACTGAGAATTCTATGAATGGAATAGTTTTACAAGAATACGTAATGAGCTGGGCTAAAGTTTTTAATAAATATAGTTATATTTCTTTATAGTATATGTAATATAGTCACTGAAAATATAATTGCAACGTAATGAGCTTTAAAAATGCATAATAGCAGTTCGAAATCTAATGTATCGAAATAATGTTTTAAAAAACACCCAATCAGGAATAAAAAACAATGTATTATAAGTTATTTAACATATAAAAAACAGAAATGTACCTTGCGATAACACTTTGTCTCGTATCCAAAAATCTAAATATGTATGAAGCTTTAAACGTCTAAAGGTACTGGAAAACGTAATCTTATATTCCGGTTTTCGGCAACTATAGAAAAAAGTCTTATTCCAAATCTTTGATGACAAAGATAACACAAATTAGAAAGAAAAAGATTAATTCTTTGGAATGTAAGGCTATAATATAATGTCACCTTATGTCTTGAAGCTCTTAAGAATTTTTACTATAATTAGGGACATAAGTGCATATACAAGTTATTTGCTCTCAATTTTAAATATTTCACACACTTTTTTGTATCTGAGAATAATTTTGGGGCCCTCCTATTGAAGACGGGATTATGAAAATTATTTCGAGGGTCAATATTTCAAAATTCGCCCTACAATCGAAAAACATAATTTGAAGCATTTTTTTTAATAACAACCAAATACCAACAATAAATTCGAGGCCGGTAGTTTTCTTACGGCCCAAGTAAATGTCAAACTCATAGCTAAACTCTACCTACGCTTAATATACATAAAGTAGCTGTGTTTATATTTACCTACATCTACGCATTAACTTGTGTATACATACACACAGGTAAATATTTTCCTATTTTGTAGCGTGGTGCGAGGCCTAGCCTCGGGTGCCGGCCGACTGACTCACGACTTTACTCGATTGTTCCACACTAAATGTCGATGGAATCGGTAACTCAAGCATTTTACTACCGCCTTCAATAATATATGGGAATTGCGTAATCCCCCTCGACTTTACTCTGTGCCTTAAAGCCTGAGTATTAAAATGTAGCGAGCCAATATTGGTTTTGAACAAAGTCTGTTTTCAAGGCCTTTGAATAACAAACACAGTAACTTTGAACATTGGCTTGTTTTTAAAGTCATTGATGGTATATTTTTTTCGTACTTTGTTGTTAACTAGTACAAAATTCCTTTGAATTACTTCATCATGGCCAACAACTATATAAAGACGTTTCCTTTTGTAAAGTTTATCAAAGACCGTACGTAAATGTATTAAAGAAATTAATAAGTTTTATCGTATGTTTTATTTGTGATAACTCTAGTTAAAGTTTACTACTTAAGTATTGATCAATTATTTACGCAGATTAGGTACTCATTATGTCACCAAACCTCGTGCATAGATAGATGTGCAAAAATATTGCTTCTTATTCCTTCAATGAACATTTGACTTTTTACCGTCATTAGAAACTTCGGCAGTAACAATAAATTTTGTGAGTCGTTAAAATCCCCGAGAGAAACCTGCCCGAATGAGCTGCCTCTTATTTTTAACTCTATAAACAATTCTCGGAGGTCTTTAACATGAAAGATGCCCCTTATTCTCAGTTTATAGACAATATAAAGACGGTAGCACGCGCCGCTTGGTTCCACCACTTGTCACCTGACAAACTTGATATAATGGGAGTTTAATGTCCAGTCAATCTAATAACACAGGATTAGTAAATATTATTGAATATTTAAAGTCCAAAATTTTTCAAATTATAACGGCAATGGCAAATGTTCTAAATGTCTTTATGTGCACAAATATTTCTGAACAATCACAAACATATGTTTTTTTATATGCGCTTTATGCAAAAATATACTGATTACTCCATTGTACGCATTTTTGGTTATTTTGTTATAAATTATTCTTATATCTATTTTTGTTAGACAAAAGTAAGCATTTTAACTTTATAAGTTTTAAAATATTTTTAAAATTCAAATTTATTATGATTGGTTAAAATTAGAAACCATAACTTTCTCCAGGCATATAGACGCGTCTTGAAAATTAGCTTTTTGATTAAAAATTGTAAGAAACTCCCCTATACTAATATTTTTAGCAAAATTTAAATATTAGCAATGATATTGTAAGTTGATGATAAAAAATAAGCTCTTACTGAGCTTCATTATCCTCCACAGCCTAATATCTTCCTCACAAAATTTTAATTTTTCATGCTCCGGAGAAAAACCCACACAATTTACAATCCGATACTGTGTTTTTACAAGAAGAAACAAACCCAACACCAAACACTAAGCACAGGTAGGGATTGATCATCTTGGGTTATAAATAGGTAAAAATCGTAAATAGAATCAGTTGAATCGGCTTCGACCTACCAATCGATACTCTATATCTATGAGTCGTTTAGACGTAAATCTCTCTACATTGCAATGAAAAAAAGAGTCTAAATTCCATGTTTTAGAGTAGATTTTGTTTGAAAAGCTTTACCAATGTAACGTAGAAGAATTTACTGCATTTTAGACGGAAGCTCACATAGTTCTGTGCCGACATGTGTATCCATACCTAAATGCAGGAAGAATTGTTAGATTTTTATAGCCAAGCGTGGTATTTAACCTCAATGTAGGTATTGTCTTGATTAGGTATTTGTTGATTAATAAAAATGTCAGTTCTATCTCTAAATTTCTTAATTTTCTTTCTTCTTTGAGTGTTTTATTTAAATAGTTATATATTTGTTCTAACTGTATAAAATACAATAAGATCAAATATAGTCAGCACAATTGAGCTGGAATCTTAGGTACTTATACCTATATGGTTAATTTAATAATTACTATAACTTAACAACCTAAGTAGGTAAGTGTAAATAGGCAATTTAATAGATCCAATATTAAAATTAGAAAAACCATTAAAATAACGTTAACGTTAATATTTTAAAATTTTTCTTTTGAACATTACATTTTTCTCAACCGTCAAAACTCTTTCACGAAGACAATCGAGACCTGTTATGAGCAAAGTTTTAGGAAAATGGTTGGGAATCTTAAATAAATTCTTGAAACTTTTATCTTTACTTTGATGAAGATCTTGTGTTTTCCCCAAACTGAAGCCATCACATTCTTTTATAAAGGTTGTCAGTTCTTTTGCGATTGTGTAAAGGAAGATTATAACTAATTTTTGCTATAAACATGATAATTTAAATTGGTTTTAAGTGAGTTCATAACACATTCTTTGACAGTTGTAAATTTTTAAAATTAAATTTTTATGAAAATATTTTTTCCTGCGGCTTCGCCCCCGCCCCATCGAAATCGATCATCGCCTCGGGATTCTTTCGCATTGATTTACTACCTAACAAAGTATTTTCTAGTTATCAAGTCAGTTGCATGCACCGTTAAAAGTGAGATATAAGTAGTGCCCCGCAAATAATCATTTTCACCTTGAATTTAAACTTTACACAAAATAATAATAAAATCACAACCCTTTCTTTTGAACGTTTCAAGTGGGGTTAAATTATCACAAATAAACACTTATTTGTTAAGTATTTCTTCAACAACATTCCTCTTTTTGTCATTAAGATGTAACGTACAACGTTCAAGATATAACTTCAGCAACTTCTAAGAATAAAACGCATCAGTTTTAGCCAGGGTTGAGTAAAAATTCCAGTTCTGTTACGGAACTCTAAAAAAAGCCTCCAGAAAGTTTAATATCGTCATAAAATTAATTACATAACGAGTTACCTCAAAAGGCCAATTCGTGTCGGATAAGATATAAAGAAAACAACATTTACAGGAATTGCAATTCTTTTACGACGCAACTTTATAGCTTTTTTATGGTTTTCAAGTTACCCTCAATTGACAATCGGTATGGTGTAAACTCTAGCAAAATATGTGTGTGAAGATTTTAATGCTATTAAAATGCAAATTGAATATTTAATTTACAGTTCATGTAGGCCTCTTCGACATAATATAGTTAATTTATAACGTAGCTTTCCCTGACAAGTACGAAGAAGTACCTTTTCTGTATTTCAGGTCAGGTAATTGGTACATAATACGTAAACAAAGCTAGCAATAAATGGCGTCGTTTACTTGTACTCAAATAACTAATCAAAAGACATTTCACCATGCTAAAACAGCTAATAATCTATTATTTATAGTCTACTACAGTTCATGACTGCTTAAGATCAGGTGGGCCGTATGCTTGTTTGCCACTTTGATGGTATAAAAAAAAAAAAAAAAACAAAAAGCTGATGCACCAAAAGTTTGTAAACATTTTTGTAATTTAGAAAAAACACTCATTGTTAGATGTTCTCTGTTCAGATGTTAATCAAATATGTAATAATATAATGAAAGTTGTAGATAATTATACCTACCTACACGACTAAATTAAAAGATAAAACCTACGCCTGTATGCTTCCGCGCTAGATTATTTAAGCTACTTTGAGTATAAATACTTAACTTAAGTAAGTAATAGCAAAGAAATTTTATAGCATTATAAAAAAATATAAGGCAATAAAGTAATATTGTTTTTATTTTATTTAAACGTATTTCAAAGAAAGATTAAAATATCAAACGGAATTTCGTTTCTTTATTTCGCTAAGCAAAGAGGTATTTTGTGATATATCGCCCAAATTTGTAGGAAAAAGGTAGCACCATTTTATTATTGACCATTAAACCTCAATTAACGCACGAAAACTTCTCTTCCTTTCCTTTCCACCCACATACGTCGCCATTGTTGGGGCATGGCCGTTTTTTTCAAGAAAAGTACTCATAGGTACACACTGGGCTCGAAACTAAGACCCGCTCCTTACGAGGCGAAGTGAAATCGAAACCCCTAGGCCACCACCTACTAAAACAAAATAACTTAGTTTACTCATTTATAAACAATGCTAGCGTTGTTCTGCAGTTTCAGACACGAAAATACGTATTTCAGTGGTGACTCTGTGTTATGCACACGTTATATCTGTATTACTTTCATTCAAATGTAAGATTTTTAATTCGTGACTGAGAATACTGAGATTTTTAATACGGCTAAATCAAATCGAACCTCCTAAATTATTTTCTTTAAATTTTTAATATTTAATCAGTGGGATAATTAACAAGTGAATTAAATAAAATGTATTTATAAAAAAATCTGCTGGTTGTTTGATTTGTGTAGAATTATTTAAAAAAAAATCTTATACTAGTTTGTGTTATACTGTTGACAAACAAGTAAAATATGACTACCATTTGTTATGTCTTGTTTGTTCTTCGACATTTTAAAATACCGAAACGTTATTAAAGCCTCTTTCCTCAGAAGTAATTCATTACAGAATCTTGTAATTGGATGATTAGCTACACGTGTCGACAGTATTAAAATTCATCAAACCCCTATATTTTTCATGCCAGATTTTTTTCTGAAAAATATTTATCTAATAAATAAAATCAGTGCCGCCTCATCACTTATGAAAAATCGCTACGCTTTTGAAAGCCCTCTATAAAAAGCTCATTCCAAATTAAAATTAAGGTCTAGCGTTACTAAAGAAAAGAATCTTATATTTCCATATGGTTTTTTTAACTAATTGGAACTTTAATCCGGTATGTAACGGTTGATTCTTGGTTGTAGGCTTTAGTGGGATATAAGACTGGTGGTAAGGCGGCAGTTGTCAAAATAACTCGATGTTTTTCAAGATACATTTGCGTAGTGATCTACGCTGGCAATGAATTATTGGATAAAGTATAATAACAACATAAAACTTGTCGATATTTAAGGCATGCTAGATATGGTGTAATAAGTACATTCGAGTCGATGGAGTCAAAGTAAACCTTTGCTGGACGAGTGAAATTTGAAGGAGGTAGAAACATGAAGTGAGTCCGTTAAAAATATATGAATTCAAAAATGGCCTATATATATAGACGTTTACTCAAAAAGGCAAATCAAGAAATAGAAATTTAATAATAGAAATAAAAATAAAAATTGAAAAACATGATACCACGCCTATATTTTTTTTCACACCACGTAGTGACGACCACGTTGTGGCAGCGTGGTCGACGCTGGCCAGTTCGATAGTTGAAAAAAATAACTAAATATTCTTTTACTATTTGCGTGTGTATCTGTATAACAGACAAGAAAATATGATTGGAATGAACTGTCGCCTTTTCTGTCCAAAAAATTATAAGCAATCCCAGAATAAATGTCCTTCGTGTGCTCTTTTTTCAAATGTAATTTAAAATTATCATTGCATTTTTGAATAAATGCGTTACCTTTAAGGAAGGAGAGTAGACTAAAAAATTAGTGCTACATACATTATTGAAAATGTAACATATGACCTTTTATTCTAGACTATTTATGTGAAGGTTACAAAGAATTCACGCAAGTAGTTGACTACTTTTGTATTTATTAAATGATAAAATATTAAATACGCATGTTGGAATTATTATTCTTCATCGGAAACGCAAGAAGATGTGTATGTTTTACCTTTTTATGAATTAATTAATTGCACATTGTATATGAATAATTTATTACCTGAAAACATATCATCATTTTATCTAAAGACAACTTTATTCTAGCAATTGATAGTACAAGAACATACATATGTGAAAACTCGTTTTACGATCAAAAAGTATCGAAATTCCTACTTAATCTAATTGAAATCGTTGAGTAATATACAAAATAAATATAGGCACATGAGTACTATCACCTACCTACAGTTATGTGTTTACGTACCTCCATGGGCAAGTCCATTAAAATCGTGCGTTATTAAGGCAGTAAGTACCTCGAGCCGTAAGCGGCTGATAGTCCTTCGTTCCATTAAAAGAAACCATAAAATTACATTATTATGTGTTAATAATTTCAAAAGAAAAAAATATTCGTTTATCTCGTTCAATAAGTGGATTATCAACTACAAAGATTAGCGTTCAATATTTAACGATATATTAAATAATATTTTCGAAGCGTTCAGCTTTCAAATAGGAAAACTTAGCTATATTCCCTTAAGCAGCTTTTTGGAAACAGTCTTGAATTCTCCACTCTGGAATTCGAAAGGAGTCTTAGCTCTCGAGACCAGTTAAAGTACTTGCTTACATTTTTCTCGCGTATTCCAGAGTCTAGCGTTGTCGAGACTGTTACCAATAAGCTCCAGTGTAATCATAGTAACTTAATTTTATTTCGTGTACAATGGTCGTTTAGCTGTTAGACGTTAATATGTTTATGAAATAACACTTTGTTTAACGGCCTGTTTTATTACTTGCTACAATATTTAACTATGAACTATCGTGTTAGAAATTAACCGTTATTAAACTTTACATGTTATGCTTAATTGAGACTATCAATTTTACTTTACGTTCAGGGTTTAATTAAAGACAGCACATTAATCAAAAAAGTCAGTTACCTTATCGCGGTTAAAAAAATAATGCTGTTTGTGAGTGTGTGTAAAATAGTAAAAAAATCTTTTTATGTGCTGTTTTGTTTTGTTTAATAAACAAAAGGTACATAGGTACTATATATCTCATTTTATTATAGATATCTAATATCGATATTTTTAGGGTTCTGTAATTAAACAAGGAACCCATGTAGTCTCGTCATATTTGTAAATGAAGTAATATTTATCAGGTTCTTGTTATATTTTTTTTTCTTACTAAATCCTTAAAGGCGTGCAAACATCTATTAACAATAAGAAAGCTTTATGTTGACTTATCAATCAAAATTGACAAAAACTTTCCAATGCCAATTAAGCTTCTCAAAGTGCGTTAAATGCAACACTATAAACAAAACTTAAAATTTAATTATAAAAAATTCAAAAAAAAAAAAAATAGTACGGCAGCAACTATCGCAGAAGTCATTAAGCTTTATTTGTCTTGATATCAAAGACTTTTGGCTAAAAAGGCGCGCCATATTAGATTCACCATATTAAATTTTTAAATTGTAGTGACCTTTACATATTAGATGGGCTGTAAGTTTGTTTTTTTTATCCACTAACGTATAAGTGGATAAAAAAGTACTGGAGTATAAAATTAATATATTATGTAAAACATTGTAGGTATTTGTTATTAATCTTATTTTCAAAAAATTGTATGGGGTATCATTAATTTGAATAGGCAGTAGCTTGTTTATTTTTTTATTAGTATAGAATATGTCGTTTTATACAAAACATGACATCGACATATTTTGGAAATTATTTCAGATAGGTTTTAGAAATAAACATATTATTATTATGTCTGTAATAAACCTATATAAATACTTCAGTTTAGGAGGTAGCCATGCACCAAGTATGCATCGGGTACTTGATTACAAAGCGTGCAGAGGTACATACTTTATCATCAAGTATGCACAGGTACTTTATCACTAAGCATGCACCAAATACTTAATCACAAAGCGGCAGTGGTACGGTACTTTATCACCAAGCATGCGTAGATATTTTGTCACCAAACATGCCCAGGTACTTTATCAGCAAGCATGCACATGTACTTTATCAGCTAGCATAGAAAGATACTTTATAACAAAGCATGCACAGGTACTTTATCACCAAGCATGCACAAATTACTTTTACAGCAAGCATGTACAGGTATTTCAGATTCAGATATTTCCGGATCTCATCTCCTCGGCTAATCACGGTAAGAACCCTGTATAACATTATGTGTAATAGTAACATTGTGGAAGTACCCGTTAATATACCTACCTAATAGAAAGATCATGTAAAAAAAATATTATTCAAGGTACGGTCGGTTAAATATGGAAGAGTTTTAGTTTATGAAATGTTGTCTAATTTATGTTTACATATTTAAAGGAATTAATAAAGTTAAACCAGTCTCGACAGTTTATTCGTGTTTACGAATACGTTAACGATAACTAATCAATTGAAAAACTAATTACATAAACCCATAAAATTTGACATAAATCATTATAAAAAATTTATTTCTTAACTGAATATACACTAAACTATACAAATGAATGTTAATTTTAAGCTATAAAAATTGTAGGCAGAAAAAAGAGCTTTCGAATATAACTTTTACAACTTTTAAAGGAGTGACAAAATTCAATACAATTTGGTCCCTCTATTACAGGCATGCGCATGGCCCATTAGGTTTGTTATGTCCACGGCGGCCCATGTTTGTCAGCCAATCAAAGGTATGTTTTACAGCTACATGTGGACACTAACTTACAATAACGGTCTCTGACTCTTGGTTGTTTAATGTACCATCCTACATGGAAAGGACACATGACATGTGTACGAAGATATGCGCAATTTGTATATGATTTATTGTATACGTCTAAAGTTTCAGTTCTTCACTTTTTTGACACGTAGAATTTATTCAAAAGAATATTCCATAGTTAACTTATCAAAAGAGCGTGCAGGATGAATATTGTTGCTAGCTGACTGTATATGCTAGACTAACGCGTCTGGTCCAAACCCTTGGTCATATACTCTACTAAGCGGGGCATCACTGAGCAAGGATTTTAAAAAAGTCTAATACAAAGTCCAAAGCGGTAAATCACTATGCCAATATCAATAAAAAAAATACGTACAACTAACTTTGTACAACGAAAACTTTAATTTTAGCTTATAAAATAATTGATTGAGCGAGCGAATCGAGTGAAGTCTTAGGGGCTAGACGCTTAGATCTTTGTATACTTGTAATTTTGTATTCCATCCATCCATCCAACTACTTTTTAGCAGAAATTTCTAGTGGTTTGCGTTTCAAGCTTGTGGTAGCAAAATTATATCAAAATCTAATGTTGACTTATAGCGTTTCGTCTAAGCGATTTCGCTACGAAATGTTGCTACCAAAAACTCACGGGAGTAGGGTATTTTGCTCTACTTTTTGACAGCTGTCAAATGTAAAAGTAAATCAAAATATTTTCGCATTATGAACTTATATCTTTGTTATTATCTACAGAAAAATCAATTTTTTTTTTTTGGAATATACACACATGGAACTGTCAACTATCACAACAGCTACAGTTCCTATTGTAAATTTTAACAAATTTCTATTTGACATAGTATGAAATTCTTTTAAACAAATTTAAATTAAAACAAAGTCGCCTAAATTCATTTAAAATATTTAATTTCGTGTCGCTCATAGACAGTTTGAATATTAATTAACTTTGTATAGCAATTATCTAGGTACTGATTTAAAATTAATATTTTTTAATTTATGCCCCTTTATTGGGGATTTAAATTAAAAAATCCCTAATAATTATTAAATGACGGATACTAAGTAAAAGTTTGTTTTTCAATTTACCACTAGGGTGACAAACAAGCTTGCGGTCCGCCTGATGGTAAGCGGTCACCGCAGTTTTTTCAAGTATTAAACAGTATTATTTATATTATCTATGATTTCCTTTTATCAGCAAATAGATTGTGGATTGTAATTTTAAATCATAAGTATTTTGGACAATCAAAATGCAAGGCATTAATTAGTTTTTAATTAAATGGGTTTGTGCAGAATTAACAATATATATATTGTTTACCAATGTTAGGTATAACTATTATAACACAATTCTAGACGACATTTTGATTACCTAAATTTAATATTTAATATACATGTTTTTTTATCAGATATTTTAATCTTAAGGTACTTTTTTAATAATTACATTTACGTCCTTCTTAGTAACTTAAGCAGATGCAGTGCAATCTAGATTAAGTTAAGTTAAAAAAATAAACGATACTAATTTAGAACAAAATAGAAAGATCAACATTAAATAAAAAGAGCTGGGTCCATGTTATTATGACCATTAAAACACGTTTTATTTTCAAGTTTGCACTAGTTTTAAATTGCACCCAGGTAAAATAAAAAATGTAGTGTAGGGTAATTCAAGGACAGATGGACCACTTTTTTTTGGAAGCCTCTTTCTTTTTATTGAATAAGTCTAACATATACTAATGATTTTACATCAATTCAGTATTATTAATCTACCATACTAGGCAATTTCGGTCTGTATGGAAGACTACGAATGTGCACCCGGTGCCCAGAAAGGGTGATAGATCGGATCCATCGAATTACAGGCCTATCGCTATCACCTGTCTTCTCTCCAAGGTGATGGAGCGTGTGATCAACACTCAGCTCCTAAGATACCTAGTAAAACAGGACCTGGTCAGCGAACTTCTAGTGTATCTCACACACTGATGGGCACTAGCCATTGAAAGTCAGGGGAAGGCATTGGCATGTCGCCTGGACATAACTATCGCGATAAATCGGGTTTGGCACCAGGGTCTCCTATCAAAGTTGCCATCTTACGGAGTGCCCGAGGGTTTGTGCAAATGGGTGGATAGCTTTTTGTCCAACAGACGCATACAAGCCATAGTTGACGGTAGTTGCTCTGATAGCATGGACATTAATGCTGGTGTCCCGCAATGCTCTGTGCTGTCTCCTACGCTGTTTCTACTGCATATCAATGACATTTTAGACATCAACAACATGCATTACTAGTACATTACTAGTACAGTACTATACGACGCTTATTACACGGATCGTGCACGCATCCCTCGTTCCATTGTGAAAGAAAAACGCGAAGAACTTGTGTCTCAAATCGAGATCACTTTGTCCAAGGGGGACTGGGGACGGGAAAACTTGGTCCGATTCAACCCAACAAAGACACAAGTCTGCGCGTTCACCGCTAAGAAAACCCCATTCACTGTAGTTCCACAATTCCAGAACACTCCCCTCTCCATCTCCAAGAGCATTAGGACCCTTGGTGTTGACATCTCCAGCGATGCTCAGTTCTAAGATCATCTGCAAGACAAGGTGAAACGTCCAAAAAACTTAGTGTACTCAACACAGCGAAGCAGCACTTCACGCCTTGGCAAAGGTTGCTGCTTTAAAAGTCGCAGGTCCGGCCCCATATGGAGTACTGCTGCAATCTCTCGGCGGGTGCACCCGGATTCCAGCTTGTCCCTTTTGACTCGGTTCAACTACGAGCTGTGAAAATTGTCGACGATTCCAAACTCACTTGCCGCATCGAGCCCTTAAGTCTGAGGAGAGACTTTGCCTTCCTTTGTGTGTTCTACCGCTTGTACAATAGGTTGTGTTCTGAGGAATTATTTGAAATGATGCCTACGGCTACTTTTTACCATCGCACCGTTCGCCATCGGCAGAGACTTCATTTTCATTCTCACACTTTAGAACCGAAACGGTCACGTAATGTGCGGTCTCAGAAAAACTTCGTACCGCGAACGCTTGGGTTGTGGAATGAGCTCCCTGCCAAGGTTTTCTTCAAGGACTACAGTATGGCGTTCTTCAAGAAAGAAGTTATTAGATTTCTGGAGGGTCAGCAACGCGCGAGTTTAAGGTTTCTAAAAGGTAAAATGTGGGATAAAAAAAAATAAGCTATTGGTCCATCACTCCCTTACTATGTATGTAGGTAAGTTGGACCACCCACAAAGGAGAGATGGACCGTACAAAATTAATTACTTAGTCTACTTAAATTATTAAAAATAGTTGCCAAAATTAATAATAAAATAACTTTAAACACAAAATATTGTAACCTAAAGCATGACAGTTTTTTACATATGATACTAAAATATTGATATTTTTGGCACCAATGCAAAACGAACGGATGACAGACAGATCACAAAGTAAACGAAAAAAAAAAATCTGCATCTCAAAACGAACGCGCCCAGAGTTTCATATATAATTTATTATTCTGTCACTTAAATCCATGACACAATTTTTAACCCTCAAATAACGTTTAGGTATAGTTCTGTACCTACAAGTATAAAGCGTTTTATTATTAGTGTTATAAAATCAAACTAAATCGATTGATCTTAGGGCGCATTCGTGCTGGGATGCAGAATCATTATTTTCATTACTTTTGTTACCTGTCATCCGTTCGTTTGGCATTGGTATCAAAAATATCAAAATTTTAGTATCATGTGCCACAAATTTTCATGCGTTCGTTACCGATATTTTTGTTTATTTTGTCACTTTTTCCACTGAAAAATGAAACTTTAGAACCATGTCTGGAGGTAGGGTTTTTATGTTAATGTGTTTTTACAGTTTGCTGCCTGTACATATTCGTTGTGTATGGTAGGTTGTATGTTTTATTGTAGTGCGTGAACGTCAACCGTTCGTTTTGCAAGTTTTGAAACCAAAAATTTTGTTAGTTACGTTTTAAAGCTACACGAACGATAGGTATCTGTGGCAAAACTGGTGTTATGAAAAGTGTGAAAATTATCAATCGTGGGAACTATTAATCCCAGAACGAACGCGCCCTTAGTTTTTTTTTGTGACGTAACACTTTGCAACTTAACAATTTGCTGCATTATTTTAATTCATGATAAAAGGTGATTTAGCTTTATTGAAATATTTTTTTTACTAAGCAGCTTTTTCTAAATAAAATAACATCTAAATAAAGCAAAGAATATTTATGCATTAATTCAATTAATAATATTTGAAAAAAATATTTTAATGGATTATATTACGTGATTAAACATAATTAAAATACAAATAGCTCGATCGTAAATTGCTTTAATTGTATTTAAAAAGTCAGATAATTTTTCAAGGATTATTATACAATTATAGTAAAGTATTGTTCGTAAACTTTTATAATCTCCATTTTAGACAATCACAAGTATAAAGTTCAGAAGCTTAGCAAACAGGATAATTTATTTTCATCAAAAACACTAGTAAAACGAATAAATATATAGGAAATTTTCTTTCTTGTTATAGGAAAGACGGAAGAGGGCCCAGGAGTCGGCGGTGAGGCTCACACGTCGCGCCTTCTACATATTTTATTGACCCTTGAGGACTTACACGAGAACACATCCCGAGGCTTATCTGAAGATAACCAGATCTGCATGGAAAATATCAAGCCACTATAAATAATATAGTTGTATGTAACTAAATATATAACAAATAGAAAGCCTATGTACCTATAATATTATATTCAAACTGTTGTTTTTTAATTGTGTTGTATGTAAAAGTATAGATACACATATTATTTAACATAAGTTCCTACAACCAGCTTAAGTTCTTTGATATCATGCCAACCTTTACTAGAATTGTGTAAAAATGTACCTAATGTATACAAAAATATAAACATGAACCTAATAGACTAGACGATGATGATATGGATTTTGCCACGTAGATGGGTAATTAGTATCTGCAAAAAATACATATCAGCTTCTTGTGATTTAAATGGGAATGAATACTATCTAATGATTAAAAAAGGATACGTCCTACTGCCAGGAGAAAGAGAATTAGGCCATAGTCCACCAGATTGGACAAGTGCGCGTTTGTGGACTAAGGTTGTGGTAAGGTACGAACAAAATTATGTGGGTATATTTTCATCGACATTGTTAGAGATAATATCTTAATTAATATTTATATCCCTTAAAATGGCCTGCGCACCAAACTGCTTTAAGTCATAGGTTCTTTTGTAGAATAATATGGTGGGATCAATGTTGCCAGCAGTCAAACAAGAAAAAGATCGAAATAGTATCAGAAATTACACGTCTTGTTAATTATAGAAAATCTATTTTTTGTACGCAAGTACTTTCTAATTTCTCTTAATGATGTAATCATTCTATGAATCAGTAAGATGACGCTGTTTTCGTGCTAAAATTAATCATTAAGCCGGAAGTCCTGATTACCCGCCTTAACCCGTTAAAGACCTGAATAGGTGTACATTCCTAAGCTCAAATTTTATGACTAAGCAACTATTGAAACTGGTTTTACATAAATTATAGTCTAATATTACAATTTCATTACCTGTGAAAGATCCATAAAATTATAATTTATTTTATTTGTCATTTATCTCATGTATCACGTTCTTCAGTACTTTACGGCATATCAGTCGGTGCGGTATTCCCAAACTGCACTTCAAAGCTCCCAGCCGGCAATATAATATACCTACCTACATATTTATTCGTATGTACGTTTCATACGAAACATATAAAGTATGTTTTACGCCAATATGTTAGCCTATATTTTATATAAACGCCTTTTGGTCTATTTCTATTTTGTTCGTTGCGGCACCCAAAATATATATATATTTATTTTATTATGAGGGCTATAAGAATAACCTGCGCTTAAGCTAAAGCTTTCTTAAGGGATTACTGTACAGAAATCTTAAAAATAGATCAGATTTTAAAAAGGGTAGCAAAGGTGCGAGTAATGCTCCAGGTGTTGCTAGCGTCCATAAGGTGGACTAAATCTTATATTCGCCGCAATGGTATTAAATATATATAGGTAATGTGTAAAATATATGAAGTTTCTTGTAACCATTTTTCAGCAAAAATATAGACATATCAACCCAATTTTTGAACGCATACCTCCCTAATTATTCTTTCTACAGGTCCAGTGCTGAAAAAATATTATGGAGTTTTTGTTTTAAGCAAATTTTATATTATGGGCTACATTCAAACACATTTTATCCTTAATTTATTATCCAGATTTCTCAAGATACACTGTGTGAACATTAGTTTAGCCACCTTATGAAATGTAAATTCTGTTTTTTAGAAATCTTTAGATGTATCAATCTATCTATTAGTTCAACATGCCATCTATAAAATACTCTTAAATACCTACTCGTAGTTGCTCTGGCTACATAGTTTGATACTAAATAATTTAAAATGTATCAAGAT
Organism: Apoda limacodes; assembly: GCA_946406115.1. Lineage (NCBI taxonomy): Eukaryota > Metazoa > Arthropoda > Insecta > Lepidoptera > Limacodidae > Apoda > Apoda limacodes. The sequence goes on from OX291554.1 coordinate 12,174,562, forward strand.
TTCTTTTAAATATTTATTAATGGACTTTGATTTCTCTGCGGGCTTATAAAACTTATGTTTCGCCACTATTAGTGAATTAGGTAATTAATACGCAAAAACTTTCACTAGCAAACGTGTGAATATATTTAACGTTTTCTATACAAAACAGCCATTTAAACATTGTGTTTAGTTCCATTATTAATTATTTCAAAATAAATAAAATTATATTTGTAAATAAATATTAGATACCTACTTGTATATATAGATTAATACCTTAAAAGTTCGGGACAGCGTTTGGGAAACTATACGCAACATCTTTTCGTCCAAAATACCTCGGTGCCTAAAGACGAAAGTTTACAATCAGTGCGTGTTGCCAGTGATGATTTATAGTAAAGGAACGTGGTCTCCAACTGTTAGCCTCTTAAATAAGCTCAGAGTTGCTCAGCGAGCTATGCAGAAAGTCATGCTCGGTGTTTCTTTGCACGACAAAATGGAAGAACCAAAGTTACCGACATAGCTCAAAAAGTTAGCAGGCTGAAGTGGCAGGTGGCAGGCCATATCGCTTGTTGCACCGATAACTGATAGGGAAGAAGGGGTCCTCGAGTGGCGACCACAGAACGGAAGACGCAGCGAGGGACGCCCTACTACCAAGTGGACAGACGACCTGCTTAGAGCCGCAGGAAGCCGGTGGACGCAGGCGGCTAAGGTCCGACCGTTGTGGAGACATATGAGGGAGGCACGTTCGGCAGTGAACGGCTTTTGGCTGAAGCGAGGACGACCTTAAGAAATTACTTAAAAATGTTCCTACTTACAAAATGCTTATGCTTTTGAGTTAATTAATTTTATATAATTAGGCAAATATTTAAAGTAACCTTGGCAATTATTACTATTAAGCAACATGGATATAGAAACGCCAAATTTTAACGATGACTGAAATTAAATATATTTGTTACGTTAGCAAATTTAAAAAAAGTAGGTACAAAAGGCCACAACTAAAGGTTAACTATGTCAACTGGGCTATTTCACTTTACAATTAGTCTTTGGTGTGGGATGCCACCTGCGTTGACATGCTGGCGGCGTCTCATTTGCCAACTACCTCAAAGAGCGCTGGCGCGGCAGCGGCGTCTGCTGAAGCCCGCAAGCGGCGTAAATATGCTAATCTGGAGACAGGTTTCATACTTGAGCCGTTTGGGGTTGAGACTTTTGGGCCGTGGGGACCGGAAGCAAAAAAACTCGTTCGTGACCTTTCCATGCGATTGGTAGAGGCATCAGGTGACCGGAGGGCTGGCAGTTTTCTCTGCCAAAGGATCAGTTTGGCGATCCAAAGAGGTAACGCTGCCAGCATTCTGGGCACCGCGATGCCGCATGATTTTTTAGAGGATATTTTTATTTATAGTTAGGTTATTTTTATTTTTATTAGATAATTTTTATACTTTACAATATATAGTTAAAAAAATACTAGATAGGTATAAATTCCCTTTGGCAGATTTAATTAATAGTGAATATTATTGTGCAATTACATAACCGAAACTATACTTTAAATAATAATTGTGCATAATAAGATATTAATCAAACTTCATACGATCAAAAAGCCAAATGGTGTACTTTCGCGACTGGCCGACTGTACCTGCCTCATTACCTATTGTAATGTGTTAAGGATATGGTAATATTCATAAAATAAACGCCGTAATTATTTGTTTATTTTATTAATTAATCTTTGAGATTAGGAAGATAAGAGGTGTTAAGCTATATATGTTTTTTGGGTCACTAAATTGTTCAAGAATATATTTGATACTTAAATATTCATGATACCTACACCCTCATAACACTAGAGGAATTGTCTCAAGGTTTCACGTGTTAACAATTACATTACAACATTCTCTTTTCACTATGAGTATAGGTACCTAGGTACCCATTTTCCTTTTTTAGCAGCTTACTGTCGTATTTCATTTCAATTCAAGTATGAATGAAGTCCTTTTGGACTTCGAAACGAAGCATACGAACAGGCTTTAATTTTCCTCAAGAATAATAATAATAATATACTTTATTGCACATAATATAACACAAACAATAGTTATATAAAAGAAAAAAATAGCTACAGCTTTAGTTTGGTATACTGAGCAACTATAATCAAGAAGTTTTCGTAGAAATTCCACGCAAATAACCAAATATAGCGCGAGCTGCCAAAAGTTGGTTATTGCTTTTTTAAATTACAAGTTTCCAAAAAAATGTCTGTTAGAATTTTTACATTTTAGCTTAAGTTAATATTTTAAATATTTTTCACATTATTATTTTATTATTAATTTCAATTAAATGTTATAAAATTTAATTGTAAGATTTTACGTAGTTTCATTATATTTATATTATTGGATATATTTCATTTATTCCCATACAGAAGAGTTTATGGTACCTACCCTAGCACCATTTAGTAACATATTTTTTTTAAGCAACACGGTAAAAAAGAATTAGTTGAGCCAAGAGAATATCGTTTCATATATGCACCAACGAATATTTGCTTCATCCAAGATATTATTTCTCTTAAATATTTAAAATGATATGAAGTTAACACAAGATCAAATTTCTTTGAACCAGTAAATAAAACTCCATCAGTTTGAAACATTATTTAATTCATTGAAGAAAATAATGCTTCTTTATTTGAAACACTTAGTTTTCTTAGGCGTAGAACTTCGTGTGTTATTGCACGGAAGAAATTTCTAGTTCACACAAGAGAATAGTGCTCTTAACTTGACTACGGCAGCTCTTAAATTAATAACATTATATTTTAGTTTAAAACAAAAAATGTTTCGGTCCAAAATTACATAGTTATCAAGATAGAGTAGTCAAGATTAAATAAAGTATTTTTAAAGAGCCCTACGTCTTTTTCCTGGAGGCTTGGGCCATATAGAGTCAGGCTACCGCACTCATTTAATGTGGTCTTGGCTGACGTTTTTCGAGCTAGTTGCCCTATGTCTTGGCTGACGTTTTTCGAGCTAACTTCGCTTATCGTTTCAGATAGACGAATGCGACTGGGCCACGAACTTCTCAATTCTCAGATAATAATTAACTGTAGGTTTCTTGCATGAACTGATACTAATTTGACGCACAAAACCCTACAATAAACAATTATTTAAAATTAAAATCCAACACGAAAGCCTATGAAGGACACTGATGAGGTTCGTTCAGTTTTAAAAATGCAGGTATTTACTTAAAAGAAAAGAAAATTCGTTCAAAGCGATACTAACTGATTAATTTCAACGAAAATGTTTAATATTTTAAAGCAGAAATATTATTTGTTTCGACTAAAACAAGAGTTTCAGCTTAAAATATCAGATTTTGAGTCAAGAATCTAACAAATTCTGTTAAAATTATTATTTTTCTCTAATTCAAAACAATATTATCTTAACTGAATATTTCACTGGCTTTGATTTAAGATACAATTATTTTAATCGAAAGATATAGTTTTTAATGAGTAACGTGGCAGATTTAAGAAAACCATGATTTTAGCGCAAAATAAATTATATCAAAGCAAAATTATTTTTTGTTTCAAACTAAAAAAAATAAAATGTTGCATATAAAAATGTTTTTATTTCATACAAGAACATTAACTGTCTTAGGGTAATTAATTTAAGTTTGGTTGATCTAAAACGAACAATTATTTGGTTAAAAAAAAATTTGTTCATACGAAAAGAAGTTTATCAATTTCGATTGATAAAATGAAATTTTTTCAGGGAAATAATATTGCCTTCTGTGAACAAAATATGTCCAAAATAGTTGGATTTCTTGAATGAATGCAAATTATTTTGGTGGAATAGAACTTGGAAACTCTTTTTTTTCCGTGAAAACGGCAATACATTTTCAATGAAAAGAAATATAAATGTTAACACATTAAGTACTCAGAAAACATACCTAGTCATGACATAGATTAGATAAGTTGGGTCTTTTTTTTATCAGTTATTTGATACATAAGGGCACATTGTCACCAGAGTCAAACAATTTCATTATTACCTCGAATTCTACTCAAACTAGTTTTGAGGGTGATACTATGGTTAGACAAAAAATGTAAAGCAACACTTTAGGCATCGTTTGCTGCAAATTAATGTACAAATTGTCTGTCCTTCTTCGATCTGTGTCGGTCTATCTGTACATCCAATAGTATATATACTACACTAGAATCCGTTAATTATGACTCGGCCTATATTGACCAACCGATTATTATGACGTAATTACACTACGAAGTTTGGTTTTCATATAAAATTCTTTATAAAATAGTCGGATATAATGACATCACTTATAGTGACATGTCGCTTATTATGACCCATTTTTAATAAATTATGTCCGGTTATAATGACCGACATATGATTCTTTACACCTTCGGTAATGTTCGTTGCTTCCCGACGACGTTCGGCACGTGGCTCGTTTTTGTTTTGAATCTCAGTGAGTAATTGTCACTTGAAGGTCACGTATTGTTTTTCGTTTGTCGTTTGTGTTTTCATTGTATGTACTGAGAAAAAAATTACATCTAAACGCCGTAAAGCATTTACGATTGAGGAGAAAGGTGCAATAATAGGTATGCAGGTAAGAAAATGGAGAATCAAACTCATCTCTCGCAAAGGAATTTGGCGTGGGTCATTCGACAATCTCAATGCAAATTTTATTTTGATTTCATATGTATGTATTCATATTATGTTTCTCTATTAAAATACTTAAGTACATATTTACATAAAAAAGGTTTTTTCGAACAAAACGCTTTGTATGACGTCCGCATATTATGACGTGTATGTCAATTCCTTTCGATTTCATAATGAACAGAATCTTCTGTATATTTTTTAAATGAAATATGTGTTTGTATTTCTTATTTATCATTTAGTAAATTTTCTTTAACATTAAACAAATCATATATTTGTGTAAATGTTTTGTAAGTGTTGTGTTGTTTTATTAATTGTTCCTCGCAAGTGTGTTGAAATATTTCGTATGCATTGCTGCTGAACTTCGGTCATTACACACTCGGCTTCATTACGCCTTCACCTAGCGGCTGGGATTAATATCCTCCCTCGTATGAAATGACCAACAAAGGCACTTATATCATAATAAACTATTACTGAAAATAGCTGAGCATTATTTAAATTAAAACATCAATTGAGTAATTTTGTATACCTATTGATTTATAGGCAATTTACACAGTTTAATTTTTTAAGTTTTTTTTGAACTTTGTAAATTTAATTTGGTTGCTACTGGAGTCTGATTTTACTTTGAAAGTACCGATATTTAAGTTTCTGTTTTGCAAAGTAGCTATGTATATACGTATTAATATGTTATATGGATATTTAATCAAATATATTAACACTTATTGTGCTAAATACCTTGCTGTTATTATTGACTATCTGGAAAGGACAATTATAAACACATTGTAATATCACAGCTGGTATCATCAACGTAGGTACTGTTATGTCGCAGTCAAAACATATTTTAGGACAAATTTCGTAGATTCTACTGTAATAATAATTTTATTTATTTTTTCCGGTCTGATCAGATAATAGTTACAATTCTGAGGAAATAGACCTAATAAACGTTGTTACAAAAATTGTATCTTTACACGGCATAAGGTGCTATGGTTGTACTTGCAACTCTTACTTATGCCCTAATTATAGGTAGTTAGAAAAGTAATAGGTAATTATGATAATTACAATGATCACTTTCTGTTTGTTTTTCTTAGTTTACTTTCGTAGCGTTTAAATAACTCAGTCGTAAACAGGTAATAATGTGCAATGTAGTTTAATTCCTAAAAGAGAATTTTCAATATCTATACAATTACAAAAAGGGCGCATCGTTTTGGGATAAATTATCAATATTTTTGTTACTTTCGTCACCTGTCATCCGTTCGTTTGCAATGTTATCAAAATAACAAAATTTTAGTATCATCTGTAACAAACTGTCAAGCGTTATTTTACGATATTTTTGTCACTTTTGAATATGAAACTTTAGACCTACGTCTGTAGGTGAAGTTTTGATGTTAATCTGTTAAACTGCCTATACATATTCATTGTTTTCGGTAGTGTGTGTGATACTATCGAAGTGTAGTAGTAAAACTGGCGTTATCAAAAGTGTTAAAGTCCCTAAGAACACGGTTGTACGCATGGTGACGGCGTTTTTGAAAGCATTTAAATGAAGACTAAAGTTATAAACACAGCTACAAAAGAACTAGCTATGTAATTATATTACAATTATTAATGCCATTTTACCTTTGACGTTATCAGATATGACCTGGACTAGTCTTAAAAATCCATAACGATTATTTAAACTCATTATCCGCAGAGTTAAACTTTGTAACAAAGAGTTGCAGATCGCTAGATAGATAACTATTTAGTTGAGAACCAGAATCATAAAGAACCCTTATGCAATGTGTAAATATCACGCATTTATTACATTCTTCTACATGTCACTTATTTAAGATATTATAAATATTACCTTCGGCTGGATTTCACACTTAATGCAACATCTTTACTTCTATGACTAAGTAGTATTCCGATAAAACACTAAATAAATACCTATGGAAATGCGTTTTAATACTATAAAATGCATTATTTACTTTTTCAATAAGGCAGCAATGTTTAAAACTGCGAAATATGAACTTAAATCGTCCATTTTATTGTTATAGCCTCCTTTATTAAACATCATATCTCTTTAACAAAACTTGCCACTCACGCAAGCCAATGTTAGCTTTAAGTAAAGAAATCTTATCTCTATGCCATAGGGTTAAAGTGCTTATTTTAACCATAAAATAACTTATGCTTGTTTTACAATTTTACATAATTGTCAAGTTGTCAATACAATAATTTTAGAGTAGTACCTATTAGTAGGGAGAAGTGGCATGAAAGAGCCAGTTTTCTTTACGGAGGAAAAAATACTACATGTAATGAAAAAGAAGTAATTTTTTATTTTAAAAATTATTCTTTATTTATTTGAGTACGTAATTTCGTACAAAAAAATCTTAAACAATATATAAAAATCAACGAAATATGCATTTCAAAAAAATGTGTCATTCGGCTCTTTCATCACAGCTTGGTATTGAAAGAGCTGCCATAAGTTTTGAAAGAGCCGGTTAGTATAAAAACGCGTAATTATGAAAATTATCAAAAAAAAATAACTGCGACATAAAAAAAACTTAAATACAATTCTAGCAATATTTTTTAAGTAATTGCTAACATTTCTTAACAAAAAAAAAAACAATTCTATCAGTCATTTTAAGTACTCGTTTTTAACGCTTTCTTAATCTTAACATATTAATCAGTCAGAGGTACATATACGTTCTATAGAACTTAACATATTATAGGCGGTTTTTTTAGTAATAACAGTCTCTAAATAAAAACAAATCTTCTATCAAAACCAACATCATTAAATCTCCAAGAACTTCAAAAATAATATTGCTATATTATCAGACTGTTAGGAACATCAAATGTATGTTTTTTTAAGCTTAAAATAATTTCTTACAAAAAAAATTCAATTGCCCCTTAATGCCACAAGACTCATGAGCCCAACCAAAACAAATTTTGCATTGAAACCAATCTTGATCACTGTTTTCATATGGCTTGCTACAAACTGTGAAATCATCACTGTTTGTGTTTGTTTTGGAGTTTTTTTTGCTTAGTACAACCCTTTTTTTTACTTCAGCTAATACGATAGAATCGGACGAATCAGATGAGTCACTTTGAATAGAAAATTTTTCCGGATTTTTTCTTGAATTTCTATTAAGAGTTTTTATGGTTTTTTTTGTAGTCATTTTCTTAACATTTTTTTTGTTTTTTTTGCATTACCTTCTTTCTCTTCTAATTTATTTTTTTCCGGAGTATCAGTTACTATGGTAGATGCCATTTTTCTACTCTTTCGTGTAGTGTTTAGTCTTGGGCCCGCTTTGGAGAATGGTCTTATTGTTGCCGGTGATATTATTTGTTGGCCAGAAGAACTCGGAATCGCATCAACTGTAGGAGTAGATGTTACACTGGGAGATGGTATGATATTCTGGTCAGGTATATAATTTTCTTTGCCATCTATACGTGCGTTTGTACGAGTAAAAGGCGGAGGTGTTGCTCTTGAATTACCTTCAATATTTTCTTCCTCCATGTTCAACTCTTTAGCTTCATTTGACTTTAATGGATCCGGTCTATCAGTAACATATGAAGATAAAATTCTTCTTCATTAAATATATTCGAATTCAAGGGGTACATTCCTGTTTTTAAAAATCCTTGTGTTATATTCTGGGGGCTAAAAGCTGTCAGATATGCTTCCCTTACGAATTGCCCAACTTCATAAATAGTCACTGTTTTACCAGGGTTCGATAACATCCATTCGTTCATGGAAATGCGATATTTAGTTTTGAAAGGCCCATATACTGTGACATCTAGTGGTTGCAGTTTATGGCTGCAGTGCGGTGGAAATGTGACTATGATGATTGACTTTTGTCTGGCAAATTCGACCACTCTGAGATTCACATGAGAGCTGTGATTGTCCATTAATATCAATGCTGGATTCTCCTTGGATGGCTTTATATGCAACACAAAGTGTTCAAGTGCTTTAACAAAACAGGCTTCGGTCATCCATCCAGAAGCTTGAGCCAAACCTAGAGCTCCAGGCGGACCACGACTTAACATAATATCCTTGTAGTTTACTCTAGGAAACACAAAAATGGGCGGTCAAAAACCACCAGCAGCATTAATAAAGAACAGAGTTGTCACCAACGTTCCTCGTTCGGCTGAAGATACTTGTCCAATTTGTTTGGAACCTTTTTCAGCTATGATTTTAGGGGGATTGGTGACTGTACTGCAGCCTGTTTCGTCGGCGTTAAAAACCATATGGGGAGGAAAATTTTGTTTGCGTAAAACAATGCTTAATTTCTCAAAAAACATTCCTACATTTGTTTTGTTAAAGGATGTTGCACGGGATAGAGAAGTGCTTTCAGGTTTTCTCACACTTAAATCTTTGTGTCTGCCCATAAATCCTTTGAGCCAATCATCACTAGCAGTTTCGGCTTCTTTCCATTTATCTGGGCAAATATCATTGGCTTTGGCATTATAAAATGCCAGTTTCTTAGTTTGATGCCTTGTTAAGCCATAGCACATTTTAGAAGCAGTCTTTAAATAATCCGCAAGCATGTTTTCCTGCTCCGATGTGAAAATACGCTTATTTCCTATATTAGGACAGTGTTTATACGGTAATTCTTTGCTTTTTTAACTATTTTTGCTAAATAAGCCCGCGATAGATTTAAGGCAAGAGCAGTTTTATTTATAGACTGGCGCTTTTCTAAAACTTCAGCAACTGCCTCTTCAATTACTGATTTATTGGGTCTTTTTCGTTTTTTTGGACCAATTTTCTCCATATTGAAATATCTGAAGCAATTAATTTAATAATATTATGAAAAAATGTACGTATATTAGTATTATTTTATATTATTTACAATAAACAATTTCAAGGCTATGAAGGAGCCAGTTATGAAAGAGCCGGCTTTTCCAATGCCCACTGACCCGGCTCTTTCACGACTTGTTCCAAAAAAATATATAACCTTCAAAATAACAACAATATCAGACCTTTAGCAGATAAGTTTTTATGCAACTGCAAAGCCAAATATATGCACCAACTGAGTCTAAAACCCATTTGCCTATAATTGTTAACAAAAAAATACCAAAAAACAACTAAAATGAAACAAAAAACTTACTTTTGAGTGCCTAAAACTTCGACTCGATGCACCGATTGCGGTTGGTTTCGGCGAACTGTCAAATGTTTGTGGGTGACGGGAAATCAGTGTTGCCACCTAAAAATAATATTGCCAACCAAATCTGTTCTAAAACTACCGAAATAATGCAAGTGGCTCTTTCAAAACTTGGCTCTTTCATGCCACTTCTCCCCTACAAGTACAATTGTTACCTTCAAGCTTTGGAAGTTAGCTAAAGAGGTGTTATGATGTTATATGTGTTTAAGTAAAGTTAAGATACTTATATTAAATTTTTTTTTTTACAAATCAAAATTTTTAGATTTCAGATGATAATGTAAAATTAAAAAAAACTCTTCTTATTTTGTTTCCTTTTTTTTCACTAATCTGCACCGAAAATCGTCTGCAGGTAAAAAGGAAGAGGGAGCTGGAGCAAAATAGACGCAAGTTAGTTTAGCTGCGTTTTGTTTACTAACAATAAACGCATTGACTGCGCTCTATGCTCTCTTTGCGTGCATATGAAATTTTTGAAACCCGTTACAGAATTGACGACTTTTGGCACTTAACATGGCGTGCTCCGTATTTGAACTGAAGGCACTTAAAAAATGACTTGTTTTAGATATTTTAGGCATTAAATTATTTACATTGTAAAGCTTTTGTGTATGTATTTATTAGTTGATTCGCTATCATATTAAGTTTTGCTTTGACGATAACGATAAAGAAACCCAGTTGAATAAAAATAATTAGAATATTGATTTTGTTTCGATTGTTCTGTTTGCCAAGAATGAATGCGCTCTATAAATATAGCGGCACCTCCGGTACGCAGTCTCAAAGCAGTGGATGATCTGTGAAAAATGGCCCGTTTAATATATTTGTACACATTTGGTTGGTCAGAATGATTGTCGATACCTATGCGATGTAATCTTGTAAACAAAACGCGGCTTTCGTAGTTCCTCAACACAACATACCTTTCTCCCTAGAAATTCGACCATAAATTGGACATTTATGTGGCAGGCAATTCTAATTTTAACCTGGGGTAGCAAAATAAGTTGTACTAAATTTGTAAAAAATTTTGACTATCTTGATATATTTTTTTTCCTTTTGACTTTCATTTATTTCACAATCCTTTTTAATTTTACCTAACCCCCTTTTTGTTTGTTTTAAGACGAAATATGACTTTGAGAAAAGTATTCACGATGCCGTCGGGGCGCGCGCTTGTACTTTGATGCCGTCTTGTAGGTACTTATACGTTTTTTATACCTAATGTGCATGTCACTTAACTCCTAAACGAATGAACTGACTTTCAAGAAATTATTTGCGTGTTTTTGCATGTGTCCTTGGATGGTTAGTACCCTATTGTAGTGGTAGGTAAAACTGCAATAGGGTCCTGGGTTTTATTATGCAGGCAAGTCAACGATTGGGCAGGACAACGTCTGTCGGGTTCGGTAACTGGTTCTACACAGAAACCGATTTAATGCTCGTCGTACCTACATGGATAGTGATAGAACTGTAAACCTATTTGGTTTTAAATAGTTTTTTTTGAAATCATCTCTAAAGCTTCATTATTTTGTTATTTTTAAAACCTGAATTTTTTCAAAAACTCGCAAAATTATTTTATCGAGACAAAGTTACAAATAGTTAATGCATTTTTACAGAAATATCCAACATCACTGAACACAATATTGTCGCATTAAATTTTTTTTAAATCCCTCAGTTCAATGAATCGATGCAATGACAGCGAAATATAAAGTTGTAACAAACGGACGGACATGAAAAAATTATAAGCACTCCATTTTTGCATTCGCCAACGGGACCCTTAAAACCCAAAAATTACAACAGTTATAATAACAGTAAGAATATCTCAATCGATTATTTACGTTACACATAATACAAAGGTAGCGGTAACAATTGCGAAATATGTAACCTATATACAGTCCGGCAAGTAGCTTTTAAAATTGCTCCGGTAGAATTAATTGACTCGGCTGGACGTGCCAAGTGCGCAATTATTATGCTGTTATGCTGATCACGCAGCCACAATCAATGAAGACTGACCACACAGGTAGGTGATAGGTGATGACAATGTTAGATGACCTAGGTAGGTGTCTAGAAATCAATAAAACATGATATACTAATCTAGATATCAATAATCAGCTGTTATATTTTTAGGGTTACGTAGTCATGTGGCAAAAACGGAACCCTAATAGTTTAATCATGTCTGTACGTCCGTCCATTTGTTTATGTTACAGTCTTTAAATCCCAATGTCTGCATAGTTATGGAACGCCATACAATTTATTACCATGGTATAAATACGTTTTTAAGGTTAACTCTTCACGTCAATGTAGGTATGGGACATTGAACTAAGACAATTTTTTTGTCATGTAGGTCTCGTACATATTTTCCCTTCGTTTCGGTTTCGTTAGACAGCTACTTGAAAATTCATTTAAAGTTTCTTATTGCCTTCTTATCCTTTGAACGATGTTACTATATTTAGAAGGTAAACTACTTCTAAAATTGAAAAAAAAAACACCCTACGCATGATCCAAAAATCTAGAAAAAAACCGATAGTAAATACTTCCAACGAAAATTGATTTGAACAAGATCCATTTACAAGTTATTTTAGATGTCAGCAATAATTTTTCATTCTACTCAAGTTTGGACTTAGAACTTAATTCATTCACTTGTACGGCACGCAGATGTCTTACTTTACTTTAAAAAATCAATTTAATATCAGCTTATATGGATCCGCTGCCGGACAAATGCCTTCTTCTGGGGCGCTATTTTTTTGCGGTCCTACGCTCGCCGTATCCAGCCACCGCAAGCAAAAAAAATTTACCTGACATCTGCATATGCCTGCATCATGCGTATTTAAGGTAACTTGCAACCAGAAAAACTTTCATGATCTTATTAGACATAAATAATTTCTCTTGTTAGGTGTCCACTAAGAATGTCTTACAAGAAATTCAATTTATAGGTACTTAGTGCATTTATAACTGCTATAAGCGTAATTATTACACAAAGCTATGAAACCATTATAATAAAACCACTCCCGGGTTCTGTTATTGCCGAAATTTGTATTAGATAGACACCAAACTACCCACTGACTTTTGACTGGTTTTTAAGCTGTACAATTATGTATTATTTCCGTTTTAATTTGGTTAACCTATACGTCCTGTAATTGAGTATCTACAGTTCCCGAGAAGATGGAATGACATAGGTATAGATGGCCACAGGTGAGTTTGATGTGTTAGGTACAGGTATTCCATTTCAAATAGCATGATACATTGCATTTTGTAATGTTTTTTTAAAAATAGAATATATATAAGTGTATAACTGGATAGTATTATTGTATGTCATATATAACTTTATCTAACCGTATCTAATTTATCTTAAAAAATTCAATCTAATCTATTTTATCAAATAAGATTTACTTCAAAATACTAATAAATATAATTTAAATAAACAACATTAATTTAATTTTTTTAGTGCTAAAAAATTAACAAAGATAAGACTAACTAACTATCTGACCTTATGATTTGTGTCAAGTTTTTATTTATTTCTCAAATAGCATACCTACCTGTAGGTACTTACTACTATTAATTATTGTGTGCTGTAGTGTGTCACTACTAGTACTTCTAAATTAAAAAAAACTTGAATAACCAGTTTTCATTAATTATCTCGTAAACAACATTTATTAGAAAATAGATACCTACTAATCATCATTCAATTTGGTAAGGTTTTAATTTAACTGACTCAATCCAATAACGCCATCTAATTAAAGTTCATTAAGATGCAAAATTACTGTTTTTCTTTATTAATACAAAATACAAAGAAACTTTAGATTTGTTATTCAAGCTTTCATATTTTTTTTTCGTTAATTGTGAATCTCAACTTACAGATTAGGACCATCAAGATGCTAATGCCATCTAACTGTAAAATGAAGAACTTGATGCTATAGTAACGCCATCTTACAGAGAATAGTGACATTATTGTATGTTATTATCACACATACATTTAAATGACGCATGTAGTGACGTTTACACGCTATTTGTATTCTATACTGCTTACTCGTATTCTAAATGATAAGGATAGAGAAATAACTAGAGATAACTTAAAAATAGCTTGAAAAATTTCACTCCGTTGATTGGTCAATGCCCAAAGCGCTGAAAGATTTTGGCCAATCAGAGAGCAGAAGGCGGGTGCAAAATGAACGGCCATTATGATTTCAGGCGGGGTCTGAATAGAGAACCACCTTAAAATCTCTCGTAGCCTTCATTCATTTGAGTTATGACATGGCGTAGAAAGCTACGCGTTACGACGAAAAAGATATTTCGATATTTTATTTTGTTAATACAAATAATAGTTAAAAATATATTGATGTAGATTTGTACATGTAAGTACGAATGTTGAATAGTGGTTTACATATGTTTTGATATAGACAAAAATATCCATTAAAGTTGCTTTTGACTATTGAATACTTTTAATACCCACTGAAAATTTGGAATATACAGTTACTGGGTGCTAGTTTTTTTTTTGTTCTTCTATTATTAGTCAAACATATCTATACCTATTTAAAGTTCTGTAATCTGTCCTATGAACTGCGCAATAGCCTTACAAAATAAGCCACATTTTAGAAAGAGACAAAGCATATGTGTTTCAACTACCTGTCTCTTTTTACTAAAATACAAGTCTATAACTCTTTACAATTTTTTTTCTTTGCAGAACTATTTAAATTTAACTATCTAAAAACTTGATGTACCTATTTTAAAAAATGTGTCTAAAAAAAAATGTGTTTAAAAATCAAATTGAGATTCATAGAATGTAAGAGCGATAAATCGATGACATAGATAGGATATTACGATGCACATTTTTGGTTTTGTTTAAGATTTCATAGGTAGGTAGGTATAACGCACGATTTCCTTCCAATAGATATATTTACTACGAATTGTTTTGAACATTCACGGGTTACATTACTTTCAAAACAAATCCTATTGCCCATATGTAAAAGTATTTAGGGCTTTGCCATAAGTACTTCATTAGATACCTACTTTCACTTGGGTACGTTACCTAGGTAGATAATTATCAAATACATACAAATACCTATAAAACAAAAACAACGTAGGTAAATTAGTCGGTAGTACCTAAGAAGGTATAGGTATCAGACCAATATTATAGGTAGGTAAGTATGATACCAATATTATAGGCAGGAACATAAGAGTGGCTAATGAAACAAAATTTTTAAAAGATTCAACAAAAAAAAACATTAGAATTAAGATAAATAATTAGACTTTATTGCCTAAGTATAAAAATATTAAAGGCAAGTGCTTAGAGGCAAGTGCCTTAGTTTGTATTGATTACACTGCGTGCCTGAGAATAAATACATTTATTTGAAACTCTTAAAAAGCTTCAATCGTTCTGGGGTCTATTTCTATATCTAAAAATATTTATTACAACCATTTACGTAAAGTATTCTTATTCTACCAACACTAACAAGATTTACTTTAATATTTCTTTTCACAAAATAAAAATAATTCGAAGTACCTACCTACATAGGTTTTTTTTGTTTACATTTGTAAATTAAGTTACATTAGACCCATCCAACAACCTTTTGAGTATAATAAGGTAGGTAGATACCTAATTATGGAGTTGATGCCTACCTATAGGCTTAAGTTCTTAACAGACCTTGTCTTAGTTACATAGGTGTGACCTGGTTTTGTCTACCTATAGGTATTGAAAAAAATTTAAGCAATGTAAGGATAAGTAAATTCTAGATATTCTTATACAAAACGTATAGGTTCCTTAGTCATCATACACATAAAGGCGCTTATACGAGCGAGACGTAGTTATATTAACTTGTTACCAACTTATGAAAGCCTGTAATTCCGGTTGGTATATTTAAGCTTAGGAATACCTAAATACCTACTTAGTTCCTTGCTTAATATCTCACAAGTTTAATTATAATCGAAACCTATCAATGTCATTATGAATAAATATCTAAAGTAGTTTAATAAACACTTTTCATTCATAATAGGTATATAATGTTGCACCGGCACTTCATTCCATAGATGACAAGAGATGGTGTGGCTCCAGGTTTTTACGAGCTCTGGCCGCGTGCCGTGGCCAAGTCGTAAAATGACGACAAAATCGTTAAATTGTAAAACACTTAAATAACCATTAATCTGTGATAATAGACTAAACAAATGAATGTAAAAACAACGAATTCTGTTTAATTTATAGCAAATAAATTTTAATTGCTTAGATAAGTATGCAAAAAGAGCAATAAATCTTACTTAAACGTCCAAGTTAAATAGTAATTAGGAACTTATTTTTAAGATGGTTCCCACGTTTTTATACCTGAATAAAACTTTATTTCAATTTTTATCCATCTCTCTAAGGTAAGAGATCAAACTAAACTACACTTGCCTATCTCTATTTAATATTATATAAACTGACATATATTTCTATAGGTATTATTGATCACTTACCTAGTTGTGTCGAAAATTTCATCCATCGCTCTTACGTTCCTGAAACAAAAACCAACACTATTGTCACTAAAACCGTACACTGTTAACTAATAGTTTCAACTGTTTCGTAGCAAACACTCATACACAAATAGGTATGAATTGTCATTGGCTGCTAACTAACTTTATGTTTAAATAATCTAATTAGTAATAAAGCGAACTTGCCTTATAGCTGACTTCCTTTGGCGTCTACTTTTTGATAGTCTTCAGTGTCGCTTTGGTAGATGGCGCTGCTATTGTCGTATGTATGTTAACAATATAGGTGTACATATTCTAAGCTTCGAAAACAGGGTATTAATTTTGGATATATAGTTTATAATAACCGTAAATATGTTAATATACCTGCCTAAGTTAGGCAGGTTATTAAGATCTCGATTTTTGTAACGTAACAGCTTTTGTAGGGTAAGAATTTACCGAATAAATTTTTGTTTTTTTAGGTGGTATACCTTTATAAAATATGTAATTATTAGTTACTGTAAGCCACATTGATTATAAGTTGTATATAGGTACTGACCTTCATGCTGGTTTAAGACCGGCAAGAATATTTGTTATCTCTTTAGAAAGTTACCCGTATAGGAAATGAACATCAAAATTTTATTCCCTTCTTGGTTATTTAATAAAAGCAGAAAATATAAGTAATTTTTTTTTAAACATTATATGAAAATTCTTGGATTCGTTAACAAGCAACTGGCTTAAATATTTTTCTTCTAAACCTACCAAGCATAAAATTAAATATTCGCACATTAGCAACAGACATTTTATTAGAAAGATAGCTTAATGCTGCTTACATTAATTTGCAATTATTGAAATAGACTTTTAGCGTTTAGCAGTCATTTCATTTCCAATGCAAATTTTGGAGATCATTGAACCAGTTATAACTGAGCATTGACTGAGGCTATAACCTTCATCACCTCGCTACCTGAACTTCTGTCACCAAACGCGCCTTGCACCGTAAAACCCGTCTACTACCCGTCTACTACTTTTACGACCCCGGTGCATGATAAAAATAACCGTCTCATATAAAACTGCGTACACCCGCTATTATTACAAACGATTCGTTTACGACGAGTTAATAGTATTTACGTTTTTATACCGCATCTTTATTGCCGATTGTGCAACTTAATAGCGGTCTTGAACTTGTGGGCCAGTGACACCGTTTGATCGCATTTTATTGTTTCACTCAATGGACGGACGAATTTTACGATCTGAGGCGTGCTCTGTGACGCAATCGTTTAATATTAGTCAGATGTGTATACGATATAAGAGTCATGGCTAGTTTAATGCTTCGTAACTTTCAATTTCTCTAGCGTTTGTAAGATGGTTTCGCGGTTTGGGGTTATTTTAAGATAAACGCCTACATATACTAATTTATGATAAAGTTGAAGTAGTTAACTTAAGCAACAAAGTTTCTGAAACACCTAAATCGCATACCAAACAACTAACTACTGCCATGAAGTAATCTTGTAAGGGTTCGGTTATACTTTTCCATGGAACCCTAAAAATCCTACTAATATTATTAATGTGGAAGTTTGTATGTCTGGATGGATGTTTGTTACTCAATCACGCTTAAGGTAACCACTGGACGCATCGGAATGAAATTTTGCATAGGTTAGGTCCTGGAATAGCATATAGACTACTTTTTATTTCGAAAAATTCAAAAGTTCCCGCGGGAATAACTATAGTTTAAAGAACAATAGATATAGCTATAGCTTGCTATAGCAAACTTCATCCGTTTAATGGAGTAGATAATTAAGGAGTTCTATGCCGATAACCGAATATAGGGCGGGCGGAGCCGCTGGTAAAGTCTAGTTGTAAATTAGGTGATCAAAAACTACCTACTGCTATCTTTTTACTCACGATACTCGTATATAGCAGCTACCTATATAGTTACCCAAAAAAAAGTAAATACCTACTTGCCTACTATAACGACTAGAAATAATATTTTATATTCAGCAAAATTGGTAGCGTGCAGAAGGTATT
The DNA here is from genome assembly GCA_946406115.1 of Apoda limacodes. NCBI lineage: Eukaryota > Metazoa > Arthropoda > Insecta > Lepidoptera > Limacodidae > Apoda > Apoda limacodes. The sequence continues at coordinate 12,192,740 of OX291554.1, forward strand.
AACAACCAACTAAGTTATAAAAATGTTGGCAACGTTTATCTAGAACGTACAATAATAATTTTTTTAATGACAATTAATGACCTACCGCCAAAATACCAGCCTTTTTAAAAACAAAGTAAAAGTTTTCAAATCTTTTTTCTAAACATTTGTTGACAAGTTTGAAAAGGCATTTGAAATAAACAGAAAATCACACTATTGTGGGTAAGGCCTCTTTAATAGGCCAATAAAGAAAAGTTCTTTTCACAGAAAAGCATTTTTCTTTAATAAAATTACTCCCTAAGGCGAGATCGAATAGGAAAAAAGGTAGAGCCAGCACAGTGCCAGGAAAATGCCCGTCTCGCCCGGAAAAGGAAAATTTGCATCATATTACTTATCTATCCACTCATATTCCGCTTTGTGAAATGTAAGCCTGGATGAGGAAAAATAATAGACCAACTGCACGTGGGTTCTTTTAAGGGACGCTTTTTATTCGCTTTGAGCTTTGGTGTACGTAAATATTTTTGTTAGGATAACGTACTACGTGGTCCACAAATATAATGAATGCAAAAGTTTGTAAGTTAGTAGGTAGGTACGTTTGATGCTTACAATCACGTGAGCTTATACCCTAAAATAAAAAATAGGGTTATTTATCCTCGAACATTCAATAGTTCTAGAGGAATAACTTTATCAAATTCCTATAGCTATTAAGCAAAATGCTTTACTATAATCAAGAAGTTCCCATAACGATAGCCGGATTAAAAAGCAAGTTTATCGTATGTGCTTATTCAGAATAATTAATAGCATTAGCTCACAAAAAATTTAGTAGTTCATGGTCAATGCTTTCATAAAAAAATCACTCCTAAACTTTTTTTAGCGATTACTGTCAATAGCATTTACTTAACTTTATATAGCAAAGGAAATTATGTCTTGTAATTTATTAATAAGCTCTCTAAAACTATCATCAACAAATGTTGATCCATAAATTTCTATTTGTTGAAAACTATTACTTTTCAGACAGTAGGAAATAATTTCTGCCCTTCACGTCCGACCTAAATAACATACCACCCTCCTAAAACGTCACAACTAATCAGCATTCGTTATCAGCCTGATTTACATAATTAACTTTTAATCAGGATTCTCGAACATAAACATTTCTACTGCCAACATAAAAATGCTATCGACACCGTTTTTGCATTACGTACACGTTTCCCAAATCTTTGAAATGTTTGGCTTAAAGTAATACACATTATGTGCCAATCGGGGCGTAAGTCTCATGTTGCCCTTTACGTCTCCAATTTGCGGGAAAGCTGCTTCTATAAAATTTCACATTCATTAAGTCCAATGTGCTTTCAGTTCGCAATTTGTTGCTTATTTTTTGAGCTGAGATCAGATGCTGTTGTTACCCTCTGACAAATGGAGAACTGAGATTGCAGCTAAAGTACAGTCAACAAAAAAATTAACTTTTATTAAAATCAAATTGAATAATAATTATTAACGTATTTTTAAAGTTTCAAAATAAAAACAATGAATATAGCAGCAATAATAAAACATTAGCGGTGTCAAATTATAAGCATTAGAACGATATTATGCAATCAAAGCTTTTAGGCAAACTAATTCCAAATTCTATTTCGACCTAAACATTTTAATATTTTAATGACAAAATGGCAATGTATCTTTTAACGCATGAATAGTCAACATTATTTGTTAAACCTAATTCTTATGTTACAGTAGGTACGTTAAATTTGTAAAACAGTGTTTCTTCAAATTCGACGTACGACACAAGTAATTGATGACTGCTTTTGAGGATCTACTAAAAGTGATTTTCCCAAGGAGCGTGGATTCCATCGATCTCAGTACAGGACAAACATTTATGATCGCCGCAACACTGCCTCTGATAGAAGTGTATCTAGAAAAGGGTGTCTTTATGTATGTTCTATACGTCATGATTACCTGCTTTATAGTAATAATCGGTAAAATGCAGGATCATAGGGTCAGAATAATATACCTCTTGGTCAATTCTAGACAAATTATAATAATTCAGTCAGGATTGGACAAAGATATTGTGTTTGGTGCCAAATGACAATTAGTAGGTTTGGCAACTGTGCTAACACGTTCAAAGATTATGTAAATTGCACATAGAATTTATTGATAACTTGTGCTTAGCTAAATAGTTTTTGCGCAAAATGAAAAAAATACTGCAAAAGTATAAAAATGTTGAATTCCTTAAGATAATTAAAAGTTTCAGGACGTTTATTTGTTTATAAATTATAGAACAAAAACATTTCAACATACATATAACATTGTGTTATCTATACATATATTTGTTGAGAAAGAACGGATTTTCTAAGTTTGTTTATATGTTCAGGGTAATCTTCAAAAACGCTGCACCTATTTCAAAAATTCTTCTACTATTTGAACTGTGCATTACGCCAGATAGACATAGACTATATCCATACTATTATAAATGCAAAAGTAACTCTGTCTGCCTGTTACGTCTTCATGCTTAAACCGCAGTACCGATTAAGATAAAATTTGGTTTGGAGATAATTTAAGTGCCGAGGAAGGACATAGGCTACTTAAAAACTTCAAGTGTAAGTTGGTTTTTATCTATAATTGAAGATTTACCGTTGAAATCACACTGATAACCGAATTTAAGGCGGGTGAAACCGCGGGCAAAACTTAGTATTATATATAGGTAATTATTAAAGACAGGGAATATAACGAAAAACGATTGCTGTATATTTACGTTCAATACGTGCACATCGTCAAATTTAGCCTTTCGTTAATATTCACTTTACCCACTTAATATTAATCATATGAATATATCGAGTAAAACCTACCTTGCGCTAAAAGTATATGCTAATAAGTGTAGGTGTTTGAAATAATTTTAGTATAACATTACTAAGATTAATCACCAGCATTTATAGATTAATTTTGTTCCTTTAAAATTAGAAATAAATCTAGACTATAACGGACCGGTGTGTTTTACAACATGACTGAGCATGTCAAGATCACTTAAATTTTTTCTAGATAAACCACCAAAAATCATAAGTTAACAAGGCTATCATAAGCTTAGACATGCTTGATTTCAGAATAATTGGAGTCTTTTTTTATAACGAAGTTCCTTATGGTACGTTACAATTTGATTAAAAAATGAAGGCTAGACCGAAAATACCTTCACTTTCTTTGCAACGCTACTGCTACGTCATGCCATGCATGTAGTACAATTTTGTTACGTCACAACCATGCATGTAGTATAGTGCGGATTCTTTCTCCTTTTGACTTATAAAATATTTTTTTGTCTTTTGTCAGTTTTGGCGCTTCTTGCAGATACTAAAGGCCGTTGGTATGTGCAAGAAGCGACAAAACTGACAAAAGACGTAGAAAAAGTTCTGCTTATAGAAATTTGGCATGTTTAAGATGCACTTGTTTATTTCTTTTTAGTTCTTAATAGTTTTGCAGTCGGATTTTTTATTTAAGAATTTATTATTTCTCTCTCATATTGACACAAATTGAAATTTTTACTTCATAATTCAGATCTAAACACAGTTTCGTATCTTAAGAGGAAATATCAAAACCAAGTCAATGCAGAAATAGGTATAGAAAAAAAATTGCCGTCGCTCTAGGAGCCGGTAAAAGATACGGATGTGCGATAGGGTCAACTGCGCCACTGGTTGTTTAACGTAGTCATAATACAATACCCCAGTTTATTGTATTCCCCACTTACCGCTTCCAAATTTCAAGCAAATTTAATAAAAATTACAAAACCTATAAAGTAATGAATTATTCCATGTCTGTATGTTTTGCTTTCTTAAATATTAGTTTTTATATTTGTATATCACACGTCTAAATATCTCATTAAAAATATTTTTGCATTTTGCTCTAATGCCAAACTTGAAGGAGGAAACAAGGGAATACGTTTGTATGGGGAAAAACAGCGAGATGTTTCTTCTTAATGTATTCCTAATAGATATATATTTTTTTTTTAAATAATTGTGAATAAATAATAAGTAACACAAAACTAAAGGTAAAACAAATAAATGTAATTATGTTATTCAGATTTGAAAAAAATTGTTTTGCTGACCCTAGGTATTTCAAAAGACGGGTGCAGGAAATGCACCTCGTCTCGTCATCGGGAAATGAATACGTCATTCGTATGCTACGGTAAAGACGCGGCTGCTTCGAAGAAAATGGTGAGCTGTGAAGGTTTGCAACCTTCCGGATAGAAAGCTTTTTGCTATAACAAGATGGAAGCTTTGTAAGTATGTACTTATTTTAGGAAAATAACAAAACTGGAAAGCTTTATTGTATGATGTTTTTTATAATAGTATTGACTTTTTTCGTCTGTGCAATGTGAGTCTATATTTATCTTGTAATAATACAATGTAGTCTATTAATTTAGATACTATATGTAGGTACGTCTACATACACATCTACATCAAAATATATTACTCCTGGTTACTTATAAAGTCCTAGTACATAAATCTTACAAACACAATTACCTTCATAGAATTAAGAAATACAATATTAATATACGTACATAGAAATAATCTTTCTTCGTTTATGACTCCCTGAAGGTATTTTTACTTTTGAAGAAAATAATACATGCCATATCTATCATAATAAAAGTCATGCTTAAATACTATCTTTCTTATGAATAATGAATCCCCTTAAGGTAGTAGAAAAAAAATTATAAAGGCATTATTTAAGTATAACTTTTTAATCATTAAGCTTACAATATTCCTAGTTTTTTTTTTACGAGAAATTTATTCTTTATTGTTCTGTAATGGACTACTTAAAATTATGAATACTTTGAAACGGTAATTTCTTCATGAGTTATCCAAAAGGGTGGTCAAAGTAGTAGTAGTATGACAAATATCAGCAGCTGCGGCGTATTCTGTCTCGACATGATTGCAAATATAGCTATTTACCAGGTACCTACAGACTCAATATACAACTCGTACAATATGCAAAAACTTTGTTGCCGAAAACCGAACCCAAGACTGAAATAAATATGTTACTAGAAATAATATTTGTTAATTTTAAATCGAATTCTTAAAGAACTTTCTTAATAAATAATAATTATAAAACATAAAAAATCTTATCTAAAAACAAGCTTCGTCATTGTTATAAACAATCTTAAAAATGCTCATAATAAAGCTCAAACAAGCCACTTCTCATTACGTATCATAAGTACTTCTAAGATATCAAAGCTGCGCTTGTACTCAGTGCAGCTGAAAACAAAGAAGCTTTCAGCTTTAAAATACTGTTACAACGAGCTTTGTTAATGCTAGTAATATTTCTATATTAATACATAGAAGAGGCACCGAGCTTGGCTACAAGCCAGTTGATTATAAATGGGTGACTTCTTAAACAATGAACTTAGGATATATTCCGGATGTTCAAGTTCAAGAATATAGAATAAAAATCGAACGTTATTGGTTTTTGTTACAAAATTCACAGTTGTTTGACCTTCGCGTTCTAGAAAATACAAAAAGCGTGAAAATCCAAAGATAGACATAATGCTATGAACCCTTTATTATTGTTAATCGAAAACGTTAAAATGTATAAATTACTTCGTTAACATGCTAATGTAAACTCTTCAATTTGTTCTACTAAATTGTTTAATCACGATTTAGCTGTAAATGTATTGTTTGTTGTTTTATGGGCATATCAACTAATTTAAATTTAAATTATTATCTTTGGAATTCTAATTAATATTCAAAATATTGTTAACTACTCAAAGTACCTATGGATATGTGTTCATAAAAGAACAATATTATTTTAATTATACTTAGATAGATTTAGGTACCCACAGATCAGGTATGTTTTAGTGAAACGGAAATCAAATTTATATGCCTAAAAAAGGGTAGGTACTCGTAAAATAATTTATTTTGATTTAGCAAAATAGTGATAGAGTTAAAATTAAAGATAAAATAAAAGATAAATTAATTTTACAGCGCTCTCTTGGGGCCTTTAATGATAGATCGCCCGGCGATGTTTCCTTCCGGAAGCCCTTCCGAAAGGATTTCTTGCTAACAAAAAAGTCCTTACAGAAGACTGCATGCTAGTCCTGCGTGTAGGACGTGGGTTGTACAGAATTATTACGAGTCTTTCCAGAAGAAAGGTGACCTGCACTTTAAATGCGTACTCGCCAGAAGTCGTCAATATTTGATTAGTGTCTATAAGAATTAAAACTCAAAGTGTTCAATATCGAAAAAATTAAATACAATATAAATTAAATACGAGCTATTATTATAAAGATTAGTAACGGTGGTACTTAGTAACAATTTTTCCACACTAAATTCCTATTTCGTTCGTATTTTTATTTTATTATCTCTAAACGTGTAAAGGTATGTTCGTCTTTAAATCGATCAAACTTATTTTGATATGCCATTGAACATTGAGTTGGCTTATGGTTACAAAAATATTTTGTATGGTCCTCTAAAAGCAATCAAAATAATATATTTTCATAGTTTTAAAATATAAACACACTACACACATATTTATACAACTATATTTATTCAAAAGCAAGTAGTATGTCCACAGACTATACAGTCACACTGGGAATATGTTGATATGGATTAGGAGACTTTCGACAATGTGGGTATGTAAGTACGAACAGAGATACGATATACTGAACCATAATGGGAGGTGTCTGAACAAACGTAGGCTGTAAATGTCTCATGTTGCGGCTTTGTTTTCTTTATGTCTCTATCTAGACATTATTATGCATTCAAACTTGAAATGTTATGACTAAATTCAATACAATGTCGAAATTATTTACTTATTCATTGGTTAAAAATGTGATATTTTACTTCAAAAGTTTATATCCATTTTAACTATCCATACATTTAGGTGTCTATAAAAATAAAGCATGCATAAGCGCCTTGGTAGGTAGGTATGTATTTAACATCATTTAATTCAAATACTTGTGTTATAATTCGTTCCTAACTAGACAACAGCGGCGTAGGTATCATTGATATAAACCTGTATATCTTCGTCGCTGAAAAAAAGGTCTAAATGTTTGTTCAATAAAAATACCACGAATTCATGGTATGGAACCTACCTATGAATAATTAATTAATTAACTGTTTGCTGTAGCTATTTCGTGTATCATACCTTTAAGTCTAAGGAAAGAGTTTGGTCCCTGTGCGTGTTCTACCACGCGTAAAATGAGCTATGTTCTGAGGAATTGTTCGAAATTATGCCCACAGCTGGCCATTGGTAAGGAATTCATCATCACACCTTAGAATCTAAATGGTCGCGCACAGTGCGGTCTCAGAGGAAATTCCTCTTGCGAACGTTTGGTTTGTGGAATGAGCTCCCAGCCAAGGTTTTTTTTAGGGATTTCAGCGTGGAGTTCTTCAATAAAGAAGTTATTTGATTTTTAAAGCGTCGGCAACGCGCAAGTGATGCCCATGGTTTTGCAAGCTTACCTACAGGCCAATCTTTAGATTGTTTGCCACCTTAGCGGTACTCGCATAAAAAAAACAATTTGGAACATCTATTGAGCTCACACAGACTAGGTCAAAGGTTTATAGGTAGGTATATATATACCTATGGGTCCAAATGATATTGACATTTGATTGATCTTTTTAAATGTTTTTTTAAGTCGGTTAACAAAGAATCATTGGGCTCTGATGTGCGGTTTCCGTAGCCTATCTATTTATAAGTTCCTAATAGGCTACTTACTACGTATTACGTTAGGCGCCTGTATATCAATTGCACTAGGAAGGTACGTATCTACTCACCTATTTTGAATTCAAGCTTAAAATGGTGTATGAAGGACAAGGAAGTCCGAAGTTGAATCTCCGCATCACCATGTTTGTACTGCATCAGTCAGAGCCACAATCAATGTTCTATAGGAGGTACCTACCTACAGTGCGACAAACCTTTCTGACCTTCTGGTCAGTTGGTTAGTTGGTCGCTAGTGTCGTTTTAACTTTACACCATTTCAATATGGCGACTGTAGTTTTGATTTTTGACCACCGGGTCAGAAAAATTTGTTGCACTGTACACGTTTAGATTTTAAAGTGTCAAAATATTTCAATAAAGCAAATCAAAGTGCTGCATTCAGAATAAAATACTAATCATCATTGATCAAATCAAAATTGATAACTTATATTTTTTATTATAATTAAATATTATGGTATTCTATGATTTGCTAGTAGAAAATGCTATGTAGCATTAAGCCCGCCATATACACCAATGTGTTCAGAAGTGTAAATAAATAAATAAATAAATAATATAATAATAATAAATAATAAACAATAGTGGTGCCTTTTATCAATTTAATTTGAGTTATAACGATTATTTTTACGGCTTATAAAAAAAATAAACGGTTACTGGAATAGATTTTGAGCGAAATAGCGTCAGCTTGCCAGTTAACATGAGCCACTGATAGTTGCTAAAAATAAACAAAACCAGTCAAGTGGGACCGTCTAATTTCCACTTATTCAGTCGAGTAGATTAGGAACAAATTATCTGTGACAGACAGACACACGAGTGATTATATAAAGGTATCGCTGTATTTTCACTAGGATGTACGACATCCTTAAAAGAAATGTGTAATATATTCGTTGCTAGCCTTTATACATCCCTACCGTTGGAATACCGGCCTGCCCCCACCTATGGAAAACCTTACCCTGGTGCCTTATGGGAAAGGGTGATTTGGGCCTTATGCCTTTTTCGTGTATGCAGGTTTCATCACTTTTAATTATTTAAAAACGGCTAAAGTAACGTTTTAACGTCAGATTATTTTAATAAGAAATTAAAATAATGTAAGTTTAGCCGTTTTTATTTGTATAATGAATAACCTTACGAAAGTTATTACTATAAACAAAACAAGTTTCCTCACGTTCTTTTTCTTTACCAATTCAGAGAGAAACAATGAAGGTATACCTACTTGAGAAATAAAAAAAAGAACCTTAGGTAACGTCGGACTCGAACTCTGGACCTCAGAACGTTAGCCAGACGCCGATACCATAAGGCCACTACCGATATAACGTACGCCAACCAATAATTTCATGTTAAAATACATTTATTTACAACTGTCACAAATTAATAAGGAAGTGTTGAAACGAATTGTATAAATTGTTCATATAAATAACAAACTAATCAACAGTTGGCGTATTTCCAATTTGGCATGGAAATCGTTGGCGGCCGAAGCGAGCGGCAAGACCAGTTGCCTTCATAAGCTCTTGGCACACTACGACGGCTTTCAAAAGTTTCATTCATTAGTTAACAAAAAATCTCTACTTCAATGCAAATACCTAACATAAATCGTCTTTATTATTATTAGCTCCAATTTTCTCGATTTTAAGCCGGAGCTCAATGATCTCTGGCCTAGGCTTAGCGAGCATCATCGTTTGCATTTTGGATAATTTTAATTTTGAATTTGTACGAACTATGGAGCAAGTGTCTAATATTATTAATTTTTGTACAAATTAAAAATAAGTTTTATATTAATTTAATCTAGACTCTAATATATAAGTCTACCTGCTCCCTTAATCGTATTTGATACATAAAAATTACATTGTACTTTAACTAAGTTACCAACTAAAGCGAATTCAAACACATTTTTTTTCATATAATTCATAATTCATATGCATTTTATTACGGTACTAAATAGCAAAAATATCAATGTATTTGAAGCAGGAAAATATGTGTACAGGGAAGGTAGTATGGCAAAAATTTGATTCAATAGTAGGTATATAAAATATATATAGTAAAAAACTTTTTGTAGGTTTGAAAAAATATTGATTACCAGAAATATTGATTCACGGTTCTATTCCCCAGAACGGGGTAACCAGCAGCTGGACACACGCCCACATCATTATGGAGGGCAGCCTCCTTTTACCAATCATTTAAATTCTGCGTGAGTTCCCCCGGGAACCCATCGCAGCCATATTTCTTCTGAAGCAGTGTTTTATATTTGTGTGTGTAAATAACCTGCTTTAAGAGGCAGTACAACTTAAATTTCATTTTCTCTAGCAAATGATTCTCCGGATCCGCTGAGCAGAACCAACTTATCATTAATGTCTGTGTTCTTCGGGATATGGTTCAAACCCTGGAAAACGTAAAAACACCGAAGTGCCCCTTTTAACTGTTGTTTTTTTTTTAAGTTTTGGGAAAGAAATCTCCACAGTCCTAAGTGCTATTAGTTTTAAACAATAAGGCATATCCGTGATAGTGCTGTAGACCCAGAAAAAATGCATTTTTTGAAAACAATGATGTGTAATAAACTATGAATTTATTTCATGTATTTTAATGAAAAAATCAGTGAATTGCGATGTAACTGCACTACTATCGCACGCTTAGGTACATATCGCGTCATCCTTGTTTTTACTGTCACGTAGTACTGCCTCTCAAAGTCATTAGTGGCAAAATGAAAGACCTGGGACAGAATTTAGTTTAAAGAATTAAAATGTGGGTCTTTTAAAGCAATGAGGAATAAGGGGTACCAACCCATTTTCATTGATTTGCTGGACATGATACCTTCAAACACATTTTAATTAGTTTTTAAAACTAAATCTATTAAATCCTTTTCCTTCAAAATAGCTTAATTATATAGGTTACAAGAATGCCTTAAATTCAACAGCTGAGAATGTTGATATTTGTATGCGTTAATTTTTAATAGATTAAATAGATCAATTTTTGGGCTACTTTGTGCGCAATGAATTTTCAACTTTGCGTCGAAAGCAGTTAAGATGATTATTGCCCTTCACTGTAGATTACTCATCAATGCCGCGCCTTAAGGCGCAGATACTGTCTCATTATCGCCAACAATATTTGTAACTTCCTCTTCGTACCCAACAAATTTCAAGGATGTTAAAAACCAATTATTTAGAACTAGTTATTAAAAACTTTGAGCAAAAGCGCTATCAATCTTACAACTCATACTTACAAGACATATTCTAAAAACTAAATATAACGATTTTCAAATATGTTTCGTACGAAGAGGAAATAAACAATATCCTTGGCGTGAAATACCTACCTACCTACTTTTTTAACTACATCTGAATACTGGTTTAGTCTAGACTTCATCGATTAATCTAGTGATGGTGCATTTATTATTTCAGCAAAGAGATAAAACCGTATTCTAAATAATAGGAACCTATATTTTGTTTAAGTATGCAAAAAAAGTTAAGCTGAAACGAAGTCATCTGATGAAATGTGTAACAAATTTATTTTAGTTCCGCTCCTTGTTTTAAATCGGTGAAGATGTCGCACATCCATATGTATGCTTAAGTAAGTATCTTAAATATTTACAACTTAAATTATCAATATCTTTTCGATTCGATAAACTCCAACGCTGAGGCTCGGCAAAATATTTTAAAGTCATAGATATTACTCACAACTTATAATTTTTTACTAAACAATCCGTCCACTTTTTGCTCTGCAGTAAAAATATTCCGGGAATGACTGTTACAAATAAAAAGTGTATCTCATCGACATCACATGCATATTTCTTGAGCAATATCATTTTGAACAAAAGTTGCGTAACACTGGCATTGTCTTCGGCACATCAAAAAACACCTTACCCCATCCTTTTGTACCTCTCCTTTGTTAAAATTTTATAAAGAAACTGAAAGTGTATTGTTCAATTACTGGCCATTTTTACTTTTGTCGGAATTTTTAGTGTGCCATAAAAATTTAGAGCACAAAAAAAAACAGACGAACTCTTCCGCGTCGACACAATTGTAATTGTACCTACAATACTCTCTAAGGTGTACAGCACCCATCAGTTTAAAATTACAGGTGACATAGTGAAGGTGCTTTCTCATTGTAATAATGTGTCTTTTTGTCTCGAACGTGGTTTTTAATTGTGTTCTTTCATTTACAATCATTGATTTATTGGTGCGGTTGACGAGAGACACCACAGAACTCAAGGTGAGATTTGAACAATGAACACAACCTAAATTGACTCTTTCTTTTCTAAATTATTTCTCAAAGGCTTCGTAGTAGGCTGTGGTTAATAAACAACGCCATATAATACTAAAAATAAATAGTAAGTCGTGTACGTGCTCAGACCTAGAAACATGAGACAATTGCTGAAAATGACGCGTGATTTCATACGTGCACCTACAAGTTTACTCGCATCATACCCTGTTATTTGCCTCACACAGAGGTAAACTCATTCTCCTCGTATTTACACTGTATCACAATATTTGTTGAACGTGTCAACCACTGAGTCGTATATTGCATATCTAGGCGGAACACGTTATTGTCGACTACAATATTTGTTATTACGTATGTTGAGACAGCTATTATCTCGTTTTTGTTTCTTTTTGGCGACAATAAGACGTTGATTACTTCACAACCATGTATTATATATACCTTTTACTTAGTCGTAAACAGTATTATTACGTGCAGGCAAAGCGGGTGCTAAGACCTTGACTCACACGGGATTTTTCTTTATAATTTTAACTTTTCTCAAAGCAAAGAGCGCGTTCGTAGAACTCACTGTCTCTTAATATATAGAAGCTGTGTATTCAAAATATGAACTACGCGCACAATATAAGCGACCAATTGCAAGTTTTATCTTAAGCCGTAATATTTTAATTCTCTAGATATCGAGAGCCATCTGGCGGTGGCGTTGTGTTCTCTATTCTATGCTCGCCATTTCAATTGTGTTTTAGTGAGTTTATTTATTTATTCACCTTATATGTTTAATTGTTTACTCGTAAATGTGACGAAAAATATTGTGTAACACAGGCGGTACGGATATTACAAACTCGAGTCATTAAAGCCTTTGTCCGTCAGCCTTGGGCTTCTAAATAGCCTCTCGTAAGTAATTTTCTCCTTACCATCCTTAATACACAATTTACTATTATTGCAATTGTTTTCGTAGTCTTCATTAAACAAACGTGTCATTGTGGAACATAATAGATAAATGGTGTCACACTTATTTATAATTTAATTAAAATCCACTAACAGATGCTTCACCGCAAATTAATGAAAGCAACTTTATTTTTGTAACATGGGAACTAAATCTAGAAACTTTTCCAATTTCTTAAACTCTAAAACTCTTAAATTAACTCGTACCATTCCAATTGAAGCGTTAAATAAGTTTGAAATGAAATGAAACTTTTTCTACGCAAACTTATTTAATGTATGAAGAAAAGATGCAAATGGAATCTCTTGAAATTGGATGAGGTTCAAACTTTACGGCTTTACGTTTAGAAAACTTGTAATCTACAACATCGCATCTCGGTTTAGGCGTCTATAAATTTTTAATCTTATAGTTTATCAGATTTGGTTTAATTTTCAATACACTGTACTATGATAATGTAATTAATTTTTAATTTTTTGATAAAGTAATTATTTAATTAGTCAGAACAATTTTTTTTTTTTGAAAAATGATCTATGTGTTAGGTCAGATTCAAGATAGTGTTATCTTTAGAAATACACTATTTAAGTTTAACCTTTATCTTATCTTACTTCTTACTAAGATAAGATAAAGGCAACCTTACCCAAACCCTAGCAAAGTAGGTAGTTGTGTAAGTTTTGTTAATACGACTTGCTCTTAGAAACTCGGTCGTAACATGTACCTAATCCCTGTACTAAATGTGAAACTCCGTGATGTTCTTCTATAATCTCTGGTTCATGGAAGATCTATGTTAATACAAAACAACAGCATAATATTCTGAGTGTGAAACAAGATCGAAAGCATGTCTGAAAACAACAAATAACACGGCGTCTCCGTTTTTACATTAATTAATTTATACTATGTGTTAACGTTAATTCAAAACGTATTCAATGTGCAGAAAATGCCTATTTATTGCACGATTAAAAAAGTCATAGTTATAGAAACGAGAAGCTCATATTTATTTTCTTTAGAAATAATTTAATTTCTAATACCTATCTCTGTGTATTTTACTAAAATGCCTCAAATAAATGTTATTATAAAATTCGAAAAACACACAAGATTTATCACAAGCGAAGTATATTATTTTCTTATCTACTTATTTTTTTAGGTAGGTATACCTAAGTAAGTACATACATTTCGAGTCAGATTCTGAAGTACGGCATTGCCAGATAAGCTGCAGGTAGGTAAACTGTTCGGTTAAAGCCGCAATAAAATATATGATGAATTCTGACAAGCCCTCGCGTGTTACCTTTGCTTGTGCCGCTCCTTCCCTGCTCAGGGCTGAGTAAATCCAACATTTTAACTGTACCTTCACAAATCCCCGCAGTCGCACTTCTGTAGAGTTTGAAATATATTTAGCCACAAATACCTAATGTTAGGCAAATAATAAGCATCAAATTCACACGTAATAGTTTACAAACGAGTACCGCTAGGTGGTAAATTTGCGATACCCTTATGCAATTAAATAAAAACGTGACATTAAAATACGATAAAATTATTCCGATGTCACCTTTCGGGGACTTGCAAAAGTAAAGGTAAGTTATAGGTATCTTATATGGAGACTGTTAAGTCAGCTAACTGCCGAATAAATTTATAATTTTATTTTGAAAATATTGAGGTAAAAATGTGGTATAAGAAGTGAAAGTGTGCTAATAACATATTTAATTACTTTTATTTGTGGTTTGTTTTACTTAACAAACTGTAGCTACAAAATAAACACCAATTATTAATTCATAAAATAAATCAGAGCTTGGGAAAGTAAAAAGTTATATTACTAAGATATCACTGACAGAGACAATAATGTTACCAAATAAAAAAAAGATGATAAGAATATAATAATATGTACCTATTTAAGGATAGGTAATCTGTGCACCTAACTAAATAAGCTCATCTATTATTTATAAGAACACAAAAAGAAATGCCGAAATACAAAACGTAAATTATTTGTCTACCAAGTTAAACCATGTGGGATAATTGGCGTAAGAAACAGATGGCCCAAACAAACAGGCTACCTCCACCCAAAGTTGCGGAGTAGAAACGATTGTCGGACAATTTTGTTGTGCTAATATTGTTGCCAATTTAGTGGGTTTAATTTAGGCAAGTGCATTAAAAGCTTAATTTAATTTAATTAAAGAGCCGGCAGCCGTGGCTGCGAAATGCACGGGTTTAAGATTAAATTTTAGAAATTAACAGCTAAATTTAATTTACAAAACTTGAGACAAGGAACAGTTGTGATATAATATTAAGTGTTCATAATAGAAAATACAAATAATTTGATGTCATCATATTGGTTTCAATAGGAACTTAAATTATATTGATAATATAAACCCAAAACTAATTTCAGTTATAATAAACCAATAGTGAATAAATAATTTGTGACTGATTTTATTTGCTGACCCTTCAAATTACTTGCGCTTAAATACAAACTTACAGTTATACAGGTATGGGTTCATACTTGTATACACAGTACACAGAGACAGGACCCGACGTTGCTAGATCGGCAATCAGATCTTACGTTTCAATTGATATAGCCTCTAAACCACATATCCACTAAAAGTAGAAAGGTAGTACTACCTTTCTACTTAACGTAGTAAATAACACAGAAAGCGTTAATTCATAAGAGATTAGCGTATGGAAAATAGAGCATGGACCGTTAAAAAAAATATAGAATAAATATAGATTACATGAAACATTTCTTCTTTAAAATAATGCTATCAAATATTGTTTAGCAAGAAAGGAACAGTAATTTAGAGCATTACGATTTTTTATGAGCGGGCATAAATTGGCTTATGAAAAATACTTAAGGTGCACTAAAAACTGTCTAATAAATATGTTGAATAGAACATACTTACCATCAATGAGTGAGGTAACTAATTATTCGGGACACCTCTTGAAAATTTCTGTGAAATATTTATAGAAACCAAGATAAAACATTTACCTTAGCGTAGCTAAATGAAAACATTTACTGAAGTCAAGACAGGTTTTTTGTAACATTAAAGGAACAATAATCCAGAGCATTACGATTTGTTATAAGAGGGCAAAACTTGGCTTATGAAAAATACTTAAGGTGCACTAAAAATTGTCTTATAAATATGTTGAATAGAAAATACCTAACATCAATAAATGAGGTAACTAATCATTTGGGACACCTCTTAAAAATTTCTGTGAAATAGTTATAGGTACCTAGATAAAACATTTACCTTTTAAGCGTAGGTAAATGAAAACATTTAATGAAGTCTAGACATGTTTTTTGTTACACTAATGTGGCAAACAAGCTTGCGGTCCGCCTGATTGTAAGCGGTTACCACAGCCTATCGCGCTTGCAAAACCTGGAGCATCACTCGCACGCTGCCGACCCTTCAAAATCTAATAATATTAAAATATGTTAGCCAAGATGGCACTGCGGAAATTCTCTATAGCGAAGAAAAGTTATAAATATAATAATTATACATACATATATATGATAGGTATGTACATAGGTGTAAAAAAATAATAACGTAAGATTCTATTTTAAATTTATGGCATATTTGGTTGATGGTTTGAATTATTTTTTATTACTTGATGCATTTCATTCAGCCCTGGACTGAAGTAGGCGCCAAGGGCCCAAATATAGCCATATGTAGTAATTCATACTGCATAGGAGAAACTATCAATCCATTACAGATACGAGTCCACCATCATCGACACACCACAGATTCCATTAAAAACTCACCTTTGCCTATTTCCAGCCATGCTCGTTCCCATGGCAAAAAATTAAACGAATGTTCCTCAATAAGAATAATTAAATCCTTCAACCCCGCAATTTCTACCATTCAACTAAAGACTTGGGAAAATACCTATATTTGGGCCATTGGCGCCTACTTGAGTCCAGGGCTGAGTAAAATACATTAAATAATAAAAAAAAATATTCAAACCATCAAATGTGCCATAAATTTAAAATGGAATCTTACGTTATTTACTTACACCCATGTTCATACCTATCAAATCAACCGTCATTCATAGTCAACACACATACACACTTCACATCACATCAACTGTCATTAATAATTGTAAATAAAATATCCTTATATAATACATTATATAACTTTACTATTTAAGTATTGAAAACGACAAATAAACGTTGAAATATCTACCTTACTTTAGTATTATTTATTTATATACTACAACAAAAAATATATTTCATAAAGCAACAGATTACAGATAAGACATTTTTTTAAGTATAATTTTTTAATAAATATATAAATCGCAGGCGCTTATGCTTTAGTATCCTCGTAGACATACAAATATAACAACAACGCGCTTTCAGACTGCTTACTTCAAATGTCTGGCTAGGGCTTTCTTAGAACAATTCCAATGCAATGGAGCGGACCGTCTGGATTACTCCGGACCCACTAATAGAAACAACGCTCTCTGTAGAAAGTTTTTTAAATACTTTAGCAGTCTGAGTACATCAAACGCTTTTCCTTTAGGAATGAAATAAAGGAATGTTTTAATTTTGTATTAAATTTATTGCATTTTATGTTTCTAAAATATCTTTTGACACAAGATATTTCAACTTTAGTATGAAACCAAATCCCATTATTATCATTTCAGCCTTTGATATATAATATTACCTAGTTAATGCTAAAGCTCAGTGGCCCTACTTAAATCATTTCCACAAAGTACGGTTCTGAGCCGTTCATATCCAGTATCTCGCGAACTCAACAGGATCGTCGCTCCATCTGGTCTATTACCGAAACAATAATTAAAATATGAGAGCCTATTTTTCTTAGCTAGATATATAAAAACAGATTATTCTTATTTTGTGATGTTACCAATGTAATGCGCTTTGTAATAGATATAAAATACTTAGATTGCAATTATAATTAAATTATCCAATTCAAAAAGAAATTTGTTTCGTGCCTTTTACCTAAATCTAAAGTACAAATTTGTCGCTAACCACTTCATACGCTGATCACGTTCTTTATTAAATGGAGTAGCTGTAGAATATCTATCGCTAAATTAGCTTATGCTTGATAGCAAAATGGCAAAATGGCACTTTCCTACCGTTCTATCAAAAACTTATTACGAAGCGCTCATTTTAAAAGAAGTGGTGTAATTTTTAGATGGCTAACGTTTTTCGTTATAAGGCGTATCGAAGAATAATATTCAGTCTATATTCGAAAATTCAAATAGTAACAAAAACGTTTCGTGGCACAAGATGGGACCTTCGATTTGTTATGCAGCTTGCACCCTCAGAGTAGGGTGCGGTGGGTGGATCTACGCAATACCCCCTCCCACGGGGAGGTTGGGGATGTGTTACGGGATTACGTTTGTTTATTTTGTTCAAAGCGTTATTTGATCTTTGAAGCTCGGTTGGAAAGTGCTTATGGTTAAATCGATTAATAAAACTGTTTTTATCAGAAATGTTTCAAGACCGGTAAAGCTTAGCTATATTATTTATATACCCACTTTCGGGATTTATTTTGTAAATTCCTTTGTTAGTGCTTGCCTACGTTATAATTTGAACCTATGTGCAAAATTTCAAGTCTCAGGACCCAGTTGTTTGGGTTGTTGTGAACGCACAGTTGATATATCAGTCAGCCAGTATTTTTTTTAATATATATTTCCTACCTATAGATAATTCAAAACCTGGATATATTATACTTACACCGACATGACAACAACCAACCACTATACTAATGACAATAACATACCTTCATTACAATGAAAATAAAAAAAAACCGTTTAAGAGCAGCAATACTTACTGCGCAATGGATAAGTAAATTTTCCATTAGTGTACTTTGTCCATTAACAATATCGGGTCAAGAACTTAAGAATAGGTAGGTACGTATTGTAAGATCGTGTAAATCACGGCGATAGGGCGGCGACACACGACAGCTCTATCTAATTGAAATATTTCAAACTATGTTATCGTTTATACGAGAAACCGGAATAAGTGGCTCTTTGTTTTGTTCTTTACTCTTTTGTACCGACTTGTATGTTAGGTACTTATACAGAATACATGTACAGTAAATAATAGATAGTAGACTTATTCCATCAACAAAATTATGTACAAAGAGATACCGACTTCTTGGTATGATAATGTTATTAGCTACTTTGCTAAGAAGTGAAAGTCTGTTGTTTGGCCTTAATCTGGAAAAATTGTAAGCTTTTTGTTTGTTTCCTACTTGCCGTTTTAAATCTGCGTTAAGGTAGTTTGTAATGGCTCTTGTTTTCCGATTAAGGAGTTTCGTCTGCGCAAACTAAGTTTATTAACTTAATCTACAAACTTGGTAGTTTAATTAAACTAAGTAAGATACTTCTAACAAGCGTATTTTTTAGTTGTCAATACCATTAATAAAATAAAACTAAATACAGGTACCTTAATATTTACATTAATTTTCTTTATTATAAAGGCTGATACTCGGTGAACATAAATTTAAAAGGCGTTTTAATAGAAGCATAGTTAATTATTTTTGTTGCCATATTTTTTTAACATAAACATTCCCTGAGAAACAGGTTTCAGCAAGGTGGTTTATATAGAGTCTTCAATATTTACTGCTTAAAACATAAATCTAAGTTGGCTGTAGCAATCTTCAAAATAAGTTCATAATACTAACTCTGAAAAAACAGCTTAGAAAATGTGTCAAATACTACGAATAGAGTTGCTATTACCCACTTAGCACCACATTTATTTATCTAAACTTTTAACAAAGTCAAGTAAAGTCAAGCAACAATATGCAACTGAAATCATTAACTTAATTGTTGCAGCAGATTTTGACTGCTGTTTTAAGCAGTAAAAATTGCAGGCTCTTTACCTATTATCCACCTCCTTAACTTACGTTTTCTCAGTGTTGCAAAGTCACCAGTTAGGTCAAGAAGTATAGTTTAATATTTTACCTACCTACTTGTCATAAACAAATATGTATATCTCAAACATATCTGTATATAGCTATTCTAACAGTAGACAAGAGAACAGTTAAATTTAGACACATGCATTGGCCTATACACAAGGAACAAGGAAACACTTGTCTCACAACACTGATTGAAGTTAACCTTTCTGCCTACACGCTAAAAACTAAACAAAAAGCGTAGCTGATATATTAATGAAAACCAGTTTTGAGCTTTACGTCTGAAGCAATATATAACATAGTCTTGTTTGAAAGCAGAAATGTTAAATTGGTAAGAGTAAATGGAACACTGACAGCTTCAATCGCTACGTTGTCTTGAGTGTAGGCGATTGAGAAGTATTTTTTGTGCGTGCGTGAATCGGACATGATTAATGGGTCTAGTCTAGTTTTAGTTGCTTGTTTTATATACGCGGAAAAAGAAGTGATTTAAAACAATAATGTTTAAATCTCTCTCTCTACTCATAGGTAGGAATTATTAAAATTTTATTATTTATTTTAATATTATACTTACCTACGTGGTCTTCAATAGATACCTACTTAACAAACACACACACAGACACACACACACACACACACAAAATTATTATTTAGATGTAGTAAATTATTAGTAGGTCGATGGTGGCCTAGTGGTTTCGGTGTCCGCCTTGCGGTTTTAAGTGGCGGAAGTTCAAGCCATGCGTGTACCAATGAGTCTTTTTCTTGATTACTCAAGTACTTACATTATTTGTTTACGCCACTGGCCTTCATGTAAGGAAAGCACTATGAGGGAACCTGCATACGTCTAAAGATGTATGTGAAGTCCACAATCCGTACTGGGTGACTACTGACTAGTCTTTATTATGTGACTGGGCGAAATATAGATATGGCCCAAATCACCCTTTTCAAAGGTGCATTAGGCTGCTAAGGAAGTGAATTGTACAAAAAATTGACTGTCTTCTCTTTATTTGTAGGGGTTATTTTGGTAGAGTATGGTACTGTAATACCGTATATTATACCATCAATAAATATTAAATATATAAAAATTACGTGTCACGTTGTTTGTCCGCGATGGACTCCTAAACTACTGAACTAATTTTGATCAAACTTCGTAACTATCTGTTATTTGATCCAACTTAAAAGATAGGATAATTTTTATCTCGATTTGTAAAGTGCGAGCCGGACTTGGGCACTTTAGGTAAAAACCAACTTTTGCCGCGTTACAGAGGGACGACAGCGGAACAGCGTTCGCCAGGTCCGCTTGTATATGATAAATAATAAATATTTTTGGACATTTCACACTATAACTGTCTGGTCCCAAACTATAAGCAAAGCTTGTACAAACATTGTAAACATAGAAAACACCCAGTCTTAAAACCAACACACATGTTCATTACGTAATTGCCATTAAATATTGCCTTGAGCAGGAATCGAACCCTTGCATGGCATGCCCTCGATTTAGCAGTCAGGTCATAACCCACTGAGCCACGGAGGCGACACATATTGTACCATCACCTAAACTGTAGCTTTACCTACCGCTTTTTATTTTTCTGCTAATAAACTTTAGAAACTTAGCTTAAATCACGTAGAGAAGTATGATCGTATAGGAATTCGGTTTCTTATTTCCGAAGATATGGAAGCCTAGAAAATATAAAAATAAAAACTAAACTACCCAGTAGGTATTTTCTGAAAAATTTAAGGCATCTATTACAGAGTCCTATTTTAATTAAAATTATGCACATTCGCCACCTAACTATGTAAAATTTCCAAGAGACTCCCTGCAAGAAATTCATTCTACGAATTATTCAAGCCAATTTATTTATCAAATATCACAAATCAACAACACAATATGCACCGCGCATGCGTTGGCTTTTGCATGTGTGTGTTCGCATATAAACGACAACAGCAGACACGCCGCGACTTTTGCACTCAACTCCCCATGTAAAACAATGCACTTTGATTTAGAAACATTATTAATATCTAACCCCAAATTGAATGGGAAGAGTCTTTCAGACATACTATATATTATTAATGTACCTACCTACTTATCTACGTTATTTTGATAGCGGTCGCAATTATAAAACTTTCCCATATAAGTAAATATAGATATATTAAAACATAAAATCGGTAGGCACCTACTCTTTGACTGACACTTAGGTTTGTCTGCCTGCGGTTTGTGAACATTTTTTGTTTAAGATGGAGTTAAAAAATAATGCGAACCTTTACATTTGACTTAAAAACTTAGTCAAAGCCTATCTTAAACTTTATCTATGAATTTTAGTAATTTAATAAGATTAGACCTTGTCCGTGGTAGACACATACAGTAAGTAACAAAAAGGACCTAACTAAATACTTACGAAATAGTTATTTCGAAGCTACAATATATACTTAAGGTAAACGGTAACAATAGTAAATACGTACAAAAATTTAACAGTAACATTATGTTCAACATAAACAAAAAAACGAGCAAAAAAATCACGTTTGTTGTATGGGAGCCCCCTTAAATATTTATTTTATTCTGTTTTTTAGTAATTGTTGTTATAGCGGGAACATAAATACATCTGTGAAAATTTTAACTGTCTCACTATCACGGTTTATGAGATACAGCCTGGTGACAGACGGACGAATGGACGGACGGACGGACAACGGAGTCTTAGTAATAGGGCCGCGTTTTTTACCCTTTGGAAATGGAACCCTAAACATTAACTAAAGATAACCAACGATGTATACCTAATCTTATAAGACAATTTTATTCTAATTTATGCAAACGTTTGCCTACTTGTCTTTATTCGTTCTGGGGAACTAAATAGCTATTCTAAATAATGGATATGACAGCAAGATTTATAATACTCAGCAAAATTTCACAATTAAGTAAAGGTCGACGGTAAAGAAGCTTTGAATCTCAAAGGGACCTAGCGCCATCTATCTAAAATCCTTGGAGACACTTTCTTGCTACACCGAATGCTACGGGACGTAGCTGCCTTTTTCTCGCATATGCGCTTTTCCAATCATAATTAATTTACTTTTATATTTTTTTTTTAAATAAAGAAAACACTGACTAGATAGATATTATTACAAAAAGCCCGATGGTTGCAGTAAAATCATCTTTTTTAACTTTGCTGACAGTGACCAGCATTTTTTTTTTAAATTAGAATTTAAGTTTCATTAGTGCACTATAAATAATTCAACACTTCTGAATTATTTTAAATATGCTGTCTGTGAATAAAATCGGATAGTTACTTATTTAAAAAAAAAACAATATTAAATACAGTATGTTAAATGTCTGAAAGAAGCGTCCCGAAGCACTTAATGAAACTTGTTTTCACGTAAAGCCTTCTTAACGACAACGAACTGATTTGATCCTTCGTTTTGTCCCTTTTTATACTATTAGCGGAAACATGTAAGAGAGAGACAAACATTGAAAGCAATCGAAACTTAAGTAAATACCTATTCAACTACGTAGCTGATTTGTTGTCTTTTTGTTAAAGGTATTTTGCCATAAATCAAAGCTTATATGAAATTATTTTTTATTTTTTAATTATATTGAAATTTATTTTTAATTAATACCTAAAGAATTATAGTTTATATTCATCTTAAGTTTTACCATAGTAACTTGTACCATAGTTACATCATTGTAGGTTTAGTATAATAATCATAATAGGTAAGTAAGCTTATTTTTCACCTTAGTGGTATATAAAAGAAAAATCCTAATAACATCAACACACGTTAAAGCAATACAAAAAACATCCAAGTGTACAAACGTTAAGTTAGGGTTCCGTAAAATTAGAATAACAGATATTGTTCAAAACATTTTTTATCAAAGTATCTATGAACTTCTATCACTATGATTTTTTTAAACTTTTGTAACATGCAGTTTAGGGGGCAAACCTTTTAAGCTTTGGAAGCCAATCACTCGCAGTGTTAGAAAAGAAACTGCTAAGATAACTTAAATGTATTTGAAGCCACGATACTGCACAGGATGCAGTGCGCAGAAGAATTCTATCCCTTGTTTCAATGTATGAAGAGCTTTAGCCATTTGTCTACTAGACTATAGGTAGGTGTAGATTTTTTAGATCTGTAACAAACTGTTCAAATGTTCATTAACGATATTTTAATTATTTTTCACCGAAAATGAAATTTTAAACCCACGTCTGGAGGTGCGGTTTTGATGATGATATGTCAAACTGCCTGTACATATCCATTGTTTATGGTAGAGTGTGTGTTACTATGTTACTATCTTAGTGTTTGTACGTTAACCGTTCGTTTTGTAACCAAAAGTTTTGTTTGTAACGTTTCAAAGCTACACGAACTGGCGTTATCAAAAGTGCGAAAAGTATCAAACGTGGGAACTCTTTATCCCAAAACAAACGCGCCCTTATCAAGGAAAAAGATACATGAAATAATAAAAATTAAATCATGTAGCTCAAAATGTAGGTTAAAAATTTCATACCCAGCAAATAAGTTGTAAAGTTGTATATATATATCAAGCTGTGTTCGTTTTTTTGACATTTGAAAGTTAAAATGCCGGCAGTCGACCAAATGCCAATAATTATCACCTGCTACCAAGAAACGTCAGCGACAAAACATTCGTTAGTCTGTCTCTTTTCAAAACGTTTAGGAGAGCGAGAGAGGAAATAGCAGAGTCCATCGTTTTCTACGAGCGTCAACGAACTCTATTCGTGCTACTTACGAAGAATGTGTCGACCACTTTTAATGTGGATAATGTCAAATTTATAAAAAGCATACATTTTAATTAAATCTGATAAATGTAAATGTAGACAGTGTTTACCACTGCCAGTAGATGCAATGAAGGTTATTGTTGTAAGTTTATGGTAAGTATATGGTATATCGAATGGTTTAAATTTGTTGAGGACACAATAATACTGTTTTGCTAATTACAACAAAAACGAGTATGTACGTAGATTCAAAATGTATATTTATCTATTTTGTTAGATTTTGGAATATTATAAACAAACAAATTTTTTTGGCATAGCAAATTAAAATTATATCGTATCGCAGTAAATAAAACAAAAAGGTTTGTATTAAATAGTAAATATCTAACAGTATACCAGACAAACCATTGGTTACAACAAAATAAAAATAAAAATAGCTATTTCTCGCAGAAAAAAAATGTCCCTAAGTTCATATATTACGTAATGCTATCAGCTGTTTATATCTTATGCTGACCTCTAACATAATATAGGTAGATATATAGTAAACTAACGGTACAACAAAAATAAAACGAAACAAATATACATTAAAATATAGTTCCAATTTTAATAATAGATTCCAAAAATATTATACATAAATGTTAAGTAAATCTAAAATTAAAACTTTAAGATAATTATTTTTATATTCAATAAAAGCTTCGTACTTTATCTAAATTCAATATCTAGCTGGTATCGGTAGAATTTTTACTCGAACAATTGCTTGAGACTTTGAAATTAGTAAAATTAATTATTTTCATATTTTATTTAAGCAGCTATTTTTTACTATAATATAAAACTCATTTGTAAGTATCTATATAACTTAACTAGATTAAGACATTACCAAGTATGCCTAATTAGATCTGCTTACTAAACGGTCCAATAAGAATTAATTAAAACGTCTTGTCCTTGAAATTGAATGATTAAATCTACGGATATACAAATATTGAAACGAGTTCAGTAGGTATCCGAGAGATAAGGAAGTCTTCGATTTCGCTACGTGTGCCGCTATTTTAAGCAACTGACGGTGAAATGGTAAAAGATTGTAAGTGATTTTTCTCGAACACTTTTTCGAAGATTTTACTAAACCAGCATTATTATTAAACATAAGTGTAAAAGTGCTAATTATAATAAGTATATACCTTCTGACTTGTTGCAGTCGTTTTAGCTGTAAAAATAGGTACAATTAATCGCAAGATCATTTGCCTTAGAACACTAAGGAAAATTCCAGCACCGACTAGGTTTGCAAAACTAGAGCTTTGCCACATACGCACTGACATTCACTGATTGACAAAATATTAGTCTTAAGCTAAAAAAGGTTTTCATTGACGTTATCACTCAGTGTCACATGATTAGGTTTGAAATGTTAGATTTAATTACGATTATGTTTAGTTAAATGATTCAAGTAAAATATCTAATCTATTAAAATATAGTAAGTAATTTTTATACCTATGTTTTATTATATAGGTCATATTTTTAAAACTGACTAAATTAATTCACCATGAACAACTAAGTGTGACAGTGAGTATGATAAATTAACTCATATTGGTTTTGGGTCGTGCGCAGAGAGTGCAAGGTTCAAATCTTAATCAAACCTAATTATATCAGTATTCAACATGCTGAATTATTTCAAGCGTGTCCTAAAATTTATTTATTTAAAGTGGTTAGCGGTTTTATTTAAGACATACCTAACATCAAAAACCCTTGATAAAAACTAAGAATTAGGGATTAAAAATTATAATGGAAGAATATAGTACCTACGAGTAGTTAATTAATCACAATATTAACAATTGTAGCTGATTTTTAAGCATGCTATTTTATCTTAAGTTTTGATTTTTAATTATTTAGGTATCTCATTAAAACCCATAAGTACTTACCTACGCCTGAATGATTTCACTATTATAAGAAATTAGTTATCTAACTAAAACAAATAAGTAGCTACGCCTGAACGATTTCACTCTTATAAGAAATTAAATAATAACTCCTTCAATAAGTTCACGTAAGTCCTTCTACGAAAGCTTCGTAGAGACAGAAAGTTCCTTGTGATATCACTAGATGTCGTTACCAGTTACCTCAGTACGCTAAACGTGCCAAGCTAGTGTGCTTCGTTTGTAAACACACTTAAAAATGTGTGTGTAACCATACTATTCCGACAGAGAGAACGCACACTCGCAAACTTTTACTCTATAATATTAATACACACCACTACAATGACAAGAGATACACGACGCGTACGATAATGTTTTTGTTGTATCAGTGTGTGTGTGAGATTAAAATGTAGTGTGTTTTAGCGAGTACATAGATGGCGCTACCAATTCGTTTTCACAGTGAGGCTGCGTGTATTTCAGAGGTTATATAATAAATATTTACTACTTGATCTCAATATATAAATTATAGGTACTTTATACTATGATACAATGTTTTGTTTTTGACTTACAATAATATTTTTTGTTGGCAATAATTAATAGCTACATAACATATAAGACATCAAAATTGATATTTACAGACCGATGTTATTCCAAACGATTCTGTGTTTTACATATGAGAATGAAGAAATTAGAAACTTAGCTACCTACTTGTACTTAGTTTCATCTAAGTATAAGTGTTAAACTACGTAACTAATGACATTTCTTATTTCTATCGTTACCTAAGTTTTAACAATTTTATCTATGGACTAGCGGCCCATCCCGGCTTCGCACAGGTAGACTTTTATTTATTAAACATTTTGGGATAAACGTAGAGTAAATATATCTTTATGCATGACATAAGTAGTTTTTTTTTCAAATTAAAATTTATATTTTTGTTTATAAACCTCTTTTTATTCTCAAAGTTTTTTCCTTGAAAAAATTCAAAATATTCAATGTCGGTTGCATCCGTTGCGTAGGAATAGCAGGGAGCGAATCGGGCGTATGAGCCGATCACGACGCGGCTCGGTATTGGTATTTTGTTTAGATTGACATTTTCAAATTCGTAATATCTTTTGAATGGAATATCCGATTTGAATAATTCAAGAAGTAATCTATAGGGATTGAAACAGTCCTGAATACGAAATAATTTATTTAGATAAAGATTATTACCAAGGTATGCATAACATAGTATCATTTTGGTCGGCATTTCTATTAACTATTTAAATGTAAAAAAGTAGTTACCTATAGTAACATAACTACAACAGTTGGACATATAGCATCACGAGGTTTTTTATAGATTTTAATATGTTCTTTAATATTGTAGAAAATGTTTTTGTTCTGTTATCAATAGTTTCCACAGCGCATGCGATGAAGGACATTTTATGGCAAATTTTTTTTACAACTTGGGTTATATTATTGAAGTTCTAGTAGGGATCCCTTATTTTTCCTAATAATAAATTTAGCTTATGTTATTCAGGGATAATGTAGGATTCTAATGGTGAAAGAATTTTTGAAATCTGTTCTGTAGTTTTTGGGTTTATTCGTTACAAACATACAAAAATACAAATCTTTACAAATAACCAAACAAAAGAAATCAGTTAGGCTGGATAGCATTAGGGTAATTGCAACAACCTTTTATATTTACTATAGCTCAGAGTTTAGGCAATAAAGTTTTTCGCCAAGTGCATCTAAGGAACCTTTTGGCAACAGTCTCAAGTACGGCAATTCGAGAAAAAAATGTATGTAAGTAGATCTTACCTTTCGAGACCTGTGAAAGTATAGGTACTTAGATACACATTTCTCTCGAATGCCAAAGTGTAACTTACCCGAGAGTGTTAGCGATAAACTCCCCTCCACTGTTGCTGTGTCACGGTACTAGGTATCCATACATTTAAAGATGACAATAAAGAGACATATGCTAGGGTTTTTTTTAGGAATAGAATCTCTGTAAAAATATCCAGGCTTGAAGGCTGCCCATAGAACATGTTATTTTCAGTTCTCACTAAGAACAAGATTATCGATCGACACACCTACCTAAAGCTCAAAAAATTGGCAGTCTTAATTGATAGGCTTGTAGGCTGCCTACAAGTCTAGTTGTGCAGGCAGACAGGCAAAACTGATATAACGCAGGTATAGGAAAATGATTCTTATGCTAGATGGTCGAATCTGAATAGGTTTAGGTGCCATTTGGTATTTTTAAAGGATCAGTAGGCATGTTTAAAATCTAAAATAATAAACTAAAAAAAATGATTTTGAACAGGAAGTACACATTTTTAATTATTTACCAAATTAAATTAAAAATTTAAACCATTTAAAAACACTTCAAATTTAATTTCACGGAGCCTACGGAAAAAAATAGGTAGGTAGGTACCTATATATGATGATTAACATTGACCAGCAAGAAGAATGAACTTGAGAATTAATAACCCAGGTGAAAAAACGAGATGGAACAAAATAAAGACATTATTTATAAGCTTAGGCATGTTGTGGTCAAAAACCAGTTGGATAGCTTGGACGCAATATGGCATTTTAGAAGTTGTTAGACGTGGATTTCTTGATGTCAGTGACGTACTAAAAAAAACATTAAAACAAAAATTCACTAGTTAAATTATTTCACTTAAGTCATCATTCAATCGGAAATAAATAATGTTATAATGTAATGTCACTTCTACGAGCTATGTCAGTTTTATTACTTAATACTTACTACGTTACATTCTAAGGGCGCGTTCGTTTTGGGATTAAGAGTTCCTACGATTGATACTTTTTACACTTTTGACAACGCTAGTTTTGCCACCAACACCTATCGTTCGTGTAGCTTTGAAATGTTACCAACAAAATTTTTGATTGCAAAACTAACGGTTGACATACACACACTACAATAAAACATACACACACTACCATAAACAATGAATATCTGTAGGCAGTTTGACAGATTAACACAGAAACTTCACCTCCAGGCATGGGTCTTAAGTTTCATTT
This sequence comes from Apoda limacodes, assembly GCA_946406115.1. Taxonomy (NCBI): domain Eukaryota; kingdom Metazoa; phylum Arthropoda; class Insecta; order Lepidoptera; family Limacodidae; genus Apoda; species Apoda limacodes. Next base: position 12,222,054 of record OX291554.1, read on the forward strand.
TTTCGGTGGCAAAAGTGAAAAAAATAACTAAAATATCGTAAAGGAACGCATGGCAGATTGTTACAGATGATACTAAAATTTTGATATTTTTGACACCAATGCAAAACGAACGTATAACAGATGAGAAAGTAAACGAAAATAATGATTCTGCATCCCAAAACCAACGCGCCCTAAATAGTCACACATGGTAATAGTAGTCTGCACCACAGAGTAAAGAATAGTACTCTGACTAAAGAAATGACATTAATGATCCTTTATATCTCTGAAATGAATTTCTGACTAGGTAGGTAAGTACCTAATTCAGACAAAAATCACAAAAATCACTACAAAACTGAATCGTCTGTCTCCTTTATTCTTTTGTGACTATCCTACTAAAGAATGTAGTAACTTTTGAATAGAAACTGCAACGACGACCATTTTGTGCAACCGATATCGATTGGTTGAAAAAAGTTCATTGTGATAACACAAGTCGCCCCATTGGCCCAGTTTTAACGTTAGGGTAGCGAACCCCGCTTTCTATTTTTTTTTATTCAACATACCGAACATTAGTGTAGGTTCATCTTATTCTTAAATTTTTGAAAACTGTTCTCATAGTTAAGTTCACTATAAGTAGATTGTGTTTTTGTGTTAAGTGTAAGTTAAGTGTTGAGATAATTAATAAGCATTAGCTGTTAGGTGTTATTCTTCAGTGTTGTGTAAAATGCACAAGCATCATACTAGTCGTAAATATCATACTAAAAATTGGTACATAAATTAAAAATTTACTACGTGTGTGATCTGAATTTATGCATCAGTGAAATGATTCGTTTATAGTACTAAGTAATGAAGACATATAATGTTTACAAATCCAATGATCAACCGCTATCTTATATACTTTGCAAGAAAGAAAATAATAAAGCAATGGAATGCAAACAGCAACTGTTCTTTCCATTATAACCTAAAGACCCGCGTCTTTAGGTGATAGGTACTTACGATATATTAACATATAGTAAATATGTAAATAGATAAAGTTAAAGGAAGAAAATAATCACGTTTTTACCACAAGATCGATGGGGATGGAACTTGGCAAACATATAGGTTAGGTTCTGGAATAGGACATAGGCAACTTCTGTTGCTAATCACGAAAAATTTAAGAACTAAACGAACTATAGCTACTGCTATATCTTGCTATAGAAAAAAATCCACGACGGTCTCTAGTGTTGAATAAATGAAAGTTGATTGATTACCTACATAGACGTATCCATTACATAATTATATTATTTTAGAAGCATTTACTAATAAAATGCTATTTAAGGTACAATCACACACACACACACACACTACAGTTAAAGTACGCGTAAAGTATTTAGGCAAATATGGCAGATACCAAAACCTTCCAGTAGAAAAATGATGTTTATTTATTCACCTTGATTTTGATTATTAGAGAGCTTTTTTTATTAGTACCTAATTTATAGAAAAATAAGAACATGTGATATAACAAAAAATCGCCTTTTATGCTGATATTAAGTAAAAAGAAAACGCAAATTAAATGCTGCCTCGAGGTTCAGTAAGAAAGCCAGAGCAAAATTCCAATTCATTGGCCAAATAGGTGGGCGACTTGCGAGCTATCCTTCTGGGAGTCGTGCTTTCTAGTCGCTTGCCAAAGCTGCCGAAGGGAACTTTTGCAAGTCGTCGTTACCACCATTGCGAAAGACCGATGGTGACTTGGCCCATAGTGCTAAAGAGAAAGCCGATCTACTGGGCAGTCTCTTTGCCTCGAGCTCGAACATGAACGATGAAGGCGCTGTACCGCCTACTATACCGTGGTGCAGTAAGACCATGCCGGAAATCTCCATAACGCAGCGGGAGGTCCGGCGGGCGTTGCTTTCTCTAGACGTTCATAAGTCGAGTGGGCCAGAAGGTATACCAGCAGTGGTGCTTAAGCAGTGTGCTCCTGAGTTATGTCCTGTACTCACGCGCCTCTTCGCGCTTTCCTACCACACTAGGCAATTTTCGTCTTCATGGAAGACGCGAATGTGCACCCGGTGTCAAATAAGGGCGATAGTTAGATCTATTGAATTACAGGCCTATCGCTATTACCTCTCTCCTCTCTAAGGTGATGGAGCGTGTGATCAACACACAGCTTCTAAGATACCTAGAAGTACACGATCTGGTCAGTGACCGTCAATATGGCTTTCGCCACGGTCGCTCGACTGGTGACCTTCTAGTGTATCTCACACACCGATGGGCACCAGCCATTGAGAGTCAAGGGGAGGCATAGGCATGTAGCCTGGACATAGTGAAGGCGTTTGATCGGGTCTGGCACCAGGGTCTTCTATCGAAGTTGCCATCTTACGGAGTGCCCGAGGGTTTGTGCAAATGGGTGGCTAGCTTTTTGTCCGGCAGACGCATACGAACCGTAGTTGACGGTAGTTGCTCTGATAGCATGGACATTAATGCTGGTGTCCCGCAAGGCTCTGTGCTGTCTTTTACGCTGTTTCTACTGCATATCAATGACATGTTTAACATCAACAACATACATTGCTATGCAGATGACAGTACTGGAGACGCTTTTTACACGGGTCGTGCAAACATCCCTCGTTCCGTTGTGGAGGAAAACCGCGGAGAACTTGAGTCTCAAATCGAGACCACACTGTCCCAGGTCTCTGACTAGGGACGGGTAAACTTGGTCCGATTCAACCCTACAAAGACACAAGTGTGCGCGTTCACCTCTAAGAAAACCCCATTCACTGTAGTCCCACAATTCCAGAACACTCCCCTCTCCATCTCCAAGAGCATTGGGATCCTTGGTGTCGACACATCCAGCGATGTTCAGTTCCGGGATCATTTACAAGATAAGGTGAAGCTGGCGTCCAAAAAACTTGGTGTTCTCAACAGAGCAAAGCAGTGCTTCACGTTGGGGCAAAGGTTGTTACTGTACAAGTCGCAAGTTCGGCCCCACATGGAGTACTGCTGCCATCTCTGGGCAGGTGCACCCGGATACCAGCTTGGCCCTTTTGACTTTTGAGAATTCACGACGATTCCAAACTCACTTGCGGTATCGAGCCCTTAAGTCTGAGGAGAGACTTTGCCTCACTGTGTGTGTTCTACCGCTTCTACAATGGGATGTGTTCTGAGGAATTGTTCGAAATGATGCCCACGGCTACTTTCTACCATCGCACCGCTCGCCAACGGCAGGGAATTCATTCTCACACTTTAGAACCTAAATGGTCGCGTACAGTGCGGTTTCAGAGAAACTTCCTCCCGCGAACGCTTAAGTTGTGGAATGAGCTCCCTGCCAAGGTTTTCTGCAAGGACTACAGTATGGAGTTCTTCAAGAAAGAAGTTATTAGATTTCTGAAGGGTCGGCACCGCGCAAGTGATACCCCTGGTGTTGCAAGCGTCCATAGGCTACGGGACCGCTTACCATCAGGCGGACCGTAAGCTTGTTTGCCACCTTAGTGGTATGGAAAAAAAAAAAAAAAAAAAAGAATCACCATTGCAAAAATACCATGTGTAACTCTGTACAACTCCTAAGTATATTAATTTCACCTGTTTGGGTCAAATCTTGCAATCGTGATTTTGAACACTTGCTGAGCTAGAAAGCTCATCGGGAAAGATCAGAACTCAATGATAATCCAAAACTCAATTGGGAACATCAATATTTTCCGTCATTATGAAACTTTTCATTTTGTATAGAAATTTAGTTCACAAAATCGTATTTCTAGCAAAGACTAAAAAGTATGGAATAAGAAAATATAAAAAAATTAAAAACCATGCTTATAAGAAATAACTAAAAATACAAAATAAGCCCCAATAGACCTTTTTTTCTACTTTAAATTTCTTCTATTAGCGTGGGTTTTTTTTAATAATTTTAATAATATTTTTTATTTAGTTACTTTACCTTCATATAACAGACTCCCTTTTTTTAAGTTATGTTACAGTGCTTTAACTTTAATATTTATTTAAGATCGGACACACATATATGTTTTGACCTATCTCAAGCATATTCTCTAGCACCACCTGGTAAAAGCCAAGCACTTATCGTTTCAACCTTAGACTGAGTTTCCACTATGTATTTATATCCGCTCCTAGAAATCGTAACGAATGCAACCAGGTAATTTTTCTATTCTTATAATTAAATTTAAGTATTCTTCTTCTATTTATATAATTAATATTTACCTAAATAGGTAGGTAACTGTTTTTTAATTTTTTTACAGTTGAAACATACTGAGCCTTTTGTTATAATTTTAAACTTTATATATTAAAATTTGCAATTTTTTTGTTTGTCTATGCATTTTTCCCCTTATAAGACGTATTCCATGTGTATTTTAAGCTTTTCAATAAGTTGGTGCTTTCCGATTTATAAATAGGTTTTTAAAAAAAAAAACAAAAAACTTCCATTTGACATTCACTCAGTGTAAATCAAGCTTAACAACAGCAATGCATGTTAATAACACACCCCTCACTACTCTGGACATCGTCCTAGATAATGCACTATGCATTACCATTTACAAGACATGTCATTGTATCTATTTGGGCCATCGGACGACAGAATGCACTCTGGTACTGATGTAAGATAAGCACTTATTATAAATTATAAACAGAACTCAACCTGGTTATTATGGAATATTTTATCAGTCGCGTTGACCATAATTATATGGTGATACCTACGTAGTACGTTACCCACCTACGTAGGGAGGAATGTAAAAATACTCAAAAAGAACTGTTATACCTATATGTATTCAAATGTACTGTAAATGTAACTCTCGTTATAGCAAACATAACTCTCCGAGAGGCCTTCGTTTATTTACGCTGAAATATTTGTTTTGACTTAGTTTAAGATTTACAGATGTATCAATTCAGATCGATGTTTAATATAACCAGGCGTTACGTTCAAACTTTGTTTAATAACGTGTTAGCAGCCATCGAGGGAGAGAAATCGACAATTAGCAGACGTTTAACACGTCGACTTGGAAATATTAGGTTATAAGGCTTGGATTAACAAAGTTAGACGTGTTCGAACCCAAGATGTAAGAAAGAAGGTGTCTTAGAGTATGAATTTAGTTTTAACACTAAAAGATCTATGTAAGGTATCCATAATAATTAATAGTGTTATAGACAAAGATATATCTATGATATTTAAAAAAGACCTTTTAACCTTGTTGCAAGTCACAAATATATTGTTGTAACGTAAATATCCCCGGTAACCCGGTGGTTTAAAATCAAAACAAGTGACCATATTAGAATACTGTGTATTCTCGATACTAGCGCCCATACGCCTGGCGTTTAAAACCTTTCCTTTTTAATTTCTCAATGTTTGTTTTGGTATTTTAACACATTTAGGTGGCAAACAAGCAAAGAGTTCGCGTGATGTAAACAAATTTTATGCATTTAATGTAGTCCAGTATCAGCTGGTACATTTTATTTCTGTCTCTTATTAATTAATGTTTAGAAAAATCTATTTTGAGAAATTGTCGAGTTCAGTTTGCTGGCAAATAGTTAGTTCAGGAAACTGTGGCAAATTTTTCGGGTTAAACCTTTCAAAGCTAAAATTTTACAAACTCTATACTATTGCGGCATACTCAATTAAAACTACTATATTATATTTGTAAATCGTTTTTTTCCTTTTTTAAAATTATTATTCATATATTAATCTACTAAATTAATATTAATTTCGTAACTCTTTGGTAACTTTCATAAGTTACGCAAGGAATACGTTTAAATATGAAAATCAAAGTAGGTATGTAAGCGGAAACAACCCTTATGTCGAGGGAGACGTCTCGTTTTCTGGTTCAACGTTATGCCAAACGGTGTTAGTTCAAGAACCCTTTGAATACCAAGAGCTTATTGACATTCTGACAAAGAGATGTTTAAAATCATACAAGTAGGTAGGTAACTACATACTGGGGTTTTAATGAAACAATCTCAATTAAACTTACTATTTATACCTACTTAAGTACTAAGTAATAAGCCCACTATTTACTCAAGTAGACTATTTTTTTAACAAAAACAAAATGTTTCACAGTTTCTGTTTCTTGGAATATTGAATCGACAAATATATTTTTTTAATTTAATTTACTCTAACGAAAAACCGCCTAAGTGCCTGCCGTACACGCGGTTCCGTGGTTCAGAGGGTAATGATCTGCCTGCTGAACTGAGGGGCGTAGGTTTGATTCTCTCACAGGACAAATATTTATGTAATGAATGAAATTTTGTGTTTGTCTTAAGTCTAGATACCGATAGTACCAGCTTTGCTGAGTTTAGGGCCAAATATTTTTATAATGGCAAACAAGCTAACTGCCTACCCGATGTTAAGCAGGCAACGTTACCTAGGAAACTTATAGGAGTAGGGTTTTACCTTGCGTCCTAAGTGACGGAAGTTCGAGCCCCGCGTATACCAATGAGTCTTTTTCTTAATTTCTCATGTACATTGATTATTCTCACCACTGGCTTAAACATACATAAAAAATATATATATGTGAAGTCTACAATCTACACCGGTTCCGCGTGTGGACTATGGCCTAATGACAAGAACCTATACAGTACAGACCTGTATCATTTGGAACAAATATCTATTCGTCTTATAAATATAGTACCTAATAAACTGAAACAGTCGCATGTTGCTTGACAAAGCTTTATTTCTCTAAGCACGAACTAGATGTTACCATGGTAACCTGCATATTTAAATCCGATAAGGGAACTCCGTACCTGCGCCTTTAAGCGAGAAAAGTTTGTTTACATGTACCTTTACGATTGTTGAGAAAAACAAAAGACAATACTCTACGTCATATTACATGATAATAACATGAATATTTATAAGGAAGGGGTTAGAAAACTTTATTTCTTGTTATTGCTGTGGGGACTGTAGAAGTAGGTATGGTATGGTAGGTATATTTAATTTTATGTATTTTTATGAAATTGAATCTCACAAAACTGACAAGTTTACAGATAGGTAGGTTATTTCATCTTGATCGGTACAGCGGTTTCAGCATGAAGAGGTAACAGACAGATTTTCTTTCGCATTTATAATATTTATTATTATATTATATTCATGGATAGTATAGATTGTGCTAAAGTTCATGCATAGTGTAAAAGTTAAAATTGCGTGAAGCAATTCTGTGAGTCTCGCACTCACACATTAACATTATCAGAACTGTCAATAATATTAACCTTAAATCGACAAAATTAGGTTTAGTTTTCTTTATACTAACCAGTTTATTTAAACCGTTCTTCTATCTTTTGGTTTCTTAACCTAACAAATTAATTAGGTGTAAACTGCAATGTTGTTCAACATACGTATTGTTTATTTCGCTTTAAATGATATCTGCCCGGTGAAATAGTGGTAGTGTAGGTAGTACTGCGACTTAATCCAGCGAGCCTATGGTTCAAATCGCGCTATTTCCGTATTGAGTATTTTTGTTAGGAATAACTTTTTTTTAATGTTCTAGTTCTCTCTGAAAAGGACCAGTTGGTATGAGAACTTTTTGTTTTGTTTGCAAGAATTAAAACACATGCAATCAAATAAAAATGATTTTTATTAAAATTTTATAAATCATAACTAATGTTTTTGATAAATGTATATCTTTTTTCTATATATTTCCTATGGTTATAGCTTAAGTATTCGTTTTCGTAATGAAAAGAAAATTGAAAATTAACCATAGGAATAAAAAAAAATACAAGTCACCATTCATTCGGTGGAATAAAAAAATCTAAGGGGGCTCCCATACAACAATCGTGTTTTTTTTGCTCGATTTTACTCGATATTGATAACGGCAACAGATAGATGCTTAAAATATTTACAAAATATTTAGTTATATAGTTACTTCAAAAATAAATAATTAAATTAAAATAAAACAAAAATTTAAGAGGGGCTCCGATACAACAAACGTGATTATTTTGCCGTTTTTATAGATAATGGTAAGGAGCCCTTCTTACGCGAGTCCGACTCGCACTTGGCCGATTTTTGAATATTTGATATAACCTTCATTATTTTCAATCACAGCAAGCAAGCGCCGCCGCATAGATCCGACTACATTAGAACAGATATCTGTTCCTCTAATATTATTCCAAATTTCTAAACAGTGAGCCTCTAATGACTCTGTAGTTCTTTCATTTCGCATGTCCCATCTTTGCACCATCAAACCCCATAGGTTTTCTATGGGATTTAAATCTGGTGATTTTGCAGGCCAAGGAATAACATTAATGTCCGGGTGTTGAGTAAAACAATCCTGCACTATATGCGCTAATTTTTTTTAGAAATTTACTTACAAAAAAGTGTGGTATTAAAAAATTATGATATAACATTAACATCAAATAAAATAATTACGGTAAAACCAGTCCCATTGCAAATTTGAGATATAATGTAACCCATAATATGTAGTTCTATAATACGCATATTCTCTTTTGAATATTAATATTGGCCTGCATATTATTTTTAGCAAAGAATTTTAATAAAAACACAAAATAACCTTATCAACACAACCACCTTTAGTAACACATCCACAACGACAAAGTGGCTACCTAAGTAATTACCGCATCTAATTTAATAGCTAAATGAAAACACCAAACAAACTTACCATACCTTACGCACATACCCCCAGAATCAAATCGGCAACGATCGAAAAACATTAAATGTCTACCTACGTAGAACTTAATAGCTATTAGAAAATTGGTCTAAGCTGATTAACTAAACAAAATATTCATAATTCTTAAAATGTAACAAAAACTAAAAGAAAGGCATAAGGTGAGGTTCGAATCCACACCCACTGAGTTCACGTATTAAAATCTGATACGTCTATCCACTAGGCTACGGATACGATAATTTTCGTAGTTATTATATACAATATTAAATGAAACTAATATTACTCAGGTTCTACAACATAAATTACTTTATTTCTTTAAGTGTGTGAGTGACTACGCCTCGCTGCCATTCTATTTTGTTTTGAAATTCTATATGCAGTTCTGCAACTGACCATACATATGATTGTACAAAAATATAATTATGATGGCGCTAATGCCACTAGTACTATTAAATATCGGAATACTCTTTAATATCTGGATTCCTTCACTCGATTGACGATATTTGACGCTTCACATGCTACATAAAAACAAAAAAATAATAATCGACATGTTTGTCTTTGTTTTTAGTAGCTTACTAATTTATTTTTATTACCTAATATGTGTTTCGGTACATATTGTATACTCTTTAGCTATTTATCAAAGTATTTTATTATTACTTTAAATATAACTTCTTGCCAGCTCTTTTTGGCAGAAATTAACATTGTATACATTGTATTGACGATTCAAAAGTGTTCTTAGAAACCTATTTGAATAAAGTTTGATTTGATTTGATTCTCAGTATTTATTTGTTTATTCTGTCAATACTGTTTAGTTATATAAATAATGAAATAGAAGGACTCACATAAAAAAAATCAGAAAACAGTAGATAATACACTAATTAAAACATATTTTCTACAACACTTATAAGTACACTGTCTATTTAAGTTTTATTTAAATAAATAAATATTTTTTGATTTTACACTCAGCGCTGACTGGCCTTAAAAGTAATTTGCTTACATATTGTGTTATGGATACCAGACAACGGATACAAATACATATTTTTATATATTACTTTTTTCTTGTAAATACATACATATCATATAAATATACCCAGACTCAAAACAAACACAAATGTTTGTCCAGTGCGGGAATCGAACCCACACCCTTTTACAACACTAATGCTTGTACCTACCTAATTGGGAACGGTAAATAAGGAAGCTGTATAACATAGCTACATCAATTTGAAATCTATCTTACAATGTACCTAAGTATGTTAATATAGATAAGTACTTAAATATACATATACAGAGTTGGATAGTCCTTAATTAATAAAATTAAGTAATACTGTAGCAAAGAAGTAGCCTGAATTCTAGATGATCAATACAAGAACTAAGATAAATGCGTACGTCTTTGGAATAGCTATGTTATTTTGGGATGTAACAAGATCAGTGACGGATTTACCGGCTTTTATTTAAGGAATATAATGAGAAGCAGACAAAATTAAACGAACAACGCCTACTAATCCTAAAATTCAAAAGGAAAAGTTAAACCGTCATTTAAAATTAATTGTACAAATAAGATTAATCAAAATGACATATAAGAAAATAATTAATTTAGAATAACGAATTAATGAGATTTTGATTTAGGTTAAAAATATAATTAGGTTCTAATTTGAAATTTTTTTTTATTTATATATTTTACTTAAAAAGGGAGCCGGAGGTTGTGTTGGATAAGAAAAACGGAGGACAAGGTGTGGTGGCGTTTATTGCGCAAGGCCTGAGTCTAACAGCGGACTGCTCTCGTTTGAACGATGGCAATAATATTTGCAATTGGTCTATACGCCTTATTAAAGACTTATTCCCCCTTCCCAATATCTCTAAATAATATTCATTACTTTCAAAAACATATTAGCAAGTGAATCCGCCGCTGCACGTTTTTTATGGTTAGATACAAGCTCACTTGTATGTAGTTACAAGTTGTACCTCTAAAATATCGCGTGCTTTCACATCTACCCTTTGCTCTTTTAGCATCCTCTAGGTACGTAATAAGGGTCTTGCGAATACCTTCTTTGAGTAAATTATTCCTGAGTAGTTGCACAACGGTGCCCGCTTATGTTTTGCAAAAATAAAATACGTAGTCGTAGTGCTACCGGCGGTGGCAAACTTCGAGTGGACATAAATAAGGGCCCGCAATATTCAGAAGAACAGTCTCCTCTATGGTCTCAATTTCACAAAATTAAATTGCAAATGATTTCAAACTTTATTTCACTGTAATAAGGATCAATGTTTATTAAACCTGTGTCTAAGGCAAGAAATTTACGTTTGGTAAAAATATGTATTTTAAGCTACTGACCTTAAGGTTTGTTTTCAGATGGCTTGATTGGAAATTTTGAAGAAATTGTACGTGAAGCAAAATAACACTGCAAAATGGTACTGTCAAAGGATCCGTTTTTGGAACAACTTGTATTAAATTACTACTTTCTCATGTTATTTGTGTTAATCTTGACAAAAGGAAATAACTTAATGTATTAAGTATCCTTGTATATATTCCACATACCTACTAAACATTCAAAAAATAGTATTCTTTCTATATCTTTGACGATTCAAAAGTATTTGTAAAACCTAATTTAAATAAAAAAAATGACTTTGAAAAAAAAAATTTGACTTTTACTTTCACTTTGAATTAAAAGTATAACCTAAATAATTACTCTTAAAATACTAAACAATAAAAAATATATATTTATAAACCTTTTAAAGTACGTAACATTTGTAAAAACTATTTTAATACGGATCAATAATACCGCAAATGTGGCTAGCACTTGATTTAGATTTTATTAACCAAATTACCAATTGAATTACCAGAACTTGGTACAAAACAGCATTTTTTTTTAAGTACTTATGCAAAATCAGACCTGTGATATACTGACATAAAAAATTAAATGAAATTTCGCGTTAAGTAAAAATATCATCAAATACAATTGCTGTACCTACTTACAGTTTTTTTTTTTTAATTGGTGCTATATTAATTCACTGTTGCCTGTCATAAAGCTTCTGAACAAAGATCACATAAAAAATTGAGCCCCTGGATATTGAGAAAACAAGGTACACGTACCTCTGCCAGTAGAAAGTAGAGTTTCTCATTCCACCTTCATATTCCTTTTATGTTTCCATCCACCCATTGACTTTCAATTCCTTCGACGCTTGCAGTATACAAGTCAGCGCAATGCGAGAAAATCCATCCATTTGGGAATCGGTACCTGCCTTTACGTCCTAATACAGCTCAAGAGATTTTTCCTTGACCATTCTATCCTACATCACATATCCGGATCACGTAGAATAAAAGAATGTCTCAGAGATGGTTTTTCTTTCGGCTCCATTTTGTAGGCCCAAGAGACTTATTCACTACACACACAAATATTTGATCAAATATAATCAACGACACAAGTTTCGTACAAACTGTTCTTTTGTTTTGATATGTCTGTTGGCGCACAGTTGGCTATAGGGTAGGGTGACAAAACGCAAATGTTTTCTGTATGATTGCGTTAGCTTATCTAATTTATGATGTTTGGGCTGTAACCAATAAGGCTGAAGTAACGTACGAAAATGTGTAATACTAAAAATGTCTGAAGGTTCCGTAAGATTCAATGAAATTATAGCTCAAAATAAAAACGTTATCTGCAAAAGTTTAGTTAGTATTCATGTCTACCAAAAAGTTTGAAAACTTTTCAGGCGTCAAATCTCAACTATGTATTTAAATTTAATGTATTTTGATTAAAAGTTCATATAATTTATTTATTTATTATATAAAAAAAATAGACTTATTTAGGTATATTCTTAGGTTAAAATTCTTAGGTATATTCAGTAAAACATCTTTTCTAATATTTAATCAAGCTTACTACCTGATATTCTATTACTTTGTGAAATAAGTTTATTAAATTAAAAAAAAACTTACCAAAAAATTATAATTATAATTAAACATGTAAATTTTATGTTTGCGCTTATTACTAAAGTTGGTCTCGTTAGAGTTATTCGTCACATTATTTTAAAAATACACAGTAAGTCACCCAGAGTAGTTTTTTATATTCTTTTATGATTTCAAAGATAAGCAATTGATAATTAACAATAAAATAATAAATAAAAAATACAATTCGAGCTCATTTGATTTTTGTAGTATTTTATATTAAACTATACAATACAATTCAAATATTCTTTATTGCATACCTTAGATTTATATTAAAAATAAGTAAAAACTACAACAATATTTATGGGCGGTCTTATCGCTGCATAGTGATCTCTGCCAGACAACCTATCAACAGAGGATACTAATGGGACAAAGAGGTGGGTGGTGTGATAAAAAATTTAAACTATTACATAGGGTTATAAATACAAACAATATATCGACATAAATATTTATAATAATAATATGTATATTTATATTTATATTCATACAATTATATATACATATGCACTATATAGAGAGAGTAACCCATTTTGGATCGATTTTGACATAACAGCATATATAACCATATCACCATCACGGAATCAAATTAGCGGTAAAAATAAAAATAATATTACGTTGTTAAAGAAGTTTTGTTAATAATTCTGGAGAACTCTAAATAATTGACGGGTCTATCAAATTGAATGAGGAAACATGGTAGGAATTATGCTTCGCTTTATTCTGTTATATGAACTTTTGGAAACAAAAGAAAATCATCGATGCTGAAAACCTATTCTCTTTCTTGGCCATTTGCCTTATCTATTTAAGAAGGAAATGTTTTTTTTTGGTAATAGAGAACTTTTGTAAGTAAAATAGTTAAACAATAGCATACACCAAAGTCAATAACATGAAACACGCGGCTGTACTTATCTACAACTTTATTTTTGTCATATTCGTTGCATTTACCCTTCTACGCTATAGAGCATAGGGTTGGAGATTTAGAATGAAGATACCTACTTACCTAAGGCTCCGAGATCATGGTAAACAAAATACAGGAAAATAACATTTATGATTGATATACATCTTATGTATATAGTATCGAGATGGAAAAAACACGTGAAATGGGTTTCTATTTTCAATGTAGGCGCTTTCATATCTAAAGTCAATGCTTAGTTGCAAGTCAGAAGCTTTTCGTATCTACTAACTAAAGTAAACAAAAATATTAGAAGAAAATAACTTATATTTTAAGAAATACCTATTTATTGCAGGGATAACGAAATAAAATCTGAGTTGTTTTGTAACGTACACTTTCTTACAAGAAAACTGACGGGTACACCTTGCGTGTATAAATAGCTTAACTGCCTTGAGTTCCAGCGTTTTAGACATTTGTAATTTACCCTCTTACATGGTAAGTAGTGGGTCGAAAAGTTAACAAGGTACATACCTACATGGTAAGATAAATATAACTGAAATACTGAGATTAAACGATAAATTCACCCGTATCTTAAGCTTAAGCCATGGCTCATGGGTAATGACCCGACTGCTGAATAGAGGGGCTTAGGTTCGATTCCCATCCTTTGTCCTGATACCTACTGGGTGTTTTCTATGTATAATATGTATATAGTTACAAATATATGTATGTGCTAGTATTCGTTGTCATGTATCCATTTGTTTAATTTGGGTACAAATAAAAAACTTAGAATCGCTCCAAAGTAAAAAGTAAATAATTACTTAAATACTAGAATAATTTTGATATAAATAATAGTATCAATATTACTTTATATAATGTACATTTATACCTTTTGGTTAGGGTTTACTAAACTATGTCGAGATCTTAGGACAGATACATAATCAATTATTTCTGTAAAACTTTTATTTGGACACGTGGACACAATATTTATAAATAAATAGTTGATGGACCTTACCACGGAATAAATTGTTCTTCATAATATTTTGGCAAAGTTACAAGGGCCGTAGTCACGAACGGTCTGTCAAACAAAGATTAGAACTGAAGAAAAACATTTTGTGGTAAGACCCGATAAACAATTATAAAAATGTTACAGAATCACGAAAATATTAGTTTGAAATTTAAATGTGGACATCATTCAGTTTATTTTATTAGATTTCTACATCATTCTACAAAAGATACGAATAAATAGAACTGAAAATATCAATGGTATTTTTCGATTACGTGTTTGAAAAGCAAACAATGCAAGTGGGCGTCAAGTTCCTAAAAATATGAAACGAGTTTGACGAAAAAGTCATAGTTTGCGGAGTTGGCGGAACTACTAAGGAAAGTGAAGGTCACGTACACGACCAATGGACTCTACAGTCGAAAACGACGCTCCCCGATAACTCGAACGTAACCGACCTCAGGCAAAGATTTGTTGGATGCAGAACTGACAGATACTTACTAACAAATACTGCCATATTCTTTGTGTACCGAGTATCGTACCTACGTAATCAATTTATATTTAGAATGTGTATACACACAGCATTGTTTTGCCGCAAAGATTCCACAAATAACATTTTTTTATTGGAATTGCTCATTTTGTATAGCACTTCTTACATAACTTATTCAAAATTGTCATCAATTGCACAAGGCGGCTGCTACACATTAACAACTAAGCGCGCGTGTGTGTGTAGTGTCTACAAGCGAGCAATTACAAGTTTTAACTTCAGCAAACACTTTTTAATTATTAAATTCTCTAGATACTTGATATCCAGAGAACTTATGAATTAAACAATAATCTGACGATGGTGTTTTTCTCTCTACTTCTATTCCGGCTATTTTAATTGTGTTATGCTAAGTTTATTTAATTTTATTTACCTTATATTTTTATTTATTTACTCACAAATGTGATGAAAAACATTGTGTACAATGCGCACATTTGGACGTAAATAAATAAAAATATAAGGTTAATAAAATTAAATAAATAAATAAACGGAATTAGTTAAATAGAAAACAATGCCACCGCCAGATGACACTAGAGAGAATCTAGAAAATTCATGAAATAAAAAGTTTTCACTGAAGTTTAAACTTGTAATTGCTCGTTTGTAGTGTGCGAGTGGTTCATATTTTCGTTCGCTACCCGTGGTACCCCGAGTGGTACCACGGTTACTTTTTCCTAACCGTGGTACCCCAGTGGAACCACGGTTAGTTTTTTCTAACCCTGGTACCGCTGATAAATACACGTTTTCTTTTTTCTTCCTACTTTTTACCCGACTTTAAAAGAGAAGGAGGTTCTCAGTTTGACGTGTATGTTTGTATGTATTTATGTATGTATTAATTTTTGTATGTAGGCATCTATGTTTTTCCGTGATTATCTCGCGTCCGGCTAAACCGATTTTGATGCGGCTTTCAGAAAAGTATTTTTTACATTCAGGTAAGATAAATTGATGAAATCCTGAAGAAATCAAGAGAACTCTTGAAATTTTTATAGGCACACTTGAAACGATTTGGGTATTTTTTTCATGCTACTAAGTTGGCAAATAAGCTTGCGATTGGTGTTTGTAGACCAAAGCCATCTCCAAAATGTAACAAACACTTTACTGAAAACTGCATCAAAATCGGTTCAGCTAGACGCGAGATAATCGCGGATAAACATACATATATATACAAAAATACATACATACATACAAAAATACATACATACATACAAAAATACATACAAACACTAAAATAAATAAATACATTCATAAAAATATACAGATCAAACTGAGAACCTCCTTTTTTTGAAGTCGGTTATAAAGTAGAAAGAAAGAAAACACGTGTATTCATCGCATACATGCAACATGCACAAGATCAGTGGTACTAGGGTTAGAAAAAACTAACGATGGTTCCACTAGGGTACTATGGTTAGGAAAATGTAACAAATACTTTTATGAAAGCTGCATCAAAATCGATTTAGCCGGACGCGAGATAATAGCAGACAAACATAGATACATACAAAAATAAATACATACATACACGTCAAACTGAGAACCTCTTTTTTTGAAGTCGGGTAAAAAGTAGAAAGAAAACACGTGTTTTTATCGCATACATGCAACATGCACAAGATCAGTGGTACCAGGGTTAGAAAAAACTAACGGTGGTTCCACAGGGGTACCACGGTTAGAAAAAGGAGCCGTGGTACCACTGCTGGTACTACTGGGGGTACAACAAACGCATATTTTATACATGACATAGACATAGATTAAGGTCTTAGCACCGCTCTACCTTAACATATTGACACTGTTTACAAGTAAGTATGATGAAAACTGAAAATTTTTTGCTCAATATATGTATTTATAGTACCTATACCCTTATTCGTTAATATTTCGTAACGTAACAACTTGAACAAGAAAATATTCTGATATATCCTTATTTTATTCTAGAATGTATTGAAGAGTATAAAATCGATACACCTTGTTACTGAAACTAACAAGATCCTCTATTATGGAAATAGAATAGCATATTCTTTGACATAAAGCCAGAGAACACGTGCGACGCAGAGGGTTCCGAGCGATCGGAATATTATATAGTGTCGAAATATCGCTGCCATGGAGCAATCGGGCAGGGTGATGCTCCCATAGCAACTAAATTGTGTAGGCTGGAATATAGGTATATTCTGAAAAATAAAAGCATCCATATATTCCAAGTTTATTTTCAGCTTTTGCATTAGATAATCGTCAAGTCACTTATAATATTTATGTGAAACTTCGATGTAATAATCATTTTTCTTTGTCCTTTAAATAGATAAAAAATTAAATTTAAAAACAAGAACAAACTTTAGTATTTATCATAGATTTGGCCAATAAAGAGATACTAAACCTTTTTTTTTTATTTTTCTGATTTTTTTTTCTGTACCTATTATATGTATAGAAGTAGGTAGGTACTAAATTACCTTCCGATCTGCTACACTGATTCTCGAAATCTCAGAAAACTATAAGTTCTATGTTGAAATTATTTGGATAAAGCTTAGATGGCAAAGAGCAGCCAATCTTCTAATTTTTGTTGAACACGTCTTCTTACATTCTACATGAATCAGTGTTAGATTTAATAATACATAGCCAATTGCTTGCCACAGCTCAGTCGGAGACCGAAATAGAATTTGAGTTTAATCAGTCACAGGATAATAGTGTTGTGTATGTCTGAGCATACGTTATTCGGTTGTCAGGTGAGCAGACGCCATTGTTGCGTCGACGCCCCCCGCACCTCGAGGCCAGCGCGTCATTCACATGCTAATGAAACGGGCCGCGCTCGCGGACCGCCGGTTATTTATCTCTGATTGGCTTCGTTTATTCCACTTTGACAGACAGATTACAATTTTGAACGGAACTCGTTCGTGTAATTATGTTAATACCAATATGCATGATTGTATGCTTCGTGTTTGATTTTTGAATTTGGGCTTGAATTGAAAACGTTGGTCAATTACAAGGCCAATTAATAGGTATCATTACACGGTATATATTAGAGCTATATGTGGATGCCGACCGCACTGGTGTAAGCATTGCTGTTAAACCAGGTTTAGGCTGCTGATCAACTTCATTAGTTTTAAGTAAGCTACGTTGGCTTTATAATTTGCAAGTAGGTTATTACAAAATGACTCAGATAAAGAAAATTCTGGATTTTCAGACGAAGCTGTGAATGACCAATCATTGTATTTCTCTAAGTAGTATTACTTAAACCTGAACGTCATTGTAACAAAATCTGGGATTCTAGAATACCCACTCGATTTCTTTTTATTTGCTACTAAACGACACAAAACAAAATGTGTGTAACTTAACTTTTATTTCATGTGTTAGTTAGCGCATAAGTGTGGCTTTATTATTTACTGTGACATCAAAAAACCATTTAACCAACCTATACAAGTACCTACATTGATTACCAGAATCTCCAAATATTCTACTACTAAAATATATATCAAGTTCAGTTAATTAATATCCAATAAAAAGGTAGAAACCGGGAAATTAGGGAACAAGATTACGATATTACGTTTAGAGATATTGAAAAGCTTATGTTGTTGGACGTCTTTAGAAATAGATAATAATTATATTTTAACACTAGATAATTATTTATTTATTATAATACAAATGTGAGAGAAGTACCTACCTACCTCCATTAAAGAATGAAACTTATTTGATCTTTAAAGAGATTCCTAATGCCTGTAATCTCTTTCATCTAGATAGCGAGATAACAGCAATAATCTATAGACTTCGAATTTATAGATAAGGAACTTTATAGTTGACGACTCGATGTTTATGTTCAGGGTTCCGTATTCAAATCTTACAAAAGGAAACCTTACAATTTCGCCATGCCCCGTCCGTCCGTATGTCACAGTTTTTTATTTAGAAACTATTTATTACAAAGCGCCGAAATTTGGTACACGTTGGTACTTATAGACAGTTATATTGACTATTAAAATATAAATCAAGATTTTGAAAAAATATATTTGAATTCCATGACTGTTATTTTATATGCTACTGTAATAAAATTTACTATCTTTTATTTACATACAATTTTATTCCACTACAGAATCATCCCACTCACTCACACTCTTTTATTAAAGCAAGGGTCTTAAGCTAGTAGAAGCTTCGTATTGGACTATGTCTCTCGCTTGCGGTCATACTGCAAATTTACTAAAATTTCAAATACTTTGATCTAAATTGCCTTGTTCTCAGTATACTTCTGCTTCAAATCATAGAATATAATTTTGACCTATAGTACCCATAGTACAAATTAAGGAACTGTCTAGTAATATTTCAATGTTTAGATATAAGTTGCCACGTTGAACAAAAATCCTAGTCGAACAAAATTAAATACCTAAGCTGCACCTATGCACTTTCATTAGGAATACACAACAACTTAACAAAATTAGCGCTGTTGGTTACTCACACTGGCCAGTTTATTTAATCAAAAGTTTGCTTACAAAGTAATGGATTAACTTTTAATTTCAGTCAAGGATATCAGAAAGTATATGTAATCTCAATATAATGCGGGTCCCTAATCCCGCAGTCTGCGCGCAGGGTTCAGATCAGAACGAGGAGGTGGAACGACTCTTTTTCCCAAGTCACGTACCGCTTCGAGCTTATCTGGCGTTGGATTCGATGATAATAAGTGATACCGCAGAATATCGAGACCATGGCAATGTATAACTACTGGATCTAACTTCCTTATTTTCACAGTTAGGTACCTATTCTTTCTTCTCATTTTTTAGGGTGGAGGAATTTGTTGAAAACTTTCCACCCTGCCTATGGCCATATTATTTCTATGTGTAAAAACCTTCATACCTAAGTATCTACGTTATATTATTAAGTTCGGTTTACCTTATGTTTCATGTCGGATTCTTACAACTAGACCCGTGATTTTGTGGCGTACACCCTTGATAAAGGGTCCCGATCCAGTGGCGGATACAGGATTTCATTTGGGGGGCATTGTGGCAAAGCCGGAAACAAATTCAAATGACCTGTGGTGGTTTTTTTTAGAGTTTTTACGGCACTGGGTGCTAGCACTTATATTATCTATGCCTAGCCCTTGGTGAGCCCGTAGTAAGATAGGTAATTTTACAAGGTAGTATAGTCAAAAAAAGTATCTACGTTATTGTAAGTATAGGTACTTTTAACACGTTTAAGTTTTATTCAATATTAAAATATATATAAAAAATATTCAAAATAGTAGCACATAACATAAATGAGTCATCAAAATATTCTAAATGATCAAAACAAAAATAGTTTCAAAGCGTGGGTAGGTACCTGACTAAAGCATACCAAACACCTATGTCACCAAACACCACAGATATCGGTAAGGTATTTTAAAACTAAACTATTTTATCAAAAAGCATATCTTATAGATTCTCTACTACTTATTTATGCATCGCGTGTCATATCTAGGATGTTCGTTCTGATTATATCTTCGTTATTCAACATTCTCAATATCAATAAATGAGAGGTTGGGAAATTGGATGTGTCCCGGTTCGTCGCAGCTCTGCGAGGTTCGTGAGCCAGTAATGAGAAGATCTACCACTCGTAAAAATATGCCACTGACTCCTGGTCTATTTCATTGACTTTGTTATGACTGTATTAGGACGTATTATAGTTTAGAGGTTAAACGACACACCTGGCCTTTTTACTTTTCAGCTTTATTTTGTTTATTATTTGGCAACTTTATTCTAAAATGTAAGGTTTATTACGTTTTTTTAATTCAAATATTGTTGGAATTAGTAACATATTTTACTAGGTAGGTATATCTTTGTATTTTAACTTTTTAAGGCATACCTATAAGTTTGTAGACATAGACATCGACATAGACATTATTTATTGGTAATATTTAGTATTACACGTCAACATACAAAAATCTGGTCAATATACATTGTAAAATAGGTAGGTATTTACCTAAACATACAATGTACAATTGCGATTCAAGCCTTATGTTTAACGCAGGTATTATTTGCACCTGCCGGTTAATGTTTCCTGACTAAATAATAAATTCGGGTTCCTAATCATACACTGAAAAAAATATTTAGTGAATTAACCTATTTAGGTATCTTTTAAGTAATTTACTTAGTATCTTAGTAGTAGTTAATGTTTTATTGTATGAAGTAACAACAGGTAGGTACATAGGCAGGTCTTACCTACTAGACAGGCATAAAGTAATATTTCAGACCAAGGTAAGCCAAATTAAAAATAATGTTACAGTATTAGGTATGTTGTAAATAGCAAATTTCTTAATTTTTTTTTAATCTTACCTTACTTTCGCAAGTGTAGAGCGCCATTTCTGAAAGAAAGAATAAAGCAATAAAATACATATTAACTTAAACATATTTTACTTATAAAAGATGTTTTTCTAAATTTATTCTAAAGTTAAATTATCTCTGGAAAGCTGCATCAGCCTACAACTACAACATACAACGGATTGATTTGACATTGACTTACCGCGCATGCGTATTGCCCCAATTTTGTGCAGGGGTCGGAATGCAAGGGCAAATATGCAAGTATGCAGTGGCAAGAAAGAGAAAGATAGATGGCACACAAGACCTTCTTTGGATGCAATATGGCTGACTGCTATCTAACTGCACCTGCATCTCAGAGAATAGATGCAAGTTAGCAGTTTAAACTTTTCGAGTAAGAGCCTTCAGTTTCGAGCTCATTTGAAAGATGCTTATATTTACATTATAGATAGATAGTATGTTGTATGAACGCGCGCTTTGCTTAGAGAAGATACAATTTACAAAGAAAAAGCCCATGGGAATAAGTAAGATCTTAGCACCCACTTTACCTGCACATGACACTACCAGTAAGTGTAATGAAAATATCTAACAAAACATTTAGTTCGCAATTGGTACTTAAGTAAAAAAGGTTGGTAGGTATCTCTTTTTGTTATATAAACCTGAAGATAACTTTAAAAAAATAATTATCTGGTGTAATGATAACGTAAATGTCAAATTCCTACCCAGTTTTAATTTGAAAAAGCGGTACGTAAACATTTTGTTCTCTGATCGTTCCATTTCACGTTAATGAATGAAAGTTTACAGACTGATTAAGCTCTGAAAGCTCGAGGGCAAAGCGAGAGGTACAATTATTTTATCCTATTTTCCTCTTGGCAATTTTGTTCCGGCCCTATCTAAGCCCTTTTAATTTCAAAGCATGTACCTACTTATTTCCGGTGTACGTTTAGAATATATTTTTTAACTCCGACATTCAACACTGTTGGAAGAGATACAGTTTTCAATTAGCAATGACAATTTACCAGCTGCTACATTACGGGCACCTTTTGGAATCTTTTTCAGAACTCTTATTGACTTTTTTAGAGAAAGTAGATCCTTGAGAGAAGGAGATGTAGAGATCTGTAAGGGTAAAACAGCAGAATGCGAGAGCAAAAGAGAAGTTCCTCGAATATCGTTATGTATTCGACCAATGTGTACATTTAGACCATGTGTAGTTGAAAAGAACAAGTTACAGTTGTGCAGTGGGGACAAGTTACGTTAACAGGACTACTCATTACAAAATAAAAGTAATTACGTTAGTACCTATACGTAAGTATTATACGAAGACACTTATTTCTTAAAAATAATAATAAAAGCTAGTTAGTACTAGAAAAACAACTAAATAAATTATGCAATTATCAATAAATCACCAAAAACGACAATTATTCAAAAATATTAAATAAAAAAGTCATAATTATGAAAGTAAATGTAGACTTGGCTTGAACAGTAAATTTTGATTTTGATTACACTTGCATTTCGTATCGGGTTGAAAAAAGATCACCAAATAAACATCATCGCTTCAGCACTGTTGTAATGGGGATAGATTGATTGTTAATTGATTACGGGAGACCAAAATAGAGACCATGAAAAAGACAAAACTTTTATCACAAACAAGATGTTGTTGTTTACACAATTTGATTGACAGGTAGCAATCATCAAAACATGGAGCTGTAGCAAAATGTCCAACAAATTTTTCTTCTTATAGAAATTGGTTGCTATTTCCAACTTTCCACAATTTAAAATTCAGTCTTGATTCAAAGGATACTTTGAAAAGTATTTAGTAAATAAAAGAAAACAGTAAATTTATTTAAAATAAATATTAATCAGATTTATCGGTAGGACAAGTCATGTCAGATCACTTTTTTTCTCTTCCGAATTAAATTAAATTAAATCAAATTAAATTTTATTGTAATTATTTATTTGTTAACTAAAGTGGTAATTTTATTCATACATTTTATCAAAAAATAAATTCTATTCAGTTTATTTAAAAAAAGTCTCGAAGACCCGGAAAGTCCCGGTGGTTTAACTCTAGCATGTCTCGTAATCCGGGACTTTGAAAATGTCGACACTTCCAAAACCCTATACAAGAGGTAAAAGCAAATACTTACTTGCCTACATAAACCTTCCTACTATCTTAAAGTGTAGATTAAATTCTAAGTTCACTTATAATTTAAATCGTTAAAATAATTTCTTATTCTTTAATCCAACTTCGTATCTTAATAATGTAATTTTCTTTACCTTAGCTACTAAGTTCTCAATGGCTAAGTTTTGTAAAAAATGGAATCCAATTATTCACGGAGATACTTACCTATGTTATCTAACTATGAGTTTCTTTTAATATCAATATACCTATATTGATTTTTTTTGTGCCTGTCTTTTTCTATGAACACTTAAAAAGGAGCGTACAAAATTTATAACATTTTTTTTGATAACATTTTGACCTACTCATAAATATAAATCTTGATAAAAAGTTACCTCAAGTAATCAAGTTAAAATAAGGATGTAATTTGGTTCTTTAAGTATAAGGCAGAGTCACATGAGCAGTTAGTCTATAATTAATTGTCATTTTATTCATATTACATGACAATCGAAGACAAGGTCAAAGAAGAAGTCAACCAAGCACTTTAAAAGCTCTCTCGTAGTCAGTAGAATTCTATGAATGATAGTGGAGAAGAAATTCGATTTTAAAATCCATTTCGAGTTAAAATATGATATTTAAAATTTGATTCTGATAAACCTACACGTTACTAACAAATTAAAGCAATTATAAGAATAACTTTATTTTAAGTTCAATGACTATTTTACCGTTACTTATTTATTAACCTTTAGCGGGGCACTGTTGGATATAAAATTTTCATAATGAGCTCCACCACACCCGGTCCACTGCCTCTCTCATCTAGCCTTCTATTCGGGCTATATTGTGGAGCTAAAAGTTTTTAATCAATTCATGACTAATTAAGTACCAATCCAGCTATTAATAAAATACTATTATGCAAAATATACAAGAAATTGAAATGCCCACTTTGTATTTAGGATTCCGAACCTTATTTTAACTTACTTAAAAACCTAATTTGAATTCAATTTTTTTTTATAAATTTTGTTTTTGACTTTATTAGGAAAAACCGTGGGCGTGGCCGTCTATCACAGCCACAGAGATTTTTCTCGAAAACTAAAAGTAAAAAGTTAAAATTTGGTATAATGTTCTTGATAATGCACAAAAAAATAACTGGATAAAATATAATATATATAAGAAGGTAGTTTGGTACCAAGATAAAAAAAGTTTAATCTTTTGGGGTTATCGTTCGGTTAAATATTAATAAAGACGTGTTTCACTGTTTTTTGGGAAACCTTTTCCAAGGGATAAAATAGGGTATGAACCTTTGTAGGGGTCTCCGGTTATTTTCGTTAGTAAAGTATACAGCCTTTTTTACAGGTTACAAATAAGGAATAACCTGTTTTATCATTTTTGTAAAATTCTCCTGGAGGAGACAATTAGGGAAAAAGTTTCTATCGAATTACCACTGCTCACTACGACTAAAAAACTGGAATCACGTAGATAACACCGCGGAATACCAGCTACTGTAATATAGTAGAGCACTAAAACAAAAAACTCTAAGAGCAAGTTACAAACCTACATTTTACAAGAAAACTGTATCCTTCAATATTCTTGCAACATTGTCAGTCGGTAAACAAGGTGATTAACAAAACAAGGGCGAAAAATCCCGTGTTTATTTACATTTCTTAACTCTCTCCGTCTCTGGAGAAAATTATTATAATTTACAAGAGCAAAGAGTTGTTATATTAGCATAGAAATTGGTGTGATCCCATAACGCTTTTGCTGTGAAAGCATTTCATACTCAGCATTTCGTAATAGGTACTGTTCCGAAAAAAGTCTATTGTATAAATTTTCTTTTATCTTATAAAAAGGCACACAATTTCAGTAAAAAGTACACCAAAATTATAATAATAATAATAATAATAATAACACAAGTCAACACGAATTTGGTGCCTGAGTTCTGTGTAACCGATTTTGATTCTTATACCTAATTTATAACATAAATAATAGTTTTTATCTCACAAAGTTTGCTTATTAAGAATGGTAACCTCTAAGCATTTTTCAAAAATCGTGTATTTTATTCAGCATCGTATAAAGTACAAAGGCAATTTTTTTTTTATAAATTGAGCTTTTGGTTATTTTTCAATGTAAATAATCAGACAATAGTCATTAAATAACAAACACAAAAAAAAAAAGTTTTCTTTTTATTAACTTGTGTAATATAATATTTTTTGGACAAATCACACAACTCCATCTGATTCCAAACTAAGCAAAGCTTGTGCTTCGGAAACCAGACAACTCATTCAAATACATATATTTTTCTTTTGCAAAAAAATACAAATTACCTATCCTCAGGACAAACACAAATGTTCATCACTTAAATGTTTGTCCAGATTGGGATAGAATCCACGCCCCTCGGTTCAGAAGGCAGGAACACTAATTATCAACTGAGCCACGAAAGAAGTCGTCTAAAATGATCAATTAATTATTATTTATTGTCAACTTTATATAAAAAAAATCGTATTTACACATTGTCCGTCTGACTTTAGACGGAATCTCCGTTTGTGAATTTGGCTATATGTCATATTATAATACAATTTTCAGACTCATAAAAATCAAAATACCTACTTTGCTACGAAATGCAGCGTCGACTGACATACTGGTTTACCTACTGGGTAATACTACTAGGATTACGCGACATAAATAGTATTATATCAGACCATTATGATCACTTAGTCAGAATTTACGGAATTCTTGCGTTAGAATCGCTTCTATTTTCATAAGTAGATAAGTTAGTCTACAGTACGTTATCTAAGTATACTAAACTGGCTGGTTCACCGCGGTGTTTTCCGCGCGATCTTTCTTTTTCTATCAAACTTCCATACAATATTTTTCTTATATTTAATCCCCCTAAGGGAATGATTTTCCTAAAATGCTTAAATTCGTTGCTCTTTATTTATAACTGAGAATCTATTTACCAATTTTCATTGTTTTTCTTGAACAAAATTGAAGAAAGTTACTTTGTTTCATAATTTCAATTAAATTTTTCCTGCTACGGAATGCTATAATTCTTGAGTTTTAACCGAAAAATCAATTTTCATGTAAACATCCAACACCTATTGACCCTCTTAGACGAAGCATTTTTTATTTTTTTTATTTGTAAAACTTTTTTTAGAATTCGTGTTTTTTACAAGAAAAACAACTATGTAGGTAAACTTAGCAAAACCCTATTTAAGAAACAAAATTTCATCCAAATCGTAAGAGCTGTTTCCAAGATACACAAAAATACATATATATTAATTGTATTAACAAAAAAAATATAAGTGACATAATTTGAAAACTTATAGTAGTAACTAAAGTTAGTTAGGTATGTTCCAATATGTATTTTAATGCACATATATTTTTTTCGTTCTCAAATCAGTCCTACAAATGTAAGGAATATGTTAATTCACAGACGAGACAATATGCTAATGTAATTATTGTTTTTTCTATTTGTTCCAGATTCCTCCATCACAAATATGTATTAGCTCTACTAATGCCTTGAAGCAAGATTGCGTTTTCCCAGCGTTCGGCATTTTTGTACTTATTGGATTAAATCATGCGTGATTACGAAATTCGTATATCTCTGATTTGGTGGCAACTGCGATTGAAGATTAAGACAATATATCAACTAGAGAAAATACACCAGACTACATAATTCAAAAATGGTTTTTCTGGCGACTTTTTATCTGCAGCCAAGCAGAGACGCAGATGATTTTACTATCATAGATGATTAATATATAGTAATTGTAATCGTAAAATTGTGTCTGTTTATCTCTATATGTGGACTTTTAACAAAAAATATGTTAAAACGCAACTGAAATCGTATTAAAAAAGCCTTACTTTTTAAAATTCGGCATTCATTATAATGAATATGTATCGTATAATTTTTTCCATCTCGGAAGATAAACACAAAAGAAAAAGTCTATTATCTACTGCTGTCGAATATCTTGAAGTGTCCACCTGCGGGCTGCAGAGAGAACAAAATTTTATCTTGCAAAGGAACGCAGGCAATATTGCGGAGAAGTATGAAGAGGTCTAATAAGATCTGCTCGCTGAGCTCTCTAAGGTGTTGCCTGCAAGTGGTCTAAGCTTTGAGAGATAGCGTTTTTACAAATCCTTAGGTACTTTTGTTTTAGAGATTAAAACCACTTAACAAAATTTACGTTTTTAATGAAAATGCCATTGTTATCTATCAAGTCCACTTCTTAGCATAGGCTTTATTCGCGGTTCTCCCTGCTACGTACTTTCCCACCTTTTTTCCAGGACGTTTAAGGCTAAGATATAGGCCAAAACGCGTAAATTTTTGCATTTTTGTGCAAATTTTGTAGCAAAACTAGCATAGCATCTGAATAATTATCTACTTTATTAAGTAATTTTTATTAATTGTATGTAGTCCAAAAAAAATCTTAAATTGACTTCTGTTCTAACATTTGTGGCAATTTTTAAAGCGTGTATTTGTGTGTCTATTATATCCCACAGTTAATATTTTTTTTTTGTATACAGACAACAAGATATTGTTTCGGTTTTCTTTTTTCATTGTTGATTAAATTAAGTTTTTTAATATTAAAATTTGGCAAAAACTAATATTGCTAAAAATTTATTCGGCAGCTGCCTTATATAAATCATAACATAATAAAGACCAGCTGCCCTATTAAATTCTTTGATACTTAAATGTTACAAGTTAGATATCCATTTTAATTTTAGGTATAATTTTTTTTATATAGAATATTAATTGTCTTAATATTTTTTAGTAAAATTTTAAGTAGGTATACTTATCAAAAATAAAAACAAAATTTTCTTTAACTCCTACTCCGTTAAGCTTTTAAATGTTATACTGTAAATGTAATAGCTATAGTTTTATTATATTTCAGCTTCTATTATTTATTGACCTGTACGTGCCTTAAAAATGAAACTAACACGGACGAAGAACGCACAAACATCAACCAAGGTGATTCCATAAGTGTTACATTTTGAAGATGCTGGTACTGGAAATTAATGACATTCTTTTATACCATTAAGGTGGCAAGCAAGCAAACAGTCCGCCTGATGCTAAGCCGTCACTGCTGAAAACGATGAAAACGATTCACTTCTTTTTTGAAGAACCCCATACTGAAGTCCATGAAGAAAAACTTGGAAGAAGGCTCATTTGACAATTTAAGCTTTTGCAGGAGAAAAATCCTCTAAGACCGCACTGTGCGTGATTTGGGTTCTAAAGGGTGGAAATGAATTGCCTGCCGATGACAAGTGGTGTTATGGTAGAAAATAGCATGGGCATTGTTTCGAACAATACTTTAGAACACAACGATTAGACATACGATACAGGGAGGCAAACTCTCGTCTAAAACTTAAGGTTTCGATAATGAATTATATTTTTTTTATGTATAAATTAAGAAACATAGTAACCTATTAACCTATATAGACCAACAATAATGTGTTAACGAATGCCTACTATTCTATTATTTAAGAATCTACCTTTTGCTGGAGGTACCTACCACAATTTTATCCTAACAAAAGTTACATTTTTTTAACTTGACAGTAAATGAGATTTCACTTTTAACAAAAAATTGTAACATCTATCGACTTAGATTTCACTTCTTTGTGCACAAAACAAGTAACTATAAAAAAAAACCGGTGCGGTAAAAGGAAAAGGAACAAAGGATACAAACAAAGTTAGAGTAAGTTGATAATATTACATGTTTTGGATATTTGCTGATAATTATTGTAATTTTGCAAACTGAAAAAATGCAAGTTTCAAGTTGAATCTTAAATGTAAATATTTTCAATTCTATTGTATGTGTTCAACAAGATAGGTACTGCCTTCCGCGAGGCCTGGTGTGTTGACACACTATTTTTGACTGACTCAATATCTGTGTCTTTGGTTTCCTATCCTAAAAAAAGGTTTTTACCACCTTTAAATTCTAGTTAAGAAAACAATTCTGTCACACTGCTGACCTAGATATTTATTTCTAGATCATATCTATAAATTTACATCAAAATTGATACGCAGCTACGGAAAAAACAATCAAACAACTTTTGTATGGAGCGCGCTACGGGTCAAGTTCCCTTAAGTCGAGATGAAGTATTTTGTATGATGATTATTGTAAGTTACACACTCAGACTGTTGTTATGATTATTTTTAGATAATTAAGCTTTTATATTTTTAAGCTACTTGGTTTTGTTATAAGTATGTTGTAAAACGCAATCCAAAGTACCTATAGGTAAAAAATTATTTAAAGATTGCGTAAATGTGAAATTATATTTTATAATTATAGTATTCGTATGGTTTCAGAAACTAGATAATACAATACTTACTTTTGTAATTTATCGGTTTATTTTTAATTTTTTATTACTGTACCAGCTTCGCAGCATTTTTCTATCCCGGTCATAATAAAAGTCAGTTAAATTCTAAAAACTGCTATACAATCTTTAGCAAAAAAATTAAAAAACGTGACGACAAAATGGTAATAAAAACATTAAATTCCAGATAAAAAATAGAAAGTTTAAAGAGGTTATTTTCGTATAAATTACTTATTAATTATTAAATATTATACAGTATTAAACAAAATATATTATCGTCATTTAAATGAAATAGTGTAATTTTGAGTATATTAACCTGTAGATCTTTAGGAATACATAATTTATTTTTGTCCACACTCGCCTTCTTAATAGTTTTCAACGTTTTCTAATGTGACAAAAAGAATAATTTTATTGGAGTGTCTACCGAAAAATACTTTGACAGAAGTACCTACCTACCTATTTAAAATGTTAATGTTCTATAATATGTTTTGTTTTTATTTAAACTGATTTTAATAAAGCTATATAAATAAAAAACAATAAAGTTTTTACATCTATGTTTGCCAATTTACATATTATGCATAAATACTGAAACTAACAACTTAATGTGTGGTCACATGCTCGTAACTTATGATGTAATAAACTTATTAGTGAGGATATTTCTTTGATATCATCAATTTAAGTGTATCGTAATCGAAACAGACAGGTGGAATAATTATCTAAACATCCTGATGTCTGTTTATAATAAAATAAATAAAATGCATTCGAATGTTATTCTAACTAATTGTGAGTGAGTTTTCAAATCAGTTTGTACTGATGTGGGCTAAAATAAACATTTTATTCACACGATGCAAATTTAGGTTAGCTACTTTTTTCACTAGTTAAATCAACATCTCATAACTTATCATGCCA
The DNA here is from genome assembly GCA_946406115.1 of Apoda limacodes. NCBI lineage: Eukaryota > Metazoa > Arthropoda > Insecta > Lepidoptera > Limacodidae > Apoda > Apoda limacodes. The sequence continues at coordinate 12,252,579 of OX291554.1, forward strand.
TGGATATTTAAAAAGTGCAAGCCTAAGTATTTCTACAATACTTAAGGGGAAAGAAAGAGAACGTCACCTCAAGAGGGCATATATGGGCATATATTAGTTTACTTTGTGCGCGTGAAGCTGAAATCAAGGATCGTTGATTTCAAATAGAAATAAATTATAAAAAAAAACCCAAAGGAAATACAGTTAAAATTAAAATACAATTAAATTGACCTAAAACAAAAATAAAAATATATTAATCAAATAATTGTTGCCCGCGTGGTAAGTGGGCAGGAAGGCTGGCAGCATTTCCTCGCTGAATTGAGATACTGATTCTCTGAGCAAGGAAAGAGCCAGCCCTCTTGTCACCTGCACTAATAATTATTTTGGGGGCTATTTCTTTAAAAAATTTATGCGCACACGGACCCCATGGGCCTAGTGTTTCCACGGAAAACGGCACAAAGACGTAGTTCGATAACAGACTATTGTATTTGCGCTGCTTGAGCAACTCTGCAGCTTCGGCACCCGCCGCAACTTTGACGCTCGTTTCATTGAGGCGAAACGGAGCCACAGTGTCAACGCATGTTGCTTGCCACACTAAAGCTCGGCCCCGCCTCCAAGGAACAAGCGTCATACCATCGGGTGTTTTGCCATCATCACGGCACACCCTAAAAGGTTCAAGAATGGAGGGCACGTTGATGGTGGCAAGAGCCCTTTTGATGGTGTAATTTAGAGAGCTGTGACGGGAAATCCTGCCTGCACTTTTTCTGCATGAAAGTCCATGAAGTCCATATTCGTCTACGGAACTACCACATGGGCAAATATGGGCGTAGTCCCATTGCTATTCTAAAGCTGTCACTGTCGAGCAGAGTACCGAGATTTGAGAATAGCTTGAAGCCAGTAGCCGGATTCCTTTGCCAGGATCCAGGTAGAGCAATACTTGATATTTTTCTGATGCCAGTACTTCCAAATTTTATTGGTAGAGACGATTGATCCCATGCGGTTGACGAGAGGGATAAATAAAAAAAATCTCTAAAACATTTTTTAGACTGGCATCTAATTGATCTAAAATATTTGCGAATTTCCTAATTTAGACTTGAACGGAGATGGTAGAAAAATTTAGGAACGATAAGACAATGTTTACATAATGTGAATGCTATGTGTGAATTTTAAATTTATAAGGAAATTAAATATATTTAATACTAAAATATCTGGAAATTGATTTATAACATATATATTATATATAAGTCATGAAAACTCTAGGACAGTAATTTCCTACAAGTAAAATTATGAATTAAAAAAGTAATTTAAAAAATTAAACCGACTTCAAAACTGTAATTTATTTAATAAACGACTAAAGGGAAAAATGAAAGTTTTTGCTTTTAAAAAATCTGACTTAAATATGCCAACTATTTTATTGAGGAATTTTTCTTTTTATATTTGGAAAAAACTTTGGTAGTCGTAGTATGCTTCACTAGTACTGTTAAACACGCCATATACCCCGCCTACCGCCCGAACCGCGGCGATTAGCGCCGAACGCGCCCGGAGTCGATCTTAGCGAGAGGGCAACCCGAACGCGTGTGCGGCACACGTCGTTGCGTACGGATTTTTCTGTGTGGCACCGACATCAAAAAAATAGTTGGCAATTTGGCACACATGCTTAGAAGCTGTATACCATATAACATATACAAAAACTGTGCATACGGGTCGAATTGATAACCACCTTTTATTGAAGTCGGTTAAAAATAAAATAACAAGGGGGTCGGAAAATTATTTCTTTAAAACAATGTTTTCATAGATATCGTAAAACAAATACAGTAATTTTCTACTAAAATATTGTAAAACGGTATGTTTTTAGGGTTCTGTACCTCAAAAGGAAAAAAGGAACCCTTATATGATCACTCTGTTGTCCGTCTGTCTGTCTGTCTGTCAAGACAGGAACCCTTTTTCTCAGGAACGCGTAAGCGTAACAAGTTGAAATTAAGGTCAAATACTAAGGTCTACGGTCCCTTAAAGCTTCAAAGTCAACTCAATAAAAAAATATGCCCTTAATACGGGTAATTTAGTCGCATATCATGACACAAATAAATCAAAACCAATGGGGTTCTTCCTGTTGACCTAGAATCATAAAATTTGGCAAGAAGCAAGATTTTACATCACAAATGTAGGAAAAAAATTCAAAAACTGATAAGAAACCTGTTTGACTTGATCTCATGATTGAACCTTAACTAGGTAACTACATATAATAATTTGTACGAAACTCTTGGTGCGCGAGCCAGACTCGCACTTGACCGGTTTTTTTTCAGTTCAACTTCAACAGGACAGTACGAAATCGGTTTTAAAAACGAACACAAAACTCAACATTTGGTTAGGGCACAGCGTTATACGCTGTTTATAATTTAATGGCATAATAAAAATCATATTATTGTAATAACCTATTCTTACATAACAAACTCTAGGTACTTGTTATGCTACTAGGTATTACTAAATATTTATTAAGAATAATAATTATTTTTGATATATAAATATGTTGACACACACTGCCATCTGATCCCAAATTAAGCAAAGCTTGTACTATGGAAACCAGACAACGGATACAAATACATATACATACGTTATTGTAAATACATACTTATTATATATAGAAGATACATAAACACATGTTTGTCTTGTGCGGGAATCGAACTCACACTCCTCGATTCAGCAGTCAGAACATAACCCACTGATTATTATTTCTCCTATATTCACACTCATAATTATCAGTTTTAAGTAAGTAGGTACCTATGTTAATTTATTTAATTCTGACTAGCATTCATATTACTGTCATGCCAAACATCTTTACTAGTTAAATGAACATCAGACTTGCTGATTTAATTTTACTAAGTATACGTCTGGTTTTTACTATAAACTTGTCTTCATGCTTCAATGACAAAATATTCTCTTACTTTATTACTAGTTGACCAGAAAAAAAACACATTATTTATAGCAAATTGTTGGTATTCAAATAATTCAGAAAATAAGCCACATTGTGTTTTTGTGAATATTTACACTTAATCATAATGACTTCTTGGAGGTCCTGAACTCAGACACATAAGTATCATAACTATTCATATGAGTAACGGTTTGGGCACAATCATTGGATTAAGGCCTTTAAGGGCAGGCGCAAACATCAAGTAAAATTTTGACCTAATTATTTCTTAGTTTTAAGTAGAAATTACGTAAGTACCAAACTTACACGACATAGCTCAAACATGTACCGACGTAACTCAAGCAGCACAAATTCGAATATGCAGCGTGGGACGACCGCCTTCCAGGTGGACAGGTGACCTGTTTTAAGCTGCAGGAAGCAAGAGGAAGAAGGCGACTCTAAACCGTAGAGACATTTTGGAGTGGCCAACATACAACAGTAGACGTCTTCCAGCTAAGGTAGCGATGACGAATTTTGGCACCCATGCTCTATCATTATTGAAAAAAGATTGAATTTCTGTTACATAAAAAATAGCTAGGATACACTTAACTCTTAGACTAGCGTTTTAAGAAATTTCTTTTGTTTTGCAGCCACTAATGTTTAAAAACAATTCAAGTTATTTTAGTTATTAACTCTCTCTTAACTACTCTGTTCTGGAAATAAACACGCACGTGGCATTTCGAGTATTTAATACTTTAATGGTTAAGTAAATTAAGAATAAAACATTGAGTATGTACGACACAATTTAACCGAGTGAGCTTTCTTGGACATGTAAACGACATACTTATCCAATATCCGGAGTGTTTCGGACGACTTGAGATAAAGCTCATGCAACATTGTTGCACAGAAAGCTTCCAAAACTTGTTTATGGACGTCATGTTGCCGTATCAAGTGAAACGGTTTAATTAAATTAAGGGATTTATTGGTAAAGACGGTATGAGATGTTACATAAACTGTTGAGTGCATTTGGCAACAATTTGTTCAGATGCTCAATCAGCAATATTTACGAATTAAGTTTAGGTATAAAGAAGCTGTTTATTGATTCTTACGATTTTACTGTCATTATATTTAATATCTGTAAGTTTTGTCTTTCTTCTAAGTGAAAAAATATTTTACCTATACTGTATCATTTATTTTTTCAGCTGTTAAGACTAAGAAACATTTTTTTTCCATACATTTAACGTATCAATATATACCTATTTTTTTTTTGTTTGTAGGCGTGAGAAAATCTTCGAAACTTAATTTCAAAATTATTTTACTATCTCTATATTTGTCGAAAAAGTTAAGGTTTTCACTACATACAAAAACAAGACAGAGTGCTTGTTAGGTAATAAACCTAAATGCAAACTAGTGCACTGCCTTTTCTTTAGTAAAATAGGAAAATACAATAAAATCAGATGAAACCAATATAATGTATAATAAATTTATTATGAAAAATCCTAACTAGTTATCATTTAAGTAACATATCTCAATATTTGGATTATATTCTATTCCGAAAGGCAAAAATTAAATAAAAATATTAAGTTTATTGGAGGTATCAAGTAAACATAGTTCGTTAAATGCAGTACGCCCGCAGCCTAATAAGAAAAAGGGTAAGTTACAATGAATAATATCTACAAACAAATGGTGACATATAATTTATCTGGAGTATGTTTGTCTTATGTTTCATTCGTAATTGGGCGCCCGCTCGCCTATTCACATATTGGTAGACAATATTGCCTTTTGCTGGTTACCTATATAACATATTCCTACATATATACATGTTCTCGATTGTGCAGCGCATCCATGCTCAATATAATAAATGTCAAATCCAATTGAGCTGAAATTTGGCACAGAGATAGTAGAAAAGGACATATATGTGAGCAAGTACTTTGTGTTAATGTAATTACAACCAAATTCCACGTGAATGAACTAAAGCTAGCTACAGCAAACTTTTTTACTGTACCCAATCAAGAAGTTGCCGTACAAATCCCACGCCGATAACAGACTTTAGCGCGTAAAATGGAGCCTAACATATACTTGCAATACATAAATAGTGTACTGAGATCATTGATTCATTTTACAGTTACCATTGAAAATAGAATCTCAGAATTTTTTTGTATTTAAAACATAAAGGGTAGGTCCACGGATGAATCCGTTGGGGCAATATTCATCCTTTTGGCAACAATGCAACAGAGTGACTTGGTTTCTTGCAAGGGGGTAGGTGGAGCGTCAAAAAAAATGAGATCTGACCCAAACGTATATGATACGTTTTATCTGGAGTATGTTTGTCTTATGTTTCATTCGTAATTGGGCGCCCGCTCGCCTATTCACATATTGGTAGATAATATTGCCTTTTGCTGGTTACCTATATAACATATTCCTACATATATACATGTTCTCGTTTGTGCAGCGCATCCATGCTCAATATAATAAATGTCAAATCCAATTGAGCTGAAATTTGGCACAGAGATAGTAGAAAAGGACATATATGTGAGCAAGTACTTTGTGTTAATGTAATTACAACCAAATTCCACGTGAATGAACTAAAGCTAGCTACAGCAAACTTTTTTACTGTACCCAATCAAGAAGTTGCCGTACAAATCCCACGCCGATAACAGACGCCGATTAGCGCGTAAAATGGAGCCTAACATATACTTGCAATACATAAATAGTGTACTGAGATCATTGATTCATTTTACAGTTACCATTGAAAATAGAATCTCAGAATTCTTTTGTATTTAAAACATAAAGGGTAGGTCCACGGATGAATCCGTTGGGGCAATATTCATCCTTTTGGCAACAATGCAACAGAGTGACTTGGTTTCTTGCAAGGGGGTAGGTGGAGCGTCAAAAAAATGAATTCTGACCCAAACGTATCATACGAAGCAAACGAAGAGGTCACAATATAAAACAATCCGCGATCGCCAGTTACCAAACATGTGGTGAACTTAGTTAACGAATTGTTTGATTATCGATTTTACAACCACTACTATGAATTATATAGTATTTTACAGTGCAATTTTATGATGTAATATATATGTATGTATAGTAACTGTGACACATTTTAAGACGGATGGGCAGACAAAAAGAAACTTTATAAAATAGCCCTTGTAGACGCCCGTTTTAACAAGAACTGGCAGAAAACGAACAGTACAAATTCGTCGGTCCGACATCCGGCATGTTTGTACAAAAATTGATGGCTCAAGAAGAAATTACCCTCTACAAAGTGAAAATCGTTTACCCAAAACAGGGTTCACGTTCTTAAATGCCTTAACGCTGTCTTTGCCGTATTTACGTTAAGTCAGTAGCGGGCAAGGGTGGAGTTGCAGGGGCAGTCCGCCCTGAGAGGGCCTCCAAATTTTGAAAATTCCTACTTAGCCATATTTAAATCTGGCCCTCAGTTGTAAGCATTTTTTTACGTATGTAGGTATATTTGTTAGAATTAGGCAATAGCATATCTTTCTTAAGCCAGTGCTAAGTAAGGCCCTCCGCTGCACGGTACGTTCTTTGCTGTTCTATGACGCAAAACAAAAATAACAAAAAACGAAAAAATATCAAAATGTTCCTAATTGATACTCCACACTCATTGTCTTAAATACGTCATTTAGCACGTTGGTAAGCAGATATAGAAATAACATGGCCCACCTCTCTGTAACGCTGAATTCCATTAGTGTATTAAAGATGTCACCGTAGCAGCATATAATATCTCAACACGATAAAACATATCGAATTTCACTCTTGTTTGGAGGCGGTAACTTTATCATCAGCAGCAGAAATTCGATAATGTTGTATTAATAATTGCTGCTCTAATATTGCGCTTGTTTGAACTTCGCAGATCTTAACTTATTTATTGACAGGGACTACTGTCTAACTAAGCCAGTAAAACTAAAAAGTGTGACGCCAGCCTTGAGCGTATATAGTGATAAATATGTATATTGCAATAACAAGTTTGTTCAGTTACGATAACAATAAAAATAATTGTATCTGTGATGACGTCAATAATAGTAACATATCGATACAATCATTGCTTTTTCCTAAATTGTTCGCACATGTGAACAATATTTTATTTATAATAACAAGACTAAAAGCTGCGAAACTGACGTCATGCACAAGTAAGATAATTCCAAGTCATTAGCCAAAATTCATTACAATTTATGACAACGCCTGCAGCGGGGGCCCAAATGCTGGCGGGCGCACTCTCGATCGAATTAAAAGCATTCTATGTCCATATCGAATATTCTTACCGTCAGCTATATTTTCGGCAAAAATCAAGTGACCCTATTACTCCATTGCTACATGATAAAATAATATTTCACGTGGTATTTCTCTATCCAGATACAAATACTCATATTCTTTTCAGGCTCTCTATGCGCCAAAAATCAGGTAACAATGCAAAATATCTAATAGTGGTCCGCGGTATCACCCGTCAAATAATATAGTCATGTATTGTGACGATACCATAATAATGCCTTAACATTTTTGTAATACAATGTTTGTTTTTAATCAAGTTTTAGCGCGAAGATTTTCATTAGTAAACAATTCTCAATAAACTTACTACCTATAACAAAATGCATCTTTAAATTAGAATGGCGCGTTCAAATATTCAAGTTCATTTTATACATTAGATGAGAAGTTATGATTTATTTTATGAAAGGTTTAAAGCTAACAAAATATAAGTACAAATGACTAAAATGTAAAATATTAAGTTATGAACTTACGAATCATAGACATCGACACAGAATTAATTGTTAGATTACTACCTACATGGTAGTAATCTAACTTCCGATTTATGAATTCGGACTCAGACAAAATAAAGTTTTGTAAAATTTTGAACCTGTGGCGCGAGAAGGAATGGTTTAAAGCTAACTATCATTGGGTGTTTGATTGGAACTAAAGTTGATTGGAGAATGTTTTAAAAGCGTTGATTGGTGGTTTGTTTGAATGTATGTGATTGGTGGTAGTTTTAAGACGAGCGCTGATTGGGAGTTTTATAATGTCAAATCTAACCGCAAAAGTTTAAGTTACTTAGAACTTTTATAATATTGAAAATACCCGCGAAACTTACCTGATTGAGTCGTTTAACAACCATTAGGGTAGCCTCATACAACAAATATTCCAACAATAATAAAGGGTAGTTGTCTTGGTTTTCACGTATTCTGTATAATGGTATGACGTGTTAGTTTATTTGTAATTACCCGGGTAATTACCCGGGGTTTGCTAAAACTTTACGAACATTTAGAACATAATATTAATATTCTATTAGTTTAGGATAATTAGGCCGTTTTATCTAGACCGTTCATATTAATCTAGGACTCTATAATTGTACCTCAACTAACATGACTATAATTATACTTAAAAGATATTCTTTTTTCTTTGTTTAAATTAGTTAAGGCCGGACATCCGTCCGGAATATAAAATAGGATGGAGGGGTTTGAAATGTGGAGTAAGAAGGTTGCTAGAGAGGGGTTAGTGATGATAAAGGTGTGTAGTCCTATACATACAGAACATTCAATTGCCGTCGTTGTAATTGTCGAAACGCTACCCGACCAATGGTCCATAGTCTACGCTTGTGGGTCACTAGAAGCTAGGAACCACGTGGGGTAACCTACAGCTAGATCTTGCCACCATTACTGGTTAGTAGATACTTATATTAGAAGTAACAGTGAAAATATTGTGTGTTCGTTGTGAAATTTTTTAGGTTGTGTTTTTAAAATATCTTACTTAATGTTAAAACATCCAAATATCGGGCCCGCCTTTGCCGGTTAGAAATTATGGTAGAAAGAAAGCTCAATCACCTCAGTAGGAAGGAATATATTAATAGTCTTTGTTCAAGGACATTTTTATCTACGTACAGCAAAACCTTCAATCAAAGTAGAAGTTGGAACTAAGATTATACCAGCCATAATAATTATATAGCCCACTAAAGAGCTAGGTCTTCCAAGAGATACAGTCATTACTATGTGTAATCCATATCCACCCTTAGCGGCGTTAGTAGGGTTTTACTATTTTGGCTGGTTAGCTAGTGTAGGTGATCGTTGATGTTCATCGTAAGGGGGCGCCCCTTAAACTTACTTTCAGGTCGCAAGTCCTGAACGCTTAGCTACCTGGTTCCCACACTAAAAAACGAATGGATTTAGCATTCGTATGGATTTTACTTTCAAATGTGGAAGTAGCATCAATAAGGGGTTCCTTTGTGTAGGGATGACGGAAAATCATATAACTCATTAGTACTTGTGTCCCTTCAGTTCTAATATTCGCGTATTTGCTTTGTTTAGGTGTTTTCGTACTGACTTTAGAAATGGTGAATAATTCAAAGTGGACATTATTTATGATCGTAGATTTAGCTATATTTATTTCTTGATTATTTTCCTTTACGCTTATTTGTATACTATTGTTTGCTATATTACTGTGACGTACCGCTAAAACAACTGGGTTACTACTTACTTAACACAACGGTTTTCGGGTCCTACCACTTTTGACGATCACGCTTGGCCAAATAAGATAATTATATACATTATCGTTCGTATAAGATTTATTTTCTCTCCCGTTTGAATGTGTGGAGGTTGCAAGTTTATTAGAACATTTCAGTATCATTATATTTTATTCATAAAAAGGGTTACAGTATGAACCCTCAAACGGCATAATTGATATTATATATACTTATGTAATTTTAGCGCCTTACTTGTCTTGCAAAAAAAAATTATACAACTAAGGTGGCAAACAAGCTTACGGTCCGCTTGTTGGTAAGCGGTCACCGTAGCCTATGGACCCTTGCAACACCTGGGGTATCACTCGCACGTTTCCAACCCTTCAGCAATCTAATGACTTGAAGAACCTCATACTGTAGTCCTTGGAGAAAACCTTGGCAGAGAGCTCATTCCACAACCCAAGCATTCGCGGAAGGAAGTTTCTCTGAAACCGCACTGTACGCAACCATTTCCGTTCTAAAGTGTGAAAGGCTTAAGACGTAGAACCTTTTTATCCGGATAAGAAGTTACCTTTATTCTTCTCAGTACCTTCAGCTATCCTTGTAAAATCAGATCAACCCATCACTCTGTCGCAACGTTAAGTAATAGTGCCAGCCTATCCATATACTCACAGCAAACTTTTTAGTGGGAGCCTTCAATCGTCATAACCTATTAAGCAATATCTGTCTTTACCCTTCCGGTTATGTCTGTGTAAATGCCTTAGCATTAGGGGCTCCGTTACGACGTTAACAAATAAAATATTCGAAACATGCGAAAAAAGTTTTCATTCTATCAATAAGATTCAATCCTATGACACTCTCGGGCACATAAATCTCTGTACATGACAGCGAATCACGTCGATTCATTTATTTGTTACTGATTTATAGAAGGACAAAATCAACAGACACACTTTTACATTAAGAATAAAATGACAGAGGCCTCATTGCATGTTGCCGCCCCGGCCCTCCGATGGGCTTAGTCCGCCACTGCGTTTAGTGCTCCGAATATATTAAAATAACAAATACCGCTTAACGAAAAACACAGAAAAACGTATCAATCTCAAGATTACATTGTAAAATAAAGCTATACATTATGTAGTTCAATATGCAGTTTTATTTGTTTTGGCTGTGGAGGAGAATGTTTTGAGATTTCAACATTGGCAGCCGAGACGGTGGAATTGGTTCGACTAAAATAACGAACGGACGTGCTCTGCAACTGTAAGGTATTATTTTTAAGCTCGCTCGCACTAGCTAACACAGAAATAAAGCTCTTGGAACTCATAGGCGATGGATATGTTCAGAGAAAACAATATGTGTTGTGTTTTATAGTTTTAATCAGTATTTATCTAAATGGAAGGAATATGTTTGTGCGCATTTCAAAAATATTATATTTATTTTCAAACGTTTATGTTTAAGTCCCTGAGGCAAGTTAGATTTGAAAGTTTTAGACTAATAATGATTTTTCAAATATTTCAAGGATTCAATAGTAACATATTAGGTAATTTAATGAATAAACTTTTGTTACTGCGGTAATTATTCTTAAAAGCGATTTTACCAAGATTTTTTCATTCGACTATAGCATTTTAGTTCCTTATCGACTTCTGCTTTTTTGAAGCAAGTTTAACCTTTGAAACGTTCTTCAAATATGAGTATATTAATGTAATTAATATATTGGGACTGATAGCAACCCTAATCAAGGGCTCCGGACTAAAGACTTAAATTCAAAACTCAATTATAAATGGAGTCATTAAGTTTGTAAAAAAAAATTGTGAAAAAGCGAGCATAAAATATATATAATTACTTAGTAGATACTTTACGTGTGTTGTTTAGCAAAATGAGCTTAGAAAAATAAACAATTTTTTGCAACTTCAAAAGGATGTACGTATTTTATAGTCTGCAAGGTGCATGCAGATTAAACTGAATTAGGTGAATATACAATGATTTGAATTAATAAAGGTCTAATCAACACCTTGCATATTATGGGATAAACTTGATCTATCAAATCGTTTTATAACACAGTTAACAGCGTGTCAGACATTCATGGTGCTCAGTAACTACGAGTATTTATGGGCTTCAACCTTATTTATTACATAAAAAAATATGTTCAAAGGACAAAGTTGTTACTAAGCTGATTACTCCTAAATAGAACATTTAACTTTAGTTTGTTTGGGTTTTTAGGGTTCCGTTACTCAATTAGACGAAAGAAACCCTTATAGGATCACTTTGTTCAAAAGTAATTTTTAATCTATGTGCCTTATTACCTATTCCCTTTTTCGGATTGTTACGACTTTGTGTTTAGGTTGATATCTTGACCGAGATGAAAATGGTCATTTGGAGCAAAAATCAACTTAACAGGGTTGCAATGTCATAGTTATGTATAAGAATTTCATTAGATAACTATAATTATTAAAATCAATTGAAAAAAATAATATTTAAAAACCCGAACTCTTTCTTACATTAGAGTTTTGAATTTTTATTTCGTAAATACTTTCATTTTAAATATTTTTAATAAACGGAATACATAAATGTACAGTTTAAACTAATCGGGAAATCATGGCATGAAATTCAATGATTTTTCTTTATTTATTTTATAAAACGTAAATAAAATTTTATTTTCTTTAATTACACAAGATAACAGTGACTTTTTTACTGTACAAACTTGGTATAATTGGATAAAAAAGTGTACCTATATTGAACACTATATTACATAGTAGGATGATACAAGTAAAATAGTGTATTTGATATGAAGAAAATAAAATAATAAACAAAGTCAGTACCTACAGACCTAAATTTCTAAAATGTAGAAAACAAACGTCAAGAAAAAAATTACATAACAAACCTTTAAGTGACTTGAGCTCAAAATTAATACTTACATGTAATGAAAAATGTCTTTAAGTTTAAGGTTAATTAAAAAGTTATTTACGTAAATATACCTATATGATTTGAGAATTTAATAATGTTTTTGAAGTGCTAGAAGCAAGTAGTCTATTATATTCACAATTAAATAAGTTTAAGTGGGATAGTGTCCGTGTAATATATACCTACAGTAACTAGTTTTATCTATAGCTTAATCTGCTAGCCAGCGCTAAAGTCATCAAAAGTAAGCTTAGCCGAAGCTGCGGACCGTAGATTGTTCCATCAGTTTCAAATTTGAAATTGGAACGAATAGAAGACTTGGTAACGACAGAAGTTAGATGAAACGGGAGCTAAGGGTGGAAAGAGGGAGTTGGCCCGCTGCAGCTTCACTTGGAGTTTTTGAAGGCAAAACTTTAACTTAATTTCCCGACTGAATAAATATCTGTCTTTCTTTAACGCTGAATTTACTTTGAATGGTGTAGATAGTAAATAAATGGATTCGTACCTATTTGTCTGCTCTTAGTGCAACATATAGGTAATCCTTAAAATGGTGATGTGATTTTATATTATGAAAAATGGTAGATTATTCAAAGGACCGAGATGATTTTCTTTTCTCACGTGTTGTATACTCTAATTTTACCATTGACTGCGAGAAAATAAAAAGTACCACTATCACATTTTGTTATTTATTCGGTAATTGTTATCAGGTGATAAAAGAAATAATCACATAAAATAACCACAATAACAATTGATACAATTGTTCCAAATTCAAAATATTTTTATGCACTCACTGAGTAAAAGTGACTTTTATTTACTGTTATGATTTTAATAATAATAACTCATTACGTAAAAGTAAGTTCATGAATAAAATGACCTATTTCGAGTAGCAATAGTAAAAAATACCTTTTCTGTTTTAACTACTACTAATACGAACTAAACTACTTACACGAACCTTAGAATTTATTTTATATTTATTATTTACTGATTAAATAGACGTTCTAATAAGAAAAAATCTTGAAAGTATAGATTGCTAAAAAGCCTTAATGCAAAGTTTTATACTTGTCTAAGATATTCTTTGATCTATATTAGATCTATATTAATACCTATGTTTCTGAAGATTGAGAATTTCATTTCCTGTCTTTCAAAATTTGTTTTAACTTTTGTCTTGATAAGAAGCACATAGAACCTGCCTAAATTTTAATTTAGTTAGTACCTCGTACTTGTTTGAATCTTTTATTTATTTTTTTATATTATTAGAACAGAGTTTTTTTCCGTTTATTTCTTATGTCTTTATAATTATATTAAGATATACCTATTTACATAGAAAACAATAAATTGAAATATTTTGACTATATTTTATAGTAGTCGTCAGTTAAAATAGTATGATGGCAAATTCAAGATAATGTCGAAATGTTCTGGTACAAGTTAGCTAAGTAAATATGGCGTAATTTGCAATTACATAAAAAGATATAAAAAGTTATTTTTTTTACTATTAACATAGATATAGTTATTTCTTTAGAAGCATAATAAAGAGTCCTTAGCAATTGACCTTTTCACCTTGGTTTTAAGTCTCTCATTTTCCACTGCGATCTTCGACGTAAATAAAACGTTGGTATTTTTCTAGAATGTTAGCGATCGGTTTATTAAATTACAGTACGTCTCCCACTCTTATTGTATATTTGGTAGAAAGATGGACAGATAGTAAAGAGATACTATCTGTCTATAACCTATCTATAATTTATATCCTTCAAAAAAGTAAATTAACTCACTTCTTGCATATAAAACATCTAAAAAGATATTTGATTAAAAATATTCATTGATTACGAAAATTAATAAGGAATACACATGAAAAATTATGTAAAACTTATAAGAACAGTTACAAAAACAAACTTCATATATCAGAAACTAGCTGTTAAGTGTCAGAACCATCAACATTAACCTTAAAAAAAGACATATTTATGATGTAAGTGATTTAGCCGTACTTAAAATTCCGCATGCTTATGTTATGAGTCTCTCAAAATACCAGCCTAACGACACTGGACTAATCTTAAATGATTTACTGGGCATACGATAAGTATAGAAATTTCAGAACAAACTTAGAATTACAAATTATGGAATGTAGATAAATGTAAGTATTCGAGGCATAAGTAGGGGAGACCGAGGTGTTTTGAAACAGAGTAACTTGAAACAGAACTGATTTCGCGATACTTAAAGCCGTCAGAGAGCTGGAAACATCGCAATTCAACCCTTTGCCATCGCCCCTTCAGTACAATTCCGTGAATCTAGGCGCGCAACCGCGTTGTTCTTAGTTTCATGTCGCAAAAATCGTAAAAAGTATTTTTCAAACACCTTTGTTTGGATAATGCGTCTTTATTTTGGTTTGTGTAACATATGTTTCGAAAGCTTCGTAACTAACTATAAAATTCATAGCATTGGCATAGTACAATTCTGTGTGTTTTGCTTCTTGGTTTTTAATTAAATAGAATTTGGGAGTATTTTTCTTACTTATGTGATTTGAAACATAGTGTTTCAATTCACCTCGTTTAAGTTTTGTATGGCTAGGTATTTGCTTATATGGTTGATGGTTCATATTTTCAATTTTTTTATTGTTTTTAAGCATTTTATTTGATTATATTCAAATATCATACTACTTCCGCACATGGTTAAAATTTTATAAGGAGAGGTTATTTTTCTTAAGACTTATAGTATCTACATTTTAATAGTTAAATATTTAATTCTCAATTTAGAAAAAGATATTATACAAAACTTTTAAGTTCCATCTTTAAAAGTTTTATTTTAATAAATACCTTTAAATCAAAGCGGCATTTCTACTTTACAACCTTTAATTTTACTAAAATATCTTCTGTTTCAACTCACCTCGACCTCTGTTTCAACTTACCTCGGCATGAGGGGAGTTGAAACAGAATGACTTGTGATGTTCAAGTCGATATTTTTCACAGAATCCACACTTATACTTTCTTTGTGTTCTTTATCTTCAAGTACAAGAAAATACTATCGATTGACACTTATCACATGCGATTTTTGTGAATAGTACTTTGTGTATTAAGCAAAATGTAAAAATTGTTTCAACTCCCCTAGGTCTCCCCTACTATGCACAGCTTGTGCTTATTTGCATGTAAGTATTTCTAATTGGAATATTCAATTAATATGAATGTTTACCATAATCTTAAATATTTTATTTTTGACATTTAATTTTTATTTTAGTTATAGACCTCTGACATATCTAAATAAATATTTATGCATATGACGTTTCGACAATCTATAAGGGTACTGCTACATTTACTTAGCTTACATCTAGCAAATAGTTTCAACCAGTAGTAGTACCTATCATTAAACCGTTAAGAAACCCAAACTTTTTAATGTTTTTAGACGGATTAGGATCAAATAAAATTAATATAAGGTAAAAAATTCAAAGTGAGGGTCTGGCAGCTGTTAATTAGCGCCCCCCACAGATATTTTTATTTTCCTCGTCAAAAGAAAAAAAATATCACTAGCAAGCTACTTTCAGAACGTTTCGTTAATGTTTTAGTTAGCATTGCTACTTAAAAAGGGAACTGAAATAAAAATATTGCTGAAAATAGCCTTGTTGTCCATTTAAATCAACAGAAATGAAAAACACACAATACTCTCTAGTACTCAGTACTTACAAATATTTTCTAAACGTAAAGTTTAACTAAGTCAGAGCTTTAACTCTGCTACGGTGTTATACACAGAGTTAATACAACTTAGAAATGAACCATCGAGTCAGCGCCACCGTGCGACGAACGGCTGAATCTTTTTCAATGGCTCTTTTACGAGCGTGTCGCCCCAACTGTGTGCGTGAAAGCCTATCACGCACACTACAATTATGCCTTTGTGAATGTGTTAGTAAGTACTTCAATGTGTTTGTGACTCGTTCCATGTACAACAGCTGGGTGTTTCGCTGGCAATATGAAGCAAAGTTGTTATCTATTGGTTAGATGGCATTGGGTGTAACGGGTTGCGATGAAACGTTGCAAACCGTCTTGATGTACATAGTTGGTACACTCACCAAATGTTTGTTGACGGATTGCTCGTGTTCCTCACAGCTGTTCCTAATGTACACGTCTGTACAATATTTGGGTCGAGGCACGAATTTAGGCACACGAGGCACTGTTGGAATTTAATTAAGGCCAGGAAGACGTGTTGGCCAGCGCGTGGTTTTTTCATAACTGTGATAAAGAGCGTGAATTTCGTATAACAAATGCAAAAACTTCTCGCGTAGAAATGTAGAACGAAACTGCATATGCCATTGTTTAGTTTGCCAATTTATACGGGTCGGTTCTACTTGCGCCGTTTATTGAAGCATTACCGATAAAAAGAGCCATAATGGGTTTTATAGGCAGTTTTTAATGGCAATATGTAACTCGCATAATAGTACCTAGCTCACTAGGTTATAGGAGCTGGACAAAAGCATACAAATTTGCAGATATCTTTTTCAATACCTTAGTATACTTATAAGAAACTATAGGTGAAAAGAAGTTTATGTTTTTAAACTTTTAAACATTATCTACTCTATTACATGATAATTTTTTTTTCTTGGCCTAAATCTAATGTCCTTAGTCGTGAGTTTGAAAAATACCCAACAATGAACTACTATAATATTGAAGTAGATTTACAGCATGCATGAAAACTCTTAAACAAAAAAATAATTCTCTTGAAAAAATCAATATTGTAACTGAAGGAATTGAAACAGAACCATTTTGATTAAAATTTTCATGGCTAAGTAAATTTAAAATAAAGACCTATCATCAAAAACTGGAGAGGCCATTGGATCCTTCGTCTCGATCTTGATAACAGAGAAAATTTCCAATCGAGATCTTTGATTAGCAATTTAGTATAACAATGGCACATTTTATCGACATCCTTTTATCAGGTTTAATATGCGTAGAAAGCCGGAGTCTTTATCAGCAGTCGAGACGTGTTCTAATTCGTTATCGTATGCGGTTCGAACTCAAGATTGTTATTGTGTACGGTATATGGCGTGTGGAGAATAGTTCAGTCGCTATGTAAAAAATTTTGCATGAATACAATTTATTATTGATTTACTTTTGACAGTTGTTTTCAGGGAACTTAGATACCTACCTAGACCCTATTTTGTAAACTTAAAATTAAGAAACTATGATTTAAGCCAATAAGATAAAGGCGAAATACACAATTGCATATAACAGGGAGATTTTTATTTGAGCCTCAATTGTAGTTTTCTTGAATTTAAGTTTACAAAATACAATATGTTAGAAAAATATAGTGTAGACGTATTTATCTAGGTACCTCTAGGGAAGACTTATACAGAACGTAGCCCCTGAGAACTAGGGCTAAAATTAGGAAAAATAGAAGAGAAATAGAAATTTACTTCATTTTTTTTTTTATACCACTAAGGTGGCAAACAAGCCTACGGTCCGCCTGATGGTAAGCGGTCACCGTAGCCTACGGACGCTTGCAACACCAAGGGCATCACTCGCGCGTTGCCGACCCTTCAGAAATCTAATAACTTCTTTTTTGAAGAACCCCATACCCATAAATAGTTATACATAAGAAATCTTTGTTTTATGGCTTATCGATATCAATACTAATTCAAACTTTTGCATTACTAAACACTGGAAGAAACAAGATTTTCAAAAAAGCACAAAAGTAAACGATCTACCAACATTATTCTTAAATCGTACTTCAAAAATCGTAATCGTACCAAGAGATGCTCTCGTTGTTGACAGTCTCAAAATTAAAGCTTATATAGGAATACAATATGGATTTTTTTAGTTATGCACAGTGTATCTTATTGTTTGACGTATTCGCTCGCAGCCTTCAAAAAATAATACTCTAATACTAATTGATAATACACCACCAGCGTTAATCACGTGAACCCAGGTCTGACGCTGTACTCTAAATCATAGCTCCTTTTTTTAATCACGTCCTACAACTTGCAATACCAATGTTCGTTTTCATTTTCTGTTTTATACTAGTAAGCACATTTTCTTTTTAGTATCGATCACTTTTATTCTTTCAAATTTTAATGTAAAATCTTGTTTCTTAACGAGTTTAACTTATCACTATTTCTTTCTTATGATCACTTACTGTAAAAACTTAAGATGCTGTTGTTTTGCTATCTGTTGTGTTGTGTTGTCCCGATGAACATTAATCAAAAAGCTTGTAAAATGACCAAAAATAAAGTAATAAAATATTTCCTGACAGAGTATCAGCATAACGTTGTTGCTATAGTCAAGTAACAATGGCCGTCCAGTCTTTTTTTTGGTATTTGTGTCGATGTGTACGATTTAGGAACAAGTACGTATCAGGCAAGTTCCCCCTAGGTAATAAATGTAAGGTCCCGGTACATGTACTCGGAGTAACCTTACAAGATAAAGAAAATAAGGTTCTACTTATGTCTACTCAATCACTACGGTTAAGAATAGGTCAAAACTAGGGCATCGGTTCTCGCGGGAATCGAAAGAATCGTGAATACCCGGTTAGGGAGTATCCAAAAGAACCGGTTCTGAAATGTCAGAGTTAGTTTGTTCAATCGATTCGATATTTCTATAAATATATTTATAGAAACATCTAATTTTTCCGGATTTTTGCAAATGGGTAACTCCAATATGTGGAAGATACCAACATCGCTTACTCTATGGTGGTGACATTTCTCCGCATAGACTTTATCTATAAGAGCATATACGACCCGGTACTCTTAATACGACGAGCTGCTTAGGAGTCAATAAATGTGGCGGTCGAACTATCGTCCAACAATGCGTAAGTTTCAAATTGCTATTGGAAGCAATAGTTATATAAGTTTCATCAAAATCGGTGTAGTAGTTTTAAATATATGGACTGTTGTGTGCACCTAGAAAAAACACGTCGTCTGGTTAAACAGCGCAATTTTAACGCGGAATTTATTGTATGTATCTTACCCAATTACTTTGCTGATTTAATAAAAAAATAAAACCGTCTTCAAAAATCTTTTACAAATTAATAAATAATGCAAATGAAGCATAAAGCTAAGTGTCTTAGAAATAAAATATTAGTTTTAATATTGAACGATATTTACGATGAAAACAACTGTGTAGAAAAGTGAATGTAACAGAGTAACATGATCATAAACACGTTGTAAATTATGTTTATTTCATTTTAATACGTGTTATGAGTATATACGTCGGTGATGTTTTCTCAAGCCTCCGCGAGTTAGCAGAAAACAATGCCACTGTAACCAGCTCACCAGTTTTTATCACGTTTAAGGTGGTTAAAAAAGTATCCACTAAATATCTTGTTTAAATATCCTAAACAAAACATTTAACTACATTTTAATGTTTTTTTTTATATTTTTCCGGTCTTACAGCGAAGAAACTTTTACCTAATATTATAATGTGTTTTAATGTTTACACATCTTTTTCAATTTTAATATTTTGTTTCCATGTATTTAAATTCTTGCCATTGTAATTGCTACATGTTCAAAATAACGTAATCTGTATATCTATATATAACTATAACATTAGTTATCTTAATTGAAAAATAATAATAATAAAACGGTACATCTATTATAATGTTATCAATATCGTGACGGGTAAACTAGTCTTTAATAAAACGGATGTAGGTAAGTCATCCTTACAAGATTATTATTGATACAATGTATTTGTTTGTCTGTCATCTCATAAAACTTATATGCTACTCTTAATCCTAGTCCCATGGAATCAAAACCCATGGAAACATTATTTTTAAGTTTGATATCTGCATCCTGAAAACTATAAAACATATTTTACCATTAATTAGAAATCATTTGGGACATAGAGAAATAGATGTCGATATGTGTCGTGCCGAAGATGGATTATCTTTAGAAATGGAAATATATTTCATTATATATAAAATTTAACATGATATCAAAATATTATCTATCCGCAGATCACGACTCAACTCATCAACCGTACAAAGGTGTGAGGCAAGAAGACGTTATTTCTCCGACAGTATTCACCACTGCGTTGGCAGATGTGTTAAAACTTCTGAAGTAGAAATAACTACCTTTAATTTTCCGCTAACAAAATGATAACGGCAGAGTCTATGGATGAAGGATATTAGCCATACCCTCGAAGCACTTAGCAGTTTGCTAGCAGCAGGCCTAAAAATTAACAATGATAAAAAAATAATAGACATTTGAATATTCATGCAAATCACGTTCTTCATGTATAAACATAGTATATATAACATAACATAAATACCTCAGTTCCTGAAGACGAAAGTCTACAACAAATATGTGTTATAATTCATATAAGCCCAGAGTCGTTTAGCAAGCTATAGAGAGAGCAATGCTGGGTGTTTCTTTGCACAAATAAATCCGAAATAAGAAAATTCACCAAAGAACCTCATCAACATAGCTCAGTTAGTAAGCAAGCTGAAGGAGCAAAGGGCAGGCTTAAAAACTGTAACTTAAATCAAAAGAGTTAATACCCGGAAATGACATAGGTTCGAAATAACCCTGCCATTTAATCAAAATTGGAATGTGTGGTAAAACGGGTTTACAAACCACTGTATCTAGGCAATGGAAAACTGTTGAGGTTGCCAAAAATGTCAAATTTTTTTAATTAGGTACCGTACGTTAGGATTTTGGTAGATCTATATGTCTTACAAGTGCGATATGTAGGGTAAGCAAATTCGACTTCTTTTTGTTAGGTTGTCTAATCAAAGTTTAGAAAGAATATGAAACGAATTTCTTAGAATTCTATGAATCCAAGGTGTGGGTGCCTTGTATCATTGCAGGTGGAGAACTTAGTGCAGTACCCAGGACTTCATACATAGGTTTAGGACCCGCTAGGAACGCATAAGCATTAGAATAGATGAGGGGTAGAACGTAGAAGCGACAATTATTTACCTATTATTTACTTTGTGTTTGCACTTAAACAAATACCTCTTTTTTGAGACATTACTTTCGGAGTTGATAGCAGAAATAAGAATTACCGTTTTTAATTACAATAAACTATTTTATATTGCATGAAACAAGCACCACTAACCATCTGTCAGTATGCCTTAACCGCTACGTTTTAAGGGTTATGGCATGACCTTTAATATCAGGCGGGTCGTAAGTTTGTTTGTCATCTTGGTGGTATAAAAAAAACTTAAGAGCCGCTACTTCAATGTTGCTACTTTACAAAATCTTCGTATTATTTCTTATATAAGTAACAGATTTGTAAAGTATATTAATAAAATGTTCAAGTGAACTCTTCATTATGTCACACAGCAAGGTCTTGTTTGCAATAATTAAAGAAACAGATCATTGGACTCCTATAAAAACATCAAATATCTAATATACCAGTTTTTACGATATTCGGCACCCAGTTGGAGGTAACACTACGAAACTTCATTAGATTTTATGTCTCATCTCCCATTAGTTAAGTTTTCGTACGTCTATAAACTGCCTAATTTATTGTAAATAGGTAAATTGGTTTTAAAAATCTATATCTATTTCCAATATTAATATAATAAAGCTAAAGAGTATGTTTGTTTGTTCTCTTTTTTTTTGTTCTAAGGCGCTAATCTATGTATTTTGGATACCTGTCGGATTTAAGAAATTCTTTTTAACACTTGATAGTCCAATTCTTGAGAAAGATTATAGGTTATTTAACATCACACTACGAGTCTTAGGAGCCGAGCAAAAATAAAAAAGTAAGAAATAACTACTTTCGCTTATCAGAAAGTAAAGTAAGAGCGCGGGCGAGCGATGCCAGACAGGGGATGGCAGGAATGGAAAGGGCAAAACAACGTCTGCCAGTTTAGCTAGTGTATTTATATTACAAGCAGACCCAAAAAAACATTTATTATCTTACTATACCTACCATACCTAACTAAAGTTTTACATTACAATCAGGTTTCCACCTACGAATTAGACATTTTGTGTTAAAAAAAATATTAAAAAATTACAGTTAATACTTACGCTAAGTTTATCCGTGGTTACCTACCTAGATTTCTTTCCTGAGGATTCCTCATAAACTCGAAACAAGCCCGTATAGGTCGAATGTAGAGTTAATGTTGCAACATGTTCAATTTATTGCCACTAATATTGAAGATGATTGCGTCTTTGAAGGTGACAGTAGGTTGACTATCAAGAGCCATGAGGGTTGACAAAAGGATTGCATTGTGATTTTTCTATAAAAAAAAATCTTTTTGTGTCAAATTGTACTTCATGCTCTAATTAAGATAAAGGATTTGAAAAATTCAGAATATAAAAAAATTATAACATGGACGAAAATAATTCGGTATAGAATTAAATTTGGAAAATATAAATTAAAACCCCATCTCTGATACCTTCATACTTATAATCCGTTTTTCAAATTAACATCTCATTCTATAAAGACAATGAACATTTCCTTATCTTTCTTTATAGGTACCTACTATTAGGTAACCCCAGTCAATCTGGTATTTTTTTTTAAATAAATGGGCACAGTTTAACAATTAAGCTTTAAATAGAGAGGTTATGGCAGTACAAGTTAATTAAGCAAAATGTACCTATATTATCTTTCTGAATGAATAAATCTGTCATGAAATGCAATTTTAACAAGTGGGAGAGTATGTAATTATATTCCATTTTACATAGCATAGCGGTTAATACGAAGGTTTTTAATAAATTGCAGACCCTGTTGACCACAGTATACTAAATATACCGTTAGTAAGATATTTTTATTATATGTCAATTATACAATCATATTTAATTTTCAGAAACAAAATTACACTATGCACCTGTAGGCTGTCAACAAGTTTCACGGCCCTGTCATATTTAGTTTGGCCATTCATCACATCATACAAGGTTTGAAATCCAAACTAAATGTTCGGTATTAAGATGATGGGACATTGGGTGGTGACTAAAATTCCTTATATGACGATGTTGCCTTTTTGGTATCTGAATATAAAACCAAATTTAACCAAAGGTTAAATTTTTCAAACTGCGAACTTTTTTTTCCAGCATTGTACCCGGAAAAGGTTTTATTAATATAAAAATTTAACTTTTTAGCCCCTAATATTAAAATATTGACAATTATATATATATATAATAATTTGTTTGTTAGGCTCACTCATATTTGGCAAATCTTTCTTTCCATTTTATGAGGAAAAATTCGAAATCTTGAACCGAATGGTCTCATAGGTACGTGACGATAGTAAAGAGACCAGACGGAATGACTTTGATGCCTTGGAGAATGGGACGGCCTCTAGTTTGGGACGCTACTTGCGTAGATACCTTTGCTCCGTACATCTCCAAAGAACACAGAATAGGGCTGGTGCGGCGGCTGATTTTACTACTACCCTTAACAGTGGATATATATTTGAGCCTTTTGGAGTCGAAACATTAGAAGCTTGAGGACAGAGTGCAAAAAAATATTATGATGCTTTAGCTTCGAGTCAGGTTAAAGTTTCTCGTGACAAAATGCTGGCCCCAACCTTGCCCAAAGAATTTGCATTGCAATACAACGCGGTAATGTGACCAGCATTTTGGGAACTATGCCAACTGGCAACAGTTCATTAGACTAATTTTATATAGTTTTAATTTTTTTATAAAGTAATGTTATATATAAGTAATATATTGTTAGGGTTCTCAGAACAATTCATTTGATAGTTTTGTGTGAGTGAAATAAATCTGTCCTGGAATGCAATATTTTAAAGTATATGAATAAGGCTTTGCGCTAAGGATTCAGGTTAGTTCACCAGATATTAAAAGAGTCGAGCACTAAATAGAAAAACGATGAAAGCTAGATAAATGAATAAAGATGCAATTCATATAAGAAAAATAGCATTTAGTGACTAGGACTTATAAAGTCCTAGTACATCAATCTAACAACAACAAAAATGTCCATAGAATTAAGAAACACATTATAACTATTACAAACATAGAAATAATCTTACATACTTAGAAATAATTTTAATAATTATTATAATACGCTCGAGGTTAGTCTTTTGACTGCATCTTTGCTATGAAAATATTTATATACATTGATGATACGTAAAATAGAGTATACCCACCCACTAACCTTTAAGAATGAATAAGAAATTAATAAAAAATATTGCCAACTCCTATGTAAACTTATAGAAGACGTCTACTTACAAAGTTAATTCACTTCACCATTGAAAAACTAATAGTAAAAAAACCTTGTCAAAAACAAGACACTTCACAATCAGAATGCAAACTTTTGAATAACAGCAAGATCTATGTTATCCTCAATCCGTATAAATCTATGTAGGTACTTATATATGTTCTTGTTATTTAGCCACTAAAACTAATTTCTTTTAACTTTGTCTAAAACTAAATACATTTGACACGTACATACGTGTAATGTCAAAAACCACTTGCCAGAATTGACCTTCCTAATGACACTATTTTTATAACTTGATTTTTATATTTCCCACATTCTGTATATGCCTACCTACACCTATAATGAAGACATAAATCAACAAAGCACAAACTCCTCTGTTTTACATCCTCCGAATATATTAAAATGTATAATATTTCTGAAAAGGATGTTCTATCACTTTTTTTAAGCTATAAAACGAATACAGGTAGACACAGCATAACGGATAACTTTTTGTAGGGGTTAATACTATTCATAGGTAGATTAGAGGTCAGAATTAAATGCTTTTTATTTGAACTTAAGCTTCGATATTTGATCAATATCGTTATTGATCGCTACAGTGCGGTTAGAGGTACTTTCTCCCGCGAACGCTTAGGTTGTGGGCTTAGATTCTTGCTGTGGAAGGTTTTCTGTGCGGACTACAAAATGGGGTTCTTCGAGACAGGAGTTATTAAATTTTTTAAAGGGCCGGCAACCCCAGGCGGTGTTGCAAGCGTCCATAGGCTGCGTTGACTCCTTACCATCAAGCAGCTCGTTAGCTTATTTGCCACGTTAGTGGTATAAAAAAATGCTCATGTTATTAAGTTCATAAAAACATATTTCAAATTTTAGTTTTTACGAATTAGCTTAATTGATAACTGAGCTTAATATAACTTAAAATGTGCTATGACATATGCAAGAAAACGTGGAAAGGTATCATTAGCTATTAGTAAGTTGCAAAATCTAAAATACTCTAATAGAAGTCAATTAGGTACACGTGCACTTTAATCAACTTACATTTCCATTTTCGTAAATGTTAAAACTGATTTATTCTCATTGTCATTTGTTTCAGGTACGTTGGACATTAGGAATAACATAGTACCTTCTTGCACATTAGGACAGCGGTCCACGACACATAAACAAACGTCAATTTTGACTACAAATGACCAAATGACGTCACAACCACAGTCCATGAACTTTAATCTAACTTAAACCAACTCACTACGCATAATCATCGGTCAATGCATGGTATTTTGTTTTTAGCGTCAGGTCATAGCATGGTATTTTGACGACCGGTCCACTTGATTTAAAACCAACTTTAGCCATGGTTTCTTGTGGTCGTGGTGACGGACCGCTGCCTATAATGTAATACACACCATTACACACATTATATTTATCACTGTAAAACATTGTCTAGTAAGTGTAATACCACAGTAAGTATCCATAGGTAAATATAAGATCTTCGCCATAGGGCGTGTTCGTTTTGGGATGAACAATCATTATTTTCGTTAATTACGTCACCTGTCATCCGTTACTTCAGCATTGGTATCAAAAATATTAAATTTTAGTATCATCTGCAACAAACTGTCAAGCGTTCGTTTACAATATTTTGGCACTCGTTTCTTATCGTAGTGTATGTACGTTAACCATCCGTTATGTAACCAAAAATTTTGTTAGTAATATTTCAAACGATACAATACGACGACTACGTGAACGATAGGTGTCGGTGGCAAAACTGGTGCTACCAAATGTGTAATAAATATCAAACACGGGAACGTTTTATCCCAAAACGAACATACTCTAGGCCAAAGGCGTTAGATTTATTAGCAGTTATACATTTTAGTATAAGAATGTCAGTCACAAAATCTGGGCGACCTCACACCGCAGCTGATCGGTCACACCGTTACCTTCAACCATGACGTCAGAAACATGGCGTCTTTTTTCTCAAAATGATTTACGAGCCATAAACCTTGCACAATAACTGTTCCAATTGTTTGAAACAGTTAACCGCAATGCTTAAACCCTTTCTAGGTAACATCCGTTATTGAACAGTTTTTTTTTTCAAGTTTTTGCTCCAGTTAAGTTTATGGTTATTTGGAAATTTTTAGTCAAGGAAGTCGTTAACTTATTATGCAACTCATATATATGCAAAAAAGGGTTTTACGATTTGTTGCAAGCTTTAGAATTTGGTTATTGTTTGATGTGACACATTTCGGGTCTGATTTTTTTTAAAAGTTTTAGTAAATTAAAATTTGTCCAAGTTGTTTAAACAATTTACAATAACATTAAAATATTTTTTTACTTCATAAATTTATCAAAGTAAGAATTAATTAATAAATATCTGAATAATTACTTTTTCTGTGATTTTCGATACGAAACTTTGTTGTACATAAGAGCAGCTAATGCTACAAGGATTTTTGGTATGAGTTAAAGTTTTTAGCGAATATTTCTAATGTTATGTATATATATTGTATATACTATTAATAAGTAGTAGACTCCCTCGTAGCCTAGTTGGTAGTGTAGCTGATTAATGTGCAAAGGATGTGAGTTCGATTCCCGCACTGGACAACGTATTTATGTATGATATGTATGTGTCTGGTATCCATTACGCAAGCTTTGCTAACTATGGGGCCAAACGGTACTCTTTGTAATGTCCAAAAATATTTATTATTATTAATAACACGTGTAAGAAATCAAAAAAAAAATTAAATCAGAATGAGAGTTTTGTTCAAACCTAGTATTTTTCTTTAGAGGTCTTAAAAAGAACGAATAAATTAAAGAAAACCACGATTTATCTTTATATACATATATCTTTTCTGTTTTCTACAATGACATATCATTGGATATAGGAGACATTGATTAGGTTCTCTCCAGTATGATTTCTTTAAAAAATAATTAATCAAACTTTTAAAGCGTCAGCAACGCGCGAATAATGCCACTGGTGTTGCAAGCTTCCATAAGCTTCTGTGACCACTGAACATGAGGTTACGCGGACCATAAGCTTGTTTGCTACCTTGGTGGTATAAATAAAATGGAAATATAACTTACGTAGACAATAAAACGCTAGTACCAAAAATACCTAATGATCCCTTGTTAAGATACAAGGGATACAGTAAGGGTGGATGTAATAAAATAATAGGAAACAAGACAAGTCCACAAAAGAAAGATTATTTTCCAATAATTGGCCATAAAGTCCTCCTAATTGAAAAGATTTATTTTCAGTTTCTTTTTTGCCGAAGCTTTTCTATTCTATTAACTATGTATGTTATTTTTTTAAATATCATTAATTTAAAAAAGTAGAGAATCTTAATAAATTATCAATGTCCTTCTAAGTAGAAAGTCATTAAACTTAGTTTTTTTTAAATTACTTCAGTTCATAGGTAGGTAAAAATTATCTACGTTCATTATACTAAGCTAAACAACTTCAACCAAAACGTAACACATCACACCTTATTACGCTTAATAACAGTTAATATCACTAACACATTACTTTCCTTACGTAAGCTAACGTAGGTCAATTACGATTCTAGATATCTAGTTCTGCCTAGAATAAACTATGATTATCCTTCTACAGCTGAACTTAATTACACTAAAATTACTTGTTTAAAATAATCTAAATATATATATCTATGTATATACCAACGTAAGTAAAGTAGACAAGTCGATAAATCATGCACTCGTTACAATTTACGAGCTTGGTCGGACGAAACACGCCCTGTTATTGGAAGCTTTGTTGCCGGTTGTACCAGAGTGATGAGCTTTAGCGTTTGTTACATCATAATTAGTTTCTAACGGCTTTGTAAATAAATATATTAACCTTTTTTTTTTATTCCGTGGTATCAAAGGTGCCTAGACGGAGCAATCGTCAGCTAACGTATGCGGCGACATGGGCTAAACTAGTCTATGTCGTTACTTAATGGCTATTCAAGTGCTGTCCAGCTAGTCACACATTTTGTCATCGGGATTTAAAACCACGTCCTCTGCACAGCAGACTGCTTACTAAGCTACTAATGAGTAAAATAAATTAATTTTCTCCTATGTTATGTTATTTGACCTTGCCATTTTAACAACAGAGTAATATTTTTACATTGATTTGATTGATTATATTCAGATTAAAGCAGAGTAGACATTTGTAGCAAATACTTTCGGTTTATTCCTCGGCAGTTCAGGATAAGTTGTTTATACATCTATTCAGGTCGAAAGTTAATAAAGGCTAAACTAATTCATATGTTTCGTACGAAACAAACTACGAAAGCAAGTATGCATAGTAGGATAACCTAACTTCAGTTATGTTACTTAACTAATACTAGTACTGGCATGGCAACACGGCATGAAAATAAATTTTATAATATTTAAAATTAATTAATTATATTCCACAAAATATTATGTCGACTGTAGATACATATATATTCTTATTTTAATTAAAAAGACGACCGGTTTTTGTAGATGAGTTTTTTAAGTAATAATTGATTATATTTGACATTTTTTAAATCTCTTAATTAATAAAGCCACTACGTAAAATATAGTTCAATCTCTGTTTTTATTCTGAGTGCATTTTGGCTTTTACATTGGTCACTTGTTTTATAAATAGAACTTAAAAAAACGATGGTTGTGCATTATGACAGCATTTATGTTCGCGTGCATACCTAAACCGTGAATATAAAACGTGACCTTTAAGGCAAGAAACATATATAGGCCATAACAATAAGGCTATCATCACCCATGGGCTTTGAGTGTATGTACGAGCAAATGACTCAACCGCTAAGTGTGAGTAATAAATCCTCTACCTAATCGCTTTCAAGGGCTTTAAGCGGCCATGACCCGACGTGAGTGACTGCTACAGTATAACATCAAGATTGGATACATTTCTTATGTGAAAATACAAGACAAAGCTCATTTGTTTAAGAAACAAAATGAAGATAAGTTTTGTATACTCAGGTGCGTTATATCCGGAGATTGAAACATTTATTTGGGAATTGGTTTGTAATGTTGTTTGAAAAGTGTTACTCGGAAGTAAAATGTATTTTGTTTCTCAGGTTGGATTGTTCAGTACTAAATAGAAATCTTTACAATATTTGAACACAAATTGGTGAAAGTTTTAACGATTTAATAACAATTTTACCTTTATGATACGAGAATGCAATGAATTAATGTTAAAATGACGCTATGTTAAATAATGGAAATCGTTTGACTTAGCCTATTGAGTATTCCATTACATGGGATACATTCCAGCACGTGTGTTGTACCTACCTGCCTATTGACTAAACACGAATTCGTAGCTATAGGCAATAATGCCATTTTTTAATTGGTCACAGTGGGTAATATTTGCGCTTTCGTCATAATCATTTTTTCTATGTAAATGAAAATATAATTTTATGTGTTCGTATTCATTATCTACTGCAATTTTCGGCTATGCCTTTATAGGTGGAGTAAACACAGTTTCAAAACTAAATCCCGTCCAAACTAAAACACCCTTCATTACCGCATATTGTTTTTGTGAACACCACTTGACAACTTTCAACAATTCCACTCCATATATGTACGTACAAATACCTAATACTGTTTTGTTATCTCATCCGCATTCTGACACTTGACTTTTGTACATTAGCTTGTCCTATACAAGCTATTTTAAGCTTTATGATCTTAATCCTAAGGGTAACTTTGTAAGAGAGGTAAGTTGGATTAAGGGTGGGCCAATGGGGCAATTTTGTACGAGATGTAATGTGGAATACATGTGTAGGAACGTGTGGACGAATTGTTGGGAAATTGGCTTCGTGTTTGTACATCCGACTGAAATAGGTACAGATATAGAACGTTAAAAGTAAACTGATAGATAATATTTTTATAAAAGAAGCTTTGAGAAGCAAAATAACTGAGAGACCGAGCTTTTATGAATGTAACGCTTTTAGTTTTTGATATGTGTTTAAAATAGAAAGATCTGTTAATTCGATTGTTTATACTTGTGTCAGATATAAAAAGTAAATGGAGTCTCGGCTGAATGGAATATTAATGGGTGGATCTTTTTTTTATTAAAGAGTTTCTAATGAGGAAATATAAATCTTATTATTTTATTTTATTGAGTAAGACAATAAACGCACGATTAGCAAAATAAATGTGTTTTTTGTTTTGTTACTGTCATGGACGCGTACAAATACAATAGGTGCCAGATGACTTCAGATTGTGTACCACTGCAGGGGCACAGGCATCTCCTTGAAGAAGGAGGCTAAGGTCATAGTCCACCACGCTGGCTTAATACGGGTTGGCGGTGTGGCCACTCGGCTGCCACAGTTTTTAACCCATAAAGCCTCTGACTTGGCTTTTCTAGTGCTGTCATAGGCCTACACTAACTACAAAAACTTACGGTTTTGCGTGCCCTCCAAAACACGGACGACCTTAGAAAAAATTGCAACTAGACGGTCACCCGTGCAAGAAGTATCCAAGCCCGACGTTACTTAGCATCATATATCATTTCCTATAGACGAACGTCATTAGACCACGAGCTCCAAATTAAGCACTCTACTATCTATTGTAGGGTTGTAAGAGTTCGCGGTAGGTGCATCACCATGTTTCGCAGTGCGCTCCCAGACACAGTACCCCTTACACGAAGCGCTTTGCAACTCTTTGGCACCCTTACCTCAAACTCAATTCCTGCTATTAACAAGTAAGGAAAAAAGCTAGTTGCACTTGGCTCTTTGCCCGTTTTTACACTCATGTTTTTACTAAGTATATCTTAACACCACTAAGCTTTTAGGCTTCTTAAAAACTACTGAATCCTTAACAGTATGAAAAAGTAGTGTTTTCGTTAAATTGGTATCGTCTATATAATCGATGCTTAACTAGGTAAATATACATAATAAAACTGCAGATATCTACCTAGTTTCTAAAACTATTTAGTTAAAAGTGATATTTATGCGCGTATTGCCTTATCTTCCACTTCAAGCTCGGGCGTCGACCCAAAGTTTAAACCCTGTATTGTATACGACATTGCCTGAACCATTTGTCGTCGGGACTAACTTAATGTCGGGATAAGAGTTAAGGAATGTATCGTATTAATGGGGATTTAAACTATGCCGAAGCTTTCTTGGTAGTAGTTTAATGTTACATCTCTGTCTTCGTTATTTAATTAATTTACTGGTTAAAGGAATATTTTTGTTGACGGATATGATCAAAAATATTATATAATTAATATTTTAATTCCTTTAGCTTTTACAAGGAATGCGAAGTAGCCGAGACATGTTTTGGGATACTGTAGCCAAATCAATATTTTACACTCTGGGGCAACTGATTGTCTACTTTTTTTATCCAAATTGGAATTGATACAAACAAATATGTATTGAAAACACCCAGATTCCAAACAAACACAAATGTTTGTCCTATGCAGGTACTAAAACCTCTGAATCCCAACCCAAATAGTGCATTAGCTCGGATTTTTAATTTCATTGTTTAAATTGTACAAGTAACGTAGTATGGCGCTGTGTGTAATGTCCAATAATGTTTATTTATTTCATTTTATTTATACTACTGCTCTAAAATTTTATTAAGTTTGAGCCTTAAATTGTTTCATCAATACAATTTACAAAGTTTTTGTCTTTACTGCTTTGGGCTTCGGACTCTGCAATCACTGTCGTTGAAATTGAGATCAGAGTCTCAAACAACTACCAAATCGTCATTGGCTCAATTCGAATTTCAAATGCGGGTCTTATATCAGATCGAAAGCGAAAGCGATTACGTCAGCTCTAAGAGATAGATTAAAGCCTCAGGGCCGTAATCCCAAATCAGGGACTAACAAATTAGAGGTGACTTAGTCAAATAAATATTACTTAATTAGTAGGCCCTTAGAGCTATAATATTATATTATACCTATAAGAGAGGCTTCAGCCACATTATGTAAGTAATAATAATCAATAAAAACAAGCAAACAACAAAGTGGACTTACACAATTAACATCCTACTGATATTATAAATGTGAAAGTTTGTATGTCTGGATGGGTGTTTGTTACTCAATCACGCTTCAGCCACTGGACGGATCGGAATAAAACTTGGCATACATATAGGTTAGGTCCAGGAATAGCATATAGGCTTTTTTTATCTCTAAAAAATTCAAAAGTTCCTACGGAAATAACTATAAAAGAGTTAAACGAACTATTGCTGCACCTATAGCATGCTATAGCAATTCATTGGTAAAACTAAGTTATTAATTAATTGGAGTTAATTAAGGAGTTCCACGCCGATAACCGAATTTAGGGCGGGCGGAGCCGCTGGCAAAGTCGTACATATTTTTATTCGACTGCGAGCACATTGTACACACAATGCACTATGCACTGTCAATAAAATTATATAAAGTGATTAGTCAAGATTTTTATAACAGTAGGTACCGTACTAATTTATGTTTTCTGAAGTTGGCTGGATTATAACATTGAAAACGCACACGTACGCCTATGATATTGACGATAACTTTGTTTGCGACATTGTGTTACGTGAAACAGGAATTGTGATGATCATGCAAATCTACCCTCCAAACTAGTAAAAACTGTATGGTGTACACGAAGAAACATACTAATCCTTAGTTAAGGAACGTGTTTGTGCGACTTGTTTACTTGCTAATTAGTATTGCTACTAAACTACTTATGTAGTTGGTAATATAAGAGTATTACTATTTAATAATAGACTAAAAATATTTTACATTGCTTTAAGATGTCATATACCAATACTACTTCTAT
This sequence comes from Apoda limacodes, assembly GCA_946406115.1. Taxonomy (NCBI): domain Eukaryota; kingdom Metazoa; phylum Arthropoda; class Insecta; order Lepidoptera; family Limacodidae; genus Apoda; species Apoda limacodes. The sequence continues at coordinate 12,285,660 of OX291554.1, forward strand.
GTCAGTCATTTATTTAATTTTTTTTTAATCTTTAGATAGAAGAACTATTAAACCTTTACGTTTTACCTACCTTTATCATTTACCTATTAAAAAATAGGTATGTTAAGCAGTTACACCAAAAATTCATTACAATCAGATGAACGATTCACTCTTGCTACGCAAGTCCAATTCGCACTTGGCCAGTTTTTTCACCTATTGCCAAAGGGTCGCACTAATTCATTAGCCTTACCCAGTGCGTGTGTGCAACAACTTACCAAAATTTTATTGAAATTGGTTGGATTACACCTAGGGCGCTAGTCTGATTCGACTTGACTGGTTTTCTTCTTTCATACAAGGCTTGTCCTGACAATTACGAACTCAACTAAGAAGAAAACAGCCAAATTGATCGACTAATGCTCCGTCATACATGTGACGATTGACTTTTATTTATATAGAAGAAGATAGAAAAAGATTTCGAAATATCTAGATAGTTTAGACTGAATTCAATGGCATTCCGCATTTCCATTAATAATTTATTAGTTAATAATAAACAATCAAGAATAAAAAATCGGCCAAGGCGAGTCGGTGACGCGCAAAAAGGGTTCCATACCGTTATCTATAAAAAAACGGCATAAAAATCACGTTTTTTATACCCCTAAGGTGGCAAACAAGCTTACGGTCCGCCTGATGGTAAGCGGTCACCGTAGCCTATGGACGCTTGCAACACCTGGGGTATCAATCGCGCGTTGCCGACCCTTCAGAAATCTAATAACTTCCATACTCCTATACTATACTGTAGTCCTTACAGAAAACCTTGGCAGAGAGCTCATTCCACAGCTTAAGCGTTCGCGGGAGGAAGTTTCTCTGAAACCGCACTGTACGCGACTATTTAGGTTCTAAAGTGTGAGAATGAATTCCCTGCCGATAGCGAGTGGTGCGATGGTAGAAAGTAGCCGTGGGCATCATTTCGAACAATTCCTCAGAACACAACCCATAGTACAAGCGGTAGAACACACACAGGGTGGCAAAGTCTCTCCTCAGACTTAAGGGCTCGATACCGCAAGTGAGTTTGGAATCGTCGACAATTCTCACAGCCTGTCGTTGAACCGAGTCAAAAGGGCCAAGCTGGTATCCGGGTGCACCTGTCCAGAGATAGCTGCAGTACTCCATATGGGGCCGAACTTGCGACTTGTAAAGTAACAACCTTTGCCCCGACGTGAAGCACTGCTTCGCTCTGTTGAGTACACCAAGTTTTTTGGACGCCAGCTTCACCGTATCTTGTAAATGATCTCGGAACTGAACATCGCTGGAGATGTCGACACCAAGGATCCCAATGCTCTTGGAGATGGAGATGGGAGTGTTCTGGAATTGTGGGACCACAGTGAATGGAGTTTTCTTAGCGGTGAACGCGCACACTTGTGTCTTTGTAGAGTGGAATCGGACCAAGTTTACCCGTCCCCAGTCAGAGACCTGGAACAGTGTGGTCTCGATACACTAGAAGGTCACCAGTCGAGCGACCGTGGCGAAAGCCATATTGACGGTCACTGACCAGATCGTGTACTTCTAGGTATCTTAGAAGCTGTGTGTTGATCACACGCTCCATCACCTTAGAGAGGAGAGAGGTAATAGCGATAGGCCTATAATTCAATGGATCTGATCTATCGCCCTTTTTGGGCCCCGGGTGCACATTCGTAGTCTTCCATGAAGACGGAAATTGCCTAGTGTGGTAGGAAAGCGCGAAGAGGCGCGTGAGTACAGGACATAACTCAGGAACACACTGCTTAAGCACCACTGCTGGTATACCGTCTGGCCCACTCGACTTATGAACGTGTAGAGAAAGCAACGCCCGCCGGACCACCCGCTATGTTATGGAGATTTCCGGCATGGTCTTACCGCACTACGGCATAGTAAGTGGTACAGCGCCTTCATCGGGTATGTTCGAGTTCGAGGCAAAGAGACTGTAGATGGGCTTTCTCTTTAGCACTATGGGCCAAGTCACCATCGGTCTTTCGCAGTGGTGGTAACGACGACTGGCCAATGTTCCCATCGGCAGCTTTGGCAAGCGACCAGAAAGCACGACTCCGAGAAGGATAGCTCGCAAGTCGCCCACCTATTTTGCCGATGAATTGGAATTTCGCTCTGGCAGTTGCTTTCTTACTGAACCTCGAGGCAGCATTTAACTCAGAAATATTCGGATCCTTATTATTACGAGCCGTGGTCCAAGCCTCATATGCATTTTGCTTAAGAATTTTAGCTTTTCTGCAAGACCTATTAAACCACGGTCGTTTTTTGACGCCGGCAGCTACTCGCGGGTTAGGAATATAGCATTCTATACCAGCAAGGATTGACTCAGTGACTGCGGCTGCGCATCTTCAGGATCAGGATCTTCTGAGTTAAAGCAGATCTGCCTCCACGGGTACGATGCGTAAAATTCTCGCAATCCATCCCAGTCTGCCGACTTATAGTGCCACACACGACGCCAATTAGTTGGCCCAGACGGATCGGGTTGTGTGCATGATACTTAAGTCCGAACGAGACAGTGGTCCGAGGAGCCAAGAGGTGCATCCACTAAGACGGAGTATCCGTCCGGCCGATTAGTCAGCAGAAGGTCCAGTTAGGAGCTCGTATGTTCCTCTAAAGTACCAGCTGAAAGAATCCATAGGTCAGAGCAAATTCATGAGCAGATATCCCAGCATAGTTATTGTTTCGAGAACTGAGCCACTCGCGATGGTGGGCGTTAAAGTCTCCCAAAATAACTAGTTCTGCTGTGGGATATTGCTCTAGAACTTTGTCAGTCGTCAAACTCAGGTGCGTGAAGAGTCGAGTTACGTCCGTGTCACCGCTATGAGACCTGTATAGGCGCGCATAGATACGAGTGTGGCCGCCGTAATCTACGCGCACCCACAATATCGACAGGTCCCTGTCTTCAAGGCTATGAAGGCGGCGACAGCAGATATCCTCCCGGACGAACATACATACACCGGCACGACTCATATTTGATGTATGGGAGCCCCCCTTAAAAATTATTTTAATTTAATTATTTATTTTTGAAGTTAAACATTCTGTGAACATTTCAAGCGTCTACCTGTTGCCGTTATCAATATCAAGCAGAAACGAGCAAAAAAAAAATGTTTGTTGTATGGAAGCCCCTTTGAAGATTTATTTTATCCTGTTTTTTAGTATTTGTTGTTATAGCAGCAACAGAAATACATAATCTGTTAAACTTTTAACTGCCTAACTATCACGGTTCATGAGGTACAGCCTGATGACGGACGGACAGACGGACAGCGGAGTCTTAGTAATATGGTCCCGTTTTTTATCCTTTGGGTACGGAACCCTAAAAAATGGAACCAGGCTGTTAAATTTCTATTTATCCACTTGGTTGAAGAGGTTTGCATCTCGCGTAATTCCGTCATCGGTCAATTAGACCGACCTCGCAGCAAACACATCGTAAATTAGTGTTCACAAGAGCACGTTGATGAGGCACCGCAAACATTGGCCGAAAGAGCCTTCGTAACCAATAAGCCCCTCACAAAAGCTTGTCCTGATTGTTTGTGGACGGGACGATATTAGATGTATTTATTTTAGTGGATCACTTGACGATTTGTTAAGTGGTTAGGGCTTTATTTGCGTCATGGCGTGTTTTCTTTTTGTGGAATTGTTCAATATCTGATCCATGTACTAAGCTTAATATATATTTTTCAGGCCTTTTCTGTCATTAAAAACGTCATTATAAAAGTATTTATGCAAAATAAAAACAATAAATATGTAAGTTGATAATTTTTATACCTGCCTCGTCATTTTTTTCTCCTTTACCCAAAGATCTACACTTGATCACTTCTAGGTAATGAGACCGCCAAAATAGTATTAAGAATTAAATTCTTAAGCATTATGTTTATTGTGGTGTGTAATAAAGTATATTTCACTATACCTATATCCATCACATCTATACCGACATACCTAGAGACACCTAAGCATGTTTAAAACATCTACTTTGTGTCACTTTATATTTATGGATATTAAAATGCTATTAAGCTCCCATAGCTTGATACTCTAAATATCCTATAAAATTCTTTATTTTTATAATAGTAGCTAATGTGGCAGACAGATAAGCTTTCTTCGAAGAACTCTTGTTATTCAGCCATTCCACAAACTAAGCAATCCTTTCAGACTAAGATAAACAAACTGGGTACATTCTGTAACTATACTTCTTTAAAACTTTCTAGACGAATCATCGTGTTTGTGCAAAGGAGATTGCACAAAGTAACTTGAAATTTTCCCACCATTCAATAAAGAGCTTTGAAAACGTTACGAAAATCCTCCGTTTCTTGTTTTAGCATTTGGTCGTGGAGGGGCAAGGAAGTTTTTCCTACACTAGTTGTACACCTTCAAGAATATCAGTTGAACAAACATAGAGGGGGTGAAGTAGGGGAATGTTTACTACACTCAAGGGAGGCGAGCGAGAAATGAAATTGGAGATATTTGGGTGATATGTCCCACACGCGTAGGTAAGCTCGCTTGCAATGAAAGTTTTGCGAGCTTTTTCCAGTTACGTCAGGGACAGAATAAAGTAAACGGAGGTAAATTGGCAGGTACACATATCTACAGACGTCATATGGCCCTAGATAAAAATAATAAAAGTTAGTACCGAACCTGTATACGTAATTCAGAAATAAAATTATTTATTGTCAACCTACATATAATTTAGAAGCATTTTGAGTAGGAACTCTTGGCTTTGACATTCGTCTATTGCCAAGTTAGGTAGGATTGGGCGCGGTCAGTCATTAAATGATGGCAAATTTTTCTAACCTCCTACGTGGTCCCGGCTGTTATTATATATTAGCCAAGTCAGAGACCTCTTGGGCGGCCTGAAAACTCTGAAAGTCGAGTAGTCAAGTAGCTCGACAACTTCTGCTATTCTGTACTGGGCCAGCTTAATACTTTTAAGAAGGAGATCGCTGTGCCTGCAATGGGGGCGTACAACATCTAAGGCAACATTTATCTTTTTAAAATGAATCAAAACTTTTTTTGTCATATCTATCAGTTAATACATATAAAAATATTTCTATAGGTATAATACCTGCCTACATATTTATTTATCTACCACAAGTTGGGCGATGCTCTTATTTATCTAGTAAAGGTGGGTAGTACTTTTAATTATCTAGTAGGTGGGTAATACTTTTAATTAACTAGTAAAGGTGGCTAATGCTTTTTATTATCTAGTAAAGGTGGGTAATACTTTTAATTATCTAGTACCAGTTGGCTAATGCTTTTCATACATGATAAACTAGTATTAACCAGCAGTAAAGTAAAGTTTATAATATTATTAGTTAAATGACGATTTAAAAGTGCTGTATAAAGTCTACGTGAAAAAAAATACTTGGAGTGTGAATTTTAATCAAAGACACTGATTTATGATTCTTTGACTATTGTTTTATCTAGTTTATTTTCAAAAAACAATTCAAGGCCCGTAAAATAAACTAATTGCAAAATCAAACAAATGTCTTAATCATTTTCAGATTATATTTTAATACATAAAAACCTTTTATCTTGATTTTCTTCTTTATCCAACAATGTATACTGACTTAGTATACCTATACGTACTATTATTGAAACATTTCGGCCATTTATGCTATAAACAGGTAAGTATACTCTTGCGCTAATTAAATAAGTGACTTGGCTCATTAAAAACTTTTTTTTAGCTTATAGTTTTAGAATATAAAGCATCCAAAAGATTTTTTGTTTTTAAAAAAAAACAAGTAAGTATGTTGGAAAATGCTTTGAAATGTTTCATTTGCTTGCCAAAAATCCAAATCGCAATCATGCATCGAAGGTTAAGACTGCAGCATAGGCTAGACCGCGAAAATAAGCCGTTTTTGTGCAAATTTTGTGGCTAAAGTATAGCATCTAGAGGATTGAAAAAAATATATGTTTAAAAACTTGCTTTTGTCTAGTACATTACCTTACTGAATGATTTTCATTTATTGTATTTAATGCAATAAAAAATCTGGAAGTGACCTTTGTTTCAACACTTGTGCAAATTTTGAACGCATGTTTTGCATTTGCTTGTAATGAAAGTTGGTTGTATAATTAGAAAAGCTTGTTATCTAGTGCATTGACTATAATGTATCAAAAAGTAAAAAAATGTGACTACAAAACGGTAATAAAGTTAAATTCCATAAAAAAAAAAAAAGTTTCAAGGCGTCATTACGGTAAAAATTACTTAAGAAGTATATAACATATATATCTCATGGTAATGTATATGGCATTATGATTTATAGTACATTGACATACACAACGTTCGAATTACAGAAATTAGCTTTCTGGCCTATATCGCCCTCTTAAACAAAAAAAATAGAATTTAGTAAAATTAGCTTGGTACCTACGAGGTACTGAGGTATTTCTTAGTCGAGATACGTTTCTGTCTAGCAAGGACATCTAATTTTCTTCTATTACTCGCGTCTAAGACCCATGTCTTCAATTTAGAAATATATACAGTGTCTCTAGCCTAAATTGCGGCTTACTTGTATTGTCATAGTTACAGAAATATTTGTCTATTTTCTTATAAGTTTTCTTGTTACATTGTTGATATTTTCCCAAGTTCTTCATAGAATTGAGAACGGCACAATCCTTGGATGTTATGGTCGTGCTTGTGCCTTCAATCGAGAGAAATATTTGTTTTGAAACTTTTCCGATTCACTCGAGCAAAACCTTTAGGATAAGAGCTTGGAGTTATGATCTTAGATGAGTTGTACATACACCCTGACCTAAAAAGGAAAAGTTAATACTGTCTTCCTATCTATGAAACGTTTCAGGAAAATATACTGTAATAACGTTCCGTAACAAAAGGGTGTCAATGGAGCCCTATAACTAAACCTACGCTGGCTGTCTGTCTGTCCGATAGGCAAAGAATTCTACCTTTTAGACCGAATCAGATAAAAGCCTGAAATTTTCACAGAATATGTGTTATATAGTGGCAGATTATCTAAAAGATAATAAAAATTAAAAAACAAACAACAAAGTTAATACTTTTACTTGCTGTGATTATAGTGTGATAAACCCTAAAGTATAACAACGAATGATAAATATCGCCCAAGAGTAAGCCGGGCCCGAGCCTTTACCATCTTAAATTACGGTATCAGCGCCATCTAGTGACTATTAAAAGAAACAGTAACCAGTTTGTTTGTTGGAAACGATATTTAAGTTAAGCAACGTTGGGCTTTGTTTGGATTGTATTGTATTTGATGGGTGACCCTCTTAGCGGCTCACTTTTTTTGTTTATTGTTCGTAAATCACGTAAATTGTGCTACGGAACCCACGGTACGTCAGTCCGAATCACACTTAAATATATATCTAATAATATAAATTTTAAAATCGGCCCAGAACGTATCGTACTTACACATTTATTCAAGGTTGGAAGTATTTCTAACTCTACTACTGTGATTTTTTTAAGATTACAACTTACAGTTTATAAGTTAGTAGATCTAAGTTATTTATACTCCTGAAACTTTTTTTTTTCAAAATAGTAATAGTAATAGATAGTAATACGATTGAATAATTAGTTATCTGAATTACCTAAAGGTATGCTAGATAACAACTAACATAAAATTCTAAAACCCCTTCCTTTTCGTTTTCATAACTTACAAGTGGGTACAAAATCAGTCAATATCGTAGCAAACGAATACATAATGAATATTCAACATCTACTATGGTGTGGATACCTCATCAATATTCAAGCAGCTTGTTATTATTCAATCATTTCCCTTGAAGCCTCAACGAAACAAAATAAGACAGCCATTGCAACTTGTTTCCGATCTCTACGACATAGCGTCGAGACAAATTTCTTTTGTATGCGAAGAAGTTTCTAAGATCTCATTTGTCTCCAAGGAGATGGTACACGGAATACAATAGGTTAATTTATGTAAATGTGTTCCCAGCACGAAAGAAAAGGGAAGCAAACCGCCGCATAACTTTCATTACAGGGTAGAGTTTTTTAAGCCGCCATTTTGAAACAAAAACTTTAACATATTTAGTAGGTAATTTTACAAAAAAAAAGGTATTTAATAAATATTGTCCATTGAAATTATTTAAATATAATCTGTATATAGGTAAAAATTACTTTTGGAAGATATAGGTATAATAGGTTTTTATAAATACATTAAAATAAAAATAAATAGGAATGTAACACAAATAGTTACCAGTAATTAGGATACAAAATGGCTATTTTGTTGAATTATTCCTGAATAATATTTTTTATGCAAGGAAACAGTTTTATCAACATAAATATTTCTAATATTCAACATATCACACAATTAAACGTATTTGCCTTAAAAAAACACAATATAATAAAGTAAAGACCAGTGGTCATCATGACGTAACCCAATACATAATTGCAAATACTGTACTCGATGGAAAAAAAATGGCTCTACAAATTACTTTAGTAGGGATTATCCAAAACTGATTAAATTACCTAAACTGCTAATTACCGAAAAACTTAGTTTAGGCGTTGACCGAGAGACCAATACTTGTTATTTATTTTCTAGAAATTATATTTTGATGAATTCACATTACTGTAGAAGTAGGAGTTATTAGTGTAGTTGTACATCTAGTCTGTTCAGTCATTCATTAACACACTCTTAAGAGAATACGATTCGCGGCGCCTCGCAACGTGCTTCATACAAATGACTTTTTCACTTAGTTTTGACATTTACGGAGCAAATACTATGAAATTTTGTAGACATGATATCAAGCCGTTTTTCAAAATCCCAAAAAAAAATGTTTGCATTATGTTGTAATCTTATTTGAGACCATTTGTATGAAAAACTACAAGCCTGTATAACTTTTAAACTATACAGTTAAATAAAAAAATGTCAAACTGTAGACCTAGATATTTATTCTTAGAATACTAATTTAAAATTTTATGGTATTTGAAGTTGAGAATTTGGTAGTGTCAAAATTAAGTGGAAAATTTGTTTGTATGAAACACGCTGCGAGGCGACGCGAATCGTATCCTCTTAAGGATTTATTTTTAAACATACTAGTAGAATAATTATGAAATTTAAAGTGCACAGTTTTAAACACAATATTTGTTTAGACGGAACATCCGACTGTAAACGCTAGATGCTTGCTTCTAATGGAACAGAGAAGTTGCTTTTGAAAGATAGCGGCTCTAATTACATATCTTAATAGCAACCGACACTGAACAAGCAAAATATTTTTTATTAATACATTCTTAAAACATATACACAAATGAATGTGATGAACATTTCTGTTTGTCTTGAGTTTGGGTGTTTTATATGTTAAAATAATATTATGTATGTATTTAGAGGTTCAAGTTCTGGTTCGAGGTTAATCGTTTGAATGCATCGTTGCTTTGAATATATTTATTTACATTGATTATGTAGCCATAGATGTGGCATTTATGATATATGATAGAAGAAAATCTTCGAAAATTCAAACTTTAGGGAGTCTTAAAACGATTTCTATGTGTGTGTATATAATGTGTTTCTCATAATCTATTAAGATTTGTGTGTTTAAAAGGTTGATGTATTAGGACTTTATAAGTCACTAGGAGCTTATTTTCATAAAAAAAATCTATGAGCAGGTATTCGTAACCGTAGGTATTACATTATTTGCTTTGTTTGGTAAGTAGGTACTAGATGACGCTGTGTGTAAATAATGTGTAGCATTACTTATTTATTCCTTTAAAGAAACAGAATTATAATATATTGTAGGAACTTGCTTTCAACTGAAGTTTGACTTAACATAGGAGTACAGATAAGTTCGCATTAGACAATATTTAAATTATTCTAAAAAGAACTACCTCCGTATATTATTTCAAGGATTTTAAAGATATGTTTTTACTTTGTGATTTTAAAATCGACACGAGATGTACATTAATGTATAATTTAGCTTAATTCACGCGGAAATTTACCACAGAGTAGACAACTGTATATCCGTCAAAATAAATAGAAATCTTGTTTAAGCCAGTAGTGATAAAACTTTACATTATAAGTGAAAATCGCTTTGAAAACACGTATTTAGACCCAAAGACATAAATACGGCCGGGCGCCCGTAGTATTTCGCCACGGAAACGGCTATTCGGTTTGAACTCTCCAAGAAACACCCCTGCCTCTTCTCCGCATAAACTGAGCACAATTTTCAGCAAAAGTTGAGAACAGCATTTTAGCTTACGTCGTAAACCGAAAGATTCCTTGCTCCGTTACTATGAGACTCGAAGCGAAGTCTAAATTCAAATTTTTCCTTGCTCACAAAAACCTACAACCTTACGACATCCCATCTGCTTGGAACAAGATGAATTTCATTTTATAACGTACGTCTTCACACTATTTTTATGTGGTATGACTTTAGATTGATTGAGTCAGAATCGATTCAGGTGCTGGTAAGTTTTATTTTATATGTTAAGTCCACATTGAATCGATTCGTATCGTAAAAATCAATTAATAAAAAAAAGTGTAAATTTGCTGTTTTAAACTGAATCTTAATTGTAATTAAATTAAAGCTTCTTTAGAGATATACAATTTACCCATTTTTAATGGTTTTGTTTGTTGTTTGTATTTGTATTTGTTGTAATGGTTCCGTACCTCAAAAGGAAAAAACGGAACCCTTATAGGATCACTTTGTTGTCCGTCCGTCCGTCCGTCTCTCAAGACCCTTTTGTCCGGAATGCGCAGAGGTATCAAGCTAAAATTTATATCAAATACTCAAGTTTACAGTCACTTGAAGCTCTGAAAAAATCAAACTTCTAAGCCAACGCAATCAAAAGATACAGCCGTTTATGTCGCAAATTTCCGCAAATTTTCGAAACCCGCAAGAGAATCAAAACATACAGGGTACTTCCCGTGATCTTGAAATTTGGTACAAAGTAACGGCTTATAGTAAAGACAAAGGAAAAATTGTGAAAACCGTAAATTTTTAGTTACATCATATGATAAAAATATTTTTAATATTATACAACATATAATAAGTTTGCACGGAACCCCGGTGCAGGAACCAGACTCGCACTTGGCCGGTTTTTTTTTATTTAATAATGTACTCTATACTAATATAATAAAGCAAATGAACTTGTTTGTTTGAATGCGCTAATCTCAAGAAGTACCAGTCGGATTCGAAAAAATATTTTTCATTTGATAACCCAATTCCTATCAAGGTTATAGGCACGATAAAGCCCTTAGGAGTGGAGCAATAAATTGACGCGGGTGAAACCAGTAAGAACAGCTAGTCTTATATAATCAGCTTTATACGTTGCCTTTCAAACCATTATACGTAGGATAAAAAAAATAAAAGATAAATATGTATTAACAGTGAGTAAATTTACCTTAATTGACTAAAAAATATGTATCTACATACATATCTTACTAATTTCACAGTTAATTCTAATTTTTAATTATTTAATGGATTAGGTAGGTGTGGTTGACTTAGATCAAAGGTACAGTGCAACAAACATTTCAATACGGTGATTGTAGTTTCAATTTTTGACCGCCGGGTCAGAAAAGTTTGTTTCTCTGTAATGTAATAGATACGTACCTTTGTTTCATGGTAAAAAATGCAGTTTTTTAGGATATAAGCGTAAAACTTGTTAAAAGTAACTGTTTGCTGACTGTAGTAATCTAGTAATTCTAACCTAGACACTTACAAACTAGCTGTGGGACGTAGTAAATATCAACCGCTGTCTAGGTACCTATTTCCACCTAATAAATGCTCCCTACACTAGAACCTACAGCTTAAATGTAGACTTTAAAGCTGCCGCCTGATTAAAATGTTACATTGTAGGGTAGTTAAGGCAGGCGACACACGTGACTGGTTACATTATTGTAAGTGGGAGGTTAAGTATCAAATTAATGCGTTCCTTTACCGATAGCTTCATAATCCACTCACCGTACATGTTTCGCTTATGAATTCTGGTTTCTGATGTGAATATTTACGTTTTTTTACTTACGTGGAAATTTTAGTAAGTTATGTGACATTAAAGTATTGTATGTTTGTTGTTGCTTAACAAGTAACTTGTAACCAAAAAATATTTCATTGTCTTTTGGTCTCCCAACAACCAAACACTCCCAGTGTTTGGTTTAGTGTTTGTTAAAACATTTATAGTTATTTGAACTTTATTTTAATAATTAACATTTATTTCAGTGGCAGATCCAGGATGTTGAAGGGGGTTTTTGATTTTGTACTATAATTATATATAATACCTGTGTACAATTATATACAACAAAAATACAACAATATATAAAAAACAAACTTTATTTAAAACTAACTACGAACAATAAATGCTATCTAAAGTATTACCATGTGAAAAAGTGCCCAGAAAACTGACAACGTTGCCTCGTTGTATTGTAAAACAGAACTTATACTTAGATTTGTTTTTTTATTATTGATGAACCTAGTTACATTTGAATAGCAATATCTATCCTTGCGTGACGGGTTTAGCCCCTAACCCCCCGCCCTTATTGATTCGCCGCTAATCATTAAACTAATATAATAAATAAGAAATCTTTTTGTTTTTTGTTTGCTGATTTGTAATTTAACAAATAATCAAACTTTCCCCTACGCAGCTTATCCTTTTCGAATATCTATAGGCATAACGTAGGTAGAACTGCTTTACTAACGAAAAAGCTTGTAAAAAATAACCTAAAATATGTTAATATTTTTTTCAAGTAAATGTTTTGAATAGAGACGTAAAACAACGAACAACCATTTATTTAAGATTCTTTCTCGTTGCGCCATCCTGTTTGTGAATAAAGATGGGCTCGCTTGTAAGAAAAACAAGCGTGATATATACAAGCAAAATATCTAAAATAAAATAAATATACATATTAATAAAATCTGCACTCGTACATCCTTATCACTTTACCCTTAAATAATATAAAAAAACTATGTCTATATGAAAAACTTGATCAAACTGTTTTGGTGTACCTAAATCTATGAAATAACTAATAAAACAATTAATTTTAAGACTTCATTTCAATATTAAAACTATGGAAACTTCTTTAGTTGAAATATTTAATGTGTACTAATTATTATGATAATGTAGTAAGTTTGCCAACGATCACTAAAAATTTTTACGAAATTTTAAATTCAATTTAATTTTAAAGTTTCCTACTCTGATAAAAGACTTGTTTTATCTATTTGTGTATCCATTACCAACTCGTGCGTATTACAATATCTAGTATGTCATTTACATGTTAATTTTCTTTAAATAAACTGTGTATAGAATTCTATTTAAATCGTGGGTAGGTATAGGTAGAACAACTATCCGTTTCATCTCCTATGTTTAAGTAGGAATGGTTAATATCTATTTACAGTAACGTAACATACAGTATAGGGTTTGAATATATAAATTTTATAAATACAAAGATACATATATGTAAATATATATCTAAAAATACATACATACACATACATAAATACATATAAATACGTATTTAAATAGGTACATAAATAATATAGGTACTGCATTTGATTCATTGAAAAGTATTTATTATGGTATGTATAAAAGAGAAAATAAATGTTCAGAATTCGCACTGGGAATCGGGAATCTCTATGCAGCTACACGTGGGTGCATATTGCAAAAATTACCCCTACTCTAAATTCCTATCGATTTAATGATCTCTAGATACCTACTATTACAAACACCTTGGCTCTGTTATACTAACTATGTTAGAACTAATTTAAGTGTAACGATAAATAAAGCAATTTCCGTCATAACCATTTATAGAAGTTCTCACGTATGTTAGTTAGCCTCCCGGGCGGGATGACTTTATAATTATTTTCCACATGTGGCTGAGTGATTCGTTTCAGGATATTACAGGTGCCCGGAAAACCGGGACCAAGCCCGGGCCGAGTAACGAGATCTCCAACTCAGCGTGAAATTGTAAAATTACTGAAATGCGTAAAGCTAAAATCTCTCTCAGATATCAAAATATAACGTTTGACAAAATTCGGGACCGAAGTTCTTAGTTACCTACCACATTTAGTTACTTTCTTCGTTTAAGTACCTACTTAAATACAACACAAAAACTGTTAAAAATGTAGTAAGTATATTTTACAGATTTTGCAGTCACACAGAAAGTGTCACACACAAAAAAATTATCATCTTCATCAAATTTAAATATTTTATTTACCTTAGCAAATCACTCACAAATTATTATTAAATTACTTAAAAGTTGCAGTAGGTATTTGGTTAGGTCCCAAAAGATAAGAATTACTATATATGTTATTACTGAACCTATTTTCATATACCTACGCGAGTGGCAAGTACCTTCTACCTAGATTTTTTAAAATTTAATAAATTTACTTAGATTTTTGCAAGCACGGCGTATTAAAATCACCAAGTAATAGTAACTCAACTAAAAAATTATTGTAGGTATAAGTTATGACTTACGATTGGCCGAAGAACATTCGAAAACTACTCAACTACAAACTCAACAATCGTATGAAAAAATTTGCATTTTAGCATTTATCGTTTTTTTTGTTAAAATTTTCGTTATAGGTATATCAATAAAAGGTTTGTTTGTTGAATTTATAGCATGTTTAGTATATGATTACCACTACCTTTATACAACTATTTGCTTAATAATAACTCTCTTAAGGCTACTAAATTAATAATTTATAGTCAAAGTAATATTTATAGCAATTTTATTCAGCATTCAACTAGCAGGTAAGGAAGCAACTCCGATGCAGCGATCGTATAGCGTCTCCACAATATCTTATACCGTATGCTGTTTCTTTATGAGTGCTAAATAAATAATGTTACAAATACCTTCACATTTCAGAGGTCATTTTATATCGCTTAAATAACGCTTTGCAAAATCGCGCGCGGAAAGAGATAATTCTCAGGCGGAGGCCTTTGCAGCTTTTGTTTCAAATTTTCTGATTTGTAAGGTCCCATTGTTATGTTAAAGAAATAGCCATAGAAATAATATCTACGACAAACACAAAAGATTTCTGCTTTTCCGCTTTACCCATTTCCTTTGTTTTGTCTTTAGAAATCGGGGTTATAATTTTAAATATAACTGGCAAGACCGAATTTACTTTAAGATCCGAAATAAATAGTTCCTTTTATTAACGATTGTTATAATTCTCAATATTAAAATAAAATAAAAGTCGGTAACAACCATATAAATATATATAATTCGTATCGTCAGTATAGTATCTCCTTATTCGAAATATCAATCGCTTACAAACTCTACACTATTTCTTTTCTATCGTCCCGCTCGCATTTGCATTAAAACATAGACAGTATATGAACTACACTAGGTGACCTGGCAGACATTGTTCTGCCATTTCCGTTACTGTTATCCTCGTCGCATCGTTCGCTGCGCTATAATTTCGTTTTCGCTCGGGTGTCGGGATGTTTCGGGTTATTTCTGTTTTTTTTTTGCTCAGATTCTGGGCGTAATATTAGGCCTTCCTATCATATATTAAGAGCTATCT
Source organism: Apoda limacodes (assembly GCA_946406115.1). Lineage (NCBI taxonomy): Eukaryota > Metazoa > Arthropoda > Insecta > Lepidoptera > Limacodidae > Apoda > Apoda limacodes. The sequence goes on from OX291554.1 coordinate 12,301,095, forward strand.
ATCAAATACAAAAATAATTCTAATCAAAGAAAATAACAAGTTTCCAGCTATATCATATCAGGTACCTACTATAGATAACATTTTATATAAGTAGCTTTAATTTAGTCAAATGACATTTAAAAAAAACGTGTTTGAAACTTGCGATACCTAGGTAAGTAGTAGGTATACAAAACAATACCTGCCTATTAATTAAAAAAATGTTAAGGGCACCACACTAAGAAATAATTACTTATAATGTAAGTATGTAAACTTTATGGAATTATTCTACACGCAAACAGGTCTCTTAAGTGACGTACAAAATATTTCAATATAACTTAATATATTTAAGAGACAGAGATGGCCTTATCTAAATTCAATATCTTTATTTGAGTCGAAAAAGGACGCTGTTCTCGACTTAGAGTAATTTTATGAAACAATGTTGTATATCCATCTGATACAATTGGGACCAAAACAGTTGAAGTATAATTGTAGTGTATTTGAATTTCATTCTTAAATCTGTGCAATAAGCTATACTTTTGCATGATATTAATAGATGCTTTTGTCATATTAAGTTGAGAAAGTTGTTAAACTGCATAAGTTGCATTCTACAATGTATCCGTCTGCAAATGCTGCTGGCGGGATATTTACGCCACAAATGTATATTATTCGAATGAGTACTTACCTACAATTTATATCACACTAATTGTTTTTAAATTGTACCGTTTATTTTTTAATTTCAAAACGTACCTACCGCAGCGTTTTGTATGTTAACTATATTGACTGCTTAATTCGATTATGAACAGTTCTAACTCTCAGGGAGTCTTAAACGAAGAAAGATTATTGATATATTTGTACATTTATAATGTCACAAACATCTCCTAGTGATTTATAAAGTCCTAGTACGTCAATTTTACAAATATACATAATGAATAATAGTTCAATTGGTATTAGGAACGGAATGTGAGGATGTTGCAGGTTCAAGTTTTGGCTGCATCATTGCTATGAAAATATTCATTTACTTTAAAGATGTAGTCATAGATATGGCATTTATGACATACTAGCTCCGCCCGCCCTTAATTTGGTTATCGGCGTGGGATTGTTACGGCAACTCCTTTATTATACTAATGAAGTTTTTTTTAGCAAGCTATAGTTTATTTAAGCTGGGGTATAGTTATTCCCGCGGGAACTTCTGAATTTTCCGGAATAAAAATTTACCTATGTCCTATTCCAGTACCTAACCTATATGTGTGCCAAGTTTTATTCCGATCCAACCAATGGTTGAATCGTGATTGAGTAACAAAAAACCAAACATCCAAACTTTCGCATTTATAATAGTAAGGGGGGTAGCTGGTAAATAATGAAATTTGCCAGCGGCTTCACCCGGCCTTATAATTCGGTTATCGGCGTGGAACTCCTTTTTTAACACCGTAATTACACTAATGAAGTTCGCTGAAGCAAATTGTTTTATATCGGTTATAGTTATTCCTTTAAGATAAAAACTTACCTGCGTCCTTTCTCGGGACTCAAACTATCTCCATACCGAATTTCATCTAAATTGGTCCATGTATGTGACTCATGTAACAAACAGACTGAAAGTCAGACAAACAAACTTTCGCATTTATAATATTTATAAGATTTTCTTTGGAGACTCTGACCTTCGAGGAGTAACAAACGAAGAGAGCTTATTTCTAAGTGTATAGATATTAGATATTGTATTTCTTTATTCTATGAAGATTTTGTGTATTTGTGAGATTTAGGTACTAGGATAACATAAGTCACTAGGAGTTGTTTGTGACATTATTAAAAATGTAGGTGGGATTTGCGTTACCCAGACTTTCGCCTCTTTAACTTAAGTTGGTAGAATACTTACACGGAATGGAAGGATATCGCAGGTTCAATTCCTGGCTCGAGGTTCAATTTTATATTGTTGCAAATGTCAAAAAAGTATGGTTTTTACTTGACTAATATTTTATTAAAAATTAATTATTTTTAAAGGCCAGTGGCCATTTTGGACTAGGAATGATAGAGTCGTGGAATAAGAGCATAGTAGCGAAAGTACTTACCTTCCGTATTATAGAAATAAAATAATGTGATTATTGATCTCTATTATTTACAAATGTAAAGGTATTTTTTTTTTTTGATCGTAAACAGAAATAAGTAATACCTAGTGCCAGCTGTAAAGTATTTACACTCCAATTTATTAACCCTTTTTAATTTTTAGGGAGGGTAGATAATGATTGACTTGACTTGGTTGTCGTAATCCAGATTATGCTAAATTGAAAAACATTAAAAACCGAAACACACTTTTTTTCTTACAAATCATTTATTTAAAAGGTAAAACAGTTACAGACACAATGAAAGGACGACCGATTTCGTTGGCAGGCGTTCACAAAATAAATCAAACCAAGCGGGGATGGCGCCGCCCCTTGATCGAAGAAAAAGATGGCCGCCACATAACCAGCTGATAGCCGTAATGTTTTTTTTTATCCAAAAGTGTTATGTATGGAATCTATGGTTATTCCTTTCCTTCTTTCTTTTATTCTTCAATTATCTTTGGGTTTTCTTTTTAAATGTTTCATCTGTTTACATTATCCATTAATCCAGTTGGTATTTATTTAAATTAAATATTGTTTTTGCTGTAACTAATCCTGTGAGAGTAATAAATTTTGACTGAATTAATAAAAAGTGTTTTCTTAAATACTTGCTCTCTCTGGATCTGTTCCAAATTGATCTTACAATGTTGCTTTTAATTTTTCAGAGATTAAAATACTTGAAAGTTATTTAAGCCCGATGTTAAAAGTAAATGAAAATGTCAGCACTTTTGCTTTATGTTTTAAATAGCCTGGTTTTAAATAAAGTATTATTTAATACGTCTTATATGGATAGGTACCATATTTCAGAAATCCATAATGGTACTTTTAAATACTTTATTAGAAAGCATATTTAACTTTTAAAACACCTAAATTTTTAAAAATTCAGCCTAATAATAACCAAAAGATAATATTTGACTTTGCCGCGTACAAGTGGTCTTATTCAAGCTTTACGGTATTAGGCTGAGAAGCTTCGAAAGGATTAAGTGGGCTTTTAATTCACCGCTCCCTGGGTGAAATAAATTTAACGTTTTCAGAGGATTAAGAACAAAAACTTATGAACCACAGGCGAATAACTTGCTAAAGCTAACTTGTTAGTAAAATAAAATTTTAACGGTATAAGGTAGGTAGATTTAAATACCTTAAGGTACTAATTTATTAAGAAGGTAATTTAGAAAGCTAATAGGAATGGTATCTAATAGAGTTTAGGACTACATTTAGTTATACCTACTACATAAGTATAGAACTTATACCTACCTTAAAGATAAGGGTTATATAACTAGTTATGGCAAAGCTAGACTAGTTACATTGGTTAGTTTGTTTATAATTTTTTTTTATAAAAAGTATCTAGATACCATTAACTGCCTATTTCAATTTTAATAAGGTATATTACCACCTACCTTATATACAGACGAATAGTTAATATGAATAGGAATAGCAGAAAACTGAAGTACAATAAATAATAATATCTACCTATAGGTACCTAGTTCATAACTAATTTAATCTTGTAGAAAAATAAAAAAGTGAACCAAAGGTACTTTCAAGTTTTAAATAAAATTCAAATTCAGCTATAAATCCTCGAACTTCGCATTCACAAACAACACTACTGTACACGGTTTAATAGCATTTTATACAATACATGAACTACCAAATATGCATTCAAACAGCCGTAACGTAAATATGGATGCACAAAATTCATGTAGCTCTTTTTATATTATTTTGTACGTCGATTTTATGTTATTGTCGTCGAACCAACCGCCTCTAGCGGAATGGTCGGTAATTGTAGGCCGCCTGGTAAAAGGCACAGTTTAGAGAATAATTGTATGAATACAGAAACGCCTCTGGGAGAATTTAATGCTAGGTAATGCGAGGTACCAGCGTTTTACTGGGCCGGAGTTGGCACAAGGATGAAATTATCCGGGGAACGAGTTTCGTTAAAGCAGCGATGGGTACTAATGAGTCTAGAGGGCTTCCAACTTGTGTGAACATTTTTAAAGGGCATAACCTTAATTTTGTTTATGAGTGTGCATTTAATTTTAAAAGCTCATGATACTTGTTGTTACGAAGTTTGTGAGTCTTTATTTCAGTTAATAATTTTGAGATGAAAATTAAGACAGAAATTATCTTAAAATACTTAAAGTGTCAAACATTTAGGAACTTATTATTTTTTAATACACGTGCTTTTATGAAATGACCTTTAGATATAGAGAGAATAAGTTTAAATATATACGTAATAATGGCATAGTAACATAAAAAACCCGGCCAAGTGCGAGTCGGACTCGCGCACGAAAGGTTCCGTACCATAATCTATAAAAACGGCAAAAAATCACGTTTGTTGTATGGGAGCCACCCTTAAAAATTTGTTTTTTTTTAATTCAATTATTTATAGATAATATTGGAATATATAACTAAATATTCTGTGAAGATTTCAAGCGTCTCCCAGTTGCCGTTATCAATATCGATTGCCATTGTTGTATGTGAGCCCCATAAAAAATTTGAATATTTATTTTATTCTATTTTTTAGTATTTGTTGCTATAGCGGCAACATAAATACATCATCTGTAAAAAAATCAACTGCCTAACTATCACGGTTCATGAGATACAGCCTGGTGACAGACGGACGCACAGCGAAGTCTTAGTAATAGAATCCCGTTTTTTACCCTTTGGGTATGGAACCCTAAAAACATACGTCATTAATTTTTTAAATTAAAAACTTTATTGTTATTATGTATACATAAGCAAAAAGTATTTCAGTTCGGAGTGTAAGCAGATAATATTTAGTGTAAATTGCCATTTTTTGTACTTGTATGTAAACCACAGTCTTACTCAATACTCGATCGCAAATTTGTTATTACATAGATAACTTATATATTGATAATATTGAATGTAGGTAATGAGTAGTAAAATAAGTAGTAGCAGTAACAATTTAATTTTTTTTATTTGACCATTAATATATATATATATATATATATATATATATATATATATAAATATTTATTATATATATATAAAAATATATATATATACAGAAGAAAATAAATATATGTATATATATATATATATATACAGAAACATAAAAGTCAATGATTACACAAGTTTTCAACAGAACGCAACTAAGATACAGGCATTAGGATCAAAACACTCACCGTTTTCCAGCTCTGACTCCTGCGTCCACCGAAACACAAAAGAGTTCAACATGGTTCAACACGGTATACACTGCACTTCACTGAATATTTAAAATACCGAAAAGTCTGGACACACGGGGCGTTCCCTTTTAAAAATGCACTGCACTCAGGGGTTTGCTACGGCCGTGCAGGTTGGTTGGACAGTGATATTTCTTAAGATCTAGTTAACAGTATCGTAAAAGAGGTGTTTCTAGTAAACTCCATTTGGAAAATCTCTTGGAAATAAACACCTGTGATGTGTGACTGCTGTTTGAGAATAAAATTGTTGAAAATAAACATTTTCAAAGTATAATAAACTGGACAGCAAAGAGGTTTTCTTTAACCATAGTTTATGTAGGTAGGTATATTGTTTTCTATTTAATAGTTTGTATTGTTTTATTTATCTCTTTTATAGATATTGGAAATAATATTTGTCATTGAAAACTTATATAAAAAACTTAAATAAAGTTTTATCTCAGTTAAAAGTCAAAATGAAACGCTTTATTATTTGTCTTTACTTTTCTATTTTTCATTTATATTTTAAAAAAGACTATATTAAATCTCATACAATAGAAATAGTAGAATAGAAAAAACCTCGCTATTCTTACGTCAATTTTCCCTACTCAATTCAAGGGAATCAAGGAAAAATTGGAAAAACCTCCGTGTCTCGTTTGTTACCTTAATTTAATTCAGTCCTATTTCCAAACATTTCCTAATTTCATTGCCGATCTGAAGTTTTATCTGGTATCTGTTTGTTGTGCGTAGTTTTTTTTTTAAATATCCACGTATACTTAGGTAACAGTAGGTACCATTTATAGGCATAAAGCAGTAAGTAAATAGGTATACCTATTAACAACGTCCAAAAATATTAAAAAGACATTAACTTTCTGGGTTTATGTTGTTGTCTCAGACGTTGGTTGTCCCTACTATAGCGAGCGGTATAGACCTTTTCTTAAGGATAAAATGACCTATGTCATTTCGGAGACGTTGTTGAGCTAGTTGCAAATGACAAAATTTTAAAGCTGCCAATAAGGCCTCTGACTTGGTTTAACGACTACGGTTTAGAAGACATGTCTGGTGAAACACCTGCTACACCTCACAGATATATTCTACAGACAAACCATACAAAACATTCTAAAAATAGCTAACTGGATTAATGTTTTCATCATTTGGATTTTTGTAATTAGCTATATAATAATAAGCGCCCCATTAGATATTCATAGAATATATCTACGCAGATATATTCTATGAATATCTAATGGCGGCGCTAATAAGCTATACTTAGGTGGTGTTCTAACCTTAAGTTAAGAATAAAACATATTTACCAACCTCTTAAATACAAGTAACATTTTAATTTACTATTAATCATTACCACAACAGCAAAGAAGTAAGTAAAGGAGAATGTAAACAAAACAGAAACACACTCACTGAACTGTTTTACATACGGAGTCCCTGTCCAATGTTAGGTACCGCATACCTTAAAATTACCCACATCTCATTAAACATAACGATTGTATAAATGCAAAAGTCGTATCGCAAATTGGGAGCACTCACTGAATGCCATCGTATTATTTTTGCATAATTGCGTCGATTTGCAGTTTGGATGCAAATTCGGACCGCTTTCTTCACAAATGAACTTTTGAGACATCCGTTAGGGTACCTATCTAATAATATCTTAAATATACATTTTTATTGAGTTTTCCAGACATTGCTTTGTAGCTTTAATATGAAATTATTCGAATGCTTGTAAAAAGTCATAAAATAAGTAAAACTAGTTGATAAAATACATTCTTTTCTGTAATTATCTGATGTATTTTTATACATTTAATAGCATTTTCGCACAACTTCGTTCGTGGACATTTGAAAAAAGGACAGCTTTTAACTGTTAATGATTTTAACCTACAAAAATATTGGAATTCTCATGCAAATTTTCATCTCCTGTTTTGCACCCTAGGGGATGATATTTCAAAAATGATGTCACCAATTTTTATGCATTTCGCATCAAAATTGACGGTTTTTTTTACGAACTTCCAATTCCCATTGAAACCCACATGCCAAATTTCAAGTTTCTAGATTCAGCCGTTTGGAATGTGCGTAGATATGTCATTGAATTAGTCAGACAGTCAGTCAGTCAGTTTCTGCTTTTATGTTTACAGATTGGTATCAGTTCCAAAGTAAAAGTTTAACAAGTACATGGGAAATCGTTTTATTTCCAATGCATAATCGCAGAATTAGTAAACCAAATAATGTTACTAAAATGAAACATACGAAAATTTATGAGTTAGTATGTTGGTTACCTAAGTGTACTATCAAGCCACATCAATTTAACTGATTTAGCTAAAATTAGGTGTGAAAATACTCTAAATTTACACATATGTAGGCTAAATTTTATCTCAAAAAATTTAAAAGTTCCCGCAGGAATAACCAAAGTCCTATAGTTACAGCTATGACTTACTATAGCAAACTTCCTTACTACCTGCTTATAATCAGGACCCATAATTTGGAAATACCAAAGGATTCTAGAACCACCCTATGGGTAGGCTGCGTTCAAGTAAATAGCCGTCGACAGCCATTGATATACGATGAGCAAACGCGTGCTGACTCACAAATTTATGCCCTAACATTTTTGATGTTTGTCACAATTATTAAGAGGTAGCGAGCGGTTGAGAGATTATAAATCAATTCAATAATCATTGTTAACAATGTGCTAAAAAAGTTCCTTAAGGCCGCACAGTGAGAGCGACAAATGATTGTTTGTCCTTAGATTATAAGGAACACACTTAATGTAGAACAATAGTCGTTACAATATTAATGAGTAATTAATAGTACGAATAGCTACAAGCAAAATTCTGTACACATTTTTATCTTTCCCATTAATGTAACAATAATAAGTAAAGAATATTATATAAAACAAAATAACATAGTTCATAGAAAATTGTTAATGTTAAAAGTTGTATATATCTGAATAGATAGGAAAATAAGACTATTCTCGATAATGACTAAGGAAAATAAGACTATTCTCGATAATGACTATTGTTCTTAATTCAAACTGTATATAAATGATTTTTATAGGTTGCTATTGGTTTTCTGGTACCGGCTCCCATACATTTTTGACCTTCCTCCTTGTTTGATAGACCTAATTCCACCAAAAAGATCTACCTCCCACATTTAAATGTTTATTATAAACTTATGTTTTCACATCTAATCAAATAAACAATGTACGTACAGGCACGCTTACGCATGACGCTGACGTTATTTTTGTCCTCTGCCTAATGGCGATTAGGGCTCAATGAATTTTGGTGACCCTTTGTCTAAACCCTGATATTGTGTTTTATTTCCATTTTCATAATTAGGGATATAAAGCATCTTTAGCCTATCTCGATTTTGTAACCGGTTTATGATATTATATAAAAAGTAATTTGTGTTCTAATGTATCATTATAAAACAAGACTTAGAATGTTTACTGCACTGAATAACGCTTATTCATCATGCTTCTACAATGTTTAATTATGACTAAACTAGCTGTGGTACCCGACTTCACTCAGGGACAACTCCCTTTATATCAACATAAGAGGTTGTGTGGTAGTTGGAATAAAAGGATAAACTTTAAATGTCTGGATAATAATTGCTTTATCATTGTTTATAATATTTTTAATGCTGGTATATAATATATAATATGGTTGGGTAGTAGAAATGCTAAGATATTTTTTGTCCAGTATATTTTGAATTCATTACTATACATAGATAACAGATATAAATTTCATCACAAGAGGCTGTCAAATTTCTACCATAGATTAACTGACAAAGATTACCAACTCGCAAAACAGAACATATCTCCAATGTCTAGCTAGAATTGTGATTGTTAATAGTTTTGATTGTTTAGCTTAGCTTCATTCTGCTTTTTTGTACCTTTATTGCTTTTTTCATCATTGGTCGCACAATTGATTGCTTGTTGATTTAAAAATAACGCATAATGAAAAAATACCACAGATTAACTTTGTTTCTTTTTAAAGTGTAGCTAATTTTGTGAGGCTATTGCGCAGTCCATAGGACAGATTACAGGATTCGAAGTCTATGAGTAGTCCTAATACTTAAATGTTGTTGGTATAAATGTTTGTGTTGTTTTTTGACGTGACAACGTCTTATAAATTGGTTTGCCGGGTGACACTTCAAGAAACTGCGTTACGCTCCGCTCACGTTATGCGCTCACAATGAGAGCGAGTGAGAGGCACGCGCCCGCCTAAGAGCGAGAGAGACAGACATAAAATCATTGTCACGTAAAACTTTCGCCCGTATACCGACTTTACAGGCAACCAGTTTTTCTTTTTATTTCTCATTTTTCAAATAGTAAAATTACTGTAGTTTTACATATTTTAATATTGACAGGTAAGTGCTGTGAGGACATATTGTAAATTTTTTTAAACCCGTAGCCGTAGCCTTTCATCTACAATCCATACCGGAAGGTGTTGTTCTTCTGTTATTTCTTCACTCTGATGATTTGCAGCTTTACCGACACTGTCACGTCTCTGATAACTCTAATGCTGTGAATCTTATAAATAATGATATGCAAATCGGATTTAATTGGACTAATGCATTTGGTCTGCTTGTCAATTCATGAAACTCTAAATGTATGATTATCGGCAGTAGATACATATTTTTCGATTAGATAATTTACGGTTATACGGTATATACATATACTGTTTACGTAAATATGACCATATTTCCAATTTTTAAACTGAACTCAAGTGGCTCGTAATTCGTTTCCGACGGTATGCTCATACTTTATACCTTTTTTATAACATTCTTCTTTCTAACATTATAACATACAGATTCTTTACAAGCCTTGTAGTACTTTATATAAACGTGAAAAATTTAATTCCATGACTTCTTTAAACAAACCACGCACCATTACTGCCTTTTTTGAAAATTAATTTTCTGTTCAGGCAGCTTTTCTGTGGTATTCTCTTCCGCATACGCTTAGAGATAGTTCATCGAAAAAAAATCAACAAAAGAGAAATGGCTACCACATCATATAACTCCCTTGATTATTAAGAAGTTTAATAACGATTGATGCGTGAGTTTTGCAGATGGTAGGTATAATTAGTATAGTTGATATAAATAATTGCAACGAATTATACTTATTTCATGAAATAATTATTGGATATAATTAAACTATATGAAATATAGTTTTGACGTGACAACGTCTTATAAATTGGTTTGCCGGGTGACACTTCAAGAAACTGCGTTACGCTCCGCTCACGTTATGCGCTCACAATGAGAGCGAGTGAGAGGCACGCGCCCGCCTAAGAGCGAGAGAGACAGACATAAAATCATTGTCACGTAAAACTTTCGCCCGTATACCGACTTTACAGGCAACCAGTTTTATTTTATAATTTTTTTTTGACAAAGTAAATTTGTTTGGGCGAGTTTAAATTTATTGAGTTAATAAAAATTTAAATTAAAAATTGTTCATGCAGAAAACTTCCAAATCAGTCCACCGATGAAATAAAAAAAGAACAATGAAAAATTGAAAGCAACAATATAATTTATTAGAATATCTTTTTAGAAACCTCCTTATTTCTTATTTAATACGTATAAAAAAGAATAAAACCCAAAACTTAAATTAAAAGGAATGAGAAAATCAATATTTCAGCCTTTTAAAGATTGTTTCCTAGGACTTACCAGAACACTACCTGGTATAACTTTTCTAAAGGTACCTATTGCTTTATTCTTTAATAAATGCAATATATTCCTAAAATATTTGTAAGTTCCATTAAATATTTTTCCTATTTTTATATGCTTGGTTCAGGCAATAAATGGAGATTACAAATATTGAATTAGTATTTATAAATTTATTATTATTATAACTTTAATATCGCAGAAAAAAATGATAAGAAGACTAGAAATAGCAAGACGCTATTTTGTAACTTTACTAAAAAAATTCGACACACAAAAAAATATAATTTAAAACCTATGTAATTATTCACGAGTAGTATTGACATTTTGCTACATAGATCATTGCGCTTATGTTTTGGACCACCACAAAACCTTTCCGTCTGGCCGATACGTGGAATTTTTACCTAAGCAGCGCTTAATATATCTTACTATGACCAAGAAAATTCATTCCATAGGTAAACAGGATTCCGTATGCCTGTTGCATAACTTAACACCAAGTTATTTATATTTTGTTAAAAGCAAAAGAAATTATGATAAAATAAAACTCTTATAATGAAAGCAGGGCAAGCAAATAGCCCTTAATTAATCGAAATACTTACTTGTAAAATTGATTTTGAGACAGGTATCCCAACGGCGTCAATGTAATGTGACAAGGTATATTAAATATGGTAACCACTCACGCCTTAAAAGTGAATTAAAATGTACCTACTGTATCTACTGATAGATTCTTTTATCTATAAGTCGTTAGTAAAACGACAGAGAAGATATGGAAATGTGGTAGGTAAAGAGTAGGTTCTCGCTGGGCACAGCGTCGCCGCCGCCAATCTAAATAATTGACCCGTCGCCATCCGTCCGACTGTGCAAGTTCTTTGAAGGACAACGATGCGGTGGAGTTGAACTAGCTCAGTTTTTTTTTTAGTAAAATAAATTAAATAAATTTTATTCAACCAATAAACCCAATAATCTGTAAAAGAATAAACCTCATTATTCTTTTACAGATTATTGGGTTTATTGGTTGAATAAAATTTTTTTAATTTATTTTACTAAAAAAAAAAAATAGTAAAGTAAGTACCTAGTTTGTGTTTATGATGCAGAAAAACACCCTTATCCCTTATCCCAATTTTTGTCAACGAAAAGTTATTTATAACTTCAAGTTGAAATATAGTTTCTGTGTGGTCTGTTAAACATTTGAAAAAGTTATTTAGGTGTATATTATTCTATATCTACGTCTTACAAGCAACGTTAATAAGTAGGTCTACTACCTACTAGGTAGTAATCTACCTACCACCTTACATATGTATGTTTGTGCATCTAGGAAACTATCATTGACTAGTGTCTTGACAGTTTTTGATATATTTCTAAATCTAAGCAAGTCTAAGATTACGATAACAGAGTTTTTAAATACTACAAGTACAAATAATACTTTAAAATGCCGTGTATGACTTACAACATTACAAGATAAAATGTGTGTCAACCTATATTAACTATTCAGTAAAAAAACGGTCCAGTGCGAGTCAGGCTATATTAATCTATGGTCGGACGCGCACACCGTATAGATTCTGTACCACCATATAATTTACGAACAAAAACAACAACAAAAAGTGTGCCGCTTAGCAGTCACCGATCCTGTTTCTCTTAATAATTTAGAGTGTTTTCGCTAGATGGCGATTAAATGGTAATTTAAAATGGTACGCGAGCCCATCTCACACTTGGCCAGTTTTTATTATTTGTTGTTCTACTATAATCACTGCAAGTTTGTAGCTTGTATTTAACTATGTATTCCAGTTTTTACTATAGAACAAAAACAATGAAACGTGTTAATTGTATGAGGACCCCCTTGAATTTTAACTTTTTCAATTTTTATTATTAGACACATGATCCACCATTAAAACACATATTCTGCGTAGAATTTGAGGCTTCTACCTACTTCGGTCTAACTCTTTAAAGGTGGACGGACGGACGGATAGACAGATAGCGTAGACTTAGAAATAGGGCTCCGTTAGCACTCTTGGGGTACGAAAACCTAAAAGGAAAGTGAAATATTTGCAAAGCATAAGGCGACTCAACGTCATGCCCTTTTTTACATAACAGTAAAGGGTGGAAGTAAGAAGTAAAAGGAGAAAAAAGTATATTATTAGTCTTTCACCGAAATGGAATTGGAACATTTCATGTTGAGACTCCGAGGAACATTCTCTTGCATTTCAGTTCACTCCAGCTAAAGTGCGAGAAACTGAGAAAACATCTTAGCTACTTGTACCGAAACTTTTTAGAGCTTTTGCGTTCTACGAAAGCTTTTACGCTAAGTATAACTTATGTGTAGTATTTTTTTAAATAGGAATGTTTTTTTTAAAATACTTTTTAAATCTTTTATAGGTATAAGTAGGTAATATGCGAGTATGATTAGATACAATTTTTTACACAAGCTTTGCTAACTTCGGGGCCAGACGGCACTGTGTGTAATGTCCAAAAATATTTATAAAAAAATAATTATACTGTTAATAATCATAATATAGTAGTAAACTAACAATTTGCCATCGAATCACTTGCACGCCTTTCATATACGAACTTTGACTGTCATACGATTTCCGAGCATGCAAAATTTCGGATGAGAATTATTTCGAAAGTAGTGTACCTCACTACTTAAACATTGGAAAAATAACGAAATTTCTAAAGCTCTTCTCTTTGATAGTTGAGTTAGTTATTGTTACTTGGACTAGAAGTTCAAAATATTAATTCAAAACGTGTGCAAACGTTTAAATAATCCAGTCCAGATTCAACTCCCGATATGAACATATTCGTATTGTGAGTAAATACATAGTTATATTTGTTTATGTTTCCTTAGACAGCTGTCACAAGAAATCCTAGCTTGGGTCATTGTACCTAACTATGTTTATAGGGTGCCGTACCCAAAGACTGACAACGGAGCCCCATTACTAAGCCTACGCTGTCTGTCTGTCTGTCTGTCTGAGCATTGAGGAGTTTTTTTGTTTAGACCAAAGTAGGTAAAAGCCTTAAATTTAAATTGGCAATTTAAATGTTCCAAATTAAAAAAATTAAGCGAAGAAACATTCATTTATTTCGCTTCATTGAAAAAACAGTAATATAAACGAGCTCTAAAAGCTAAATGTGAAACGGTCTTGAACTACTACCATCTTAAGTTATCGTGTCAGCGCCATCTAGCGACAAATGGTCTAAATTATTAAGGGAAATACCTACACATTTATTTTTTGGAAATGATATTCAAAGTTAAGCAACTTCGGACTTAATCAGTCATTGGAGTGGTGATTATTTAGCGTTTTTTTTGTGTTTGTAGATTACATAAATGGTACTACGAAACCCACAGTGCGCCAGTCTGACTAGCACTTAACTGTTTTTGTTTAATTTGTGTACACTTTGACACTGCTCAATACCTACAAAAAGGTGTAAACTAGGTACCTACTTATAAGTGTTTGTCTACATATTACAATGCAGTAGATAAGGTATCTAAATTAAGTTCACAATCTTATATCAGGTGTCTTATCTTTAAACATAAAAGATAAACATTGACTCCACATTACATTTTAGCGAGCCATTGAATAAATTTCATAAAATAAGAGGTAGAAAGCCTTTACTTACTTAATTACTAAATAATCATTATAGATAAATGCTAGCTATCAGATTTCTTAAGATAAGTTTTACTTCTTTTTACGTAGATGTAATAAAGTACTGGCTAAGAAAGAATCTTATTTCATAAAGTCAACTTCCATCGTAAGGTTGCCCTGGGGGGAAAATTATGAGTACGCCAGGTGTGATGCTAAATTAACTCAGCATTAAGTATATTCTTACTGAGTCCAACGTTTGATGAACCTCGAGGGTCGCCTAATGAAACGGAAAGGTGTTTCTGCCGACATTTCTTACCTTTGACCTCTTTTTCCGGGATTATTGAGACCCCTGAGTTAATCAAGATGTTTTAGTGGAAATACGGATGTTTTTTTTCTTTACCTACCAATAAGTATTTTACTTGTTAGCTATCTACAGTCTTAGTTACATTTATAATCAATGTACTAACACTCAGTGGTCGTATATAAAACAGAAAACTGTTCATTTCCGGAATTATTACTACAACTCTAAGTTAATTAAGATGTTTGACTGTTATTTTACGGATAAGTTATTTTTCTATTGCTACCTAAGTTATATTTATGGTTTTTTTTTTTTTATACCACTAAGGTGGCAAACAAGCTTACGGTCCGCCTGATGGTTAGCGGTCACCGTAGCCTATGGACGCTTGCAACACCAGGGGTATCACTTGCGCGTTGCCGACCCTTCAGAAATCTAATAACTTCTTTCTTGAAGATTATGACCAACCTGCACTCGTTATTCCCGAAACGATAGTAGCAGTACCTGTAAAGACATACTTTTCAATTAATGTAGAGGTTACTAATATTTACTATTAGCTTTAAATTAACATTAATATTTCAATAGAAAATATCATAAAATATCTCAGCATCTTGACACACCTAAATGTATTAAAAAAAATATGTTCAATTAACTTTGATTCATAATACAAATACAAAATCATTTAAACATAACGTAAACAGACACAACACAAAGCTATCTACATTGAAAACCCGTTCTGTCGTTCTGTACAAGTATCTACAATTTTATCACAACTCCACCTTATTTATCCGATCTCTGGACAATGACCCCGGCCCACTGGAGCTGCAAATTGTGAAGTAAATGTGACAAGCACAATCGGAGGGATGCTGAAGATTGTACCGTCTGCAGACGCCGATGAGAAAAGGATGGATTTAATCAAGAAAGCGGATGTATTCCTGAGTATGTATGAAAAGTCATTGACCTACGGCGATTTGGAATGCCTTTTTATCAGTTTTTCGATGAGTAAGACAGGAATTTGTCTTCAAGTGGTAGTAGATGGTACTTTGATATGTTTGATACAAAAAAGGGTTATTTCAAGGTTTAAAAACAATGTATATTTTAAGGTAACAGGACTCTACCTGACATGTCACGAATTTATACCCCTTATAAAGAATCAGGGCATGACCGGATTTTTTACCTTTTGTTAAGAATCAGGGCAACGTTCAGGTCAGGAATTTTTAGTGTTATACACACACACAAAAGTGAAAAAAAAATTAAAAATTACTATTCTACATAACTTCGATATATAATATTAACAGTAATCGCTTTACCGACTTCTTATGCGTATTCAGTAAGTTCTTTTACATTTTTACTGTCCTGGCTTTTACAATAAAGAATCAGTACAAAACGGACATGTAAAAAGCTTGCAAGATGTAGGCGTGAAATTACGTAGGCGCCTGTTGGTGTAGGTACTTTGTAAATGAAGATATTACCATGAACGAATTAGCTAATTTAATGCTTATTGGGAACAGCAAGCTCCTAGATATGCATGAATAATAAACTTTTCTATTTAGATTTACGTTTGCACAAATAACTACAAAGCTTATATATCTGTCACCCAAGTTTCCAACTTAATTTTCCATACCTAATAACTTTATTTAAAGTAAAAATGATTTTAGCGAAAGCATAACTAAGTAGATATTTTCTCTAGGATACAAGAAGGTACCTGTTTTTTAATGAAAAAATTAAAAGTCAACGAAATAACTAAGACCATGCAAATTGGATTTTAGTTTTAGTTACCTATACAAAGACATCTAAGTTTTTTATAAAGTTTTCGTTTACATATATTGTTAGTTATAAACACAAGTTAAATGGCTTTTTACAGATAGGCAGTCAATGGAGCCCTTTCCACGGGGCCCAGGAACTTCAAATTCCATAGAAGTAACTTCAAACTAACTTTTATTAAAAATTACAATACAAAAATATGTATAATTGTTGAAAATACACATAGCGTTTTTAAGTGGTTAATGCAGACACAGTTCATACAGTCGTATCATATTTTAAAAACTATATAAGTAGGTATTTATAGTTAGTATTTTACGTTTGGTCCCTAAAACTCAAATAATAGGTATTTTACTTGGCTTCTAATAAGTATATATAGGTAAATTAAATTTGTAAATATTTTATTTCAACAGATATCCAATAAGTGATATAAGTATGGTACGGTTTTGCGTGCGGGAAATTGACGATAACGCACTAGTGCTTTTTGTTTTACCAAAAAAAACTGTCAAAATTCATTTATAAATTTATTTCGTAACTCTTTTAAAAAAAAGTCGTTTAATACACGTGCGTGAGTGTCATTCAAACTCGGTCTTACTGTTAAGCCTATCCTTCGGATCGGGCCTACCTCAATAATAAAACCTTTCCCACACTTATAATGTTATGTACAATATTTTGATTCCCAACTAGTATTTTATTATGTGAATGATTGTGATTATATTTGAATGTGAACCAACTTTTACACATAAATTGCTGAACTAATTTAGATGAAATTCAGAAAATACATAGGGTAGAATTTTATTCTGAATAAATATACTTTAAGTCTTTTAACGGGCTAAGCCATGGGAAACAGTTAGTTACAAATATATTTAAGTACAGTCAAGTTAACACTCATGAAGGTGACATAAACCATAATTGAACTGCAAGGGTATGTCATCGAAACCATAAACTTACAATTCAAACAGGCGCCAGATGTACCTACGCCTGTTTATTGCTGAGACACAAATTGAAGCCACAGTTGGAACCCTACCAGTTATTGTTTTTCTATTAAAAAATGATTGAACAATATTATTTGCAAACAATAAATCTAAATTAGATACCTATTCCATAAGGGTTTTTTTCATGTTGGCTTTTTTTAAAAAAATCGGCTTTTTCAAGACTTATACGGTTTTCTATATAGGATTTAAAATTTAGTAAACTTTTAAATACAAAAATATATAACCTACGTGTGCTTTTTGCAATTTTCATATTCAATAATAGGTATAATATATAACTATCTACCTACCTAAGGCAAGACTCTGAAATGCTTTGGGTACTTAGTCAGTAAGTACATTGTAATTTATATATATATAGACATACCTGGTCATTGCCAGCAAAATTATAATAGTCAAAAAACTCCTAAACGCTAACCACGCTCTAATTTTCTCTAGCCCTTCTACTTCCCTATACTAAAGTAGCACGTCCCTCTCATTCGAGAAAGGAGCTAGCCCAATTCGGCTCGACGGACGTCGTCGAGCCAGTGGCCACACGCCACTCGACGTCAGATTCTTAAAACCGCCTGTTAGTCCGCTGGTTTAAGTTAACGATTGCTTCCATATAAGATAACAGCCAGAACCAAGTTTTAAGTCAGAAGCACGGAAGAAATAAAAAAAAAATGGATAGGTCGAAATAACGCTTCTTCTTATTTTCGATACACGAATATAAATGTAACTTTGCATGAATTACTAAATATTGCCTATAAGTAGATACCTACAACTGAGCATTTCCGAGTTATTTGTCAAAAACTTCACCATTATACATCCTACGTACATTCGAGGTTTATCTTTCAAAGATATCCAACCGGTCTTTTATAATTTTTTACTTATGGTGTTTTTTATAATATTAATTCAATACCTATGACATTTCTTGTCTTCGGCGAAGGTTGCAACGAGGTTGTAAGAACAATTTTTAAGCTCGCAGCATCTATATAATAGAGCGATTTGCAGATTACGAACTCATTAAAATTGGAACAGAATATAAATAAAGTAGTTGCAATATGAGCTTGAGACAACATTGTAGTTAAATGAGTAAGCTCAGGATCAATAATTTTATTTAAATAGATATACATGCCAATCGACTACCTGATCTCAATATTTTTTCTTTTCAATTAACTTTTATGATATTGAAACTATATTGTGCGCGTTCGTTTTGGGATTAAGAGCCAGTTTTGTCACCGACACCTATCGTTCGTGTAACTTTGAAACGTTACTAACTAAATTTTGATTGCAAATCTTGCAAAAAGAACGGTTGACGTACACAAACTATACGATAAAACACACACACACATACACTACCATGAACAATGAATTTGTATAGGCAGATTGACAGATTAACACAAAAACCCCACCTCCAGACATGGGTCTAAAGTTTCATTTTTCGGTGGCAAAAGTGACAAAAGTATTGTAAACGAACGCATGACAGTTCGCTACAGATGATTTTTTAATACCAATGCTTAACGAACGGATGACAGGTGACAAAAGTAATGAAAATAATGATTCTGCATAACCAAAACGAACGCGCCCATTGTAGGCATATACCACAGATTACCTACTTTACTGTAGTTATGTAGGTAGGCAGCTACTTGTCTAAAGTTACAAAAATATTTTACTAATAATCTAAAAAACAAATAATATATCGATGCCTACGATAAAGTTAAATAAAAACAAAAAAAACAAACATTTTTCTACAATTAACAAACTATCAATGTTCTTCTGTTAAACGACGAGGAGGTAAAATTTTATGTGAATATTTTTTGCTAAAATTATCATATTTTTTTTCAGCGATAATGGTAATTAATAAACGATATTAAATAAATTGTTTAAAGGTCAACGTCCAAATCGCGTTTATAAGTAACATATCGACAAAAACTCGATACCAATCAGTTCAGTTGTTTTATTGTGTGGAAAGAAAACAAATAAATTTATTTTTTTCTTTTTTGAGTATTATAAATGTTTTAAAATTCTCATTTATAATTAAATGAACTTACTAGTATGTGGCCCTTGCATAGTAAAATTTAAAAGGATACCAATCACCCAACCTATTTTTATAGGGTTTACAAAAGACAATATTTAAAGATACCTAAGATACGAAAGATACCTGAACTTCTAGTATGTGTTGTGCCAATCTAAATATTAATATATATGGCTTTCAAAAGACAATATTTAAAGATACCTATATTTTGTTAAAGATTTTGGTTTTATTTTTATACTAGACGTTATGTATGCTCTACATCGTTTACTAATCAAATAATTGGTCCAATCACTGAAAGAAAAAAAATAAAAATCAATCGAGTGACATAAAAATATTTTCCTTGACAGAACGTGTTTCAACATATACTCATATGATTACATATTCAGCGAGGCACATCTTAAGAAATTCCATTTGCTCAATAGTAATTCATATGCTAGGCATAGTCAGCACCAATCCGATAGTTCCACCCAACAGATATACTACTGAGACGATTTGCAATAACAATAACGTGGCATCGAAACTGGGCGACCTGCCAGAACCTATCGATCTGCTAACCGAAGTACCCCACCAGCTACAAAAGATCTCTCAAAATACATTCAGCTTACCACAGTATATCTTTACAGTGCCCTTTTAAGATTAAAGGTAGGGGATCTTCGGAGTCTGGTTTTGTAGATACAAGTAGGTCAAAGGGAAAGTTTACAAAATATATGTGAATGTAAGTTTTTTTGTGAAATAAATAAAGGTTTTCTGGGTCAATGCAAATGTGAACATTTGTGTGGAGTGAAGAATTTTGTGTTTAATACATTTAACACTGGACCAATGACTTATTTCATAAATCTTGAAATCATAAAGCATTTTTTTTTTAATAATTTAAAAGATTTTTGGAAGTCTACAATAGATACTTACATATAAACTGAAAAAATATTTATTAGACGTTGTCCCACGTGGTATTTTATTCAATCAAAAAAAGCTTACATATACTAAATATAAGTATAGTTTTATTTATTACACAAGTATTTCAAAATTAGGCACTTAAAAAGGGTGTAAAAGCAACTCAAGGAAAACTTCAAGTGCTTTTGAGATAAAAGTTTATTTCAGAATGAAGGCATATTTCAATACTAGGTGTGATTGTAAAATATTTAAAACCTACTAAATAATACGTACTATTATATATTGCTGTATACTTATCCATTTAAATTTATAATTGTATTGTTCACAATTTTATTTCAACATTGTAAAGCATGATTATTGCAGATTACCTATAGCAACAGAGTTACATATGTCTGCCATACCTTTTTTTATTAGGAAACCAAGTTCAATTATTTTTATTAAGTATATTGCTCTGTGATTTAGGGTAGAATAGCAATAGTGTGACTAATTAAATTTGTAAGTACAGAAGAGGAGTTTGCATTATGTAGATTTGGACATATAATTCCTGTGTCGGTCTGAGTGGCCGACGGCACGCCACCTTGCGTGACCGACGGGATTTCAATTATTTCTCTAAAAGCTACACAGTTCATGTACTAATAAATAAACATGTGGCTACAGATGCATGGATATATAAATTGGCAACAATGTAACAATGTGATAATCGATTCAGTTTATACGTGAGACAATTTACTTTTTGTTTACTTTATACACACACGAAGTGGCATTTATTTTCTTATCAAATGTATATTTATCCACAACATTATACCTTTTTGATGTAAAAGGCATGTGAAGCAATATTTTTGTACATGATAGGTGTTTCTAATACTTGAATTACTTATTCAATTACCTACAAATTATTTTATTACATCTAAATATGGTAACAATATAGGGTTCTTCAAGAAATAAGTTATTGGATTTTTGAAGGGTCGGCAACGCGCGAAGGATACCCCTGGCGTATCAAGCGTCCATAAGCCACGATGACCGCTTACCATCAGGCGGACCGTGTGCCTGGTTGCTACCTTAGTGGTATATCAAAAAAAATATTAAATGATCAATAGTAAACAATGATTTAAGGGGTGTATAGCAGGTAACTAGCGCCGCCATAAGATATTTTTAATATTCTCTTTGAACAAAGCTAATTTCGAGAATGTAAATGTTTGAAATATAAAACTAGACATAAGCTATTTTTTAGAATGTTTTATATTACTCTTAAGTACCTATATCTGTGCGTTCTAGTCGGCGACTAATGATTTAGTCCTTTCAAACTACATTACAGTTTTAATATTTTTATGATAGAACTGCGGGTTCTCAGAGTAAAAACATATTTTTTAACTGGTAATTTTAAATTTCTAGGTGAATACAAAAATTAATATTTTTGCGGGACAGATGCGGGAAATATGGCCTTAGGTTTGCAATATATAATATGTTTCAAAAAATAACAGAATAACTTAATTAAACTTTATTCGATCCAGTGATATCTCTTGCAATTGTGTTTAGTTATTTAAAGTGAAAGCTCGTGGCAGAAAAAGTTACATACAAATTTCTTTTAGCAAAGCAATAAATAATCTTCTAAAATATATTAATCAACATGCTGCACCTATGCTCTATTAGCTGCAGTGTATTAAATTATTTTATTACTTAAAAACAATGATATATAATTTTTTCTTTCACGTTTCTTAGACTTAAGAACATTTTATAATTGTTTCCCATATTGTTATATTTTTTGCACTTTTCTCATATTAAAATTTAAGGGGTAGGCCTTATTAGGCGACAGGCCTTTTTACTTACCTTACAATACAAAACGTTCTTAAAATAACCATTGATAAATTTTAAATTTTTAAAATTTAAGTAGATTTTTGTAATTCGCTTTCTTTAAAGAGAAAATTAGAAACATCAGCTATATAACCCTTAAGCTAAAATATAAATGACAGTTTTTATACCTTTCAGGGTTTTTATTTATTTATTTATATGATTTGCACAATCAGAGGCCACTTACAACTTATAAAATACAAAAAACTATGTACTTACATAGGTCAAGCTTATTTCTAGTTGAGATCTCTTATAGGTGACTCAAGAAAGTAAGAGCTGTACGAAGTAATCGGGTATCACATGTGCACTGACATATCTAAATACATTTAATTATGTAAATATATATTATTTTAAATTATAAATAAAAAAACATAAGTATTTGAAATATTTCAATATATTATATCGTCTTCAGTCAAAACAATAAACACATAGTAAATAAATAAATAAATAAAGTATGACTGAGCAATTGGTAGTATTATTCGTTTAAGCGATAAGTACACCTTAGAGATTTCTAATATATATATAAATTACGTATACTTAAATATAGACTCATCCTAATACATAATAATTACTTAAATACCTACTTTAAATTATACATATAACACAAATAATATTACTTATAAATACCTACATATGTACAATGTTCAACTGAAATAGTAAATATATGCATATAAAAAAAGGAAAAGTGTGTTAAAGAAAGTTTTTTTTCCAAAAACACAAATAAGGATCATTAAATTTATAAGAAATTAAATTAAATGAATAACCAAGTAACTGATTTTAAATGCTTTATATAGAACATAATACACCGTTAAAAATGTTTGGTAGGTGGGTAACTGAATATCCGGATGGCCAGTGAGTGACTACCAACGGCGGCTAGCCATGAATATTAATCACTTACATTAAACTTGATCTGTCAGTAAGACAGCGTTTCCTATTCGCCACACAAGATGACAGATTAAAATTTATTGAAGTAATAACAATTATGTCGTTGTTATTCAATTGTTTAAATTGTATTTGCTTACCTTAAAAGTTTGGGCGGACGTCTACAAATAAGGCAGCTTATTTTAAGGTTGTCCAACCCCTGTTGAATTTTATTAAGACACTCTGTACATACGACTTTATGTATTTTACACACAAAAAACATTACTTACGTATAATAATATGCAATGTGAATATTTTTTGGTATTTCAATTTTTAGGGTTCCGTAGCCAAAGAGTTGCTTTATGACTCCTATTTTTTTTTTTGAATTTTCCTTGATCCTGATTAAATTTTACAGACAGGCAATGCTTACGGTTGAAATATAAAAGTAGCTCTTCATATATAAAACTGAGAAATATGCGGAGACTGTCTTTAAAAATGTTTTAGTGACTTTTCTCTTTAGTGTATATATTTTGAGAGTTTTCAGAAAATTGGAAATCTGAATATAATGACAATACAGCTTTACATTTTTTGTTACAAAATCTATTCACAAGTTGTTTTAAGATAGGTATTTATAATTTTCAGTGGGTATTCAATTAAAGAAATCTAAGTTTACATTTATAAAATCAATAATTATCAATAATAACACCTATGTTCTACGTAGATAGGTACTTTACCAATTCAAAAAGTTTACCTGAAATACAATTTACATTCTACAAGCTCTAAATACCAAAACGCATGGCTATTTACGGATTCACCAGAAGGGGGTAACCAGTGGCTGGTTTCACAACCACAACATAATCATAAGAACGACAATAGGTATTTATAAATATATAGAAATAATCTTTCTACGTTGATGACTTACTGAAGGTTAGGTCTTTGAATTTACTATTTATTAATTTTCTTACACTGATCCTATCTTCCTTTCGATTTTTGCAGGTTCAAGACCTGGCTCGAGGTTAATCTTTTAAGTACATCTTTACTATGAAAATATTTTTTTACTTTAACAAAAGCAATGACATGCCTAAACCCTAAAGTTTTATCTAAAGCTAAAGTAGGCACCTAACCGTTTTTGTAAAGTTTCTTAGTTAAGGTTTTTTAACCGAAATGTTAATTGAATATAAATTTAATTCTGGTAATATCTACTTACCAATTGAGCTATGTTTCAAAGATTATATTAAAAGTATTTTAAATCTTACCTAATTGATTTTACAACTTACATGTCGTCCTAATGTATGTGTCCTCTCTGCATCTGTGATTGGGTTATTAATGTTACTTAATTAAGCACACAATGGGTAACAAGTACAGCGTTTGAATTGCCTAATCCCAACGTCAATTGTTAAGCTTGCATACGTAATAATAAGTGATTGGTACCTAAGTAGGCGGGCTACCAACATAAAATAAAACGGTTTCCTGTTCCTTTATTTAAAAAAATACAGCTATACCTTACTTCAGTAGAACGTGCTGCATCTTGATAACACTTTTTATCAGGTATACACGTTGAATTGAATTTTACACAACACTGCCTTATCACTGTACAGATAATTAACTTACTTACTACCTAATTTTGATGGTTTTTATAACTCAATATAATTAGTTAAAAAAGCACAAGCTTCATTTAAAAACAACCACATGTCTGGGTTAGTCGAATATTTAAAGTAAACTAAAATTTAAGTTCGAAGCCCGTTCCGAATACTGTTGAATAGATAATTACATTAAACGAATGAGTGTTATGCCATAGTATTGTGCTCTAACCCTTTCCGTATAAAAAGTTAAAAAGGTATTTTTTGCGATATCTTTTTGCTCTACTTTTTACGCATAACCACAGTTACTAAACAATGTGCCGCATTATTAGTAACGGCAAAGAAGCGGCAGAAAAGATAAGCAATGATTATTGCTCCTATTGTTTGGTACAATTTAGTCTGAGACCGTTTTTTATCCCGTAACGCGTAGTGTCCTTTCATATTTTTTAAATATACAACTTTTGACCACATTAGCTGGAACATAAAAACGGTCACGAAAAAATTTAGGGTTTTATTTAGGTATCCAAGTTACCTAGGTAATGCATTGAGATAATTAATTACGGAGGGCGCATTCGTTTTGGGATTAATAGTTCCCACAATTGATAATTTTCACACTTTTGATAACGCCAGTTTTGATACCGACACCTATCATTCGTGTAATTTTGAAACGTTACTAACAAAATTTTTGGTTGAAAAACTTGCAAAATGAACAGTTGACGTACACATAAACAATGAATATGTATAGCATGACGCATGACAGTTTGTTACAGCTGATACGAACATTTTGATATTTTTGATACCAATACTAACCGAACGGATGACAGGTGACAAAAGTCAGTAGTACAGTATGAAAATAATAATTCTGCATCCCAAAACGAACGCGCCCGTGGAGTAGGTAGAGTCGAGGAATCTTACCTAGTGTTACTTTGTGTAAATAGCAAATTAGATAAACTTGGAAAAACATGGCTGGCCTTTTACAAAAACCGGCTAAGTGCGTGTCGTAAGCGTATTAAGTTAGGGTTCGTTAGAATGACAATTATTGTAGATACCTATTTGAAAAAGTTTTTGTTCAAATCCGGTGCCGCTAAGCGACGCCGCCCATTCCAAGGCGTTATTAGGTGCGCGTTCGTTTTGGGATGCAGAATCATTATTTTCATAACTTTTGTCATCTGTGTTCCTTGTTTTCCAGAGAACCCCAAAACAGAATCGCTTAGTTTTATTTAAATAAGCAAGAAAATATACTTTCTTTAATTTACGTTACCTAACTATCGATAGCTAGAAACCAATTTTTATGCATTTCTTCACTCCGTTCGCCTGTCTGTCGTCTGGCTGTTGGATTTACTTTTTTATTTTAAAGCTCTGTTTTCGAAATGGTTTCGTATAGGTATATGAATAGGTGTAAGTTTCTGTATGTAGGCGGAATTTGATTTGTTTAATAAAAACGATTTCAGGGACACTGGCTGTTTCTCTTTTTCCAAACAATGTCTGAAAGTGGCAGCACATAAAAATAAAAATCAGATATATTTGGATTTGAATTATTTAGTGTAACTTCATAGAAATCATAAGACATTCAAATTATAATTATGTTTTTTTTACTAAACGAATAATAATATTACATCATAAAACCTAATTATCACACATATCTCAAAATACTCAAAATAAATTGCTCTGACCTCAAACTTGGTAATTCTGTTCCAATTCTAGATTCAATTCTAGATCCAATTCTGTTCTGTCCAGTCTAGACAACGATGAATAGTTGTGTACCGTAAAAATTATAAGGTCAACTATATTTTAGTTATTGTTACAATTTGTTTTGTTAAAAATGACAAATTAAAATCTAATAAAGAACTAGTATACCTAATAATTTTGTTGATTTCACAATTCTCATCCTACAATATGTAAAACTAACTATTTACGTAGTAAGGATTTTGTCCTTAAAACCTGGCGTGTCGGTAAAAATGAGTTAAAATTGTCCTTGTTGAAGTACCTTCTTAGGTACCTACTATAGGTAGATACATAATTAGATCGAAATCAGTACGTAAATAGATACAGAAGCCTATCGTGCACATTGCGTTAGTTTTAAATACCTAAAATAGTTAAAATAAAATAAAAAGGAAATGTTTTATTTCTCAAAAATAGGCTATGAATATGATATTAGGTACTACCATGCTACATATATACTATATATATCACTATCATATATAATAGGATATATATCATTATTACATGGATGGGTTTAAAATTAACAAATTACAGGGCCCAAGATAGTGGTTAAAGGTTTAGCTACCTTTATGAATCATATATATTTCATGTTAGACATGAAGCGTGAAAGATTTAATATTTAAAATACCTTCATTTACATAACATGGTAAGTAGGAATAAGATTTTTACGGCAGATGGGTTAAAGGTGTTAACTAGTAGCTGAAAGTTTAATATGAAATGCCTAATGTTTTAAAAGCTATGAGCGTCAAAGACGGTATTTACATTGGAACGCTAATAGTGTAAGATATCTTTTGCTTACAAAGTTAAAAAAATTGTGTCTTCTAACTTTAAAACATCGTGTTCATAAATAGAAAAAAAAATCATAATAGTAGTATCTTATAGTATTTTAATGCTCTTAACAAAACGTATTGAAAAATTATGTTTCACACATACTTAAATATTTAATTAAAAAATAATTCTTATTTTACAGATTCTTTTTAGGCTTTTATTGGTGAAGGTTTTTAACACGTAAAATAGTTTCTAGTTTCTAGATTGGAACGCGAATGAGACCGAGAACGGAAGAGGAACTTTTATTTATCTGGTCTTAAACGTAGACAAATTACTAGTATTATCATAACAATTTTTATTAATTGACCTACGTAAAATACGTAGACCTGAACTTACCTTGTACCTACACAACCACATTAGTACCTACGTTAAGAATGAAGTACCGAGTGTCTGGTTTCCTTTCAACAGTTTGTACATATTTGCCAATTCATATCATTTGATTACATTACCAAGAGATATAACCATACGTGTTCAAGTTGAATAAACTGTAGTTGTGTGTGTTACATAAATAAAAGGGTCGTGAGGGATACAAAGTGCACACTAAAACGTTTTCATTGGTGTGTTCCATGAATAAAGGACAAAGTGGTACAACACTAAGACGTTTATATGTGTGTGTAGAATTTGCTTCAAAGTTTGGCTATTCGACGCTAGATGGCGTGGTTATAAAAAATATTTAAAACTTATATTTCTCTTGCTATATGCCATTGTTACAGCTAAACGAATCTACCCAGATACGGAACTAATAAATTATTTATTGTTATAAAATTTAAAAATATGTTTTTGAAATTATTTTTGTTAATTTTTAATTGAATTTTCTTTCAATCAGAATTTATTTATTTTGTTTTGGATAGTGGGCTAAAATGTATTCAGAAACATTCAGAAATATTGCAACTAAAATAAACCATGTACGGTGCTGCTACAGAACTTTATAACGGAATTTGACAGAACTATATCATTTCCCCAATACATTCACACTACAAAAGGTTATGTTTTTCAATGAGCTATCAGACTTATGCAGAGCCTTTAAGACTTATTTTGGTAGTCAAACTGTTTTGACTTAGGACATTTAAACATCAACCATTTTAATTGCACTTTATGACTCTCGTAAATTGTTTTTGCGCCAAGCCTGTATAGAACACAATACATCAAAATCAGACAATAGTTGATACGATAAGAATACAATTCGATTTTTTTGGTATTAAGATATCTGTATTTCTTTGTTCTTATTTTTAATCTTTTCAGAGTTACGTAGCAAAAGAAAATAGGACACTTTTTCTTTCATCATATCCGTCTGTGTGTTACAGCTGTATAATTCTGCCATTTTTAAATCGCTTCTGGTGAAATTTTTAAAAAAAATAATTAATTTCAAGTACAATACAGTTTTGTAGTGAAAATTTTAGAAATGTGTAAGGTATCGTTTGCTTACAAAGTAAAAAAAATACTGGCTTCTAACTTTAAAACATCGTGTTCAGAAATAGAAAACAAATCGTAATAGATCTTAGAGAATTTTAAAGCTCTTAACAAAACATATTAAAAAACTAAGTTTTACTCATAACTTAAAATATTTAATTAAAAAATTATTCTCATTGTACAGATTCTTTTTAGGCATTTATTGGTGAAGGTTCTTACTGAATATCTTAAAAACGAAAACACGTAAATTAATTGCAAATCCTGAAATAGTTAGTATTGCATAACAATATAGGTATGTCGTCGATAGACAACATATCATTGACATGCTCTGAGAACAGCTTTCTCCACAGCACAGGACCTCGTGGGACACCAGCTGTCTGCCACGAGAGCAACTACCTACCACTAACTATAGCTCATTTGCATCTGCCAGACAAAAATCTGTACCTACGTATAGAGCGGTTTCAGAAAAACTTCCTCCCGCGAACGTTTAGTTTGTGGAATGAGCTCCCTGCCAAAGTTTTCTTTAAGGACTACTGTATAGGGTTGTTCCAGAACGAATTTATTAGATTTTTGAAGGGTTGGCAACGTGCAACTGATACCCCTGTTGTTCCAAGCGTCCATAGGCTACGGTGACCGCTTACTACCAGAAGGACGTAAGCTTGTTTGCCTATTTCATGGATTAAAGGAAAAAAAGATCCCGGTGTCAAACTTGTGTTAAAACTACTTTCCTTTGAATCTCCAAACTCCATTGAGAGTGCCCATTAGTGTATGAGAAACACTAGAAATTCACTAATTAGACGAGCGTGGCAAAATCTGTATCAATGGTCACTGACCAACTTGTGTTTTTCTATCACTTGTAACAAAGGGAACCACAAAATTTAAGATTAATGAATAAAGAAGATCTGTAGGACTGATTCTTATTTTTCTGTAAAGCATCGTTTTGTTTAAAGCAATATGAAGAAAGCCTCAAAATTTGGACCATTGAAGCAAACGTGGAGAAGGCAGAAGAAGACGTGCCGTGCACACTACTGAGATAGCGTTCAGAGGATGGCAGGATGTTCTGACAGTTAACTAGTTCCACTTCCATAGAAATGTCGTAAAGGGAGTGTGGACATTTCATGAGAAAGTTCTATGCAGTACTTAGGGTAAAGGCGTCTTGTTTTCATAGCTGCCGTACGGTACTACATACCTAGTCGTTTTCAACATTATAAACTGTCCTGCATATAAAATAACAAAGGTTCTCGTCTTTCGTCGTCTGAAAGACGTAATTCTCACTATAGGGTAAAAGCCGGCTAGTTGCTTCGGACGGATACATGCCCCGGTTGTTAATAAACTATGTTACGATAATAAGTTGTGTTAGCGCTTTACAACAATAAGTAGTGACCGCCCTGCAGGCCTCAGTGCCGCGTAAGCCATCGGAATAGGGGCACAGGTTTTTTTCGTGTGAGCAAAAATCTTCCGCGGCGAAATTTTGACGGGCGTTATAATTATATTGGTAAGTAGTTTCTATTGAATATTTTTAGTACCGATCGCGGTTTCAGTAATTTTTTTTGTTTATTTGCATGCATTAGAGTTTTAATTACATTGTTTATTATGTTTTATTGCTAAATATTTTTTATTTATTTTGCAAATAAATAGGGTAAATATCCGCATCAAAAAGGATAGTCGCCTTACTTACTTTCGCT
This sequence comes from Apoda limacodes, assembly GCA_946406115.1. Taxonomy (NCBI): domain Eukaryota; kingdom Metazoa; phylum Arthropoda; class Insecta; order Lepidoptera; family Limacodidae; genus Apoda; species Apoda limacodes. The sequence continues at coordinate 12,331,472 of OX291554.1, forward strand.
GATAGTTGCCCCTAGAGTGACTAAAGATTTTTAAACAAGCAAAGACGGATTTATTTTTTTGTTGATTTTTTCGAATTTATTGTGACTAAACTATTAAACTATTAACTATCTAAACTATTTAATTAATATTTAAAATTGTACTTAATAAAAGATCTCAGTAAATTATAAAGACTATTAAATAAATAATAAAGATTACTTTAATTAATATACATTTATTTCTATCCAAAATAAAAATACCGAGGTTAGTTACTGTCCCCGCACAAGGCAAGTATCCCCCGGATCATTTTCGACGCTAGGCTACTATCCGCCATAGTAGGCAACTATCCCTCTTCTGAGAGATGAAATAAACCAGTATTTACTCAGACCCATTGTTAATTTCGTATACAAATATTGGCTTTTATAGAAGATAAAAGACCTATGTTGTTAGATACATACTGAATATTTATTTTCGAAACACCTTTATTCTTTTTAAAATATGAACTTGCTGTTCGGCAAGACATTTACCCTATAGACAGATGACTGATCAGAGTTGTAGTTACCCATTAGAAGCAGGCTCAAAACTGACCATTGTGGTGTTACAAGCGTTCATAGGCTACGGTGACCGCTTACCATCAGGCGGACCGTATGCTTGTTTGGCACCGTAGTGATATAAAAAAAGAACCGACCCTGCTTTATAAGATTCTCTTCTGATGATGTAACATTGTGCGTAAGTATCTCTGGCCTAGCCGTTTCCACATATTGACTCATCTGGACTAGTCATCATCTAGCTTAAGGCAATGCCTCGACTCCAGTTATCAGAATACATATTCAGTGATGGCAATTAAAGTTTGTCTAAACTACACGAGACTCTAACTAGAGTACTTTATTTTCTTAGTACTCTAAGCTCTACTCTACGACCTTGCGTAGAAAGGCACCAAGGACAGCGAAGGTAGGGGGTCAACGTGCAGCGGCGGTCAGTAAAAATAAACGCACGATTTTACTTGAAGTGAATCTTATGCAGGGTGGTCAATGATATGAATAAGGTGGAATTAGCATGAGGGTGCGTAAAGACTCTTGGCCCAGTCGCATAGGTCTATCGAAACGAAAAGCGAATTAACCAATATCGAGCGTGGTCAGGACCTGAATGGGTAACTTCTTAGTGGAATATTTTTTGAGCTTCTATGTGCTTTGAAAGGCCAGTTAAACCATTGGTCCTGGCTGTTGTCTTATTATTATCATAAAAAAAATACCATTAGTACACTAATACCTGAAGGGGTGATCAGAGATGTTACGAACGTATCCCTGTAACATTCACCGATTGTATTCCGTCGCACAAACGTGATTGGTTAGCCTATCGTGCACAAGCCAGAGTTGAAACCACATTACAATAGATAAATTGTTACAATATTGGTTGCCCCTTACCGAAAATCAAATCTGGGACCATTAACATGGCAGCCGAAAGCTCTACCCCTGCGCTACTGCGTCCATTTTAATAATAATACCTAGCAGTAGAGTGGCAAACATCAGCAAATTAACACCGTGGACTATGGCCTAACTCATTTTTCCCATGAATAGTCTTGTCCATTTGCCATTTGGGGCTTAGGCAAGCGAGGCAAGTGGATGGAATTTCATTCATATCATTGCAAACACATTTGTGATGGTACGGCAATGCGTTAGATACCAACTTAAGATGTTGGACCAATAAAAAAAAAATTGGGCCCGGTGGCTACCGACTCAGACCCAATCGTAGGCATTTGTAAAAACTGGTAAATTAAGCAATATAATCTAGCACCGGCTAACTTACGAGAGCTTAAGATACAATTAACTACTAGAATAATTAACTTTTAAGTTTTTAAATAATTAATAATTAAGTTTTTAAATAATTTTAATTGAATTGCTGCATCAAAGACCGCCGCAATAGCGGTTACCGCAATTTGTTGTTATACTTTAGAGTTCAAGCTATATTTCACTGCTACTTTGAAGTTTGTATATATTAGTTTTAACGATAGCGCAGAAACAACGAAAATGTGTTTCTTGTATTGTACAATTTTTACTTTTTCTAGATAATCCCCCAATATTACACAAATTCTGTAAAAAAGTTTCAGACTTCTTCCTATTTAAGTCTATAAGATAGAGTCCTTTAATGGTCGGACAGATAGACAAAGTAGGCTTAGTAATAGCGCTCCGTGGGCACCCTTTGGGTAAGGAACCCTAAAAAAGTAAGAATCAATTCACTCTACCATCTCAGCTGTTTGAGAAAACATTCCTTTGACTGGCTTTTAAAAATGTCGTCAATCAGTTAAGAAGTCAATCAATGAACCTATGGATAATGCTATTCCCATGGAGCCACAGTTATCGGAATAAAATTATTTTTTGTCCCTTTCCATCCCTACAACAGCGCTAGAGCTTAGGTCAGTTGTGTGCACTGTTATAACGTGAGAAATAATGTCCTGCAAAAAGTCTTATTCACGTGGGAACTCTTGATCGCGAGGAAAGGTAATAGGTATACCCTTCTTAATAGAAATTATTGAGCGGTGAAAAAGGGGAGATTTCCCGCCAGGTGAGGTGTTATGCCTAGGGACTGCCGTAGTCCACTTAACAAAGGATGCATGACTTCAGTCTTGGTTGAAGCGGTACAACATTATCCGCTACATGACTGCCTTTTCAGACCGAATGTCGGTAAATCTTGCAAGAATGCTTACGTACGATCTCAAGATGCCGAGTTATTAAGACAGAAGCGACGAGCAGAGAATGCCACGCTGGTGTGTGAGTACTCGACAGGGTGAGGATGATGCTGTGCAGTGAAAGTGCCACGCTGAAGTGTGAGTCGTCGACAGGGTGTGGCGTCGCTGGAGAGGAGCTGCAGAAACTGGAAAGCTCTGAAGTGCTATGATAGTTCATGATGAAGCTCTATGATGTGAAGTGTACGATTGAAAACTGGTCCGTGTATCTGGTAGATGAAGGTGTGGCTTGCTGCAATGAAAGGTGTATCAATGTTCAGCTCGGGGTCACCAATGTAGTGTGGTGGCATGGGCAGGTCTCCCGCCGGGTTATAGGTTATGCCTAGGGACTGCCGTGATCCACTAAACGTGCGATTCGATTTGTAAATACCTATGCTGCTCCGCCGCAGAAACTTTGATAGCGCGATATAGGACGCTTTACATCAGCCTTGCTTGAAGCGGTACGATATAATCCGCTACAGAGATAAAAATAGCAAAAATATTCATGCCCTTGTAGTTTCAGAATCCTGGCTGAAGCCATGTCATTCTTCTACCGCATATGTACTAACCAGGTTTCGCCTTATCTGCAATTACCGCATATAGGGAAGTAGTGGAGGCGTTCCATATTATCTGCGTAGTCACATTCCCTACTCTATTGTAAGCATGTCAACTTGCGTTTCGCAGCCACACACTTCTGACACAGCGGCTTATAATTTAATTGAAGTTATTATGTCCCTCACGAAAATTGGGAGCTTTCTACAGAAGCAGGCAAGTGTTGAGTAGTGCCGTGATATGATTCAAAAATGAAGCAGGGTCGTTTCGGCACGTTTACAACATTGTGAGAGGTGACGAATACGAGATTTATCAATACGATTCAGAAATAAAGCGTCAGTCGACAGTTTGGCTGTTTCAAAACGAACCAACGCCTAACAAAGTAAAGCGATCGAGAAGCGCAACGAAAATTTGATCGCTAGTTTCTTCACTTTGACGGGGTATCTGGTTTCAATTCCATTACCAGACCAAAGCAGCAATCAAACGCCGAATGATATACCACAAAATGCCTGCCAGAAATTTTGTCTGCAATGAACAACAAGTGACCGAACACCGGGCTCCGCGGGGTACTGCTTCACCATGACAACGCGCCCGCGCACTCAGCGCTAAAAACGAGGATCTTCCTGGACACCTCACCGGTCTGAGTCTTGGGGCACCCTCCTTACAGTCCTGATCTGGCACCGTGTAACTTCTTTTTATTCCCTAAAATAAAAATCAGCTGAAAGGGATACAGTTTTCATAGCCGGAAGACGCGCTAGCAGCGTTCGAGAAGGCCGTGGAAGAGGTGTCTGCGGCGTACTGGAAAAAAAGGTTCCGAAAATTGGTTCAGACGCATGAAACTTTGTATTCATGCTGGTGGGATGTTCTTTAAAAATATTTAATTAAAATATTTTATTTATAGAAGTTAGTTTTTTAGTATCTCAAAACTTTCTAAATGTCCCACGTACATGCATAGATTTTGTGTATTTGGTGGCGAGGTTCCTGCGGGATTGATAGTAACAGTGTAGCGAGTGAAGTATTTTATTTTGTATATGTAGTGTGTAATTAGCTTTAAATTACCCTTTTGCGTGCTATGTCAAAATCATTGTAAAATTCTATATCCATACATGCATGGAATGCCATACTCATTTACGTCAACAGTCTTTTAAATCTGATTTTTAAAAAGATGACAAATGGAAAAAACTATTAAATATCACTTGCTCAACAAAAGTGAGCTGATCTATGAAACTTTAGTGAGATTTGAGAAACCAGAAGAATCTTTAATAGGTCTGAAGCGTCAAATATTAAAGTTGGTTGAAAAATTACCAGCTAATGAGGTACTTGAGTCAACTTTAGATCCCAAAGAGGATATTGAAGGTGTAAAAGCTACTTTAACTTTTATAAAACAAAAGTTAGAGGACACAGGTATTAATAAGGAAAAAATTAAACGATTGGAAGCTTTTTTAAATCATATACATTTTAGATTACTACGTATTGACATCACGGATAAGTTAAACTTGGATCCAGAACTGGCTACAGTTAAAAATGAGTTTCAAAAATTGGATAAATTATGGAATAACAAGATTTTAGAGATTACTGAACTAGAATTTAATTCATTACAAGAAATTTCTGATTTAACTGATGACAATAGGTCAGAAGTCGGTAGATTACCTGGAATTAACCAGGTATCTCAAAAATTTAATGAGGTCTTCAATAATTTAGAAGATGCAGACGTTAAACAAAATAAATTTATCACAGTTTCTTGTGATAGAAGCTCTACACTTGAATTGCAAAGATTCAATTATAATGGGAAATCCTGCCCTAGGTCGTTTTTGCAAAAACTAGAAGAATTTAGGCTTTCTAGGAATATAAAGAAAGATTTACTGTTAGCTAGAGCGTTTGAACTCTTTTCTGACGACGCTTTACATTGGTTTAGATTTATTAAAAAAAAGGTAAGCAATTGGGACGAACTTTGTATTAAATTAGTTGAAGATTTCGGTAGTTTCGACTACGATTATAAATTATTGAACTATATATACAAACGTACTCAAGGGGAGAATGAAAATATCGTTATTTATGTTGCAATAATGGTTGAAATGTTCAATAGGCTAAAGAAATCGCTTTGTGAAAGTGACCAGTTAGAAATATTACTTCGGAACATTAGACCATGTTATTCTTTTTTTGTAATACCTACAAATATTATGACGATTGACAATTTAATTAACATTTGCAAGAAATACGACCAATTTCTTGAAAAAAATAGGAATTTCAAAGAGCCAGAAAACGGGGAAGTGATTTTTTCTGATTTTGATTATAAGAAACCTAGTAGTTCTTCAGAAACGCCCTTTGCTAATAACAAAGATATTAATTATGAAAATTGGAGACAGAAAGAGTTTAGAGCGAAACCCCTTGATAATTTTAAATCTTTTAAAAATTACAAACAAAAACCTTTGGTTAAGTTGGTATCTAGTTCTCCTAATTATAAACCAACGGTTTATAGGAATAAAAGTTTTAATCCGATACATAACGAAGCGCCAAAGGAAATTGCGGCAGTTCATGAAAATCGTCCGCCATTTTGTGTTCGATGCCGTGTACATGGACACGAACTTAGTAAATGCACATCTAATAACATTGTCTGTTATAGATGTGGTGTTAAAAATTTAAGAACGATAGATTGCCCTAATTGTAATCAATCTTCTAATAAGAATTACTTTAAAAATACTATAAATTATAATCGTTGTAGACAGGATTTACACGACTGGTCGTCATGGCTTAGCAAAGTCAATATTTTTTTCAATTCCTTTCGTAATACTTCGATCCTGTTTAAAAATGAAAATGATAATTTACGTCCTTTTTTAAAAATAAATATAAAAGAGACAGAATGTATGGGTCTTTTAGACACAGGTTCTTGCATCAGCGTTTTAGGGAATAATTCACATCTAGCCATACAAAAGCTAGGTTTTACCCTTTTAAGGGATGAGAATATAAAAGTTTCGACTGCTGGTAAAGCAGTACACCAAGCTATTGGCTATTTTTTATTGCCAATGGTATTTAATAAACAATGTAATATAATTAAAACATTTGTTTTCCCAGATTTGTTCCCATCAATAATTTTAGGGATAGATTTTTGGAAATCTTTTAATTTGGCACCTAATCTTTTTCAAGTTAAGAACGAAGTTAAAAAATCTAATATTTCTGAACTTTCTAAAGTGGAAAACAAGATTCAGTTTTATAATAACCTTTCCCCTTTTCAAAAGGAGACGGCGGACAGAGTTATTAGTAATTTTAAAGCTATTTCGTTTGAGGAAACTGGCATTATTGGTGAAACTAATCTAGTTACACATAGAATAGATACTGGTGATCACGCACCGATTAAACAACGAAATTATAGGCTATCTCCGGAAAGACAACGGGTACTTAGTGAAGAAGTAGATAAAATGATAAAGTGGGACATTATTGAATCATGCGAGAGTCCATGGTTATCTCCAGTCTTAGTTACGCCTAAGAAGAATGGCGAATGGAGATTTTGTTTGGATAGTAGGAAATTAAATTCAATTACTAGGAAAGACGCGTATAATTTACCTTTTATTAATGAAATCTTAGATAATTTGTCTAATGCGAAATATTTAAGCAGTATTGATATTGCAAAAGCATTTTGGCAGATTCCTTTACACGTAGATGACAGAAACAAAACTGCGTTTTACGTTCCGACACGCGGCAGCTTTCAATTTAAACGGTTACCCTTCGGGTTATCAAATAGTCCTGCTACGCAACAGAGATTGATGGATTCCTTGTTTTCTCCCAACTTTAACAACAAAGTATTCTGTTATTTAGATGATATTATCATTATTAGCGAGAGTTTCGAAGAACACATATCCCTTTTAAATCGAGTACTTGAAAAACTCACAAAGGCTCGTTTAACTATTAATTTTGAAAAGAGTAAGTTTTTTAGGAACAGCTAGTTACTATAGACGTTTTATACCCAATTTTAGTACTGTAGCTGGTCCTCTTAATTTATTAACGTCTGCGGGTAAAAATACGCCAAGATTTAAATGGACGAAAGAAGCGGATAACGCATTTAATACTTTAAAAAATCATTTTGTAAATACACCTATTTTAGCTTGTCCCAATTATGATCTACCATTTAGTGTACATTGTGATGCATCTGGTTTTGGCATAGGTGCAATGCTTACTCAGGAGGTAGACGGTAATGAGGTTGTTGTGGCATACATGAGTAAGTCTTTATCTAAACAACAACGGAATTACTCGGCCACGGAGCGAGAAACGCTAGCGGTTATTCTAGCATTAGAGCATTGGCGTTGTTTTCTTGACAACGGGAAACAATTTATTATTTTTACTGACCATGCTGCATTGAAATGGTTTTTAAAATTATCTAATCCAACGGGTAGGTTAGCCAGATGGACCATTCGGTTGTCTTGCTTTAATTTTATTTTAAAGCATAAAAGAGGAAAGGACAATGTCGTTCCTGATATTTTATCTCGGTCTACCCCTATAATAGAGGACACATCAACTGACGTACAGACTGACGTAGATGATGTTTTCCATAAATACGTAGAACCAATTGATACTGATCGGAGTATGATTGGGTACGAACAAAAGCGTACCAATTGCTTAAATAATCCATCAGATTGTTTAGATTTTTGTATTAAAGACGGGAAATTACTTAAAAAAGTTGAAACGGAACCTGATAGTGATTACATGTGGAAGGAAGTTCCGAATCCTAACGATAGGCTTAATATTATTGCGGCTAAACATACGGAGCCGTCAAACTCACATTTTGGTGCTTTTAAGACCTTTAAAAAGATATCAAAAGATTTTTATTGGCCAGGAATGTTCCGCCAGATATCTAAATACATAGCTGATTGTTCTACATGCTTGGCTTACAAGCATCAAAACCATTCCCCATTTGGTGTCATGGGAAAACCTAAAATTTGTTCACGTCCTTTTCAATGTATCTCCATTGACTTAGTTGGTCCTCTACCAATGACAAGGGATAGGAATCAAAACATCTTGGTTGTCACATGTTGTTTCAGTAAATACTGTTTAATTTTTCCTTTAAAAAAAGCCACAGCGGCTAATGTATTAAAAACCTTGGAAAACGATGTTTTCTTGGTTTACGGAGTACCCCAAACAATAATTATGGACAATGGTTCACAATTTACCAGTCACGATTGTAAAAAGCTTTGGGAAAAATATAACATTCCAAAAGTATTTTACACTCCACGTTACTGTCCACAAGTAAATACTGTGGAACGTTATAATAAAACTATTATTACGGCTATTGCAGCCTTAGTAGGCGAAGACCACCGAACTTGGGACAAATTTATTCCACAAGTACAAATGGCTATTAATTCGTCTTGTAATCATACGACTGGCTATTCACCAGCGTTTTTAGTTTTCGGCCGTGAATTAGTGACCGATGGTAATATTTTCACGAAGTACGAGGACTTCGACAATTTCGTATTTATGCCGAGGGATATTTATGCTGAGCATACCGGGTTTCTTGCTAATATATTTAACAAGGTTGAATTAGCTTTATATAAGGCACATCAGAAGAACGCAGAACATTATAATCTACGTCGTACTTTTAAAGAGTTTAATGTTAATGATTATGTTTGGAGACGCAATCACGTTTTAAGTGATGCCGGTGCTTATTTCAGCACTAAGCTAGCTCCGAAATTCGTAAAATGTCGCGTTATACGTAAAGTTTCGCCGTTAGTATACGAACTGGTGGACTTAAATGATAAAAATGTGGGTATTTACCATATAAAAGATTTTAAATGTTGAAGATACCTCTTAAATTGAGGGCACATATTGTGCAATTTAATTATAATTAACCACATATGTAATGGACCAAAGAAATTGGTTTTTAAAGCATTTGCTTTATATATTATTGTTTATGAAGCTAATATATGCTTTCCTTATTGTTTTACAACTAACCTAAGAGTTAGTGATGTGTTTTTTAAATTACTAATCACGATATGTTGTTTTTTTACCTTCTTCAAAATTCTAAAAGTCGTTTGAACGACACCGTCGTTATTATAAAAATAACATTTAGACCTAATTTAATTTATATTTCTCATTTACTTTCTTCAAAATTCAAAAAGTCATTTGTACGACACCGTCGTTATTATAAAAATAACATTTAGACCTAATTTAATTTATATTCCTCTTTAACCTTCTTCAAAATTCAAAAAGTCATTTGAACGACACAGTCTTTATTATAAAAATAACATTTAGACCTAATTTAATTTATATTCCTCTTTAACCTTCTTCAAAATTCAAAAAGTCATTTGAACGACACCGTCGTTATTATATAAATAACATTTAGACCTAATTTAATTTATATTCCTCTTTAACCTTCTTCAAAATTCAAAAAGTCATTTGAACGACACCGTCGTTATTATAATAATAACATTTAGACCTAATTTAATTTATATTTCTCTTTAACCTTTTTCAAAATGCAAAATGTCATTTTAACGACACCGTAGTTTTTATAAAAATAACGTTTAGGCCTTTATTAATATTTTGTTGTCTTTTTTTTATCTTTTATTTCCTTTAGAGGAAAAATAATTTTATTTTCTTTCGATTGGCATGCAAGAGATGCTTTGATTTGTATTTATATTTAACTACGAATAATAATTTTCATTAAAGTCGATTGAACACATTCTTTATTTAAATATTTTAACCGATTCTCAAAAAAGCTGTTTGTTCTCTCACGTCAAGAGACGTAATTTCTATATTGTATATTTTTCTTGTCTATTTGACACGTAATTGAAACGTTATTTAACGTTATTTTATATTTTTTCTCAATATTACTATAACAACGACAAATTTCGTTGTTGATGTCTGCGACATTATTTATTGTAATTTTCTTTACATACTTTCTTTAGTAGTACTCCTTCCTTGGGTCGGTTATACGACTTTTGCGTTAATAAATGGAGACCAAAGATCAGGACATCTTTGGCTCATTATTAATTCTAAGAGCTATTGTAGCTTATTATATAAAAATACTTAATTTATTTTGACTAATTTTCTTTATTAATTATCTAATTTCTTACTCGTTTTACTTTCTAGCTACTTTCAAACTTGCAATTTTAGACAGTCTCTTTAATATTTATCTCATAATTAAAGGTTTTTAATACAGCGGGGTTTTATCTTGAGCAGTATGACAACTCATTAAATAAGCTTATGTCCAAAATATGGAGCGGATTGACAACTCCTTAAAAAAGCCCTTGTCGAGGAATTTGAGCGGTGGGATAACTCATTAAATAAGCCTTATATCGTAGTCCTAGTTGTAATAAGGCATTTGGCCAAGATACAACAATTAACATCAAGTCCCTTACAGATCGGTCATGGGGTTCCTTAGCGGTTATGCCCTTCGTGTGTGGATGAATGAATAGGAAGTATATGAGGTTAGCGTGTTAGGTTGGGTTAGTATGAGTGATGAGGTTAGAGTATTAGATGCGTATATGTAAGTTTTTAGGGATCGGTTCTGTTTTTTTTTAATTATTAAACTAACAGCCCGGAAAATTCGTCTAACCGAATTTTCACGAGGAAGGGGGGATAATGTAGCGAGTGAAGTATTTTATTTTGTATATGTAGTGTGTAATTAGCTTTAAATTACCCTTTTGCGTGCTATGTCAAAATCATTGTAAAATTCTATATCCATACATGCATGGAATGCGATACTCATTTACGTCAACAGTCTTTTAAATCTGATTTTTAAAAAGATGACAGATGGAAAATTATTGAAAGTCAGTCTTTTGGAGATTTTCTCAAGGATAGATGTTTAAAACCAAAATTTGCAATTTTTACCTAAAATAAATAGGAGTTAATCTTTTTGAAGTGCATCAAGTTCTTCGAGAAACAGGAACTAAGGAGATGTAAATTACAAGAGGAACTTACTACACGATTTTAATAAGAGAAGGTTTGAATTTCTCGATAAACTATCTCAAGGTTGTGGGTTCTACCATAAACCCTCCCATCAGGTACCTAAGTGCATTTATTTGGTTAGGTGATTATTGCTATATCGATTCTGCGGATTGGCTTTTTTTCGCCATATTGATTTTTTTAATTTCTCAATCTGAAAAGAATGATAAAAGCATAGATTGCTGAGAATTGGTGAAAATTACATCATATTACGATTAATTGATATTTTCGACAATACAGTCGACCCGAAGGAAAAATTACGATTCCATCGTCTAAATAGGAAAAAGACGGCAAAACAGATAAATTCAGAAACTGGATTTATTATGGAATTATAGACTTTCAAATTGTTTATTTGTGAATCAGTGATTGTATATAAAACTAAAAAATAAATTGTATTAACGAACCTATCTTTTCATTTATCTTCCCCTGGGGAATTGAGTCTTAACAACAGGTGTACATTCGGGATGTTTCTTGTCCCTTCTTTCCTTAGGCTTTTTCCGAATTGACAGTAGGCTAAATGGTATTCCGGACTGTCGTGTGGGAACTAGGCTACTTCGCAATGTACAATGTCTGTGAATATGTGTATGCATATGTGTATGTGTGCATGTTTGTGTGACGCTACTTCTCGCGTTTGGTCCTCTCTGGTGCCGGGTGGCCGATGGTGAATTTCAGTGGCTTATTAATACTATTTATTAAATGTTAATGTAGGTACTAGTTGGTACTAAGTTATCTATGTCTTCATAGACGGCGCTAAGTTGTGCACATCAAGATATACCTGTAGCTAACTAGCTATAGTTCATCCACCAAAAGTTGTGTGATGTAATATAAAACCAAGTTATGTTTTTAACCTATCTATGGGAGCATCTATTCAACAAATTTGTCATAAATTGCTTCCTAAATAGTTAATTAATATAATTTTTTATTTATTTAATAAAAAGAATGACTTAGCAATCGTACACAAAAATAGAATCTACATCTATTCAAAGCGCTCTGAGCGCTTTATTTATGATAGTATGTATGCATTTATTTGGCCCGCTAGCTCTATGTTTAATTGGGACTATCATACTAATATTATAAAGGCGAAAGCTTGTGATTGTGTTTGTATGTTTGTTACTTCTTCACGCTCAAACGGCTAGACCAATTTTGATAAAATTTGGTATGGAGATAGCTGACACCCTGTATTAATACGTAGACTACTTTTTATCCTGAAAAATTCACGCGGGAATAAAGGGAATAACTATAACCAAGCTATACGGAATATAGCTGCAGCTTCATTGGTATAATTAAGGAATTAAAAGGAGTTCCACTCTGATAACCGAATTCAGGGTGGGCGGAGCCGCTTGCAAAATCTAGTTCAAAATATTTTTTAATTAGGTATCTTTAAATTATTTTTATGTGATTATGTTGTTAGGCGATGCCTAAGTCATTCTATTTATTAAACAAATAAAGATGCCTAAAATTTCGACACGGTTCCTAAAATGTTGTTAGTTAACTAATAAGGTAACTTTACAACAAAGTTGTTGAAAAGATGCTTCCATAGGTTGGTATGGAATAAATTAAACGACTTAACTAAACATTAGATCTCACAATTTTTTCGCGAGACTTAGGTACATTTTTGTACATGTTAGGTATGTGTTTGATCGGGATTTGACTATCAACTATTGATATTTCAAACCAAAACTTATTTTAGGTAAATAAGAACAAAACATAGTCTATGTTTTATTTGGGGATGGTGTAGGTTTCTACTGTGAAACAATTTTAGAACCTGCCCAGTAGACGCAGAGGTTACCCCCTACAAACAAACGCATAAACAAATTTCCTTTTGATAATATTAGTAATAAGACTAATCTATCCTAGATCTATCCTAGTCTTAAGTATCTAATAAACTTTATGTAGACAAAATTGTCATCGACTATATAAGTATTTACGCATTTTTTTCTTATTTGTTGATGTACTTATGTATGTTTGTATGTATGTATTAACTTATGTATAAGCTTGAAATATGTATTTTGATACATATATTTTTTGTAATGTAATATGAAAAAGTATAATTTTAGTCTGTATGATTATCTTCACGTAATCATTATATTCACCCATTTTGATTCTCTGTATTATACCTAAAGGTTGGCTGGGAGAGAATGCCTGAGGTTTGGTCATGTTTTTTTTTGCTTCAGCCATTACACGCCTCTTTATGGAGAAGGAGGCTTAGCCCATAGTCCCACAACCTGGCCCAGTGCAATTTAGCTCCAGGTAGATTTAGTTGCACTCAAGTATTATCTTGGCTTAAAGACTGCTATAATTTTTTTTTTTTTTGGCATCTCTCACAGCGCCGCCTAGTCCTAAACCAAGCAAAGCTTGTGCTATGAATTCTAGACAACTGATACAAATAACTTTTTCCTTTTTTGGAAATACATACTTATATATTATATATAGAAAACACTCAGTCGCAAGACAAACACAAATAAAAAATATTTGTCTAATGCGGGAATCCAACCCACGCCCCTTAATTTAGCAGTCGGGTAATATTACCCACTGGGCCACGGAGCCGACTATCACAATATAACAACAGCCATCCCATTGTTTATAGTTATTTTATTGTAATTCAGCGTCATTAATTCCTAGTTTGAGGACCAAAATAATGTACTAAATACGTAAAATTTTTTAATTTACTAGAGCCAGATGAGCTAGGAGTTTATTACAAGCTAGTGGCTCTGAGAGCTGTAGACCTCGCGAATCTGTCTTTGCATAGCTTGAAACTGAATACCTACTTAAATATGCACTGCGCACTGATTTGGTATGACACAGGATTTTTGCGTTATTTTCACTCACACCCCCGACCCCTTGAAGACAACAAAAAAGTCATTTTTTACGTTTTCAACCCCCTTATCTCCGACATTTTGAAAAATTTCCATACACTGAATCGTCAAAAAACAAACATATAATTATCGAACCTGCTCACGAAATTTCACGAGAATCGATTGAGAAATGCGACCTGTAGAGAAAAATAGCCTGACAGACATATAAAAGCTTTTTTGCCCAAGCCTTCCCTTCATCAGGTAGTAGTACCTACTTTTAAGAATCTTGAGAGGTGATACCTATTTGCATACATTTTACGGATCTTGAGAGGTGATACCTATTTGCATACATTGTGCTTTGAAATTACAAAGTTTCGAGCAGAGCAGTTTCGTAGAGACACTGCTCACTTTACTAATATCGTGATCCGCTTGCCAAAAGCTTAAGCAAGATTTATCAAATCATGTTTAAGACGACATTTATATTTAGCAGTGCATTCCTATAGGTAAATGCTGAAAAAGAATTATAAAACTATAACTTTGGCGTTACAGAAAAGAATCTACTTGTTGACTTTCCATTGCTAAAATATAGATGGCGCTAACAGTTACATTTAGAGAGCATTATGGGCGCGTTCGTTCTGGGATTAAGATTTCGCACGAATGATACTTTTCACACTTTTGATAACGCCAGTTTTGCCACTGACACCTACCGTTCGTTTAGCTTTGAAACGTTACTAACAAAATTTTTGGTTACAAAACTTGCAAAACAAACGCTTGACGTACGCACACTACGATAAAACACACACACACTACCATAAACAATGAATATGTATAGGATGTTTGACAGATTAACACAAAAACCCTACCTACAGACATGGGTCTAAAGTTTCATTTTTCGGTGGCAAAAGTGACAAAAGTAACAAAAATATCGTAAACGAACGCATGACAGTTTGTCACAGATGATACTAAAATTTTGATATTTTTGATACCTGCTATGCTATGCTAAACGAATGGATGACAGGTGGCAAAAGTAATGAAAATAATGATTCTGCATCCCAGAACGAACGCGCCCTACGTAGAGCCAAAGATTTATGAAAGCCAAAGAAGATTATATGTAGCTAACAAAAGACGTTATTTTGTTTAACATTTGTAGGAATTTCTCGTACCTTAGAATAAATTTAATTGTATGAGATAAAAAGTATCTATTTAGATGTTTATGTTGAATATGAATAGGCATTAATTACTCATGCGGCATAGGAGACCTCCCAAGATGTAGTTGGCGTTTCTTGTGACTTATCGAAGGCGTTTGATTGTGTCGATCATCATACGTTGTTAGCCAAATTAAAATTTTATGGTGTTAGAAATAATTCTCGTGAACTTGTAGAATTATACTTTAGTATTAGAATTCAAAAATTAGTTATAAATGGTGCTAAATCTTAGGGATCTTTAGTGAGATTAGGTTTACCGCAATATTAGGACCTTTCTTGTTTTTAGTATATATAAATGACTTGACCTTAATGGTGCAAAAGTTTACAGAGATAGTATTATCTGTGGATGACACTTTATTATTGTTTAAGGTGAACAGGAAACACGACAATTTGAACGACATAAATAGACACCTAAAATGCATAAAGTTTTCATCGCCTACTGTAATACAAATTAATAGAAATCTGGTATTAAATAATGTAAAATTAGTATAAGTTGATAAAATGGCCTTTTTAGGTATAACTATTGACTCAGAATTGTAGTGGGGTCCACAAATTACAGTTCAAGCAGGTAAAGCAGTAAAGGGCAGTACCGAGCATTTATAAGCTAAGTAGCCGGGATTCTCTCAGGGATGTTTTTTAGGGGAATAAATATTCTAACGGTACCGTGTCAATATATATATGAAAATATCATGTTTGACCGTAAAATATATCCCAATATCCGAGGAACAGTGATAAGTACAGCTTAAATACCAGAAATAAACATAAACTTGCGCTGCCAAAGTTTAGGCTTAGTAAAGCTTACAAATAATTTACGAGAAGCTGTGTTAAATTTTAAAATAAGTTATCTGTAGAAATTCTCAACTTTTCTCAAGTATTTGAGTGACAAAATTGTATGGCCTAGTATCACACAAAATTAATGTTAGATTTTCTATTCAAACTAAAATAATTTACGTTCAATAAGTTAAAGGACCACTCGTAAGACCAAGATAAGTTTGTTATGTGTGTTAATGTTATGACTTTGTTGTAAACTTTATAGTGGTTGGTGGCGAGCTACCAAGGGATGCACCATGTGCAATCCGCCTTTGGTTTTGGTGGGGTTTGGATGTGTGGGAGTGTGGCGCACGAGTACATTCTTGTATATTTGTATATACATATTTGAATAGATGTTGCGTATTTCATGGCTGAGTTCCTGCATGACTGATGGGTAACAAGTCCACATCTAGGAGTTTCTTGTCACTTCTTCTCCTCCTAGTCTAGTTTCGGAATTGATGGTAGTTAAAATGATGTGCATTTGTTGCCAGGCTGTTGTGTAGGAGCTGGGCAACTTTCGGGTGTGCGATGTCTGTTTCAATGTGTGTGGGCATATCTGTATTTTTGCGTGTTTGTGTGATGCACCCGCTCACGTTTGGAGCCCTGCCGCTATCAAGCGGCCAAATGAGAATTGCATTAGATAGGACCTATCTAAGTTAATTTACGTATAGTTTTATTGTATTTGTATTTGCATATTTATATATTATGTATATGTCTGTGTGTGTATATGAATGTGTGCATGTATGTATATATTATTATATCTTAAATATGTATATGAATTCCTATTTATTTATTTATTCACATATTTTTAAAATGTATATCTGTATATGTACGTCTGCTGTGTATTGATATATGATATATAGATATATTTTTCTAGGGAGTTACTTTAAATCCCGATACAGAATAATAGAAGACTTTTAACGTATCACACTATTGTATCTAATAAACAATAGGCAATTGAAATAATAATATTTAATTTTTTTTTTTAATCAAAGTTTTTATATTGTAAATCTTGTTTATTAAGTGTTTCAATACAAAACATGATTTTATTAGTTGATTCACTATAATAATATAATGTTACGTTTGTGATTTCACAAAGAGTAGATGTACGCAATTAAACAGTATTGTAATTAGTTTGTAAAGCTAGTTGTAGTTAATTCACTTGACGATTCGAAAATGTTCTTAGAAACCCATTTGAACAAAAAGATTTTGTACTTTTATGGTTTTCTAATGTTACTGAAGAAAATTATAATTTTAGTTTTATTGAGATTAAACATTATGTTGTTTTTATTAAAAGAGTTTTGGGAAAACCTCGCTCGCGAAAAAGTAGCTTTATATTATATTGTTATTTTAAAATACTGTTTCAAGACTGGATAATGCAGCAAAAAAAAATATAATAGAAATAAAAGCCACTTTTGTTTACTTCTTACAAATTCTCTTAAGTATAGCAGGTACTGTAGCAAATGAACACTTTGCGTAGTTATAAAAATAATTATGAAAGTTGTTGAGGGAAAGGACACCGATACAAAACTGCTCAGATTTCATAGTAGCAGAAGAAAGATTAAAAGGACATAAGAGCCAACATCAAAGCAAGCAAATTATTTATTAACTTTTAATTTCAGAGCGGTGATTTGAAAAACCATGCCAAATGCTAAAATACATAGTTGGTTAATACATTTCGATTTCATTAAATAGATTAAGAAATAGGTTTAAGGTTAAGGTTTTAGAAACCATGAAAATGTGTTTACCTACCAATTTTAACTTAAAATATGTCTTTGTTTGAATTATTAAAACTATTCAGTAAACAATTGGTTCGAAAATTTTAAAGCAATGAATACTGCAGTTGAATGTATAGGTACCTATATATTTTTCATTCGTGAG
This sequence comes from Apoda limacodes, assembly GCA_946406115.1. Lineage (NCBI taxonomy): Eukaryota > Metazoa > Arthropoda > Insecta > Lepidoptera > Limacodidae > Apoda > Apoda limacodes. The sequence goes on from OX291554.1 coordinate 12,349,346, forward strand.
TTTCTAATTCATCTCCCTGACTTAATCAAGTCTTCCATAGATTGGAAAGACATGAGACAAATCTCGTTTTAAAGAAAATATTCCCAAAAATTTTAAGATTTCATAAAAGTATGAGAATTTAGCAGTTTTTAGTTTATGCCCAAATAAAAAGCTTATCAAGTCCTAAAAATTTAAAATGCTGTAAGCTATAGGTAATCTAGACTGAAGAAGGGTTCGTGTCTCACGTACTCCGTCTACCTAAATTATTACTCCTTAGGTAGTCAGGTACTTAGCTAAAGTTAGCAACTGCACCACAGAACAAGACCTTTTTAGAAACCTAAATACCTGAATATCTACCTAGGTATCCTACATTCTTTTATTTTTATAGTCTCAGAGTAGAGTAGGTAAGTCTAATCAATAGTTATATACAATTATTACTATGATCGTCTTACCTAATAAGGTAGATAGTTATATCGGCAATCTAATTAGAAATTAGTTTTTTTTTGTAGAATTTGCGAGGTAATTTAGATTGCCATGTCTCACTTACTTAACTAATCTTGATACAAACCACCAAGATATTAATGCGTTTGGTTACCTATGTAGGTACTTTATTTCACTAAACTGGTTATATTTAACACGTAGTAGTAGTTACTTTTAGAACTTATAAACAACTTAAGAACTCTTAAAAACAGGTGGATATCTTAAAAATATTAATAACAAAATTCATGAAAGTTCTAATCCTATAGATGAATATAGATTATCTATCTAACCCGCCATAATCGTTCAAACGAGGATCAAAACTACACGCCCCGCCTATTCCATAATGGTGGTGCATCTTCTGCTTGACATCTCATATAAGCGATCACAGACATCTGCTTATCTCTTGTCAAACGAGATATCTATATATATCTCTACTCATACAAAAGAGAGATGTAAACTACTACTCGAAAGAGATAGCTATATTTCTCGGTGCATCTACTATAGCAAGGTAAGACTACCTAAATAAACTTGAGTAAGAATAATTTGCATTGCAACTGCAACCTTATGCAATATGAGATGAAGTTGTCTTTTGATTGATCAATTGAAGTGTCTGTGTTATTTGGATAAGTGAGCCGCTAGACGAGGTGAGGTGCCTATCTTACGCGTCCGTTAGTAAGGGATAGAAAACGTAATGAATACTCTGTTTTCATAATCGCTTCATCCAAATTCATGATATTAAGTGCGTGAAAATTCTAAGAGATGGCGTTACCTACTAGTATTTTATAGAATTTTTCTCTTTTTGAGAATGATTTGTTTATTTGAATCATATTAGGTAACTATATGATTAATATTTGAATAGAATATAGGTAGTTACATAGGTATATATATTTCAATAATATTGCCTTAATACCTACAAGCTTTTTAAAATCATTTCCTATCTCACTCATGAAAGGTATGAAGGCATATTTTATTATACCTCGGTGCTTGCATGTCTTACTTCCTGCTTCTTCAAGGAAACTATCTATACCTACCTATCTGTCCTCGATTATAGACAGAAAGAAATATTCGTTCTTCTCATACTTTCTATCTTCTACTTAGGCATATCTTATATCATTAGTTGCGTACCTATGGAACACCTTTGTCCACATTCAATACGCATGTCTATGGTTAAAAAAATTTGATAGAAGGATACTTATAGTAAATAATCGTAACTTACCTAAGCATTCCTAGGTGAGTAGGTAGTAGGTAAATACTTATAGATACTAGAAAAGGTATTATAAATAAGTACCTACCTAAACGTAAGACAAAAAGATAAAACAGATAATTCTTTTCAAAGCCAATCGTACCTATAATCTACATAAAAAGTAGTAAGTAAGTATTTATAAACCAATTAACAGATTCACAAATTGACAAGCATGTTATAAAACAGATTACGTAGACAGATAAACGGCTTATGTAGATACAGCGAGGCCAGAGTTTAAGTTACGTTCAAGTTTAAGTGAAAGTTAGATCATTCTAAACCAGTCCGTTTCAAAGTCAATGCCGTCTAACTCGACACGTGATTGGCTAAAAACTTGCGCGTCACAAATTATCATACCTACTTTTATTTACCAATGAAATTTTATAAAAAAATCCAAGTTGATTTGGTAAATATAGCAAAACAACAAAAGTAATTTGTTATTTTAACATTTTATAGTAACTTAAAATAGTTAAATTAGTTAAAGTAAGTACTTACCACAAGTTTGAGAACTAAACACAAATGTCAGAGAAAAACACATGGAGGCGTCGCGGGACGCGTGAAGGTTTATTCGCGACGCGCGAAGCGTGTTTTCACACAAATAAACACAAAGTTTTTACACAAAAACTCGTCATATTTCGGCAAAAGTGCGGAGCGAACAGAGATGTGTCGCCCGTGGCCGCGTTCACATCTAAACGGCCCGAGTTTTATGTTAGATTACAGACGTAACTTTTATAGATCCTCGGTGCTATATAACGTGGTGGGCGTGTTTAAGGAACTTTCGCCCTTAACTGGGGTTATGAGAAGTTAAAATGGCGTGCAGGGGTCATTGCACGGGTGTCATTAAATGTCGCGCGACGTGAGGCGGGGGGACGAGGTGTGTGGCTAAAGTTTTGGGTATTGATTGAATATGAGACGGATTAGTCACTAATGATCGGGAATTGGGCTATGGTCGCGTCGCCTTAATTGATATGTATGGGACGGTGACACTTTTGTCGTAAGATTTTTTTGAAGGATTTATTTACTTTTTTGGCAAAGCTTATTTTCTGGCGTAAAATAGGAACTTTCCTATTTGTAGGTGCCTAAGAAGATGTAGCAGTACGTGTATATGAAGTAAGTATTTTTATTTTCATTGAAAAATATGTACCTAACTTATTATACCAACCTATGAGCCTATTTAAAACTAGAGAAAATATTACCTACGTTTTTCAATAATTGTATTGGTGATAAATTTTAATTAGATAGGTAAACAAGTTTTACCTATACTTAACACTCTGTATAAAAATATCTTACAGGTACCTAATTTAATCAACTATTTTGCTGTTCTAAGGCACTTAAGTAGGTACATATTATCAGGAATTGAATATTAAGAGCCTTTAACTAATTCAATATACTAACTAAATATTTTTGTATCAACTTTTGACTTATATCTTTGCTATGAAAATATAAATATTTGCTCATATTGATGTAAGTGCCTATGCGTAGGATTTGATTATGTTTTTCTTTAGAGACTCCGACTTTCAGGAAGTCTCAAAAGAAGATAGAATATTTCGATGTATTAAAACTAATATTGAAGCACTCTTAATTCTATTAAAAGAACTGTATATTTGTTAGATTTGTAAATTATTCATTTATTATCAACTCTAGTCCATTACATGAAAATTACTAGGCCCCCTAGCATTTCCTATATCAATAAAATTTTAAAATTATTCACCGTTACACCTACGATCAGGTATTCATGTGGCGTATTGCCGAGATAAGCATCAAAAAGGCCGGGCGCGTCGACACCTATTATCTCACCAATCGAGATAGACTTGGGCGCAGGCAGCCCGTGTCGTTTGAATTCTGATTACATCGACCGTGTCTGTCTTCCTTGGGTTCCGTTTTGGCTCTACACTGGGGGCCAAACGAAGTATCCATATTAGGGAAATACCTCTTTTGTCTTAGACTATATTTTACTCTTAAGATTTTGGCTTCTTATATGTATATATCTTTTTTATCCTATATTTTAAACCAAAATATTTATTTTCAATATATTTGCAACGTCATAGAATCCTATTGAATAAAGCCTTAATCTCGTGCTATTCCTAAAATAGAACTTAAATAGATATTTTTGTTACCGCTCTTTGTTACTAGGTATGTATAATGTAGGTACAGTAATAAACATTCCTATGTAAATATGACACGTGCTGGGAACGTAAGGGACACTTAAAACTTGAAGAACTGAGGTTTTATAAACAAGCTTAGAAAATTAGGGGTAAGACTAGGTTCTAACAGTGAGCCTACAAAAAACTATATTCTCTTGTTATTATGAAGTGCCCTTTATCTTTGAGACCCAAAGTCCAATGTATTACTTTTATTCTATAATGTAGCAATGACAAGATTTGTTTTTTTAAGGGAAAAATAAAGCGGTGATACCATTCATACATACAAGAGCGGCACAAAGTATTCACTCACGTAATATTTAACAATTACTAGCAAAATATACCCAGAATTGCTCTGTTTTGTAAAACCTATTAACCGAAAAAAATCAAAAATATTTTTTAATATTTTAAACAGTTGTTTGGTAGTCCCAAATTCCCATCCCTATACCCATCTACCTATAGGTCGGTAGGTACCTTCTAGAGGCTGTAAGTTCAATCAGTCACAAACATTATTTCTAGAAACACAGATTTATAAAATAACATTCAGTGACGGTGGATGCCGATATTTTGTATTTTAGTGATAAATGTTTAATGCTTAATACCTACGCAAATACCTACAGTTCACATAACTAAGTTAGAAAATGAAAACAGTTTCAACAAGTCCTTAATTAAATATAATCGTTATTTATCAAAAAAATAGTTTTATAATCATTTAAAAAATACAACTTACCTAACAAAGTTACTACAATACTATAAGGCCATTTTTTCTTTCAAATTCCGTGTCCATATTGACATACCTATAGGTTTGATATAGTTTTACCTATTCCAATCTTTGATCATTAGAAAAATAACATTATACCTCGTCTTATTTTTGAAAGATTGAAAACACCTAAAAAGAAATAATAAATATCAAAAGAAATAATAAAAAAATGTTTGTTTTCTGGGTATTTTGTATATCTATACATACAAAAGTAAAATGTCAAAAGAAGGCAGCTCAAATTTCACACCTACTTCTAACGTTAAAACCTACATTTACTATATTTATACACCTTTTTTCTTGCTAATTTTTAATCATAAATTATATCTAGCCATATAATATATAATAAAGGTATACGCCCATCGGTAAATGTTAACCGGCTCGAAGACGGCGAATTCCATAATTATTTAAAAAGCTCTGATCTCTTGTCAACGTTTATTTGATCGCCATTGTAGGCGTATTACAAAGTGATGAGTTTTTTAAATTCCATTATTTATTTTACTAAATATAAGTATATTTATTTTATTTACGATTATTAACAAACAGTTTGAGTAGAAAATCATATGTCGTAAGTAGCTAACGTTAGTTAGTGGAACTGCTAAAGTACTAAACCAGTGTATAAATTGTGAGAACCGTTGGTATCTTGTATCTATAGATAACTATGATAAATTTGTCTTAAATTACAGATATTGAATTAATTAATAATTTAACCTTGTATCTTCTAAGTTAATTTTTACTAAGATAAAATTAGTTTTCTAATTAAGCTTCTTTGACATTTTATGTTTATAGCTATTTAATAATCAAAATAAAAGTCAATTCATATGTAGATATAATAGGCGTATACTAACCTACAAAGGACCCACCTTTACCACAATGTAGAATCACATCCTAAATATTCATTTCATGAAATGAGTTTTTAGTCTATGGTAGGATCATCATAGGCTTTTATTTAGGCAATGTTTCTAGGAACCGATCGGTACCTTATTATAATAATAATCATTGAATATATCACAAAGCGCCATCTGGTCCCAAACTAAGCGCATTTCGTTTCATGAAAACAACAACAAACAACAACGGATACAAATACTTATATATATTTTTTTGTAATATCTATATCATACATAAATATACCCAGACTCAAGACAAACACACATGTTTACCTCATAAATGTTAGTCCAGTGCGGGTATCGAACCCACACTCTTTGTACCTACAGCAGCCCGCCACACTACCAACTAGGCTACGAGGGAGTCAATTATCTACTCAGCATAGGTATACCTATTAGTATATGCATATCTGGGCAAACAGCTATTATGGTGTTATGTGTGATGGTTGCTATTATACACATTATTATACTTAGATTACTATAAGTATATATATACTTATATATGTAATATTGTGTGTGTTTTTGTGGTTTTTGTTTAATTTTAATCTCAGATTATCAACAGACTCTTTTTTTTCTGTTTCTTTTGATGACAAAAAACCTCACACATACCTATTTAAGACTATGTAACACCCTTTCAATCCTGTACCTATATGGATTAGTAATACTAGTAATACTAAATTTCCATCATATTTTATCATAGGATTAACAGGAGTATTACTTTACCTGCGAATAAACTGCTTCGCTCAAATAGAGGCACACGCTTATATGTATATTTTCAGGGTCTCTATCTGCTTTTGACCCTTCTACGGCTTATTCATAAACAAAAAAGTTTCCCAGATAACAAATAAAGTTTTTCAGACATTTCTTTTAAAAAAAATAATCTGAGCTTGTTTCATAAACTAATATATATAAAGTTTCTTTTTAGTTTTCTAATGCTTGAAGTTAGGGTTCCGTAGAATGAGAATTATTGCAAATATATCTAAAAAAAATGTGAAATAATTTTGTTTAAAACAATTTCCATTTTAATGTTTTATAAAGTTCTATTATTGTATTTCTTTTTTTATTTTTTTTTACGTTGTTATACGTAGTTTAAAAAAGGTATAGGTCACAAAATTATCAACTTGAACAAAACAATTAAACAGTTATTGAGAATTATTGCGAATATCTTACAAATTGTTAACCGATTTTGTTCAAAATCAGCTATCAGTTCAGCATTTATAAAGCTCTATCATCGTATTTTTGTTTGAGATTTTAGACCACTCGGTTTAAAAGTTAAAATAGGGGTACATAATTTTGGAACCATAATAACTCGCAAAGTATATATCTTAGAGAAAAACTGCTTAGAATCTTCTATCCAACGATATTCTACACGATGGGGTGCATGAAAAAAATTAAACCCTCGGCTTATAATGTATGGAGTAACCACTTAATTTTTTTTCTTTATTTTCATAATAATTAAGTTTGGCTGTTCACAAAAGACACCTTTGTGTAAAATATTACTCGATGCAAAGACGACGGAATTATAAGGCTATGGCATACATGCATGAAAGTTTTGTAAAAATTACTAATTAAGAGGTTAATTCAACTAAATTTAAGGTTATTTATACCGTTTGGTCTAGTATCTAGTACCATGTGGTCGGATCTTATTTAACCTTTAAATAGGTGAATTCAACACTTATGTTTTTCAGTGTATATAAATTTAATAAGGGATCGATAAACCATGAAATACTCATTTCACTTCATTGTTTCAAATAAATCAAATATATTTTAGTCCTATTTCTCGTTGTCATCTAAATCCCTTTTCTTTTCGGTAAATAAATATCAAAATCACCCTTTTAGCTTAAGATAAAGTGGAAAATTTCCTGCACCGAATTCCATAGAGACTATTAAGAAGGTCTTAAGACTTAGTCCCATTTTAGTTCCCTCAGCGGGGTATTGTTAAAAACAATGAGCTCTGTAGCGTGGGGGTGGCAAGATAGGGGGAGGTGGTGGCTCTTAGGTTGTAACAGTTTTATGGACCAGGATACGTTGTGCACATGCGCTCTGCAGCTGTCTACATGGTCTGGAATTTGCATTGGAATATTGACTATATAGTAACCCAGATATAGAAGGGCTATTTGGCTTTTTTTTATAACTATCAATTTAAAAAAGTTTTGGTATAAAAGCTTTTATAGTAGTTTACTGGAAACGACTTTGTAAGTACTCTTATAAAAGTCTTAACAAAATGTTTATTGATATTGGAAATGAGTATTGTTTTTTTAAGTAAGTAAGTACGTATGTATTTAACATTTTAATGGGTTTATCTATTTGTGCTTTACGTACTTCGTAAACAAGCTTATGTCTTGTGTTATAACCAGCAAGAAAAAATTACAAAGAATAAATTTTATGAATTTATGTGATTTGAAGCTTGTAGGTATTTTAAAGAGACGTCGCCAATAAAAACAAACACTTATATATAAATTCTAATTTAATGCTAATTATAATCTGAGTTTTAAGTAATAGATTCATATACTTATCATTACCGTATTTAAATGACAAAGTTTTTAAATTTTCGCAATAAAAGGTATTGTGCCTACTATTTTAAAACGACGCGTTGAATCCCGTTTTGATCTATTGAAATTTATTACATGACAGATATTGTTAAGAATTGTAAGTATGTGACTTGATTTGTGAGGTGAGGTATCTATAGATATTTCAACACTAGATATTTTAATATTTTTTTAAAGATTATGGTTATAATTGAACAATAAGTAGGTATTGGGCTTACTGAGTATCTCACTAAAATAAGTTAATACCAAAGTTAGTTTTAAATTCAATTCTTAGTAAAATTTTATTAGAAAATATACTTTTAATTTATTTTCTGTAAGAATATCAGATATGGTATCTACAATACATTTTCACTAATGATGCAATGCTACATTTTGACAAGAAAAACCCCTTCCTAATGTACAACATAAAGTGACCCAAATACTGTGACAATAAGTCACTTAACATGTGTTTTTTATAGGTATGTGAGCCCTAATCATGGATCAAAATGCTTAAGAAATTTATGCAAATTTATAGGTACTAATGTGTATATACATTAAAAATATAGGTACAAACTTAGGTATGAATTACACAATATTCAAAATAAATAAACCAAACTTTTTGTAAGTAAGATACCTGCAAACAATGAAGTCTAACTTAAAACAAAACGCAAAACTTCAAACTTAAAAATAACATTTATGTAGGTGGAATCCATGTATGTAAGTATTAACATTACAACCTACGATATCCCTTACTTAAGCATTCAGAAAGGAAACTATATACGATTCAAGAACGGGCGTTATCCGACAATTTAGGAGACAAGTCGAAACATTGTCGGTGATGCAGCCGTGCAACAATGTTGCATTTTACATTACACCGGTCAGATATAGCTTTAATACCCCTGTTGATATCGCACCGTTTATATGCACGCTGACTTACTTGGAAATGGAATGACATAATGCTTTTATAAACTTTTATCTTTATGGTATTCCGCGACATAAATGAAAAAAGAAACATTCTGAAGTTATTTAAGTGTCTGTTAGTTCACAATATTTATCTCGAAGCTTTTATAAGTTCTTTAGGGTTCTTATGATATCAAAATAATTGCATTAAATTGGTGGTTTCTGGTTTTATTTCGATTTTGTTAAAAAGTCAAACTTTTATTAGTTAAAGAAATGAATTAATTTGTAATTTGATTTAAATAGATTTCATAAAATATTAATAGTTGATAATATTGAAGTGAAAACTTCTTTAGCGGCGTTGTGCACTTTTTTTGGTATGGGTAAAAAATGATAAACTCGCGTCAGGTCACGTGTCCTAATCGTGGAAATTCGTAAGACGGAAACCGTAATGCCACGCCTATTATAATTTTTATTTTTAGTATTCGCGATAATGAGTAGTACAGGGAGGTTGGATATGGATTTTTAATTCTATGACAGATTGCGATGTCAAATATACTACGTCAAAAAAGTAAATAAACAAACATTATTATTTCTTGACAATGTCAAAGACATGTCTTGTGACATATTTGAGTGTTAAGCACGAATCGTGTGTAAAGGTTTTCACTTCTGCCGGCACTCCCGGAGTGCAACTCGTTTTTTTTTTTTTTATAAAGAAGTGAATATACCTACCTACCTGATTATCAACAATTTTTTCAGGCACAGGCGTCCATAAATGGCTCTTTTCATTGCGTTATTTATAGGAGCCCTAACGCCCTAGCGGACATGAAATTTAACACACAATTGAAATGATAAATAAAAATAATTAATTTATTAAAACATTAATATAAATTAGAAATATTTCTGGACATTACACACAGCGCTGTCTGGTCCCACTGAGTTCATCTTGTACTATGGATACTAGACAACGGATACAAATAAAAATATATATTTTTTTCGGTCAATACATACATATAATACATAGAAAACACCTAGTCCTAAGACAAACCCAAATAATAAATGCTTAGCCACGAAACGAAACCTAAAAGAGATCGAGTCTAATTGTTTGACCAATATCTCCAAATCAATTATGACTACGTTATTTTAGGTAAGAAATTTTATAATAAATATGATGTGTATATTTCGTTTCGTTTGTTAACATCTGTCGTAAATACAAATATATATGGTTTCTATTTTTGAGCGGTTTCATAGCAACTATTTTCGGCTGCTTATTTCAGGAACTTTATCCTTAAGCTCCGAGATGAAATCTCGAACAGTTTGAGAGCTTCTCGTTTTAGTTGTTGCTTATAAATGAAATAGAAATATAGATTTATTAGCTTCTACTACAAGTCGAGTTGTAGTTTTTTGGGATATCAAGATTTCTTCTAAAAGTATTGGAATTGGTTTAACTGATTAAAAAAAAAAATCGGCCAAGTGCGAGTCGGACTCGCGCACGAAGGGTTTCGTACCATTATCTATAAAAATGGCAAAAAAATAACGTTTGTTTTATGGGAGCCCCTTTAAATATTTGATTTATTTTAATTTAATTATTGATTTTTAAAGTGACTATATAGCTGAATATTCTGTGCATATTTTAAGCGTCTACCTGTTGCCGTTATCAATATCGAGCATAATCGAGCAAAAAAATACGTTTGTTGTATATCGCCCCCTTAAATATTTATTTTATTCTGTTTTTTATTATTTGTTGTTATAGCGGCAACAGAAATACATGTTTTGTGAAAATTTCAACTATGTAACTATCACGGTTCATTAGATACAGCCTGGTGACAGACGGACGGACGGACGGACGGACAGCGGAGCCTTAGTAATAGGGTTCCGCTAATTACCTTTTGGGTACGGAACCCTAAAAAGAGGAGGAGACGTGTATGCTTTTAAACTTGATTCTTAAGTGGTCCCATATAACAAAGATGGGAATCAGACCATAGGGAGCGGAATTATTTCGGTTAGAAAAAGTTGTTCTAAGATTTGCTTATATATGTGTTTTTTATACAAGTAGGTTTTGTGTGTATGTGACGTTATATACTTGCCGATTGTGAGCCGATTTTAATACTATTTTCCTATATAAAAATAACACCGCCTTCAAATAGTATCCCACTAAATAGTAAAAAATAAACTTTAGGCTGATGGAACATTGAAGTAAGTGTTTTCTTTTAAGTCGCATGGCAAAAAAATTGTTCTCTATTAAAATTTTCGATATTCCACTTTAAGCAGAAAAAAATACTTAACTCAATGTTCTATTTGCGTATTAGATTTTCAACTGACTTCAAAAAAGACGAAAATTACTAATTCGATTGTATTTTTTTATGTGTATATAACCCTATAGGGTTTTTTAGTCACCGAATTGAAAAAAAAAAAAAATTTCTTACGATAATTGAGTACGTGTTTTTTATTACATATTATGAAGGTACTCTTGTATTATACCAAATAGGTAAATAAGTACTCATCCGGCGCGTAAGTAGTTCCTGCTTACTGCTTATAAAGCGTAGGTGGGGGAAATAAGTTAATAGTAATTCATCGACGTAATTAACTGGTAAACGTTCAATAATTTTACATATAAATTGCCTGCATAAATCTGTAACGAGTTTCGTGGAGGTCTACGTATAATGTGATAAACATGAGTCTATGCGTAAACATATAAATATACGCTGACACGAAGTACCTAACCAATTTAATTGTATTTATAATAAACTAGATCTTGCAAGCGGCTGTACATGCCCTAAATTTAGTCATCAATCTACGTCAACTCCATAATTATACTAATGCAGTTTGCTATAGTAGAGTATAGCTGCAGCCTTAGGTCGTTTAAGCTCGGTTATAGTTATACATTTTTTGGGATACTCACTATCCTTTGTCCTTCCCTTTCAAACTACCTCCATACCAAATGTCATCTGAATCGCTTCAGTGGTTTAAGCGTGAAGAGGTAACAGTCAGACAGAGTTACTTTTGCATTTATAATATTAAGCAAGGATTAATTGTTTTATATTTTATTAAACCAAACCTAAGTTAAGAAAATGGTATGCGCAAGAAAATATATAAAGTTAAGGTACTTTATATATTTTCTGTCTTTTTATATCTGTCTACTATACAGATATCAATCAGTCAGCCTATAAGAGTTTACTGTTGGACATAGACCTGTCCTAATCAACGCCACCACACCCGGTCCTTCGCCTTTCTCGTTCATCATCCATTACCTAGATTTTTCAGTCATCTGTTTACCTGGCTGAAGGCGACCCACGCTGCGTTTATATAGGTATGGGGTATGATATTAAAATATACTGTTTAAAAATTAAAAACTATTTTGGTACCTACTTACTTTTTTTGATATAATAATACTTTGAATATGTAGATATCTATGTAAACATACATGAGAATAAACTGTTCTTATCTCATATAACTAAGTTTTTTTTTTTATATAAATTATTTAAAAAAAAACCTTTTGGTAATTTTTGATTACTTCTATTCTAACTTTAATTTTATTGAATCTTTAAAACAATATTTTAGTTTAGGATGTCGTTTGACTATGCAAATACAGTTCGTATACATATGTTGTGAAAAACATGTTTTTGTGTGGAATTTATGTAAGTAATTTATGTAAACATCATAAACCTAATGTTTTGCTTAAATATTTCACACTTTTCAGGCTGGTATGTTTTTAAAAAATATGTTAGTATGTTTCAAAATCCATACGAATGCGAAAGTAACTCTGTCTGTGTGTCTGTTACCTCTTCACGCTAAAACCGCTGTACGGATTAAGATGGAATTTGGCAAGGAGATTTCTTAAGTCCCGGGAAAGCACATAGGCTACTTAAAAACGTCAAGTGTGAGTCTTTTTTTTTTAGAATTGAGGAAATGCCGTTGAAATCCTACACTGATAACCGAATTTAGGGCAGGTAAAACCGCGTGCAAAAGCTAGTATGTATCGTGACAGGGGGTCAGCCCAACGCCTCAACATTGCTTCTGGTACGGGGTATCTGGACTGACGTGGCTTTATATATGTCACATACACCGTTTATGACCAGCTTAATAGTAGATTATAAAACAAGTAAAAAAAAAAGGGAATTTAATTTGATGGACTAAATTGGATCCCGAGAGCAGCGAGGGTTACAAAGGACCGAGATGAATTTTTTTTTAACATTTGTTCCAAATTCAAATTGTTTTTTTCACTCAGTGAGTAAAAGTGACTTTTATTTTCTGTTATCGACGAATAAAATTCCCTTTTTTCGAATGGCAATGCAAGTCGGAATTGGACAGGGCGAAAAATATCTGACTTTATATTACCTACCTAACTTTTCATTACCTACCTACCTAACTTTGTAGTACCCATCTAACCGTAATGGAATACAAGTTTTGAACCCAGTAGCAATAAAAAATTCTAATCAAATTGGAAATCTACCTACTATTCAAACTTAAAATAGATGATTCTGATAGAATTTATTTACTTTTATATAATTAAGATAATATTATCAATATTTTTGTATGTAAAACTAATTTATATAAATATTTATAGTCACTTAACTATAATTGAATGTTTTAAAGATATTTAAAGTAGCTTCCTATATCAGTTGATCAAGATGATTATTTTAGATATGTATAGATATACTGGTCGGTACTTTACAACAACACTGCTTTAAGGTTCTGAGAAAGATCCGCCCACGCTAAGAACGCTCTTGTCAGCCATCGGGTTACAAATCGATTTAAAGTAAGTTAAGTTTTAAGGAAAAACTCGTTGTCTGCTACAGAACCTTTTAATTTTTAGTACCTTTTAAATCGGTTTTAAATCTTTAGCTTAGCTTTTCCTGCATGAAATTCGGTTTCCGCTGTAGGATTCCTATTGGTATGCTGGGACGTTAATAATTTAACTAAGCGGTGTCTTGCGTGGACCCCATATTAATATAATACTGAAAACAACCCCGAAACCCATGTATGCTTATTTTTAAGGCACTACCATTTATGATTTTAAGATATTATTTCTTGCTGACCTTTGACCCAATTTTCGAAATTCCTGTTTTTAGTGTCTGCGATTCAAATGTCCCTATCTTTTTAGGGCACCGTGTTTATTGAAAAATTCAAAAAGAAACAAAATTCAAAATTATAATTTTATTCAAATGGGTTTCTAAGAACACTTTTGAGTCGCCAAATGAAACAAACAAGAATATTTGCTCTAAAAACTAATAACAATACCAACTGGTTTATTACTAGCATCCAATAGTCGTCTATTATTTGTAAAACTACAAACAAAACATAATATTATAGTCAACTATTACATACATATTTTGTATTGAAACACTTAAATAAAAATATTTAAATTGTAAATAGTTAAAAAATCAATCAAAACTCAAGCAATATTAAAATCGCCTCTTGTTTTTCAGATCTGCATAGAGGGGAACACCATGTGAAGCGTTAAAAGTCCTCAATTCTGTGACGGAATTATGTATGTACAAATTCGTAAGACATGCAAGTTGTCGAATGAAAAAGTAAGTTCGTATATTGATATTGTTTTTAGTATGCAAGAAAAGAGGTCTAATAAAATTGTGGTGGTTATAGAGAGATAAAGAGACGAACGGGCAGATGGGCAGCAATAAAGAAATTACAGTAGTTGCATGTGAACTGTGGAAACCCAAAAACTACCAGCAATAGCTTTATACTTTTACATATATATGTAAATAAAATATTTTCTGTTGAGCAAGCAGTAATGAAATAACTATACCTAGAGGTACTTATGTGCACTTAAAACATCTTTTTTATTATTTCACAAGTTAGTTGTAGGTACTTATACAGCACTGTGTTTGTAACTTTATAAGTTTGGTGCTTACATTAAAATAAGTTAAGTTAAAACAGTGTTTTACTTACCGTAAAATAAAACTACAGAACAATAGCACGGCTAAGCACAAATAATTGCTTTTCAGTATGGCTCCCAAAAAACCACTTTTAATTTTTTAGATATTTTTTAAACCACTTTACAATGCACACACACAACACAAAAAATTAGTACAAACTCAAACAACAACAAAATTAGATATGGAGAAATAGGATTCTTTTTTAAAGTAGGTATGTAGAATATCGTCAGAGAAACAGGACACGGATCTAAATATTATAGAAACAACCTAAATAAAAAAAAATATTTTTCATAAAAAATTTGCAATTATTCCATAAAATGTATGTAGTATGTTATGGACAGTGAATACGTATATAGGTAATATGGTAGAAGAAGAGTGAACTCGTCACGACACGGTACGAACGACATAAGGCCGCTTGTTTTCTGTTTATGTCAGACAGTAACGCGGGTGTCGAAGGCCGTTGTCGAACTTGGGCTACAATTGATTAGCATGAAAATAGCTGCTCCTTCGGGCGCGCTAAAGAATAACAAGTGTTCGCGACCTACTTTCCAAATTCTTCATTGTGAATGTTACTGTTAGAATGGAAAATAAGAATTTAGGAATATTTCCTATGCATTATTCAATTATTTCTTTTTCTTTTTTCTAGGAATTTTGTAAAATTCAGATAAAATATAAATAGAATATATTAATAAAAATAAAATTCGAATTAATGTTTGCTTACAATTTTAAGATAATTTGAATCAATTTACACAAGCTACAAGGTATTTTTAGTCAAAATACCTACATAAAGAAACGAAGTCTCCTATTAAATTTAATATAAGTTTCATAAAACTAACCACCACTCTGGAAGACAAGAACTACTTCCATCTTTTAAATTCATATGAAAAAGAAAATATTATTTGATTTATTTTAATAAAGCACATTTATATTTTACAACAAAATATTTATATCTACAACTGTACCTGTATTTTTTCTCTATTTTAAATAATAAAAACCCTACAAGTTTAACACAACATAAAGTTAATCGAACCTTTGGCGGCAGACAGGGCAAAGAAATACCTAGGTACCTAGAAATTACCCATTTCCTCGCAGTTATATTATTCATATTATAACATAATTAAATATATAAGTATATATGTCAGCAAAATTTGTTAATTTGGCTAACATATTTCAATGTTTTTCTTATTTATGTCGGCGAATATCTTATTATAAAGATATTTAGGGAAAATTGTATTTTTTTTTAATTAAGAATATAACTTCTTAATCAAATAAATAATAATTTGAAATTGTATTTTATATTTTTGTTATTTCTATACTATAATTAAATTTCAGCCCATAATACCTACATGTAATTAGTTACATTCTGAAATGACTGATACTTTACAGTTGCAGCAACATGGCACTCTGTAAGCAAATAGAGGCTCCCTTCTGAGGAGATTTGGCCGACACTTATTGGGACGAGCTTTTGTAGTTATGGTAATGTGGTGAAACTGCCATTCTTGGGAGCTTTCGGATTTTATTATATTAACTGCGAGTTGAGACTGCCCAGCGAGAATGCTGAGAGATATGAATTATTACTTTGGTACTTACGTTGTAGGTTACACATGTTCATGAATTGTTTTTTTTTTATTTTCTTGCTTTTTTATTATCTTTATATAAGGCAGAGATTCTAAAAGTATTTTTGTTCATTAATCCCAGCATAGTTATTGAAGTGAAATCTTCTTTAGGGGCGTTGTGCACTTTTTTTGTGATGGTTAAAAAATGTTGAACTCGCGTCAGTCAGGTCACGTGACCTGATCGAAAATTCGTAAGATGGAACTCGCGTCAGGACACGTGACCTTAATTTATATTAGGTTAGTTTTTATTTTTAGTATATGGCGATTATGAGTAAAACAGGGAGGTTGTATATGGGATTTTAATTCTATGACAGATTGAGATGTCATATATACTACGACAAAAAGTAAATAAACAAACATTATTATTTATAATAAATGAATATGTATACGACGTGATGGGAAGTAAATAGCTAGTATGTTTTCACGTCTGCCGGCACTCCCAGAGTGCAACCCGTTTTTTTTTTATATTTATTTTCCATTACACGAACAGTGATAATAGGATTTTTTTTTAACAAAGCCGTTGCACAGATTACATTTAAGATTAGTATTAGTAGGTACTACCTAGTACTATTTTCAGGTTTAAAAATATTTTTCAATATATGATGATACATTATAGTTATAGTATATAGGTAGGTAATAAAAATCTGTCCTCAATTTAAGGCAGAAGTAATAATCGGGTTCTAAGATGATTTGAGCCTCCATTGCTGCTTCACACTGTTTTGATAAAAAAAGTCGGCCAAGTGCGAGTCACGAAGGGTTCCGTTATCTATAAAAAAAATATCGAGCAAAATCGAGCAAAAAAATCACGTTTGTTGTATGGGAGCTCCCTTAAATATTTATTTTATTCTGTTTTTTAGTATTTGTTGTTATAGCGGCAACAGAAATACATCTTCTGTGTAAATTTCAATGAGATACAGCCTAGTGACAGACGGCCGGACGGACGGACGGACAGCGAAGTCTTATTACAGATAGCCTGCCTGCTAAACCGGAGGCCTGGTAAGTTCGATTACCGCACAAGACAAACATTTGTATTTGTGTTAGTCTTGAGTCTGGGTGTTTTCTATGTATGATATGTATGCATTTACAGTAAAAAAGTAAATATATGTATTTGTTTCTGTTGTTTGGAATTCATAGTATGATAATCTTGCTTAATTTGAGACCAGACGGCGCTGTGTGATTTGTCCAAAAAAAATGTAAGACAGCATCTATGGCTCAGTGGATAATGATCTGCCTGCTGAATCGGAGGCGTGGGTTCTTGCACATGCAAAACCTTTAAATTTGTGTTTGTCTTGAGTCTGGGTGTTTTTAATGTAGGTATAATATGTTTTTATTTACAAAAGTATACATAGTATGTATTTGTACTTAGGCCGTTAATTTTTTTTTGTCGTTATTGATAAAGCTTTATTTGTTTTACTATTACAATAGCCAACCCAATTTCCGAAACATTATGCAAATTGCAATGACTGGACACAAAAGCAAATCGGACAATAAGCCTTCCAAATCGCTCAAAGAGTTGTTTCAAATATTTGTATTGTTATGCTAAAATTTAGAAAGTTTGAGAACGTAGATTAATTTATGGGACCCTAAGCAGATGCTGCAGTTGCTGTATAAATGGCTTTACAATGAACTTAGATGCAGAAATGGCGAGATGAAACTGAAGATAGACATCTGAGCCGTCTCGTGTTTTATCCGATGATGTAGATGCTCACGTCAAAATAGTGGTTTGATTAAAGATATCAAGTGGAAGGCCTTGTCCTAAATTTGAGCTTTCACTTAAGTTTTAAGATCTAATCTAATACTAATAGGGTAAAAAAAAATTTTAACCTGATTATATAAGACCCTTGGGACAAAGTTTTAGAACTACTAAAAGCGTTTCAAATGATAGAGAAAATGTAGTTACTTACTTTACTTTATGATGTCTGAACTAAGCAATTGGGTCGTAAGACCTTCTAATGATAATGATTCTGATAGATACTATTTGCAATAGCTTAGTCAAGATTCTGTTAAAGGTTAGAAAAACCTTAGTTTTACATTGGAAAAATTATTCAATTATTTATTTTCAGCAGAGGACACAAATAGACTGAAACATGAGTAGTCTAGGATTCTGTACGTAAGAAGGCCACACGGAATACAACTGTCAAAAGTATCATCATTACATAGTAATGAGAAACGATAGTAATGAAATAATTCAGTACATTTCTGAACATCTGAAAAAGCTGTCTGAAATCGTATTAAAAAATTAACCTTGATTTTGTTTTGCAAATATAAAATATGATTAGCAAGGTCCATATTGTTCTTAGGTAAATAAATAAATCATATATCATTTGATAGATGTCGGCACTTCCAAATTAGAAAACAACAGTAGTTCAACACTATAACGTCATACCGAGTTGAATGAACTGCCAATGTCAGTAACGAAAAGGTTATCGAAAGCAGACATCACTTGGCTGTCTTCAATAAGTAATAACAAAAACTTACTGATAAATCTAAAACCGAACATCGATATGTACCTTCTATAAGTTGATTATTTATAATCATCTACGACTAAACTAATCCCTAATATATACAGTTAAAACAAGAGGTTATGTTGCGGCGGAAAACCGGTTACAATAACCTCGTTTTCTAAACGGTCGTAGTGCCCGGTCCCACTTAAGTCTGGACTCAGTGTTACTGAGTCAAGCGAAGCGTGATCACGCATGCAGAATGATCATGAAAGCTTAAACTTATAAGGTTCTAGGTTATATTCACTCACGTGTTAGGGAACCAATGTATCGCTCAGCAACAAGTTGCACCCTGGCGGTCGAAGTCGCGACCCCTTACGTCACATCCACTGCACTCTGCACCGGTATACGAAATCCTTCCGTCTTGCCGCTATCACTCGCGTATCTACGCTCGCGAATGCGGACTGATTTTTTCTTGCATTACGGCCCATTAAACTTGTAGATTCCTATCTCTGTCGGTGGCACGATATTATTGAGAGGCGAGACAAAGAAAGGTTGCGGTTTATGGGTTGTTGATAGAATTGGTATCCGTATCGTAAACCTACCGCCGCCGTGTTGCATATTTTTTACCGACGTAACCTTGTCAAGGCGTTTGTGAAATAACTTCCTACTTATATAATTTTTTGCTTTCGTAGATTTTATAAATTACATTAAAATATTGTTTTAATTTCTAAAATAGTAAATTCTAGAGGCGTAAATGGAATCTATTGGTAACAGGGATTTTAAAACTTTTCATCATAAATGTACCTAAAATTAATACTAACAATGTAAGTCTAAATGATATCTCTGTTTTAAGAACTTGAAATATACCATTTTTTACCACGGAAACGTAAAATAGATTGTCATTACCATTATGGTATTCCATTTTACCTAAGGTACTTAAGACGGCTTCTTATGCGCCAGTCAGTCATAATTTCGCTAAAAACTCGATAAGGCTATGTTCTTCTTTGATCCTGTGTTAACTGTCCTATTATTTTATTTAAATTTGACACAGTGAGAGGCCTCTACAGTATAGGAGCAGAATATTTCTCAACCCGGTTAAGGGTCTCCCTAGGTTTTAATCCAAATACTGGGTTAGTATTACCGCGTCACGTTTGCCGCTCGTAACTCGTTACGTGCGTAGTATTTCCAAATTATATATTATAATGGCATTTTCACGCAACGTCATCCGCGTCGACTTTTGGAAAAAAACAAGCTTTTAATTCTCATATAAATTTTCATCCCCTTTTCCTTACGAGATGATTTTCCAAAGTCGGTGAAATACAGTTTAATGTTCAACGTAAAGGCCAATTACCAATTTTCATGAATTAAGCTTCAAAAATACCGGATTTCCATACAAACTTCCAATCCCCATTTCACCCCCAAAATAGGAAATGAATTTTGCAAAATCCTTTCTTATTGAAGCCCTCCGTCACATAAAGAACTCGCATGGCAAATTTCAAGTTTCTAGATACAACGATTTTAGCTGTGCGTTGATATGCCATTAAATCAGTCAGTCAGTTTCCTCTTTTATACATATAATCTAAAATATTAAAAATTAGTTCGGTAGCAAGTACCACACGAGCAACTTCTCTTGATAATATTTTTTCAGAATTTATAGATGAAGATTATTATTGCGTATTTAAAATAAAATAGTTTTTTATCGATAAAAAACAAACTGCTGGATCGATTTTGCTCGCACTTTTTTCAGATCTAAGTCATGACGTGGCGTATCGTTTGATATGGTCACGAGAGAATTTGGTCCATAGGTTCTTGAGATATCCAGGGGCAAAAAAAGGATAACATACATACACACACACACACACACAGACATCACTTTAAAAATTGTGGTACCTAAATGATTCTCCAGACTTCAAAACGTAAACAAAACGCAAATTTAGAGATTTTGATTTTTGGACCTATTATCAAGAGAAGTTAAAAATTAGATTCACTAAAAGCGATACATAACTGATCAGGTGTAACAGGGAGGATTAACTAGAAGGAAGAGAGATAACTTATATGGATTATACCTATATACTATCAGAATTACTTGGAATATTCAGTGTTCTACTATTCTACGTTACAACAACAGAAGTAAAAGCAAGAACTCGAGAAAGGGAATGTGATACTTGTGTCTTGTTTAAGAGTTCCAATGGGAAATAAAATGGGAAAAGTTTCGTGTCGTACTCAAAATATTACTCGGTCTTAGCTTAGTTCATCAGCCAGTGTGTCGTAGGTATAGATTTGACAGTCAATTGACACATCTCATTACACTCGATGTATGCAATAGTTTAAGATTATATTTGGTACATGATCGCTTAGATGCCTAAAAACAAAACGAATAGCGTAACCATTGTAAACTAGGTTAGTAGCTAATATGTCAACAATGAAGTCGAAATGTAAAAAAATGTGTGTGACCAACAACTCTCGCCCAAATCACCACATTACTCCATGTAACTGGAATTAGCTCATTATTACTCTTGAAATGCCTTAATTGCATTACATTCAGTTTGTTATAGTCATAGAACCAAATCTATTACCTTTGGAAAGTTTAGGCACAATTGCTATCATCCTGTTTTCTTCAAATCTGCGTAGGAACTCTGGACTCTACGTACAAACTACGAATGTGCTGGATTTAAATTCCTTTTCATTAATCTTTTACTTGGCAAAGCAACACTTAAATTTGTAAAATAGGTTTACTTAGTTTAAAGTTCGGGGTTTTCAGAGAATATGTTTTGAGCAATCTTATTATTAGGATTAGCAGATTGTATTAAATCAATAAAAATGCGTTTACTTGCCGCAATCTACCTAAAGGACCCTATTAATTTCATCAGACAGATGTACGTATGACGGTAGTTACGATTTTGTGATGTATAAAGTCTATAGTATCTTATTAAAAGTTTTGATTAAATTTGTTTGACATCATGATTGTTTTTAGGGTTCCGTACCTCAAAAGGAAAAAACGGAACCCTTATAGGATCACTCTGTTGTCCGTCGGTCAAGACCCTTTTTCTCAGAATCGCGTGCAGGTATCAAGCTGAAATTTATAACAAATACTCAAGTCTACTTTTTCTTGGAGCTGTGAAAAAACCAAACTTCTAAGCCAGCGCAATCAAAAGATACAGCCGGTTATGTCGCAAATTTTCGAAACTCGCAAGGGAATCAAAACCTACAGGGTACTTCCCGTGACTCAGAATCTGGAAATTTGGTACGAAGCAACGTCTTTTAGAACAGATAAAGGAAAAATTGCGAAAACCGTACATTTTTCGTTACATAATATAATAAAAATATTCTTAATAGTATACAACTACATAATAATAAGTTTGCACGGAACCCTTGGTGCGTGAGCCAGACTCGCACCGGGCCGGTTTTTTTTTTAGAATAATATATATATATAATTTAAAAAATATATAGCAAAATATAGATATAAGATTGAAAAATTACCAAATTAAAGTAGGTATATCCAGAAGATGGGGTTCTAAGCATAACCTAATTTCAATTTGACTGTATTATCATTCACATACAACAGATAAAATATCTAAATGTCATTTAAGATATCGAGCAAAGAATTAAAGCTTTCCATGTCAGTTTCGATTGGATTGAACTAAAATTGAAATGACTTGACCCACACAACTACAACTAAACGAAATGAAATAAACACATTTGTTAAAACTACGAGGGTCATTAAATAAATACTTAGCCTAGAAAAGAAAAACAAAAATTTTGTAGAAGTGGCAATTTATTTTTCCACATAATCTCCTTTCAGCTCAATTTACTTGTCCCAGCGATGTTCCAACTTTTTCAACGCGTCCAAAAAATACGTTTTCCCAAGACCTGCAAAATAGGCCTCCGTGGCGGCGATGACCTCCTCATTCGAACCAAATCTATCCCCGGCAAGTGACTTTTTCAGGTTTGGAATCAAAAAAAGTCACAGGGGGCCAAATCTGGAGAATACGGTGGATGGGGCAGCAATTCATAGCGCAATTCGACCAATTTGGCCACGGTGACGGCGGAGGTGTGACCCGGCGCGTTGTCGTAGTGGAAAAGCACTTTTTTCTTCACCAAATGAGGCCGATTTTTCTTCAATTCGGCGACGAATCGGCTCGAAAGTTTGCATTGTAGAACCCCGTGATTCTTTTACCCTTCTCGAGGTAATCGATGTGGATCACACCTAGCGAATCCCAGAAAACGGTGACCATCACCTTTCCGGCCGATAGAACAGTCCTTCTTCGGAGCACGTTCACCGGGTGAAGTCCACTGTTTAGACTGTACCTTGGTATCTGGCGTGTACCAGTGAATTTATGTTTTGTCAACGGTCGCGAAACGACGCAAGAACTCCGCCGGATTGCGCTTGTTGTCCGGTGTGAGCAAACGCGGCTCCCATCGCGCCGACAGCTTACTTATGCCCAATACTTCGTGTAGAATATGATTTGCCGTTCTTTCTGCGATGCCTATAGTCTCAGCTATCTCGCGAATTTTCAATCGGCGATCTGCCAACACGAGATCGTGGTTTTTTTTACGATTTCCTCCGTAGTAGCCGTTTTCGAGGCACCAGGGCTTGCTCATCAAAAACCGACGTACGGCCACGAACAAACTCGTTGAACCAATTCTTGACGATCGCCTTCGAAAAAGAAGAGTCACCGTACACAGCATCCAAGCGATCGTTGATTTCGCTAAGCGTTTTCCTTCCAAAAACAAGAATCGAATCAAAGCAAGTGAGTTTGAAATCGTCAACAATTCTCACAGCTTATAGTTGAACCGAGACAAAAGGGCCAAGCTGGTATCCGAGGGCACCCACCCAGAGATGGCAGCAGTACTCCATATGGGGCAGGACTTGCGATTTGTAAGCCTGCTGCTTTGCCCCGACGTGAAGTGCTGCTTCGCAGCTTTGATTACACCAAGTTTTTTGGACGTTTTACCTTGCAAATGATCTCGAAACTAACACGCGTTGACTTGTATCTTTGTAATAAGCGTCTCCATTACTGTCATCTGCATAGCAATGTATATTGTTGACATCCATCATGTCATTGATATGCAGTAGAAACAGCGTAGGAGACAGCACATAACCTTGCGAGACACCAGCATTAATGTCCATGCTATCAGAGCAACTACCGTCAACTACGACTTGTATGTGTCTGCCGGACAAAGAGGTAGCCACCCATTTGCACATACCCTGGGTTATTCTGTAAGATGACAATCTCGATAGGTGACCCCGGTGCCAGACCCGATGGATTGCTATCATTCAAGAAACTTCCTTGTCATATACACCAAAACTCACCAATGTTGAATCGTAATTGGATGAATATTATAAGTACGATTTGTATCTAAATAATTCAACTCATATATGTATATAAGTCGATGTGTACAACATATGACCTATACATTATCCAATTTTTTTTATCATAGATTCTGTAATTTCTATTAAGCTAAAACTGAATCAGCTCACTGAGAAAATTCCATTGCCTGTATAAATACCTATAGATAACACAGTAACTATTCAACGTACAATATACGATTTTACAATACTTTAAATTATCATAAATAGGATATGTATAAAGATATCATAATGTAAAACAAGTTAAACTTTCATTTGGGTCGCTGAAGAAGAAGCACAATTAAAACGACATATAGGTAGATAAATGTTTTTCATTGCCATTAATGTTATTTTTCATTACGAATATGTGTATGTTTCTATAAATAACATGTCGCAAGATTATAGGCACATATGACTTTAATAAACACAGCTGTGGAAATTAGTTATGCGATCTATAAATCAAACTTTAAGTAAAATACTACGCAAGCCACTCGCCAATCCAGGACACAGAAATTTATTGGTATTACTAAAGATGTAGTTAAATAAAATTGCACCACCTCCGATTCCGGGCACAATTTAAGATTCACTTCATACATATGTATACCTAAAATTTTTTTATTTTATAGGCACGGCAACAACATGCAAAAGTAGAAGGAATTGGTACCAAATCGGCTATTACTTTATAAAATATAGCCTATTGTAAGTACCTCGTACAAAGGTTCTACGCCGCGCCGTAGCACGCTACGAAAAAGCTACGAATATTTTTAAACTATAACACTACGTAACAAATTTGGAAATTATATAAGGGTTTCGAATTTATCTAAATTCTTTGTGGACATGAACCAAATAGTAGCAAACACAGCATACAATGCAATTAAAAGCAATAGGCAAACTTGTATCTTTAAGAGATCTCTTCCTCGTAGGTAACCTAACACATCGATAGCTGAAAAACCATTTATTATAAGTTTTAACTTCTTTGACTAAAAATTATTATTACTTAGCCATAATTGTGTAAGGTATTAAATAAATCTGTAAAGTGCGAGTCGGGCCATTGCACCGTGCTCAATAGGATTTGTTTTAGTCACACAGCTTGCTAATTAAATTATTAACTGGCGTTTTTAATATTTGTGGTTTAAAGCCAGAAAATACGGTAAAAATGTACAAACGGTAAAAATACCTAACCAATAAAAAACAAAAGCTGTCTAAAAATGACAATTTCTTCAGACCCCGATTTCTTTGTTTTTCAAGATTAACCATATACCAGGAATTAATTCAATATTTGATTTTTCATCAACATTCTGTATATTACACCTCCGTTTGCTAAGACGATGCTGGTACAGCGTGTAGATACAAACCATTCGACAAGTCGATACGCATCGAATTGTCGAATAACAAGAAAAAATGGATCTTAGAAAGGTTCCTAAGTTCCATTAAAAAAATGTAGTAAAGAGTATGTAAAGTAAGTATTTTTATTTATTTAGTGTAATAAAATAAAAGGTAAGTTTTCTTAATTTAATTAATAGCTTTTACCAAATTTTGTAGTAAACAAAAATAAACATTTATATACTTAGGTATAAGTACCAAAAATTAAAAAAAAAACATAAGAACACATTTAAAATCTAAAACCTGTATCCACAAAGCAAAGTCACGTCGTACGGCATTATTACGTCAAAAGATGTTTAGGAAGTATAGTCGTCGCACAGAGCGCAGCCGTACATCTTGCTTTATATCGCCTCAGCCAGCATTGGAGAGCAGACCATCAAACGACGTTATGGCCCCCGGACGTGCCGGCGGCTCCAAATGCTAGCAAGGGCCAGACATATATGTAAAAAAGAGATAGAAAAATATTTTTGCACGTCGAAGTCTTTTATTATTCGCTACACAAACACAGATCGAACCGTATACCTATGAATAAGTTTTATTCTCCGGAAAGTTTTGAAATAACTTTGTATATGTTGTACCTACGTTCTCTTTGTAAGGTTGATTATGATCGTAAGTTATCGACAGGATTCAGAATATTCGTTTCTTTTTACTCTTTTGTCGTTTCACGATTTTGATACCTTAATTTTTTTAATAAAATGGTTTCTAATTTAAGACGATGGACTAGTGTTGGCCATTGCAAAGTTTTTTTTTAATGAAATTTTAATTGTCATTTCAAAGTAAGTACGTAAAGTATATCTAGACATGTGAGAAATAAACATGTATACTTGCCTAATGCATCATGAAATATATAGAGTGTATTTCCATATACATATTTCATTACTTTACGATCTTATCAATTTGTATCAACCTACTTTAAAGATAATAATTTTGTAGTACCCAGGTTCCTACTACAAAATAATTAATAAAAATCGTGGTTTTTCAAAAATCGGATGTTTACAAAAAATACAACTATACAGTTAAACTTAAAAAAACCCTATCTAAATACAAAATTTCAGCCAAATCGTGATATATATATATATATATGTACGTGATATATGATACGCAAATATATGTACAAGTATTTCTCGTTCAAATGTACCTATAAGATAGATAGAGTCAGATAGACTAATAAGATTCAGGTTTATCTTGCTAAAAACGACCCGTGCGGTTAATGTTTAATTTCCATTTTATTTTTCTTGTTCACGTAGGTACTTTGAGTTTAATTTTCTTAATTTTTCTTATTCAACAAAAGAACAGTTGAATCTTATAAATTTTGCCACAATACAAACCTTTCTTATCCACTTCGTAAAATTACGTCTAAAAACAAAACTCCACAAAAGAACCGTAACACGTCTTAAAAATATAAAACACTCCCCGCAATTTTCCACCCGAAAATACGCTGCAAATACGTAGGGTTTGTACCGTTTATCGGGTAATGTAATTATGTACCGAGTGGTTCGGGACACCTAGACTCACTCAAGTAATTGAGTGCGCACTCCCGCCCTCCCTACGTGGTATTAGGCAAATCGAATCTCACCTCCCTTCCCTCACTTCAACCCTTACGTATGTGAAACTCTGCTTGCTTTTGGCGCAGAACCAAAGATTCAATTTGCAGAAATGTAAATAAAATGCCCGTTTGAATTACGCGTTCCACTTGGCTGTTTTGTCTGATTTAATTTAACATGTTGTAACTTTTAAACATTTCTTTTCGCTTGTCATTTTTTGCAAACAAAATTCTATGTCAAAAACAATAAGGCAATGATTAAGACTCATATATATGCGAAAAGCTAAATACAGCATTGAATTAAAAAGTAAGATAAAACTTTATTTAACCTGTTGGACTTCTTATTTGAGGCAAAATTTTAGTTTTCTTAAAACAAGGCAAATATGGAAAAAAGGGCTAAACCCTTTTTACATCAATAGAAACAAAGGCAACGGTGAATCAAAAAAACAAACTACTTCGCCAAATTGAATTGAAGATAATTGTTTTTTTTTTCGTCATTATTTGTCAACACTACAGGGACACATGCTTTTCCTTAGAGAATGGAGCATAAGGGCAAAGTTCACTGCGCTGGTTATGTTAGTAGGTATTGGCAGAAGTTGTGAAGCTAGTAGGCAATTGACTGTCGAAATTTTTAAGCCGCTCATAGGGCCTTTGTCTTAGCCTGGCTTGCTTAGCAGTCATGCTGTCAAATAATAAAAATGATATTTTAACCTACTTTTTCTAAAATAGAATTAAATCAGAGAACTTTTATCTAATTTCTGGGGTAGGTACTTTAGATTATCAAATAAATACCTACGTTGTTTTATAAAAATGAGGGCGCGTTCATTTTGAGATTAAGAGTGATACTTACCCACGAATGATACTTTTCACACTTTTGATAACGCCAGTTTTGCCACGGACACCTATCGTTCGTGTAGCTTTGAAACCTTACTAACAAAATTGTTGGTTGCAAAACTTGCAAAACGAACGGTTGACGTACACACACTACGATAGATACACACACACTACCATAAACAATGAATATGTATAGGCAGTTTGAAAGATTAACACAAACACCCCACCTCCAGGCATGGGTCAAAAGATTCATTTTTTTGTGGCAAAAGTGACAAAAATTACAATGACGTAAACGAACGCATGACTGTTTGTTACAGATGATACTAAAATTTTGATATTCTGGATACCAATCGATGCTAAACGAACGGATGACAGGTGACAAAATTAATGAAAATAATGTTTCTGCATCCCGATTCCCGAAACGAACACGCCCTAAAAATAACTATTGTGTCTGCTTCCGCATGGGTTATGAGTGGCGTACGAGGCTTATGAATGCTGATGAGAAGTCATAACAATTAGTATTTGTCTTACAGTACAAGATCAATTTCTTTAAAATATTGATTCATGAGGTGTGGAAGCCTTTAAAGTTTTTATATTAAAGTGCTTTGTGCTGAAACTGGTAATAATTATATATTAAAACTAAAATAATAGTACTTTAAATTTATTTTAATATTATTCTTACAGTTTAAATGAAGTGCTATTTTGACGACTTAGTATACTTATATGTACATAATGAGTACCTTATTCTGCTTTTGTATAAAAATATATTTTATAAGCTTTAAAGAAAGTATACTAGCTGTCCGCGGTTCTGTCCCCCTTAAATTCAGTTATCGCTAAAGGATTTTAATGGCAACTCTTAAATTATAGAAACAAACCGATTCACACTTGACTTTTAAAAGTAACCCAAGTCCTTTCCCGGGACTCAAACTATTTACATGGCAAATTTTATATTAATCGATACAGCGGTTTAAGCGTAAAGAGGTAACAGAGTGATAGACAGACAAATTGAGTTACTTTCGCATTTATAATATTTATATGGATATAAAGATGTAATATATAGCAGATATTGACAAAAATCACTCGCTTATTTTACAACGATATTTTATCTCTTCGATGAGATAGAAAATAATTAAGAGAAACTAATGGGACATTCAGCTAATTTGTAAAATGTGACCAATTAATTTTATTTTGATCATTTATCCTTGTGATCATTTTTTGTAAATAAATGCATATAGTATGTATGTATATAGTGTATACACAGAAAACTCTCAGTCTCAAGAAAAACACAAAAAATAAATGTTTGTCTTGTGTGGAAATCGAATCCACGCCCCTCGATGCAGTAGTCGATTCATTACCCACTAAGCCTCGGAGCCGACGTTATATTTAACAGCGTTGTCTGGTCCTAAACTAAGCGAAGCTTGTGCTATAGATACCAGACCAGAACACGGACATAAATATACTTGCATTTTTTTCGTAAATACATACATAAATTGTACATAGAAAACTCCCAGTCTCAAAACAAACACAATTATAAATGTTTGCCTTGTGCAAGAATCGTACCTACGCCCCTCAATTCAGCAGCCTGGTCAAATTACCACATGAATGGTAATCCCACAGAGCCATGGAGTCAACAATGGAAGTGAAGATAGGTACTACCATTATGCTAAATTGTAAAACGCGATAAATGTATTAATTTTAATCAAATCTTATTCAAATGAATTACAAGAAGGTATTATATGTAAAAAATTACAAATATGTAACTGACCAACTGTTGTAAAATTTAAAATACCATTAAGTCTGTATAATTCACGATTATCAAATAATGGTAGGTTAGTTAATATAATACGTAAAATTACTAAATACATAAAAAAAATGTTGTTAATCCATTAAACATTCCTATTATTATAAGTCGAAACAGAAAATAATCAACAACATTAAATACTTACAAGTATGAATAACAATATGGTTATATTAAATGTTTGTCGATAAATATTAATACACATATGGAAGCTTAGGCAAATCTGACTTCCACGACACGCTATTAAATATATGTGCTGAATATTAAAAAGCTCAGGCCATGTTCTGGAGGGTAACACCCGTAATATGTCCTTCAATAACACTAAACCACAGAATTCATTGCAGCTGTATACTTTATAATTCCGCCGACTTTTACAATGTTACCTTAATACAACTTAAGATTGAAAAAAAAACATCTGTATGCATAAAATATTTGTCAATTATCGCCCAAGACTGCGCTCACGCGGATTTAGAGGGCAAAATAAAAGCTCAGGGTTGCGTCCGACCAATGGGATTGGATTTTATATTTAAACTGTGGATTATCCAGTGGAGCTTGAGCTATGCTCGTTGGCTTGGCTATTAACTGAGTGAAGACGAGAAGAAGGTCTGACTAAGGTGGTGAAACATTATGAAGTTGTCTTGGACCGGCTGGCTCATTTATATGCTAATCAGCGAGGAGGTGGCTTGCTCCAGAAAACCGGTAAAGCTGTGAACACGATATCAGACGTGCTTACCGTTTAGATTACTTTGTTTGGTTTTCTTTAATTTGAAAACTATACAAAATCCTTTTTACCTAACTGCTGGGTACCTAAAAAATTAGGTATACTGGGGTAGTAGGTAGGTAGTTAGTTAGGTAATATTTATTTTTAATATGCAAAAAATCAGGTACTTCCTGTTTATTACTGGAAATAATTTTATGCTACATTAAACTATAAAAGTTAATTATTAAAGCATTAGTACCTTATATAGTTTGCAATTGTATTGTAAAATAAAACACTATTACATAGAAATAATTTGGTATATAAAGGATAACTTGTGTACGGCAAAGCTGCGTTTAAATACTCTTTTTTTATTTGTAGACACTTTTTTTAGTGAAGTTTTTCCATTATCTTTTTTTTTCATCTTTCTTGGTAGCTCTTTACCAAATATGCATCGAAATATATTTTCAGAAAATGAATTTATGTGATTCATAGGATATTTGACTAAGAAAATTGTCTCAAACACTGCATATACAAATAAATAATATACGTAGGACATTTGATGTACACGTGCAGATGTTTTTAACGTTATAAAATATTATCATTTTTATGAAAAAATGTTACCTTATAAGGTGACACCTATTTTAATAAAAAATATATATTTCCTTGAATATAGAATAGTTTCACAGCATGACAAATATATTTTTAACTTTCTTAATAAAATATCCAACATATTTATACACGGAATCAGCACATAATATATTTTATTTATCCTTGCTAAATTAATTTAACATATTTAGCTTTTCGATATTTTAATGTTTATAACTAACTATAGGAAGCCCTAAAACTTATAACTACCTAGTAAGTTAACCTAGTTCTCGTGTTTGGAATAGGAACTATAAATATGATAATTACTATTCTAATATCCTGTAGTAGGTATATTTATAATTTTATGTGTTTCATATCTGCTTATTTTATAAAATTTATAAATACACTAGGTTGCATATAAATGGGTTAAGAGTAATTATGTAGTGCTTATATATCTGGAATGAGTTTTGCCTTGTTTATTAATCTATAGTTAATATTATTTAACTAATAAACTATTATTTAACATTGACATCATTAACTTATCAATGTATAATGCTGTATTAGATATTATATGTCAATGTTAAGTATATGTAAAGTCGGTGGTGGCCCAGGGTTTCGATTTCACTTTGCGTCCTGAGTGGCGGAGGTTCGAGTCCCTGCGTGTACCAATGTGTCTTTTTCTTAATTTCTAAAGTACATTGAATATTTACACCACTGGCTTTTCGGTGAAGGAAAACATCGTGAGGAAACCTGCATACGTCAAGAAAAAAAAAACGTATGTGAAATCCACAATCCGCACTGGGCCCGCGTGTGAACTGTGGCCAACGTCCTTGACTGTGGCCCAAATTACCCTTTTTGAGGGTAGGCCGTGCCCCAACAGTGGAGACGTATGAGGCTGATAAGGTATATGTACTTGTATTAATTTAACGTTTATCTCGCCTTTCAGATGTTACGTTATATGTTTTTTCCCAAGAATTTCAACTGTTCCTATTTAAACACCCCTTTTGAAGCGCCTTTTAATGCTAAGTTTCGCCGCCACTATGTAATTTTATTTTCTTTTCGTAGAAAAAGTTTTTCAAAAATGTTTATACCTGTAAAAAAGTAGCTAACCAGGAGATTTTTTAATTTTTTTTGTATTATTTGAAGAGTATTTTCTGCTAAAGACGACCACTTTTAGCAGAAATGTACCTACAGTGTACAATGTACATTACACGTGTACAGCTTTTAGCAGAATATAATCTTTATATATAATAGCAGAATATATCGCAATAAAACAAAACATTCTGAAAATAACTTGAGGGTAGCTTTTTTTTTTCATATGTAAACATTTTTGGAAAACACTTTACACACAGAGAAAATTTGCTAATGGAGTGGAGTTCAAATAAATTAAATATCAGTATAAATACTTTATTATGATATTCGTATGCTCAATAAATTATTTCACATAGTAAAATATCATGTAAATCCAGATTCAGCCATTTAGGGCCCTATCAAACTGGCAATTTGCAAGCGAGTTCAAAGTGAGGCGAGACCGGAGCGGGCGGGATATTACTCTTAGGATAATCGTTACCAAATTTGTTGTGACCTCTTGGTCTATTTGTACATAATTAGTTGCCAAAACGCGATGCAGCATTGAAGCTGTCGCAAAATCGTCGGTTGCCGATGCTTAAAGTATTCTGCTGAGGCCCTAAGTTGAAAATAAAAAGATGAAAAAATCTTTTTAACAAAAAAAAAAACAACCGGCTTCAAAAAGATGCACTAAAAAGGTAAAAATTTCCAAAAATCTGATCTGAATTACAGTTTTAAATTGGTGTCATGCAAGCAAAGTGTGTTATGAACTGTTACCTAGGTATATAGACACCAACTTCAAACTGTAATTCAGATCAGATCTTTGGAAATTAGTAATTATTTTTACCTTTTTAGTACATCTTTTTGAAGCCGGTTGTTTTTTTTTTGTTATAAAGGTTATATTTTTTTTCTTTTCAGTGACGAATTGCTTTTTTTTCTTGTACACTAAAAACATCCATACTCGTAACAAAGTTTTATACAATCATCAACGTAAAAGGCGTTTTACCAGTTCCAACTTAACATTAATATTTTTTTTTCTCCAAAAGTTTTAGTTTTAAAATCACTACAATAATATGGGACCACCTGGAAAATATAACCTTTTAAATAAAAAAAGAATTTCTCAAATCGGTTCAGGCGTCTTCGAGAAATCGGGTAACATACACACAAAAAAAGTCTCCGACTAATTGAGGACCTCCTCCTTTTTTAAAGTCGGATAAAAATATGATATCCCGCCAAACCTGGCTTTATTTTTTTGAATCCACAAAGCCGTGGAAGCATGGTTGTTCATTACTGATTAATTCAATACAATAAAAACAATAAGAAATATTTATTTACTAATAGTATATCTTTAAAGCTGATACTCGCCATGCTAAGAAAATAGTATAGGAATTTAATGTCGCCTCAGTCCAGAAAGGTATTTTTGATTTCAGAATCGATGTCCTTCCCGCGTTCTTTGTTCGAATGCAATTTTTTTGTAAGCATTCATTAGTAAAGTAAAAAAATCAAAGTTATTTGAGCAATTTTTTGAGCAACAACGACCAATGGCCGCCCGTAAACTTATCAAATCAGATGACTATCGCAAGCAATAAATTCCCAATTCTTATTCTACTTCTGCTATATGCGAAAAGTACAATTAAAATAGTATTTAAATATATCAGTACGTCATATGGTACTGCAACCTTATTGAAAACTGGCTTCTTTAGGAAGTTGGAAGTCTTCTAGCCTTTTTTTGAGACGATTTAATTGCTATCAAAAAGAACTTCTAAGCGTGTTCAAGTAGAGAGATGCGTCTATTAAAAGCATATTATAACTAAGATGGTGAACGAGCTTAAAATCCGCCTGATGTTAAGCGGTTACCACAGCCTTTGAAAATCTAATTACCTCTTTCTTAAGCACAAATCCTTGAGCACTAGAGCAAGTAAGATGGCAACTTCGATAGAAGACCCCGGTGCCAGACCTGATCGAACACCTTCGCTATGTCCAGGCTACATGCCAATGCCTCCCCCTTATTCTCAATGGCTAGTGACCATCGGTT
Organism: Apoda limacodes; assembly: GCA_946406115.1. Taxonomy (NCBI): domain Eukaryota; kingdom Metazoa; phylum Arthropoda; class Insecta; order Lepidoptera; family Limacodidae; genus Apoda; species Apoda limacodes. Next base: position 12,383,505 of record OX291554.1, read on the forward strand.
TATTATGCAATCGCCAACCCGCATGATAAGCGTGGCAATTATTGTTAAAATCCCTTTTATGTATTTCACAAAAAAAACACCGCCCTAGTCCTTGGTAGCCTGCCTGACCGCTTGACCGCTACGTCAACTTAAGAGGGGCGGGAGGTTCGAAGAATCCCGGCAGAGATCCAGCTACCAAAAAACACGACGACTGGATCTGGCAACATATACGGAATGCACTTTGAGGAATCATAAAGATGATTGTTGGACTCAAAGAAGAAGTAGACAAGTTGCGCTGGGATATAGGGCTATCAGAAGCCCTGCAAATCCTGCATTCTACTTCCGGAATAACTGGCCCGAGGTTGTGTTGGGTTTATCGTCCACAAGTCTCTCATCAATACATTACGACCAACGAAAGTGTGATTACAAGGGTAGCGTACCTTGTGCTCAGAATCACCAAAAGATATTCTCTCATGGTGATACAGGTTTAGGCAAGAACTTCGACACATCCAGATGATAAAGTTAAGGTTATGTATCAGGATATCGATAAAGTCATACTCACATTTCCAACACGCGTCACTGTTGTCATGGATAACTTCAACACAAAACTAGGCATTAGAAATTGAGATGAGCTGAAAATGGGGAAATTTGAATAAAGGCAGTTAAACAGTGTAAGCCAGCGATTATTAGTAACAAAAGTACACAATCTTCTTTCTAAAGTCGCTTAAAACAGCTTCGAATTTATTTTCTGTTGATACGAAAGTCCTTGTGCACTAATCCAAATCACATTTTACGTTTTTATCTTACTGTATCTACGATTTTAACTTGCCGTATCCTTCTTCAATAAGCTATTACTACCAAATTTTCAATTTCAAAACCTGCTCAGCGGTTCTGCCAAATTCCGATTGAAGTCAGTTAAATTTTCTTTGAATTTTTCATTTAGTATGAAATCCTTATTTCACTCACATTTGACCCTTATAAAGTAGATGTGTTTTCCTAATTGTATCCTTATTCAAAATTTCATCAAAAATGTCTAAGAGGATCAAAATTTTTATTTACCCTGACCACGCTAATTCGAATCACACTCGACATTTTTATAGGTTGCTTTGTGTTTATGGGGAGGGCCCCTTATCAATTTCTATCAGCTCAGCAATTAATCCCAATTCCTTTTAACAATTAGTATGTAATACCAATCACACTTGTCGTTTTTTAGTTATGTGCCTTTGATTTCCAAGGTGTAAATATCCCCTTTCCGAATGTTATCGAGATCGGATTGCCGTGGACTAGGCAGACAGAAACTTTCAGAATTATAATTTTAGTTTTGTCCAAGAATCGTACGAAATGTCAAAAGATAGAAATAAATCTAATACCTTTAAACTAGCAATTCTTGTATATGTATATATATATATATATATATATATTCTGAATCTCGAAAACGGCTCCAACGATTTTCATGAAATTAAGTATGCAGGGGGTTTTGGGGACGATAAATCGATTTAGCTTGGTTTCATTTTTAGAAAACGTCGTTTTATCCGTGTTTTCAGGCAGTGATAAACTGAAAAATGTAACTCTTCCTGACATCTATTGGCGAGTAGTAATAAGCCACACTAAAGCTGTTTGACTATAGATGCCGTTTTTGAGCAACGCTAACCATGTTGCGTCCAAATATTTATTATTTTTATCTTATTATCCTTTGGTTTATTTTGATAGTTTTAGAGAATTAAAAGTTTGACAACTCTTATTCGGATTGAATATCTTGATGAGATCTATCTCTTCTGTAAAAGCCTACTAGTTTACGACACATATTTTCGGAGATATAGCCCTTTATAATTTGACGGTCATTCGGAATGAAGATCTGGTAGTTACGCAGGTTATAGGACTTTATAGTTTGAAAGCTGATTACCTCCCACTACGAAAGAATACGCGAAGACGTATCCACGTCAAAACCTGCTTTACATGCATGGCTGTAACTTAGCATTATTTTGACGTAAAAACAGTCGGACACATTTTCTCCATCTAGAGCCAAATAGTCCCAATCCGCAGATCATCTAAATTGTAACGCGCAATAAGGATCTTTGTTCTAAGACTTTATCGTGACTTTCGATAGGTGGATAGTCAGCGATGTCTCTATGATCAATAAGGTGAAAACTATCAGCAACACTACTGTGTGAGGGGAGAGACACGCTGAATATTAACCTCGAATTCGAATGGAATCGTTTGATAAAGTCAACGCTTCGTCCAACGACTATAGCACGGACGCGAAGCAGGAAGAATTTCGTTTAATGACTGGTCACTATTTGCCTCTGTTGCGCGCGTATAATTATTTGCTGTCGCGCTCGCACAGATGTCCGAAATTCTTTGTGCTTCGCGTCCGTGATTTACCTATCTACAGAAACCCGAATATTATCAACACACTCTCCAAAATTCCTTTCAGTACCTAGCAGATTCTAGTAGGTATTTAAATTACAGGCTGGTGACTGTCCAAGTGGTTAGAGCTAATTTCTTTAAAGCTCGCTTCAAAAACAAAACATAAAAGTCGCTGATTGGATTGAATTGCTATCTTCATCAGATAAGTCCGAATACACGTGGATTGTCCGAATACAATCGACAAATTTCGAAAGTCGCAACGCGATATGCTTATGTCAATTTGACGCATCACGTGTTGAGAAGGCTATAGAATGAAATAGAGGCTCAAAGTGTTTTTCAAAGACGTGCCTATTGAGCCACGGCAGTTGCCGAAGCTAACTGTCAAAATTGTTTCGTCCAAACCTGAAATATTGATAGAGATCAAGAGCTTCTCTAAACGGCTAGTCACATAAGCTTGTGACCTTGTCAATATCAGCACGAAAGAACTGAGAGCTAAATTAACTCGACACTATACCGAAGATATCCTGGAATCCTCAAAGCCTCTTAGAAATTAGAATGGCCTTAAAACAGCTTAAGAACAATAAAGCGTTGGGTGGCGACAGAATCACGTCAAAGCTTCTGAAATCGGGTGGAAGACCTATACTTAAAGTGCTCTTTAATTCTATCATCTTACCTATACCTAGTATACCTTCTTACTAAGGCAGAGGCATAAAGCAGAAGCGTGGTCATACCTACTTTTCTTCAAAGAAGGCAATATCATCGTAGTAAAATACTATAGACCCATCTCGCTTCTGACCCATGAAAAAACAAGCTATAGCTATAAGTTATTTTCCAGGGTCATTATTAATCGTCTCAAGCACAGGTTTCTACTGAATTACAACCTCCCGAACAAGTGAACCACATACATACGCTCCGCCAGATTATATAAAAACTGAAGAAGAATCGGCTACTTTACGTAGCGTTCGTAGACTATCAAAAAACCTTTGATTCCATCAATACCTGGGCGGTGTTACAGTGCCACAAAAATAATTACCGATACAACAAAGTGTTTAAGTGCTTGTATAAAAGAGCCACCATGTCTGTTCGAGTACAAGACCAGAACACGAAAACAATTTATCTGCAGAAATTTATGAGACATGAAGACGTTTTCTCCGAAACTGTTTACCACTAGGCAGTAAGCAAAGACTAGTAATGCAGTCGCATAAACATCAATGGCGAATACATCAGTCGATTCGATTTGACACAATGGTCTAGGCAGAATCGCTTGAAGACTTTTTTAATTTGAATTGATTGGCGCGATGCTCGGAGACCTCAGCAGAGTTTCCTAACGGGTGGGCCTAAAATAAACATGGATAAAAAGACGGATGACCTTCTTGTAATGTTGATTTATTTTAATGTCCATGTCGTGCCTATAAACGGTACGGTTGTGGGACAGTCGATATAACCTCCAAGTGGATAGCTACTAAGCCAGATAATGGACAAAGAATCTCTGCCAGTAGCAGGAGTTGAGGCCCAACTCCAAGATATCCTGTCTCTTGAAGTGACTCATGGTTTATTGCAGTAGTGCTTGGATGGTCTTTTGCAAAGTATTTAGAAAAGAAAGTAGTAATAATAAAAAACGTAAGTATTGTAATCTACCCTGTTATGCAAACATCGAAGGGCAAAATGGCATATCTACTTATGCCATAAGTATCTAAAAGTTCAAAAACAATCTAATACCAAGCTATTTTGACGAAGCAAAAGACAAAACGGAAGGAAAAATGTTAAGGAATGGAAATAATACATAACAATATGGTTTCAAAGCACGTGACCTACCAAAAATAAAAAACTAAAGCGACGAGAAAAAAAATCTTTTTAACCAAAAAAAAAACGAGAACCGGCTCCAAAAGATGCACTAAATGTGTAAAAATAATTATTTCGAAAAATCTCATCGAAATTGCAGTTTAAAGAGATGTGTTATAAAAACTGTTAGAGAGATGCAACTTCAAACTGTAATTTTGATCAGATTTTTTAGATAAATTATTTTTACCCTTTTAGTACATGTTTTTGAAGTCGGTTCTTGGTCTTGTTAAAAAAGTTTTTATTTTTTACTTTTAAGTAACCTGTTGGCTTATTGATTCGTACACTAAAAAAAAAACGTTGACGATACCAAATTGACAAGCCGTATCGAACCTTTAAGTCTGAGAAGAGACTTAACTCCGTGTGTGTTCTACCGCTTGTATAATAAGATATGTCCTGAGGAATTGTTTGAAATGATGCCCACGGCTACTTTCTACCATCGCACTGCTCGTCGTTGGTAGGGAATTCATCCTTACACTTTGGAACCTAAATGGTCATGTACAGTGCGGTTTTTGAGAAACTTCCTCCCGCAAACGCTTAGGTTATGGAATCCCGGCTCCCTGCCGAGGTTTTCTCTGAGGACTAGAGTATGGGGTTCTTCACGAAAGAAGTTATTAGATTTTGAAGAGTCGGCAAAGCGCGAGTGATTCCCCAGGTGTTGCAAGCGTCCATAGGCTGCGGTGACCGCTTACCATCAAGCGGACCGCAAGCTTGTTGGCCACTTTAGTAGTATAAAAAAAAAACCAATTTCTTCTAGTGGGCCTATAAAAATTTCAAGTGTTCTTTAGGATATAGAAGACTCGATTTCTCTAGGATCTTATCAATATATACTGACCTGAAGACCACATGGTCATAGTCGCATGACTATGGGTATTATTTTTTTATCTACCAAAACCTACTTCAGAATGTGACAAATACTTTTCTGACAACCGCATCAAAAGCGATTCAGCCAAACGCGAGATAATCGCGGACAAACATACATACATACATACTCCATCCCCCGACCGACCACGGCACGATCGAAAAACTATAGTTAGGCGGCCTCGGCGCGTTCTAACGGCCCCAGACAACTATCTCGCTATCAGGATAGCGACGTCCCCGGGTTCATCGGCGAACGAATTATAAAAGGTAGGTCCCTTCATATACGAGGTATCAAAGAGTGCCGGGGCGCTTCTTGTCCCCCGACTGACCTCGACATGGTCGTAAAACTATCGTTAGGCGGCCTCGCTGTCCGGATAGCGAGATTAGTCTCTGCGACCTCCCCGAATAGGGACTCCCCCCTCACACGACGCCGACGTCCCCGGGATACATGAGGTATCAAAGAGTGCCGGGGCGCTTCTCGCCCCCACTCAATTGCACCCGCACCCGCCTAACGGGAACTCCCCTCCTGGCGGTGACTCACCTTCGGGTTCGAGACTTACAACGGTCGAAGGGATGCCCCCGAGAGCGACAACCCAAGCCAAAGCTCCCCACGCGGGGAGCCCTTGAGCGTTGGGCGCTATATAGGCTGAGACTTCTTCAGAGTCTCGCCCCAAAAGCCCGGTGAAGCAGCAATGGCTGAGTCATAGCCAACCAGAAAAAAAACTACATAAATACATACATACAAATATACGGGTCAAACTGAAAACCTCCTTTTTTTAAGTCAATAAACAATTGTAACGGCCCAAAATTTGCTCAGTGACAGAAAAAATTACTGCTCTGACAAAAACAGTTTTTTGACAGTTCACTAATTGGCAATAGAGGCGCACGCGCACAGTGCTGTGACATGAAGATAAAACTTACTAGATTTGAAATATAGCTGGTAGGTATGCCGTTTTACCCATATATGCCATTTTGAACGTACCTACTTCCCGTATTTTTTTCTTTCAAGCTTTTCAGCTCGGCTTCTAAGTGTTGTGGTATGATGGTAAATAGCTTATTTTATAGCCTTAGTCAAGAATCAAACCTAAAAACAATTTAAATTGAAATCCGACTGGTAGATCTAGAAACTGATTGATACTTAAGGTACAAAAACGTGGTTTGCAACTGTTGTCATATTAAATAACCTCAAGGTCACTTGGTCATAGAGAGCTATGTTGAGTGTTTCTTTGCGCTATAAAATTCAAATTGAGGAGATTTGCCGAAGAACCAAAATCACCGACATAGCTAAAATAGTTAGCAAACGGAAGTGGCAATGGGCAGCCACATCTCTCGTCGATCCGTAACCGTTGGGTAAAAAAGGTTTGTTGTAAAAAAGTGGCGACCGCGGATTGGATTTGGATTTGGTTAGACAGTCTGTATGGCTTAGTGGGTTATGACCTGCCTGCTGAACCAGAGGCTCGATTCACAACACGAGGGGCATAAGTCACGCATCGCAAACCTTTTAAAAATCTTATTCCACAGCTTCACGCGTTTGAGGAACGAATTTTCTCCAAACCACACGCAACAAAGTTTAGGAAACTGCTAACCGGAGTGTTCTGATAACGTCATTTTCTCGCTGACTAGTGCGCACTCACTTTTATAGTCATCAGTAGGTACACAGTACCCACCTATGGAGACATGCCTGCTGATTTTAGACTGACATTTCTTTGTTATTGGCACCAGGTTCGCCTTGGTCGAAAACGTAGCCACGTGTCCTGGAGATTCCACTCTAGAGCTTGTTATAGGATCTACGATGTATGGATCCCTCCAGCAGTCTTGTCCAGCAGTGAATTGCCCAGCTGATGCAGGGTCTCGTTAATGAAAGCTTGGATCTGGGTTGTCAGTTGGTTCATGTTTCTAAAGATCTCTCAGCCTTAATTATAGCAGTACAGATTTAACATTGCTTTTAAATATCTGCACTTTCACTCTTCGTCAGACATGCTTCGACTGCTATATTTCACGGAGTATCGCGAGATATATTTATTCTGCTTATTTTTACGAAAATTTCTTTGCTTAGTCGCTCAGTGCTAACTTTCCCTACCTAAAGCCTAAACCATAACGAGAGGTAGACAACGGATATAGAACCGTAGTACTTAAACATACTTTTTTTTATTTGAGACTTATTATAATTATCATGTAATCTATACATAACTATATCTAAAAAAAAAACTAACTGGCTGGTTTATCATTTAGTGATCAGATTTCAAATTTTGCACGGAAGTTCCTCTTAGACGAGCGCCAGAAAAGAATTTTACAAAATTTATCAAAATTTATATGTTGTATTAAAATCCGTCATTTTTAAAGTTAAATTTATAAAAAATGGTATTTGGCCTTTAGTTTGAAAATAAAGTTTTTAGAAAATCGTCCCCTTTGAATGAGAATTTAGATATTTTCCTCAGTAAAACCATAAACTTTATTCTTTTCTCAAAAGATGCGAAAATAAGCTAGTTTATATAAATATATATATCTATCAATGTATAAAATAAATTGACTGTTTGACTTACAATATATACGCATAGTCCAAACAACTGGGGCTAGAGACTGAAATTTTGCTCATAGGTTTCTGTTTTAACTTGGGCGAGCAATGAAAGTTGGAAGTTTGTATGGAAAATTAAAGGTAATGTAATATATAAAAATAATGTAATGTAAAAATAAAGGTAATGTATAAAAAATGTGTTTGGCCTCTAGGTTGAAAACTAAGAAAATGTTTCGCAGTTTTTGGATCATCCCGTTAAGGGCAAAACAGTGGATAAAAACTTATATGATATATAGTTCAAAGATTTCTTTTTTTAACTAACCATGCAGACAAAATTGCGGGGATAAGTTAGTTTAACATTCATTAAAATACGAGAACATAGGCATTGGTCATTGGGCCGCGTTGCCGTTACTATGATGTAATATGGCATGGGTAAGTTGTGGTTTGCATATATAGGTAGTGGCCTTTTTGCCCAGCTAGGGAAACCCAAGAAACCTAAAAAGTCACTTAATTTCTTCGCATGGTCTACTAATGATGAAAAGCAACGAGTAAGGAACGAATTGAAGAAATTAGACCATAACCTCTATTTCATATCGAATAGTGAACCGGTTTTTACTAATAATGTTAAATCACCTTACTCACGCTTTAGTGAATATACCTGTACAGCGACCTACTTTGTTCAATGTAACCTAGACTTATAACCACTTTTAAATTTAACCGCACCTTAGACACTTAGTGTGTGCGTAAATGTGTGGGTGTTCTATAGATTCGTTCAAAGTTTGTATCAATATTTTAGGCACTGAAAATAAAATGATTTATGAGAAATTAAAATGAGCATGTTACAGACGTCTATGATCTTCCTGATAGTTGGCCTAATCTGCAAGGTAAAGATCGCTCAGCGAACTGTAAAAAGATAATTTCTTAAAGAATTATTAAAAATTAAGATATTCGATGAAGAACCAAAGTAATTGACAAAGCCCTCAGAGTAAAGCTGGATGAAGTGGCAATGGGTACGACATATTAATCGCAGAACCGATTGCTATTGGGGTAGGCGAGTCTTAGGAACATGGATCAGTAAGCGCAGCGTAGGTGGCCCTTTAAGCAGGTGGACTGATGGCCTGAAAAAGATAGCTAGATGAGAAAGGCCAGGCCCAGGTGTGGTGCTTATTGGGGAAGGCCTATTTAAACAGTGGACTGCTTTAGGTCTAGTAGGCTGATTCATTGATTAAAGGCCCTATACCAGCTAACTAGCGCCGCCATTTATACACAGCTTATTTTAAAAATGCGCTACAGAGGAAATGTAACACAACAAAGTCATAATTTCGGTTAAAAAGTTTCGTATTGTTTTTAGAACACATCTTAGTTTTAGTAATAATTTCTTCTAAAATTAAACTCGCAGATGTACCTTAGGAACAAAACAAAATGTTTTTAAAATATCTAATAACTAGCGTTATCATTTATAGTAACAGTTTTGAAATAAGTTTCAAGGGAAAATAAAAAATATCTAATATCGGCAAAAAATAGCTGCTATATGCGCCTTAATTATCTTTGTTACTTTTATAAGTAGGTAGTTATACTGAATCGTAACTTGAACACTACACACCTTCGAAACAGGAAGAAAGAAAATGTATGCCATAGATCAATCAATAATCAATTTCGAACCATAAAATGTATAATCAGTACTTAAACAAAATATTGCTTCTTTACGGAAATCTACATATTAATAATTTAGATAAATAAAGTATTGAGTAATAGAGAATTTTCTTTAATAAAACATTCAAATTCAAAACCTTTATTGAAAGCATAGGTAAATAGGTGTCTAATCCGTTCCAGATTCGGCTTATTGTATTTAAGGGATTCGTAAAGGAAAAATAAGGCGAGACACGACGAAATATTTATTTTTTCCTTTCATACATTCTTTTCTAAATTCGTCATAGACTTTTCGAGAGCACATTCATTTATATTTAATAATACATTACACTTAACAAAACCTCACATTTCCGGCGTGATTTACTACTTTAATTTTACTGTACAATAATAATTACGAAACCTTTACTCATTATAAGTATCATGAATGTAGTTTAAGTGGGTATTTTTATTGTATATAATAATATTTAAGATTCTTGATTTTCTACAAAGTGCTAATGTTTGTCTAGAATGTAATTAACATTTAATAGCAACAATTGCAGGTGAATAAGTTTTAATACTTAGTAAGGGAATATGTATAATTATTAATTCATTTGTTATATTGTAAAGAGCTTTAGTTAGTTATAAATTTTGCAGAAGGAATAAAAATAAGTTTCAACCAACTAAATCATTTAACAGGAGAAGAAAACCAACATGAACTAATAATTGCTTTTTTTTTAAATTTTTTACACAATTATTTTAACCTCAAAATCAAGAAATCTATGATTTAAGCTTAAACAATAAATGCTAATGGGTAAAATGTATATAAATGTCTATTTTCTTGTGTAATTGTGTATTTTGCCGTTCTCATGTTGAGCCTCAATAATTGCTTTATATCTTTTAAGTTAGAATTTTGTGTTTCATTATAAGACAAATTAATTGATTAGGTGTATATAAATACTATACGTACATATTCTGCATTTATTTCAGTCACAACTTTATTAAATTACATCCAAGACAAACATAATAAACGTGACAAATGATTTTTGTCGCGAAATACAATTTAATTGACTTCACCAGATTGTGCTTAAATATGTTGAAAATAATTATTAATTTTGGCTTATTGCCCATTTGCACAATTCAAGATTTAGATAACTATTTAGTCATATTGGTTTAAAAAGCGCTTACTTACCAGTGTTTAAGGAAAGGTTTTAAAATCTTAACATAGAAAACTTACATATCATGTCGGTACCTAATCATTGCAGATATATCTCTACTTCATCGTTGTCTATTATGACTTTAAGCATTTATGTATTATCCTATTTAATTTGTATTAAACAGTTTCGTTTATTAATATTTACTTTTTTCTCTAATTTTGAAATAAAAGCACTCAATTCGATTAAGCTTAGGAGTAATAGCAAATTTATTTAAATACTGCAAGTGTAGATCTTAAACCAAAGTGTTGTTTTGCTGATAAGTTTTATTTCTACAAGATTTTCCTTGATTTTTTTCTGTCATTGTCCGACTGAATTATGAAATGTAGTTTACTTTACAAATTCGGTTACCTAGACGAGGTCTTTTACAGTCACTTTGTACAAAAATGTCTAATTCTTTATTATAATAATACAGAACAATACAGGTTTAATGATTAAGATTGGTGTAGACTACTAAGTTTACAGTAAAACATTCATTACATATATAATTAGATATAGTAGGAAAGTTATAGGAAGCTAAACAGTAGATACAATTTATTCTAAAACTGGGATGATTTCTTACAAATCACTAAGTGAGTCACTTTTATATATTAAATAATAAAACGAATACCATAGTATATAATACATTTTATGTTGAAAGTAATTTACAGAATATATTTGAAAAATATAACTATAATCGTGTAGGGTAAAAATAAATAATAAAACATTTAACTAAAACAAAAATAAAAAAAAGTAATAGATAGGCTAGGCGAACATTACAATGTATCAATAGAGGACAATATTAATGCACTTGCCCATATTAACTAATTAATTGATTATAACATCAACTTTAATATTTAATAAGTCATAACAGTATAACTTAATGCATAATTCTACTGGAACCGAGTTAAAGCTTTGTCAGAAATCCATAATTTAAATAACAAAATGGAAGATTTATCAGATAAGAAATTAAACAGTATATAATAAATATTTGATCAAAATATGGATTCTACACTCGCTAATGTATAAGTATTCATAATTCATAGAAAAATGTGATTTGACTTTATTGCTATGTCTAGCTTTAATAACTATATTTTAATAGGTACATATTAATTCATCTTGCGAAGAGAATATTCTATAACTGCAACCAAAGAAATTCAACAATTTGGTAACGAAAATAAGAAATAACTGATTATGACTAAATAATCTTAATAGCAGACATGAATATAACAATAGCAGTCTCACAAAATATTTTACAAAAGTTTTTTTAATAATGTTTAAACTACCTATAAATAATGCTTCGTTGATTTTTAATTTTCGTTACTCGCATTTAAATACTTTCAAATACATTATCAGCGCTATATACTAAACGTTATTAATATCAGGAATCGATATCTACTTATAATTACTTAGTTTCGTTACAATTATAGAACATAATTTCGTAATTAATACTATACACAAATCGACAACACAATATCTTACTATGAGATTCTCTGGGACTTGAGGCGCACACGGCATTGTCACCACAAAAGCGTCCATTACGTACAAAACGGTACAGCGAATTAACAACGTTCCTTTATCGTGTCACGTAACAAGCATTGGACGTTTAAAATGCTTTCAAAACCTTTCTTTTAAGTACAATCACTCACATTGAGTCCTGTGGAACTTTTCCTTATCCGATTTAGCTTGCTATACCATGATGAAGGGGGTAAGTCCCAGAGAAAGGCGCGGGTCACTGATGGTGTTTGGCTGGTGGGGCGTGATGCAATGGCACATGGTGTGGCGCGTGGTGATGACCAGCATGGTGGTTATGATTATTGGCATTTGAATTGTTGTTATTATTCTGCGACGCCTGCGCCGCCTGTCGCTGCGAATTTTTCTTATTCTTCATTCGTCTGTTCTGGAACCATATTTTCACTTGTCTCTCCGTAAGGTTGAGATTCCGCGCAAGCTCCCATCTCTTCTGTTTCGAAACGTAAGCGTTAAAGAGGAACTCTTTTTCTAATTCAAGCGTTTGGAACTTTGAGTAAGGTTTGCGTTTCTTTCGCACAGTCACTTGTCCAGTCCAGTCTAATGGATTAGAAGAGCCACAGCCTACTCCAACTCCCACTGACATTGACAAGGAACCTGGACAAAATAAAAAAAATAATTAGAATTTTAGAAACTACAATAAAGTTTGCAAAAATGTTTAAACAGATGTTTGCACTAAAATCAGAATGAAGAAATTAGGAAATTGGCACGTCTTCGTTTCTAATTTTGCAAACGGAAATTCCGCACAATGTGTTGCCAGTTTAACAGTATTTTTGTACGCGGAAATCAGCAACGGGACTTGTGTATATATTATCAATTTAAAACTTTTTTTGCTAGTTAGTTTGAATCAATAAAAAATGTCTAATATCGGTTTTTTTCAAATAACTCGTGAATACCATGACATTGATTTGTTTTTTAATCTGGTACATTTATATTAATGTCCTGAGTTCATCTATCGTCATCCAGCACATTTCATAAACTATTTCCGTGCGCTGTTCACAGAAACAATTGTAACGCAAGCGAACGGCACGTCAGATGTTATGCACATAGTGCCATTTTATTTGAGTCGGTCCTTTTGATGAGATCATGGTCCGTAACTTCGTATGCAACCCGCGACCTTCTCGATATTCGATGCGTGCAACACACTGAACCATTTCCTATTATTCAAACGGTACTGTATGGACGTTGCGAAATAGATGCCTTATTGTCTAGCGGATGAATGCCCACGAGCTCTGTCGTAAAACACTTGCATCTCAAAGTGAACTCACGCTTTGTTTGTTACGTGCTAGTTCCTACATATCTGTAAGAGTATGACAACTTACCACTTTGGTAGACTATTGCTACGCCAAGTTTTGAACTCTAGCTAATCTGTAGCTTGATGAAAAGTAAATTTTGAATAAGTCCGTTTTAAATGCAAAATGCTTATTTTCAGTATTGTGATTAAGTTTACCTATATTATTGCATATAAAACACTACAATTTGCGCGAGTTCACATTCTACAAAAATACTTTTACGCCGTTCTTGTTCTTTAAAGTTGTATCTTCGTATTACACAAATTCTTCAAAGTTTTACTAAACAGTACCTATTATTTGTAACTGTAGTACAATTTTATCAAGAAAAGGAGTTAAGTTTAAATAATTAGAATGCCGTTACTTTAAGCAATGGATTATAGTATTTTATGTTTTTTATATGAATTATTATATTATACGCACTCTTATTTAACTTAAGTACAATAATATCAAGAAATAGTGTAATAAGTTCAGACTATTAGATTGTCGCGGCCAGAACAAAAGACTATAATATTTGTAACTTAACTTCTATATTGGTAAATTCAAACTAATTTAGTATCTTGTCTATACACTTGTCAAAGTTATTTTTAGCACTAGCCACACACCCACAATACTATTATATCCAATAAGGAATATCACTGACCTAACGCAACAAATGTTCAAGTCGGCTACGTGCTCGTTCACAGATCTTAACATTCCTAAACTTAAATACTAAGTATATTGTAACCGTTATATTTCTTTGTTAGTTTAGTACCTACCTAAACAAAATTCAAGTATACGTTAAAAGACAAATTAAATAAAATACTAAAGATAATTAATTTAAAGAATAAATTGATAGTGAATTTGTTATCACAAATGAAGACACCGAACTAAAAATCTTGTTTTAGTGAGCAATAAAATAATTTTAAATAATTTATTTGCCCATAAAATTTAATATGTGGTAGCCGCACTAAAACTGAAAGTAGTTTGTTATTATTGTTGAGCTTACGCAGGAAAATAAATTTTATTCAAATGCAGTAAAAATATAGAAGTAGGTTCGCTAAAAACCGTTATTTTTTCCGTGCATTGGAAAAGCGAGATTTTTCTGTGTCCATCTTCTAAATCTGACAGTCAAATCGTGTCTCGGCATGCTTATTAAACACGTTTATAATATATTTCCAGTGTTTTTAGATAATAGTAACATAAATATTAAAGAGAAACTAAGCACTTTGGTATTAAAAATATATGTCTCTGCGGTGGTGGCGTGTGTGTCGGGTCGTTACGTTCCCTAAAACATGGTTGAGCGAAGCGATGGCTAATTCATGTGTCATACTCGTGAATGGGTGCCGCCTGTGGAGGCTGGTCTACTCTTGCAAACTTCTTTGTATTCTTAGTATTTAGTCTTACTTTTTTGTTTTGTTTATTAATACTGTAAGACATTGATTATTTCTTAGTGATGAATACATAAACTGTCTTTTTTTTATATTAGATACTTTTTTATGTTGTGCTTGTGCTTTATATTTCATGTTTTTTATGTTTGTAATGGAAAGTGTTCTTTTATGATAGGGAGGGCATTTTCCAATATTTTAATTGGACGCTGTAAGAGAAAGGGAGAAAAGAAATGCCCTTGCTGAGTTTCTTGCCGGTTCTTCTCAGTACAAGGTCTTCCGCCCTATAGACTTACGAACCGATGGCGTAGTGACATTCATAAGTGCTCAATTATTGTAGCCTTTTAAGGGTGACTGGTGTTAGCTGAATGTGAATGGCAAAATTTACGTGCCTTGGAGGCTTATGTCAAGTAATCGATTAATATAGGCCAAAATGAAGACAGAGTAACCAATTACAGGCTTTTTAGGATATCCTTCAAGTGAAGTATTTTTATTTAATATAAATATTAAAGGAGTTGTGTATAAGTCTTATTTGACTTAATCACTGGATATATTCAGATTTCTCGAAGGCTTGGATTACACGTTTACATATAAAGAGAACATAACGACAACTTGAGTTGTCAATTATGAGGGGATAGGTAGCGATCAGTGGCAATAAAAGTGCGGGTTCTAGACGCTCATAAAAGTTTTCTACCCGACCGCGAGCATTGTCTATTTCTTGACGACGTGATTACGATAAACTGTTACTTAACTCAAACGCACAAGGTTCAATATTCTATTGGCTATCGTTTATGCGAAAGCGTAGCTAATTATTGAATGATCTTTATAATAATCCATACCCAATATTTTCCATTTTCAAAATTTTCTTGTTTTTTAATTAAGTTTTCAAATTAAGTGTGTCAAAAAGTAATTTGACCTCAAGTTTGATAATGATTTCTTTAATTTTGAATCGATAGTAAGAAACGTGTCTCGAAAAACATAACCGACATACGCTTAGTAGTAATTTCTTAACAGTTTACTGAGCCGTAAATTCACAAAGTCAATGTCAACCTCAGGTGGGCCATAAACATACAATCATAAAATGACGAAAGCACTCATATAAATTTTTAAACAATTGTTTCCTTTTAATGGCCCATAAGTATTCGCGTTTACGCAAAATTATGTCAAGTTACACCTAAGTTTGTAACAGAGGTGCGATAAACCCATCTTTATGGTTAGGCGGTTATCGAAAGTGAACTCCTAGTGCTTGCGTTTATGAATGAATTTTTATTACTCTTATATTGACATCACGTTTGTACTAGCATAGTAATTACTTACGCAGTCATAGAGGTACAGGATTTGGGAAAGAAACTCGTATTATGTCTATGAATGTCGTTGTGCGATTTTATGTTTCATAAAAGTGATATACATCGGGAAAGGCGACGAATGTGTGTTATGCAAAACCGTCTACTACTTTACTCCTTCGTATGGTTTTTATTGTATCATCAGTCTATAATGTGTTTATTATAGCACTATTTGGTTTATTGCCACTACTCAAAGAACGTCAGTTTATTGTCTTAACGCGCAGGTAATCGTGTTTATTTATTATTTATACATTTTTATTAGCCGCTTTATTTTACGTAAACTTTAATTTATTGTTGGTTGTATAGCGCCACCGTTTACATCGCCTATAAAATGGTGCTTACGGGTCGTTTTTAAACATTTGTAGCACGTGTTTCGTTCATTCATCAAATTTATGGTGTTCTGTGGGAAAATGTTTTGATTTGAGCGTTCGGTTGCCTTCAAGAGTAAGGTTGAAGGCATTCTTGCGATTTTTATGGCGGCGTTTGTTTCTCAAATGTATTGTGTCACGTTGTCCAATGATATTTTTGGGTGTTTTACTTTTTGCAATCGAAATTTGATTTTACATGTGAACTATAAAATTTTTTTTAAGCAGTTTTTGTTCTTATTTCTGATATGACATCTATTAAAGTTCTTTATCAAAGAAACAGTAAGTATATCTGATACGCCTTTAGTTTATAAAGGTTTTTAATGACATAAAATGGAGTAATGTAATGGTAAATATATACGTAATGTAAGTGTTTCAGCGTCTTATCTGCTAGTTTTGATCTATCTATATGGTAGTTTTGATACTGACTATGTTCTGAACCAACGTCATATCCTGAGTTTTGGGGTAGTTTTATAGATTTATACTTCTACTTAATTTAATATTGTATCTTACATAAATTTTTGTTTACGTAACATATTAATGTGATTTTAGATTTCAGTAATAAAAAAAGATAAATACAATTTGAAAATATTCTTTACTTAGATAGATTACTAAAAATTACATATATGAAAACATGACAAAAAATTTGAGTAACATAACAGGTTCATATGCTTGGATTGCAGCATAGCCAAGATAATTGCTAAGAAGAAGTGAGTTTTAAAATTTAAAGAAAAAGAGACATGCAACGCAACTTTGTATGACTGGTTGGATACAGTTGAAGGAAGAACGCAACGCTGCTTGCATCGCTCTACACGAGATGGGTGACGACCGGCCACCCACACCACACCAGCAAGCTGCGTAGCTGTGTGAGTGCAACACACACACACAAAGCAATGTTACACCTGTGTGCGCTGATCAACGCCATCTAGCGACCACTAGCGATCAACAGCGTGGTCAAGGTTAACGAACCCATAATTATTCACAAACCATCAACATTTTAGTTAAAATAATCAATTTCTATCAATTAAAATTCATTAGTTAGACTAGCTTAAGAACGTCCCTGAAACCAATACCTCAGAAAACTTCGAATATTTGTTTGTAAATTTTAGAAAATGTTTTGCTCTACTTTGATGTTTGGTTCTTGCGAACCGATAAGTTGAGTTGCTAATTACAAACAGTAAGATGTGACCGGATGTCGAGAAACGTGAGCCAGTTTAAGAAACGTTCTTGTGTAATGTGTTGATAAAAGAAAAAAAATGTTACTAACCGGGTAGCGAACCTGGTGGCGGATAAGGTGCGCTGGAAACTGCGTCAGGCGGGTAATTTCGTAGACCGTAGTCGTGGGTGAAGCCGGACGCCTCTGACACTGCCGTCCGCCTATCGTCACCTCCAACGTAGGAAAGCGGCTGGTCTCCTCTAGGGGCTCCGTACGGGTAATTCCAACAAGGCTGCGAAAACCCTTGGTGACAGCCACCGTCAGCATATGGCTTGTATTCGCCGCTACTCGTCGGCCAAAAAGGTAGAGTGGATTTTCTTTCCCTTTCAACAGGGATATTGTAATATGTGGGTGCGGTGGGATATTGGTGCTCGAAGGAAGCTGGAGCGTCGGGAGGGTAGCCCCAGGGTTGCTGAGGATGGCGTATAACGCCGGAGTCGGGGTCATACCGCTTAGCTGGTATATGAAGGGGCTGTGGCGGGTTGGAGCCGACGGACGCTGGTGAGGCGCTGGATGCTGATGGTGGGGCGGCGGCTGGAGCTGCAGGAGGTGAGCCACCAGGGGGCGACGCGTGAGCTTCCTCGTAGAGCGCGCCGCCGACCCCGTTCATCATGGTCCACCAGGCCGGCCCGGCGGAGTGGCCGGATGCGGGCGCTGGCGACGCCGCCACCGCGTCGCAGGGCGCGCCGAGGCCCCCGACATGGTTGTCAGGGTACAGGGTTGCGGCCGGACAAGCCACGGGGAAACGCAACGGTCACCGGACAGTTACGCGCGGCGCGGACGCATCGCACCGCGGACACGAGCGACACACCACACGCAGCACATGAAAATCAGAACGCGATTCCCAATTTAGCCAGCTGATCGAATGTTTATTATAGTTCGGGAAAACTTGGCTTTAAAATAGGTAACAAAATTGTAATCAAAGTCCAGTTGAACTACTACAGAACTAGCACCAAACAGTCACTTTTTGATGTCAAATTTGATAAGCTGCCTAGTAACCTTAAAATATTTATGTACTTTTAGGTATTACGAAACTCCACGGAATAATTCAACTTTTTTTTTATTGATCTACACACAAATGTCTTTATTAAGGGATGAATATGAGTTCTAATTTACGTTGAATTTTGACTGTATTTTTTTTAATAGTGACAGTGTTTGTTGTCGCGAGCGTATCGTGTTTTGGAAGTGAATGCAAGACGAAACGCGAGGCGCGCGGTCGACGGCGCGGTCGTTCGCGGAGTGGCGGCAGCATGCGGCGGTGTGAGGCGCACACACGCGCGCGCCGCAGCCGGACATCTAGCGGCGGGAGGCAGAACCTACGCTCAGCCGCGCGCCGCACTGCGTGTCGACTCAGCGCTCGGTGGACGGTCAACATCTTTGAAGCGCCCAAATTATTTTACGTCTTCAAATATCCTCGTATATTTATATCATTATTTTTAATTAATTTAATGTTTAATTAACCAACAGCGATATTTTTGCAAATATTAAAAATTATTCTGTTATTGAATGTTGGTATTTCACTTTAATTAAGTAGTTTAATTTCAAACGGCTATTAATTAATTATTTAAGAAAAAATAGTTATTTACAGTTCAAATATATAGCATAGTTAGGTTGTAAGATAAAGAATTCATATTAACTGATAGATTTGTCAAAACCGGAGGCTTCGGGTGCGCAGTAAAACGATTAATGGAGGCAAAATAGCCATAAACTGACGTTTAACCAAACTGCAAGCAAGCGTCACTAGACCATCGCCGAGTTACCAATAAAAAACGCGAGACTTTATGACGGCAACTCACTCACATTTTATTGTGAGTATAAACTTAATTTTATCGTCTGTTAATTTCGCCTCAAATAATGCTGGGCACTAGATTAAATTATATAATTTTATTTTATTACCAATGTCAATGGCTTGACTTTGCTCTAATAACTTACATTTCCGTTCTTGTTTCAAGCACCTCTCTTCAAATATACCTATAATAATAAATATAGTAATATATATCTATTCGTTACTTAACGATGCTGGCTACATACATCTACTTTCAAACAGGTTTTGTACTTCTCTACCTACTTGGAATAACACTAGCACTTAACGGAAACGTCATATTGGAATTTTTTCTCTTTACCTAATCTATACTTAGTATTATAAAATAGTAAAAAACCTTGGGTCTGTACATTAGAGATTATTCCAGATTTTATTTTTCTTTCTCTGTTTGTTCAACTGACAAGCCGCTTTTGATGCGGTTACCACATTTCAAAATCTTAAGCTTAGAATACTGTGTGTGCACTTACCTAAATAATTGATAATTAGGTTTTACGCGACCAAAAGCTAGTTTATTACAGCTTTTTCATCCCCCTAGCTATGTAGTTACCTACCTAAGCAACAAAATTCCAAAAACATGTCCCCTACTACGAATCTTACTATTACAAAGGGGACACGTAATATATTCGATAAATCTACACAATATTTCACACCTTACAACAATCAAGTTCTGTTTACACAAGACACGGCAATAAAGTAGACCAGGCAACAAAAGGAAACATACATAAAACGTTAAGTATTGTTGTTAACACTTGTAAACTTGTAACACTGTGAAAAAAATTACGAACGCATTATGGTAATTCAAACCGAATTGTCAAAATAATATACGCGATTTAACTGACAAAAAAGTCTTAATTTCCCACAGTAACTCGTGTAATTATAATGTATACAATGGATAATGCAACAAAAGAGTGTAGAAACTATAAATTTGCAACACTGTAGACGTGTCAACAAGAGTAATATCAGTATTAAGGATTAGACACATATGACTTGGTGAGACTGTAACCCACGGGCCACACCCTTAGGTAGGTACCCAAGGATTTTTTTAATTGAGGTAGAAAAATACATTTTTTTTAAATAATTCTAAGGTTCATGTGCAGCTTAAAATAATTGTGATACCAGCCCATTTCCCTTTTTTATTCATAAATAATACTATTTACACTAAAGGTTAAGTGAATTTACGCTGCACATAATGTTTAATCTGATGAATACAAAAATGGTGTCCGCTTAGCTTTGTAAATTTGTTGTTATAGATTCAGTTTTGTGCTATCTGTACAACCAAAATAAAAAAAAATTAACAAAAAAATATTATCTACGAACGATTTTACATAAACACATATTCTGTAAGCTTTTCTGACGCATCAACAAAAATCTTTTTCATGACTAGCTTTCTGATACAAGCCAAACCATTGCTAAACTTAAAAAAAAACTAAAATCCACAAAATGAAAGTAACTAGTAGTAGTAGTAGATATAACAGAATCCCGAACGCGCGACTGCAACCAAAATAAGCAGACGAGTTTCAGGCGCGTTGAATGACAGAAACAAACATTGGAGCAAGTGTGCAGCGCCGAGCTCACAGGCTATAAATATTTACGTTAGTAAACTCTCTGGTCCATTGGTCGGCCATACATCGTACGTATATAAAAGTACCTACGCTTTCTTATCTCAGGCATGTGTGTGGGATTGGATTGCGCAAACGCACGAATTTGGATCACGGCTACCGACTTGGTTATATTATGGTTAACTGGTTAAGCGAAATATGTTTTCTACAAGATTTAACTTAGGGCGCGTTCGTTTTGGCATGCAGAATCATTATTTTCATTACTTTTGTCACCTGCCATCCGTTCGTTTAGCATTGGTATCAAAAATATCAAAATTTTAATATCTAATCTGTAACAAACAGTCATGCGTTCGTTTACGATATTTTTGTCACTTTTGCCACAGAAAATGAAACTTTAGACCCAAGTCTGGAGGTGGGGTCTTTGTGTTAATCTGTCAAACTGCCTATACCTACATATTCATTGTTTATGGTAGTGTATGTGTGTTATTATCATTCTGTGTGTACGTCAACCGTTCGTTTCGCAAGTTTTGCAGTCAAAAATTTTGTTAGTAACGTTTCAAAACTACACGAACGATAGGTATTGGTGGCAAAACTGGCGTTATCAAAAGTGTGAAACGTATCAATCGTGGGAACTCTTAATCCCAAAACGAACGCGGCCTTAACGCTCTGTTTAAGGTTTATACCTACAAGAACCTATCTAACAATTATATTTTACAACCCATCTTACATGTATAGGGTACATAAAAACGATAAATTCATGTAGATATTTGAAATGTGGCGTCGCATAAATGAAATGAAGCTAATGGATGCGTCTAAAGTATTTACAAAATTATATTTTACCAACTTAGCAAACCGATTATATTAAAAGAATCTAGAAAAGAATGATACTGCAAACCAATTTTAAAATGTTTACATAGTAAAAGACAAATAATAAAAATGTATCTTGTGTTCATTTTGAGATAAAAAATCAATTTTTTTGGTTACTTTGTTTTCTGTTTGTCAACCGTTTCTTTAGTAGGTATTGGTGTAAAAAATCAAAAATTTGTATTATCTGTAACGAACCGGGTACGATATATTGTTATTTTTGACACTTTTGCCAGCGAAAAATTCAACATGTTTGAAATATATAATATAAAAAGAGTAAGTTGACTGACTGTTAATTTTTCACGCACATCCCAAACTACCCTTTAATACCTAATGTTATGTAGGCGAGCACTAAATAAAGGATTTTGCAAAATTTATCCGGTTATATTATGTATTCAGTTTGTATGGACATCTATCATATTTGAAGCTAAATGCAAAGGAAAAACTAAATTCACAATTCAAATCAGTTTCAGCGATTTTTGAAAACCATCCTATAAGAAATAAAACATTGGATGAAAATTCAGAAAATTCTGTTTTTTCAAAACTCCAAGCGGACGAAGTCGCGGGAAATAGGTAGTTTAATATACTTTATTTTAATGTCAACTTATCCCAAAAGTCTGGCCAAACTGTTGTAAAGAAAAAAAGGGGAAAAAACATTACATAAACGTTAAATTCATTTTGGAGTTTACATATTTTTGTAGGGTAAATAGACATGTGTAAATATTCACTATCATATATATCGATAGCTATCTTTATGTCGGTTAAATACCTCCGTCAACCCAGTTTGACAACATGGCCGACATGGACGTTCCAGCGATTGCTTTCTATCAACAAAACTAGTTTCATGGCTTAAGAAGGATAGCACAAATATTTTATACTTATATTCGTATTTAGGGTTTTTAGGGTCACAATGCCAAATGGCAATATCAGATCCCTTATAGTTTTGTCATGTTTGTCTGTCTGCCAGTCTGATCCTTTATGTGACTTGTATGTAACGGTTTTTATTAATTTTTAAGTACTTGGTAAAAACGTAATCTAAGACAAAAAAAACCTTTGTATCATCTACAATCTGGAGGACTTAAATTGAATTAAATCAATTTAAAAAATGACTAATTCATATTACTTAATAACACATGTGCTACAGACACAGTTTGACAGATTTACACTATAACCCCACATACAGACCCCACGTTTTTTTTCGTTGGCAAAAGAGACAAAAATTACAAATAATCGTTAACAAACGATTGACAATTTGTATCAAACAATGCTAAACGAAAGAAAACCCGTTAGTTTATAAATGTATATAAAAAGTAAATAAATAAATAAAATTTTGATATTTTTGGCATAAAGAATCATTTTTTTTTTATTTATGTCAACCGTTTGTTTTTTTTGCATTGGTGTCAAAAATATCAAAATTTTGTTGTTTTTGTCACTTTTGCTACCGAAAAATGAAACTTTAAACCCATTTATGGAGGAGGGGTTTTCGTGTTATTCTGTCAAACCATCTATACATATTCATTATTTTTGGTAGTGTGTGTATTATTAAAGTTGTGTGTTTACGTCAATTGTTTGTATTAAAAAGCTACACGAATGAAAGGTGTCGTTGGCAAAACTGGCGTTATCAAAAGTGTGAAAAGTATCAAACGTGGGAAATTTTATTCCGAAGCGAACACACTCTATCATATAATTTATACATATGCCAAAACTAAACTATGTACTAAACTAATTGTATTCAATAAAGAGTAAAGTTAAATAAGTAGCCAGAATACATGACACCAACTTTACAAGATACAATAAAAACAGATAATAATATAAAAACTATAATATTCACCTTGTCGTAAACTCGCTAAAGACGTCTGTGTAAAAGGGCACGGCAACCTGCAAACAAATTATCATATTGTAGAGTATTCCAAATTAAACTGGGTATAATATTATGATTATATTGTGGGGATGGCAACTTAATTATCGATCGAGGTCAGGTGTGTCCAATCAGACGGTTGTTGGAAGATTAAGTTATAGTTGGCTTTATTCAAGTTATTACGAATGTGATAAGGTACGTTAAGTGCAGTTTTTTTTTAGGGCCCAACTTAGGTAATGATACCAGGCATGAGTTTGATTTCTTTAACATTGGATAAACGTCAATATAGATAGTGAATAATTGAAATTGTTATAGAAATCATATAATAATTTTGTGTGTGTTGATATAATCAAAGTTTTCTGTTTAGGTACGAAAGGATTGGTCGGTACAATAATCTGAAACCAACCAATTTTAGTACACACAGTCAACAACACACATAGTAACAAATAAAAATAGAAATGACAAAAAGCGAAACATTTTCGGAAGCAAGCTACTTGAATTAACAGAAACCAGTGTTCGTACTAATTTATTTACAGTTGCATTGTCTTAACAAATAGGTGAAGGGAGATATTTTTGCGTTCACATAAATACAAATAGAAATATAAATAGACGGCGTAAATAACATTCAGCTATAATGACGTGACTAACAAGCCACAAAACTCCGTCTAAATCATTGCCAAGTATTAAATGTCCGTAGAGAGCACATTACTCAGTTTATTTTTAAGACAAAACAAGCCGCTCCTTCTGAAACCTTCCATTGACAACGTGTTCAGTTACAATTTTATACCCCGGCTTCAGTTCACTCGATTCGAATATAAATAAATCCTTTCTAAGTCATTCGATACGGCGGAAAGTCACGAAGTTTCCATAAAATAAGTGATTTGCACCGAATGCCATGGTTTTTTTTTCTGGATTTCCTTGAGGGTGCGGAACTTAATGTGGGAGGCAAAAAAACATGTTTACAGGATTTTTTCACGTTAAGCTATTACAGAAGGCGGCATGTCGAAGATCGTAAATTCTGTTCCATGTTACCTAACAATTATTATTACCATTTTGGTAACATTAAATGATAAAAGACAGCCATTGATGTACGGAAATAAAATTAAATCTTTAATTGTGATGTTTAAAAATATGTCAGCGTATGTCTATGTATGTTAAGCGTAAATGTAATTATTCAAGAAAGGGACGCAGAAAATTGAGTCGTAATTTCGGGGACAGGAATGGGCCTTAAGAAAGGCTTAGGAAGGAATTGCTTTAGTAAATTGAGCGAAAGGTTTCCTTAGCCGCTTACGTCATAATGTCCTTTCGTACTGGACATTTAAATCTGCCTATGTAAAAGCTACGCGGTCCTGTTTAATAAAATATTTCAGAGAAGGACTTGTTTACTTTATAGATAATTCTAAATAAACTTCTTTTAAATTCTAAGCACATTTTTTGGATTTCAGAAGTTTACCTTCAGTCAACAAAGTATCGGGAATGGATGATTTGTTTATGGTTCCAAATTCAAATTTTTGTTTTTTTTGTTGTTGTTAGATTGGCACAACTGTTTTCTATTTTGGCGCGGAGTTTGAGTTGCATCTGTTATTTATATTAAATACAGTGCTGTTTTTAGTTATATCATATCTAGTGTGTATTGCGAATTTCATAATGGACAAAAACATTGAACAAAGAGTTTGTCTTAAATTTTGCATCGCCAATGGAATTTCGTGTTCGGAGTCACTGAAAATGTTACAGAAGGCTTACGGTGATTCGACTTTATCAAAAACACGTGTTTATGAGTGGTACAAAGCGTTCAAAAGCGGTCGAGATGTGATGGAAGATTTGCCTCGCTCTGGTAGGCCATCAACGTCTGCAACTGAAGTTAACATCGCAAAAGTGAAGGAAATAGTGACTGAAAATCCTCATTCAACTTTGAGAGAGATAGCCGCCGAACTTTCTGTATCTCACGAGTCGATCCGTACTATTTTAACTAATCATTTGGGTATGAAACATGTTACCGCTCGGCTAGTCCCAAAAGACCTGAATTTTCTCCAAAAACTCAATCGCATGAGAGTCGCTGAGGACATGCTAGAACGAGTCAATTCCGACCCAACATTCATGAAACGCATTGTTACTGGTGACGAGACGTGGGTTTACGAGTTTGACATGCAAACTAGTCAACAAGCTTCGGAGTGGCGCCTTCCAACTGAACCGAAACCGAAGAAACCACGCCAAAGTCGATCAAAAGTCAAAGTCATGTTGACTGTTTTCTTTGACTATCGCGGTGTTGTGCACTCGGAATTCTTGCCGGAAGGTCAAACGGTAAATAAAGAATATTATTTGAGCGTTATGCGGCATTTAAGAGAGCAAATTCGACGAAAAAGGCCAGATTTGTGGAATGAAAATTCTTGGATTTTGCACCACGATAATGCGCCTTCGCACAAGGCCATCATTGTGAAAGAATTTTTGACCAAACACTCAACAAATACCATCGAGCAACCACCATATTCACCAGATATGGCTCCTGCCGACTTCTTTCTTTTTCCTAAACTCAAATTACCACTTCGTGGCACCCGTTTTCAATCGGTAGAAGACATAAAGGAGAATTCGCGCCGAGAACTGAATTCAATTCCGGAAACAGCGTTTAAAAAATGTTTTGATGATTGGATTATTCGTTGGCGTAAGTGTATCGTTTCTGAAGGAGCATACTTTGAAGGTGATAAAATAAATTTGGATGATTAACAAACAGTTTGTGTATTATTGATCTTTTCCCGGTACTTTCTTGACAGAGTAGTATATCTAAACACGACTCCACTAGACAAACTTACGTCCTTTGTCGACATCCATCTAAGTTTATAAGTTACCCATCCCACAACTATCGGTAAAAGTATTTTGGGCGGATATATCTGTTCACATTTTTTTCTCGCCATGTACTTATGAGTGGCTAAATACAGCCAAGAGTGATCGCTGAGGACACTCGACTAGACATTTACGACTCAATCCCAAACATAGCTTGGCGAACGGGTAACAACTACCAATTTTAGTAGAGCTTCCCTTCCGCCTTCGCGTCTAATGAGAAAATCGGTAAAAGAAGAATTAGGAAGGAAATTTAGGGTCTATTTATATTGGTGTTGGGTTATTTGAATGGTCGTAGTGAAGAGACGCGTATGGGCGCATGTAATAAGGCTGTCAAGTTACGTTATCTACGCTGTTAGTAGAAACGATACTACTATAACCGCTTCTCCCACGGTTTTTATGAATTACTTCAAATGATGATTGGTTCTGATGGAAGGAAATGGAAGATATTCTACATTTTTTATCCAATTGGGGATATTCAAAGTTTTTTCTTTGTAAATATGTTCAAAATTTATTTTTTAGAGCATATAAATAGGTAGTCAAATAGTTGTAAACCAGGACTCGAGCCTGCGACCTTTGGATACCGTCCATGCTCTACCATGGAGTCGGTACTGGCAATTACAACTATGCAAACTATTAACTATGAAACGTATATAAGCCTCCTGTCTCAGAGGCCTGTATTGGGGACAATTAATTAGGCTGAAGTAACACGATATACCTACTAGAAGCATATTAGCAACCGAGATGTATGTTTTTCTCTGGTATTTTTTTTTTCTGTAAAAAGGTTCGTGTTCGATTAAGTACATGATAGAAAGGGTCCAATTTAGGAAACTCTGTTCTAAATCGGGCGATCGTCAGCTTATTTCTTGTACGCCACAAAATACGGCCCTAGTGAGTATCGATATTCTATTTTCTAAATCAGCATTTGTCGATTTTAGCTTTAAAAATGTAAACTTTGTTTTCTTTTGGTAGATACTCCTCACACATTTTACTTACTTTTTTGAATACTGTAAGACATTGATTATTCCTTAGTGATGAATACATAAACTGTCTTTTGTTTATATTAGATACTTTTTTATGTTGTGCTTGTGCTTTATATTTCATGTTTTTTATGTTTGTAATGGAAAGTATCCTTTTATGATAGGGAGGGCATTTTCCAATATTTTAATTGGACGCTGTAAGAGAAAGGGAGAAAAGAAATGCCCTTGCTGAGTTTCTTACCGGTTCTTCTCAGTACAAGGTCTCCCGCCCTGTAGACTTACGAACCGATGGCGTAGTGACATTCATAAGTGCTCAATTATTGTAGCCTAAACTGAATAAATTAAATTGAATTTGAATTTGAATTTGAACATACTTAGTATATCTTAGATAGGTACTTATAAAGAATTTTAGGAACTACCTTCCTACCTATAATAAAAACCAGCCAAGTAACATCTTGCTTCTTGCCAAACGTAATTCTAGTACAACGGGAAGTACCTACCCCATAGGTTTTGATTAATTTGTGAATGCCAAAATATACGACAAAAATCGCCCAATTTAGACCGTATTATTTTATTGCGTTGACTTAGAAGCTATATTTTTTTTACAGCTTCAAGAAACCGTTAACCTTAGTATTTGATATTAATATCAACTTGATACCTTCATTCGTTTCTGAGATAAAGAGTCTTGACAGACACAAGGACAAAAAAGTGATCCTATAAGGGTTTATTTTTTCCTTTTCAGGTACGGAACCCTAAAAATTATAAATTTAACAAAGAAGCAATTAATTTTACATTTTATTAAATAGTAAATTTTTATTTAATGAAGTTACTCATATTTAATTATATTGTTGATCATTATTGGTAAACAACTATATTTTGTTAGTAAGAATTATCAGAATATTGTTCTAAATAAGTATATGTAAATATTAGGCAAGAAAAGAAGCGAACTCGATATAAAAAAAAATGATTAGTGATTATTATTAAAGTGTAAAATAGATATATAAATAATAATAGTTTTCTGTTTTTCTTTCATTTCCAACTTTACCTACAATTGATCCTAATTTTCTAATATTACATACAATATGTAAAACACACTTAATACTAAGTAAAAACGATAAGCATATACCTACATGGAGTAGGGTGGGTAGATAACCGTAGGTAGATATATTATTTACAATAATCCGGCGTGGGAGGGAGTCCAAGAGGTTAATGGTGCGAAAACTGACTGGATCATATCCCGAGGTTTACGACACAGGAGTAAACGGCCGATTCATTTGCAATTCTAACTGCGTTCTAACTGCGACTTAGCGACGGTCCGCTGACGATCGGTAGACGTCAAAACAACAAGTTTGACGATATCTGACAATTCATTGTAATTTTATTCATAAGTATTTAAATTAAGATAAATTTAATATAGAGACAGAAATTTATTTTTAAATATAGAGCCTCTTACCATAAAGGCACTTCTATTCTCCTTATCCAATTTATTTTAATGTTTTGATTGTTTCATTATTTGGATTTTTTTCAAACGGGTTTTTACAAAAAATACAAATATGTATATGTATAGGTGACGTTAAAAAGCAAAATCCTGTGTAAATATAATGTTTCATCAAAATCGATAGAGCTGTTTTTAAGATATACATATATGTACTAGAACTGCTAGTTTATATGTAAGAAAAAAGTTATGTATAAAGTGATTCTTTAACAAAATGAAAACAAGCAGCGCTGAAAAAATAAAAAATAAACAATGACAACATACGTTATAGTTTAAAAACAAATTCGTAAACATCACGCACGCATAGAATACTAAAAATCAACATAAATCTAACCAAATCAGCATATTTCCCCAATTTTAAGTCAAAGGCATTTTTGCGTAAAAGACGAAAAGTAGCTGAAGCGCTTTATAACCCAATCAAATAAAAGTGCCGTCGAAAACGACAACACATCCTAAAATTTAAGGCATACTTTACTTGATCGCCTAATAAAGTGCTAGTATCAAGCAAGGACTTTACGTATACATATAGAGTACGGTTATCGATCAGCCGGTGGTCTCGGTTATTTAGTATTCTATTCATCGTCATAACGCGATGTTATCGTCAAGGACATAGGCAGAAGCTCTATCATGATTCGTCGCCCGGAATAGATTCCCGTATCGATAACACAGATCGATGACTGAAATCTCTATCAATTTTCAATGCGTCGTTTACTTCAAATCCTGTTTAGAATGTAAAAAAATTGTATTGCTCATACACAAATTTAGATGGGTGACTCTCTGCTGCGACATTTTTGATTTGATCAGAATTCAACAAATTTTAGTTATTGAGTTATTTATTAAATACGATTTATTTTTATTTTGTTTGTCTAAGAAAACATTACCAACATTTTTTTTTCTACAATGCATGACTGAGATAAATTATGAAAATAGAGCAGTGTTTATCCTTTTAAATTTCTTACTATTTTCTTTGCGAAGTTTGATTACTAATTTCCGCATTTTTTTATGAAAACCTGTTAAGGATTATACAGCAAAGGCTCATGAACAGTAAATTAGGAAGAATAGATAAGCAAGTAACGACGTGCAATATCTAAAGACTTTACAACAAAATATTACTTACAAAATGGCGTTTCGCTATAATTTATGTATATACCACAGTAATGCTAGGCTAATGAGTCTTCCAAATGCCTTATCGAGTTGTAAAAGAAACCGATTGAATTAACTAACTGAGATAAATTTATTACAATAATGAGTGCATAAAAAACAGATAAGTATAAGTAAAAATATATATATATTTTAAATTAACAGCAAAAATGTTCGTAAATATCTCTATGTCACGACCTTGTAACTAAATCTATGATTTTTAATAACAAGAAGGTTATAAAATTTAGTAAGTTTTCGGTAATCTCTGCTTAAAAACTTTATACAGCATATTTAATTATTTTACGGAGTAAATTATATGCAATGATGTACTGGGCTACGTAACGCCCTTTAAAATATACACGTGCTAAGTTTTATTGTAATTTTTAGGCATATTCGATAATTCATTCAAATAAACATCTACTGTTAAAACAAATTACTTGCGCATATATCTACGTCGTCTTATAAAACTTTGTTCATCCACATACTTCACATTTAATAAAAAAAAACTCTCTTTTACTCTTACTTAAATATTTTAAACACTCAATATAATGTCAAAGAAGACAAAGTTAACAGATAAACTTAACTTTTTTAGCTTTACACTCAAAATTGACTCAATAAAAGCGTTCAGCTATCTACCTTCTTACAAATAAAAACTCCATAACAGTTGAAAAATTTGAACGAACTTGAGCAGTATTTTGTAGAGATAGTGAACATGAATTCAGTCATTTATATGTAAATGCTCTGACACGTCTGTGAAATGAGAATACATATTGAATACCAAAAACCTGATGTCGGAAGAGTGTCTAGTTATGAAATGGTTGAAATAGTGAATAAGATATTTGTTATGCAATACGTATTTTATTTTCAACGACTATGATTTTTGTTTTATTTTTTACTGATGAAACCATTGGTAGGGGCGTTTTAAAAAGATGGAAGATATATATGGATACGTATATAAATAGAAATAAAAAGAATATTGGATACTTTTTTAACATACATGCACAAATAATATATCTACACATTAATTACCTCTTTTCATCTAAGAGGTACCTAGGCAGCGACTAAAAACTACCACTGGCTGTGATCCTTCCATACTTCTTTTGTTTTATCTACTCGCATCAATGCTGCCATACCAAATACCTATTCTTTCCTATATAGATCAAAATATATTTGCAAAATGTAATCTGTTTAAAATTTGTTATCTATTAACTATAGGGTAGACATGGGACGGGTATCAAGCTCTTTTTTATGATCCGGCCACTAAAATACCTGGTGTATTTTAGTAGCCAAAAAATTATCACAAATAGCAAAAACATTTATTAAGTCCAAATGACTATAATAGAAATAATATGGTTCTACTATTTCAATATTTAATATTGAAAATGGGTAAATCAAAGTGCAAAAATACCAGCTTATCACCTATAATTTTCATGAAGTAATTTTTTTATCTATAGGGCTAATCCTACCTCTGAAAACAGGCTTTCGGTGTGAGTAGACATAACATGCAAAAGTCGATAAATTATTCTCTGCAACTTTAAGTAAGATTATACATAAGTAAAATAGGTAGATAATTCCGGGTACCCGGCAAAATCATTACCCGTCCCATGTCTACTACAGACCGTTCACTTTGGGATAAAAAATTTCACACTTTTGATAACGCCCGTTTTGCCACCGACACCTATCGTTCATGTAGCTTCGAATCTTTTTGGTTGCAAACAAACGGTTGACGTACACACACTACGATAATAACACACATACTACCATAAACAATATATATATGTATAGACGTTTGACAGATTGACACAAAAACTCCAACTCCAGACATGGGTCTAAAGTTTCATTTTTCGATGGCAAAGGTAACAAAAAAATTAACATATCGTAGACGAACGCTTGACATTTTGTTATAGATGATACTAAAATTTTGATATGTTTGATACCAATGCTAAACGAACGAACAGTGACAAAAGTAAAAAAAATAATTATTCTTTATCCCAAAACGAACGCGCCCAATAGATGTATATTTACAAACTATACTGGATTGTTGAATTATTTTTTCACTTCCTGAAATAGAACCAATGATTTTGAAAACATTACTGAATTAATCATAAAACCTTGTATATAAGATACTATTTAACACAATAAAACTCAATTAAAACAACAATATTTTAAAATAATAATTTAAATCCATAAAAGTTATTAAATTTCCTTCACAATTCACATATATATTCCTTAGAGTCTAATGTTTCCGCCACACAACTCACAACAAAGTTGTAGCGTGACTTTTTTGCATTAAAGCTATAATTTGTAGGGCGATAAATAAGGACATCGAATTAAAATGACAGGGCGGCGCGGGCGAGCCCAATGCCCGCCTTTATACAAGGCGTTCCTTTTGCCCTGCACAATCTTACAGGGTATGATGTTTAACATGTTTATTTAAATCATAAAAATAATAATAATAGGTACCTAATCTAAATTTTTATTTAAAAAGTTATTGATTATGCTTTATTATTTAATCGTAATCTGTTTGGTTTATTTTAAGATATGTGATAACAATAGGAAAATATTTTTGGATATTACACGCTATACGACGCTATCTGGTGCCAACTAAGCAAAGCTTCTATAGTAGGTACTATGAAAACCAGACAACGGATACAAATACATATACCTATATACTTTTTTTCTAAAGATGTAAATATTATATGGACATATAAAAACCAAGAGTTACGGAAAACAAAAAAAAATATCACATAAATGTGCGAGAATTGAACCCACACCTCTCGGTTCACCAGGCAGGTCATTTCACTGAGCTACATTATTGCGTTAAGAGGGCGATATAGGCCAAAAAGCTAATTTCTGTAATTCTGTTGTGTATGTAAATGTACTAAATATCATTACACAATTTCATATACATTAGTATTAGATATATTTGTTATATACTTCCTTAGTAAATTATTCCATAATGACGCCTTGAAACTGAATTTTTTTTTATTGGATTTAACGTTTTTACCGTTTTGTAGTCACATTTTTTTAGTTTTTGCTACAACTTAGAGTCAGTGCACTAGATAACAAGCTATTCTAATTATTTAATCAACTTTCATTACAATAAAATGCAACACTCGCTTTAAAAATTTGCACAAGTGTTGCAACAATGGTTTCTTCCAGATTTTTTATTGCATTTTATACAATAAATGAAAATCACTTATTTAGGTAATGCACTAGACAAAAACAAGATTTATAACATATATTTTTTTTTAATCCTTTAGGTGCTATAGTTCAGCCACAAAATTTGCACAAAAAAAAAGGCGTATTTACGCGGTCTAGCCTTTACCGCAGTCTTGATATAATAAGATAATCTATTTCGAAGTTTTTCTTATTCGCTAAGTTAGGCAAAGTTAGAATTGAAGGTATTTATATGTGCCTACCGCAGTAGGTGATAGGTATGTATTTTATGAATAATATTTGTCTTTTTCTACTGTCACAAAATATTAAAATTTCTAATCTGCAAATTGTCTTAAATAAGCATATGAATTAGTATTAATGTAAAAAAAAAATCTTTTTAAATATTAAGCTTGCAAAAAAAAGTCAAATGCCTGATTTAAAACGTGACACTCTTAATTTATAGATCTGTCAACTGTTATTTTAAACTTTTGAGCCAATTTTGGATGCAAATCTGATCTTTTGTCGTTTAATACTTTTACTCTGACTGACTACCTATAAGTTAATTCAGTTTAATTACTGTCGTAATGACCAAAGATGTACAACTCTACATACGTCGCATATCCCTTATTTGTACAACCATTGTGCGCTTTTTGTAGGCATGAAATGAATGCGAATCTCAAATGAGGTTGAAGAAAATGGCGTAAAAGCCCGTACCTACTTATTGTATTTATTAAAAGAGATCTTTTGAAATGACTGGTACCGAAATAGTTATATGTTATGCAAGGCTGGAAAGTTTCTTTTGTGCGTGAGTGCCTATATTGAATACCGATCAAGCGAACGATTCAAAAAATGAACCCGCGAGCAAAGCAAGGGGTTCAAAAACTTAATCCTGAGCTAAACGAGGGAAACTACGGCACGAAACCCAAAAAAATCCAGCCGTGCGAGACACACCATTTTTCATCTTACTACAGCGAGGAAATATATACAAGGAAATATAAACAATAATAAGTGTTTAATTAATTACTTATGAGTGGAACAAGAATACCTATTTTAAATAGTTATTTAAGTATTGGTAAATTATCTATTGAATAACGTTATACAAAATTTTATATTTAATGCATTAGTATCAAAAATTAAACTAAAGTGTTATCAATGGATCAATAGTGTATAAAGTAGTAAGGACAAACCGCATTTCAGACGGTTTTATTATGTTTGTTTTCGTAAAAAAATCCTTTAGGGCACAAGCGGATAAAGTAAGCTTTTCCACGCACATTAAATCAGATTATAAACGACAAAGTAAACTTTTTCGAGCCAGTGAGATGAAAAAAATATTATGGTTCTAATCGTTGCAGCTCGTATCCCTAATACCTGAATGTTGTGTTATTGTGTGTGCTGACCTGTATAAAATTGTTACCACTACATTAACCATTTGCATTAAACTGAATTTATGAATAGCAGTGCTAAAAATATTAATTGCGTAAAAAGCAAAGGCAGGCTAAGCAAGAAACAAACATTTTAGTGAAAAATTAGAAGTTAAAATTCAAACCTTAGTATCATGATCTGTGTGGCGTCGCCGCCTCACCTGTTCGTAAGGTCGACCGCGAGGTGGCGCTCGAACCTTACCCGCAACACTCCTGAAGCAAAAAAAAAAACACTTTTAAAAGTAACCAAAAGAAAGCTGGCCAAGTGCGAGTCGGACTCGCGCACTAAGGGTTCCATACCAGCCACCATTTACGTAATTTACAAACAAAAACAAAATCCAAATGTGTGCCGCTAAGCGGCCACCCATCTAATTACTGACCGAGACTGCCGTTGGTTAACTTTAAATATTGTTTCCAACAAACAAATATGTTACTGTTTCGCTTAGTTATAACTAGATGACGCTGTAACAGATATAAATGGCTTAAGCCCATCTCACACTTACCGGTTTTTATTATTTGTTGTTATACTTTAGAGCTTACACACACTATGATCACTGCAAGATCATTATGTGTTACTGTTTTAACGATAGCAACTAGATTATAATTTTGTACCCTGTACCGCCAAGTACCGCGCCTGAATTCGAACTTCAATATTGTTTTATTTATTATATATTGTTTAATATTTTATTTTTCTATAATGTTATATGTTCATAAACTTTTATTTAATATCTGTTTTACACAAGTACTAATTTCATCTAAGTTATCCGACTACATTTTTAAGTTGGTCGACTATTACTCATTAAGTTGTAAAGCCTACTTAGCTTTGATATTTTTCCTTTTAATTTAGTTAATGCTATACCCATAATTTTTTCACCCATCCAAGAACAACCACTTAGCTGTCAGTGGGGGGACCACAGGGCTCTTATAAAAATTTGCACTTAACAGCTTAATTTTTTGCAAACGCATCGCTGAATAGAAAAAAAAATGGCTGTCGCATACCCTTAATATTTTTAAACGAGCTATCCAACAACACCCTACACTATGGGGTAAATGAGATAAAAAAAAAATCATCCCACTTTACGTGTAGGGTACCATAAAACTATTTTTTTCTAATTTTATTTACCATTTTGTTG
The DNA here is from genome assembly GCA_946406115.1 of Apoda limacodes. NCBI lineage: Eukaryota > Metazoa > Arthropoda > Insecta > Lepidoptera > Limacodidae > Apoda > Apoda limacodes. Next base: position 12,419,261 of record OX291554.1, read on the forward strand.
ACCTAATTCATATGTGTACCAATGCCAAATAACAGCTTTCTAGTACTAATGGTCTAAGCCGCGGACAGACAGACGGACGGACACTACGGAACCCAAAAAAATTTCTTAGTAAAAGACGGACTTGCGTAACAGATAGATCAACAACTTAAAATCTGTCATTTTTATGCTATTTTGCAGCGATACTCGTCCTATTATAAATACAAGCTTACATAAAAAAAATAACATAGTAATGGCTTTTCTGAAACACAGCTACGCACGAAACAACTATAAATAAAAAATATAAAGGTTTTATATGTATATAAAGGAAAAACAGGGTATATATATAGATCCCGGATGCTAATGTTCATTATATCATTAGGGATCCATTCAAGGTTTCATAGAAAGTAATGAAATATAGTTTTCAATTAAATAAATAGATCAAAACCTTTTACCTACTAATTAAGTATGAAATACATTTTGGTAACATTGTAAGTTATATTCTTTTTAACTTAACAAGTTTAATATCATACAGTTTTTATATGTAATAACATTCAAGAAGGACCTTATTCATAACCCTAACTATGTTACATCATAGTTCGTAAATTTATTTATTTTTAAACAATAAAAATAAGGTTAATGTATCAGGAGAAAAGCCATTCTTTGTCTACATACATTGTAAGAAACCATACAAAACAGTCATCTTTGTTTTAATTCAAAAGTCGACAAAAACCTTTTAGTACCGCTCGCTCTGTATAAAACTTAAATAAGGAATATATTTTAAAATTTTAAAGCACGTATCGGAAATAGGGTTATTAAGACGTAAATATCTTCTTAGCCTGATCACGCCTTTTATGTTTTACAAAAAATAATTAATTGATAAAAAATAATCTAAGTTAAATCTAAAAGTTATAAAAAACAGGTGTATCTTAATTTAACACTTCAACTTACCCACCTCTTCGAACCAGATCAAACCAAAATAGCTTATGGCCGCATCGTTTGAAAATAATGCTATAAATTTTCATAATTTGTTATGCCATGACAGTTCTTTTCATAGTCATTATGGTATACATGTCGACGCCTTAGATTTTTTTGGATAGATGTTTGCTGTGAAATTAATTTTATTTTTATGTTATGTACCTAAAACATCGTGTTAAATTGTAGGTTGGCTAAGAAATAGCAAAAGTGACTTAATTTTATGAACCTCTTAATGCAAATAAAATAACTATAAATAAAATATATATAAATATCTAAGCCTAAAATACTAAGCAGTTGGATTTTTTTAGAGTTAGCAAAACAATCGTTTTTTTGGGTGACATCGGTGTATTAAAATTTGCAATTAATGCTTTTACGTTTCAAAACGCGTTAAATTAGAAGCTCTTAAATTGTACATATAGATAGGTTTATTGTTTTTCTTTATTTAATTAATATTTTAGATTTAACTACAGATTAGTAGTGTTGTGGTTATAGTAATAAATTTCTTAAGAATTGCGGCAAAAATGATATTTATTTAATGAAAGGAATATAAGCAGATGAGACGTTTTTACTTGATCTTGACTTTTCAGATAACAATACACAGGAAGGCACTTAAGTTTGTGTCGATAAAAAGTTTTTTTTTGTTATTATAAACTTGTATAGTTACTAATTACTAATTGACGGACAATGTAAAATTTTGTAAAACTCCGTAAAATAAAACAAATCAAGTAGATTAGAAAAACATTTTAAGTCAGATATCAAAAATTGTTTTCTTTGCAATCACTACTGATAATGGAATACGGGGAAAAGCCCTCCGCTTGAGAAAACTAAACAAATCTCAGCAATAAATGGCCACGCCTGCTAAATTTATTTTTATCGTTTGCTTCACTTAAGAAATAACATATTGATTTTAATACCATATATTATTATGAAATATTTATGAATTATTTACTTAGTTTTAAGAAAGTCTGATTTATTTTTGGTACTTATTGGTGAAGTAAGTAAGTAAGCTACGAATAAATAAAAAGTTTAATAAGGTGGTGGCATACTCAAACGAGTTTACAAGAATTTTATCAATTTTGTTACAATCATAAGTACACTTTATGACGTGAAAAAAATTTGTTTAGGCCTTTAAGTTTAAGCCCTAATTAAGTCGATTTGCCAATATTATAATAATTTGGCAATTAAGACTTTAAGAAAAAAAAAACTGGTTGCCTGTAAAGTCGGTATACGGGCGAAAGTTTTACGTGACAATGATTTTATGTCTGTCTCTCTCGCTCTTAGGCGGGCGCGTGCCTCTCACTCGCTCTCATTGTGAGCGCATAACGTGAGCGGAGCGTAACGCAGTTTCTTGAAGTGTCACCCGGCAAACCAATTTATAAGACGTTGTCACGTCAAAAAATTTACACTATTTTTGAGCTTTAATTCAAATTGTTTGGGAAACTAAGAGGGATTACTATTCCCTTGATTCTTGTTTCATTAAATAAGTTAAGTTACTATTCTGTATCATAAACAGTGAGCAGCCAGTAAAAAGAAGCTGTTCCCCAAAATATATATGAGTGTGTATTCAGTTACTGGTTACTCCTTTCGAGGAATTAAATCCGTAACGTTATGCACTCATACATTTTATACGAATTTGACTAACTATTTTATACTTCCCCACAACTCTTATAAATGTATCACTTCTTACAAACTAAGGAACTCTGTATGACGGCGATCAGGAAGAAACAATGACTGGACACAAAAAGAACATTGATACCTGAGTCTGAATTTGAACCCAGGACGTACGTCGATATTTAAGAGCAAAGGCTACACCAACAGGTCTAGAAATATTAAAAACAGCGCGTTCCTTCTGGGATTAAGAGTTCCCACGAATGATACTTTTCACACTTTTGATAACGCCAGTTTTGCCACCGACACCTACCGTTCGTTTAGCTTTGAAACGTTACTAACAAAATTTTTGGTTTCAAAACTTGCAAAACGAACGGTTGACGTACACACACTACGATAAAACACACACACACTACCATAAACAATGAATATGTATAGGCAGTTTGACAGATTAACACAAAAACTCCACCTCCAGACATGGGTCTAAAGTTTCAGTTTTCGGTGGCAAAAGTGACAAAAATAACAAAAATATCGTAAACGAACGCATGACAGTTTGTCACAGATGATACTAAAATTTTGATATTTTTGATACCAATGCTAAACGAATAGATGACAGGTGGCAAAAGTAATGAAAATAATCATTCTGCATCCCAGAACGAACGCGCCCAAAGAATACATTCATAATTCTAAATAATATGATATTTATTATTAAATTACTCTTTGAATTATTTCACGAGTACATATAATACAATAAAGATATTATTACTTAGATTACCTATAGATAACGTCAATGAATGTATAATAGAAGTACATGTACCTACCTACCTTTTATTTAATAAATCGGTGACTTTAATATTGTAAATAGATAGGTAGTTAAAAGATGATAATATAATTTACAGAAACACAATCTTGTAGGTATAAAAAACTAGCATGTTCTGTGGTTTTACTATGAGACTAACAACAATTGTTAAAATACGAACGAAATATATATATAATGTAAGTATACGTAAATATATAATGAAAACAAAGAAATAGTAGTTAACATTAATGTACATTGGTAAAGTATAAAGCTAAAAAGGCTAAAGGTTTTTAACCTCAGTGATGCAATTCAAAGAGGAAAATTTCGCAAAGAAGCAGTAATACACTGATAATTCTTATTTCTCATAGCTGCAAAAACGCATGAGTTCATCGCTCTTACGTCTTCTTAGAAGTGCAGTATCAATGATCTTGTGTGTCGTTAGCTGGCGGATGCAACGATGCACTTTGTGATAGCCGCGGTTTCGTACGTAGCCTTGTACCTTAGCCATTTATATGTCAAAAGACGCAAGTAAATAGTGGTATGTATCAATGTTTACTAAAAAGTATTTTTTTTTAATTCAATTTAGGTTTTTAGAAACACTTTTGAATATTCAAAGTTATTAAATATTTTTATTTTTTGAAATGATCTCCAAAGTAAAACTAAAAGATCTTAACAAATGATCTACGACGAATAAATCTACAAACACCTAGTTTTTTAAAAATTTTAACTCTAAAAAAAACATTTTATCTTTACCTACGTCAATACTTGATAATTTACTAATAAAAAATAAATTGGTTTTTGTAGTATGAAGTTAACTAGTATTTCCCTTTATATTTTTTGAGGGACACAAGTATTACTCTAGTCGAATTACTAACTCGTCTTCCGTTGTCGTTAGGTATATAATTTTATACCTACAAAGTTATTCCGGTGCATGTAAGTGCATCGCTGAGGCTTTTATAGAGTTGAATATGATACTTAAAGGGGTGGAGATATAGGTACGGCTTTGTTTTGCCAGGTTTATGTTCATATTTACTGCGAGTTCGTTTACGTAACGAGAGGTTTAGAGGTCTGGCTCAAATACGTAACTACCTACGTACGTATGCATAATTGTTACTCACACTTTACTCACAATGAACATTATTGAACAAAAATGGCATATTTGTGTCCATAGCTCTTGCAATAGTAAAACGTTACCTTGGCCATTATCGATGGGTTAGTTTATGGTTGCACCCGCTCTGTATTTTAGTGAAGGGTAGTAAATGTAATTTCATGAGGCGAATTCATCAGTAGTAAAACCGCTTAATGTCAGAAAGGTTGTATGTGAGTTTGTGTGCCATGAACTGAGAGATGTAAACCATGTATTATACCGCGTAAAGAATGGTATAGTACCAATCCTACCGGTATATATAATATGGTAGCTTACCATATTATACTACGGTAAAAACAACTAGTGACTTATAAAGTCCTAGTTATACATAAAATCTTCTTAGAATTAAGAAATACAATAAATACACATACTCAGAAATAATCTTGATTCATTGAAGATTAGAATCTTTGAAGAAAATATCTATGCCTACATCATCAATGTAAATAAGTAAATATTTTCATAGCAAAGATGCAGTCAAAAGATTAAAATTGAGCAAGGACTTGAACCTGCAACTCCTTACATTCCGTGTAAGTGCTCTACCTAGCAATTGATATGGTACGGTCTACGGTGCAGAATTTACGTTATCTGCGTTGCGTAGGATTTGTCTTAAAGTCGAAAAAACATAATTTATTGTTTTGTAATGAATTTTAATGTTCAGAATAGTACTCAATGTGTACCTATTACTGCACATTTAAGTACATTACCATAAATAAACCTTGTCTTAATAATATAATTATCATACTTTTTTGACACACAACACATTTTAATTTCGTTTTTAAATTTCACATGCCAGCAACCTTTTGTATTGGTCGATGCAAACATTATGGCCGCTTGTCATTTACCGTGACTTGATTTGATTAAATCAGCATGGAAAAAAATACATTTGATAATCTCGGCAACAATTTTAATAAAGTACACACATTCGTTTTACGTCACTGCTGATTGAATCCTATCTGGTTCGAAACTTAACGAACATCTGCCATTAAGATTGCACCGACCTATACTCGGTTAATATAGTTTTCACTTGGATTACATAGACGCAACTTCGTTAACCTCGGTATCCTGTTTTGATTCTACCTTTCGTATTAGGGTAACTAAGAAGTTTAATGCTAATTATATATATTATTTGTCTTGGAGCAAAAGTTTGCCACCTGTATGTTATCCGATATATTATCGCCGCTAAGGTGAAGCAAACCCAATACCTTTCATATAGTATAATTCTAGGAAACTGCACATAATACTGCAACAATCTCTTTGCAAAGGATCGGTACAGTACCTGAATCCTAGCAAATTATTCCATAGTAGGTATATGGTGTTATTATTCGGTATTTTTAGGCTCTAACTTAAGAACTGACAAATGTATAGCTAATATGGTATTTTGCGGTATTTTTAACCTCTAACTGTAGAACTGACAAATGTATAGTTAATATGTGGCTTACCAAATTATACCGTAGTATATGGTATTATTCGGTATTTTTAGGCTCTAACTTAAGAACTGGCAAATGTATAGCTAATATGTGGCTTACCAAATTATACCCGGTGGTCAAAAATCAAAACAACAGTCGCCATTTTAAAATGGTGTGTATTTATTATAGGTTCATATGGTTACAATGCATTTTGAATCACTAATATAGGTACTTTAATTCGCTTTAAATACAGCAGTACGTTCACCTTTTATATGTTGGAAAAAGTTACTTACTAGGTATATTCAATAACATGATACTTACCTAAAGTCAAGGATATGTCTTGTTTATATGAATATAGTTATAATTATATTGTAGATAGTTAGGTTGCAGTTATTGCTGTCAGAGATGAGCAAATTCTACGCGAGGGGTTAGCCGCAATGATTCAATATAATCCTGGTGGACGACATATGTTGTCTGCAGTATAACGTGCACTTTTATTAAACGGACTTATTTGGAGAAGAAAAACAACATGGCCGCCACAGTAGAGATATTTGGTTGAACGTAAATGTACGCCGTAAGGTAAATAGCTTTATTAACTTGGCACAGATTCAGTAAGATGCTACGTCTCTGTTCTGATTCATCCTGAATGTAGTTTCTAGTGAAAATCTATAAATTATTTAGTAAATGTTTGTAATTAGATATAACATTAATATTGTTATAATTAAATCAGTACATTCGGTGACGTTTGCCAATTTAAGCGTAAGAGCTAGAAAATATTTTCAGTTTAATATCAGCTAATAAAAAACAACCTAAGTACCTACATGATGACCTTCTTTTACTGGAAACATAAAAATACTGAAAATGATGTATAGGTAGACCCTTATTATGAACCAATATTACTCTACAATTAAAAGTATAAAAAATATCACATTAGGTAACAAAATAATTATATTGTTTTAAATATTTGAACAAACTTTGGAAATTGAATTTACAAATTTAAAAACATTTAGGTGCTAATGCTTACTTATTTATTCAACTCATGTGACTTAGTATATACTTCGATAGCTAACAATATTTAACCTAACGTGGCGTAGGTACAGACTGCCAATTATCATATTTCTTAACATTTATGACATAAATTAATAACTGTTATGCAAGTACAGTACTATACATTAAGTACTTTTACATCTGTGCTGAAAATTATTTCGCCGCTTCTAATTCTGGACGGTACATTTGCAATGAGCTTTACAAGAACCATCGCGCGGCGCGCTTTTCATGTCTGAAGCGCTACATTTACATTTTCGTCTCATTTATTTGCTATTTCGAGCCAAGCATGAACCTCCCCCCTTCATCTCGCCACCCATTTTCCCCCGTGCCTCGCTCCAATGAATAAGTCTCTAACACGCGTCAGACGAAAGTAAAACAGAATTGGTAAGAAACGCCCTATAAAGTCTAATTAACTTTGAAATGAATACAAAAAAAAACGTATTTTCTGTAGAATGAAAATATAAAAACATCACAGAAAATGAAATTGGATTAAATGAATGAATCCTGAATTAAAGCAGTTTGTCTCGAAGTCTGTGATGTGTGGAAGAAATAAAATCGGAAATTTATGCGCCCCGTCTTTCTCGACTACCACTACCGTATTTTTTTCAACGTAACAGTTAATTTATTCAGCCAATATTTTTAACTTACGTAGGTAAGTAATGATCGTGAATAAAATCTAAATAAATAAAGTGTTAATCTTTTGAAAAGAAGGTCATAAACATGAATCAGTTTAACAAAAATATGTCGAAAGTAGTCAAGAGAGGAAGCTAAATACGCATGATCAGAATGAAACCGCCTCATTCTCACTTTTATTAAGATACTTACGAAGGAAATAACGTCTTGTTGATATTCAGTAGTCGTTTCGTATAAAAATAACGCGTCCCTTAACGCAAACCTTTTGTTTCGCCCCCACTATAGATAGGTAGGTAGGTATCTACTTAATAGAAAATTAAATTATTTCGTTAGCACCCTCTTGTCATTCGGGGCTTGCATTCCGGTCCGGATGCAGAACCCGTGATGGAACTTTGAATTTAGGTAGATTGTTAGGCTCATTTTCCTCGAACAAACGTGTCAATATCTTTGCTTGAAGCTTTGTTTGCTTTCAAGGACTTTATATACTATACCTTACGTGTGTTTAGCTTTCAAAAATTTACTTTAGTTAATATTTATGATTTTTAAGCTTTCGTGACTTGTACATATAACAAATTGAAATCGCGTAAATTTTATATTAGGTATAAATACATTTTTTGGTTATCGACGTTTCGACCGACAATGATCGTGGTCACGGGAGGAATTAATATTGATTGGTACATTATCTACTGTACTGGTATTAACCTATTATCTGTTTTTTGATTTTATTTTATAACTATTATAAATATTTTAATTTCTTTATTCGCTTGTTAATTCACATGTGTGTTTTATATTTTGAGTGGAAATTGAACATAACAATAAAATAACCCAATAACACAAGTGTACTTTTTAGTACCTATACTTATAATATTTTTTCATAGTAAATTTTGTGGTTTTATTTTATAACATTGGAAGTATTCATTATTTATTTGGTTGTACTTTATCTAATGATGTTTAATTTCATATTTCAGAGTACTTAATTTTCGATTTCATAATTCGATTTACGCATGCTACACATAACTTCAATAAGCTAGAGGGTCACATATTTTACGGCAGGCCCACATCTAGAGCCAGATTTCGTGATAGAAAAACGCGAGTTTCGTACCGCCTTCGAATATAAATCGCCTTCTTATATTTTCCGGGACATTGGGATTCATGAAGCTCGTGATGCCTGAAGTCATGGTAGAAATATTTTTCATACTTCCATTACCTATTTCTCACATAAAAGAAAATGAGTTTGAGATACCTTTCCGTATATAACATAAGATAGAAATACATAATATAGGAAGACATTTGACAACTGACTTACTAGACTAACTAAAGATTACGCATTTAATTACCGTAAGTACCAAGAGATGAATTTTATTGCCATAAGTACCAACCGATGAATCTTATTACCGTAAGTACCAAACCAAACTTTGACGATTCATATGAACAGCTAAAAACTCCATTATTAAAAAGTGTTATTTATTTAATATGATAGTGGTGGGTATTCTCTACTTCTTAACAGTAGCTATAACATTATATAAGTACCATCTGTAATATTGACATGGTCTAGAATATATAAGTAACAATACTAATAAATAATATAAATTCTTTATATTAAATAATTTTATTAAAATTTCTTAAATTGTTACATAATCATAAGAAGTTAAATATAAGATTAATAAATAACATAATTTTTTATTTTATTTTCTAGTTTTCCTGAACTTGCGCTTAATGTCTATATAAATATAAAATATATAATATTCTTTATTATAATTTTGTATAATAATATATAAAATCTATAAATAAATATCTTACTGTCGTCTGAAATGTCTAACAATTCAATGTTAAACATTTAACATTAAAACATATCCAATTATAATGTTTATACAAACCATTCATCCAGAAATTCTCAGCGTAGTTTCATTTCCCAGTCTGGCTCGTTTTTCCCAATCATGTTTTCTTTTTGCTTTTGTTATGTCAAAGCTCTACGTCTCACTAAGTTGTGTTCACTGAACAGTAAAGAAGCTCATTCGATCCCACAGAAAATGCGACGAAAGCGATTTTCTTATTTGAAGGTTTTAGTGCTTTCACTCCACTTTAACGGTGTTTAGTAGTTAAGCTCTAAAGCTGTCTATTGTGAACAAAGATAGAATATCAAATCAACAAAATCAAAGCAACCCTATAACTTTGCTGTTCTATATTAGCTGATCATCTTTCTGGTTTTAAACTTTCAAGAAAATGCTGAAAGCTTTGCATCTTCAAGTAGCTTAATATACATTTCAATGAGCTTCTCCCCAGGGCGCCCGGACAAGCTCTCATTTAGTTCATTTCCTTTGTAATTATAAGACAGCAAAATGTAAATTTTACTCTAAAATATTCTTAACAAACAATATTCTCGCGTAATAAAACATTGCAATATTGTCTATAAGCTATGAAGAAAAGTTATTATTTTCTTTAATAAAATGATTAAGAATGATAAAACAGTCATTTCTTTTTTTACGAAGTCGGTACCTTCTCATATATTTTATATTTTTTAAGGTATAGAAACCTGTAGTTTGAATACTTTCTATAAAGTGTAGTTAATCTAGTGTATTAAGATAGGTAATCTTCTTTCTACGTTAACCTACATTTAACCCTAAATTAAAATAAAACAAACAAAGCTTTAGACGAATTTTATTCTCTTTGAGACTTGAATATTGCACAATGAGTAATAGCGGGTCATAATTTTAACAAAAGAAAAGGGGTAGCAAACAAAACAGCGGTTACGTAACTGGGAACAAAGGGTGAAAGGCAGAATGAATATGAATTAGGCTCTTGTTTGGAGAAATTGGGCCGAAGCAACATTGGCAAAAAGTTGTTTTTACGTGCTTTTTTCTTTTATCTTTTATATCTATACTTTACAAAGTTATTCTATATCCGCTGTGACAATAGCATTTTTCTCTTTATTTGTCGCAAAAGACTCTGTAGCTTTCAAACTTTATATTTTTACACAGAAACTTATCTACTTAGATGAAAGTTTGTCGAATTAATATAGGTACTTAGGAAACTTAGGCAACTATCTAGTTGTCAGTAAGAACATTCTACCTTAAGTATACTTACATCTAAATTTAAATTTTTCAGTTATTTTAATGGGTCTAAAATTTAATAAATAAGTTCTACACGATATACTTACATACAGCTTAAACCCTAACAAACTTAAAAATATCCTAAGTGTCATACTTAACAACTTTGGTAAAGCAAATTTATTTCTTTTATTCTAATAAAACATGAGACTTGAGATGCAGCTGCAGTACCAGGCTTAGTTATATATCGTGTCATCCTTGTCTTTCCTTAAGCTTAGGTACTGTCAACACTGTCAAATAATAAACATAGACTTTCATGGTAATAGGTAACTGTAAAACCTACGAAATAGTCCAAGTATTTACCTACCTATATAGGTATTTGGTTTTTTTAAATAAATTTTTTTATATTTATTTCTCTCTGACTACATAGTAGGCCTTACCTTACCTACCTTACCTACCTACGTACCTACCTACGTACCTTCTAATAAAAAATTCGAAGAATGTTTTTTTTTCGTAATATGAATTGTAGTTCATATCGCACTATTCTGCTTAGTTATGATTAACCAGTATCTCCAAAAAAAAGAAGAAAAAGGAAAGTAGAAACAACCTTTGTCTATATTCTTGTTTTTGACTTCATAATGCTTATACCAGTAGCTTACCAACTAACTAAATTTCGAATAAAAACAAATATCTAAAAAAAAATATAAGTTCAAAGTATTTGGTATATCAACGAACTGTTGCCATTAAAAGACAAAATTGTATTTAGTATGCAAAACAAATATGAAAAAAATTATAATCCATCACTATCACCAATCACCCTACAACAGTACAAAAGAATGCATGCACCACAACACAAGTTAAATAATAATCACAAACTTGGCAACCATGACTGAAACGAACCAATCAGCGAGCGCTCTGTGATCGACAAAAAGATGGCCGACTGAGTCATTTACTATTGAAGTGCCGGGGACTTCGGACGCGTCCTCTACTAAAGCGATATTTGCTCAGGTAGGAGGAGTAATTTAACTGAGACATTTGGGGCGCATTCGTTTTGGGATTAAGAGTTACCACGATTAATATTCTTCACACTTTTGATAACGCCAGTTTTGCCACCGACAACTATCGTTCGTGTAGCTTTGAAACGTTACTAACTAAATTTTTTGTTGCGAAACATGGCAAACGAACGGTTGACGTACACATACAACGGTAAAACACACACACACTACCATAAACAATGAATATGTATAGGCAGTTTGACAGATTAAAACAAAAACCCTACCTCCAGACATGGGTCTAAAGTTTTGTTTTTCGGTGACTAAAATAAAAAAATAAAAAAGTAAACGAACGCATGACAGTTTGTTACAGATGATACTAAAATTTTGATATTTTTGACACCAACGCAAAATGAACGGGATGACAGATGACAAAGTAAACAAAAATAAAAATTCTACATCCAAAAACGAACGGGTCCTTTACTTGTATTTTAAATTTTATTTAGGACGCGTTACTTTTCACATTTTTGATAACGCCATTTTGGCACCGACACCTACCGTTCGTGTAGCTTTGAAAAGTTACTTAACTAAATTTTTGGTTGTGAAACTTGTAAAACGAATGTTTGACGTAAGTACATACATTACGATAATAACACACACACTACCATAAACAATGAATACGTTAAGGCAGTTTGACAGTTTAACATCAAAACCCCACCGCCAGACATGGGTCTAAAGTTTCATTTTTCGGCGGCAAAAGTGACAAAAATAACAAAAATATCGTAAACGAATGCATGATAGATTGTACTAAAATTTTGATATTTTTGATACCAATGCTAAACAAACGGATGAAAAGTGATAAAACTTACGAAAATGATTCTTTATCCCAAACCAGAAGCGCCCTTGGTAATAAAACTAGTCTATTAGCTGAAATATAAAGTAAAGTACATTTTACATCCATGGTACATTGTATGGCTAGCATTTAACTGTAAATCAAAAAATCTGTAATAAAAAAATCCAAATCTTGAACAAAAATACTGATTACACGGCAAAATTGTTACATATCATTATTTCAGCAACAATTTAAGTTCGTGTCGCATCGCTATAAATAGAAGAGCGGAGATTTTTTATGAACGCGTATCTAATAATAACTAGCGCACAATAAACTTTGTAATTCATTTTTGTTAAAACATAGCTACTATTTTTTTAACGCATACCTATAGAAATTTATTTAAAACAACATTTTATCTTGTCATAATCTAATACCTTTAAACGAGCAATTCTTGTTTATATTTATAAATATATTTGTAATCTGAATCGCGGAAACGGCTCCAATAATTATCATGTAATTTAGTGTGCGGGTGTTTCGGGGGCGATAAATCGATCTAGCTGGGTTTCAATTTTAGAAAACTTTGTTTTATCCGTGTTTTCAGGCAATGAAAAAATAGGAAAATTATATCTAACTCAATAAATATACTAATTAATTAACCTCTAATCTTCAGGTAGTCATAAACGAAGAAAGATTATTTCTATGTACCTACCTATGTATATTGTATTTCTTAATTCTATGAAGATTTTGTGTGTTTGTGGGATTGATTTACTAGGACTTTGTAAAGTCACTAGGAGTTGTATATGTTAAATAACTTCCCTAATACCTTTGATGTTCCTACAGGTACGTGATTAGTAAAATTCTCTAGAAAATTAAATTAGAATCAATAAGTATTAACAACATTCGTAATGAAAATCATAAAAATTGTGATACAGTCCATACATCTCGTTTTTAACATACTGTGTGTGACATGCGAGTAAGTCTCGAAACAGATGGTTAGGGTAAACGACCCTTGCGGTCGCCCTGCGCAGTTTGACGTTGATTTATATGCGCCTATGCATACATACTTGCTTCATATTACTTTGAATATAAATAAACTCTAATTACCTACATGCTTACTGAATTGCTTAATCAACAATACTTTTTATGTTATAGCTTAATTATTTTGTTTTAGAGCCAATAAAATACATTTCAATGCGCGCGGTGTGCCACCTACGCGGACATCTTAATAAATGTCTAGAAAAAAAAAAACAAGTCAGTCTGGTCGGACAAGGTATTGCAAGAAAATAATTAAATGGCGGCATTAGCTATCAAAGGGCGCGTTCGTTCTGGGATTAAGATTTCCCACGAATGATACTTTTTACACTTTTGATAACGCCAGTTTTGCCACCGACACCTACCGTTCGTTTAGCTTTGAAACGTTACTAACAAAATTTTTGGTTACAAAACTTGCAAAACGAATGCTTGACGTACACACACTGCAATAAAACACACATACACTACCATAAACAATGAATATGTATAGGAAGTTTGACAGATTAACTCAAAAACCCCACCTCCAGACATGGGTCTAAAGTTTCATTTTTCGGTAGCAAAAGTGACAAAAATAACAAAAATATCGTAAACGAACGCATGACAGTTTGTCACAGATGATACTAAAATTTTGATATTTTTGATACCAATGCTAAACGAACGGATGACAGGTGGCAAAAGTAATGAAAATAATGATTCTGCATCCCAGAACGAACGCGCCCATAGAGTTTGTTTTCACAGAACACGGGACCTTTAGTCACTTACCTTAAGACCCGGTACTCTGACTAGAAATTTTAGGATTTACCCGCCCACTTCATACAACAGTTTGAAATACAGCTATCTAATAGCACGTGCACTTGAGCGAGACAAAACACCACAGCGCTTTTCAGTATAAGTAAACGTGAGCGTCAAATCGGTTTTTAGGTATTTACTTGAAAACTTACTCGATTTTTAAGATTTCAGTAGAAACAGCCTTGGACTTACTAGTTGGCTAGCCATTTATATGAATTTTATGTTAAAGAATAGCGGTTAAAAACAAAAACAAAAAAAAAATTAGAGGTCTTTTCCAGATTTTTTTTTAACGAGGCAAATTAATGCTAACGTGTTTTGGTAGAACAAGATATTAGGTATATGTTCTCCTATATAGGGTTAAATTTTAATACAAGTATTGATTTTTCCATTTTAAAAAATGTCACTTGGCGTTGGTTAGCCTCTTAATAATAAAGGAAACCTCTAACTCAACAGAATTTTATTCAAGTATACTTTTTGAATCTTCTCTACCACCGGTTCGGATTGATTTTACTACAGAAGTACCGGTAAGAAACTCAGTAATTTATCTTCTCTAATCTTTTACTTATATTTTTTTTTAGAAAATTATCTACACAGGCTGTAAATTTATATATCTAAGTATACGTGATATATTTCATCATCAAATCCCTAAGCCAAGTCGTCTTAATAAGGAATATTTCCCTATCATAAATTAAATTGTATATGTAGCTACTTTGCTATATCAATTTGAAATACTGACCTTCCACCAAGTAAAGAATACTTTAATAACATCCTACAATTAGGGGAATAATCGATGTTAGCTACCCAATGAACCCAATTATTTTGGAAAATTTACTACTATAGCCATCTAGCGTTTATATACGAAAGTAAAATGTCTATAATTCGAAATCATTACGTTCTAATTTATCGCGGTGTGAATTCGAACTGAAAATAAAAATAAAAGATGGAAAGAGAAGTGTACATAGGTATGTTAACTACAATAAGATAACGAATGAATCGCAAAATAAAATTCCTGACCTAGTAAATAAGTATACCAGGAGAGTAAAAAGAAAGCGTAGGTGATTTGAGAAAATTACATAATAAAAAGAATAAAAAGAAACCCCAGAGCAGGGGCTAGGGCGAGCGCGGCGCGGCTCAAAGACATTATTATGAAATGTACCAATTTAAATTCAAACATAAACTTGGGCTGCCGTATTGAGTCCCTTACAAGGATAATATTGTTATAGACAGGTCCGTAAGGTAAAATTAATTCGTTCCGTACCAATGAACTTAATTAATATATTTCGAAATAGAGATATAAAACCTATGTTTTATAATTATTCTTTACCTATCTACAAAATAAGACTATATATTTTATTAACATGCGATGTTTATAACGTTACAAGCCCATGACACTGTGTGGTAGATAGGTAATACAAAAAGTTTTTATTTTTAACAAATCTTAAGGTACTCAGTACGTAGGTAGGATTTGTTAATATAATTTTCTTGATGTTGCGGGAAAAGTTAAGTTCAGACGTTGCTTGACTCATAAAAACTTTTTGTTTGTAGGTATCCAGAAATCTGTCTCAAAAGAAATTCTTTTCTAAAAGTTGAAAGACAAATATATAAGTTTTTTCTTACTTCACATCTGTGCAGATAGACTAAGGACCTTTTTTAAAAACTCAATATGAAAACAAAATGTTGAATATTAAAACGTACCTACCTTCCACATAAGAAACTACTACCATATACCTATGCATGTACGTAATTTTATACAATGGTAATTACTAGTTATATATGTAAACGATAGATGTACACATAAATTCCATCACAAAATTATAATTAAAACATTAAAATTTACAGGGTTTTCGCAGAATTTATAGGTTTTATCGCAAATCTTCCCCGGAGGCAGAAAATTACAAAATATTCTCGCAGGGCTCCAATTAAAACGCTCACCCGCAAAATTCCACGGGGTCGAAAGTTTTCCACATTCCCTGCCATTCTGAGGCGGGAGATGTAATGACTTAACTTACCTACATTCGCGAGATATAACTTGGAAAATATTCCATTTCATAGCCGTTTCAAACTGGAATTTTATTCATCTACGAGAACCATGAAAAGCTTCAATAATTGTAGAAGGTTATTTCAATTACTAATTAAATTGTACATTTGTATCCCTAATTGCTTTTTAACTAGGTAAAGGTACCTCACATAAGTATTAAGCGATTGGGTAAGAAAAACTTTTTCTTTGATCCCTAAGCTGGCTTACATCGCGCAATGCCAATATTTATAAATAATAATATACGTAAAACTATAACGTCGTCGCTTAAGAGTTTGCTACATAAAGCTCGCCCCGAGAATAAATGGATTACTTATGTCCATGGCGCGCCATCTCGCGGGGGGTTCACAAAACTATATGAGTTATTGTTATGGCAAGGATTTCCCCGCTTCCGAACATGTTTTCACTTACACCCCTCTTGTACGGATATGTCGTAAAAATCTGGCCGGAATATCTTATTAAATTGATTGTGTTTGCAAAACATTGCCCTGAAAGCTTACAGTGCTTAAGTAAATTGGTTCATGAAGCGAATTGAGACATTAATTTTAAATTTGAACAATATTGCTTAAAGATGTCATAAAAAAATCAACTTAATGCGAGTCAGACTCGCGCACGAAGGATTCCGTACCATTACCTATAAAAACGGTAAAAAAATCACGTTTGTTGTTTGGGAGCCCTCTTAAATCTGTTTTATTTTAATTTAATTATTTATTATTAAAGTGACTATAGAACTAAATATTCTGTGCATATTTTAAGCGTCTACCTGTTGCCGTTATCAATATCGAGCATAATCGAGCAAAAAAATTAAGTTTGTTGTATGGGAGCCCCCTTAAATATTTATTTTATTCTGTTTTTTAGTATTTCTTGTTGTAGCGGCAACAGAAATACATCTTCTGTGAAAATATCAAATGTCTAACTATCACGTTTCATGAGATACAGCCTGGTGGCAGACGGACGGATGGACGGACGGACGGACAGCGGAGTCTTAGTAATAGGGTTCCGCTAATTATCCTTCGGAACCCAAAAAGTAATAGAAATGTCAAATTAGTTGTTATGGCTATACTAATATTTATAACAAAAATATTTTAGATACCATGACCATAAAGATTCTATATTTATCTACAAAATTTTCTACCAGGCTCAATTCTACCAGTTCACAAAGTAGTTTCTTTACCTTACTGCAAAACAATTGATAATTAATATATATATATATATATATATATATATGCCTTACTTATTTTCATTATTTATTTCACTGTGTCTTGATAGAATTCGCATATATTAAGAATTAATAATCGCATTTTCCTAGTGGATCCCTGTGGCGTTGCCCGTGTAGATAACGCAATTTGTCTGTTATTCCTCAATAATGTAGGTAGGTATACCTATTGGTTAAACACCCTATAATAGTTTTTGAAAGCGGGTTAGTACTCATTTACCTTTGCTGTTTTTTGAGGAATTAACCATTTTGCTTTATTGTTAAATCATTCCTATTATTTTATAAAATTTGTTTTAAGTCTAACAATATATACCTACCTATACCATATCAATCAGGTTAAACTTCATCTAAAGCATGATGCCTAAGTAAACTACCAAACCTTTTGTTTTTTGTTAATCATACAACCTTTAATGTACGGACACGCACTCTTCACAATAATTGAAGTAGGTATACAAGTTAACCTTATTTTTTATACCACTAAGGTGGCAAACAAACAACGGTTAAGAAGAAAACAAGTTTTGATAATTAACATAACAGTACCAGAAGACGATTACGAAGTTATGCAAATAAGTAGGTAGTTACCTACAGTATACGACTAACATATATGTATAACTTAAATATTGTATTAGCAAGGTACAGTAAGCAAAATATTTTGTGAAACATAAACTTATCGGCAAGTATGCCGTCATTCGGCAGTAGGCAGAGTGTCCGTTGCTGGAATGCTTTCAGCTGAGAGATGGCCCGGCTTATTAGCGGTAACGAGGCAGTAAACCCAATGTTCGTTAGTGGCCGTGGAGAGCGCGGACGCATAATTTACTGACTACACACGGAACACCCGCGTCGGCTCTGCTACCGATGTACATAATTGCGCCTGACTGTACGACTCTACGTTCGTATAGGTATACTTAGCTATTTCTAAATATAATTTGTGGTTTACTATATTTTTAATTTAATATTTGAAGTCGTTCCATGGATCTATAGCGTGCGCTAAGTTAAAGTTCTGTAGTCAACAAGAAATCCTTGAAATTTTTCTATGTCCGTTCATCTGTCCGCGGCTTATAGGTCAAAGACTATATTATAGTACTAAAAAACCTTAATTTGGCATGTGTTTACATATTTATCACGCCGACAAAGTGGTAAAATAAAATCTTAAACATTTTTTTATTAGCTTAAGTAAATGCCCTAAGCACAAGTAGGGATGGTTGTCTTTCTCGTCCATCCTACGGTGTGGGGTGTAGTTAGATAATATTATGGGTGTGTTAAAACCTTTTTTCTATTCAGGGATATGTTCGCGAAATATTTAGCCGATGGGGTTAGTGGTTAAATAGTTGTAATAATTTTTTATGGCAGTAAATAAAAGATAGATAGAAAGAATAAGAAGGTAAAAGGTAAAAACTATCACAGCTAAGTAGGCTTTCAAGTAATAGTCGACCAATATATATGTATAAAATGTAAAGAATTGTGACGGGTATAATAACGGAATCTGACAATATGCGTAAGGAAAGCTAAGTGCAGAAAATGTCTATTATCAGTTTGTTGCTCAAACTCGAAAGTTGAAAAATAATATCCATCCTCCACACATGATTTAGTGCACATACACACATTTAGTGTACATACATTAGTGCACATAACTATCACATTAAGATCACGTTAAGAAATTAAAAAAAAAACAAGCCTAACTTACTATTAACAAAAATTTTAAAAACTTAGACTACATATAAGTATTTGAAGATATGTCTTTGTTTATATAAATATTTAATTACGTATTTTCCAAGCAATTACTCTTACCGAGTTCAATAATCGTTTTCATCTTTCTGAAAAAATATTTTAGGAGAGTTAATAAATTAAAAATAAAATGTACCAGTAACTGGTAGTTTTACGTATAAATAAATTTTTTTCTTCTTACAGTCGAAATTTATTTTTCATAACTTTTAAGCATAATTTGATTACCACTATTATTTTATGCTGTGATATGATAGGTAGGTACTAATGTCATTCCAAGATTGATTATTATCAGTATTTTGCTAGTCCAGAATGACCATTATTCTTTTAGTTCTTATCACAAAGGAAAAACTTATATTGATATAAATTTATTAGTCTGTTAGTTGTGCTTTTTAACTAGTCAGTAACGTCTTAACTCAACAATTGACTTAATAAAAAAAAAACCGACTACATAATCATTAAGAACTACACAGAAAGTAAAACATACTAAATATATAAAAGAAAAAGAGAAAGCAAGAAAAGCGTTTTTCATGCCACGCATTTTGGTGCCAAAAATCCGCCATTTTGATTTCCAATAATTTAAAAATAGTCTTTGATACTCTAATTGTTAAGACGAATCTTACCACGTATAATTTATTAAAATCGGTTTAGCCGTTAAGTAGTTACGAGGGAACATAGAGTTGGACATACATACAGGTCAAAAACATAGCCCTCCTTTTGGGCTATGCCGCAGTCGTGTAACTAAGCGGTCTAACCTAGATGATTTATTTCCCAACGAAAAGATTCCATAAGGTAAAATCGAATCAGTAGGAAAAAAATATTAACACATGACTGCCTTTTACTTCACCGTAGTCGAGTATTAACTAAGAGTATTAAATAGAGATGTCAAGCTTGTCAAATAATTATTTAATATCATTATTAATTATAGAAAAAAACTTGTGACTGAGAATATTTATGTCAAATATATATAGGTAGTTACAGATATCTGTTGATTCACGTAACCTGTTGGTTGGATACTATCGAAGATAAATTAAGTCGCCGTGTAATTAACTTCAGACTCTGATCAAGTCTTTAAAATAAAATAGTCAGTGCTTCGGAAATGGAGACCACACACTGAGAAGAATTTAAAAAATGTTACGTCTTTGCCTTAGGTCCACGTTTATACGTGGATATTACATTGGCATTAATACCTACTAATAATATTTACTACCAGTTTATGTTGACCCTTATAATAAAACTGGCTTGCATATAATGCGCAAGACACGCAACAACGATTTTTCTCAATCATAAAAATATAAGTGATATTTAGATAGTTAATTTTTAATTCACACAATATAAGTTGAAAATTATGTTCTCTCTCTATTTCCACGGGGGTCAGGGTTGAGCGAGAAAAAACCGAAGACTCTTTCACACATATTTCAGTTAGACACACCTTTCAGTTCAAAATATTGCACATACGAAGTCTACAGACAGACAAATAAACTCACTTTCGAATTGAATTATCAATTCAGATTGAAAAATAAGTATGTAGCT
Source organism: Apoda limacodes (assembly GCA_946406115.1). Classification (NCBI taxonomy): domain Eukaryota; kingdom Metazoa; phylum Arthropoda; class Insecta; order Lepidoptera; family Limacodidae; genus Apoda; species Apoda limacodes. The sequence continues at coordinate 12,440,053 of OX291554.1, forward strand.
TTAGTAAAATCGCTCTCATAAAGTGTGATATTTACAATGCGCATTAGATAATGTATGTAATACTAGATTTTGCTGCATTTATGTATATAGGTTAAAGCTTTATACTAGTAACTACCTGCATGTCTACTATGTCCATTGGGCTAGTGATATATACATAGGTATTTTCATAAAGGTTTCTGTATTAATTAACAACAGACGCACATCATAGACTACACTGTCTTTAGTCTGTTTTGTCCTTCCTCTTAATATAGCTGACAAGATTAGTTAAAATGGATATTTTAAAAGACTGAATTAACCACAATATGAATAAAAATATAACGAATAAACCACTTACTACTAATGAAAAGCATTAGCTTCATTAATAAGCAACTTTTGCTTAAGAATATTTGTGCTTCTTTTTAGCTATGTTTTACTTAGATGATTACAGACTGTATCCAACAAAATACATATAACAATCTCTAACAGGTCATTTGTGTAATATCTATTTTTTTTATATAGCAAATCCTTGATTGATGGTGTCTTACACCTTTTCTTATGTACATTTATTATTATTTTTACACCTATATTAGTGTTGGGGTCGTACCTGATTATGAATGAACGATTTGATAACATTTTAAATAACTAAGTATAGTATTACGTAGGGTTAGTGTTATTTGTATTTTTATTGATATGCAATCTATGATCATGCGTTGAGCATTCCCCTCAGTATAATATCAGACATAAGTACATAATTATTATCACACAAGTAATCGTCATTACGCAACGGTTGTGGGACGCCCCATGCTCTTTCGTGGGACACCAGTTGATCGCGCCTTCCAAAAGAAACTTGAATAATTATTTCCTATTTGTAACATCATCGCACAATTTATTATTTCTGTATCAAAAGCAAAACTAATATTCGTTAAAACGAAACAAATCTTCATGAAAAAGTTACACCTAGAAATAATTAGACCTAAATATTTTTGCAAGCTTTTTATTACTAAATTATGGACTTTCTTACGATATTTTGATGTTGATTTTATAAAAATATTTACGCTTAAACCAACAAAGACAGACAAAGCATAAAAAAACAACAAACCATTTTGAACCGCGCCATCTGGTTTTGAAACTTGTCTTCCTTTTGGCGCGACGCCATAACAAAACACGTATCTGCACATAGTTTACACTAAATTTATATTTTAAAACTAAAACAAAAAAGATAACGTTAAATTTAAACATATCGAGATATAAGACAGAGCAGTAACGCGCACGAATACTTCAACAATACTGAGTGCACATTGCGTTTAGTCAGCTTTCTCTTCGTCTGCAAAAAACTAATTTGAATTTTATTAGAGAATTGGGTCAGTTAAGCTTTCTTAGAATAGTTGTATGCAACGAATGGTTTAAAATGCGTTTTGTGTAGGTTTTTGTTGTTTGAATTGTGAAGTTTTTAACTTTTGAATTCTGTGGGGCTAACATCTAGGTTTTTAAAAAAAACAGTGAAAAATTAATAACCATGGGAATTGGTCTTTGAATTTTGGCCGCGGCTTGCAGTGTTTTATGTCATGGGCGCCAAATTGAAGTGCAAGCGTAACGAGGGAACATTCGAGCAAAGGGAAAGAGTTAAGACTAGAATCCTGCGTGCAACGAAGACAATACCTTTATCGCCAAAAAGAATGAATAGTCTGGTTTTTACACCTTTTGCGAGACAATAAAACTCTATACTACCAGAAATAAGTAGGTACTTTTTCTGATAAGAACTTAAACCTTTTTTAATTTTTCATTTGTGAAAATCATCGAAGGCTGAAGTGCATTCACTTTACTCGAAATTTTTGTCAAAAATTGTAGTTTATACTCAGCACGGAGATTTTCAGTATGCGCACCTTTTTTAGTGTTCCGTAGTGGCAAATGAAAAAACGGCAAAACTCTTACAAGCTTACTCGGGTGTCAGCCTGACACAGTCAATTTGCTCCAAATCTACTGAACCGATTAAGTTAAAATTTGGTACACATATGGATTTCTGAGACCCAAACACGGACAGATTACGTCACTTTTGAGGGTGAATAAGAAAATAGACAAAAAATAACAAACGTCCCTTGCACCTATCTCCAAAATAACTGAGCCTGAAATTGAAAAAAAAAAAATCAAAAACAGTATTTTACTTATAAATTATAGAAAAACCTATGAAAGTCCATGATCTTAAATCAATATAAATCTCTTAACATTGTTCATAGGTACAAACGTACAAAATCAACAGTTTTGGGTACTAAGGTAGTTAAAAAAACTTTTAAAAAACCTATGAAGTAGTGTGTGAACTCTCACTTGCCCGGTTTTTTTTAGTTTTCTACTTATGTTAGCCAGTTCCATTCTCTAATAAGTCACAGTGGTGAAAACAAAATTTAGCTGGTGTTAATAGGTTGAGATTCTAAATTAAAATTAATAAATGAAATTCAGTAGAATATTAGATTTTTAAGGATTTAATGACTTACTTCAGGTCAGGTTTGCATGACATATAGTTGGACATTGTCGAGCAGGTGGTGTAAAAAAGTATTTATTGTTATCCCCTTCATAGCTACGAAAATCAAGTTATACCACTTAAACGGCGGCGTGTGAAACGTAGTAAATAATCAAAGCACTTTTGCGTGAAGTAACCTCGTGGTATTATGCACGCAAATGTAGCATATATTTCAGATATAGATTTCTATTCTACTATTTTATATTCACACCACTAGCTTTTTGGTTAAGAACAACATCATGAGGAAACCTGCATACGCCAAGAAAAAAAAAAGACATATGTGAAGTCCATAATCCGCACTGTGCCCGCTTGAGGACTATGACCCAAATCACCCTCGCTTACGAAGGTAGGCCGTGTCCCAACAGTAGAGACGTATGAAGGCTGGCAAAATGATGCCTTTTACAATTTTCTAAAAAAAATATGTGTAAATAATGAAAGAGATATATTTTCTTTATGAGTATGATATAATATGAGATAATTATATAGTAATTAATAAAAAAAGTTAATAAATTGTTTGGCTAGTTTTGAACTTGTTTTCTGTAGATCATGAGTGCACGCTATATACATAAGCTAGCATAGGTATGATCTGTCAACAATACTATTTTGATATTTTTTACCTTTCTAAAGATCCATTGAAATATCCTATTTCACAAAACAACAGCTGAACCGATTTGGCTAAAATATAGAATGGAGATAAAATTAAACAATTAAACAATTCTGCCAGAGAATTCAGTTCCTGTAGGAATAACTAAAACTGAATTCTTATAGCTACAACTATACCTGCTTACTATAGCTACAACTATACCTGCTTGCTATAGCAAACTTCCTTACTTTTTTATTTAAAGAAGTAGATGAAGTCTAAATAAGGTTTTTTAAGAAATACTTTTGAATTGTCAAAACTGTTACATAAGTTATTTTTAGCCATAGAATTCTCACGACAATAACCTAATTTAGTAAAGCTCGTATTACTGTAAAATATATTGGAATATATTCATGTACCTACAGCATTGTATTAAATAATATTAGAATACACAGGTTCCTAAGGATCAAAGAATATCTTTTGAAACTAAAATCTACGCCCTCTGTAAGAATCTCTCTGAACTATTAAAAGAATTGGTCCAAAAGCTCTCAAAGCTTTTGGTAGGAAGAATATTTCGTGTAAGTGAGTAAGTAGGTAGATAGGTTCTAGATATCTTTCTACTGTTTCTTAATTTTTCATTTGCAAACTTTTTTTCTGATAACTGATTTACAAATACCTAGAGAATATATTAATTTATATACCTACATGTTAACTTATATTTCAAGTTTATATTTGATTGAGGTTTACCTAAATTATATGGTACTTATTATATACATTTAATACTGTTCTCAATAAAATACCAACGTAAATATGTAATAATAATTATAATTGATATATCTGTGGAACTAATGAAACACGATTTCTTATTATCCAAATATTAAAAAGTTTACGGGTTTTCTATATACAAGATATCTTAACTTTTAACTGATAACATCAAATATAAAGGAATAAAGCACAGGTATTCAGTTAAATTCTACTAATGATTGGTTTGTACACATTTGTTATAATATTTTATTTAACTATTTTAGTTTGGCTTGAACTTGAAGAAACTTTAACGCAAGCTTTGTGAAGCGCCATCTCTGTTACAATAGATGAACTAAGACGAGGATGTAACTTAAGTCAGTTGTTGTAAACCTTGTAGTAAAAATTTTAAAAAATAATTTTAACCATGTACTATTGGAAACTATTTTTACATTGTAGTTGCTTAATTAGTTTGTATATATATTTGTATGCACTCTCAGAAATATCCAAATTGGTTATACATTTCTGTATTGGGAAATTTTTTTTTTAATAGTTTAATTCACAATAACAATGATATGAATTTTATTTTTTTTAACTTCCCGATAAAATATTACTTTAATGAGACCGAAAATCAAAATAGCTGATTTTGTGTTTTCTTTAGATTTCGAAACCTAGGGAATCATTTACAAATATTTTCAGAGTGAAGTCTGTGTATGTCCGTGTTTTTTTTGGATTTATAAATGTTTTTAGAGTGATGTCCGTGTATGTCCGTGTTTTTTTTTTGGGATCGGATATCTTGAGAACTAATACATCGATTTGCTTCATCGCCATTTCAATCGATTTCCCTTCACCAGGAATCGAAATGATATTAGTTTTTCATAAATATTGAGCTAGACGTTCATTTCTTATAATTATTTTTGTAGATATTTTCGTCGGAAATTTTTTGATTACTATGAAACTAAGTTCTATGGGGTTCTTGGAGGTGCTGTATTTAAATTTATAAAGAATTTTTTTCATGTAGTCTTTGTGAACGTGCATTTTATTGATACTAACACTCGCATAAATATTAGTTAAAATAAACCACTGCGCAATAGCCAAAATGCAAGGTAACTAGGTTTTGATTATTTTAGAAACTATGATCATTTAAATTATAAGAATGTTATTATAAAACAAGATACCTTGCGCTTTGGATACCAATTCTTTTAATACGTAGAATTACCTAGTCACATATTAATGATTTTATTTATTTATATTATTTTTGATAAATTTTACATACATACATAACATCACGCCTGTTTCCCAGAGGGGTAGGCAGAGACCAAAGGCAGCCACTTGCTACGATCCTCTCTCTTGCTTCATCTATACGCATTATTTATTTCAAACAAACCTAAAAGTGCCGCCTGAAACTAAATTAATTAAAATTACATTCATCTGTTTATATAAATAATTTTACGTAATTACATACACAAGTTAATCACAAACTATTCGGGAAAAACTTTTTAGGCAATTATGTAATTTGTATCTTAATGTTTCCCCTTAAAACTTGTTAAAATGATTGCTCAGAGGTTTATATCCTGAAATTTAACAGGTAACCTTGACTTCCGATCACGCGGCGCATCCGTGTTTGATAAGAGGAACGAACGAGAAATTACACATCAAAAACAACTCTTAGGCATAAGGAGTAAATATCATTTTGCGTGCCCTCATAATATGCATGGGCGTAGCGAGGCATAGGCATGGGGGGGGCAGCTGGGGCAGCCCTAGGTGCCCAATACCTTGATGACACCACAATGACATTTTCTATAAGGTCCCCCCCCTAGCCAAGCCTGCCCCCCCCTAATCCAAAAGCTGGCTACGTACATGTACATATCTATTTAAAGTTGGTAATTTACGGCATATAGGACGCATATAAAGCCACCTTAGTCCAAATACACTACATAAGAAGCAGTTTTGTGGCGATAATCGGGTCACCACCTGTCATGCAGGAGTAAAGCTGATCCCATATAATAATGTGGGAGGGTGTCCAGCCACTGGTTATCCCCTTATATGGGTAAATAAAAATTGTAAAGATATTCATCTATCATTTTTTATTGTTCATAAATTATAAAACCATTTGCTGTGCTTTTTATAGATACGTATGTATCATTTATAATATTCAGTTAATTCTGATAGATTAATCTAAATTTATAAACCTATACACACACTCGAATATGTAACTAATTGTAAATCTATGTATTTTAATACCTATTGTAATATATATGTATGTTCGCGCCAGTCTTCATAGATTTGTTAAAAATATTCAATATCAATATGAAGTACAAGCCAGGAAAAGTGCAAGTTAAACTAGCGTGGAGAGGGTTCCATTACGACCAGAAAATTCACTTAAGTTTTTCTATAATCTATGTATAAGTAAAGGTCTATTTTCAGTATTTTTTATTTTAGGTTCAGTAGTTGCGGATTCGTTCTTTTCACCAAGACACGAATCTCTATTAACTTTAGAGCGGAGTCAAAACAATATGATGTCAGAATTCATGATTTGACCTTCGAATTTTATGTATGCTCTTTTCTGTTTAGTCTTAAAGTACGAAAAATATAATATCTTTTATCGACTTATTTATTAAATGATTTTTATATCACAAAAACAAAAAAAATATTATCGATGCCAAAAGTTTCCAATCTCTGAAGACGGTATAGTATCAATTAGGCGATTAACACACACTCTGACAAATATTGTATCACAGTGTGTTCGCGGTGGAATCCAGCTGCTCAGCTGCCATGCGACACCGTCCTAGTGCCGCCATTAAAATTTGTTTACTATCTTTCTCACTCTTACAAAAAGCTTTATAAGAAAAATGAGATGGAAACATTCTACACTATCCCTTTTACGCGGGCGAGTCTTGAACTGTGTTGTGTATTCATGGATCCCAGTCTCTTCTTTCTATTTGTGAAGGGGAATATTATTTTTTAAAAAGAATCATGGCGGGATATCGGCCGAGATGTTCGTATAGGTCGATTTACATACGGTTAAGGTGAACTGAAGTCCGCCATTAGAGGGATTTGTTTTTTTTCGTATTTCTTACCTTTAGGTTTCGTGTTGCAGTTATTTATTGAACATCGACTGCTTCATGTCATTTTGATGAAATCTGCAAAAGGAAAATCAATATGTTAGCATTCTTTATTTAGCAAATTACTATTTAGCTATAATAAATATTTCATAACGTAAACAGATAGGCCAAAATTTAGGTACTAAACCATTGAAAAAAACTTTAATATTACCAGTTAATGACGATTATATTTTTTATTTATTTAAAAAATCTTTTTCTAAAGTCGGTTATAGTTTTAAGTAATAGCATAGTGTTAAATATGAACTTCTTCATTAAGTTTTCAGTAAGTACCACATTAAATAAATTGATTTTCTAATTTTAGTTTATACCTACTAATTATTTATTTATTTATTTAAATTACGTTTTAGGCAGAAATATTTTATTTTTACAACTACATTAAGTGTGTATACGCCTTAAATTTAACATGTCTAAATGTCAAACAGTATTTAAAAAGTAGTTATGGAAGAAACATAAATTCAAGATTGCTATCTTCTACGTCGTAGCTAGGTCTACGAAACGCCTACGCAAGAGTATAATGAAATTAACAAATATTAAAAAAAAGAGTTGAATATTAGTGACTATTTATTTCAGATACCTACTAAGTCATTTTGTGCGCTCCTTTGTATATTTGCTTTATGCGTTAAGGGCGCGTTCGTTTTGGGATATAGAATCATTATGTTGTTTACTTTGTCATCTGTCATCCGTTCGTTTTGCTTTGGTGTCAAAAATATCAAAATTTTGGTATCATTTGTAACAAACTGCTATGCGTACGTTAACAATATTTTTGTTATTTTTGGCCATTAGGGCGCGTTCGTTTTGGGTTCCTACGATTGATACTTTTCACACTTTTGATAACGCCAGTTTTGCCATCGACACCTATCGTTCGTGTAGCTTTAAAACGTAACTAACAAAATTTTTGGTTGCAAAACGAACGGTTGCTGTGCAAACACTACGATAATAACACACACACATACACACTACCATAAAAAATGAATACTTATAGGCAGTTTGACAGATTAACACAAAAACCCCATCTCCAGACATAAGTCTAAAGTTTCATTGTTTTTCACAGATGATTCTAAAATTTTAATATTTTTGACACTAATGCAAAACGAACGGATGACAGATGACAAAGTAAACGAAAATAATGATTCTCACGTATCCCAAAACGAACGCGCCCTTAAAGTTAGCATACTTTAAATTATGTATTTTATGTGTAAGTACACCCACAGGTTACAGTAATATACAGATAGCTATATAACTATGTCACTGAATTACTTAGTCGCATGCACGGCAGGTTCATGCACTCATCCATGATTTACACCGACACCGAACAGAGTGCACTAACATGCATTATTTACTACCACATATACACCACGGATAATCTTTACTAAGTGCCCGTTTATTGGTTAAACCTAAGGACCTTGTCCGCCACTCGCCTTATAGTAGGCATGTTTAGTATTAATAGCGATAAATTTAATGCTGGAAAACTACGATACGATAATAATCCTCCAAGTTACTTACAGGTTTTCTGTTGCATATTTAATTTACAGGTAAATGAAGAATTTCAAAGTCTCTTAGTAACTCCCTATAAACGCAAATATTTTATGCGCTTCTAATTAAATCAATTTTTCACAAAATCAAGATAGATATAATTTATATATGTTATCTGTGGATAGACTCCCTGAACGTTAGGCAAGTTTTAGGTATAAGACTGTCTACAAAGTTGTATCACGCCTGCGCGCTCTCTTGCTGTATCATCATCATATCAGCTCATATTGGTTCACTGCTGGACATAAGCCTCCTCTATGGCGCGCCATTTCTCCCTGTCTTTTGCCTTTCGCATCCAGCCACCACCAGCAACCTTTTTTAGGTCGTCGGACCACCGGGCTGGAACGTCCCACGCTTCGCCTTCGCATACGCGGTCTTCACTCTAGGACACGTCTGCTCCATCGACGATCAGTCCTCCGACAGACTTGGCCAGCCCACTGCCACTTCAGCTTGCTAATTCTGCTAGCTATGTCGGTAACTAAACGGTTCTTTTCCGATTGTCCTTGCTGTATACTATTGCTATTTAGACTGAGTAGTCTAAATAAAAAAACTGTTTTGAATGTATGTGTAGTATTTGCATAACTTGTTGCTTACTAACACATAGTTGGTAAAAATTTTGCTCTGTACTTACTTACTTAGACTCACACACTTGTAAACATTGTGGTGTTTTGTAATAAGTATGGGCTAAGATTTTTCAGACGCACTATAGCCATAATTTATCTTGCCAGCCTTCATACGTCCCCACTGTTGGGGCACGGCCTACCCTTATAAGCGAAGGTGGTATAGGCCATAGTCCACACGCAAAAGTTTGTTCGTTTGTCGTTTTTTTTTTTTGAATGCAATAATCTCTTGAAGTACCAATTACATTTGAAAATACTTTTGTATTTAATATCCCAATTCTTAATGAAGGCTATTTAACATTACGCAACGACCCTTAGAAGCCGAGTAAAAAGAGAAATAGCGCAGGCGAGAAATGCGACGGGGTCCGGTGGATGGTGCTATATCGGAAAATTACCGGAAGGAGCAGAATAACGCCTGCCAGATAGCTAGTAATTTATAAAAACTACAAAGCACAAACGAGGTTTCACAAATTTTTGATATATTCGAGACTATAACGGTTTTAATTTCTGTGAAAATAACAAAGACAAAGTACCTATCTAGGCTATAAAAAAATGCAGTTACCTAACTGCGTACTGGTACCTACTAGACATGGCAAAGGCCACGAGATGTCAGTAAGGGCGCGTCCACTCTCTTGTTACAAAGCGTCCTTCTCATGGCCACAAGGCGTGATTGATCCGCCATAAACTGAATTTATTACAAGCCCGCTATAAACGCGAGACCGAATGGCTAATCATCTATTAATCGCAATTTAACGCATCAACACTGTCAAATAATACTTGAAAGAACAAGCGATAAAATTTTATTGCACACTCGACAAAGTCGTGTGACTTTCCGTATCGCATACGATCATGAAACACTGCACCAATTTTACCCTCTTAAGACCAAAAGGTCATACAATAAAAATTGCAGTAAAGTACACGGAAGGAGTCACAATACACCATAACCTACCGCAAAAGTTTGACATTACAGTATGCGATTGTTTCTTTGTTTATCGAATAAAATTTATAGGCGCTGCCTTCGGTTTATGAGGCGGTCGTCGGTTATATGGACGTTGAACTTTAAATCGAATCATTACGGTTTCTTAATGGCAGTAATGAGGATATTTTCTTTTTAGTTTACTGACTCTTTGAGATTTTAGAAATTTTTATTTTTTTAGTAGAGTATTTTTTCGTGTTTAAACACCAAGTGACCTGTACTGTACGTGATTGCATAGTAAATATTTCAAATAGTACCTAAGTCACATTGAACATTTTCAGAACTAACTAGATATCAAAACTACGTAAAATAATCTGCCTTTCATAAAAAAAATTTTTAGCAGAGTCAATAAATTGAAAAGACCATAATAACTGGTACTTTAAAGTATTAATGAAATTGTTTCTTCTTACAGTCAAAACAATTTTTCATTACTTTTAATAATAATGCAATAATTACAATTATTTTATGCTGTGATATAGTAGGTACTAATGTCATTTCAAGATTAATCATCAGTACCTATTTTGCTGGACCAAAATGCCCATTGTTCTTTTACTTCTTATTGCAAAGGACGAACTTATTAATATAAAGTTATTGGTATGTTAGTTGTGGTTTTTTAACTATAGTCAGCAACTGCTTAACTCAATAACAGTTTTCTTAGTACTTTATTCTAATAGAAGAGTACATTGTGTATTAAGGGCGGTAAGGAGAAAATTACCAATGAGAGGCTATTTAGAAGTCTAAAGTCGAAGGCCGAAGGCTTTAATGATTTCGAGTTTATAATTTCCGTACCGCCCGTGTTACACACAATGTTTTTAGCAGATTTGTGAGAGAATGAATAAACTTACCAAAACACAATTTAAATGGCGGAAATAGAAGTAGAGAATTTATGAAATAAAAAGTTATGGCTAAAGTTTAAACTTGTTCGCTTGTATGTGCGCGTGGTTCTTGTATTGAACTTTTATACATACTTGCTAGAATAGCCGCATCATTACCACTCGTGGGTTCTATGAACGCGCGCTTTGCTTGGCGACAATAAAATTTACAAATAAAATTGGCCGTGGGAGAAATTAAGGTGTTAGCACCCGCCTTGCCTCTACGTTAATGATAGTATAAAAATTTATTTCAAATAAAGCACACGTAGTTACAGAAAAAAAACAACTATTATGACACGGTGTTTAGTCGCTAGTGTCGTTTTAAGTCCACACTATTTAAATTCAGAGACTGTAGTTTTTATTTTTGACTACCGGGTCAGAAAAGTTTGTTTGACTAAATATTGAATTAATTTGTCATTTGTTCTAATATAACAAATAAGTGGCTTTTAAATTGTACGTGTTATAGATCAAATTAAGTCAAAAGTCGAGAAAAAGTTTTCGCTCCATGATTTATTACGACTTTCGTTACGGTCTTAATGAACCTCAAAGTTACAACGGACTTCGATTGACATTTCATGACCCATGCACATCCCGTGACACTGTTTATACCTAATTGGTTCATTAAGTTCAAACGTGTTCTAAATAATCTCAATGATAATTTGCCTAAAGCTCTGTGCAGCTCATGACAGAAGCTTTTAGGCAAATTTAGGCTGTGATTAGATTCAAGTACAAACAGTGCTAGTCGGATTCCTATGGAAAAACAGCCACGCCTTTGACGGTACTTGGATTGGTGCTTGAAAAGTATACCAAAGGTGACTCGAATGATGTGTTTGACATTATTACAAATAATGAAGGCTAGGAGAGCCCGAAAGCAAAAGACAATTTACACGATTTATCTTTCCTTTTTAGAATTTCCCACGAAAAGTATGAGAGGCAAAAGTTAAGGGAAGAATATTGCCTCATTCTTTGGGCGGCATTTTGTGCTTTATTGCTTGTTTTTTTCTAAATTGCTAGTCAATAAAATTGGGCTAGATGACAAAAAGCCTAGACTGAAACTGAAAACTTAAGTTAGAAAAAATGCGACAATTCACTCTAAATTTGTCCGCAGTCTTAAATGCGTATACCGAGGCATATATGTTCAATAACAAAGTTTCTGATTACATCATTAGGTTTTATCTTATTAATATTGATTTTTTTAATGATAAATATCAATTTATTATCATATCTAATTATTTATTAATAAACAAAGATCTGTTTTGCCAGCCTTAAAGATCAGACTCTTTACAGGACGTACAGTAAGTTATAAAAATGAATTATCTTTGTTTTCTTTCAGTCTTTTATGTTCGTTTCAGTCGTAAAACAAATGATTTGAAATAATGCGCTTACCACCATTTTATTTGATATATGAGAGCAGATATATATGTCTACATACAGACCTGCACCATTACTGTTGTTTAAGATATAGAAATTTCCTAATACATCTCTTCTTGGATTCCTCAATACCTGAAGATCCTAAATGTTAGCCAAGATACACAACATCATTAGCGTATAGACTAAGGCAGTTTTAGTAGGAGAAATTACTAGAAGCTTAGTCAAAAACTAAACTCCAAAATTGAAGGTATTAGAAAACCACACTTAAAAAGTGTTACTAGAGTAAAGTGGTTCATCTTTCCAGCACATTGGTTATATTAAAATATCTTTCTACTTAAAATTTAAGAATAGTAAGTACCGTGTTTCCTTAGAAAACAGTCAGAAGGACCTGAAATAAAATTCTTCTTCGATGTGTAAAGACTTTTAAATATCCTTAAAGTACATTTAAGTTCATAAGGACTCCACTAAGTAGTCACTAAATAACCATTTTCAGTCTGGTACATAGTCTGTTTCTTTAAAAGGATCCTGTCTTATCTGAACACAGACCATAAAGCATTACAAATATATCGATTTTATTTGCCCAAATCTCTAATCTCGTTCTATTTGCAATCAAAAGCGTATGTGTATCGTGCTCACCCAAACACCGGTTGTTTAGTGATGTTGTAAATCAAATCATCGATTATCGACAGGCGTTTACACTCGCGACGCCGCCATGTAAACAATTCAGACATTAAAACTGCTACTAGTGATGTTTTACGCTTGTTCAATTTGGGGGAAAATCGATTTTATTCGCATACTTTTAAATGGATTCACGTGAAATGTTGCTCGAAGATAAGGTTAGTTTGTTGGGCATGTGTATGTGAAAGTGCTATTCTTAATTTTTGTTCGGACAGAGGAAGTGGTTGGCGGAGTCTGAACGAGGATGGACGCGAAGGTAAACAACTGGCTCGCTGTAAAATCGTTGTGTTTATCCCTTCGTTTGTAGCAGACGGAATCAGAGGGAAGTCAGAATTGTATTTATGTTTGTCCTAATTCTAAAATTTAAGTAGACGTATAATTCTTACTACCTAAGAAGGCATTTAAGTAGTTACTTATAGAAAAAGTAAAATTTACAATTTATGCCAAACAATAATGTGAACAACATAAAAATCGGCCAAGTGCGAGTCTGACTCGCGCATGAAGGGTTCCGTACCATTATCTAGAAAAACGGCAAAAAATCACGTTTGTTGTATGGGAGCCCCCCTTAAATATTTGTTTTATTTTAATTTAATTATTTCATTTTAAAGTGGATTTAAAACTAAATATTCTGTGAATATTTCAAACATCTACCTGTTGCTGTTATCAGTATCGAGCAAAAACAAGAAAAAAAATCACGTTTGTTGTATGGTTAAATATTAATTTTATTCTGGTTTTTTAGTATTTGTTGTTATAGCGGCAACATAAATACATCTTCTGTGAAAATTTCAACTGTCTAAATATTACGGTTCATGAGATACAGTCTGGTGACAGACGAACGGACGGACGGACAGCGCAGTCTTAGTAATAGGGTCCCGATTTTTTAACCTTTAGGTACGGAACCCTAAAAAGCAATAATATCAAAAAAAATTAAGTTATTTTTGATCTTTCTTCAATCATTTTTTTTTTAACACAGGTTATGTTTAATAACGTGCTAATAATATAACTTACATAAAAACAAACAAACAAATTAGTTACATACCTTTATCTCTAATTCTTCCATATTTTTTTCAATTAACGTCCACTGATCACTATTATTGTAGTCTACCTAATATTCACCAAGCACTCTTTATACTCTTAAGTGTGTGACCAGCGAAGAGTCATCACAACAACTGAGCCAAAATATCTCGACATTGTATCACATATTTATGCTAACAAAGCACTAACAAATTGATATGTTTATCTACAAAGAACTATAAATTCATTCATTCCGGGCCCACCCTTTAGCGAGGGTTCCACCCTTCAAATTTAAAAAAAAACTGCAAAATATTACATAAATAATAAAAAGGCGCCTCTCCCTCACCATGTCCCCTGCTCTATCTCTGTCATAATTTTGGCCAAAGCATAGTTCTGGGAAAATGGCCTGGAAAGCTCTCTTTTGGATTTAAGGTACTTACAATATGAGTAGATACACATTATTCATACATTATTTATGATTTATATACGAATAAATGTAACGTTATAAATAGCAATATATCATACAGATAAGAAAAGTCTGTCATACAGAAAATAGTCAGTAGGTAGGTACATATAAGTACTATTGTTCATACAATGAATTATACAGTTTGTATTCAAAGGGCAAGGCAATTCCCACAGTATTGTTAACTGCAAATAAATAGACACCAAGAATACAATTTTTCACATTAATTATAATAATTTGCAATTGTTACATAAATGCATAGACAATGGATAGACTGTCGATTATTTGTAACCCATACCCCCGCACTATCAATTCTTAAGTAGGTAAATTCTAACCACGATCACTATCGATTTTTTCAAGTTAACCCTAAAATTATACCGACAAAATGTAGCCCTAACCAGTTCAAAATAGGGGTGTTCTATGTTTTAATTTGTAATTTAATGGGAAAAGTTAAAATAGCTTGAGCAGTGTGTGTCTAATTGTAACTGTCTATATCTAATAGGCCGCCTGGGGCCCGTATACCCGTTTGGCATCTAAG
The DNA here is from genome assembly GCA_946406115.1 of Apoda limacodes. Taxonomy (NCBI): domain Eukaryota; kingdom Metazoa; phylum Arthropoda; class Insecta; order Lepidoptera; family Limacodidae; genus Apoda; species Apoda limacodes. Next base: position 12,455,055 of record OX291554.1, read on the forward strand.
GGTGGGAATGGAATATAGAGCGCCATAACAGTTTAAAGTACGTTGTATTTCAGTTGGTATGTTACTTGTGAAGTTGATGGGATCTTCTGTTTATAAAATAAAAAATACTTAGTATACATTTTGATTTTGGTAAATAAACGGAATATTGTGTTATTGAACATTATAAAGGTATATTTCAGTTATTCGCCTTCAATTAGTCTTAAATATATTAATTTTTAGTTGTGTATGTAATAGGTAGATATAATTACCTTTTATATAGATAAGAATTTTACTACACAAGTATGATCAATGTGAATAAGTATTTTCAAGTCCTGGGTCAAGGTTAATCTTTTGGCTGCATCTTTGCCATGAAAATGTTTATTTACATTATGATGCAGCCATTGAAATGGCATTAACAATATGTTTTGTTCTAAGTTTCCAACCTTTAGGCAGTCTCAAACGAAGAAAGAATATTTGTATGTATATATATATTTATAATTTATTTCTTAATTCTATGAAGATTCATGCGTTTGTATGATTGAAGTCGGTATGAGGACTGCAACTATACAAGTATGATTGTTGGGCTTAGGCATACTTGGACCCAGGTATATATTTGCAATTTCCTTCAAACATCTTAGAAAAACTTATACAATTAAATAATAAGTTTTTCCATTTTGAAAACAATCAGGTGATTAATTTTAATGGCATTAATTTTTGTAAAAATGGTAATTAGGATTTGAAAGTGCATCTAATTGACCTTAATATGTCTGCTGTAAATTAAAGGTAGATTATAATTCCTTAAACGTAACAGGGCTGCGTCTATCCCTTCATTACAAAACCCCAAAAAAAAAAAAAGGAAATTTTTCCTAATTTGCGTCTAACTAGTTTTCTGAAGAAAGACAAATCTATTTGATAATGCTAACAATACAAATACTTCGTCAGCTATTTTAAATTTCCTTTTTCTCTGCCCGCTTGGTTAGAAGAGTACTAATTTCGAATGTTTACGACTGTGTCCGCCAGCGTCCAAGATGGTCCAAATCCAGATGCCGCTCCCACGCCGCCCCGCCGCGATAGCGTCCCTTCCCTTCCGACCGTGGGCGATTTACTTCGAATTATAGCCAAGGATGTAGTAGGTAAGGTAAGCCAACGGTAAGTGGGTAGCTATCTCAAATACTTAAATTTAAAAACCATTAGTTTTTAACCTATGTTTCGGCATTGAAGACATGTTTGCTATTGCTATATGCTTTGCTTCAAACAATCAAATTCCCAGTTATTTTTGACACTTACTGATCAAACAACACGAAATTTTGAAGACGTGTATTAGGAATAACCTAGGTCTTATACTTAGCTAAGCATATACTTACCGCGACATACGAACAGATGGCTAGCCTAGTGAAATGACAAACTTGACGGAACTGTAAGGTTCCTTGTTTGAACACTAACACTTGTAATTACAATTATTATTTACCATTTGCTTAATTACTCACAACTACCTACGTATGAGCAAAAATTGTAAGTTAATAAGCGATAAACATAATAAATTTACTGTAACGATAAACGATTATAGTGTTAAATCAATAATAAAATAATGTACGAACCATTCAATTTAATTATCATATTCGCGAAGAAAAACATTAAAAGTCATTGAATCGGTAATCACAATGTAAAACAGGCACGCGTCGAGTTCCCATAATGCATACCTAGCTATTGGATATAAATCTCAACTTTTTACGCACCACTAAAATATTTTATTAGTTATTAACACGTGGTTAAAGACTAAAACATTTGTAGAAAACTCTGATCATTAACATATTAGTGTGATAGATGATGGTCACTACTGACTAACTAAAGGTTACGACTCATCTAAGTACCATAAAGTAATTATGACCGGTACAGATAAAAAGGCGGTAAAGCAGTTGAAACGCAGTAAGGTGGTAATGAATAAATGTATGAAATTAATTTATGCTAGGCTCATTTAGCATTTTATTACTGTTTTACTTGTTAAGTAGGTAGGTATGAACTTACGACTACAGAATTCTAATGAAGCAAATTATTTTATTGTGATCAATAAGGTCATTGATTGTAATATTCTCCTTAGCTATTTGCATTTAATGTATACAACAAAATAAAAAACAATGATCGGTAATCTTTGTTTTGCTATAGTACCCCTAAAATACCCCTTCCTTATATATACGTAATATGTACCCTATGTCCATCTGGAATAATGTACCTACTTTTCAAATACAGAAAGAATTTCTTATATGTAGCTAACATCCTTTTGGAATAATAAAACTTTCAAATTGAGAAATAATTTCTGAAATAGCATCTGGAATAATGTCTTTCAAATAGTAAAAGAATTCCTTAAAAAGTAGCCTACGTCCTTCTGGAGTAATGAAATTTTCAAATAGTGAAATAATTTCTGAAATAGCACCCTATGTCCATCTGGAATAAGATACTATTTAAATAGTAAAAAAATTGTTTAAGAGGGCGATATAGGCCAGAAAGCTAATTTCTGTAATTCTAACGTTGTGTATGTAAATGCACTATAAATTATTAGATAATGTCATATACATTACTATGAGATATATTTGTTATATACTTCTTAAGTAGTTTATACCGTAATCACGCCTTGCAACTTTTAATTTTTGTATGGAATTTAACGTTATTACCGTTTTGTGGTCACATTTATTGACTTTTTGCTACAACTTAGAGTCAATGCACTAGATAACAAGCTATTCTAATTATTGAACCAACTTTCATTACAAACAAATGCAAAACACGCTTTAAAAACTTGCACAAGTGTTGAAACAATCGTCACTCCCAGATTTCTTATTGCATTAAATACAATAAATGAAAATCATTCAGTAAGGTAATGCACTAGACTAAAGCCAGTTTTATAACATATATTTTTTCAATCCTTTAGATGCTATAGTTTAGCCACAAAATTTGCACAAAAACGGCGTATTTTCGCGGTCTAGCCTATACCGCAGCCTTACATAATATCCTATGTCCATGTGGAATAAAGTAACTTTAAAAAAGTTAAAAAAATAAGTAATAGGTGCAGTGGTTTTGGAGATTATACCATGCGCATATACAAATGCTCTTTTATAATTTTAGTATAATATTAGTACCTAGGTATAGACTAATTACAAAACACAAGGATTAGTAAGAATTTAATCCTATTTCATTAGCTATGAATCAAGCCTTTTGACCCTTAAATGGTTAATCATTCAAAAATATTGTAGGCAGGTAGGTAATTTCCCTAACCTACTAAAAATCTGAATGCAACAATTACCCACTAAGTATCACTTAACAAAACAAATTAACATTAATAACCAGCATAAATCAATTATTCGTTTCAAACATTCATCGACTTTTGAATCGTAATAAAACTTGCAAACGGCAGTCAATCTATTTATTGCCTTAAAGTTGTAAAGCGATATTACACGCCATAATGACCTGTGTTATTGGCATTTATTTCATCAATTTTACCATCATTGACCACTAATTCAACATTTATGATTATTGTTTAATTAAAAACAAATTAGTCACACAAAATAAACATATGTTGATAACGTTTGAACAGTTCACGGTGCTTAAATTTGTTACTACGTTCGCAATAAAAGGGTTATTATCAAAAATAAATTTTTCACCTCACAGTTTCTCACGATTCCGAAGTCGAGTAAATAAATTGTTACTACTTTATATACTACAAAGTACATATTATAAATTGCCAACTGATTTATCAGGAATTCTTTTATACATAAAGCAACATTGTAATGCGATACAACATACGTGAAGCCGGACCGTACAAATTTGCACTTGATTTATTTATAACTCGTACGAAACGCCAACAATGCAAGTTTTCAAAAGTGAAACGAAAATGATTGTTGAAAAAAGGGTGTCCACGCTTTTGTGCGTATACCCTTTTATGCAAATCAGTACACTGAAACCGAAAGTGTAGCTTCGGCCTAACAAAAGCTCAATACTTGCGTAATACATAAATTATTGTCATTATGAACGCCTTTTGTACAAAAAGGTTCGACTAAGACTTAAATCACATAAAACCAGTTCAAATTATATTTCAAGAAATACCGAAATAATACAGCTTTTTGTCTAACGCAGCGTCCAATGAATATGAAAAGGCTGAATTAGCATAAAATGCAAATGAGTCTTTTGGTCCAATATTTTGGCTTTTGCGGTAAACGGCTTTCATTTTCAAATTCACTCTTCATTCTAGTATTACTTTCCAACAGTGTCACACTAAGTTTAAGTTAGATAAGTGACGTGTCCAATGAAAATTTTAACGTTAGTTTCGTGCTTTAGAATAAACTTGTAAACTTTTTGTGTTCCCATATTCAATTACGCCTATGTGACTTGATAGTTTTTATAGTCTTGATAGAAGGGATCTTTGAGTGTATTTGATGATTTGTTTATCGCATATGCAGTAAGGCGATGACAGCTAGCGACAAGGTATCGGTTCGGTGTTACTTGGCTCTATTAAGGTGGAGTGCTGCGTTTACTGCTTATTTATAGCTTTTTGGTTGCTTCAGGTATGTTAACATATGTGTTATCTACCTACTATAGAACGTATACTTACAGTATAACATTGATAGAAGCCTTTTTGTTTCGATTTTTGTTGAGATTTTACTGCCCTTAGCTCAGCTTCAACCATTGGCATAAGAAAAAGTATAGTAGTATTATTTATTCTTATGTGCATGGTTTAACATTTAAGTTCATTCGATACTTGAGTCTAAATGTACTATATTTTATGGTAACACTAGCATTTTCCCCGCGGCTCTGACTGAGCAGAATTCGAGTATTGCTGTGGAAAAAAAGATTTCTATGGAAACACTTAACCATGATAAAAAAAAATCTATATTATTTTTTATTTTATTCTTCTTCCACTCAGCTATCCCCGTGCCAAAAAACAGACATGCTTTCAGTAATTTATATAAAACAATCTATATCTATGTTTTTAAATCTACTTGATTGTTTTTAATTTCTGTATGTTATTTTGTTACCCAATTCTTAAACCCGCTAATAATGCATTTAGTGTGTAACGTTTGTTATTCTTATATTAATTTAAATGACAAAATAAAAGAAGAGCATAAGCGCCTATAAGAACAGGCTAGACCTAGTTTAGGCACTTAAGTACCAACTTTACCTACTCCAGATTTTTTGTAAAGTCATTATAATGTACTACACAAATGATGTAAAACCTTTTAGATCCATAAAAATATTATTATTATCATTATTATTATTAAATAACTTGAATTTAGATATTTTTTTGTGCTTCTATACGGTAATTTACAATTATTTTATTTTCATACAGAATCGTGCTATTTTGCATAAAAAACATGTCCAGTGTACTTAAGTTTTAGATTCTATGTTACTTATTAACTGGTACTTACCTATTACTTACAGAAGTACTTACGTTATATTTTAAAAACATTAGAAAATATAAAAACGTGGTGCATATTCTTCTACCAGCTAGTATTTATATAATAAAAAAAACCATGACTTACACAGAAAAACTTACCACAACACTGAAAATAGCATCGGTGGTCTTGAAACCTCTTTATTCACAATATTAGCCACCAGCTAACTCAATCCAAGATGGCGTCAGAAACCGCACAAAGTCATTCATCAAGAGACTGTCATAAAATAGAATTACCCGTCGGATCACAGGCTGTCCAACCATGATTACTATGAATCATCATAAATCAATCCCGCACAGGCCCGCAGCCTCCTCTAATTGCACTAGATCTATCCTACTGCCTCAATAAATCAAATATTTCGGTTTTGTGCGGGTACAAAGTTTTGAAGGTCGGTCTAACACTATCAAAGACAGAAATTATTAATAATAATAATTATTGCGTGGTTAATGACGTATTTAAAATGTATGAGAAGCATGTGTGTATTTTTACTAACGAGATTATTTTGGAACTATGTGGTATGTTATGTTAAATATTAGTTCTAGTTAAAGTTAATTAATGGTTTATGGCTAAATAGATAGATATATATATTCTTTATTGCACACCAAATATAACAAGTTAATTGAAAGTACTTTATAACTAAGCATACAAAGAAGCGGTCTTATGGCTTATAAGCGATCTCTGCCAGACAACCGTGGACAGAAAATGAATATAGAAAAAAGATGGGTTATGCATAAAAAAATATGTTAACAAAATATAGATGCACTTTAAATTATAGTTATTATTCAAGTAAGTTAATACTTAAACAACTGCATATACATTAAACGCGATACGATATTCATACATATTTTATATATAATAAATAAAAATTCATATTTAGAAACGAGTATATTTGCTAAGATTACAATGGTAAAAAGGTTCTTGCTATTCTGGTTATTTGTTTTGTTATTAGGTTGCCAAACGATGGCTTGCTTGCAATCAGCGGCTTCAGCAAACATTTTGTCGACAAATAGTTTTTAAAATATAAAAATGTTTGTCAAAAAAATAAAAAAAATCTTAGGACCCGATTTTGGCGCCACATACCGGCTCCAATTGTGAATCCCTTTCAGACTCACAAAATAATCATCAAACCCCGTCAAAAATAAATAAATATTCCTAGGAGAGGATTGCCACTTAACAGGTGTAATTTTGAAACTAAACTATTCAGGAACCCACTCAAACACACACAAAAAAAATCCTTAAAATCAGTATAGCCGTTTTGGGTTTCCCATTTATTTCATAAATACATACATAAGTACATTACATGACACTTTATCCACACATTACTAGTTATATTATTTTAACTGTCACCATAGTAAAAATATGAATTAGCATATGGAGGTCAGTAAATTTAGTTAATCCTACTAATATAAGTTTAAATGTCTGGATGGATGTTTGTAACTCAATCACGCTGTAGCGTGACTACTGAATGGATCGGGATAAAACTTGGTATACATATAGATTAGGTCCTGGAATAGCATATAGGCTACTTTTACTAAAAATTCCTGCGAGAATAACTATGACAAAGTTAAACGAACTATTGATACACCTATAGCATGCTATAGCAATTCATTGCTTTATCTTATTAATTAATTGGGGTTAATTAAGAAGTTCCACGCCGATAACCGACTTTAGGGTGGGCGGAGCCGCTGGCAAAGTCGAATAATAATAGTTCTATCCAATAAACAGTTCTAGCAATCGTATTAAAATGGCGTAGTTGCTGAAAACATTTATCACTCAAAAATTTAAACAATGGATTAAATTTTTCCACTGATAAAGTAAATCCGATATTTTTTTAATGTAACGCATGAATCAAATTCATTAATGGTTGATTCAAATTAGTATCACATTCATTTATCAATCCAATTTCGCTGTTTAATTGCTGTAACAAGCAATAATTAGGTTTACCGTTTCGGTATACCTATGCGATTAGCTATATTTCATGAAATATGAAACACTGAATGCTTTACTTAGAATGCTACTACTATTTACAACAACTTACTTTATCGGCAAACGACGGTGTACTGTAAAAAAATTTAGTCGTATCAAGTATCGAATTTCTAAACCTAAAGGCATTTATCCCCTTCATTTTACCCTAAAGCGATAATTTCCTAAAAACGCTGTAACACGTGCCTTTTTAGGGTTCCGTACCTCAAAAGGAAAAAAGGAACGCTTATAAGATCAGTTGTACCAATACTTACAGCTATTTTTGTCGCATATTGTGACACAAATACATCAAAACCTATGGGGTACTTCCCGTTGATCTAGAACCATGAAATTTGGCAAGAAGCAATGCCATGTAGCATAGGTACATAAAGAAAAAAATCTGAAAACAGTAATTTTTTTTTTACCTTTTTTGCAGCTGGTAAACTAACCGCGACCTATGTCGACGTATTGGATCTAATGGTCAAGTTAATGCAGTTTACCTTTAACGGAACTCTCGGTGCGCGAGTCCGGCTCGCACTTGACCGGTTTTTTTTTTACTTCTAACTAAAATTCTGAACTGAATAGAAGAATAACCGGATTTATATAAAACCTTTTTATCTCCTTAGGCTATGAAATAGATAAAAAAATGTATGCATTTGACTTGGCCTAATTTTAAGTATGAAGAGGTACGCCATACCTACCTATATAGAACTAATGGCTGAAAAACATTTCTTTTGAGCACCCCGTTGTATTGGTATTGGGTATAAATAGTATACGACCTAACTTGAATCCCGAGAGTTCGCTGCTCTATATACATTATTATATTGGTATTAATTAAAGGTTTATTTAAATTGTTTTAATTGCAATTTATTTGCTTCAGTGATTTCCATTTTTAGTTATAACCATTTGGCATCTTCGAGGCATAGATGCTATCAAATTCTGGCATGTCTCTACGGAAATATTTTTCCAAGCTTCCTCAAACTTGTCGTACAGCTGTTAAATTGTTCCAGAACGTTGAGTATCAACTTCTTCTTTACTTCATACCACATGTGCTTTATCGGGTTGAGATCAGGGCTGTTAGCAGGGTGTAATGTACTGTACTGATACCGACTCCTTTGTTAGGATTTTTTTGGCGGACTGTGCTGTAGCTTGGAGTTGTTATCTTCTAGAAACGCCCAAACAACGGGTTTATTCTCTTCAGCATAAGGCATTTGATGTTGATCTAAAGTACCTAAAAGTTTTCCTACTGGTCTTACGCCAAGTTTCGTAAAAACAGCCTTTAATATGACCGCTTTCATGTTTCACGTGCTATATAGTGGACTTTGGATTCATTGCTGCATTTGCACGTACTGCTTACCATCAGGTAATATGAAATGATGAAAAATCTCCATTGAGTGTAGGTCCAGTGTCCGTATTTTCTAGCAAACGCTAATCGCACCGCTCTATTTTCATTCTTTAATAAAGGAACTTCCCGAGCAACTCTTCCAAACAGCTATGCATTAACTTAACCCCGACGAATTTTCCTTGCTGAAATGCCGCTACCTGGATCTGCGCAAAGATTTCACTTTTTATAAGGACGGAACCTTTAATCGGTTCTTTCTTGGCTAACACGACTATCCTACGATTTTCTTAGGACGTTGCTTTACTTGGTATTGTAATTCTCTGTGTGTGTTATGCGTTTTATGGTATTGGCCTAAATTATAAACCATTGTGTTCGAACTATTAAGATGATCCGATATCTTATGTTCCGATATGACCATTGGTGTTCATAAAAAATCACTATGATTTTTCTCGCTGTCGCGTGATAGCTTTTGTTATTACCCACTTTTCTTTCCATAAATACCAAAATATTCCTCCTGACAAAATGTACAAATTCTTAAATGGTGCCAAAATAAAATTAAATAAATATAAAATAAAATTTATTAAAAATTCAATAAATTGAAAGTAGCACACAAACCTTTTTTGTCCCTAATTAGATGGCCTTGCATAAAGTATTTCGGTGCAAAGTGCTTTATTTCCATTGCATTATCCTAAATAGGCTTCATTATATTAAAAAAAAAATATCACCAAAAACAATACTTTGTAGTGAACAACAAAACATAAAATTTATTCGTAAGTTATTGCTAAATTTTAATTTCTACCATAAATTAAAAATTATATGTCATATTAAATACTATGTGGCCCTAATTAGTGTGTTATTATACCACTATAAGGTGGCAAACAAGCTTACGTTCCGCCCGATGCTCAGCATCACCGAAGCCTATATGAACGTTTACAAAACCAGGGGTATCACTCGCGTGATGCCGACCCTTCAAAAATCTAATAACTTTTTTCTTGAAGAACCCCATTCTCTCCTTAGAGAAAACCTTAGAGAAAAAAAGTACTGTCATCTGCATAGCAATGTATGTTGTTTATATCCAACATTTCAGTGATATGCAATAGAAACAGCGTAGGAGACAGCACAGAGCCTTGCGGAACACCAGCATTAATGTCCATGCTATCAAAATTACTACCATCAACTACGGCACGTAGGCGTCTGCCAGACAAAAAGCTAGCCACATATTTGCACAGACCCTCGGTTTCTGAACTATATATATGTAACTAAAAAAGTAATATTTAACTCTATTCTAATATTTTCCCTTCTACACGGCTACGGTGAAAATGAAGTAAAACTAAGTTACGTAGGTCCTACGTCATATTATATACTCCATGAAACGTGTCTCGTGAGTACCTATCTTATGTGAATGTGACCTTAATCCCAGCAGTATACGATTTGGAAAAAACTGATACTAAACTCGAAATATAGTAACAAGAAAGTGGCTTTTGCTATTTCACACTTAAGAGACTCATCGAGAGAGTTAATCCTCCGTAATTGACTCTTGCTGAGAAGGCTATAAATAGTTATTGACTCAGCCAATAAACTATCACAATTAATGCCCCGGCCGCACTTGGTACTTCTCTATAAGTTTCTACTTCGTTTACTGCAATGTAATAGATACCCCTAGCTAACTTTTGTACACAAAAGACTTTTCCTGAAATGTGATAATAGTTTTTAATACTTTTTGTAAATAGTGTTGTAAGTACCTAATCTTCTATCGATATTTTTGTACTGGTATCAGTTTTCTTTTGTCTCGACCAGGCCTGTGACACTTTTAGCAGACCATTATTCTGCATGAAGTTTGGTTTTGGATGTTGTTGTATTGTATGAAAGAGGAAAGAAAACTGAAAAAGTTTGTTACATAAAGTTCTTTAAATACATTTCTCCGGTTCTATCGTAGCTTGTTATTGAATGTAATGCACATCAAGAGCTTGAAATCGTCGCTGCGCACTCTTAGACCGTAAATAAGTCTGGCATTTTGAGAACCTTGCCTAGTATTTTACGTGCATTGGCAAATACTTGGGTACAATGCGCCAGTAAATCCTGCTAAAACCAAAGTGGCTCAAATACAGAGTGTTGGTCATCGTAAATAATGCTTTGTTGGCTTCCGAAGAAAGTCTATTTTGATTGAAAAGGCTTTTCAACATGATTATATATGTATTCCATGTTAGCTTTATGAAAAAATCTAGGACGACAGATATGAATTATCTGAGTATTACAGTCACAAGTTCCATGCAAACGTGTGACACGATTGTACGTTTTCTTGTGCACGAATTTTAGTCGTGGGGATAAAGTAATTAAAATGAAAATGGTTATAGGTTTAGTCACGACTTTATTCCTGTTTCCTTTGTATTTCATGTGAAATTGCCATTTTCCAGTTTTTTGTTATATGTTGTATACATATAATTTAGGTTAGGAAAACTAGAAATATTATAATACTAATAATAATATTCCTTGGTGTTACTCGTTTGTTTCTAGCAGCCAAAAATATATATTAAATAATTATAATTAAATAATTACAAAATAATAATTATTACTAATTAAAGTTTCTTTAAATCCAAAATTGTATAGTTTTAAGAAAAATATTAAAAGTCAAAATTTAAAGAATATCAGAAGAAATATAGGACTTTTACTTGTATGGATTAAGACAAGACAAAAAGACAAGGACAAATTTATAGACTGACTGCTAGCTCAGTGTGTAGTAATGAGTGACACTAGTTGTTAAACAGAAGATTTCAGGTTCGATTTCTAGTAGTGGTCATATAATTTGTTTAATCGACTAGTATTGTTTTAGGTTTACGTATATGGTTTCTTTTTACGATGAAAAAGTTGATAACATTTGAAGAAAAGGGGGGCCTAGATACCGATCTACAATAAAGTTGCATTTTAACATTTATCTATGAAGTCTATATATAAAAAAAAATGTCTGGACTGACTTATCGACGCCGAGCCAAAACCAAAACCTAAGGCTGAAAACTTGAAATTTTAGAAATAGCTTTCTTTTATTAGAAAGGATTGCGTGAAAATCTGATTATTATTTTTAGTAAAAACCTTTTGATTAAAAAGAAGGAATGATGTGTGTCACCGTTTTGGAAATACTTCCTCTATGAGAAAAGGGCATAAAACTTTTTAAGAACATCCTGTTTAATTTTGTAAATAAATCATGAAATTATTTTTATTGGCTTTCAGTTAAAAATAAAAATTTACGTGATTTAAAAAAAATATCCCTAAAGGTGTTATATAGGAGAGAAAAAGTTAACATGAGCGTTCCATCGCTTGATACGACATGCAACGAAAAAAGTTCTAACGTAGGGGGTGTATTACAGCTGAAAACCAGCCAGTACTTTATATAAAAAAATTAAAGTTCATCTGGGCATGACACAACTGTGGAGCAGCTATATTTGATCCGTCCGATGTCGGGCACATCTCGTCGGGCAGTCGTGTAAATCTAACTATAAATAAATGTAGATGAAAGAGACCGGCTCCGTGGTGCGACCTCACTGCGAGGTCGGCGCGCGTGCGCGAATAAAGCGATTGTTCTTTGATTAGTCACCCAGCGGCGTACGGTCAACCATAGGTGCAGCTTTGCCTTTGTTGAAGCTTGCATGTAGGTGACGATAGGTATTTCAGTGGAAATTTTCTTGAAAATTTTCTAAGAACTTGGTGTACCTACCTACCTGTCTAGTTCTTAAGACAAGTTATAGGTGTGTTACCTACATGCTTCGTTGTTCAAAAAATTTATATGAAATGGGGAAAACATTTATACCTACATAGATATTGAATTTTGTTTTTAAGTTAGTTATTGCAAAGCTAGTAAATTCATTAGAATTTTTAATTACTTTTTTACATTTTCTAAAATTTTCGGCAAAAAACAAAAATTAAACTAGAAAACGTTAAATGATATACAAAAAACTTAAGGTTTCAAGTCGTGATACGTACGTCATCATGACTATGACTATGATAGGTATAGTGTAATGCTTTTTATTATATCCACAACACACACTCACTTAACAACATTCACTCTGGCGAAAGCATTCCAAGCGATTGCTCTCACTGTTGGCGATACTGACGACAACATTCGATGGTCGTGTATTATTCGAATAAAAAAAGTAGGTAGTTACATATTTATTAATTTTAACCACATTAAAGGCCACTTATACCTAATATCATTAATGCGAAAGTTAGTTCATTTGTTTCCTTTTGTCTTTACGTCACAACGAAGCAATTTGGCTAAATAGTATGCACACTATTGCTCTGTAGTTTGCTTTAACCGACTTCCCTTACTATGCCTAATCAAGGAGCTGCAGCCGTAGCAATCCCGATAACCAAAATTAGCACAGGCAGAGCTGCGGCCAAAGGCTAGCTATCCCATATTTATTAGGTAACTAGATTTTGTCAGCGACTCCGCCCGCCCTAAATTCAGTTATCGGCGTGGAACTCCTTAATTAGACTAATGAAGTTTACCGTAGCAATCTATAGCTGTAGGTATAGTTCGTTTAAGCTCGGCTATAGTTATTCCCGCGGGAACTATTCTTATGTGTGTGCCAAGTTTAATCTCGATCCGTCCAGTGGTTGAAGCGTGATTGAGTCCATCCATCCATCCAGACATACTTTCACATTTATAATAGATATTGGTAGGATAGTACATTACTGTCCAGGCCTGAAGTAAATCATTTGATAGCCGAGTTATTTTGAAAGGACAACCCAATAACATTTGTTACTTTTTCAAATCCGGTCTTTAAACATACATAAATGCAAAATAAAATAGGAATTAACTTTAATCCATAAACGGTTCCGTTAAGCATTTGAGGTTATATAAAAATCGAAGTTTACTGATGCAGATAAAATCTACCCAGAAAGGTTTAATTATTCTGTACTAAAAAAAGGAGTCCTTATAAAATATGCAAACAACTGTTAGGTGGTTTTTTATTGTACAATGGAATCAAAATGATGGTTATGTGTTTGATTTTGCTAATTCCTGCCTGCGAACAAAGCTGCGTTTTGTTGACGGCATTCAGATCTATGACATCGCATAGTTATTGAAATCTTTCTGTTAACCAAAGGTAAACAAACTATATGGCCGTTTACTATTTTGACAGCGCATCCACCTCTCTACCCCTTGAGCATGTGTAGGCAATGCGTTGAATGCGGACTGTAAGTGATACATATTCAGCATAGAGCGCATTCATTTTAGGCTAAAAGAGGGACCAAATTTGCGCATAGAGAGCATATAGCGCATTCAATGGCAAAGTATAATGCTTGTCAACAAAACGTCACTTAAACGGCGGCGTGTAAAACGTAGTAAATATTAGTAGACAGGAGTAGATGAACAAACACTTTTACTTTAGGAATCTCTGTTTTTTTTCAGAACGTGTCTGCAAAATTTCATAGTATTTGATGTCGAAAATAGGGTTAAACTTCGTTTGTTTGAAGTAGGTAAATACGCTACGAGGCGCTGGCTATAAAAGTAAAGATAAGCTGTTTTAAAATTATTTTGTGTGCATGAAATAATGCAGTGGTTTGCTAGAAATTAAATTAAATCATGTCATGTTTTTTAAAACAACTAAACAAAAAATACTAAATATAGCTTATTTGTACCTTTTAGCATATACCTTGTAGTTAGTAGTTAAGTAACTAAAGTATATACGCTACAGTACAAAGCACAAATTAAAAACAAGTGATTGTAGTGCTAGTTAGCCTATCTTAGCGCCGCTTAAGCGATCATATAAAAATATGGTGTCGGGTTTCATGTGTAGGTATATATAAGAATTAATGAGGACACAACCGAGTATAGTTGCAAGTATGAACAAAGACTAAACAAAATAAAAAAAAAATTAGGCCATGCACTTATTCTGTAATAACCTCACAGTAACCTTATTTAACAAATAAAGGCGTTTCACATATTATGTAGGTACTGTACATACAACCGAATCGTAGTTAAAGTTAAGTTGCGGACTTTTTTACATAAATCTCATTTTGTAGGTATTAAAATTTGCAAAGCATATACTAAGTTAGCGCTTTGTTTAATTCAACTACAAATTCGGAGCCCATAAAAAAATAAGCTAGGGCCCGATAGACGTTAATTTTTTGCTGTTCTAGCGGCGAATAACAACAAAGGGGACAGCACAAAAATCTTGTCTATGAAAAAACACATGTGCCAAGTGCCAACTTTCATTGTGGATCGGTCAAACGGTGTATTAAATAAAGTAGGTAGGTATGTCGATCTCAAATATATATAACTGTTTCTGACAAACAATATGACGTATCGGCCACCATATTAGATTTTTAAATAAATCTATTATATATGATTCTTCCACTAGGTACTTCTCACCCGCTGCGTTGAGATGAAATCAGAGATAAGTTGAAACGCCAAACACAGCTCTATTGATTATCACTTCTATAATAATCTTGTAACCGCTTGTAAAATGGGATGTGTTCTGAGAAATTGTTCGAAATTATACCCACGGCTACTTTCTACCATTGCACGGCTCGCCATCGGCAGGGAATTCATCCTTACTCTTTAGAACCGAAATGGTAGCGTAGATTGTGGTTTTACATTTTTAAACATGGGAACTCTTGAACGAGAGTTTTTCTGTTTATCAACAGCATAGCCTATCTCTGAGCCAAATTTCATCCAAATTCATTAACAAGTAACTAACACATCTTCACAAACTTTTAGGTACTTTTATAATATTAATAACGTTATTTTTACAGTGAAAAGTCATGATGCAAGTAAATTTACCATAAACCTTTAATTACTTACCTAATCACAGTAAAACTCCAATTAAGATATGAAACCCGTATTATTAATTAATATTTTAAATATTTAGGAAACTTTCATTTATGAAAAATGTTTAATATTTATAAGTAGGTATAGGCATTTAAAGTTATCCATTATCATATTAAGTAGGTACTCTACGTTCGTCCAACTTATCTTTTTTTAATTAGGCACAAGTAAACTTTAGGAAGATGTTTGGTACTTTGTTAAAATTATTCATCAAAAGGAAATCACGGTTTGTTAACTTTTCATAAAAAGAATTTAAAGCTCAGAATTGTTTTTATAAATCCTAGCTTTATAAGAAGCTTTATTAAAACTAAAGGTTATAAGACACATGAAATATTCTACTCACTAATCCTCCAATCTTAATAACACTATAAACAGAGTTATAAACATGTAGCACTAAGAAAATCAATGTATCGAACAAAACGGTCGATAAGAGCTGTACAGTTCGACGCGCGCCTTGAGTGATGTCACAGCTATTTCCCATGGAAATATAGTTTTACGTTTATTGCCGATACAGAATCACTCACAAATTTAATTTCAAATATGGACGTCGTCCGACGCCATCTTGATTCGGCGAGCGTGCGCGCCTGCGCGCTGCGAGAACCGCGAAATTATAGGCGCGCGCGCAGAGCGCTGGCGGGTTTAAAAATAAAATAAACTTAAAACAACGTCATACACGTATGTGTGTGTGGGACCAGTATTTATTTATAGGCTAGAAGCTATGTAAATAGCTAATGACCAAGTCTCTTTTAGCATTTCTTGTGGTTTGCGAAACATCTTGATTCGTATGGTTTACAATGGCTCTATGTAGAGTGCCCTACCACAAGACATGTTCAGGAGCCTATTCTGCGATGGTTTTGCAAACTCATTCTTTAATCAGGTTTCCATTCCAATGACATTTTGGAGACTGAAATTATAAGAGAGATTTGTTAACTCTATGAAATAATAAAGTGCGGATTTGTAGAATTGCATCGTGGAATAGGCACGTGATAACTCTTTGCTGTTATCTTGGCATATTACCGTATTTTACCCAAGCGATAATATTTCTTGTATTTTTCTTAATTTACTAAATTTAAGAGTTATAAAACAGTTTTCATGATAATAATTTTATTTTAGCTCTACCTTTTTAACAGCCAACGTTTGCCAATGTCGTTTCTGTTTTTAGTATGATATTTTATTTTATTACATAGTTATCGAGGAATGATATTATTTAGTTTAATTTTGATTTACCTACTATTTTTTTTAATTGTATTTTGTAATTAGATATAGACTTATCTCAATTTTTTTTATTCTTTATATTCTAAAATGCTTCCTCAACTTCTTCCACACCACCAAAACCCCATAGATTATAATTTCCAAGGCGACCTGAATAGAAATCAGTTTAAACTGATATTTTTTACTGTAGATCTCAGTATTTTTTCCAGAAATACCAACTAAAATAAAGTAAACCTCTACATGCTATTAATATTTTCAGCAATGAATAAAATCAGAATTTGAACGTTAAAATGTAGAGCTACGAGTAAGTAAAGGTGAAGGTAAAACCACTTTCATATAAACATAAGGCTAAGCACAAATATCAGTAGATATATACGGGATTAAGCCAAGCAAGATATTGCAAGGCGATATTTCAGAGCACCGTGCGGGCGGCTGGTCGTTGACCTCGCCGCCCTCAGGAACTGATTGCTATAGGGTTGGCAGTGTTGAAATCTTATACAGGTTTTTGCCATTTTTATGAATGATACTATGATAAAAAAAAGAAAAACGAGTTGCACTCCGGGAGTGCCGGCAGAAGTGAAAACCTTTACACACGATTCGCGCTTAACACTCAAATATGTCACAAGACATGTCTTTGACATTGTCAAGAAATAATAATGTTTGTTTATTTACATTTTTGACGTAGTATATTCGACATCGCAATCTGTCATAGAATTAAAATTCCATATCCCACCTCCCTGTACTACTCATAATCGCGAATACTAAAAATAAAAATTATAATAGGCGTGGCATTACGGTTTCTTACGAATTTCCACGATTAGGACAAGTGACCTGACGCGAGTTTATCATTTTTTACCCATACCAAAAAAAGTGCACAACGCCGCTAAAGAAGTTTTCACTTCAAAAAAATAGTTTTTATGACTTTTAAGATGGGAGTACGTTGTACTTAGGTATATACAGCATAGTAAATACAGTAAAACGATTTCTTATCAATGTATCTTTCAATTTTTTTTCCTTATTAGTCTCAACTGAAATCACATTTCAATGCACATAACTAGGCTACGTACATATAACCAACACTTAATGACACACTCACTGTGTTTATCTAATTATCTTTCGATTTTCATAAATATTTTTTATCTTAATATTATGATGTGTGATAAGGTATTTTTAAGAAAATAATCCAAGACTAATCAATAAATCTAAAACTGTTTTGATTTATGTCCTCAAATTTTCTAATCAAAAATTGATAATCCATAAGTACTTACCTTATGACGCTTGTTTTCTGTAAACAAATTTCATATTTTGAAATTTGAACTATTGATTAATTCTTCATTATTCTAACTTCTATCAAAATGTGGCAACCCTAAACGTTTTACCTTTGCCGCTTTTTAAAATTACTTCGCAGCTGATAGTCGCCTGTATCAACATAGCAACACACCCTGGAATGATGAGATAGCTTCATGTGTTTACCATGACCATGTCTTTATTAAGTAAGGAGCCATCCATAAATTATGTCACATGAATTTCATGATTTTCTGAATAACCCCCCCGCCTCCACTCGTCCTTGTCACATTAAGGTTACATTTGTAAAGGCCCAAACTCACATCAACACCAAATAAAATATTTTAGAAAATTGATAAACAAAAAAATAATTGAAGACCGACTAACGACAAACTATATAATTAAATAGAAAGGTAATATTTTTATTTTTTTCGTTTACAAGTAAGTTTCGTATAATAATACCTACTTTGGATTTTGACATGGGATGTTACGTAGCTCATGATCCTTCTTACCCATTGTCACGCAATGTCGCACTTCGTTGGTAGATCGTTCGATACTCGAAAGATACACTGAAATCTTTCACTAAAAGAACAAAAAATAAAAGAATTATCTAAAGAAGAATCTGTGAATACCTACCTATTATCTTTTTTGCAATATCTTTGTCAGTTATTGTTTTTATTCTTTTATTGTTATTGTTTTAAAAAAAAATTTGTTTTGCGGATTATTAATATGAATAGCGAGGTGGCAGCATTGCCCGTTTCTTCATTTAGGTATAAGTAGATACTTGAAAAGGATTTGATCGACTCAAATCTACGGATTTTTCTGCTACCGCTTATATTTACCGGATTTAAGAAATTTGATCTAGCATCACTCCACTCGTCAATATTGGGCAAAGATACTGATTAATATTTAACTCCATTTATTTTATTATCTCTTAAGTAGCCTCAATCTTTTATCTATGCCTTACTAATTTTATGCAAGGAACTTCATTAATTTTGCTAGACTATTAACAAGCTTTTATCAACTTATCTCTTAAATTAATCAGCGTTATAATTTTCTTTTCGTCGGTTTTAGGTATAGTAAAGAGAATTTACACGGTATTTTAATATTATTTTAACGATTTCTCATTGGCTATAAGTATACTTCTATATAAATAGTAATTTGGTTAATATGCCCAAAAATTATATACCATTTGGTATAAAATATGAAATAATCTAAAGAGCATAAAATGTTTATCAAAAAAGATCTACCAATAGTTAATTGTAAAATCGTAAGAATTGTGAAAAGAAAGAACAATAAAAAAGAAATATCTATCGTACATAAATGTTTTTAAAATTTGATTACTATCTTTAACATAACAAAACGTGACAACACAGTGGGTACAACACTAAATATCAGTTCTTTTTGTTTTTTTTTTCTGCTCCTCATTGTTTCCCTCCTATTCTTATAACCAGACACTTGTAGCCATACAGATCTTTATCAAGCATCGTAAAACTCAATGCTTTTCACTATAAAACTATGAAAATAGTACCTATCACACTTGATATCTCAAATATTCCGAATAAATTACATTATATAACTCGAAAAGTTTGAAACGTCTCAATCGTAAAAGATTAAATGAAATTGATAATATAAACAAAGCTGACAATTAAAAGAACGCACAAAAAATTACGTAGAGAAATAAAAAAAAAAGGTTCTCCAGATTAAAAAAAGTTCCTTGTACATAATTCGTGTTTCTTTTTTTTTTTGTAAAAACGCGGACGACTTGAGACTGAAATATTTTGTAGCATCCTTTTGATACGGTCCAGTAAAATTCGTGTAAGACAAAGTTCCCCTTCAAGGAAGCGTCGCGTCATCCCCCAAACGATAAATATGTCAGTGTAAAGATATTACAGTAAGGCAAGTCTGCCTCTTCGAGTAAATTATTACAGTAAAACTTTTCTTGATGAGTTTTGTGTTGTAATAAGTTTTTACTTTTTATTGCTGTTCAGGATTAAAGAAAGTAAGGCATTCTATTTAATTTTTGTTGGTACAGCTATTCTTATGTTGTCTTTTTAATTGAAGGTTTCATTTCCTTATTTTGTAAGTCTGTTTTATAGATATCTTCTTGTATTAATTTTTTAGAAGTACTTTAGGTACCGATTTAAGTGATGAATATTATGCACGGACGTAGGTACGTAAATTTAATAAATAAGTAGGTATACTTAATCAATAAATTAAGATCTTGCAAAGCGCAACTAAATATAGGTAGTAGGTAAATTCCATTATGTATAGGTAAGCTACCACTGCAATATTTGTAAGAAAAGCCAATCAGAAAAAATGTCGATACCTAGCAAACTAACGTAAATTACTTAATGGATTTTTAAGCGATTTATATTGCTGTCATTGCTAATAGATTAGAAACTAAAATATGTACCTAATTTTAAATCTTTTACCGTTAACAAAATTGGGTAATTATAAGTTTTCAATATACGTTCCTATAAAAACAAATTTTTCTTTAAAAATATACTAAATTACAAATTTTATTTTAACACTTGTACCCAATAACATGTAAAATAGCCCTTCTTACGTAACTTGGTTTTAATTATGTTTCGTTAATAGTAGGTAAAATGTGAAACAAGTAAGCTAGGCTGCTCATTGCAGACGAGGTTGGGGGTAGCAGCCTGAGCCGAAGGCGAGAGCGTCATTTAGCCGACTGTGTATTGAGCAGAGCTCACGAGTGTCATGCGACTGTTTTCGACATACTTGAAGGACATTAAATACTTATATTAGTGTTAAAATGTAAAAAGTTGATATTTAATGGAATCTAACATATTGTTTTGATATCTGTGTTTTTAAATAACACGTTGAATTTATATTTTAAAAAATAAGAACTTAGTTCATAAGCATATCTAATTTCTTCTTACTAAAAGCTTTAAAAAAATTAAAAAAACATCTATTAAGTAAAAGGCACTTACCACACAAGTGCGTAATGGACGCTATTAACATGCTGAAAAGTTGCAGTAAATGAGCAAGTGTGTTGAAAAAATATTTACGTTTAGGTACTTATTTGTCAAATAGAATATAGGCTAACCAATTAGTGTCTACAAACGTATCGTGTTCTATGGTAATTGTTTTAAATGCTTAAAACAACCTATCGATTACCTACTAAGACCGAATGAAATACATTAACTTGAAAAACGTGTGAAAACACGCTAGAAAAACTTACCTACAACACAGTCTCAGTAAAGTAAAATGAAAAAGTCCACATGTTATCAAAATCTACTTATTTTCGTGCCAGAATCCAGTTACAAACGAGAATTTCAATTTAGATAAAACATGCATGCTCCAATACCTACCTGCAACCTACCTGTTTGCCTTTGAGGTGAAAAGACTCGAAGACCAATGAATCAAATACCAAGCTACATATAGGTGCAGGATTGGTAGCAATCGGTCAAGTGTGTGTTGTTCACACGCTTAGTTAGGATTCCGTAGAATTAAAAATTTGTGAAAATTTGAAACAGTTTCAAATCGTTTTTATTTGGAATAATTGTCATTGAAATTATTTAAAACGTTTTATCATAGATAGTATTTACTCGCAGTTTAAAAGTTAGGGGGAATGGGACACAATTTTTTCATCTTCAAATGCTTACAATAGCGCCTAGTATAGCACTTAACTACAAGAAATCAGTATTTTAAAAATTAAAGTGAAATGAAAAATATTTTATATTACAGTACAGATATATATAAACAACTGAGTCTGGCCATACTAATAGTTTCTTTTGGGAAACCTATTAATTCAAGTCAGTTAAAATTTCTGTATTCAATTTTTATATTCTTCATTGCTACTTTGGCTATAGACTGCAAATGTTACTCAGTAATGTATGAAGCATAACTATCTCAGCAATTGAAGCGCAGAACATATTAGAGAACTCCTACAGAATTCCTACTAATAATATCAGGCGCTTAGTTATAGCTAGATCTCTCCGGGTCTATATGAAAAAGTTGGAATTCGATTTATGAATACTTAGTTAATTATTGATTGCTGGGTATTATAGGGACTTTTAAGGATTCCGTATTAATCCAAATGGCAAAAACGAAACACTTAATATTCGTTATGTCCGTCCGTTTTGCCATAATTCTGCCAGCTTTTTATCGATTATTTTAAAATTCCTATAAAAGGCCGGCTAGTGCGTTTATATGTGAAGGGCCCTGGAGACAGAACTAAGTTATGAAACATATTTTCCGATTCTTTGGGATGTCATTAGAAAGGTCTTTATAAGAAATATAGTATTGCATTCGTGATACGAACACAGGACAAACATGGATTGCTAAAAAAAATTACTCAAAAACGCTATGAAAAGTGGATTGCTATCTATTAAAAAATAAAAATAGTGTTTTAGAATGTAATTTCCAATGATATTTTTTTTGTATAAATGCATTGCCTGTTATAAAGATAAACACGAAATTACAAAAAAATATTAATATTTTTAGCTGTGATTAAATTTATATTTCGCGATTTGCATTTTTGAGTAAAGCTCTGTATAAGTTTTGACCATGAGGCCATTTCCAGGTTTGTCGTTCAAGCTCTACTTATCCAGCAAAGACTTTTCTTTACGGCCTCGACAATAATGTACTATTTTTAGGCTCCAGTAAAATCTACATCTACTATTTTCTTTACAAGGCATATATGGGCCAAACCTCATTCGGCCTTTATATTGTACTCATCTGTCATAGGCTTGCTATCTCTTTCACTTTCATTTGTGTCTCAAAGCGAGACCTCCCTGTCGAAGGACTCTGAATGGGGACGGGATAACTTGGCCCGATTAAACCCTACGAAGACACAAGTCTGCGCGTTCACCGCTAAGAAAACCCCATTCACTGTGGTCCCACAATTCCAGAACACTCCCCTACCCATCTCCAAGAGTATTGGGATCCTTGGTGTAGACACTTCCAGCGATGTTCAGCTCCGAGATCATCTGCAAGGACAAAGTGAAGCTGGCGTCCAAAAAACTTGGTGTACTCAACAGAGCGAAGCAGTACTTCACGTCGGGACAAAAGGTTGCTACTCTACAAGTCGCAAGTGCGGCCTCATATGGAGTACTGCTGCCATCTCTGGGCGGGTGCACCCGGATACCAGCTTGGCCCTTTTTACTCGGTTCAACGACGGGCTGTGAGAATTGTCGCCGATTACAAACTCACTTGCGGTATCGAGCCCTTAAGTCTGAGGAGAGTCTGTGCCTCCCTGTGTGTGTGCTACTAATTGTTCGAAATGATGCCCACGGCTACTTTCTACCATTGCACCGCTCGCCATCGGCAGGGAATTCATTCTCACACTTTAGAACCGAAATGGTCGCGTACAGTGCGGTTTCAGAGAAACTTCCTCCCGCGAACGCTTGAGTTGTGGAATGAGCTCCCTGCTAAGGTTTTCTCCAAGGACTACAGTATGGGGTTCTTCAAGAAAGAGGTTATAAGATTTTTGAAGGGTCGGCAACGCGCGAGTGATACCTCTGGTGTTTCAAGCGTCCATAGCTTACCATCAGGCGGATCGTAAGCTTATTTGTCACCTTAAAGGTAAAATAAAAAAAAATCATTTTAAACATTGGTCAATTTAAATGCATATCGTCAAAATTGTTTTATATCAGTAGGTTAACCGACAGACAGAGCATCATTTCCTTTTATATCTAGATACTTCAAAATACATATATGGGCAATATAGACTATAGATATAGGTAGGTAGCTAGTACAGGCTACAATTAAATTGATTGACCTAGACCTAGATAAAAGAATCATTTTATATTGATTTCTATTTAAAAAATATAACAAAACCTTTTTTAACATAGATTTGGAAAAGACACTTTTGGAATACATTGTAATCCAACTACTCCTTACAAAGCAAACAAAAACAGTTTCCCGCAAAAAAAATCAGGTAAAAGTGCGCCCGAGAAAAACAACGTCGTCCATAAAAGAAAGAGCAGAGTCGGCGGGCGAAAAGCGCCCCGCTCACTCAGCTCTCCGCCATTGGCCACCCAAATCCCCACACTGCGCCCCCTACCGCCCGACGCCCGACCGTAACTCACTCTTCACTTGTTTTTACTGCCGCCATTTTGTGACGTTCGCCTGCGCGGCGCTAATCCATACACGTAGCCTTGCGCATCTGTGTGACTTAACAGAGCAACTCTCGTTTCGTGAAT
Source organism: Apoda limacodes (assembly GCA_946406115.1). Lineage (NCBI taxonomy): Eukaryota > Metazoa > Arthropoda > Insecta > Lepidoptera > Limacodidae > Apoda > Apoda limacodes. The sequence continues at coordinate 12,479,271 of OX291554.1, forward strand.
GTGTATGTGTGTGTCACGTCTGACGTAGCGGTGGCTTAGCTGATATTGCTTACTATTCAGGGTCTGTTCGTTTTGGGATGAAGTATTATAATTTTCGTTACTTTTGTAACCTGCTATTCATTCTTTAAAGCATTGGTATCAAAAATATCAAAATTTTTAGTATCATCTGTATTTTTAATTTTTAAGCGTTCGTTTTCAATATTTTTGTCACCGAAAAATGAAACTTTAGATCTTCATGAGACGGGGTTTTGGTGTTAATCTGTCAAACTGCCTATGCATATTCATTGTGTTTATGTGTTTATGGTAGTTTTTGTGTTATTATCGTGTGTGTACGTCAACCGTCCGTTTTGCTACCAAAATGTTTTTATTAACATTTTAAAGCTACAATAACGATAGGTGTCGGTAGCAAAAATGGCGTTTACAAAATTTTGAGAAGTGGGAACTTTTTATCCCAAAACGAACACACACTGTCATTAAGCTAACTGTAACTTAGGCATTGATAAGCTTGCTTACTATCTAGATTAGCGTGGTATTGGATAGGCAAAGCAACAAACTTGTTTCGATTTATCTACATACGCTACTGAGGCGTTTCAAATTGATTATTGGACAAATTTGTAATTTTTTTTTTATATAGTAATATAAAATAGTATATTAAAAGATAGTATAGTAAAAAATATATATTTTAATAGTCAAAGGTAATCGGTATTTACAACTATGATATAATATAGTAGTACCAACCCAAGGTAAAAGCATACTCTAAACCAATAGTAATATAAAAAAGTAAATGTCACGCCAAGCTCCTACTTCTGAGTCTAATATAATATAATAAATATTTTTCAGTTAAAAACTTTTTTTTAAAATGTTCTGTACATTTGTATTCGTAGGAAATTAGCTAGTAGTTTATAAAATACAAATTTCTAATCTTGCATGTAGTTTTTATAAATTTAGTGGCGAGGATCAAATGGGATCCTAGTATAACTTATTAATATAACTATATACCCCATATCAGCCGTTAGATATTTTTCTCTTCATACATTTCTCTTCGTAAAAAGCAAATTACAAAAATCTAAAAGTTGAAAGTATAAAACTTGTCAATGGCTAATTTTAGGACGTTTTGTATTGTTCGTTGTATATATCTGTGACTAAATTGTAGTAGATATTTTTATCAAAAACGCGTACTAAAACTAATAACGTAATTATATTCTTAAGAGTTATAGACAACGTTCTAAAAATAGCTTACTTTTATATTTTCTATATTTGGATTCTCAAAATTAGCTTTCTTCGACGAGAAAATTAGAAATATCTAATGGCGGCGCTACTTAGCTGCTATTACACCCCATAAAATAAAAGTATCTAATTCATAGCTATTAAAAAAACTATGTTCACTACTGCTTAATTGTTTAGTAAGAGACGAACTTTAAACAAAGTCGTCAATGTAAGCTTAATATGCAATGAAGACGAGGGTTGAAAATACTGATATTACATAGATTCAACGATACAGCTTTTCCCCTCCCGTCTTAGGGACGTCATTAACGTATCTACCTTGCCTCTATCTACCCTAATGAACGTCCGTTTTATCCATAGAAGCATGAAGAAGCGAGGGCTCCTAATGGGGGCGCATCATGTACCTACAATATTGCAAATATAAATGTACTTAACAATTGGCGTTACTTTCTTTGTAATCGCTGTACGCTAAATATTCGATTTCTTAGTTCGTTTATATCGCCACCTCCCAGCTAATTTTGCTGGACCGTGTTTCTACTATCTCGACGTCTTAATCCCCATCATTAGACGCGCTCCACTCGTTAACTAGGTTCGACCGACTCGAGAGGAACAGGGATTAAATTGCACATTGAGTGGAAACACAATTTAGTACAGCTTCTTGGAAGTTTAAGCGGTAGGTATGTTTGTAAACCTATGATTCATTTGGTAATTTTATTTTTAATGGTTTAAAAAATATATAGGTAAAGGTATTAGTACCTACTTACTTAAATAAGTAGGTTCTTCCTACTTCAGTATAGTTTTTACTCATGGGAAAGTAAAATTATGAATTCTTTCAAATCAAATCAAATATTTATTCAAATAATTCAAATTTTAATTCAAATTCAAATTCAATATAATTTATTCAGTTTAGGCTACAATAATTGAGCACTTATGAATGTCACTACGCCATCGGTTCGTAAGTCTATAGGGCCGGAGACCTTGTACTGAGAAGAACCGGCAAGAAACTCAGCAAGGGCATTTCTTTTCTCCCTTTCTCTTACAGCGTCCAATTAAAATATTGGAAAATGCGCTCCCTATCATAAAAGGACACTTTCCATTACAAACATAAAAAAACATGAAATATAAAGCACAAGCACAACATAAAAAAGTATCTAATATAAACAAAAGACAGTTTATGTATTCGTTTAATAGGTTTCCAAGAACACTTTTGAATCGTCAATACAATGTAAACAATGCTAATTTCTGCCAATAAGAGCTGGCAAAAGTTCTATTTAAAAGTAATAATACAATACTTTGATAATTAGCTTAAGAGTATACAATATGTACCAATACAATAGGTAATAAAAAATAAGTAAGTAAGCTACTAAAAACAAATTCAAACATGTCAATTATTATTTTTTTGTTTTTATGTAGCATAGGGGGCGCACCATGTGAAGCGTCAAATATCGTCAATCGATTAAAGGAATTCAGATGTTTAAGAGTATTTCGATATTTAATAGTACTACTGGCATAAGCGCCATCATAACTATATTTTATTTCAGTATAAACATATATACATATACTTAAAACTAACCATACTATCCATGAATATCTTTATCTCCTTTGTCTTCTTTATGTTATTAAATTACCTGCATTTTCAAATGTATTGTTGAAGTAATGATAGTATGAGAAACGGACTAACAGACCGATGGATATGAAAAAACTTTTATAGACAAAGTTTTTGCCTTTAGTCTTAGGTTAGGTGCCTGGGTAAAAGTCTAAGGTTCGAGTCCCACAGCTAGTGTGTAAATCTGTGTCCCACAAGTGCCGCTTGATAATACTTGTCTTTATATGAAATGGTCAAAATTTACACTTTCTTGAACAAACTTCAATGAGCACGATTACAAAACATATATCTCCGGAATTTATAAACCAGTTTGAGTCATGTTATATAGAACTAGGTTATGGAGCCTGTTTACATTCCGTATTTTACCAACCAACACGTGATCTTATCGCAATAATCAGTCTTAGGTCGCATTCGTTTTTGGATGAAAAGTTCCAACGATTGATACTTTTCACACTTTTGATAACGCCAGTTTTGCCACTGACACCTATCGTTTGTGTAGCCCTGAAAAATGTTTGGTTGCAAAACTTGCAAAACAAACGGTTGACGTATACACACTACGATAAAACACACAACCCCTACCATAAACAATGAATATGTATAGGAAGTTATAACAAAAAAACTCCACCTCCAGACATGGGTCTAAAGTTTAATTTTTCGGTGGCAAAAGTGACAAAAATATCGTAAACGAACGCACGACAGATTGTTACAGATGATACTAAAATTTAGATATTTTTGACAAAAATGCCAAACGAACGGGTGACAGATGATGCAACTAAACCTTAAAACATATGCAAACAAATTGGAAACTGTCTGCCACAGGTCTGTCATTTTGCGTTTTCAGTTGGCATCCGTATTCATATACCTATAAATAAGTTTATGAATTCTTATATTATTTGAAGTTCCTTTTAGCTATATACAGGTAGGTATACCTGTGCTTTGTGCAAAAGGACGAATAACTTTTTACTTAAATGTTGTTAAGCTTTTAGCATTCATTGCAGACAAACATGAAATGTACATACATTTCATACTAAACGTAGCATGATCAGTAGAAGTAACAATTCATTACTACAAATAGTTATGCGTTATAAGCACGAATTTCGATATTATATTGCCTAGTTTCGGTTATGTAGCACATGTGGTAAAAATAGGTCAAATAACGTTCTTTTATGTTTAAAATAACTTTGATCTGATTCTATTTATTATTTAGTAACTTACTTTCAACTAAATTCCAATTAAAATAGAAACACTTATCATGAGTTGACAGTATTTTTCTTAAACTATTAATGTTAGTTAGGACAATAATTTGGATGTCCTATATCACAGAATAAGTTGAGTAATAGTATTAACTTACAGGAAGGTGAACTTATAAAATGTACGAACGGTGCCGCCGACAGGGACTAGTCGTACATTGAGCCATGCCTGTGCATATGCCACAATTAAACTCTCACAGAGAGACAAAGACTTTTTTGCGTACAAGCTTATACATAGGCATTACTTGTATTTACATATTTAACACATTCAACTTAATGTAACCTACTGATACTGTTGGGTATTTACATAAGTTTTAACAGCAGGTAGGTAGGTTTTACCATTACTGAATTTATTAACCAGGGAAAGAAGCAAGTTATAAAAACGAAATAAAGTAGCTTAAACTTTGTACCTATGCAAAGTCTTTGTAAAGACTAAAAATGGGTTTTTATTTTTCATATCCTCTGACGCCTAACTTGAGCAGAAAGTTGCAGGGACCTATCTTATGTGCTTTGGGTAAATTTAAAGGGTATACGTCTATGATTTAAAACTGTACAATGAATTTTGATGCTCGCTCTGGAGAGGTTTAAACAAAATCTGGAAATGAGTTTTTCCTTTAACAAGATGTGGGATATATAATTCATCTAAGGTCATGTAACAAACATCTAAGCTGACGTCTAAATCTTGTTTGACATACGAGCTTTGTGTCAAACTTAATTATAAAGGAAAAGATTTTTTTGACAAGACTTTATAAGGCCGTTTTCATAAATATACTAATTAGAATATAATACCAAATATACGAAAGAGAATATAGTACCAAATATACCAACGAGAATATAATATCGAATAGGGCGAATAACGCACATTGTTTCTTGCAACTTTGTATAAATTCTTCCTTATCAGCCTCATAAGTCCCCACTGCTGGGGCACGACCTACCCTTATCGAGAGTGATTTGGGCCATAGTCCACACATACGTCTTTTTTTTGACGATGTTTTCCTTTGCCGAAAAGCCAGTGGTATGAATAATCAATGTACTTTAGAAGTTAAGAAAAAGACTCATTGGTAAACGCCGTTTCTCGACCCTCCACCACTCAGGACGAAAAGTGAAATCGAAACACCTCGGCCACCACCGACTTTTATAATAGTATAAATTATTTAAGGGGCGTTTTGTTGAATAAACATTGAGTGCTATAACATCGCATAGGCATTGAAATCGTTTTGTTCACCAAATGTAAACAAACAATATGGCCGTTCACTATTTGACAGCGCATCCACTACTCTACCTCACGAGCATGTGCAGCCAATGCGTTGAATGCGGTCCGGAAGTGACGTCATAGTGCATTCAGTTTTGGTCAACAAATTGATCGCATTCAATGCGAATAATGCTTGTCAACAAAACGCCCCTTTACTAAGAAAAACAGATACAGATACAAATGTTATAGGTCATTACACAAACACGAAAGAAATTATTAATGATTAGTATTTAATTAATAGGTACAAAAATCATTTTTATAAAAAAAATTAAGACTCATCAAATAATCTCAAATAAGATCAAATAATTAATTTCTTGTTGAGCAACAGATAAAGAGAAAACCGAGGCGTCCCCCAATAAGCTCCACAAGCTACGGCCCTGCAAGCCGCTTGTATCATCATGTCTATATAACTTACAATATAATATTAAATTTTGACTTCCCTACAGCCTAGTTGGTAGTGTGGCCAGCTGCTGTGCAGAGGGTTCGATTCATGCACTGGACAAACATTTACGTCATTATATAAACGTTTTTAATTTTTTGAGTCTGCGTGCATTAATGTCTGTGTTTACAAAATAAAAGTAATATTTATGTAATTGTATCTGTTGTATGATACCCATAACACAAGCTTTGCTTACTTAGGGACCAGGTGGCGCTGTGTGTAATGTCTAGAAAGATATATTTATTTATAAAAATCTGTACAGGCTTTAAAACATTACCTAACTCTTAAATGTAACAAAAAATATACTTAATATTACAGCAATATCTTTTAAATTCTAAAAATTTTACTTATACACATATTTCTCGTTATTACACGGGAATTTATTGTCGAAAACAACCCATTTTTATTTTGTCATCTCTCTTACACGTTTAACTACTTATCATAAAACCATTTTGCATAACAAAGTTGTGAGTGTCCTATTTGAAATGAGCATTAACGTTTTATTTGTTTACAAACAGTTTACCAGACTATGAAAGTTAACGACAAAAGAATATTTTGTTAACGTAATGTTACTACACAATGCCTACAGTACCAAAATAAAATTACCATCATTCTATTCAATTAAGAAAAGAAATGAGTAAATCTTTGTGAGAGTAATCAATTAGCAAGAAACGAAGAAAGAAGAAACGACGCACATTTTTAAGTAACGTTTAAACAATAACTTGAAATAATTCTAGATTACTAGTTATTATCACTTTATTGTTTTCGAAAAAATATTTTTTTTGCTTTTTTAATATATAGTTTGAATAAGACAGAAAAATAACAGAAAAGACTAAATTAATTCTTATACAATATAGCCTTTTTGTTGTATGTGTATGTTTGTCCATACATAAGTTATGGATTCATTGAACTGATTGGTTAGAAGCTTAGCCGTAAATATAACTAAAAATACAGAAGCTCATATGTTAATTAGATTTACTATCACTACATAAGTATAATTCAATTCAACGCCCCCGGGAACGCTTAGGTTGTAGATTGAGCTCCCTACCAAGGTTTTCTCTAAGGTAGTATGGGGTTCTTCAAGAAAGAAATTATTAAAATGTTTGAAGGGTCGGCAACGAGCAACTGATGCCCTAGGTGTTGCAAGCGTGCATAGGCTGCGGTGACTACTTACCATCAGGCGAACCGTAAGCTTGTTTGCTACCTTAGTGGGATAAAAATATAATTCAAGTGACTAAAGCAATCATCTAAGGAGATACTGACCCCTCATAGGATGAAAATTAGCTACATCTATTTTCAGTACTTTGAGAGTTGAACATACGTATTTCATATCACCTAGTCGACGAAGAAAAACATTATTATTTTTAATTGAATCTACTTATCTAACAAAAAAACCAGACAAGTGCGTGTACAGTGTAGGGTTCCGTAGTTGCCCGCCATAAGTACAACCAACCTACATTTTATAAATTGTTTGACTATTACTCGTCAACTTAGCTTAGCTGTGATAGTTTTCCTTTTAACTCCGTTAAACGAGAATAATCTATGTTTTTTATCTATATTTCCAAAAAAATCATTTAGCTGTATTTTACTTGACTGTAACAAAAATAAGCATTTAAAGCATAATATTTCGCAAATGGATCCCTGAATTAAATGGTTTTTACACACCCACAATATTTTAAACTACCTATCCAACGATATCCTATACCATTGGATATAGGCAAGTAAAAAAATCATCACTTTAGGGTAAGGTAAAATAATATAAATTTTTACCTACCAATGGCCAATAAGCCGTGGACAGACAGACAAACGGACGGATATAGACGAAACTGTAAGGGTTCTTTGTGGACTATGAAACCCTAAAAAAGTGTCAGTAACGTCCATTAATCCACATAGGACCTTTGTACATAAACTGTACCTACTAAGGGCGCGTTCGTTCTGGGATGCAGAATCATTATTTTCATTACTTTTGCCACCTGTCATCTGTTCGTTTAGCATTGGTATCAAAAATATCAAAATTTTAGTTTCATCTGTGACAAACTGTCATGCGTTCGTTTACCATATTTTTGTTATTTTTGTCACTTTTTCCACCGAAAACTGAAACTTTAGACCCATGTCTGGAGGTGGGGTTTTTGTGTTAATATGTCAAACTGCCTATGCATATATTCATTGTTTATGGTTGTGTGTGTGTGTTTTATCGTAGTGTGAGTACGTCAACCGTTCGTTTTGCAAGTTTTGTAACCAAAAATTTGGTTAGTAATGTTTCAAAGCTAAACGAACGGTAAGTGTCGGTGGCAAAACTGGCGTTATCAAAAGTGTAAAAGTATTATTCGTGGGAACTCTTAATCCCAAAACGAACGCGCCCCAAGTTACTCATTAATTTAGTAACTTTTACTCCTTTCCTTACTTCAGTTCCCTAACTATACCCATAGGTTACTGTAGGTAGCAATTCTAACATAAATTTATTTCACATGGTAGTAATACATTACAGTTGATTCTGTACTAAAGTCACTTGATAGATTGATGGGCTTTGAGTTTCTAAAATATATTTTCCTTGTTTCGAGGGGGATTCGTATGCCACTGACAAACAACCTCCTTGCTGTCAATTATTAAAAATTCAGCGAACTTTGAATCTTAATGGTCATGAAATAGTGAAGTTATAATAATGCTCCAGTTATTCCTTACATCTGGTCCACCTTAGAGGTGACACTTGAACTGTCGATACATTTCACAATTGTCGTAAAGTCCTGGTGACGGAAGGGGAACGCAGTAAAATTATCATTTTATGCCGTTCGACGACTGAAATGACACAAGAATGCTGTAAAACTGATTTATTGCACTCATCTACAGTGTCACATGCTGAATTTTTGATGAGATCTTTGTTTTTCAAATAACAGGGCCAAAAATACCTATTTCCCTATAAGGAATTATTTTTAGTACCTACGAAACTCTTTTGTGAGGATTTCATAAACTGCTAATAACTACAAGTCAAATTTGCAAGTAAAATGTGTTATAAACTGTTTGCCAACTTCAAACTGTAATTCAGATGAGGCTTTTGGAAATAACTAATTATTTTTACATTTTTAGTTCATTTTTTGAAGCCAGTTGTTCGTTTTTGTTAAAAAGTTTTTATTTTTGAGTGACGAATTCTTCTTTTGTCTAAAAACTCCCATACACGTAACACAATCATCAACATAAAAGGCATTTTACCAGTTGCAAATTAACAGCAATTATTTTTTTTACCAAAAGTTTAAGTTTTATATCCACTACATCAATATGGGACCACCTTGGATGTACTTTTAAATAAAAAAGATTTTTGCAAATCCAATCTATATGACGAAGATATGCCCTAACATACATAGGAAAAAAAAATATAAACATCCAAATTGAAAACCTCCTCCTTTTTTGAAGTCGGTTAAAAGTTGTACTCTGACTAGGGTTAGTTAAGGAGGTTAATAAGGTTATTTAAGGAGATATTCTTATTTGATATTATTTCTCCCGTTCGGTAGTCACGTAGAGGTACCTATTCTTAGTCAGGTACCTACTTATCTGCTTGGATAAAATATTAATGTAACTGACTAAATATATACCTCTGCACACTTATAAATAGATATCCAATGGTCTCTCAGATAATTTGATTAAGTTTCTCCGAGTCCCTGCCAACTATTTTATTGCTCTATATTTCCTGATTAGGCACACGCACTCGAACTACGTTCTAATAAACGCCTGTTGTCCCTTACGTCTGCTTCCAATAAATATTTAACTTTTTCTGTTCTTAAGCTACATTCGATTATTTAGTTAACACAACAAGAGGCATTTATTGTTGCGTTTAAATACCATAATTACAATATTTATAAAAGTATACTAATATTTTACCACCATAGAAAAAATAACGAAAAATACGAAGAAGATAGTAATTACACCAATGTTAGGTATAATTAATTATGTAGACGTTTAACCTTACAATATTCTTTATTCTGTGTTTTCGAATTTAGGATTTTTTTCTGAAAATACAACATATACCTCATTAAAGTTGGGACACATTGGAAAAATTAATTCTATTTTATTTCGAAACGTTTAGCAGCACATAAAATGTACAAGATCATCTATTTATGCATAACATTGGATATAAGATTAGTATGCTAATACAAGCGTAAAGAAAATATTACAAACAAATTAGTAAGGAAACTATTGTCGCAAGTCGCAACCTCTCGACTCGCGAAAAACGCATTAAAACAAACAGTGCAGTAAAAATAAATCTAACTGCCTATAAAAAGTGCCATAACTATCACTTAAACGCTATTGTGCTTCGGAACGTCTTTTATCTCTTCACTACCGCGACGTAGCGTCGCGTCGTGCGGCAAAAATTACAATGTGCGGTCAGCTTTACAATTGATGACGAAATTGATATTTTAAAGGAATTCCTTTTATCTAATTTCAAAATGTTCTTTAGTTTTAGTTTATCCACCTACCAGATGTGCCCCGTGGTTTCATCGGCAAAAAAAGTGCTCACGTGGGAACTATTGATAGAATATAATTATTCTTTGTCTTCCTCTGTCCCTATAGCTTTGTTTGTGCTAAAAATTCAATCAATTGTATGTAACGTCACGAAATGAGAATAGTACTCTGCAGATATAATGGTCATTTATTAAAATCGAAAGAATGACAAGGCACCGGACCAGAACAAATTATTGATCAAAACATGAACACCATTACCAGAAAATCCAAAAAGGCTGACAAAAATAGACAGCACAATATTAAATACAAAATATATAATACAATCTCAATTGATGAAGAGTATAATTATATTATTACACAAAAAGGGAGATAGAAATATCATTGAAAACTATAGTTTACATTATATAGAACTACTAAGATAATGAACACACAACAAACCATGAGAAAGGCTAGTTTTAAAGCAGAATTTTCAAAATATAAACCCCGCTTCCTGTCCTAACCCTGTTGGTCATAAGGCAATTAATACAAAAATTACAAGAATACGATAAAGCCTTGTAACATTTCTTTCGCAGGTTGTAACAAAGCATTTGATTCAATAAAATATAATTCGCTTTGGAGAGCTCTAAAACAGCAAAGAATACCAAATAAATATTTACGTATAATTAAAAAAATAAACAACAACACAGCACAAATCTAACTACAGATTTAATTGGCGAAGAATTCCAAAACGCTAAAGGTGTTCGGCAAGGAGAACTACTATCCCCAAAACTTTTTTATATAGTATTGCTATATAGTATTGGCATACATATTGATGGGGGCATCAATCACTTAAGGATAACAAATGATTTAGTCCTAGTATTAACTATATTGCTAAATAACTATGTTGCAACAGCTAACTGAGACAAACAGAAAGTTAGTCTCACCATGAGAACAAAAATAATGACTAACAGACAAGAAATAGCCATAGAAGTTATTAGAGAAAATATTAAATATGTGAAATATTACACATTCTCAGGTTAAATAATATCATTCAAATATCAAACTGACTTTAAAAAATGGAGAAAAAAAAATCTTGTGCCTGGAAAAGGTACTGGCCCCTACGGAGATTTTTAAAAATAGGCATTTTCTATTACAGTCACGAACAAAGTATTTGGCTCGTGTATCTTACCATGTCAAAGGGAAATAAAAAGGAACGTATTGGTAGTCACGCTAAAAGACCGCTAAAGAGCAGATGAAATAAAATTGTCAACAATAGTGGAAGATATTAAAAAGAAAATTAAGCAACTTTAAATGAACGAGGTGAATTAGATAACAATCATCATAGAATAGAATGGCTACCAAAAAGCAAAAGGAAAAGGAGTAGACCAAGTTAAAGAGTTAGAGGTGGTAAACTGGACAAAGAGTTCTCCGTGTTACAAGACACGCTAACCACTAAAACGGACAACCTAATGAGTCAGAATCAAGATAAAGTTTAGAACATGCGGTTGTCCATACCTTTTTGAGAATCAATTTTTATTATTGTTTTTGATTCAATTTTATTCTTTTAATTTTAAATTGATGAATTTAATTTTATGATTACCTTAAATAATTTAAAAAAGAGTACCAAAAACAAAGTCATCTTTAAATATTATACCTAATACTTAAAACATATACAATACATATACAAAAAACTTTGTTCCAGTAACATTTATTAAAAGGTAAATGTTAGATTTTAGTTAAGTTATTTCTTGTCATTAATAGTTTTTAATTTGAGTATTACTCAAAATAAATAAAGAAACTTTTATTTATACAAATCGGATTCCCTTTTTATGTTTTAAAGTACATTTTGTATTGGTACTGAAAAAAGCATTTACACTCTGTTTTTTCTTACTTGTGTCAATTTGTTAACCTAAAATTAAAAATATATTCAATTTTAAAGCAGAGTAAAGATAAACCGACTCCGGTGGATGTACAACTAACGTCCAGATTGAGATAAAGTTTATCGTGTGGCGAACCAACATACTAATACAATATACCTAATAAGAAAGCCAGTTTATTGGACTTCTCGACGTGGGGCCTTATCGAATCCAATTAAATACCATTTTTATTAGGACTCTCTGGGAACGCCCCACAGCCTCTACTTTAATATTCTTTTTATTTATCATAATTCCGAATTCCGTTGAATTTTAATCTAACAGGTTTATGTGTCATAATTGTAATTTAAAATTTTTGGTATAAGTAGATAGGATATTTTAAATGTGTTATTTAAATAATATTTTTTTCGTAATAGTTGAAATAAATTTGATCTACAGACAATCGGTCGGACAGTGCAGTCGTTAATAGTTTGTGGAATCAATCTTTGATATGTTTTTTTTTACTACTAATATTAAAAAGTGTAAATTTTTGAATGCTTGTGATTCAACAACGAACAAACGACCCTACAGAATTGACTGAAATTTGTCAAACAGGTAAATGTTTTAGATTAACGTATACTATGACACATTTTATTTCCGCGGTTTGTTTATCATCCATACTAATATTACAAATGCAAAAATGAGTTTGTTAGTTTGTCCCTTCTTCACGTCGCAAAGAAGCATTCCATTGAGCAAATTTGGCACATAGATAGGTGAAGCGAAGAATAAGGCTACTATATATCATGCAAAATTTGAATATTCCTGCAAAAATAACTATACCTTAATTTTCTTACTATATTGAAGAAGTTGCCATAGAAACTTTGCACTGATAGCCAAATTAAGCGCAGGGCGAAACCGCTGGTAAAAGCCAGTATGAAGATAAATTCAGTAAAATTTAAATCAATTTGTAGGGGTTAATTATTTCACTTCTTATTATAACACATTGCAATCAAAGTTTCAACACTCAGCAAGCAAACTATAACCTTAGTAATAGTATAAATTAAGTAATAGAAACTTAATCAAATATTGTTCTAATTTTTAAATAACTTATTTTGCATCCATAAAGTGCATTAAGTTATTAAGTAAATATCTACTTATAATAATACTTTAGTAAATTATTATTAAGTAAGTTATGTCTGTGTAAACTAACATAATTTTAAGTTAAGTTTTGAAATGAGAAAGATAATGTAATATGATAGGTTATATATAAACTTATTCTTATTCTTAATATTATTAAATAATAAATTAGTAGATACAATCCGTTATAATATATCATGGAAACTGCACACAATCCCACGTTCGTAGATCACGTAAGTAACATACTTAGATGAATTAATATAAATCATGACGCAACTTACAGTTTTATTTACTCCATAAATCGCTGTCGTGACAAATATCCATCTGAAAAAGAAAAAAACTCTATAGAGGAAATACATCGCCTCATAAATAACAATTAAAATCTCCGGATCAAAACAAAACTATTTTATATCGAAGCGTTCTCAAATAAATTATAAACAAAAAAGTGTTGATAACATTACTTATTTAAGAGCTTAGGAAGCAACTCGATCCATAAAACGAAATGTGCTCAGTTCAGACTTTGGCCTTTATAACAATGAATACGAAAAAAAAAACATGAAGCAACGGAGATCGCTTTTCTTCAATGGTTACTTTATATGCAAATTCCTTGTAATAAAAAGTGGGTTCCCTTCTCTCTAGCTTTATACGGAGAGCACAGGCTTGAACCCGTTTTATGTATTTGAGAATCGACGCAGTTTTATTGGAATCGGTATTCCGTATCGATTTCATTCGTCGCTATTCGGGTATTTGGAAGTAAAGCCAGCAATTCAGTCGAATGAAATCATATTTACTTAATTGCTGTCTAATCGAATCAGTTGAGTTTAATGTATTAAGTGTCTATAGTATTTTGCTTTAATGTTGCTGATACACTTTGAATAAAAGCGAAATATTACTTTTTTTTTTTTATTTTTAAATGTAGGTATGTAAGAAGAACCACGATAAGATCGTCACAATATATATTTCCAAAATCATAGCCCCTATAGCAGTAATTGTAGCGTCTACATAGGGTACAAAATGAAGTGTCTATAAAGTAGTAAATATAGCTTCTATATATGGCGTCTATTATGTCGTTTACTTTTTACTAAGTAAAGCTTATATATTAAAGAGTTTATTGGAGTGCGAAGAGTCTACAGATGTACCATCAACATAAAATAATTATTGTAGAGTCTATAATAAATTCTCGTGATGATTTTTGCGCGATTTATATTTTCACTTGAAAATTCTTCATTACACATACCTATGAAAAAAGTAGCAAAAACAATATACAATTATTTTTTCACCTCCCCAGTACAAAAAAGTGGTTTTGCTGTTCAAAAATAGTGGAAAAAAACATTTTTGCTGCAAGCGTGAGACAAAGTAATACAACGTTTGAATATTACCGTTTGGAATTTTGCGATACTGAAAAAAAAGTTTTTTTTATTGTTGACGTTCTTAATATTTATGATTAATAATACCTACTAATAATTAATAGCGTTTATTTCAACAAAATAAATGGCACGAAACCAATTACTTATTTGAACCTTAGATTATTTATGTACGTATATATTGTATTGTCTTTTGAAATATGAGTGACTCGAGTTACGAAGATATTTCTTTAACACCAGAAGAGCTAAGACAACAAGTGTCTAATGCTAAACTAAGGTCTTGTGCCTTTAGATCCCTCGCTGTGCTCAGTCGTCTATATTAGAATCGCCACGCTCGCTACGCTCGTGATTAAATTCTAGGCTACTTCGCTAGCTTGGGATTTAAAGTTGGCACTCTTCACAAAAAACAACTTTGACCACTTTTAACCAGAATTATCTCTTCTAAAGATCTCTTCCAGATAATCCAATAGGTACAATAATAGCTACAAGGAACACAAGCGGATTTATGTGTACATAGGTATATCTACATATTCAAACATATAATCTGGTATAATATCTATGTATATATAAATATCAATAAAATATATTTTTGATTTATAATCACTTTACAATTAAATTAAACCATACTAGCTTCTGCCAGCGGCTTCGCCCGCCCTAAATTTCGTTATCGGCGTAGGTCCTTACGGAACTCCTAAATTATATTAAAAAAAAAACAATAAAATCTTTCCTCTTTAATGGCATATTAATACATTCGTGTCTGTGAAACCATGGAAACACACATACAAAATTTCAATCCAATCGGTCAAGCCGTTTAGTAGTTGACATACCGACAGCAGCGCCACCTACCGGGTCCAATTGTATTTTTAAATCATCCAGGAAACCATCGTAATACCCATATAAAATTTCAACCCAATCGGTTAAGCCGTTTAGAAGTTACGTGAAAAGGATAAGTATGGAAGGATAATTCTTACTACCCGTTGTCCTATTACCCGTTTTCCCGTAGGAACAAAGCATTTTCCCGCGGTAAAAAGTAACCTATGTTCATCAGGGATAGTGTCGGCTTCTAATGGTAAAAGAATTTTTCAAATCAGTCCAGTAGTTTCGGAGCCTATTCAAAACAAACAAACAAATAAACAATCAAATCTTTCCTCTTTATTATATTAGTATAGATAACAAAAACATTACAAATATTATTGATATATTTGGCTGGTTTCAGCCTCCTTATTTCTTACATAAACATATAGGTAACAAGTAATAAATATTTTGATAATATGAATATTTAATATAGGCACTATTATATATCGATATATGTATATATAATATTAAATTATGTTTAGTCAGATGTTTATTATTGTATCCATTATTATTATTATGCAAAAATAGTGCCAATTTACTAATTTTTAGGATTCCGTAACTCAAAAGAAAATAGGTAATAGGAAAATAGATATATAAATACGTAACTCTGTTTGTTTATGGTTATATAAAATTTCTCTTTAATGTAATTTTTGGAACAGGGTTGCAGAAATGAACATAGGACAGTTTTGTCTCGATTAGAGATCTATCCAATTACAAAAAGTCAGGTGCAATGCGAAATAATAATCTGTCAAGTTGAAATTAATATCAAATACCAAGGTTTACAATTCCTTAGAACTGAAAGGAAAAAAAACGGCATTCACAAATAAATCAAAATCTGTGGGGAACTTCTTGTTGTCCTAAAATCATAAAATTAACACGAAGCAAAGTCTAACATCAGAAATATAGGTAAAAATCCGAAATCAGTTAATTTGTAGTTATAACATATTAAAAAAAGCTTGTCTGTCTGTCAAGACCCTTTTACTCAAGAACGCGATAAGGTATCAAGTTGAAATTAATATCAAATACTAAAGTCTACGGCCACTTAAAGTTCAAGCTTTTATGTCAATGCAATAAAAAATATGCCCAAAATACAGTCATTTTTGTCGCATATTATGACACAAATAAATCAAAACCTATGGGGTCTCATTGACCTAGAATCATAAAATTTGGCAAGAAGCAAGATGTTGCATCATTCGAAAACTGATACTTAAGGCACACACAAAAATCATCCTATAATAAGTTGGTACGAAATCCTCAGTGCGCCAGCCAGACTCGCAGTTGGCCGGCTTTTTTTTGTAAGAAAGTGCGTTCCATAAAGTTAATTCTGTTGTAAAATTGTGTGTACCGAATGTTTAAAGGAGGGCGTTCCATAAAATCATTCAATCACCCTTTACTCACTTAACTTCAAGTCTATCTAGTCAATAATCTTACTACCATAAATTACATATCTACTTTATGTTTTATCTATTTACTACACTTACACTGAATTACTAAACAAATCCACGATAAAAAATAAAACAAAATCCTAAATTTATGTTTACATATATAGTATTTATTTTTTATAGTCACATACAAAATCTGTTATAATTATCCCATAGGTAATTACTTTAACAGCATGTGAATAAGAGTAGCTATTGCTACCCCAGCATCACAATTTAAAGCTATACCATTATAAAACATTAAGCTCAAAAGCTCTCTGGATGATGAGCTTTACGACTAAAAACTTCCATAAAAATATTTTAATAACATTCCTTGGTAGTGTAGTTGTTCTTAATAACATCTCCCAGAGCGATTATCATAACGGTTTCTCCACCTACATATAAACATGAATCATAACAGTCCAATTACTCCTCACACGTATCTTCATAATTTTAATATTTTACCAGACGCGAGACATAAAGGCCATAAGTTAGTTAAGGTACAAGGTACAGGTATTCGATCGCACCATTATATTTTTTCTCTCAATAAGGTTTGTACCTAGAACTGTGTTGGTTTCACTATAAACTTCAAAACAAACTGCCACATGTAGCCATATCTTCTGTTTGTTATGAGCTTTTTCGTTTAAGCCCGGATCTCAACTAAGCAATCTGGAACAGTCGTAAGGGACACATCAATTAGATCAATTTACGACTTATTTTCAACGACGTAAAGTCAATTTTGTTATGAATTTAAATTTTAGGTACGGCACCGTCCCTTAAGATGTTTAACTTAAGATTATAGTACATGCTTTTATATACAAGACACCGACACGGATTTGGCTAAGTATTTTAAGAACTTTGTTTTTATAGTCATTCGCATAGCTTCTTGTAGCACTTCGGATTATGGTGACATATTTAAAAGATCTTTGTTAACGCTCCCACATTCTTTGTAAAGTCTATTTTCAAATTGATTCCTTAAAATATAAGACAATTTGTTTTATTTAACGTCTAACTATAGATTTGTTAAACTATTTATCTACCGAGTATACTAGTGAGTGATTCTGTAAAAAACTGTTAAAGCTCGCTGATAATTCATCAAAATCAAAAATTTCCATTCATATAAAAACATAAGCATAAGTTTTTTGTACTTGTTTAATTCTTTTTAAAATTGAACTTAAAGTCCTACCACCCACTACGTACAAAACATTCAGCAAACCAATAAACTGTGTCCTGAAACGGTTCGCTCTCATTAGAACAATGTTGCGAAGAACATCTAAATTACCTATTGAGCACCTGTCCAGCTGAGTTATAGAGGCATAAATTAAGTGCAGGGGGTACGCCCCTTGCCAGTTATTGGGAAGGTACGCCTGGCCTGTCTTTACTCGCACTTCCACTTATCTTCATTATATACGAGCGATTTTTTTCTTTAGAAGCTCGCTTAAGGGTAATTTTGCGTTTATATCCAGACAGGTTTTGCAAGAAATATTGGATGAAATAATCTCTTAAGATTACTTACATCGAAAACAAAATAAGGTTTTTATTATAACTTAAATTGAACTTTAGTGGTGTTGGATTTTTTATTTCAGTGTATTTATTTTACCGTGGATTCAATAATAAAATACAACTTGTTTTTAATAAAATACAAATTCGATTTGAGAGAATTGATTCACATTATATAATTTATTAGCTTACACTTAAGTTGTCGATTTTAGAAAACCCATTAGGGAAAATATTGTAGTTTTTATGTAGGGTAGACCGAGGCGAATCAGATCAGTGGGTGAATCGAATCAAAATAAGAAAATCCTTAATAATTTCAAAACGCATGAAACGGAATGCTAGCGAGTGGCGTATTATGACCCCCCTTTCTGTCCCACACCTACCACCATCGACAGTATTTTGATTCGACTAGTAAATCAGTGTCAGCGCTGCTTGCCAGCAAGTCGGGTATTTGTGTGCGTTACAATTTTGGCACTCATCTAAGGTACGTACTTATAGTTTTTTGTGTCACTCAAAGGATTTGTATGAAAACTTTGAAATATAACATTTAAATTGATTGGGACGAAGTCTTTTTAAGAAAACATTTTAGTTTTTTGAGCACAATATTATAGGTTAATGTGTAAAATATTTATTTCAAAAGTCATTAATTTGGGGTTATTCGGATCACGTCATCGGGGGCGAATGGGATCACATTTTTAAAAGGTTTTTTTTTGTATTTCTGAATATTTATACATTTTATTTTATTGTAGATGATTCGCACGTAAAAAAGAAAGGCAAATGGGGAGAATGGGGTCAAGAAAAAATAAGAGAAGCCGTAAATAAGGTTCTCTCCAAAGAGTTAACCTTACGTGCATACCTATGGGAGGGGAAAAAAGGCCCGTATATATGTGATTTATGTGCTACAGATTATAATTGATGTCGTTAGTCAATATTTAAATATTGTTAATGGTTCTAAAGTTTATAGTATTAAGAGAAATTTTATTTCGTTATATGTTGTGTATGATCCCATTCGCCCCGAGAATTGGGGCGCTTTGGATATTTCTGTCTTTAATGTTTTTTGTTATTATTTTGAAGAATTTATAAACAATTTAAGTTTAAAAACGTGTATTGTGTAACTGGATAGTTAATGATTACCATTTTGTCAATAAAAGTTACATTTTAGCATGTTTTTATGTTATGTAAGTAAAAATTGTTCCGATTCGCCTCGGTCTACCCTACTATTTTTTTTTTTTGTAAAATTCAGTCAACTAGATGTACTTACATAGACCAACACGTCCCCAGCCTCAGGATGCTGTCTTGCTTTATGAGTAGTTACAATAAAAAAAAATATCACTATCAAATAATTAAAAAATTTATAAACCACATTTAATGTGAAAAAAGGAAAATTGCTTATTGTAAAATATCTCAAAAAAATATCCTACTAATATTATAAATGTGAAAGTTTGTATGTCTGTTAGTTACTCAATCACGCTTTAACCACTGGACGCATCGGGATGAAATTTGGCATACATATAGGTCAGATCCTGGAATAGCATATAGGCTACTTTTTATCTCGAAAAATTCAAAAATTCCCGCGAAAATAAATATAACAGAGTTTACAGAACAATAGATGTAGCTATAGCTTGCTATTGCAAACTTCATTAGTATAATTAAGGAGTTCCACGCCGATAACCGAATTCAGGGCGGGCGGAGTCACTGGTAAAATCTAGTTAACAATATTTCTTATCCTGCTAAACCCTTTCACGGTTTTCATATTATGTACACACCCATAATATAAGTTCTTATATTTTTTTTACATTCCACTTAAAAACGAATATATATGTATGTATGTTTATTCATATTCCTAGACATTCACCTTGACCCAGCGCTATCCGATCCCAAACTTAGCAAGACTTGAACTATGGGTACCAAATAAGAAAAAAAACTTAGACATACATGCATACATACTAAAGATAAGATAACACCCAAACACAAGACAAACATATTAATCACATAAATGTTTGTTTTTTGAACACGCGTCCTCGTTATAGCAGGCAAAGTCGCTCCTAACTGAGCCACCAGGTCAAAAAATGACAAAAACTTTATATCAATTTACAACATGGATATATAGGTAGAAACATTCACATATACCAGGCGAAGAGAAAACGATAATAACTCTTTGAAATCAATTTACAGTATGTATATGGCAAGACATACATATATGTTAGTAAGGTATATAGATATATAAGAGTGCGGAGACGAGATCGCTCGAGGCTGGGACTGCGGCACGTAGAAGCTACGTCCGCGTTTCTTTTGTGCACGACCCGAATTGCCGACATAAAACTTGCTCCGGACCTGTTTTGCTACGTGATGTCTTCAGTTTTTTTTACTGCCTTACATTACACGATATATTCTTATCAGCTAAGTAAGGGCACCAGGGCCAAAAGCGTCCCTTTCCATTTCAGAAACAAAATCGTAAAAAAATGAATAGAAGTTTTGGTAGTAAAGTTATACAAGGGAAAAAGAAACTTTCTTATGCAATTAATGTAGCAGGGAGATGGTAGAAAAGTTTTTTCATTATATTTCAGAGGGCAATATTGTAACGAAGCTACCCGCTGTGTTAGCCCCAGAATCACCAGCCTACAACTTAATAATAAAACTTGATCCATTAAGATTTATCGCTTACTCATATTGCCATCCTTGACTTTAAGCCAAAAAGGTTTAAGCAAAAAATTCGATAGATTTATCTATCTATATGAGCAAATAACAGTGGTATCTTGATGTGTTTTATAAAATGCTAACATATGATATATTTTGACATTTCTTAGTAGACTCGAGCGATTGGAACGAATGAGACGAGTTTCGTAGAAACCAGTTTCTTTGCTCAGGTAGGTGATATTGATACCAGTGGTGTAGTGTGGTTAGACGGACCATAAAATGCGTTATATATACTTCTAGCAAGAGAACCCGGTTCTAGAGGTCTTCATGGTTTTTGTGACATGACTGAGTTTGTAAATTATCAAATATAATTTTAATAGGTACTTCACTCTCTCATACAAATTATGACATTATGAAAAAATCTCTTTTACGTAAAAGTTACTTGCCAAATTTTCAGTACCTTACACTTTAGGCTCTTAAGTTTGTAGGTGTCATAAAAATTAAATATCTCTTTTATTATCTATTTTCGTCCTTAAAAAAAACATGCCTCTGGTTATAGCCTGGTTAAGTATCAACCTATAGGTACTTATCGAATGATTTTTTCTTTGTCAATATGCCTATAAAATATATATTGTGTAAGAGAAGAATCCATTCGCTTCACGTATCGGAGCGCAGGTGGTATCAAGTAGAGATACTTACAGTTTTATTGTTATACCCACTCTGCGAATGGAATTTAAAACAAGCTAGCGTGTTGTAGATCAATACAAACAACACCGACATCGATGGTTATTTACCTTATAACAATACTGAACATTCGCATTTCTACTGTTATTGTGTTAGTATGCTTATCTACTGTTATTATAAATAATAATAATAAATATAAATAAATAATTTCATAGCAAAAATGCAGTCAAAAGATTAACCTAAAACTCTAACTTTCGGGGAGTCATAAACGAAGAAAGATTTATTTATTTCTCTGTCTGTATATTTATATTTCTTACTTCTATGAAGATTTTGTGTGTTTATAAGATTGATGTACTAGTAGGACTTTATAAATCACTAGGAGTTGTATATCTACAGTTATAGGATGGACATATTTTGTATACAACACAGAAAGGTTTCTAATGTGAGCTGTAGTTTTTCAGTGAAAATTGATGGGCTAAAACTAACTAAATAAATAGAATTGGTAAGAAAAACTTTTATTTAAACATGCTATTAAAATTATGTTGATACTATTTACTATCCTACCCGAAGAGAACTACAGAGTAGTCCTAAAACAAAGCCGGGATAGATATTTCGTACAATTGTCACGCTATTTTCCTGAAAAATACCTATACCTAAAAATAACTGGGAAAATGCACAGGGAACTTTGAAAATATTGAATTGTAGGAGTGTCGCATTAAGTTAGGGTTCTGTAGAATAAGAATAATTTCGGATATCTAAAATCCTATGAACCTACTTTGTCCAAAGCAATTGTCATTGGAATTATTTTTGTCGTCAGTTTCTTAGATCACGTGATTTTAAAGTTAGAGAGAGTAACACAAGTGCATTTTAAAGCCCTATCTAAGGGTACATATCATGATGGGTGTGCGAAAAAAAAAATTCATTCCTTAGTGCAATGCATACCCTCTTACTCTCAATTTTCATAGTATTCCTCATGGCGGTTGACAAAAGACACATGTCTGTAAAATAACATTAGAATCTATCTACAGACGGAAAAATTATAAGGCTGTGATATACGGACGGACTGACGGACATGATGAATTTATAAAGAATTCGTTTTTGCTGTTTGAATACGAAACCCTAAAAAAAATTATGTCATTAGTATAATATACATATAGATAATTTGTTTTTGTGCAAGAAAATAATTATGTACATAAAATATTAAAAAAATATTCATTTAAAACAGTATTCGTTACAAATATGCGCAGGAAAAACCTCACCTACATTTCGTCCGATTTTAATTTTGTTTTAGAGCCGGATTCCGGAGGCAGCTTACCAGGGCGGCATTATTTGGCCCGTTTTATCTCCAATGTAATCTTGTTAAGAGGCCGTGTACTCTCCGCTCCCCGCACCGCATTCTCCCAATATCCCCAGCAAGGCAATAACGCTTAAATCCCCGGTTTTCTGCGCTTATACTAAGCTGTACATTCCGAGGCTGAGATGAAAATCTTCAAAATAGAAATTTCTGTTGATCACTTAATAATTTGTAAATTTGCGGTTAATTATCTATTAGAAGTTCTTTTCATTTATGTCGACCTAGTAGCTCCTAACATCAAATTCAAAAAGACCTGTAGAAAACTAGATAGCAATCTTTATGATTTAACACTGACAAATATAAATCTTGTAAATCCTACAAAACAACATTCTATTGACATTAAAAACTCACGAAAGGTAAAGGCATGAGACTGAGACATGTCAAGAAAGTTATAAAGACAGAGCTTTAAATGTTTAGTGCGAAAGTTGTATTACCAAAAAGCACATCGCCTAAAATTTAAAACGCAAACGCGTGACAGAACAAATTAATCTGAAGATTTGTACGCAGCACACTGACGTGTGTGAAACTTTTAGGTAGATTGTTGATATCGAAATTTTTAGTTATTTATTTCAAATTATTTTACGACAGCGAAAAGGTACAGGAGATAATGTTAAAGAGATTTCCAGTGATCTGATAAGAATTCGATGACATAAAATTGTTTGCTAATTGCAAATGGTACCGTACAAACATTTAGAATGCCCCATACTTCAAAATCAATGAATCGGTTAAATGACAAAATATGATTGTCATTTTAGCTGCAAGTGAATCGTAAAGAATAAGTTTAAGTTTGTTTAAGTATAGGTAGACTGTTACATTTTATATTAATTACCTATTTATATTACTGAAACACCTATTATTAAAATAAAATTAAAAGTTGTTAACCGGATCTATGGTATTTGTTGTAATTTTAATAGTTTATGTATTTATAGTGTTTATATTACCCGTATTATAAGAAAACGCCCTCTACGTGGATAAATCGTCATCTTTACCAAGCAAAAATTTAAAAAATTCTAAATTTAAGGGTTTTTTTGAATTATTTTATATATTTATCTATTTATACGTATAAGAAATCCGATGCTTGCATATGAGATTTGGTACAAAAAACCAAGAATTGATGTTAAAGAATATATTTGGTAATAAGAAAAATGTTATTTACCATCTTAAATCGCCATAGCATCGCCACCTCGCTAATAATAAGCGGAATTAAAATAATACAAATACTTAATGGGGGCTCCCATACAACAAACGTGATTGATTTTTTTTCCCGCGTTTTTATAGATAATGGTACGGAACCCTTCGTGCGCAAGTCCGACTCGATCTTGACCGATTTTTTGTTGTGTTCGTTATTAATCAATCAATGTTTTTAATCATCGCCCATAGTTGATGATTATTGTCATAATTGTTGAGTAGAATAATTCCATGTCAAATGGTATTTATAAAAATGACAGCTATGAATATTGTTAGTAATGAAAATCAATTCATTCGTGAATATATTACTCACTTATAGTGAAATTGAAAGTAAAATTGTTACATGTCGCATTTACTGAATAAATATATTTTTAAAACGATTTACCAAAACCACTTACCAACCTTTATTTCCTAATAGTTGACTTGGAGAGATACTTACAATTAAATGTCAAAAAACTCAAATGTCATGAAAAGTATAAGTTGATTTGGTCACGGAGGATTGGCAGTGGTTCCAATGGCAGAACTTAAAGGATGTTGCTATGTTGTGAAAAACCTGCGTGTGGCTTGTTTTTTGATAGCCTCTTTGACTATGGTAAGTTATAACCTGCTGATAAATGGTGCACTTCTATTCCTGCTTTATCCTATTAAAATACCCCAATATTCACAAGTAAACACCTTATAAGATCAAAAATATAATCAATTATAAGCTTATGCATCTAAACTTGTGCTATATTTCAATATAAATCTCTAAATATAGCTCCATCTCCATTCTCCTCTAGCAGATCCTTTATCCAATCCAATGGAGGAGAAATTTCAATAGAGATTCCTTAAAATCAAGTTGAAAATATCAAAAACTTTTACAAAAATACGTATTTATTTAGCATAGGTATAAGATGTTAATTGATCATATCTTAGGTATGTAAGAGAAACGAGTGGTAAAAGTGGTATTTTTATACTACTAAGGTGGCCAACAAGCTTACGGTTCGCCAGATATTAAGTGGCCAGCGTCACTTGGAAACTTGCAACACTAGGGGATTTATTCATACGTTGCCCGCCATTTAAATCTAATCTCTCCTTTCTTTAAGAACGCCATAATGTAGGTTTTAAGGTATGAGGATGGATTCTCTGGCGATGGCGAGCAGTTCTGGCGAACGGATAGCAATAAGTACACTTCATATTATCGCGTACTCACTCTTGATAAAAGATCCCGACCAGGTCGAAACTAAACGACAGAATTTAACATAAAAACTTAAGTTAAAAAACTTTCAATAATGACATATGATAAATGGGACGGGATCGATTCCAATTCCAATTCGAGCAACCAATATTGTTGAATTAAAGAAAAAATTAAATTATAAAGTTATTATGACTATGGATTGTGAAAAAGAATATCACGGTATATACAGTGGATTGTATTAACGGAAGTAAATTCGTATTTTTACGATGAGTGTGAAATATTTAAATAATACCATTTGTTTCAGTTGATGTGCCTCATGGGCTACAGATTGATAGTTTTACCTGACTGTAAACTCGTCTACACTGCCTCTTCTTGGTTCACGACGGTCGCTAATTTAGCAAAATGGTTTATGTTTATAAACTGTTTGGTTTTGTTTTCCTCGAGTTTCTTATATCTTTTAAGTTTATTGGTAATTGTTATACTACACCTATTGTGATTGTTGTACCTTTGTGTTAATCGAAAACATGGTCTAACTGTTTGCCCAGTTTTATCCAAATCCGTTTATAATTGATTTAGCTACAAACATTAGGGAGGTGATTGTAAAAAATATGCTGTACTCAGGTCTCACGTTTTTGGGGACAAAATATATGAAAGTACATCTTACCTCTCGAGCCAGTACAGATGAGATGTAATTTCCAAGCATTTTGCATCGAAGAACGCGAGAACCGAGTACCTAATCCAGACTTTTTCGCAATCAGCTAACTGTACATCGTAACAATTTTTTACATTTATAAAAATACGATGGAATAGTTACGTTACAAGTTTTAATATTCTAACTCGATACTAGATACCAAACTGTTATTTTAAATACCTACTTCTCATAATATTAACGTCATGAAAAAGAAGGATAAAAAGAGTATGTCCTTCTCGGTCCCCTCAACAATGTCGATGCCTAAAATTAGCTCAATTTGTAGCGGGGCTAAGCAGTAACAAAGAACCAGACTTTTACAAATATATTTTAGTTTAAATTCATATGCTATTTCTTTTGGGAATGAAACTGTGGGAAGGATGTAGGGCAAAAAGGCGAATTCTTTAAAAAAATAAAAAAATAATAATCGACAATTTAAGATATATTGTTATATCCATTGAATTAGCTAAGGATTACACATGTTCTAAAGTTTAAAATATTTGGAGAAAGAAGTAAGAAATACAGTATAGGGTTCTGTAAGAAATAAGTAATTCATTTTGAAGTTCAGCAACTCATGATCAATACCCCTGATGTTGCAAGCGTCAATATTTATGGGCTACAGTAACTGCTCAACATTAGCTGTATGTTTGTTTGCTACTTTAGTGGTATACCTATTGTTAAAACTATTTGTTGTAATATTCCTACTAAAGTTGTAATAAAGTATCAATTTTCTAACTGTAAACCATGTAAACGGACATCAGCTAAACTGTACCATATTTTTTTAGTTGGAGGTGTATCAGAAAGAAGCTAGCATTACATATGTGACATTGTTAGTAATGTCCATTATAATAACCCTGACGTACGGCGTCGTCATCGCTATACAAATTTATAACGTCAGTTGTAATAACATAAGCGCAGCTCTCTGCTGTTTAATTTTTGTTATTGGTTAGTATAAGCATAGATATACGCAGACCTACGGTATCGATTCGTACTTGGTATCTATAAAAATAAAGTATCTCTAAATGAATAGACTGGAGCATCACTTGAGAACGATTTGGGCGATATATTTTTTGTTGTGTGCACTATATGGGTGAACTATTCAACCAATTGTAATGAAATTTTGGTAACTTGTTGTGCACACGTTTGCATGATTTGAAAAATTTAAGCAAGTCATATTAGACACAAAAAGTGGCCCTAATCTGTATTTATTACGGCGAGGTTGTTGTTAGGGGACATGTAGATAGTAAAAGATTTGCTACTCTTAACAATTTTGATAAAAAGGGGTAGGGGGTGGAAAACCAGGATTTTTTTTCCACTTTGTTGTCCAAAAGCAGAAAAGGAAGCTCCTGACAAAAAAAAAAAATAGGTTTGTAGGTCCATAAGTTGCCTAGATACAGCTCCGCAAACATGAGTATTATCATATTAAAAAAAACTTTCGTAAGCTTTCTTTGCGTTAAGTATTGTTTGTGTTTTCGGCAAAAAATCTGAAAATATTCTTGGTTTTCCCCCTTACTTTTTGATCTATAAATTTTTAAAGGGTTGAAAATCTAGATTTTTACCTTCCCTAACAACATATTAAAAAAGCACTCTAGCCACAAATAAATGCAGATTGGGATGTCCTGTATGACTAGCCTAATTGTTGTTACGTAGATGTTACAACTGTTGAACTTAGTAATATTCTTGATATTTACGTAGAATTTTATTTTGTCTATTTAAATTGCGAATTATATATTTATATAATTACGAACGTAACCTTCAAGACGTGATTTTCAATATCACTTTCCCCAGATTTTTTTGGTATTTATTTGTTACAAATTTTATATATTATTAGTTAGGTCATTAGCATACGCTGCTTAAAGGGGCTCGCTCAGTGTCATTCATCAATTAAAACTATATTTTTTTTTTATTTTATAATTACAGAACCTTCTACGTTATAGTTATAGTCGGTGGTGGCCTAGGGGTTTGCGTCCTGAGCGGCGGAGGTTCAAAATCCGCGTGTACTAATGTGTCTTTTCCTTAATTTCTCAAGTACTTACATTGATTGTTCACACCTTAATCTTTTCGGTGAAGGAACATCGTGAGGAAACCTTCATACGTCAAAAAAAAAGACGTATGTGAAGTCCATGTAAGCCATGCAGTACAGTGGGAACGTATGAGGCTGATAAGTAAGGAAGGATTACGTTCTGCAAAATTCAGCAACGTCGTGCGTTGTCAATACTTAAATGGGTGACCGCTTAGGGAAACATTTTTCTGAGCTCCTTTGTGTTTAGCAGGGTAAATCAAAAGAGTCGGTCCTGGTTGTTTGTCATATGACGCAGTCGTTAAGCAAAGTCAGAGGCTGACAGTCCAGGGGCCACTTGATTGAAAAAAAGTGTCCTAGCCAAAACTAGACCTTGACTTCCTTCTTCTAAGAGAAGGAGAGGCCCTGTGTTATTAAGCACAAATCTCGCGGTTATTGTATATAGTGCGCAGAGTATGGCTTAATGTAGAAAAGAGGTTGCTTATTGAAAGGTACCTACCTACATATACATATTTCATTATTATCACTTAGCCTAATACCAATTTTTTTTTGCAGCATGGTGCTATTTCATCTTCGTCGTGTGCTCTTACAATGCTAAAGAGAACGTAGAGTGCTCATTTAGTGATACAGAAGATTCAGTTTCGATAGTGGTCTGTTCTGAAAATATAAGCAAACTCCACGAAGAAATTTGCGATATCAAAGATTCGGTTTCAATGGACTTATCCGAAAATGGAACCAAACTTTATGAAGAAAACTGCGATATCGAAGATTCGGTTCCAACAGACTACTCTGAAAATGTAAACAAACTTAAATGCGAAATTCACAATGACCGTTATTGTGTGGATAACTCAACTAATAGTTAATGATGATAGATTTGGTAATCTGTAATTTGGTAAACATTTTTTAAAATACATTTTATATACTTATAGCAAATAGAAATGTAATAATTACATTTAAGCTGCAGAAGCCTCTAAAGAAAAGTGTTTTGATTTTAATTTTATATAGACATACCTATTAGCGGTTTAAGGCTACGACATACCTTAGCAAAAGCGCGCCGTTTCGACCCGTGTGAAAGGACATATTACACTATTGAAGCATACCATCGTTACCGCACGTTGAAAATCTCTATTTTATCGGTTTCAAAATTCAAATATTGATTTAGAACTATGGAATTAGCAAATTCATTTGGTCATATTTATACATATTTAATGAAATAAGAATTAAGAAAATATCAATCTTAGTTTTCCTAACAATTTCAATTAAAGCCCAAAAATTTAGTTATTTTTAAACTTGCAATGTATGTTTGTTCGGGTGGAATCTTGCTAATCAATTTTGAAGCAGATATCTTCAACCGATTGAGCTGAAATTTTTTATACACGTTTAGTTCGGATGACAATACACGATTAGCTGTAACCTTAACGTCATTCTAAAGTCAATATGGCGGACCATCCAAGATGGCGGAATAGTTTTTTTACTGCATTTCTACAATATGGGTATCAAGTAAAAGGGCTTGTTGAGAGTAAATCGAAATATAATGTGACGTCATTCTAAATCCAATATGGCGGAATAGTTATTTTTTATACACTTCTGCAATATGGGAATCAAATAAAAGGGCTTGCTTGAAAAATAAAATTTTATTTTCTTCTTCTTAGAGCATTTAAATTAAAGCTTTTTTAAAAAAGGACGATTATGAGTAGTACAGTCAAATGTCAAATATCCTACGTGAAAAAGTAAATAAACAAACATTATTATTAATAATAAATAAATATGTATACGAAGTGATGGGAAGTAAATAGCTAGTATAGGAAAAAATAAATAGTTAATATTCAATTTTACACTTTTGCCAGCACTCCTGGAGTGAAAGCCGTTTTTTTTTCAACTGTTTTAATAGGCCAATTATTATAATATTAGCAAATTTACTTAATTAAAGTTTGAACTATGATATACATATTTTTCACGTCAAAAAGTGTTCTCAGGCCTGTAACAAAATTAATCAAATCCTTGCAAATTTAACTCATTAGATATGCCATCATCTTAAGTTGGATTATCTCACATTGAAGTTCATGGACCGTGGTTGAGACGTCATTTGGAATTTTGTACCTAATCAAAATTGTCATCTATTTATCACGGACCTGAAAAAAAGACGGACGTAACTTAGTCTTAAGCCGCCATTTCAATGTGTTGACGTGCTTTGAGGGTTACCATATGAATCATCAATTTGCCCACTTTTTAAATCCAGTATATTTAAATTATCATGTTATTATTTATGTACTATCCACTTAAAAAATAGTTTCGATTATGTTATGCAGCAGCTATTTTGTTATTACAATGGGTAAAAAAGGAACAAAGACTAGGAAAAAAATAACGCTTAGCACATTTTAACGTTGTCAAATTCAAATAAGAGTGTGATTTTAGAATGAAACTTTCTACGTGGCCAATAAATTGACGAAATCAAAATTCGCTTGTGTACTTAATTGACATCGCTAACATTAGCATAGCAATTAACTATCCCTTTTCCTTTTTAGCGATAAGAAATTGATATGACTAATTTTAATTAATTTTAAACGGTTGCACGACAGCATCATAATGTTGATCAATCAAAACAAATTTTCATGCATGACCATAGCAACTGAAAACACATTTTACGAATAAAGCAAATTATTATTTACAATTAATTATTACTGATTACATAATATGTATTAGGTCAATAATAATGAACATCTTTTGCTCTCATTATCTTTTGTTCTCTTTTATCTGCGAGAGGACCCGGGCTCATAAAGTAAGTTCCTTTATAACTGAATAGAGGCCAAATGTCCTTTTAAACAGACTCCCAAAAAGGAAGTTATCAATTCGACCCGTATGTATGTAATATTGTCAAAATTGTAAAGTTTTTGTGTATGTTAGTCTATACCAGATTCTAAACATGTGTGCTAAATTTCATAAGTTCAAACTCAAATTAAAAATCTTTTATTCAGATGGGTTTCTAGGAACACTTAAGTGAATTAACTCAACTAGTTTTACAAAACGAATTACAATACTGCTTTATTCCGTGCGTCCAATAGGTAGGTGGGAACTCTTTGTAAAATTACAAACAAAACATAATATTATAGTAAATCAACTAATAAATACATATTTAGTATTGAAACACTTAATAAACAAGCTTTACAATTTAAATAGTTTGATTTTGAAAAAAATATCAAGTAAAATTTCAATTGCCTTTTGTTTTTAGGATTTCATATGGGGGGGCACCATGTGATACTTTAAAAGACCTTAATTATTCTGTGGCGGAATTTAAAGTAACTCTCGAGAAAAATATATTCATATATCGTAAATCACTACACAGCAGACGTACACACACATATATACAAGAAAAATATTTACATTTTACAAACATGTAAATAAGTAAAAAGGGATTCATATCCATATTAAGGAAATATTAAAGTACACATACATACACATATTCATATATGTATGAACACAGAAAAATATATTAATACATATAACATAAAAATATTAAATAGATAAGTACCTAGTTCAAAAAGTATTGAATACCTGCGGTATAGCCGAAGAAGTGTTTTGCATTTGTGTTTCTGGAGGGTTTATTAGTAACTGCAAGTAATAAAATATATAAGACTAGAACAATCCCCAAAAATATTTTTAACAAATACAATTGCTTACCCTTTTTGGAAAAGCATACGGAACCAAGCAACGTAGCCCCTTAGCTGTTATAATAAAATCGACGGATCATCGAAATGTGCATTGCAGACGGTACTAGCAGATGATGGGTTCCAATTATTTTCTTCTCTACAGTTTCGTATAATTAGGACCCTATTATCTTTGCGATTTTTATTTCTAGGAAACCTATTAAAAATGAAGAAAAGAAACGGTCAAAATTAAGACTGACTCGCATTATGAGGGTAATTTTCCCGAAATCTATGACTCAATACCTACCAACTCTAATTAAATTTTAAATTTTAGCCAAAAAAACCTCGGAAATTCAGAAGAGGATGCAAGAGTGACTTTATATGGGTTCCATTATTTTCATTTTTAAATACAGAATCCTAAAAACTTACGAAACCTGATCTGACTGTCACAAATGCAACAAATACAGATTTCCCAACTTTTAGGGAAAATTTCCTATAAAAAAATAACTGACAACACTCTTATATTTTTGTTCAGAATTTACATCTAAGTAAATAAAAGATAATTATAAAAAAAATAACAAAATCATCATAACGTACGCGTGGTAGGTGATTTCTTGTGACTTTTTAAGTTTTCTTGTGTAGTTTTTACACGATTTCAATGCACAAGACGGCATTTTTAACAATTTTCGTCGACGCAAAATACATGTCACAGGCGCTGTCGTACGTATAATGACGGCGAGTTGTCTGACCTGGTGTATATGTCTGAGTGTAGCTCATGTATAACAAACGAAATTGTAGGACCTTGCATGCTTCACATCTTTTCAGTGCAATGTTACGTCCGTCTTCTTTTTAGGTCCGTGTTATTTATGTGTCGTAGACCGCTCTCATTGTAGTCTTTAAATAAAACTAAAATTAACGATATTTCATGTGTGTTGCCAGAGATGATTAAAATATAGGGTCTGTCTTCTTAGGCTGTTGCTTGAAATTTAGCTATATCTATACTGACAGCAAGAGGGCAAATAGGTACAGTCAGAGTCAGTAACATTTGTGAAAACCAAGAAGCTTATATCGGTATATTGGTGAAAACAGTGCAATGACAATTCGTTTAAAAAATCACGCCATCATTCACAAACCATTAACACTTATGAAACTAATAAATATCACCACATAGTAAAACCAAAGTATAGTGCAACAAACTTTTCTGACCCGGTAGTCGAAAATTAAAACAACAGCTACCTTATTGAAATGGTGTGAACTTATAGTGACACTGGCGACCAGCAAACACCAAAGGCCAGAGGGTCAGAAATGTTTATTGCACTGTAACCCAGCCAACTTGCAAACGGAACAGGAAACAAAGCAACCTTACAACAACAAACTGATAACTAGAGGCCCTAGACAAGTGTGCACAATGGCGATAACTGTGATAGAAACTTTATTGTGCGACTAAGTCATAGATTTAGGATGTAAAAGATATACAATGTCAGTTTAGTGACGATACAAAAAAAAAATTGCGTAAGTGTTAGTAACTGTCTTTGTGTGGGTTGAGAATAGTGTTGTCTGCGTACACTATCGACATTGTACTTTATCGATATCATTATGCCTGTTCTCCATTTTTATGTTAAAGATACCTTCGTGTAAAATTTTATTAGAATCGATGCAAATGCGGCGGAATTATAAGGCTATGACATACGGACGGCCATGACGAGTTTACAAGGGTCCTTTTTTGCCATTTGGCCACAGAACCCTATAAAAAAAGACTATTAACCACGTGCGCTCAAGTAATATATGTAAGAAACATTATTAAAATTAAATTACTCTAAATGTCGATAAATAATTACGGAAAAAAAGGATCGATACTTATGACGTCATCGTTTTGTCAAGCCCTAGCGTAACCAAACATTTTACAATTTTACTTAAAATAACATTAATAAGAACCATTCTACATGAAATAATACCACGTTTTACAAAGAAAAGCAATATTATAACGTTAAAACTGTTTTCTGAGCCAATTTTTAACAGAAATGCGACAAAGTAAGGCTTGAAAAAAATACGTGAGAATTTCGTATTTACCTGTGAAAAGTTTTCCGGGTTATTTCTTCCTTGTGGCGGAACAATTAGGTTTGCAACAAGACACTACACCTAAGCACTAAACTTTTAAGTCCTTTTCTGTCAGGATTGACCTAATAATCAACGAAACCCTTAATGTTAACAAACAAACAAGTTACTATGGGTTTCTAATCGAAAAATAATGGACCAATTAGATATGGATATCTGTCTCTTTTTCTCTTGTGCAGCGTTCATGTAATGAGTATATCTCTTTTTCTCGCTGTGTTGGTCTTTAGCGTAGCGAAAAAATCCTAGGTCTGTGGACCAAGTAGAAAAAATGTTTTTCATGTAACCTTTTTCAATAGGTAATCTACACGCAGTGGCACTCAGATAGACCTGCAATATAATGGTCTAAGTCCCCGAGCCGCCAGACCTATGTAATTTTAGGGGAGCTAATGTTTTTACAATATTTAGATTTTATGCACAGAGCTACACGACAAAGAGAATATAATCATAACGTTTCAACACGGCTCCTGGCCGCGTTAGGATGCCGGGTTGCTCTTTGATATTATAGTATTTTATAAATTTAATATATATACAAAAAAAAGCTTTCCGTGGAATGAAACTTCGCCAGGTGCTTTAAGTCTCTTATAAAAGGGAGGGAACCTACACGGAAACAACAATCCAGTAAACGCTAGTGCTATTGACCAGCTGTAACGTAGGTATAGTACCTACAATAAAAATGGTAAAGTCAACTATATTCTGGTTATATTTACAAGGTGTAATGAAATATATAAAAAAAAAACTAAAAATATAGTAACACTATTAAAACCATTTACTTGTCTACAATTTGTTATGTTTTCATTGTAGGTACTATAAAAATATACTACCTACACAAATTGTTATATATTTTTTACGTAAATGTCATAGTAGGAAGCTTGAATTTTACACATTACCCAGGTAATTGTCGTTCTGAATAGAAATATAAGAGATTCTTTTCAATCAGCATTGATACGTTAAAAATACCAGTAATTATGGAATAGGTACGAGTTCCGTCGTGGTTGCAATGCTGCGCAATCAACGACGTATACGGATGCTGCATACACCGTTAAACGTATAGATTATGGCACTGATTGACAGGCTTGACATTATTTATAGTTTTGAAAGATATTTTTTTTATTTTTATAATATCAAGACAACATATTTGACAGCCCTACAGCCCTACCGCGCGTCGCAGTACTTTTCTTATTCTGTGGCGGGTCGCACTCTAGGTACTACTATGCCTTAAAGCATTACAATCCTACAGTGAATCTAACTTTTCTAATCCATTCTTCGGTCGCTATTATAGTGTCGTTATTAATTCTCATCATTTAATATATAAATAGGGTAATAAATTAATAAATAAATAGGGTATAAAACTTTGCAGTTAATGAAAAAGGGAATTACTCTGAAGATATAGAAAATTACCAAATCATGATATGCGCTCGTACTCTAAGAAATATAACCGGATTATCAAACTAACACAAAAAGCACAAAACAACTATTTTATTCAAAAGTCCAAAAACAAATCTAAGGCCGTCTGGAAAGCTATAAACAATTCTCAATCACAATACCCTAAGGAAAATATTAGTAAAGTTAGTTTATAAGACAAGTTTTATGAAAAACCAAAGGATATTTGTAATGTCTTTAATGATTATTTCACAGATCTACCAGAATGTAAAAAATATTCAAATAATGCTAAGAAAAGGAGAGCTAGGGCCATAAATTACAATAATTCTATATTTATGCAACCTTTCACCCCAGATGATATATTAAAAATTATACTCTCCTTAAAAAATTCTTCTAGCACAGGTATCGATGAAATCTCTCCTGATGGTGTAAAATACGTTTCTAGAATAATAGCCCCAATTCTGTGCCATATTTTCAATTTATGCATTGAATATGGGGCCTTACCCTTTAAAACTTAAGACATCGATTATAAAACCTATTCATAAAAAGGGTGATGTAGTAAGTTTAACAAACTATAGAGGAGTTGCGTTGCCGCCAATCTTTTCAAAGATATTCACTTGATTTAATTGGTAGTAACAAACTTAGATGCCAAATAACCTGTGGCTGCATTATTTATGGATCTCACCAGGGTTTTTTAATTTGTAGATCATAATATTCTATTGCAAACGTTACACAATTGCGGAATAAGAGGTTTTGCGTTAAAACTTATTGAATCATATATAATTGATAGGTCTCAAGTTACTTTAATAAATAATATCTCTTCTATCTTAAGGGAGGAAATAACATTTGAATCTACTTTGCGTGGAATTAGAACTGGTGTACCGCAAGGCAGTGTTCTCTGGCCTCTTTTGTTTTCAATTTATATAAATGATTTTTCAAGTTGCACAAGTTTACCAATGATTTTATTTGCGGATTACACTTTATAGCAATAGTAGCAAAAATACCATAATAATAATAATAAATATTTTTGGACATTACACACAGCGCCGTCTGGCCCCAAAGTAAGCACAGAGCTTGTGTATGGGTGTCGGACAACGGATACAGATACATATATATTACTTTTTTTTTGTAAATACATACATATTATACATAAATACACCCAGACTCAAGACAAACACAAATGTTAGATCACATAAATTTTTGTCCAATGCGGGAATCGAACCCACACCCTTTGCGCAGCAGTCGGCCACACTACCAACTAGGCTGCGAGGGAGTCAAACGGATATAAATCACAGATTAAAACTATTAATAGAATGGTTACAATTTAATAGTCTTACAATCAACTTGGAAAAAACACAAATCTTACATTTTTCAATGAGACGCTACAAAATAAAGCACTAGACATCACCTATTCCGGTCCTAAGATTAATGAGACTGACACAAGAAAGCTTTTAGGAATGCAAATTGAAAACAAACTTACGTGGAAACAGCATGTGGATTCTGTGTATAAAAAAGTAAATAAATTTTGTTATGCTTTGTATATGCTCAGTAGAGTTGTCGATAAATCGGTAGTTATTACAGCATATTATGGATATGTAGCCTCTAGTCTCAGGTATGGAGTTATATTTAGGGGAAATTCTACAGACAAAGAATTAGTATTTAAATCTCAAAAACGATTTGCACGAGCAATGTGCGGTATTAAGCAAACTAAAAGTTGCAACCACATTTTAAAGAACTCGGTATTCTAACTCTTAAATCATTATATATTTTTGAAATTTCTGTATTAGTAAAAACGAATCCGGATCTATTAATGTCTGGTACAAATAATAGATTTCCGGGTTAATTGAAATTACCACAAGCTACAACTAGGTTTTTACAAAATATTGTTGTTTATATGGCTCCAATGATCTATAATTAGCTGCCCACAATTATTCGTGACTTAAGTAATGTTAAGGAGTTTAAAAATAGATTGTGAAATTTCCTAGTAGAGAAAACTTACTACAAAATCAGAGAGTACTGGAATGATAAGTTGTAGAAAATTTAATAATGTACTAATATGTTTAAATAGAACTGTGTGTGAACATAATAATATATAATTAGTTAATTCATTATATTATAAATTGTATTTATACGTCTTCTATGAGGTAGGATATGGTGACTCCTTTTATGCTTAATGTTAACATCTTTTATGTACCCATATTCACACATAAATGTTTTTGTATTTATATTTTGATTTGTATTTCAATATGGCTAACTGTAGTATCGCAGCGAACAAAAATTTAAATTAAAGCATTAAAATCTTACAGTGCATCCAACTTTTCTGATCCGTTATTCGGTCGCTATTATAGTGTCATTATTAATTCACATCATTTAAATATGGCGACTGTAGTTATGCAGCGACCAAGAATTATTTTTGAGAACGGGGGGGCGATTCCGTAAAAAGATTGCTAACCTTTTTGAAAGAAATAAGATATACATTGCGATGTCGCGACACTCGATGAATTTTATTCGTCATTTCAAATGCGCAATATATATCTTATTTCTATGGATTGGAAAAGATTGTTGTACTGTATATTTTACATCTTTACATTTTCTTGAATGCACCCATAACAGCAGAATAATTTCGATTTTAATAAAAAAAAGATTTTTAATCCTCTAAATACAGTGCAAGTAGATAGTTCAGTTTCCTGTAAATATTTCTTACGTATTATGTATCTTGCAAGCATTTTGATTTTTTATCAATAACAATAACATTAGTTTGTAATATGTACATGTGTCATATCTCATCGTAATTTTTTCTTTGTGTTATATTCACTCATTGTATATTAGTTTGTTGTTTGTTTCAGATTTTCTGATGTACCGTGGCTCTAATTTGATCAATCTGGTATAATTTCCGAGACATAAAGCTGGCAAAAATGACTGACATTCATTAAGAAAAGAAAGAAAGAATAAAAAAAATAAACTTAACACCTGTCACATAAACAAACTTCTGTAATTGCAATATTTTAAATAGATATCATATTTTAATAAATTGGTACAGAAAATGGGTGAGTCTTCTCGAAGACCTCGTTCACCTCCACGTGGTTTAAGTGCACCCAAGAGTACGCATGCACCACATGGGTCACATCCACCTCCTCGTTCACATGCACATCTTGGTTCACATTCACCGCCTAGTTCACATGCACCTCCTCGTTCACATGCACGTTTTAGTTCACATCCACCACCTAGTTCACATGCACCACATAGCAAACATTCACCACACCACCCTTCACATTCACCACATCCCCCTTCACACCATTCGGGCCGGAAAAAAACCAAGATAAAAAAAATGGCTGACAAATCAAAAGAAACAGTACTCTTAGTTGGCGAAAAATCTAAGAACATTACAATGAATTTATGTCTGATGTTTATGATGTACCCAGTAAGGTGGATAACTATATGTATTAGAGAAATTTTCACGGGATACACGAAATTTTTTCAATGTCTGCCTTCAGTAAATTCGTTCTGTTTCGGTCAAAGCTTAAAAATGGGATGTATTGTAATTGGACTTTGTATTATAGTGAGTACCTATTTTAAATATAATCCAAACTACATAAGACTATTTGAAATCTTAGAACTACTGGGATTAAAATTCTTCTGTTTCTAATTATAAAACTTTTAATTTGTCTCATATTATTACAAATAAATTAATTTAGAAAAGATGATGACATAAGTTCCTGCCTAAAGCCGCGTTCACACGGTGAAAATACACTTTGACAGCGCTTATTAGTACGTTTCTGCTTTATATGAGTGTAAGTACTTATCAAGGTAGCAACACATCGGAGTACTCTCGCCTATAAATTTTATTTTAACATTTAAAATCGCTTATCATTACCCAAAACAGACGGGTACGAAAGCTCGAGTGGTGACCACGGATCATCGCATGAAGCAGCGTGGATAGACGACCTAGTTAGAGCTACAGGAAGCCAGTGGGAGCAGGAGGTTCAAAACCGGCCGTTATAGAGATATATGCAGGAGGCCTACGTCCAGTAGTGGAAGTCTTCCAGCTGAGACGAAGATGACGACTAATTTAAGTCAAGTTAAAATAAACTAGTATTTTGTCGAAGGATTAGATGCAGCAGATATGTTAATAAAAGAACTGACAAGAGGGAGAGAGAAAGAGAGAGAGAGACGCTCGTTATTTTAAGCCGCCATTTGGACTATCTACCCCAGCTATATCTGATGAGTAGAGCGCGGTCCTAGTCAACTACGATTGAAAGCGAACATCCGAATGAAGTATGATGACCGATTGACATGTCTGATCGACATGTCTGATCTGCATCGTCAGAGTAGAGATATCACAGTTAACAATGTCAAAGCGCATTCTAATTGTGTCAACGCGGCTTTAGCATTTGTGTCAACACTGTGTTTTTTTTTTCTGAACTGGCTATGTAGTTGGCTGTTGTAGCCATTACTGCTTCACCGGGCTTTTTTGTGCAAGACTCTGAAGGAGCCTTAGCCCGTATAGCGCCCAACGCTCAAGGGCCAGGTCAAGCCTCGGCTTGGGTTGTCGCTCTCGGGGGCGTCCCTTCGACCGGCGTGAGTCTCGAACCCGAAGGTGAGTCACCGCCAGGAGGGGAGTTCCCTATTACGCGGGTGCGGTTGCGATTGAGTGGGGGCGAGAAGCGCCCCGGCACTCTTTGATACCTCGTGCATCCTTGCGGGCGCCGACGAACCCGGGGCCCTATTTGGGGAGGTCGTTGTGACTAATCTCGCTATCCGGATAACGAGATCGTCACCTGGGGCCGTTAGTGCGTGCCGAGGCCGCCTAACGATGCTTTTACGACCATGCCGAGGTCTATGATATGGTGAACGCTGTCTACGTGTTTTCCTATGATGTAACAAACGATGAATACGTTTTTGCCTATGATATGGCAAACGCTGTGTACGGATTTACCTAAGGTATGGCAAACGCTGTGAAGGATCGTATTTAAGTATTATGATGTTAACAAGAAGTATGAACAGGTCTAAAAAAAAATTATTACGAATAAATATGAATAATTTATCTTGCTTACAGTGTCGCTGTGCCTATATATTGTACTGGCTTGTGATATTAACGTGGTGTATACCTAGGAACATGGCCATAATCGCGCTTTGCTGGCAATATGTCTACACAGGATATGAATTGTTCATGGTTGTCTTGACATTTATTTTCTTGAAATTTGTTCTCTTTTCTGTAAGTAATCTACGGTTAATTTTAGATTTGCGTTTTTTAATATTTTTTTATACAACTTATATAGGTACACAAGTAGCAGTTGTCACTTAAGATAGAGTACATGCTGTATTGCTCAGAAGGGTGATAAGTTTTTCACTGGTATTTTTCATCGAAGGTAACGGCTTAACCGCTTTTGGAAAGTGATGTTTTACTTGTTTTCTCTATGTGTTTGCTATCGTCGCTGCCGATTATGAACCTAATGTGCTTATACATTTACAAGAAAGAAGTAACAAGAAATGATAACTCTAAAGTACAACCTACCTAAAAAGGAATAGAATCAACGTTCATGTAATTAAAATTGAGTAAATGAGAGCATTGAGAAGTTGTTATGTGTGACTCTAAATAACAGAATTCAAATAGTCATATCGGAGTATTGCGGAATGGAATAAGGTTTAGTGACAAAGATTGAAAAAGATGTTTGTCTAGGCATGTTAAGAGGATAGATGAAAGATGCACGAAACAAATTTATGAGACAGAAGTATATGTCTTATGTATCTCGAGTCACATTAAGTCTTTACTTAGGAATGCAAGACCATGAGCACTCCAAACTGTCGGACTTGTATGAAAGCATTATACGAGTTGATGTAGCAATATAAATGTGGCAGGAGTGCCTACCCCTTTTGGAAACGGCATAATGATATATGTGTACCTACTTATCATAATTTTTGAAACTTGCACAAGTTTCACTTGACTACTACTAAATTAAATGTTAAAATGTTTTATTCAGCACAAGCCCCACATTTCCACATTATGGATGCTATACGCAGGATTTTTGGACTCTCTTGCTTCACTGTTGCTGGCTGTTTCTTGGATGGCCGCAATGCAGTTTGGAAGACCTTATTTAAGGCATAAATATAAATTGCCCTGCAAATTTCCTAGACAAGTCGTAGTTACAGCATTCATATGGTCTTTTAGTAAGTATTTTTAGATTTTATGT
The DNA here is from genome assembly GCA_946406115.1 of Apoda limacodes. Classification (NCBI taxonomy): domain Eukaryota; kingdom Metazoa; phylum Arthropoda; class Insecta; order Lepidoptera; family Limacodidae; genus Apoda; species Apoda limacodes. The sequence goes on from OX291554.1 coordinate 12,520,678, forward strand.
AATATTCCTAAACCATTAATATTACTAAATACTATTAATATTACTAAATAATTAGGTACCTAGATAATTCACCTATATGACGTTCACGAATCGAATACGGTCTACTAAAAATAAGACCATCTTCCAGCACCGTAGGTTGTTGACAGTATAAACTAATAGCGATTAGCGATAAGACCGCCTTATTGTACTTACTATTTTACTTTCTGCGCTACATTACTTAGGCTGCTATACTACTAATCCGCATTTAGTTTTATTTCCTTTTTCAATTACATAAAGAAATTGTATAAAACTAGCATTTGCCCCCGGTTCCACCCGCCCTAAATCCGGATATCGGTGTAGGATTTAAACGGCAACTCCTCAATTATAGAAAAAACCGACTCACACTTGACGTCTTTAAGTAGCCTATGTCCTTCCCCGGAACTCAAACTACGTCTTTGCCAAATTATTTATTTCCATCGTTACAGCGGTTGAGGCGTGAAGAGGTAACAGATAGACAGACAGACAGAGTTAGTTTCGCAATCATAATATTAGTATAGATATGTTTCTGTAAAATTTTATCATAATTCTACAAACTTTAATAGAATAATTGTTGTAGTCTGGGTCTACTTCATAATAGTCATCGAGTCGTACAGAAGAGAAAAGGAGGCTGAAGCAAAACTTGCAATGCAATTGGTGGAGGAAGGGGCTTAGAAGCAAAATAGAAGCGGCGATTTCGCAAAGTTAGCAAAAAATCTAAGTTTAAACACTAGTGTGGCCAGCTGCTGTGCAGAGGGTGTGGGTTCGATTCCCTCACTGGATAAACATTTATGTATGACATATAAACATTGGTGTTTGTCTGGAGTCTGGGTGTATTTATGTATGATATGTATGTATTTACAAAAAAAAAGTAATATTTATGTATTTGTATACGTTGTCTGGTACCTACCCATAACACAAGCTTTGCTTACTTTGGAGTCAGACGGCGATGTGTGTAATGTCCAAATATTTATAATTAAATTATATTATAACTAAAAAGTGTAATAATTAAAAAAAACAACTTTGCTGCAAGAAGTTTTTCAATTCCGATACTGATTTCCGATATTGGATTTCAATGTCGGAATTCCGATATTAATATCTGAATTAAACATTTTTGTAATAAAGTATAATTGGCTACGAAAATATTGATGTTTCAAAGCATTTTCTCTTATATATTTCAAAAGCAATATAAAAAATAAACAGACGTCATTAAGCCTCTAGCCGAGTGTGTCGTAGTTGAAAATGATCATAGCAATGTTATTATCCGACCAAATAGGTTAGTTACACTTTATTTGGTAAAGTTAAACATCAAAGATAACTGTTTGCACGGTCAAAAATGAACGTTTTAATAATCGCTATCAACTTTATACACTCATGGCTAAAGCCTATGATGATTAAAGAATCAAAACAACATAAAACTGAAGGCATTTTAATAAAAGATATATATATATATAACTAAGAGAGAAAATATTAGTTTACGACTTATATGAATAATAACATGTACTATCAAATTCACATTATACCATTCTACAAATTAATAAAAAAAACTTAAAATCAACTTTAGTAAAATAATCAAGAATGGAATCACGAAAAAGATAATACATACATAACATCACGCCTATTTCATAAGAGTGATTTCCAAAAAAACTTTTTTTCTGTTACGATCATGGCACACTCCTTTTGCTTCATCCACAGGCATCGATACATGTTCAACGGTTGGTCTTAAACTCGACTTGCAAGAGAGTAAAACTACTCATATACACTTTTTTTTGGAAACCTTTTGTTTTGTTAGTGTTTTCGTAGGATTTCCTTCTCTGCTCTTATATTTAAAAATATTTTTTTTTTTAAACTCAAAATCAACCTTAATAAAATAATCAACAATTCTAAACAAAAGGATCAAGTAAAATTAAAGATAAAAAAATACTAACGAAAGGCTATTTAGAAGGCTAAGTCTGAATGCAAGCTTTAATGACTCGAGTCTGTAATGTCGGTATTGCCCGAGTTAAATACAATGTTTTTATCACATTTACGAGTAAATAAATAAATAAAAAACAGAATTGAACTGACGGCCAATACGATGTAAGATACGTGTATTACTGTATTCGATAGACTTATTGTTTTCTCTATTTTCATACATAGGTTTATAAGAAATCCCAAAATATTAAAATGGTAACATATTTCCATTTCCTTCTCAAGTTAATGGGAAATGTGTAGTCTACAAAAGCACGATAGTAGTAGATATTTCGAATCTATGGAGTCAGTGTAGTACTCATGCTATCAATATAGTATAGCCTATTTGACCACTTCTATATCACAAAATCTTTTAGTTTTATTTATGTTTGTGTGAATGAAACAAACGCAATGGCTGAAATTGCTAGAATTGTTAGATAAAGAGTTAATGAGACAACATTTCATTGCACAAACAGAAAAACGTGTGCTGGGAACATTTACGCTTTATTTGAATCCCAGTTAGAAAATTTAACTAATTCCGATATTACGATATTGGACCATCTAGTATCGGAATAATCTGATATTATAGACAGAACCTTCCGAGATTCCGGAGTAACGATATTCTAAGATTCCGATATTCATGCCCTAGATTCGACCGACTTTAAAGTAAGGAAAACTGCTGAACGCCTGGTTTTTTACTGTTAGTTGATTTTAAAGACGCTTTAATTGGTGTCCGTCGCCCAAGTCGGCGTATACTGTTTTAAACTTCAGTTTTGGTTTTACCTTTGGACGGCCTTTATACCTATGTATGAATAATTGTATAACTTCACGGCTTTTATCCCCAGAAAAGGGTTACCAGTGGCTGGACACAAACCCACATAATAATGTGGGGGACAGTCTTTTATTTCACCAACCACTTTAGTCCTGCGTGACTGGGGGTGAGCCTGTTGCCTTAATACAGCTTATGATGCTGAGTATCTGGAATAAGGTGGCTTTATATATATATATATATATATATATATATATATATATATATATTTAATAGCACTAAGGTGGCAAACAAGCCTACGGTCCGCCTGATGGTGGGCGGTCACCGTACCCTATGGACGCTTGCAACCCCAAGGGCATCACTAGCGCGTTGCCGACTCTTCAGAAATCAAATAACTTCTTTCTTGAAGAACCTCATACTCCTATTCATAGTCCTTGGAGAAAACCTTGGCAGCGAGCTCATTCCACAACCCATGCGTTTGCGGGAGAAAGTTTCTCTAAAATCGCACTGTAGGCGACCATTTCTGTTCTTAAGTGCGAGAAATTTCCTGCCAGTGGCGAGTATACCATACCTGTCGCATACGTCATATATTATCAGTTTTAAAGTTAATAAGCGGTAAAATAAAAGACCAGGAACAGAAATTTGGGCCCTTAGAACGCCAGTTCCTGACGAACCATAAGAATTTAAGGTATAGTGTAAGGGGTGATTGGTACAGATTAAGTATTATATTAATACTCAATCTTACCCAAAAGTACCTACAAACAAAAATAATGTTACTCAATAAATTGTTGAGATGTGGAATGAGCTCCCTGCCAAGGTTTTCTCTAAGGACAACAGCATGGGGTTTTTCAAGAAAGAAGTTATTGGATTTTGAAGGGTCGGGAACGCGCGAGTGATACCCCTGGTGTTACAAGCGGCCATAGGCCACAGTGACCGCTTACCATCAGGCGGACCGTGTGCTTGTTTGCCACCATAATGGTATAAAAAAAAAAACTCATTGTAAGTGGGACACGCTGATTTGTAATAACATCGATGCACTTTTCAACCCTCTAAGAAATTCAACAAAGTACCAGCATATTAATAATATGGCTCAGAAATAATTATTATTCTATTATTCTATATAATATATAATAAATGCGATAAATGCAAAAATGAGTTTATTTGATTTATACTCACCAGCACGAAAAGAGGATAGTTTTGCTGTCCAAATTCAGTGAGCAAAATCGAATTTTGCTCACTAGTGAGGCAAAGTAATTCACTGTTCGTACATTGACTTTTGGAATTAACCCGATGATGAAAAAAACCAATTCAATGACTGGTCAGAAACAAATTTCGGGACAAATACTTAACCTTGTTCATTTTAATTAAGAATATAACTACATACCATTGTTACGTTTTAAGTGAGTTTTTATAAATTATTAGTATTATTAAAAGTTTATACAGCTAACTTAAAAATATCATACGTTGTTTTGATAGCAATGGCAGAGGTTGTAGTAGGTACAATTCCGAACGCAACTTAAATTTAAAAAAAAAACAAATTAAAATGGCGGCGAGCTAGTTTTTTGAACATAAGACTGTTTATTTAATTAATAATTCTGTTTTGTTTGAAAAATGAGCGATATAAGCTACGAAGATATTTCTCTGACACCAGAAGAATTAAGACAACAAGTCTCCAATGCCGAACTTAACTTTTTACCAGAAAAGTCACGTGAAAATATTTTTCTCGCTGGTAGAGGTGAAAAATTGTATGTTGGACGCGTGAGCAAATTTTTTCGGTCTCGTGCCTTTAAATTCCTCGCTATGCTCAGTAGTCTATATTTAAATCACTTGCTACGCTCGTGATTTAATTCTAGCCTACTTCGCTAGCTCAGGATTTAATGTCGGCAATCCTACCAAAAAACGCTTTTACTTACTTGTATAACAAATAACTATTGTTTATCCCACAATCGCGTAGCATCGAAGCATCCAATGAAACTGTTTGGAACAGGGGTGGTTATAGAGACGAAGAAGGAATTATGGTACTTTTGTTTCATCTCGTAAAATTTAAAAGTATCCGCAGGTTACAGAATAGCTAAAGCATTATTTCTTACTTTTTTTTATTATTATTTTTGTACATTACACACAGCGCCATCAAAACTTGTACGATGGATACCATACAACGTATGCAAATAAATATACTTTCTAATACAAACACAAATGTTCATTACATAGATAGGTATTTGTCTTGTGCAGGATTCAAACCTAGTCGGGTCATTACCCACTGAGCCACGTAGCCGGTTACAATTATCATAATCAAGGAGTTGCTGAAAAATTCCACGATAATAATTGAATAGTACAGGCAAACCTAGTAACTAATTGGTATTGTAAATAATTGAATTTCCTTTTTCTGACTTCAGGAGTGCTGACTTCAGTAGTTCCGACTTATGAATACATGGGTGAATTCAAGCCCTCAGACCTACTGTACTTCATATGAGCTTACCTTCGTTACATAGGTACCTAGATATATCTCCAAGATAACAAGAATACATGCAAGATAAAACATATGTGGGTGGTGGTATTTATAATTACTAGTTCCAATAGTTGGAGGTGTGTCGTAAAATTGTATAAAAATGACTTTTTGAAGATGCTTTTTAACATAAAATATTATATAGTAGATAGTTATTTTTGTCTAAATTGTGTATTTATTTTTCTTTACAAAATTATTCTGCTGCAAATATACTACAAAAGGGTCTAATAATAATGCAGACGTCAATTCTGCTCCTTATACGGAATAACTTTCCCCAAGGAATTTGGCTATGAATCAATAGGGGCAAAATTGATTGTATTAATTCAATTATCTTGCATTAATATCTCGCTTAAAAAATTGCACGTAAATTAACTAATGGTAGCACATCTTTAACTCAACCGTAAACTAGTAAAAGAAAAAATCCCATATTTTCTACACTGAGGTCGGGAGGCTGAAAATACTATACAGTAGGCATTTGAGGAGTCGTTGGCATAAATCATAAATAATGTTGTAAACTAACTTAATGTTACAATTTAAGTATTCAAAGTGAAAAATAAACTTTTATATCAAAGTAGTTAAAATATTCGTATCTACCTATAGTGCAACAAACTTTACTGACCCGGTGATTAAAAGCAAAACTACAGTCGCCATATTGAAATGGTTTGAAGTTACAATGACACTAGCGACCAAACACTCAAGGTCAGAAGTTCAGGAATGTTTTTGCATCGTATATCTGAATTAGAAACAGTCAAAAGGAAGTCGAAATCCGAGGATCTAGTCAAAACCACAGACTTAAATTATTTAACTCCATGTTATATTTATATTTGTATTTATGATTCTTTACATACCTAAATCTGTAGATTTATTTTTGGAACTTTGTGTTACAAAATTAATCTTTGTTATTGTAACAAATTTGTAAATATTTATTATTGATCTTTGACTATGATAAAGTCTCATTCGAACTACAAACAAATCATTCCTAGTTACATTTTGTATTTGCATTTGTAAATCTTTACATTCATTTCTAGATTTATTTTTGCTTGATTGTTTTTTTTTGTTTACAATAAAATAAATCTTTTTCAATGCAATAAATATATGAATATTTATGATTGATCTTTGTTTTATTGCTTTGCTGACCCCGAACAGCGTTATAAATTATTATCATTTCTACATTACGTTTTGATTTATTATTTTTCCGCATATTTTCAAATGTTTTAGTAATAATATAAAAACCATTGATTTTAAAAACTTTTGTATGCTTTCTGAGGAATTGCTTTAGCGTTTTGTATACATGAAAGTATTTTAACAGTCTACTTTCCATACAGAAATACTTAATGGGCATAAGGGGAAAAAAAACTACAGCGTCTGAAAAAATCCTGTTACACTTTGCAACATTACTTCAGAAGGATATAGCAAGATCATAATTATTTTAAAGCTTAGGATTCCTTTATGATAGAAGTCACGACAGAATTGTTGTACCTACGTATGTCATAAAGTGAAATGCAGATTACAAAATCATTAGGGCGTTCCATCTAACTATTTTTAGCAGAAATTGTTAGCGGTTTGCGTTTCATACTTTTGATAGAAAAATCTAATGTTGACTTTCAGCGTTTCGTCTAAGCGATTTTGGCTACGAAACTACGAAATTATGTCGGGAGGTGGGTATTTTACGCTACTTTTTCACAGCTGTCAAATGTGAACGTAAATCCTTTGAGATAGATAGTTATAACGTTATTTTTTAAAAAAAAGTTTATTTCCGCATTATGAATTCCGTATCTACGTTATTATCTACAAAAACAAAATAAAATACTCGAACATACACACACAGAACTGTCAAAAAATGACGCGAAACTATTTCGTTTAAACAAAAATAGTGCCGCTGAAATTATCAGATGCGCTTAGACGGAACGGGTACCTAGTGGGTGCTAAAATGAGGTTTTAACTATTAATTACAACGCGGCTTAGAAGGAACGCCCTACATGACAGTTTTTTCAGAAAATAAACTGAAGGCTATATGTTTGCCACTCAGAATATGCTTACAAACGTCAAGCCAAACAATTATGGAGGACTAGCTGTGCCCGCGACTTCGTGAGCGTGGAAATTTGGCTTTGCTCTAAGCTTCTTTGTATAAAACATCAACTGTAGAGAGATTGACGTTGTGCCTACAGAGTTTGTTAGCTTCAGTAACGCGTAAGAATGTCGGCCTGGCCATACGAAGAGCAAATCATAACTTTATCGAAGCCCGACTATCATCTTTCCTTGGGCTTTATTTATGCTCACAGGATAGATTATCTTCCCGGAATTATTTACGTTTTATATGAAATGGAAAGTGGTTAGTAATGTGACTTAAAGGCCATTGGTTTTAGGCGATGATAGTGACCAATTGCAAACTAAACTAATTAATATTTTTAGGGTTATTAAAGAGCTATACCTATTTAAAAAACGGTCAAGTTCGGTACAAATCGTCAGGTAAAGCTATTCGTAGATTAGCACATAGTACAGACCATAGATATATATAGCGTAGCGAAAAATTTCAGGTCTGTGGTACAGACAGACAAAAAAATTAAAAATTGGTTTTTTGTATTCCGTTACTCTTCCTACATCGCCAACAATCAGTTTATTTTTAATGTACAGACACGACGGTCCTTGAGTTTTATTATAGTAACTTAGAAATGCACTTCACGTAAATTAGAAATTAAATGACGTTTTAGTACGACGATTTTATACTGAGAAGTATAGGTACTTCCCTGTTTCCCATGTTTTCTAAATCCGAGGACACCTAAGCTACGTGTATAGGTAGGTAAAAATTCAAACCAATCCGTTTAAACAATCTTAAATAACACTGACAAACAAACAAACACACAGACATATAAATAATATCTCTTTATAATATAAGCATAATATAACATACTGTAGGTACAATTTTTTAAATTTATTTTATTCGGCTTGCTTTTCTACCTCCCGACTTCACTGTATATTTTATTAGTTTCTCAAGACATCTTAATTTATTTCAATAACTTAATTTACTTGGCGTCCTCACCGACGCAATCTTTTTCCCAACTCCCACCACAAAATGGCTACAATTCCCCGCTGCTTCGAAACGAAGAAAATATACGAGTGATCAGACCACGGTTGTTTATCAAAGAGTTTATCTTCCAAAAGTTAATAAGCTTGTCCTATGTATTTGGTCAAAGCTCCCGCCCAAGCTCATTAAGCTCAGAATGTTCGCATCAGCATAAATGTCACTGATTTGGAGATTTTAATTATTAAGCTCTACCGACCTACCGCCGGCGGGTTTATCTCATCGTTAAGGGGTCGCCTTATAATCATTAGAATATAATTAAGTTGATAGGTAGGTAAAGTATTAACATAATTTCCAAAGCTTCTTTCAAAGTAAGCTTTTAGGTAGATATTATACGGGATATTACTTTTGAAAGGTAAATTATAAACGACTTTGAAGAATCTTTTAATAAGAAACTTTTAAAGTACTTTATTTTTAAAATACTTTTAATCGTTTTACTTGTTTAAATAGTATATCTAGAAACATAAAATTGTAGCTTCTTTTATTGAATTTTAATGCAATACATATTTATCACTCGTGTTACAAACATGCATAGGCTACGGTGACTACTTAACAGCAGGCAACCTGTATTCTTGTTTGCCACCTACGTGGCTCAAAGAAAATGATTATTTCATTACGCTTCTACTACCCTACAACAATGGATCCGCAGTAGAGATCTATATATATATGTCCTACTTTACTTACCTAATATTAGCAATACAAGTTGTGTTTTGTATTAGATTTAAAACCCACAGTGTAAAGCTGGCACTTGACATGGCCTTGATGATATTTGGTAATTGAGCATTTTGTTTATTTGCAACCCGTGCCACGCTACCTTTATCTTTATACCGCTTGTACAATGGGATGTGTTCTGAAGAATTGCTCGAAATAATGCCCACGGCTACTTTCTTTATACCACCGCACCGCTAACCATCAGCAGGGAACTCATCCTCACACCTAAGAACCTAAACAACAAATACGTACAGTGCGGGTTCAGAGAAACTACCTCCCGCGAACGCTTTGGTTGTGGAATGATCTCCCTGTCAAGGTTCCTCCAAGGACTACAGTATGGGTTTCTTCAAGAATGAAGTTGTTAGCTTTTTTTGAAGGGTCGGCAACGCGCGAGTGATGCCTTAGTTGTTGCAAGCATTCATAGGCTGCGGTGACCATTACCATCATTTACCATTACCAACAGGCGGACCACAAGCTTGTTTGCCACCTTATTGGTATAGAAAAAATACATAAAAAAAATGTACTAAGATCTGGCTGTTACAACAGGATTAGTTTTTTTTTCTGAAATGACTATGCAGTTGACTGGTGCAGCCATTACTCAGAGTCTCAGCCTATATAGCACTAAAGCTCAAGGGCTCCCCGCGGGGGGGGCTTCGGCTTGGGTTATCGCTCTTGGGGCAACATAAAGTGCAAATAAGTGTATCCATGGGTATGTTCCAAAAACTAATATAGGTAAGTTGTTAGAACTAACTTAATCATATGAAAGCAATATTTGATAAAGACAAGAATTTCACATCACGTCGGTATGCCCTGCGGGCGCATAAAAGGGGCAAAATATATACCTAGTAAAAGCGAAAGGATGTAATTTTTCTTGCAAGCTTTCGTGGAGCGACGGCTTTAGTTTTAATTGCCAGGGAAAACGTGACAGTTACTATCTCCATGGGTTTTTGAGATGGAAAATCTTTTCTTGCGACTGGAAGTAGAAAGTAAAATATAAATGTATATTTAGGATGACAGGAAAAGCACATCTAGCTGCCTTAGACCTTTTTAAAACTTTAAAGTTTTTCCATAAAAAACTAGTTGTTGTTGCTTAAGCTGTTGTTTGTTCCCATTACAGTGGCACAGTATACTTCTTGGAAAAAGGACGCTTAAGCCACTACACGTTGAGTAGATACTCGCCTGTCAGAATTTTAAAGCTTATCTTAATTACTACTGTCATATGATTTTACACAAAAACATAATTTTGTGAATAACATTTCCCTCATCATTCTGAGTTCACGGGAAGTACCCAGTAGGTTTTGATTCCCTTGCGAGTTTTTGTAAATTTGCTGCATAAACGGCGGTATCTTTTGATTGCGTTGGCTTAGAAGTTTGATTTTTTTCACAGCTTTAAGGAACAGCAGACCTGAGTATTTGATATAAATTTAAGCTCGATACCTCCACGTGTTCCTGAGAAAAAGGGTCTTGACAGACGGATGGACAGACCAACGGCCAACAAAGTGATCCTATAAGGGTTTCCGTTTTTTCCTTTTGTGGTACTAAACCTTAAAAAGAAATATTTTTTTCTTTTGAACTACACTCGCTGAAACTAGGAAAACATTTTGTCTGTCCATTATGTTTCAGTGACAAAAGTAATGAATACTAATTTGCATTCGATTTACAAAAAAAAAGTGGTTTCTAGTAGACAGGAACCTAGCATGCGTATCGTTAGGTAAATAATTAACTTTAAAACTCTGTAGATAGATACCTATCCATTGGTATTTTTGAAACACCAACTATGAAGTGCATCAGACACGGTATGCCGGCACACCGCTCGACTAAACGACCCCGACGGGATATTTTTACCAAGAGGGCAACAAACTCTACATCCTTTTGAATATACTAGTTTTAGCCTTCGGCTACAGTTGTCTTTGTGAACCTACCGGTTTCTTGTATGTAATTATGCTGTTATGTTACAAATTTATAGATACTAAAAGTTATAATTGACTAAATGATATATTTTTTTGTATTTTTTACATCAAATGAGTAAAGAAAAAAAACATACAAAAGTTGGAAAATATTTTTTTTTATTTCCAACGTTTTCTTCGCCTATGAAATGCAAAACTAAGGAAATTCAATCTCGAGTCGAGATTGACAATTCGAAATCTTGCGTATTAAGTCTGGAGATATTCTGGGGTGGTAAGTAAGTAGGCGGTTTTACAGATTTTTCAGGTAAGTATCTGCTTCTTTTTCCATCGTACTCGTTAAGATTTTTGTAATTATTTTAAATCCGGTTATAGAATTTTAGGTGATGCAAAAATGATACTGCCGTAGTTAGATAAATATGTTACATTGCGTATTTATGTAAAAAAAATATCTTTTTTCAGCAGACTTACCATCCCCGCAATTTCATTTATAACCTCAAGATTTAATCACGAAAATAAAAAATCCGAGATCTCGCAAGATCGAGATTGCATTCCCTAAGTGTACCCCTTTTATGGTTACTTTAGATAGGTATATTTAGTTCCTCATTGCACAAAAAAAAATGGGTAACTACACTAAGTGTCTGTTTTTAAATACTTAACTTACCTTTACATAAAAAAATGATCATTAAAATGGCAACAAATGTAATTACTTTTATGGTTTCACAAAACGTTTTTTAATTCTCAAGCTTTCTTTTGCGAAAACAAAGTTTTAATAACTTTAACGGTTAACAAATTATTATCCAAGTAAGGCTTTTTACCAAAGAGTACTTTTTTTAGCAGGAGAAGCGGAACACTCCCAAAATTATTCTTTTACGTTTTGATGCCTTTTTCGTAACTACAGAACTATAATAGTTAAGTTAAGAATAATTTTATAATCAGATTTTTCGTAGTTTTGATGCTTTTTTATACTTTTACAAAGGACAATATAGATATGTTGATTAGTTACGCATAGTTATAAATTTAGTTATTTCATTTGGCCAACAAATAATGAAAAAAGGCGCTTAAGCTTAAAAGTTATTTAAGTAGCCACTTTAGCCACAAAAGCTTGTATTTGGGAAGCTACATTTTATTGATTTAATTTTATACATTACTACAATATAAGCATAGGAGTGTCATACTAAGGTGGAAAATGTATTATCTAACATTTACCAAAATATTCACACTCTATATGTAATGAAATAAAATAATCAAACTTTTCTTTTATAGTGAGTTAAAAAAACGCCTTTTCCAAAACTCGCTAACTTAAACAAAAATGTCAATATGCGGAAACAATAGATACTAGGACCTTATTGTGATCAGTCTCGAGCTATTCGAACGCTGGAATTCGAGACAAAAATGTATTGAAGTCTAACCTACCTCTCGAAGTCTGTGAATACTTGTATACTTGCATACATTTTTCTCTTGAATTCCAAATTCCGAATAGCTGGAAACTGTTCCCGATAAGGTGCCAGTTATTATATTGATGTATTATTATTACTATATAGTACCTACTCGACATATGGACCATCCATCTCAGATTGACTGTGTAGGTACATTTTTCCAAGTAAAACATTTTCTTATATGACAAAAGGATCCCTTTTATGGGAGTTATGAATAACGCCTGAGGGTCGGCCGGGACCCGTCGCGTCGTCCCATCCATTCCTATTTTTGTTATTAAGCATAAAATTACATTGTCTGTCTCTGTATATTTTTTTATATAGATCATTTTGCAGTTGCCATTTTTAACTGGCTTCAAAAAAAGGAGGAGGTTATCAATTCATCAGCAGTTAAGTTTTTTCTTATGTAGGTATGTTACAGCATAACTTCGTTGATTGTATGCCGATTTAGACAGTTTTTACATACATGGAAAAGGCTACCTCCAGAACAGTCGCATTCAAATTTGGTAAGGATCACACCAGGAAAACCAGAATAAGGCTGGAAAATGTTTTTCATTCCATCATTTGTGCTGTATACCTAAATACTACTACTACTGTAATACATATGTTTAATTATTAAGTAGGTAGGTACCTATCGCGTGAAGAAAATTACTTTGACAGTTTCGTTTTTAGGAGTCGGTAACCAAAACTGAAATCTTATTGTATGGTCATGTTTGTCCGTTTGACGTTAATTAGGGTTCCGTAGCCAAATGGTTAAAATCAAAGCATAATGGCATGGTAATGTCCATTAGTTTGTCAATTTTGGTGTTTAATTCATTTGATGGTTCTACTAAAGGTTCTGCAGCCAAACACTGAAAACCAAGCCCATTTCTAAGTCCACTTTCCTGTTTGACCAGACCAGAAAAACCAGAAACAATACCCTTTGTCGTTTAGTTTCATTATGTCCGTCTATTTGTTTGTCACAACTAAAAATGAAAAAATTAAATTAAATTTTAACAAAAATTAAACCAACCTCAAAAAACTACTAAAAAGTACAAAAATGTAATTATTTTAAGTAGGTATATAAACAATTCACATTTACGAGCTTAAAACATAAATACTCGTATATAAAAACACATTATAGGTTTTTATACTAAACGAAATTCGTAAGTAGGTAGATAAATATTACCGCGTTCCAATTAAGTTGATTTAACTAACCAAATAGTAGCTTCCTTGCCCTATGTTTTTTCTTACCTAGCTTGATATCCATATCAGTACCTGTTCGACAAACCAACTCCCTAACCTGGTATAACAGTTAACATAACTGAAAAATGGAAAGAGTGGTATGAAATAGCCAGTTTCAAAATAGAGCTTTAAAAATACAAATATGGTGAGATGGTTTTTTTTGGTCCAACTGCATATCTGTCAAATTGTTGCTAAAAAACTAATCACCTTTTAAGGCTGGGTTGCACCAACTAACTTTGACGGGCCGGTTAAGTTTAAAAATAGGTGCCTATGCGTATTTTCATACAATCTTCCATTCTTGACGGCTGGTAAACTCAAAGTTAGTTGGTGCAACCCAGTCTAAGATTCTATCGCTAAACTTTTAACATTCCAAGGTACCTACTTGGCAATTGACAAATGCAATTTTTCAAAATTTGACTCTTTTACGTGACATTTCTTCGACATAGATATTTATAAGGATCTCTTCTGATTAGGTGCCTACTACCTATACTTGAATAAAGTAAGTGCGATGAATAACTGCATTGAAATTAATATTTTAAATAGTGGCGCCATCTCTATTGTTATAAAGTTACAATCTACTACTTCGTTTAAGCATGCGCGAGGCTTAGATTCAAAGATGGCCGCCGATCAATAGCAAACCACCCCATACCACCCCAAACATCGCTTTTGCTACAATACACATTCGAACAAAAATAACACTTATCACTGAGAAATAAGGGCGAAGCAAAATGGATTTAAGATAAATCTTCGAGCTTATCTATCGTTTGTAACAGTCAATATATAGGTACGTGGGTAGCTGAACATATTACTTCAGCAGATTGGTATCTTCTTGGGTAAATAGGTTGGAGCCTTGCTACTACACAATGCTGAAATCACAAATAAACTCTTATCACAATATGAGAATAGGCAGGTAAGTAAGTACCTACTTAAAGCTGTTTTCATTTATTCGAGGTAGGTATTCTTGTGTTTGGATCTAGTACGAACTCTTACCTAATTTTATTGGAAAGGGAAAATTTTGTTAAAAACGAAGGGGTCAGTAAAAAGGATACCTATATTGGATTGGCTAATAAATACCTAATTGCATAGCTAAGACTTAGTTTAGCTTGTGATCTTTGTAGAAATTATATAAGTATAGTAAAAAATGGGAATCCACGATGTGTCTTAACGTATAGTACCTACCTACGAGAAATAATCAGACATTTAAATCTTGAATGACGTTAGTACATGAATATTTGGTTGTTAGGTGAGTTATCGCACCAGGTGGACGGTCAATCTGGTTAGAGCCGCAGGAAGCCGACGGACGCGGGCTGCTCAGGACCGGTCGTTCTGGAGGCAGGAGACGTTCAGCAGTGGACGTCTTCCGGCTGGAACAACTAGGTGAGTTATGATTTGTTAAGGTTTTGTCAACAGACCGAATGTTGGTGGTGTTGGTAGCTATTCGCCATTTATGTTATTGCCAAAGTCGCTCCGTTTAGAAGCGAAGACGCTACAAACGCTGGCTTAAATTGTCTCTGAACTTCTCCCTGACTTACATTTCTCTTACGGTTATTATTCTGTAGACACGGTAGCGTCTTCGTACAAGCACCTTAACACCTAGGCACCTCACTTCATTCAAGATATCTGAAGAGCTTGTAGCTCTGCGTATGTTTCCACTAAGTCAAATAAGGCTTTCGCATAGTCCAGAAACCCTATAGGGATAGGGACCGACAATATACTCCCTGGACTTCTGTATACTATGCCGCAGCATACGTAACTATGTAAGTACCTATATGTGGTTTATATAGGTAGGATCTTCGGAAACCGGCTTGTTCGCAGGCTAAAAGTCGTCGAACTGGCAAGCCTACATATTAGTTGTATCAAATGTTTATCTCAGCTTCAATCATTTTATTCTTGTTCTCAGATTTTCAATTTTAGTTAAACCGAAAGCAACAAAGAGATACTAGAGATAGTCAATATTTCTTGCTTTCTTACATTTGACCCCAAATTCAAACCGTAGAGTGAGATTTTTAAAATTTTTTAGTGCAAGCTTAATTGACTGGAGCTATATATATTCCTAATCCACTGTAGCAATGGTAGAGATTAATTTAAGTGTATTAAACCGTTTAGTGACACTAATTGATTGACTAACTGACTGGCAATCAACGCTTAAACTAAATCAGAGGTGATCAAGACGTAAAGTTTTTCGGGTAACTTATTTTGGTAGTAGTCCCCTATATATGTACGAGTACCTACACTACCAAAATACCTCAACCTTGTAGTAACGGATTACGAAATATCTCGAGTAGCAACCTATCTACTACCTTGTCTAAGGTACCTACTCCGTAATATTACGGCCAGGGTGTAAGCACTGCGTATATTAGAGCAAAAACTTGTTATAGTGTCAGCTGCGGACGGAAAAAAGTTCGTAATAGATACTTTAAAGATTTCTTTAGATCTTTATAATTAACCTTGAATAGTCAGGTTTATTACTGCACAGTAGTGGTGTTATACGCACCTCACTCAGCTACCTATAGCAGTTAAGACTTGTAAATAATCAATTTTCTCTACCTACATCTATTTAAGTTACCTATAAATTTCTAAAAACATAGGTATTCAATAGGTATAAAACCATAATAAAATAAAGTTAGGGTTCCGTAGAATGATAATTATTGCAGATAACTTTCTTAAATACTTGTAAACCAATTTCGTTTAAACCATTCCTCGTTGAAAGAATGTTAAACTCTGTAATCGTAGTTTTGAAGTCATTTAAAAGATAAAGAAAGGGGCGACACATTTTTTTACGCAAAATAAAATTCCATCTCTTAGTTTATTGTATGGAGAAACATTTTTTTCAATTTCATATTGGTAGATAGTAGGTACTACAGACAGAATTGTGTCGACTCCTTTAAAATTTCATTGAAATCAATGAAAAGACGGCGTTTGGATAGACGAAAATAAAAGGTACCTACCTAATGTTTTTGCCAGTTGACTACGGAACCATAAAATTCCTGGATGACCAAACTGCATGTTCGGGCAAAATAATAAGTGGTTTTGGTTATTTTGTAGTCCTGTTGTGGCGCTTTAAAGAACACATTATACAGTAGATAGTTCATATTCCCTGCGCAAAAGTCAAGTCAAATTTGAAATAAAAATAATTTATTTCTAATTAAATAATTAAACCTTCACCACTGCCCTCTGTTAAGCTCTTCATTAATTTTCGCTTAAAAGTTACATTTTGAAATAAGGATGGTAACGCCATCTAGTGAGCATGACCCGTATCACTATGTTCATACGGTAGCGACATCTGTTAAAACTTTAGTGAACCATAAGCATTGCCCTTGTGCTCAACTTTACCAGATGCTGTGACCCACTAGACAAGCTAATGTCTTAAAAAAATAATAGATGTCATTACAGGCCAAAGTATACTTAGCTTTATTACCAGTTAGGATTTTTTGGCCTATTTGTTAGTTTTATTTTGTCACTTTTAATTTCAACTTCGTAGCCTATCTACCTAGGTATCACCTAAAGTAGTTTCTAATCATAAGTTTTGTCAGAATCATAGTATAAAACGATCAAATTATAATGGCACATCAATGCAACATTCATGCAGCAATCATGTGACATTTTAATTTGTTTGGCTTATCAGGCAGGACTCAAAATTATGGGCGCGTTCGTTTTGGGGTTAAGAGTTTCCACAATTGATACTTTTCACACTCTTGATGAAGCCAGTTTTGCTACCGACACCTATCGTTCGTGTAGTCTTGAAACGTTACTGAAATATTTTTGGTTGCAAAACTTGCAAAACGAACGGTTGACGTACCTATACACACTACCATAAACAAAGAATATGTATAGACACTTTAACAGATTAACACAAAAATCCTACTTCCAGACATGGGGCTAAAGTATCATTTTTTAGTGGCTAAAGTGACAAAAATAACAAAAATATACAGTTTGTTACAGATGAGGTTAAAATTTTGATATTTTTGAAACGAAATCAAAACGAACGGATGAATATCACAAAGCAAACGAAAATAATGGTTCTGTATCTCAAAACGAACGCGCCCAAAAAGTTACTTCCTTAAATAAAAAGTAGCACCTTATTGGTAGAAAACAGCGCCATTTGCAAAGGGCACACTAGTTTTAAGCCACGCCTACGAACTCCTCCTAAAAAGAACCGCCTTCCAGCACTGCCATTTTAGCCACTGTTTCACTTCGTTTTAGAGGCGGGGTTTTGTAAGGGAATGCGACCAAATTTAAAAATCCGCGTCTATTATGATAATGTATGGAAACACGTGTCTGTTGTATTTGGTGGGTATACAATATTATAAAAAATCCCACCATGAATACTTATTTCCATCTTTGTTAGTTATGTATAATAAATTTTCGATGACAGATTAAAAGTATGGCTACCTACTCAAATTTGACGAGATATTCTTATTATAATATTAATTACTTACGCTAGGTAGTATTATATAGTCTGTGGTTATACAGACCTTTAGGACTGTGTACCTACTTATATTAAGTCAACGCAATAAAAAAATACGGTCGAAATACGGCCATTTTTGTCGCATATTTTGTCATTCACAAATAAATCAAATCCTATAAGACAGGTAGATACTTCCCGTTATTCTAGAATCATGAAATCACAAATGTAGGAAAAATTCCGAAATTTGTTAATTTGAACTTATAACACATTAAAAAAAGTCTGTCTGTCCGCTGACTAAATCCTTTTACTTAAGAACATCAAGTTACTTATAGTACTACTTAAACTCAAGTTAATATTACTACCTTATATCAAATATTAAAATGTACGGTCACTTAAATTTGTAAAAATATGATTATTTTTGTCGCATATTCTGACTCAAATAAATTTAAACCTATAGTAAGACTATAAGACCTATAACAAGTACCTAGTACTTCCGTTGACCTAGAATCATGAAATTTGGCAAGAAGCAATGCCATGTAGCACACAAAGGGAAAAATCTGAAAACCGTAAATTTGTTGTTACATCACAAATAATGTTTTGTTTTTGCGATTACAAACTTATTTGCAGTTGGTAAACTAACCTCGACCTATATCGATGTATTGGGACAAAAGCACAACAACCTACAACACAAACTTAAGTTTAGAATCTAAACATTTGTCCTGTGTTAACTGGTTACATATATAACAATCACTGGGGAAACCCGCTTAGGAACCTTTTTTTTGTTACAACCGGTATGTATATGGCGTGATCGACCAATTAGTCCGACAAACCTTTGTATGGGTATTTATTTGCTTATGTCAGGATAAATGGGGCATACACGGACTGGCCAAACATCAAAAAATTTATGTTACACAATCAAGGTGACGCTACACATTTTTATATCATCATCTACCAATTATTAGGAAAATTGTATCAGGAATTTATAAGAGAAAAAATATGGTTTGAAAATAAATGAGTTACTCATCAAGCCCTGCATGACCCTTTATTTTTTAAGAAGTGCACATCCTTGATGCGCAGATTGCGAGCCAGCTCTAATGTCATCTTGGAGATGATCGCAAAAAGACTGGACTGTACCTATCTTAGTCACTGTAGTGACAGACACCATGCGGGAAAAAAGCCAAAGGGACGATACTAGGTCTTGACATGATTAGGTATTAATTAAAACCTTTATTTATTTAATTAGTGTTAAAATTTATTTGGTCTATTAAATTTTTGTTATATTATTTTTATATTGAAATAATTTGACATAATTTAATTTTAATTTATTAATATTTTATGTTGTTTAAAAGTATGTTATTATAAATTCCAAACTGATTTATATAATATAATTATTTGTATTCTTAGCTATGAACTTCTACATAGAGAAAGAGAATGTGATATTAAATTCAAAGAAGAGTGAATTCGCGAATTTAGGTTAATAGGTAGTTGACTAGCTTTGTTGAATTGCAGTCTGGAGTTGCCATAAAAGGCACGTTTGGCTGTTCGCGAGGTTGTGTTGCTAAGCTTTTAACACTACTGATGTATTGTGGTCAATGTTGGGTATGGAAAACGAAGCATGAGTGTGGAATCTTATGCTTACCTTAAATGGCAGAAAAGTAAAAAGTGTTGTGTACGGGAGCGTTATGGATTCAAAGAAGATTAAGAAAGAGAAGCTTTGTGGATTGAAAGAATATTAAGAATCAATGACACAAGGAGCATAAAAAAAATAAATTCATGAAGCAGATGGAAATAGAAAGATCTGTAGCCGTTATCTTAAAAAAATTGAGTTTTTTCTTGAAAAGGAAATAAAGGAATTGATGCAAGTCAATGGAGCAAAGGAAATGTCTCAGGATAAAGTGGAAGTCTTTGGGCTCTGCCTACCTCTTTCAGAAACGGCCAGGTATGAACTATACGTACATACGTATTTATATAATTGCTTACTAATATAATAAACCACTATCTACAAAACTGGATAAACTATTACTACTACAATTAATTTATAAAGCGAGCTGTGGATAACATTGATATTTTTTATAGTTTTCTACGATATTTTATTTAAAGTTGTCTGAAAAAAGGGAAGTTTCATCTTATTGCACCAAGTAAAAATCTAGCTAAAGCACTAAGACTGTATGAGGGTAACAAAAATGGTGGATAAGGGCGCGTTTGTTTTGAGAAAATGAGTTCCCACGATTGGGATTTGGGATCCCACTACCGTTCGTGTAGTTTTGAAACGTAGCTAAAAAAATTTTTGGTTGTTAAACTTGCAACTCAAACGCTTGACGGAGGTACAAACACCACGATAATAACACACATACACTAATATAAATAATGCGTATGAATAGGTAGTTTGGCAGATTAACATATGGGTCTAAACTTTCATATAACGATGGCAAAAGTGTCAAAAATACCAAAAATAAACGCATGACAGTTTGTTACAGATGATACTAGTATAATTTTTATATTTTTGACACCAATGCTAAACGAACGGATTACAGATGACAAAGTAAACAAAATAATGAATGTGCATCCCAAAACGAACGCGCCCTAAGTAATTATCTTGTTTAATATACATACGTAGATATTCAAAATAAAAGTATGAAACCAATCAAAGCGAATTATCTCAAAAAGTTTTTTCTTTGTTATTTTATTTATTATCTAATGGAGAAATAAAAAACTCAAAGACTATTAACATTATTTTATTTTTTTGAACAACTTAAAATAACACAAAAACTATAAAACCCTAAGTAAAGTCCTAAGTTGACAGGGTAAAGTAGTGTGCCAAGAAAGTTTGTAGAATTTCTTCGTTAAATTGCAATGGAAATACTTTGGTGGCTTGTCCACGAATCGTTAAGAAATTTCTTTAAATCAACGACATACCTACCTATTGCCTAGTTGAAAGTGTCGCCGACTTCTGCGCAGAGGGTGTGGGTTCGATTCCCGCACTAGACAAACATTTATGTAATGAAAAAAAACAAATTGTATTTGTCTTGAGTTTGGGTGTATTTATGTAAAATATGTATGTATTTACAAAAGTAATATATGTATATGTATCTATATCCGTTGTCTGTTATCCATAACACAAGCTTTGCTTACTTTGGGGCCAGACGGCGCTGTGTGTAATGTCCAAAAAAATATTTATTTATTTATTGTAACATATTTGAAGACTGTAAACCAAACCTAATACATAACTATAATTGTGATAACACCTCGTAACAGTGAACTAGGTAACATTTTACTGACCATTTGGTACCGTTTACGAGAAGTATCTAACGACCTTTAGAGCCGCTCACTCAATTTATGGACTCAAAAGTTCATAACGTTGAAAAATTATTGGCGATGAATTGGCTGTTAGCCGCTCTTGGGTGACTTGTAGAGCTTTTGGTTCCTGTTGTAAATTACGCCGTGCTTAAAAACGTAATTCAAGACGGCTAAAAGCTTGACAGCATTTCCGGTTTTGTGTTTCCGCGTAATTTTTAGGGTTCCGTAGTGAACAAAGAACCTTAATAGTTTTGCCATATCCGTCCGTCTGTCTGTGTGTCCGCTGCTTAGCTCAGAGACCATTAGTCCCAGAAAATTGTTATTTGACATATATTTATTGAGCCGACAAAGTATAAAATAAAATTAGAAAAAAAAAATTTAGGTTGTGCAAAAACTATTTTTCGATTCAGTGATGAGTTGCGAAATATTAAGCTTTCACTAACGTGCAACTTTTTGTTAAAGCCCAGTGTCCCCCCACTGCCAGCTAACTGGCTATTCTTAGGTGTGTGGAAAAAAATTGGGAAAAGCATATATAACTAAAATGAAAGGAAAGCTATCATAGCTAAGTAGGCTTTAAAATTTAATGAGTACCTAAAAGTACTAATAATACTAGTAGGTAACTAAAGTTGGTCTAACTTTACATAAGTAAAAAAATCATACAAAAACCATCAAAATATACTTAGACGAAGTTGGTACTTGTGTAAAACAGGTATTAAATATAAGTTTATGAGATATTTTGCTTCTTGTACGTAGATACGATGCCACAAGGTTTCTACTTGGCTTTTTATAAAGCCAGGGGTGTGAAAGATTAGTGTTCGACAAAGAGATTTAATAGGTGCACCTGCACCTTTATAAATAGGTACCCATAAACTTTAATTTAAAATTCTTAATGCTTAATGTGAAAATAACTTAACTCTTACTACTTTTAAACTTAGTTCAAGCTTGCAAGTGCATTGTATGTTCACCTAAGTACTAGGCTGTTATAGGTGTGTAGACAGTCGTCTTGCGCCGACTCAGTTAATTTCCCGCTTAGTTAACTTTATTACTCACCACTGATTGGATATTGATTAGAATCCACCGTTTCACTGGTTTAAATGGCGATTCTTTTCAGAAATACATCGTGCCACTACAAATTTACACTCACTACATGATTGTAATTACCTATGTGCAGTTTATTACCACTCTTGATTAAATAAAACATTCCATTAAAACGTTTTTAAGGTGGAGTAAAGAAACACAGATATTGCAATAAACTATGTAACGCTAGTACTTGTTATGTGATATTTATTAAGTGAGTTGGTATTACAAAACGTATATTTGTAAGATTAATGAAAATTCTTAACTTTAAGGCTACCTGCGTTAAAAATTAATTACCTAGCTTTGTCTGTACCTCAATTACACACATATACATACATTCATACTGATATATACATATATGAGACTACAATATGGGGTTCTTCAAAAAAGAAGTTATTAGATTTCTGAAGGGTCGGCAACGCGCGAGTGAGGCCCCTGGTGTTGCAAGCGTCCATAGGTTACAGTGACCTCTTACTATCAGGTGGACCGTAGGCTTGTTTGCCACCTTAGTGGTATAAAAAAAAAAAAATTAGGACTACAGTATGGGGTTCGGCAACTGGGAAAATAAACTAAGTACCTATAGGTAGTTATAGAAGAGTATATTTTTTACAATAGCAATGTATGGCCATTTAAAAAATACCAGATTTTGCCCGTGACAGTACCTAAGTTAAATTCGGTTATTATTGATTATAGTTATTTATATTTCATTCTTTAAAAAAATGACAGCTTTTTTCGCGGCCGCCGCTTGGCCTAGGTATATAGTTTTGTGTTGTAGATTTATCTGCCCAACGATATAACTATGTTTTGTAACTTTTAAACTTTCACAGTATAAAGCTTCCAAAGACGTTTAGTCCACGTTTTTACTTCGCAAAGTTTCTGGAATATCCGCCCCGGTAAGATGACGAATAAGACGTTCATCGAATTCACGTGAAAAGAGTTATTTCTTGTAACATTGAGTTGCTTTGTTGTACAACATAAACTTATAAATAAAAACAACAATGACATTGCGTAGCTTCTATTATTAAGTTTTATATCCACCATTCAAAGACAGAAGTGTCATGTAAATTATTTCAATTCATCCGTGTCATGATTCGCTAAATGAATGACACTGGCCGTAAACTTAAAACAATCTTACGTCCTCTCACCCACGTGCGTCGTGCCTCTGTATATAATTCAAATTTTAACATTGGCACACTAATATCAACTTTATTTTATAAGAAATATGTTCTTTATTACTTTGTTTCTGTTTCTCTACTTCGAAGTCTAGCATGGATTCATAGACACGTAGTTTATTACGGGTGATGCCGCTCGACATAAAACTAGACACCCAAGTAGTGGATTAGTTCGAGCAATCCATGCTAGTTGTGCAACATTAGAGTAATAAAACAATTCTGAGAGACCAAGAGGTCAGTTTTTAATATTCTACAGAGTAAAGTTTATGATTTGTTCTTGTTACTGATTCGTATATCGTTATGATTGATTTATATTGGTACCTACTATGAGATTTTAGCTACTGATGAATGATTTAGTAAAATTACAGATTTAGAGGCTTCGTGGCTTCGCTGGGTAAACGGAGATGCGCGGGTTTGACAGGACAGGACAGGTTTAGGTAAGTATAGGTGCGTTCTATTGACTGGTCTACCTCCCGAACATATGCAGCCAATTTTATGAATGCGGTCCGGTAGTGACGTCATAGCGCATTCATTTTTGGTCAACAGAACGATCGAATGTGCGCATATAGAGCATTGAGCGCATTTAATGCGTATAATGCTTGTCAACAAAACGCCCCTTATATAAAGAGCGTTGGTGTTTGTCTTAAGCCTGGGTGTATTCTAAGTATAATACGTAACTTCATGTTTTGTGGTAGGTACATGGGTAACTACACATTGACGCTTGGTTTGTGATCAGATGGCGATGGCAATCTGAGAAATAGCCAGAAATATTTTTATTATATTTATTTATGGCTTATTTTTAACAGCACCAAATATAGTAAAATAAATTAGCACCAAATATCTATATACTAATATATAAAGCTGAAGAGTTTGTTTGTTTGAACGCGCTAATCTTAGAAACTATTGGACCGATATGAAAAATTCTTTCAGTGTTAGATAGCCCATTTATCGAGGAAGGCTATAGGCTATATATCATACGCTTTGACCAATAGGAGCGGAGCACCAATGAAAAATGTTTTAAAATCGGGAGTTTCTTTTCCTTTTAAGAGCTTCCAATCCGTGCGCTGCGTAAACGATTAAAGTTTCGCAAAAATCATGTATGACAGAATTGTTCCCCTTTAAAAGTTCTAAAAAAAAGTCGGTGCCAGCATATGTCTATCTTTTAAGGTTGGCTCACTATAACCTTTTTTATGCCAACCAAATTTGTCGAATTTGTCAAAACATGATATTAATCCTTATTCAAATAAATACGTTATTCATCACAATCACAATCTTTTATTTAAAACAAAATTTCCGTTTAAATCATTCGATTTCAATGAATATCTAAGGAGATATCGCAGTTTTAAAATAACATGTCACCAAAATAATGATCAAGTACTGCGCATTTATGATGTGCAAGGCCGGCGGGTAGTCATGAGAGGGAGGGGTGCTACCTATTATTTAAAAATATTTTCACCTGTTTTTTTTTCTATAATCGAGGATTTGCCGTAAGAATTCTATGCTGATAACCAAATTTAGGGCGGGCGAAGCCGCTGGCACAAGCTAGTAGTAAAATAAGACGTAAAAAAAAACACTTTTTACTGCGGTTACTTGTAAATGATCACCAAAAATAAATCCTCATTATAATGTGAAATTATTTTATATCTCGCTATTCTTTAAAAAAATATACTTAACTAATTCTTGGTAACGAAAAAATTTGTACAAAATTTTAATTTAAAATGTCATGCAAATATTTAATATGTCGTTATCCTCTAAAAGTAAATTACTGAAGATAAATCATTGTTTACCCAAACATAGTAAATAAACTCCCTATACACTAGGTATACCTACTCCCTATACTATTGTAAAATGTTCACTAAAATCTGAGCTTTAAAGTTTAAATTAATTAACCACTTCCAAAATCCATTATTTCTTTGAGCGAGTAGTCAACCAACTGCTCATAAAAAATAAAAAAGTCAATAATCCTTTCATTAATTTTTGTAATGACCAGGTTTTGTGCGCTTTAAATTCATATATTTCCGTTTTAAAACACAATTTTTACCTTCCCTCCAACGTTTTTCTTAGCTCTGGGATTTCATCACCGTCTTCCTCCGACTCAACAGTGGAACACATGAACTCGGTCCCGCTAAGTTTTCGTTCAAATTGTAAAAAAGTATTGACTATCGGTACACCGAAGTGCTGAAGTGTTTGTATAACAGAGTCACGATGTCTGTCCGACTACAAGACCAGAAAATGAAACCAATCTACGAAAGATGTGACACGTTACTTCTCCTAAACTGTTTACAACTGTGTTGGAAGATCTGCCTAAGAGTCTGGAGCGGGAAGGATATGATGTGGCGTCAACATAAATGACGAGTACGATCACTCACCTTCGATTTGCCGAGGACACAGTGGTCATGGCAGAATCGCTGAAAGACCTAGGCACGATGCTCGGAGACCTGAGCAGAGTTTCCCCAACAAGTTGGCCTTAAAATGAATATGGGTAAAACGTAGGTAATATTAAATGTCCATATCGCGCCTAAACCAGTTATTGGGAACGCTGCTTTCGAAGTACTTAGGGCAAGTTGTCCAGTTAGGTAGGTCCAATTTTAAGGAAGAGGTTAACCGCCGAATCCAACGTGGCTGGGCAGCATTCGGAAAACTACGCAACATGTTTTGGTTCAAAATACCTCAGTACCTAAAAACGAAAGTCTATAGGTAATCAATGTGTCTTGTAAAAAGTTACCTACGAGCAGGATAAATAACTTCACACACAACAAACGCAGGTTCTTCGGCGTGACTGAATTGGAGATCTGGTCAAGCGGCTGCAGTGTCCGGGAGTCGAGCGAAAAGGGCTTATAAGACGCGATATTTATCTCAATAAACGCCTTAATTTGCTCACTAAGATTTGGTGATCATTTACGACATTTGGTCCTTGAATACAATTTAATGTACAATGCATCTAGAACTATTGTAATTTAAGACTTTTAGATTTTTTTGATATAGGTATGTAATTTTAGATTTTATTGATATATGTTTAGTTCTTTTGGTGTTTAGTATAGGTAGTTTTTTCGGATAAGGAACTTAGGGTGCCGAAGTATGTTTTGATGGTAAATATATTTTATCCCTATATCCATGCCCTATATTTATTATTATTCTGCGTAAAATTCTTAGTGACTTAAGTATATAGTTCTAAAATTTTTATAGAATTTAAAAATACAATATTAATATACATACATAGAAATAATCTATCTTCGTTTATGACTCTCTAAAGGTCAGAGTCTTAAGAAGAAATTATACAATAAAATATATCATATAAGCCATATCTACATCTATTTAAATAAATATTTTCATAGCAAAGATGCAGTCAAAAGATTAACCTCGAGCCAGGAATTGAATCTACAACATCCTTACATTCCGTGCTAGTGCTGTACCAATTGAGCTATCGAGGCACAAGTCCGGACGGTAAAATCTGAAATCATTCTAAGTAAAATTGTAAAATAAAAAACCGGCCAAGTGCGTTTCGTACAAGGATTAAATTGGGTTCCTAAGGCCCGGATTAATAATTTTATTAATATCAATTTTCGAAAATATATAATTCTATTTTTCTTATTATAAGGTCCGAAAATCTTTCTATCTATGGAGTATGTGTTCCAATCTGATTGTTGGTAATAAATAATTATTAAATATAACGGAGAGAGCTTTTGCAGTAAGGTAATCTGCTTTCCCTTAAGTTCCGATATTGCTAAAAAATGCTACAAAGATACGTCAACATCATTTTTCATCGTATACCAATAAGGTGGCAAACAAGCTTACGGTCCACCTGATGGTAAGCGGTGACTGCAGCCTATAGACGATTGCAGCACCTGGGGTATCACTCTCGCGTTGCCGACTCTTCAAAGAAGTAATAACATTCTTGGACAATGTTTTATCGGTTTATTTCTCGTAGATAAAATATTTTATGCAAGTGCACGAAATTGTTATTTTAATATTCTCTCAACGGAACTCATATTAAAACTTACTTTCATTACGTGATAATTGAATAAATAGCTTATATTATATTTACCAAGGATTTTTTAATTCTCATAAATAAACTACTGCAACAAACTTTTCTGGCCCGGTGGTCAAAACTCAAAACTACAGTCACCATATCAAATTGGTGTGAACTTACAAAGATACTAGCGACCATACACCGGGTCAGAAAAGTTTGTTGCACTGTACTTTCATTGCAGATATAGTTATTTACTTGTTTGAGTATATAGGAGTTGTAGGATGTACCTAAAACAAGTAGTATACTCAAAAGGTACATCCAATTTACAGAAACAAAAGTGGAGCAAAGAATTCAACTCAGCTGAGCAGCTTGTGCAAAAAATGCTGCATCATCTTTTCATCCACAATACCTTGATGGCTGAAGATAAATGTCTACTTACCAGTGACGACTACTGTTTCGAAGCTGGGGCCTGATTCTTGCGACCCCTCTTTTCTTTCAAACGGCTCCACATGATTCCTCATTTTAATGACTTTTATAACTCCCCTAAAACGCTCTCGAATTCGAGATTATCTGTATCAGCACGAGAATCAGGTCCCTGATCTGTTACTGCTGGCCTAAGTTGCAACCCTTAAGGGGTATGTAGCAATGTTGAAAATAAAAAACTTGGTATTGACTATTTTTAGAATGTTTTGTATTGTTGGTAGGATAAAATAATATCTATGAGTTATTGTAGGCATTTCTGCTAAAAACGTTATAAACGCATATGACTAGTTTTATATTTTCAACAACTGGATTCTCGAAATTAGAGTTCTTTGAAGGAAAATTAGAAGTAGGTATCAAATGACGGCGCTATTTAGCCGCAATTGCTTTTCACATCCTTATAAGCTCAGAATTGCTCATCGAGTTATGGACAGATGCAAATGTCCTTTGTCTATGCTACATGTTTCTACATAAAATCTGCAAAGTAGAAATCTCGGAGAAGCGATGCGTTTGCTCTTTTTCTCTAAAAATCCGCAATTATTTTGTAGTATTGATTTAATTCGTACCAAAGAAAACTCTCTGGGAATATTATTATTGTATTGTTACAGGCGAGTTGTTATATGTAGTTAAAGAACGGTTTTTTTTTAAGTATTGTATAGCAACCTAACCGTATTATAAACTGAATTAATTGTTGTGGTTGCCGATCAAATTAGGTAAATTAAATTTATGAAGTAATGGTAAGCATGTGTACTTTTATCCACGCCTGCGTACTTTTACCTCTCAGATCTACTTCTTAAAATATTGTTTTAAATAAGAAATTGAAGTAATTTTTTATTACAAAAAAAAAAAAATTTTTTTGCAAATATAAAGTAAATAAATGTCCTACCTGTTCAGAAACGCCCAGATGAAGTTTATTATTTTCGTTACAAATTCTAGCCGCTAAAATATCACACAACAAGAATGAATTACAAGAATTTTCTCTAGAGGATGCTTTAAGAAGGAAGTAATTAGATTTTTCAAGGGTCATCACTGGCACAGATTATATAATACTTAGTTGTGTTATAAGCGTCCATAGGCTACGGCTTGTATATAATGAACTACTACTATTCCTTATTCTGTGGTAAAATTATAATATTATATAGTTTGTGGCTACGGTGACTGCTTAAATCCTTAAGAATAATTGTATTTCATATATTAATTTTATTTTATTTAACAAAATTTGGTTGCACATGTGCATTATTTGTTTATTTTCTATTTAAATACCATAGTGCGAGTTTTAAAAGCCTTTATTGTGATGATTATTAAAAGTTGTGAAAATTAGTTTTCTATTAATCAATGGACTTACTTGTTAATTTAATGGAATCATAATATGTGTGTGTCTATTAATAGAAGTTTATGCTGGGTTTCACCAACTAACTTTGGCTTAACGTCGCCAAAAATAGAAAATTGAATAGCTAGGGTATCATTTCATTAAATTTACCAGTAAGACCATTGATTAATTGTAAACTAATTTCCACAACTTTTATGATCATCACATAAAAGGCCTTGGTTTTAACCGTCGGATAACAAAATATTCTATAATGTTGGTTAGGTAGGTATATAGAAATTTGTTAATTTAAAGATAATTTAAACTAATCTATTATATTCTATCTTTGTATGTAACATTCACTACGTGATATTAATTACATTATTTAGCCAGTTCAATATTCGATCATTATAACTTTTCTTAGTCAGTTTTATTTCAATTCCAATATATATATATATTGTAATAATAATAATATATATATATTATAATATATGTGTAACAAATATGTTTCAAAAGTAGTATAAAATAATATAATATAAATATTAGTGTTTAAAAACTTGATTTTTTTGTTAAAAATTAACAAGAGATAAAATAACCCGCCGTTTAAGTCTTTTATAGTCTTATGTTTGTTCTTTTTGTAGACTGATATGTATGTATAAAGTTTTCTACCTAGGTTAGAGAGTATATTAATTATATAGATATATTATTTAACCGGAGTCTAATATTAGTTTTATTAAAGTATACCTATGCTTTAAGCAATTTCAAATAAAGATAATCTATACTTAATATTTTGTTGGTTTCAACGCGCTAAACTGTGAAATCACTAGCCTGATTAAAAAAAAAATTTTTTGAATTTGATACCCAAATTCTGTAGGAAGTTGATAAGCTATTTGCTATCACGCTACAACCATTAGGAGCCTAGCAATAATTAAAATAGTGCGACGGAGCGATGCGCGGGCAAGGAAAGGCGCTACAGCGCAAAAGTAACAGACAGGGCAAAATAACATCAGCCAGTTCTCTATTAATATCTAAGTCAATTATTATTATGCCAATTCTTTTTCACTTAGGTACCTACTTATACTAGGTACTACATAAAATAGGTTCTATTTACCGTTACCTATGTATATGCAATAAAAGTAAATACTTCCAAGCTTTTTTGATCAACAATAATTTGGTTTCTTCTAAACTCTAGGATATTTTGATGAACTAAAAATACACATAAATGTCATACTAAATAACAAGAATCTTATAAGCATAATGTTTGAACAATAAATTCCTAGCATTCCACGTGAGCAACGCACACTGTCTGGCATTGAGAGTCCACACGTCCGGAGCTAAAGGGTTCCCGACAGACGGGCGACTGTTTGTATCGCAAACACACGCATGCGACTATCCAATTATCACTTACCTGCGACACGCGATCACAACACTGCACAGATTTATAGTCGATAAACTAGTATCATCACTTTTACTGGTGCTGTAAATTAATTACACTACTTTATGGTCGGTTTACGTACGCGAGTTGGCCGTACGCGTTCGTACGCGACGACTACGGGTAGCGTTATGGCTGTGTTTGAGCCAAGTCGGGACTGGGCGGGCGGGAGATCACGCTTTGCCTCACTTCGCTGAGAAGCGCGCGCCGATCGCTCCCTTTTCTTTTCCTATGTTCTGATACATGTGCACATAAAAGGGTCCTCGAAAATATTGCCAGTGTCGAATCGGAGGTTTTTAGTATCTATTTTTTTTTTTGTTCTTTACAATGTGATGATTTTTTGACGTGATTATTTTTTGGGTAAGTTCAGTTTTCTTGAGACTTTGTGGGTGATATTTTTTTTTTGATGATTTGAATACCTTTTTACTAGGTTGATAGATGATATTTGATACGGACATTAAGTTTTTATCACCTATGTTTTCATACACACTGTAAAGACTTTATTAATCTTATTATTCAACTACTTTAGCAAAACTAAATACAGTATTCTTAATCAAGATGCAATAACGTATCGTTCCGGCTCTGCACAGGTGCAATTGAACTTTCAAATTAGTGGCTCCCCTTTGCCATAACATAACCCTTTACACAAACCCTATGCAATCAACTATAATCCACAGGCAGTACCTTAGCAGAGAATTTCCAATTTAGCGTATAAATAAACCAACAACTAATTAATCAGCAAATAGGTAGGTATATAAATGAATATTTGGATTTGCTTCAAAAACTAGTCAATTAATAATAACTTGTAAATGTTTAAATTTAGTAAAAAAAAAGACATTTTAAATTACTGGTTAGCCAATATAAAGATTATTAACAAGGCATAGGTTAAACAACACCCATATTTTAGACTCTAAAATGTAGGCGAACATACCGTTACAGTTATTTACAGTATTTGACCCGAAAATACCTTTGATATTTTTAAGGGACTCACCGGTTAATAACCCGAACGGACTTAAGTTACGATGCCGGATGCCGCCTCAATTAATTATAATTGTGGTTTAATAAAACCATTGTTATCTTATAAGCCCAAAACGCACTTGTGTGCTGTTTATTCAGGTTTAATTATGAGTTTTCATTATAATGACTTAATAGCAGCCAACAGGCGTTAATTGCTTTAATGCTTCTCGTACACATGCTTATAAAATTCTCGTGGTGTTATTACTAAACAAATAGTAAACCGTTTTGCGTAAACTTTTATGAAAGGCTAGATTTTGCCAGTGGCTCCGCCCGCCCTAAATTTTGTTATCAGCTAGGAATTTCTCAGACCACTCCTTGATTGTACTAAAGAAGTTTGCTTTGTAAAGCTATGTTCATTCAAGCGGAATTATATTTATTCCCGCGGGAACTTTTGAATATTCCGGGAGAAATAAGAAATAAAAAAAAGAAGAACTTTCGGTAAAAAAGTAGCCTATGTCCTTTTTATTGTAACTATGTCTGTGCAAAATTTCAGCTCAATTGGATGCTCCGTTGCGGCGCGATTGAGTAACACAATCTATAATTATTTCCGCATTTTTTAAAAAATTTACGGTATAATATATAGCCTATGTCCTATTACAGGATCTAAACTTTATGTGTGTCAAGTGTCATTTCGATTCGTCCAGTGGTTGAAAAGTGATTGAGTGACAAACATCCAAACTTTCGTATTTATAATACTAGATTTTTCCAGCGGCTCCGCCCGCCCTAAATTTGGTTATCAGCATGAAAAATCTTAATTATACTTATTCAGTTTGCTATAGCAAGCAATATATAATTCGTTTCAACTGGGTTATAGTCTTTCCCGCGAGAACTTTAGAATTTTTCGGGATAAATAGTAGCCTATATCCTATTGCAAGACCTAAGCTATATGTTTCATCCCGATCCGTCCAGTGGTTGAAGCGTGATTGAGTAACAAACATCCAAACTTTCACATTTATAATATTAGTAGGAAGTAGGATTAGTGGGAAGTGGAATAGGATGAGATAGTGGGAATAGGATTGGCTCGTTACTGTAGTCGGATAGCAATGAATGAAAAAACGAAAGGTACATAAATTTATAATTTCCAAAGCAATATATTCGGGTCTGTTTTAGGCTCAGATCATTTTGGAAACCTACAGAAAAAGTCTATCTCCAGCATTGAACTGAGGGATAAAAAATGGTTTTTATTCACTCCATGCATTTTGTCCTTAAATAGGTCTCCCAAAATGCATTTGAGGTGGTTTATGTACCCTTTTTTCTAAGATACCTACCACAAGTTAATTGGCTTATGAAATGGACTTGAAAAGATTTTGATGAAAGAGCTTTAAGAATAGTTTACATAGAAATTATTTAAAATAAAAATGGTTTCCAATTGTGTAGATATCCGCAATTATTATTATTCTGCAGAACCCTATTTTTTAGAATTATAGCTTCACATTTTTTTTCATGACAGAGTTTTGATTAATATCTTCATTATAGCTATTAGCAGCTTTTAAGTAGATAATTAGTGTGTTTACTCGTATAATTTAGTTGGTATTTAACGGTCGTTAGTTTACCTAGTTTAATTTGATTTCATTTTTTTCATTACATTTCATATACTACTCCGTCCGCGACCACGGAGTATGAATCTGTACTGAAATATCGGAAACTAAACAAAAACTGTCGTAGTAAGACCCGTTCAATTTAATTATAAAGGTATTTAGTTTCAAAAAGACTTTTTTTTAGTACCACTCAGGTGGCAAACATGCTAACGGTGCACCTGATGGTTAGCGGTTACCGCAGCCTATAGACGCTTGCAACACCAGGTACACCACTCGCAAGTTGTCGACCGCTTAAGACTATACTCCTAGTTCTCCATTCAAAATCAGGAATTCCCGACATTTAAGAATCTTCTTTTATTTTATAATTTTTTCCAGTTATAACAAAACTTTTCTGATTTCCTGTTAATGCCCACCAAATTCTAGCGGACTAATTTCTATTTATATAAAAAAAACTTAAGTTTATCCAAAATAATGTAGATATACATATATATAGTGTTTAAATAGATACAGTGGTTCTGGATAAATAAATATAAATAATATATAAATAAAATAAAATAAATAAAACATATAAACAAACTTACAAAATCCTCTCTGTGTCTATTTATAATGTTAGTATCTAAAGATTAGTATAGTAATAAATTACTATACGTACCATGAGAAGGTAAAGCTATTTATTACTATATGACATTACGTTATTAAATACCGTAATTTATTTACCTATACGACACAGTCAAGTTAGATCGATAAGTGCAGTATGTAAGCCATAAAGGGTAAAAAAACCGGTCAAGTGCAAGTTGTAATTATTCGCTTTTTTACTTCAAAGGTCGCACTGTATTGTACCTATTTATATTGTCGTTTCCGCATTTTATTATAGTTTTAGTCTTTGGTTTTTTTAATATTAGTTAGGATTTTTGCCATTTTATGTAAAATTCTGTAAGAAATTCTTACAGTTATGTTTGTATGTTTGAAATTTCGGTTTAAAAGATAGAGCCTGTTATAGGTCGACCAGACAGACAGAAAGAGTAGATTTAGTAGGTAAGAGTGTGTTTATAAACACCTAGAGGTGCATTCTACTATCTATAACGACTAAAAGAGTATCTTCATATCGGAATTACTTATGTAGGTAACAACTGTAGGGTAAGGCTGCGTTAGTCATACCACAGTTATATTATCTCATTCTACGTTTATAGACAACTAGGTTTTGCCAGTGGCTTCACCCACCCTGAATTTGGTTATCGGCGTAAGATTGGCTTATACGGCAACATTATTATACTAAAAAAACTTGCTATAGCTGCAACTATAGTTTGTTCAAGTGGAACTTTTTTATAGGTACTCCCGGGATAAAAAGTAGCCAATATCTTTCGCGAGTCTTCAACTATCTCTGTGCCGAATTTCACCTTACTTTCGCATTTATAAAATATAATAAATAAATAAATTAGTCTGAATTCTTTTTTATGAAATATTGCCAGCGGATTATTACGCCAACTCCTTAATTATACTGATGAAGTTTGCTAGCTGTAACTATAGTTCTTTTATATAAAGTTATTCCCGCGGAAACTTTTTTTGAGATAAAAACTATTCTATGTCCTTCCCCGGGAAATTTAATCTAAATTGGATCAGCTGTTAAAGCTTATAATATTAGTATGGATTTTTACTGAGTTAATGATAGTTAATTTTATTTAGACATGTCAATGTAATTAACTCTCAAGACTGTAGTAACTTTAAAAAAGAGTGTCTAGATAACCTAGGACATATGTTTATAATTTCTAATTAGCTATTACAAATTTATGTCATCGCTAACGCCTTATACTCTAAGTAAGACTTAGGCTATAGGTGGAACAAATTAGGCAACCAGGCGCGTTAGACGTGTCGATGACATTTTTTTTAAAAACATTAAAAAACTCATTTTGATATAAAAAATTTGTATCTCTATGAAAACTGGTTGTTTACTTAATTAATGGACATTTTAAGGATGTTAAACATTTTGTACAATTTGGATAATTTGGATAACTGTAAAATTCACCTTAACCTTAACCCACTTACTGTATTTAATGAAACGAAATACTTACCTACTTGGTCAAAATTATGAACTTAGGTATCCATTTTTTATAGAAAGTAAGTATTTCAACATCAGAAATATAATATTTATATCTCATTGGACATATCACACAGTGCTATCTGATGGT
This sequence comes from Apoda limacodes, assembly GCA_946406115.1. Lineage (NCBI taxonomy): Eukaryota > Metazoa > Arthropoda > Insecta > Lepidoptera > Limacodidae > Apoda > Apoda limacodes. The sequence continues at coordinate 12,556,158 of OX291554.1, forward strand.
CCCAAACTAAGCAAAGCTTGCATTATGAAAACCAGACAACGGATAGATACAAATGCTTATACACTTTTTTTTGGAATTTTATTTTTATACCACTAAGGTGGCAAACAAGCTTTCAAGCCGCCTGATGGTAAGCGGTCACTGTATCCTATGGACGCTTGCAACACCAGGTGCATCACTCTAAATACATACATATCATATATAAATACACGTAGAACCAAGACAACCACAAATGTTTATAACATAAATGTTTGTCCAGCACGGGAATCGAACCCATTTGAATGAATTGGTCTCACTATCAATTTAATGAATAATAAATCATTGTTCTACTACCTTACTCAGTTTTTAAATGAGCCTAATATAAATTAGTTTACTCGGGTAATTAAGCCATACAATATATATTTTGGTACATAAAACAAAATAAGTTACATGTAAAGCCAGTTAGCATGTACGTTCCGTTCTTATAACTATGTATATTTATACATATACGGCATTTGTACACGGGTGTTTACTAACAGTCTTTATAATAAATCTTGCGAGAGGTAAATTCTGCCAACCTAATTGGAGTCAACAAGTCATCGCTGTCAGATCAGTTTGTTTAATTTACATACTACTGATGCGGTAATAAATAAAATACTAATTAGGATAAGAACGTAATTATTGTCTGGAATTAGGTTCTTGTGACTCCGAACGGTATGAAGGTAAAAATCGGCCAAGTGTGAGTCGGACTCGCGCACGAAGGGTTCCGTATCAATATCTATAAAAACGGCAAAAAAAATCACGTTTGTTGTATGGGAGCTCCCTTAAATATTTTTTTTTTTTTTTAATTTAATTAATTATTTTTGAAGTGAATATATTACTACTATTCTGTGAATATTTCAAGCGTCTACCTGTTGCCGTCATTAATATCGAGCAAAATCGAGCAAAAAAATCACGTTTGTTGTATGGGAGCCCCCTTAAATATTTATTTTATTCTGTTTTTTTTTATTTGTTTCTATGGCGGCAATAGAAATACATCTTCTGTGAAAATTTCAACTGTCTAACAGACGGATGGACAGCAGAGTCTTAGTAATAGGGTTCCGCTAATTACCCTTTCGGTACGAAACCCTAAAAAACGGATTCACAATGTTGAATATCATAACAAGAACGTTGCCAAAGAACTATAACTGCAGGTTTTGTTTCTTCAGTAAAATGTATTTATCACGCAATTTGTGTTCTTAAATTAGGTGGTTTGCTTTTTCAATATCTGCTTTTAAAAGGTTATCCTGGATACAGTGCTGTTATTATGAAAAAGTTTCACCCGACTGCATCTGCAAGTAAAGGTATCTACGAAATTGTATTGTTTACTTTACATCAAATTATTAACTATGTATCTTTCTAAAGCATCTACACACAAAATTTTATTTACATAAGTATAAAACTGTAGCAAATATACGAATGTAATGTAGTAGGTTAATAAGTGTATCCTTACCAGCCTTATATGTCCCCACTGTTGGTGTCGGCCTACACACATGCGGGCCCAGTGCGGATTGTGGACTTCACATACGTCTTTTTTTCTGACGTATGCAGGTTTCCTCGCGATGTTTTCCTTCGCCGAAAGCCAGGTGAGTGAATATCAATATACTTCAGAAATTAAGAAAATGACTCATTGGTACACGCCGGGTTTGAACCTCAGCAACTAAGGACACAAGATGAAATCAAAACACCTGGGCAACCACCAAGTAAGTGTATAATTAATTAAAACTTGATTGTAAACGTTTTGAGTCCCCTGTCAGTTTACAATTGTAAAAATAATAAAATAAATAAATAACTCACAGGCATAGTGACACGATGAAGATTCCTTTTCCGCAATAAAGTGCTGGCAACTGCAAAAACAAGTTCCCTACTAGTGGCCTACTAAAATATGTACATACTTACTACTTACATATACTTATAAATAGAAGTATAAAGTCTGGTCGCAGGAGTGGAGTGCGCGTGCCGCATTCCAACTTGTCTATTGACTCACTACAGACCCGCTTCGAATCCACACAAAGTAACTTTTTGAGCTGTGTTTATTCCTTAGTACAGACAGCAAAATTAAGTCAACTTTAAACAAAAGCTTTTGGGTCTTAAATTACTTATATAGGTATTACTAATATTAACTAATTACCTAGTGTTTATGTTTAATTACCTAAATAAAAAAAAGCAAATGAAATGGATGTTTTATTTCATCAATTTATAAGTAGTATGCAGCTATTTAAAAGTCTGGTTGTAACTGACTCGATTAACTAAGTTTTACAATTTGTAAGACATTAATAGTTACATTTAGTAAATTTAGAGTTTTTCGCCTATTTGGGGTACTGGATAAAAAAATAAACTCGAAATTCTTCGCGAAAATATTAACACTGCTAGTGACACTCTATTTTGAATGTGTCTGTTAAGGCATATGCACATCTTTTATGCACAAAATAAAAGATAGTTTTTTTACAGTTTTATAATAGTACACTTTCTGATGCTGTCGGTATCAGTAGTGAGAAGTAAAGTGCAGGGAAAGATGCGGCTGTTTGCGAAGTGAGCCGCTAATTGCCGACGGACACTGCGCAGGCGCAACCTGGAACACCTTCAGCTGATTTTGTAATAGTTGCAAAAATGCGTCAGTATCTTTAACAGAAAATTGGAAACAAAATATCTGAATTGTTGACCTGAAAAAAAAAATCACAAAAAACTGTGGTTGTGTATCAGAAAAGATACCACAGATTGACTTTTTCTCTTTCTGAAGTGTGGCCAATTTTGTAAAGGACAGATTACAGAACTCGAATACTATGAACTCCACAAGCTCCTTCCACAATGAAATATTAAAAGATAAAATCCGTTTTTTTTGTATGCTGTAAGATATCTATTAATAAAAATATGATTTCTTAATTTACCTAAATAAATGGAATTTTAGTAGTTATCATCAAACCTGCGAGTCATTATTTTGTTTCAATTCACTTATTCTCCAGTCAAGTAATAATTTCCCCGTACAGTTTACTTTCCAGTCAACATTCTCGTCGTGTTATGAAATAGCCTAGGGAGATTTCATTTTCTGCCAAATAAGTTTTGGAATACCGCCAAGTTAACCAATTAACTAATTTTTTAACCCTTAAGTAAAAATTTACTTTAGAAATGATAAAGCATTATTTTGCTTTAAATTTATGTAAATTATAATAAACTGTAAGCAAGAAAGTTAATTGTTTAATAGCGGATTTCATTGTTAGACATAGGCATAGAAACAAAGGTACCAAAAGGGAACCTTGTTTTAACTTTTTCGTTATCTATAAAACCTACAAAGGATTCGCTACCACAATCAAATCTTAACATTCTGTGTTGCCAATCGAAAAGTAAAATTAACATTCTGTATCAGGCGTAGTCAAATAATCCCCGACGAAAGTGGATTGTTTTTCTTGAGCCCCGATTGGATCTATCTCAAGTTTTTATGACGTCTCACATCCCTGTCGTAAACTTTAATACCGAATGGCTACTGACGGGGTTTCTATTTCTTGGTGGATTATCCTTCTGTGGCATTAATTTCGTTCTTTAAATATAAAAAGTTACTTTAATCTGGAATGTTTGGGTAAAATCAGCATTGTAAAAAGATTGCAAAGCACAGTGATGCAAATTTTTCTGACCCGTTGGTCAAAATCAAAACTTCACTCGCCATATAGAAATGGTGTAAATTTACATTACAGTATAGCGGTCATAAACTGGATCCAAAAATTTTGTTGCATTGAACCCAGATAGAAAATTACTTTAGACGATTTAAAAGACTGCTACTGCAATAAAATATTATTTAAATTGATTAAATTAATTCAATTATTTTTAATTAATATAGGAGCAAACTAGTATGTGTGCATGGCGTTTTTATAGATCATTTTTTTTTTTTAATTTGAGCAAAATTTAAAATTCTTGACACTGCTAACTTCTGCTCTCGGGACAGAAAATTACTTTTTAACCATGTTACACTGAAACAAAAAGACGTTTTGTTACCTTTAAACAAAAACAGTGACTGCTTAATTAAGTGTCTATTACGACACAATTTTTTGACTAAATTGTTGAACCTAGTATCCAGTTTGTCCAATCAGCAAACATTTTATTATATGGGTCTTAGAAATGCACTAAAAGTTCTTATGTGACTTTTTATTTAAATATTTTCAAAGTTTTTTTGTCTAAAACATATATAAGTATTTTGAGTGTTATTATGTTCCAAAATCGTTAATTTTATGTCATCCCTTCTCTTACTATTAACCCTGTAAGTAAAAAACTACTTAAGGTAAAATGATATACATAGTTTAAGACATGTTTTTAACAAATTATGTTTGAAATAAAATGTTTTAACCTATATATCCTAGTGGACTACGAAATTCAATATATTTGCGTGTACAACACGCGCTTGGCCGGTTTTTAAATATATGTTATATCGGTAACAGTAGGTAACTATTGCACTGTAAATATTCCGCTGAGAAACGAAAAGCTAATCAGCGCACTCCGAATCTTACGCAGGCGAACCCGTCACATTTATTTATCTATAGCAATAAATAATTATTTATCTGTAGTATCGTTTTTTTTAAAATTAATATTTTAGAAGTACATAGTTCATACCTTAAACAATCTTGATACTAGAGTATATATTAAACTGTCTTCTTTAAAACTTTCATATTGGCGTCAATATACACCACAACATTTTGGTCTACAAACAATCCGACACGTTTCTTATAACTACAAACATATCGAAGCCGAAAGGGTTTTAGAATAACAAAGCCAATTCAGTAGCCGCCGAGCAAAAACCTATTTTGCATACGATAACGTAAATATTTGTCCATACAATAGCTCAGAGGAAGCGTGGCGATTAACATAATATGCCCCCATTTGTCTTTCACTTTCAACATTTTTTTCCAGTTTTTAGGAAACCCTTCTATAAACAGGCTACTGTTGGCAACACTCATTTGCATAACACTGTACAAAACAATAAAATAAATGTTTATTTAAATGCGAAAAGTGAAAACAGGGGTTCAAGGTAAGCTTGACCAATGTTACCCAGTTAAAGTTTCGGTTTCTATAGTGTTGCACGTGACACAAGTGTTAGCTTTTGGTAATTTTAATTCCTTTCAAAATATTTGTATTACGTTAGAGAAGATACATTTCATACAAGGTATACTATCACACTATCACTTTTTATTATTTGTTCCTTTTTCATTCTTATGTACACTTATACTAGTGATTTTTCTTTTAGTTTGTGTAATACTGTATACTTATTTATTGTCTCTACACTAACAAAACTGAACAATAGCGAGCCTTATGCCAAATGAAATTTTCTACCACCTAACCTTATGGTGAAACAAACAAATTTACTGGAGGTGCATTAAAACTAGAAAATAGCAAGTGGAAAGAGAGAGAGAGAGATAAATAGGTAATGATAATAAACCATTGATGTTATAAATTAATAACAGCATAAATTAAATTTTAAAAAACAGGTAGGATGAAATCTGAAATATTATGAAAATATATCTATAGAATAAATACCATTGGCCCAGCTCAAAAATGTCATAACGTTTAATATGTATGTATAATTAACCAAATTATATATTGTTATTGAAGCAAGATAACAATTAAAGCGGTTTTTGCTATTTTTAGCGATTTAATTTGTATAAATCTTAGTACTTGGAAGACCGAGCTTTGCTTATTTTTGTTTAACAATGCCATTTATTGTCAAGTAGCCTTAGTGTTGCTGTGTCGGTAAAAATAATAGTATTACTACTCGCCAATAGATGTCAGGAAGAGTCATATTTTCCAGTTTATCATTGCTTGAAAACATAAATAAAACGACGTTTTCTGAATAAATACTAAATTTCATGAAGATTTTTGGCGACGTTAATATATATATAACGTCTCCAAAAATATATATATATATATATATATATACATACATATACATATATACAAGAATAGCTCGTTTAAAGGTATTACATAGAAATAAATAATAATATTGTTTTAATAATTATACGCCGCGCCACGTCATCTTGCGTTTCTTTTTACAAAAATTAATACCAACAAATACTTGCTATTTCAGGCAAATTACTCTTCACAAATTACATGTACTACTTACATACGTTTTAGTAATTCAGTACTTGATATACTTTTTATAATACGAGTTATTGCAATAGACCATCCATATCTTTCATTAGATTCCTTATGAATTTCTTTAAATCGATTGATCTTTAACTTCCACATCAACATTAAACTATTAGCTGACTTTATCATCTTCAATCACCATGATATAATCACCACAATACATTTAAGTGTCCAGTTTTCATTTCCATTCACTTTTCATTTCACTATCAGCTGATCAACCGATGTTAGATGGTTTTATTTTACGATGCCTCTATAATTCACAAATTAGTCAAACGTAAACTTGGGATGAATTGCCCGTGGGTGCAATAAACGCTGGTTCGTTCATACAAGTGCAGTTTTGAATTTCAATACATACAATAGAATTTCAACTTTAAGTATGTTACACAAGTCTGGTTTTTAGATGATATTTTATATGTTAGTTAATTCGCTTTGTTTTCCAAAATCCCGGCGTAGTGTAGACCTGTTAATAAGATGAATACACATACTGTGTTTGTCCGGTTTGTTACATCATTTTTAGTCGGATTAACGAACCCGTGTTCTAATATTTATGTGTGTGGGACTTAAGGACCGATATTTGCCATTAAATATTGATTCGTTAAGTTGTCGAGTTTTGAGCGGCACGTCTGTCAGGGTGAGACACTTCGCAGTTACGTCGACGGTAAATTGTTTGCGCAGCCTTACGTACACTGTTACGATGTCTTTTTAACTATTCAGTGCAGATTAATAATTATTAATTGATGCATTATAAATTTAATTACTATATTTAAATCATTTTTTTTATTTTCAAAAATGCTACCTACTTTATAAATATTACGAAATGCTTTTATTGTAAAATATAAGAAATATTTTTATTTTCATAGCAAATCAGTAGTGAAAAGACCCGGGATACAAACCTACAACCCTTACAATCTTTGTAAGCCCTCTGCTATTTGAGCTATTGAGAAATTCCGGCTAAAGAAAATCCCGACTACATTTTTGTTCCGAAAATACGCTCATTACGTACGTCATAGATACACAACTATTAATGTTTTTCTTAAATCTTATTTATGCTATTTCTTTTTCCTCTGTAATTGCTGGAGGTCTTATATCAGCCTTGAAAATTTCTCCTTGCCCCTTGCAAGGTTAAACAGCTCTGCGGCACTTGTGACTCTGATCCACTCTCAAACATAGACAAAGTGCACAATTGCGGATGCGATTGTAAACCAAACAAATTAAGAATATATTTTTCTTTTAAGCTTACCAAAACAATCTGCATCCTGTATATTTGGTCTTGTAATAACATTGAAATGCATCTTGGCTATATAGGGGCAGGACTTTTTCCGACGGCAAACTCCACGTTTACCCAAAATTTTGCCCATTAGTATTAATTGAAATAAATTGTATCTTTCGTGTCTGAAAATTGAGTAAGTGTTAGTATCGTAGTCGTGATTACTTTTTATATCATAATTTTTTCAAATCATGGGTTATGCTGCGATATTACATATGTTCTAAAAACTATTACATATGTCTTAAAGTGCCAATGTCACAAATACTTAAAAACAATATTAGTATCTGAAACGGCTTCTATTTTTTTACTAAACCAGGTCACGAGAGCCGTAGGTGTAGGTTTAATAATTGGGGGTAATAAAACTTGTTTTAAAACGTAGCATCTGCGGGTGCCAGGCAATATGCAGGACGGATGATAGACGCGGTTGGTTTATAGGCGGCTCATATAACCTGCCCGGCCATGCCAACACATTCTGTTAGTCAAATTTGGAACACAACCGCGTTTAGTCACTTTAAAATATATTTCAAACGTTAAAATAAATGTTAGTGCTTTTGAGGAATAAACCTACAAGATGTCTTTTTTGGATTATTAATATGGAACCTTAAAGAAATTATACTAAACTCTTAAAGGTCAGTAAGTTTTAAGTTATCTTTTATTAAAGTGGTGTGGTTTTATGTTTCAAAGAACTGGGAAGAGGCTTAACTAGGTTTAGAGTCTTCCAAAATTTACATATTTCTAACTTCGTTAATTTCAGTCTTTTAGCTAACTACTTTTGATATCATTTTGTCACCAACTTAAAACATCAAGTACAAAATTAAGTTGAATGATTATCTGCCTTTCACTAAGCTAAGATACTTGACGCTTCACATGGTGCGCCCCCTATGCTACATAAAAACAAAAAAAAAATTACATGTTTGACTTTGTTTTTAATAGCTTACTTACTTATTTTTTATTACCTATTGTATTGGTAGTGTATACTCTTTAGCTAATTATCAAAGTATTGTATTACTACTTTAAATGGAACTTCTTGTCAGCTCTTTTTGGCAGAAATTAACATTATTTACATTGTATTGACGATTCAAAAGTGTTCTTAGAAACCTACTTGAATAAAGTTTGATTTGAGTTTGGGTTTGTGTTTAACATTTATATCCACAGATATATATACAGATATATAGAATAAGTAAAGATTTACAACATTCATCTATAGTATACCTATATTTTCAAACCTTTTGTTATTATACCAGCATATATGTTATACCAGCAATCGCTAAGCCAAGTCAGATGCGTATCAACAAAGTATGCCGATTTTCTAAGCCTCTTTTCTCTAAGTAGAGGCTTGCCCCTTCATATTGAGCACAAACTAACTTTTGAGGCATATTTATATGATTTGTTATGTCTTTAATAATCACCTACTAAGAGCGCATAAGGTACCTAAATGTAATGTTACATACCTATATGATAGATTATAGGTAAGAACAGCTGTTGTCTTACATAGCTTTTCGTCTGTTTCAGATAGATTTACAATGTCATTGCTGTAAATGTTGATACGATGCCATTTGCGTACACAAACGAAGATCAAATGAAGAAGAAACGAAAAACTCGGTAAATATTTGCGCTACTAATACGAACTGATGTTTGTGAATATATATGTATTTATATGTAGCCTCCAGGCTGCCTCTTGATCACAATTTAAATTCCAATCTTATAAATATCTTAAATTATCTTGTATATCATTTTCCCGCGACTTAGAAAAAACTGTTAATGGTTTTTCTTTTTTTTTTACAACGGCTTTACTACGAAATGTTTTGCAGAATTTATGTGATTATTATTGAAAATAAAACCACAAAATCGGCTTGCCTATACTTTGAGTTGTAAATAATGGATTACACATCTCAGCATTTTTGTTTTGGAAAATCATCTTATTAAGTCATTGAAAAACATTTATCTATAGGAGTTCCCCTGGTGATACGTCAAGTTTTTGGAACGGGCTTTAAAAGTTCGGAAGTGACGGGAAAAGTTTAATCCAGACTTATCCAGAACCAACTAGTTAACAACATACATCTTTTGTTAAGTACATTATGTGCCTAATATTAACAAAAAACGGATAAAAGAAATAAATGGTGTTACAAGCGTCCATAGGCTACGGTGATCGCTTACTATCAGGTGGGCCGTAAGCTTGTTTGAGACCTTAGTGGTATAAAAAAAATAATATCGAAAAGTACGCACATGTTTATAACCAAATAACAATCAAATTAATGATTCCTCGTTATATAACTGTTTAGTTTACATGCATAGGTACAAAGATATGAAGTACATAATGCTCTAACTAAGATAATTAACTAAGAAAACCAGAAATAATTTTCTTTTATATTGCTCATAAATAAGCAGACAACATACGCGTTCGGTTTTATGTGTAGTAGATAAGATCTATTTAGCAAGCTAAAATTTTAGTAGAAATTTTGTGAGTTATCCTCAAAAACTGACACACAAATATTAAATGTTACACAAAATTGTTTTGGATTGTGAAAAAAGTACGTAATTCAACTTTTGTCATTTGACATACCCCATTTCCAATGTCTAAAAATACAAGCGGTCCCGGCAAAGTTGTTTCGTAATAGTCTCTCTGTTTCTCATTTCTTGAATAATGAAACGAATAACTTATCATTAACTTACCGCTTACTGGTTTACCCTTAGTATGGGAGTCCGACTCGCTCTTGTATATTTTTTTTTCTTTGACACAAAAGAACACAACAAAAAAAACATCGCTAAGCCGTTTTTAATAGACGCTCCAACATATATGTGGCAATCGATGTTTATTTATATATTCTCTTTATTTATTTTTTTTCCCTCAGATAAATGTGGACAATCACGTTCTTTAACTGTTTCAAATTTAAGTTTGATATCTTTTGTAAATAATGATAAGAACAGCTATAGGATATACTTAGACTGATAGATAGACTTCAACGTCACACTGTAAGGGTTCCATCTTATCATTTTGCTTTGGAACCCTAAAAATAAGCATTAAATTAATTACACAGCCGAAACAATAATTTCAGTCAGTTGACCATCGAAGTTGTCTAGACAGAGCAATCCTTGCCTATGTTATCACATATTGCAGGTCGGGTGCTGTCCAGGTAGTCATACATTTTGTTGCGGTGGTGCCATGACTGTCTTGCCATGATTTATCAAAGGCGATGACTGACTGTTTGAATAAAATAAATGTTTCAGGTGTTCTATTATGTAGATGTTATGAAGTGGAAGGCTTTATGTGCTTGTTTCATTTGACGGAAAAACGGTTTATCCGATTAACAATGTTTTTTATGTAATGGTTTTCTATTAACGATAGTACCTAGGCTTATTTTAGGGTTCCATAGTCAAACAACTTCCCCTTTTGTAAAGTTAGATTAAAAAATATTCCATCATCGAATGGGGTATTGTTGAATGAAAAATGTTTTGACAGTTTTTAAAATGATACTCTGTTTATAAATCTGACCGATTTTTCGATCAGGATACCAACGAATTGTCGGAAACTGTGATAAATACAGAATTACAGTCAGACTTAAAGTAAATTTAAAAACACGATAAACACACTTAACTAATGTATAGCGTTAGTCAAATATTTTGCCAGATATAGCCGTCCAAGTAAAAAATATTTTGCTAAATATAGCAGTCCAAGTTAAAAATATTTTAGCTAGATATAGCCGTCCAAGTTATGAATATTTTGGTAGATATAGCCGTCCAAGTTAAAAATATTTTGCTAAATATAGCCGTCTAAGTTAAAAATATTTAAGCTAGCTATAGCCGTCCAAGTTATGAATATTTTGGTAGATATAGCCGCTCAAGTTAAAAATATTTTGCTAGATATAGCCGTCCACGTCATGAATACTTTTGGACTCAAACAACTTTGGACTAACAATTGTGGTATCAACTGCAGAACCCTATTGTAATTATGGTCTTATGTCAGGCAGGATAAGTTTTTTTCCTTTATCTAAATACTGTAAAGACAAGTCACTAACCAGGCCTTTACTGGTCTTATATACTTGAGCTCATAAGCGCTCAGCAGGCAGAAAATAAACCTCCGTCAAGTTTATCAACCTCAAACATAAAACCAGAACGGCACATGGAGCAATCGTTAGTTTTTCGTTAATTGAGGCAAAATTACCGTTGGTGTAGGTATAATAAATACGCTTTAGATGACGTTAGTTTGTGCAGTCCAAAGATTAACTTTGAGCCAGGACTTGAACCTGCAATAATCCTTACAGTCCGTGTAAGTGCACGCTTTACCATTTGATCTATCGAGATACAAGACTGGTCCACGAAAACTTCAATGATGATGTTGCCACAGATATTGCATTTATTACGATTCCTTGTGTTATGTTCAAATAATAGTTTCTGGTTTTGCTACATATTTAAAAAAAACAAGTTGAGTCATAATTTTAGTATTCTAATCACATGCGACGAAAATCTTCATTGTTTTCCCAGTATCTTCATATTTACACGTGAATAGGACGTGCTTCGTCTTTATACGTTGCACTAGTGTTATATTTCACAATCTTAGAAAATTTAAAGTTTTTGTACAGAAGTTACGATTTTGAAGTTATGGTCTTGTATATTTATTTTGACGCAGAAGAGTGGATTGTTGGCAGCTCACAAAATATTGTCAAGCCGTGTATAACTTAACTTATAAGTGATTTTCCTGTTCTTTTACTCCAAACTGCGCCATATTTCATACTTACTTATTGTAGTTACGCTTCTCAAGTAGGTACCTGGTAAAGGCACCTACTGATAGCGAAAAAAAAATGATACTAACCAAGAGATATACTTGCTAAAAACTATTACGCAATGTCACATACATACTGAAATGTACTTCTTCCATGCGTTATAAATATATACTACAATATTCGGACTTCATGTATAAAATTTTAAAAAACACGCATAGATATATAAAAACACGTATAAATGTATGTACGACTAGAATAAAACTTTGATGCTTTTATATACATATGTTACAGTCATAACATTTAGCCCGTCAAAAGTACATTTGACTACAAAAACAGTCAAAAGAACTTTTAACTGCAGAGTGCAGACTATGGTCAAAAGTGCTTATGGCCCAAAAGTTTTAAATTCAGGTTTTTTTAATATTTTTATTTCAATTTTATGCCGTGTTTTACTATTTTTTCGTTTTTATTTTTTTATCTATTTGCAACCCTGGCAACTGAGAGGGTAGGTTATTAAAAATTACCAGAAAAATCATCTGTAAAGTTTATTTGCGTTTGAGTGACATTTTCTTAGATATATAATATTAGTAGAGGGACTGTACCGAATACGGAATACAATAATGAAACCTGAAATTTAATTATAAAACAATTTTTATGAAAAAATAATAATTCAATACAAAATTAGATAAATTATATCTTTATAAATGCAACAAAAACTTAAACACTAATTTGTTTTACATAAAAAACAAATGAAAAAATCAAGAAATTGTTTATTTTGAGTTGTTTATTAAAGTGTTACTAATATGGAATAGTGTATTCCATATTGGGACCACGAAGTTCAAAGTAATAATAGACAAAGTAAATTTATCCATTCAAGCAAAAATGACACATGAACTCTGTAGATTCTATTCCCAGACAATCTACGTGATACCATGAGCAGCATTATATACACCAATTCACTGTTTACCTTTGCAGTCATACAAGCTATACAAGCCCAAAAAGTATTCACATTCAGCATCGGCATCTAAATCATTTATTTGCAGAACAGATGGAAAATCATTATTAGAAGCTGAAGACAAAGAAATTTTCCTAAATATGTCCGTCCGTTCGTCTGCCACCAGTTTGTATCTCATGAACCGTGATAGTTAGACAGTTGAAATTTTTACAGATGATGTATTTCTGTTGCCGCTTTAATATCAAATACTAAAAACGGAATAAAATAAATATTTAAGGGTATCTCATACAGCAAACGTGATTTCTTTGCTCGTTTATGCTCGATATTAATAACGGCAACAGGTAGACGTTTGAAATATTTACAGAATATTTAGTTATATATTCACTTTAAAATTAAATAATTAAATTGTAATAAAACAAATATTTGATGGGGGCTCCCATACAACAAACGTGATTTTATTGTCGTTTTTATAGATAATGGTACAAAAGCATTCGTGTTACCCTAGTCCAACTCGCACTTGGCCGATTTTTTATTGTCAGATGAAAAAAACAGTCAGACGCCCATGGCTAGCAGAAATGATTTTTGTCATGTGGCTAAGCTTCTACTATTTCACATCAATACCTACCTTGATAAGTTCCCGCGTACGTATATTCTTCGTTCTCAGTGGCTCTGTCTCTTATAATATTACTTCTATACATTCTTTGAGGGTATTTTCAAAATTCTTGTCATCCACAAAAAAACCAAGCCTTTGTCTTTAAAGATTTTAAAGCCCAAGGTGACTATTTTCCTGTTCAAACTTTTTTTTCACCCCTTATAGATTATAACACGATTACACATTACATACATAAGTTTAGTTTGACTTCCTACTATAGGTACCTAAACACATATATTATAGGCAAAGCATTTATAGTACGCCTCGCCCTGTTGATATTCAAATTCAAATTCAATATAATTTATTCAGTTTAGGCTACAATAATTGAGCACTTATGAATGTCACTACGCCATCGGTTCGTAAGTCTATAGGGTGGGAGACCTTGTACTGAGAAGAACCGGCAAGAAACTCAGCAAGGGCATTTCTTTTCTCCCTTTCTCTTAAAATATTGGAAAATGGATCATAAAAGGACACTTTCCGCTACAAACATAAAAAACATGAAATATAAAGCACAAGCACAACATAAAAAAGTATCTAATTGCAAAATATAAAAAAAAGACAGTTTATGTATTCATCACTAAGAAATAATCAATGTCTTACAGTATTGATAAACAAAACAAAAAAGTAAGACTAAGTACTAAGAATACAAAGAAGTTTGCAAGAGCAGATCGCTCAACCATGTTTTAGGGAACGTAACGACCCGACACACACGCCACCACCGCAGAGCCACTTTAGACAGACACAGATAGGTTTGAATATCTTTTTTGTATCAGTACCTTTAGATTTTGTTTTTGTCATTCGAAAATAAGAAACCTCGCAGATAATCCTTAAATTTTTATAAAATATAATCTACAAACTGTTACAAAGGCTATATAATTACCTACTAAATTAAAATATAACTAAAAGGAATAAAATCTATATTAAAAATAGGAACAAAGGATCCTATCACCACATTAGTCACATAATTTACTCCAACTTTTACATATCCCAAAGGTCTCAAACCGTATTTTTTACATTTAAAAATAATATCTTACCCGTCGGATGTTCGGGACCGGTATCTTTCTTAATCTGGGAGGATATTTTTAAGTCGATAAATTTGGATGTCATTGCACATGTGTAGGTATAAGATAAGGGTAGGGTAGACTCCCCGCCTCTCGGATGGCTGCGTAAGCCGACATAAAATATTATCCTGACTCTGACATTTATGACCACGTTTGAAATAGGTACCGTGGAAATATTTGAAGATAGATCGGCACGCAGACGTATGTGTATATGAAGAATATACCTACGTAATTTAATAGGTATTCAGTTTGCGTGAAGGATTTTAATTAGGTTTGTTAAATGACTGTGTAAAAGATAATCTGATAATTTTATGCACAAAACAATTATTTATGGCTACGAATGAAAAGTTGATTAACAGGTGACTGCTAGTGACTTATGGAGTCCTAGTACAACAATCTTACAAAAACACAATTTCTCATAGAATTTAGAAAAAGATTAAAATACATAGAAATAATCTTTCTTTGTTTAAAAGTTAGTCTTCTAAGAAAATATAATCACACCAAAAACATTTTCATGTAAAATGTTGCCACGACGAGACCATATGGCTCGCACTGTCAAAAAGTTATCAGATCTCATGTAGAGCCAAGCTTCTTACTTTACACGCCCTGACTTTCCACGCCCTGACTTTACAAGCCCTTACTTCACAACCATTAGTCCTTAGTCATAATATGGATACAGGTTACCTTGTGCTAGGACTTTATTTGATTATTTTGTTACTTGTGCAAAACTTTCGTCAAAAGATAGGTGATTGAACAAAGAACAAACTAAGTCTATATACTAAAAAGAATATACTAAGTATTGTTTTTATAGTGTGGATAAATAAATCCTTAATTTCTTTAGTTATATATAAGGCTTTATTTTTGTCTAAAGCTCAATACACTGCATGGAAAGCTTATAATCTTAAAAAACTTTCAAGGAACTATGGTTTTTCACTTAATATCTTTAGGAATTGTTAGAAGAGTAAAAAAAGTTGATCAAGAGGGAGTTAGACTAGCAAAACGTTAGTTCCGTACTCTAAATAGGAATTATAAAAATCGTTTCAATTACCTGCTGAATGACACGGGTTTAAACGCGTTTTTTTAACGAACGCACCCGAGGACACCGTTAGTGTTGTGTGTAGTGATTATGACAAATATAAAGACAAAGTGAGGGCAGTTCAACAGGACGCCTCCACTCGAAGCCGACGACACCGCGCACTGTCAGTTAACCCGTGACCTAAAATTAGGTATATTATAAAATTGAAATATTTATCCATAGGTAAAACAAAGGTTACCATCAAGTTTTTCGTATTATCAAGGCTGGAGTTTCGTAAAAAAATAATTCAGGTAATCACATACATAATGATTTTTTTTCTAACTCCCTTTGCAATGCTACGTCAGTACTAAATAGACATTAATAAAACATAATAGTGTCAATACTCCATTAAAATCTTCATTTTTTTGTAAAAATATAGATACATCGGCAACTTTTGTTAGTATTGAACAAAAAACATTTTATAGTTTGATAAATTGCATAGAAATAAGATCATCGGCTATGTTCCACGGGAGCATTCATCAAATCGGCTATATATTTTGAGTCGTAAACCGACACTAATGTCCCGTAATACATTGCTTGCTCTATATCTTTATTAACAATTCACCAGCTATAGATTCTTTTCAGGCTATTCACAAATTTTATGTCCGAAGTTACGACATTGTTACAACTTTCCTTTATTCCCAACTACTTTCTGAAAACACTGTTTTCTTTATGCGATTTAATACTCAATATTTTGTTAAGTGACTTCGCAGTTATGTACGTAACAAAGTTGCAAATAAAAGGGCATAAAAAATTGTATGACGGACATAATTTACACTTAAATGGTGTTAGTTATAAATCAAAAATATTTCTGCCTTTTGAACTTTTCTTAAGAAGGCGTTCATTGGCTAAAAACTAAAGTTTGCAGTACTTACTATGGGCACACACTAAATATCATTAAGAACACAATACAGAGATACATATTAAGGAGAGATGTATTTATTCCATAACTAGATTTTGCCGGGGGGTCCGCCCGCCCTAAATTCAGTTATCGGCGTGGAACTCCTTAATTAACTTCTTAATTATAATAATGAAGTTAGCTACTAATGATGTTACCTGTAGCTATAGTTTGTTTAAGCTAAAATTTTAATAAATTAATTAGACAATTAAATTTACACATATTTCAATTCAATTTATATAGAAAATTGAAACAAAATTTTATCGTTCAAACGCTGTTTTGCAATAAAATTTGCGCAAAATTCAATATTTACGCGATTTGGCATACCTTTATTTGCAACTTAAACTTGTATACCTACGAAAAAATGCATTACTTAGGTAAGCCTTATTTTACATAGAAAATTGAAACTAAAAACACTTGAAGTGTCTCTTTTTAAAAATTTGAAACTTTTCTTTCAACATATAAATTAACTTTCTCTTTACCGATATTCTTTATTAACAGCACTGAAAATAATAATTTACAGCCGCCATCTTAAGTTCCACTTAAGAGATAATATTATACCTATCTTTAGAGGTACAGTCAGGCACAAAAAGTCGAAGTTAATGGTACGAAGCGAAGGGCGGGGACAGAAGATTTATCTTTTTCAATATGGTGTGAGAATGTTCCAGACCAGGTTTGGAACTCTTCAATTTATGATAACACAAGTGGCTTTTATTTATGAAGACATGCCTTAATTTGAGTTATTTTTCGTTTAAAAGTATTTTTGGGAATAATTAAAAGCGGCTTAAACTAATTAAGTTTAAAGCGGCATATTTTTTAGTTTAATAATTTTTTACGTAAAATATGATAAGAAATTGTTTTTATCTTCCAATGATATTATGTGTTTTTTTTATAGATGCTAGGTTAAGCTATACCTTTTATTGTTTTTATTCATAGAGAAAAAGGTTAAAAACATCTTTTGTTTTATATCGTAGTATTTTATTCTGCAATAAAATATTATCAATTAAATCATCAGCTGAATATTATCATTAAATTATGATATAATCTTAAACTGAAAATATTTTGTCTGTAACCAAAATGATCAAGCTACATATAGCAAAACACTAACATTTTTAATGTAAATATATAGACATCTAAAACACAATGCATTTGCTTTTCAGTCTGTACCACAATAAACGGTCAAGTGCGAAACAACTAAGTAATCTTATCAGAATGAGCTTCCTGCTAATGTTTTCTCTAAGAACTACAGTGTGGGGTTCTTCGAGAAAGAAGTTATTAGATTTTTTAGCCTAGAGTCCATAGGCTGCGGTGACCGCTTACCATTAGGTGGACCGATCGTAAGCCTGTTTGCCACCTTAGTGATAAAAAAAAACCGTTTTTGTTTTTGAAGTACAAACCCTAAAAATAACCTAAACACCCTTCAATGAACTTCAAAACCGTTCACAGCTTAAACCGTTAAACCGACTGTCAACTTAAAGCCACCATAAACTCATTAGGAAATATAACTCTCCAATCGAGCTTTCCAATCATGAAATTAAAATTACGTCCCTTTTATTGCCTGTCGTTACGAGCTGCGAAAAAAGGGGGCATAAATAAAAAAGGGGGTATAAATAACACACCTCAGAGCTACACGCGAAGCGAACTCGGCCAGTCGTAAATAATTCGCCTTTAACTTGGCCGATCAATACCATTCATTAAGGAAAAACTGTAGCTGAGTATTTGCTTCTCTTTTTTGCTTAAAAAGGTTTTGGCTGTTGATAATTCTTTCTTTTTGTATTGATTGCAATTTATCTATTTCGTTATTATTTTATAAAAACTTATACGATGTCAATGTTGTTATTTTTAACCGACTTCAAAAACGGTCCTATGCTCAACGGGTACATTTTTTTTTGTATGTCCACCGAATTCTACTTCAATTGTTAACCGATTTCAAAAATTATTTATTATTCGAAAGGGTATGTTTCTGAGGTGGTTCTATATTAATGAAATGGATTTAAAACTTAAGCTTTTGGAGAAAAAAATAATTGATGTTAATTTTGAACTGATGAAATGCGCTTTTTATGTTGATGATTGTATAAAATTTTGTTACAAGTATGGATGTTTTTAGTGTATGAGAAAAAATTCTTCTTCTTCTTCTTTAGAAATGCAATTGAAGTGTCTCTAAAATATTTCTATCCATTTCTCCAACTACATTCTATCTAACCACCGCCTTTTATTTCCATTCCTAATATGCTTTAATAAATAAATAAACAAAAAACATTTTAATACATTGCTTTAAGTACCTTCACGAATTGAAAATTTATATACTTAAATTAGGATTTTTTTAAACTGTGAGACCGGTGTGGAACAACCGGTTTCAAAAAGATGCACTAAAAATGTAAAAATAAATACTTATTGCCAAAAATCTGATCTGAATCACAGTTTAAAGTTGGCTAATATTTTATAACACACTTCACTTGCATGACACCAATATCAATAGAAATATAATGGTAATAGTAGTTAAATTATTAGAATATATTGTTGTTTATAGTGCATTGCATTATCTAAAAGGGAAAAAAAATGTACGAGTAAAAATACTCGAAACGATCGAAATGTTAAATTCCATACAAAGGGTCTGCTTTAAAATTCGTTGGTTAATTAAAATAGTCACTTTTTAAGCACTAAATTAAAAATCCAATTAACTATTAGCACTTACATGAAAATATATAATTATCGTGAAACATATATTTTTTCAATCGTTCAAATTCTTTAGTTCTACTTTAAAAAATGCACAAATGCGTACCTATATTCACAAAATTTAGGAAATTTGAATGGTCATCAAAGTCACCTTGGAAAACTTTCGGTATAACTTTGATACAAGTATTATATAGTCTGCGGCACAACGAAGAATTGTTCTAACCATAGCAACGCGGGCAGATAAAGCTAGGTAAGTATACGTAAGGGACGGAAGTACCCCAGTCCCCGGGACGATCGATTCAACTTAACCCTTTACCCAGCTTGCCCTTGCGATTATGATCTATTTTTAAATAGCAACACGTTTTACATAGGATAAGAATACTAAAACAATGTCATTTAACTAAATAAAAGATATTTAAGAATTAAGTGACTGATGATTATGGTCTGCGATAAAGACGTCCACTGCTGAATGCAGGCCGCAACATCTTTGTGCAACGCCATACGCTAGTTCTTTGTTGCTACTGAACCTTTCATATCAATTTGTCGATGGTTTTTAATTTCATCAAGTGCATTCAAAGCTTTTATTAAGAATCCTTTAAATTAAAACGAACACAAAGCTAAGATTGTTACAAGCAACGTTCGTGCTTATTCAGCGCGACAATTGCACCAATTAACTCGAACAATCGAAAGTGAAACTCTCGAAACCGGGCGGCTGGATTTTTTCCGAACCAAATTTACATATTTATTGGGGCACCTTTTATGGGGGCAACAAAAAAAGCCCTCGTTTAATGGACAAAAAGGGTGACTCGCTGTATATTTATTTTGTCGCATCCTTTTTTACGCGCAAAAGGACGTAGCTGTGTGTTTTTTCAGCGCTGAAGCGGCACATTTGGCGACGTACTTTGCATAAAAATATTGGGTCGTAAATTCCCCGTCGTTCCCTGGAATCGGGACGCGCATGTGACTCAAGAAAAATATAGAAACCACGATGAAACATGGATTTATGAGCATAGGAAATACGATGTGAAGATTGACATATGAATTGTTGATAGATATGACGTACCTCCATGATATTTATTATACTTCTGTTGGCTTCTATATACATATATTTATAACATTATATTTTTTATGTTTCAGTTTAGGTTTTTTTTTACTTAAATCTTGTTTCGTAAAACTGGCATGGCTTTGTAAGAACACTGATGACGTCACTGAGTTACACGACGTTGGGTATATTTTGGTTATGGAAAAATTTAAAAATCTTTATTTTTCAGTTTTTACAGTTTAAGTAGTTAAAGGATTAAAAATTTTCAACATTAAATTGTTTATAATTAGATTTTTTTTTAATTTTTTCAACAGGGGTCTATTCTTTTTAAGAATAGCTCCATTAAAGGAAAAAAATCCCAGAGTTTGACAATTATCACACTTGCAATGTTCATGTTGAAGCAGAAATTTTTTTTAGTTTACTATTGCAGATTAGTGTTCATTAATCTATTTAGTAACTGCTTTTTTTTTTTTCATTTCTTAATTTTCATATTAAATATGTTTAAGTAAATTTTAATGTTGAAGTGCCCGAAGTGGGCGAGGCTTGCGCAAAGGCTCCCACTGGGAAAATTATAAATATTGGTCCTACAGTTCCGGGATTCGAAAGTTTTTCAAAATCTTGATTATTTCAGTATTTTTTCAGTAAATTATTTATAAATTTTGTAATTTTTTCGAGCAGAACTAAATTTTTTCATAAATCATCTAGACGTGATTCTGAATTCAATGACATCTCATTCATATTTTTCCGAGACTGCTGAAAAAAGTTGAACATAATAACACTTTGACTAATAGGGGCAGTCTTGAGTAGTAGGTCAAAGTCTTTAAAATACAAAGTGCAATTCAGGGACTGTCGGTGATTATAGCAAGTTAATTTACAATAAAGGTTTACATTAAATAATGACATAACACTCAAACTCGTGTATGGTTTGCAATCCAAAAGGTTAAAACGTCATGCAAAAAGATACCTGAGTCATTCTTCCATATATTTACGATTGATAAATATATCTTTTTACCCCTTAGTTGGGGTGTACAAAAAGCGATGTACCTATATACAAACAAATATCATGAATGCATGACAAAATAAACACGCCCCCGAAATCATACAGTTGCGACTGACCTGAAGAATAACCTAGCCGCTTAAATGCTTTGGAACTCTACATAGATCTTGCTACCACCTCGACACATTATCATATATGTATCCTTTCAATATCTTTTACGTGCTTAAGGGTCCTTAGCATTAGTAGTTTAACTCATCACTGCCTCAAATTATAATCAGTAGAAACATCGTAGTAGATGCCCTGAATGTTCAGACATGTTCTTTGTGAATGGTTGTCAGTATTTTTATTAAAATTTTTGTTATTTTTATTTATGGTAGGTACCGAGTGTATATCGGTTTTCTTTACTAATTTATGTCTTACGCTCACAAGACGGCTCTCGTTTTATTATTTTTGAACATGAGTGGGATGCTCTTTATTTACCTTATGACACATTGTTGGAGCATCGGTTTAATATGCATTGAAAATATGTTTTTTGAATAAATAATGTTTTTTATAATTTAAAGGCAGTAAATTTAAATAATGTTGAATGGTTGTAGAATATTGGTATAACGTATCTTTTATACAAATGTAACCATTCCGGTATTTATTTAATTCGCCAGTGTTAAATGGTATTTAACCAGTGGCTGGAAAACAAACCTTCATTATAATATGGGTGATAGCTCTTTTCTTCAACCACTTTTGTTCTTGGCGTGACAGGTGGTAAGCTTTTTATATGTATTTTAAGTCATTAATACCAGCTTTAGTAATAAACGGTAAAAATAAAAGACCAGGTACTGAATAATATACACCTTGACCAATTCTAGACAAAGTATATAAGAAGTAAGTTTGAATTGGACATAGCGGATAACATAAGTATTTAAGAAAAACTTAGGCAAAAGGTCTAACACTGCGGAGGTCAATATATTTTTTATTCACCAATTATTGTCAATTTGTTATCTCATCACACAAAATATAATAGGTACACGCTATTAAACACCTGTTTCACTGTTCCACTGTTTAAGGGTGATTTTAATTAAATGGTGAATAATTTAGCAAGATATATCCCCTAGATCCCAAGCTCTAGGCTATTTTTAATATTGTCAAAAAGATAACAAAAGACAAAATCAACTTACAAATTTTGCTTACTTTTCAAATATTTAAATTAGACGCAAATATCTTAAAGCTGCTAATTCTTTCAAATCATCTAGAA
Source organism: Apoda limacodes (assembly GCA_946406115.1). NCBI lineage: Eukaryota > Metazoa > Arthropoda > Insecta > Lepidoptera > Limacodidae > Apoda > Apoda limacodes. The sequence continues at coordinate 12,578,892 of OX291554.1, forward strand.
ACTTATGTGTTGTAAAGCATAAATAGGTGTTACATGCATGCTTAGATATAAAAGCCATATAACATGTAAAAAAAAATAGTAAAACAACCCAGAAAGAGAGAGATTCAAAATGAATAAATTACCCACATAAATTCACATATGAATATTTCAATAAATTAGATAGAAGCTAGATAGAATCTACATCTAATCATACACCTATGAAATATAGGCTTCTGCAGCTCAAAAATCAAAAGGTACTGGCCCTCTACTGTGACCTTGTCCCCCTTTTTCGACAGACAATATACAAACAAACATGCTCTCTTTATAATGTTAGTAGTTAAAAATAAATTCATAAGTTCGTAAACAAGTTACGTTTTTCCAACGTATTTCTTATTACCACAACATTACAGTAGCTAACTTAGTCCTAAAACACCGCTAACACATCCCACTAGCAAGCAGTCTGGCACTCAAGGAATTCACCCACTAAATCATCACAAAGCAGTAAACCAGTTCTTTACTGCCCCACACGAGTGCTGTGCTACGTCGAGGCGATATCTTACGTCGTAAACTTGTACTTTTGTAGTTACTAAATCCACAGGCCTAGCAGTTTTATCTGAATGCTTTTAAAGTGCTAGGCGTACCTTATCTATGACTCTATAAGAGTATCGCTAGAGCTATGGAAAGAATAAGGTTCCCTCTTAAAAAATATATATGACATGATTTGTACGATGTCTTGGGTTGTAAAAATGTTGGTCGTGTATTCTGATGGTTATACTATTTTATTTTCGTAAGTTAATTAAAATCCAGCGCTAAGCTACGGTGTTTTCTTAAGTAATAGTCCTTCTGTGACATAGGTACTGTGTCGAAACCTAAATAATTCAGATATACTTTTTTTATACCACTAAGTTGGCAATCAAGCTAACATTCCCCTTGATGGTAAGCGGTCACCGTAGCCATGAACGCTTGCAACACTATGGGCGTTACTAGCGCGTTGCCGGCCCTTTAAAAATCTAATTATATCTTTCTTGATGTATATTAAAGTATTTAGAGAAAACTTTGACAGGGAGCTCATTCCACAACTTAAGCATTCGCGGGAGGCAGTTTCTTTGACACCGCACTGTACGGGACCATTTAGGTTTTAAGTGTGGGATGAATTCCCTACCGATGGCGAGCGGCGTGGGCGTGATTATAGAAAGTAGCCGTTGGTAGGTATGTAAAAGTATACGATTTGCCTGCGACAAAAAGGTATTTTAATAAAGACAATACAAATAGGTGGCTAACAGTAGTTTAAAATGTATCAAATAATTATATATTTCTATTAAGTTACATAATCTGTAAAATGCAAATGTATCTAAACCTAAACCTAAACCTAAATATAATTTACACGTAAAAATATATATCTATTATAACCATATCTCTAAAAAATGAGTTAAAATATAGTTTCTATTTCTTATAATTAGACGAAGCGGGCGTTACCAGAATCTTGCATTTTAACATTTAAAGTGAATTAATTTTGGAACCAACATATCTGCCTTTAGGTAGGTACATATATATTAACCTATGTATGTATTTAGTTATGTTTTTAATTATAATATTTAGATAGTATTTCATCCAATATTTAATTGGTTCCATAAGCTCAATATTACATATGAAAATAATAATAATAATAATAAATATTATTAGACATTAAACACAGCGCCGTCTGGCCCTAAAGAAAGCAAAGCTTGTGTTATGGGTGCCAGAAAACAGATGCAAATTCAAATATATTACTTTATTTTTATAAATACATACATATTATATACATTCACAAATACACCCGAACTCAAGAAAAACACAAATTTTATCAAATGAATGCTTGTCCAGTGCGAGAATCGAACACCCACGCTCTGCACAGCAGCCGGTCACACTACCAACTGGGCTGCGACGAAGTCATATTAGAAGACTAATATTAATTGATTCTTCTACTAACAATCTATATACGACTTACTAACATTATTTAACTACATACAACGGAAAAAAACCTCTCAAGTAACTAAACCACTCAACTAGATTACAAATACCTGAAATTCCTCAGTATTCATTAATCAGCGGATTAGATTCCCAGATTATTTACGAGCAAATCCAAAACGTACGGAATTTAATTTCATTAGGAATTTTAGTGTCGTTTGGTAGACACCCGCTGAGCGGCGCGTCGGCCGGGGCCCACACCATGGCATATATCAACCCAGCTGTCACTTACCGACCAATCGGAATAGAGAACCAACCGCGCGTTCCAAGTTTAAAAATGGTGGAGATAATTTCATTGTATATTATTTTGTGACAGGTCGTTATTTTGAATTTTTATCTGTGCTTTCAAAACGTCTCGTTCGATTTCGGTGATCTTTTTCGGATCAAGATTTGAAGCAAGTTTTTGGTTACTTATCTCCATTATTTTTTTTAATTATTTTTAAGTTAGGTATTTAAAAGCTCGGTGAATTGGTTTATATTTCAGAAAACCTTAAGGTATCTTTTTAGGAATATACCTACGTATGTGGTTAGATAGGAGTTAACGGGAAGGTACATCGATACGTAGAGTTTCATAATTATCTACCAGAAATATCAGACATGTATTCGAGTGTAGATCTATATATAATAAATTACAAACTGTATCTCTGCTATAAAAATTAAAATATTTATAAATATTTATTTACTAGTAAAAGAAAAATTATTTATATAAAATTATATAAGCATAACTCGATAAACTTGTTTCCTGTCCGTTTATCCCTTTGTGACCCTAAAAATCTTTGTCAGATTAATTTATTAACATGTCATAATACCTATTAGAAGCCATCCTTTTCATGCTACGAGTCCCAAATAGTAGGTCATTCTAGCATGCATAGATTACCAATTCGGTTACATTTTTTTTATGTTTGTTACCTTAGAACTCCGTCATTTATATATACTCGGGGATTCGTCCTTATACATTTGGTAAGGATCTGTCCAAGAAAACCATAGTTAGGTAAGAACATGTCTTCAGTATTATTATTTCGTATAATTGGTATAGTATATAAGTAGATTAGTCACTTCACATGATGTCGTATAATTTGCCATGGAACAAAATGGTGCAAAAATAGCACTGTATAAGTAATGTCGATTGGGTTAGGTTAGAGTTATCTTGTGACCATGTAGATGCAGGGCGAGCGAAGCGGCCAAATCATGTTTTACAATATTTTATATTAACATAAGTTTCACTATGTAATGTATATTTCTTCTTATTTTATTAGCATTCGGGATTTTTTTTTGTTTTTTTTTAAAGTATATTACAGAATTAATCTTACTTGACTCTCAAATTGACAAACATATATTTATTCAGTATTTAACTACAAAATCCCAGAAAATATTTACAATTTATCTATACATAAATGTATTTGCCTAAATAAAGATTGCCGTTCTATATTTTCTCTCAGGCAAAGTCAACTACTAAAAACTCCCATAAAACAACAATTTGAAACAGCCATTTCGCGTGGAAAACATTCAGGGGGCATCCACTGCGAGGAGGCACCTCCTTCAGAGGGGTACAAACTCCGGCCGAAGTGAAGCTGGGTTTATGTCCCGGAATTACGACTTAGATGTTTCAAACAATAATTCCGTCCATAAATATACGGAACGATTTCTTCACGCGTCATAAGGCGCGTATTTTTCTTTGGACTTCCGATTTAGATAAAAAACAATGTTGGAACCACAACTTAGTAGGTACTATGTCTTAGGAAGCCATCGAAGCAAGTACCTAGTTTACCATAAAAGCTTATGGTGCCATGGCCTTTAATGGAATTACGATTTTTATACCATTTTTTTTAGGAAATAATCCGTGGTAATAATAAATTAACTTCAGTATTTACAATTTCAATGCAGTTGTAGGTCTTAACTACCTGTTAAATTTGATATTATTTCCAAAAAAGTTACCTAGGATCCTCCAGATATGAGATAAAATATTTAAATCCAATTACTCAGTTATATCCTTCTGGACGCAACGTTGTTCACGAATATTTTATATCACCTTTTCATGTCTGTTACTGCCTGACTGTGTCAGATTTTTTTATCTACATCTCAAACTGACAGCCAATTTAAAACTTTTCTTAACGCTTTCTCCAGCCGGTTCTTCCACATTTTCAGTATTAGACCTCTCTTTTTAATATCGAGTTTTGTTGATTAGGAATCGGCGATCGCGGCGTAAAAACGGACGACGGGTAAAAATCCTACAACCTAAAATTTTTACCCCTACACTATGCCTACGTTAGGAAAACCTGTAGTGCTAAAAGTAGGGTACACTGAACTCAGATATTACTCATTGTATGGATTAACGACATTTTATGTGTGTGCAGGTATCCTAGTGTTATTGTTTAGTACCAGGGGGAACGAGCTATCCTCGGTATTTTTATTCCAAAAATCACGTTTTTACAAAAAATAAAATTGTACAGGTAAAATAAGAAAGCAAACCCTATCTTAACACAAATTATTATCCCAAACCAATATAAAATAATATATGCACCTACATTAAGAATGGCCCGTTTTAATATATAAGATTTGTGGTATCACACATTAAGAAGCCATCGGTGTAAATAATTTACTAGTGAAAACTTATGGTGCTATCTCAGTGATTGAAAGGAATTCCGATTTTTATGAATTTAAAACATCTGTAGGTAGGTACATGAATAAAATTTTACTTTTACTGTTTTATTTTAAAATTATTTTTATTTATTACTGTAATTTATTAAATAAAAAAACCAATTATCTTTTGTCTGTATAATGTATAAAATAAAATTATAGACACCGGTTATATAAAAGTATAAACACAATAATAGAATAATAAAACTGACTGGAAACGTTAAATATTTTTTCATGTTATATGGTATCTACACTTCTGCAGTATTTTTTGATGTAGCTGGTTTCTACAATGCCGCCCCCATCTGTGATAATTTCTGAGTAGGATTGAATTCCTACTTCAACAAGAACTTCATTAAATTTATCACTGTAAGTATAAGTTTAATAAGAGTTGTCAAATTCAATAGTACAAAATCTACGATCACTTAGACAAAACAGCAAGCAACTTCATAGTGTTCTAATAAATAAAATCACAAACACAAGAGCCATTTGCAAATTGCAAAAATTGATTGCGTCAATTAATAGATTACGCATATGTAATTAAACCGAACACACCTAATCTGTGGAGTGCCGAGTCGAAGAACTTGTGTTTGATTTACGTTAGGGCCAAAGATGAGATAGATACCTACAGAAGTTTAGGGCCAACAAAAAGTCACTATATCGTTTTAACTCGCGATGGTTTTATGAACATATATACCTTATAATCTTTTACAAATAACCATTACATATTTAACGCAACGTTTCACCTTCGAATAACTATTGTTAACTGGATTTTAACTTTAAAATCAAAGAAATTTATTTTTTTAAACACTTACAAAACATATTTCACCTAAAAAACTCATATTCTACTGCAGCAATTTCCTCGAGTAAATTCCCAACACATAATTTTCGCTTCAATAAATTTGCGAGCACGTGGCGTCGCTGTCAGGAATTTCCCATTTCCGTGCCCCCTTTCCCCTTTTCCCTTCATCCCCCACTTCTAATCTAGAAAACCTAATAAAACTCCCCTAATAAAAGTGTACGTTTTCATGATGCCCCGTAAAAATATGATAACGTACACGTATTAGTATATCTCGTGAGAAAAGCTACTGACCAAATTTTTAATGTTTGGTGTGTTTTAAGGTCGTGATAACGCAAATTCCAAGCTTGGAATTTTGGTAATTAAAGCTGTTTTGTAATTTTTCGTCCATAATTAGCATTTTTAATGAAAAACAAACGCCTCATAAAATGCGTAGGCTTATTAACTGTGCGTAGAACGTTAATAAGAGACGGTTCCTACATATTTAGAAAGTTTACATCTTTTGTTTAGAATTTGAACCTTCAGTGTTTAATTATCTCTTTACGTTACAATTTCAGTAGGTTAGCTTAGCAATTTTTAACAAATTTTCCCATTTACCTTACTCCGGTGTGAATAATCGTATTCTTAGCAAATTTCAATAGGACGACTGGTGAATCTATATAAAATTAGGTTACAATATACCATAGAGTATTGTAGACACGACAATACATAAAGTAATATACAGACAAATAATGAACCTCCTCCCTTCATAAAGTCGGTTAAAAATCCATACCAAAAAAATTACACGGCAAAAACCGCGTTTTGTGACTGTGTAAGACAAGTAACAACAGCAAGGTACATCATATTTTTTTAATACATCCCATTTATCAAAAATCGTTTCTAGAACCGAGTACAGTAAGATACAGTGATTACCCGACTGCCAAAGAAAGGAAGGTAATGTTTTTCGAGCGTATGTATGTATGTCCATTTCTTTGGCACGCCCTACATCCTGAACAGCCTGTCGGATTTTGACATGCGAGGTGTCATTTGATTCGTCGTGATTGTGTGAGTGACTATCTAGTATACATGAAAATTTCTAAAAAATCAAAATGCCGGATTGTATGCGGGTTAAAATTTTTTTTTTCAAAAACCTCGATTTGTGTATAAAAATAAAGGGCTTTACATAATATATGACACTTACAGTAAAATAGTCAAGCGCGAGTATAAAAAACACACTAAAAAACTGTTAATAAAAAAATGAACTAAAAAAGTAAACTTGCCCCTAAAACATACCAAATAGTTAACTATAAGCAAGCAGGACCTATCTAAATGCAAGAACAAATAGGTAGTACAGATTGCTCACAATACAGTAGTTACCTACAAATAAGTTCCGACTACTTATAGTTAAATATTTAATATGTATGAGGGGCACTTGTTTATATCTTTTTAGTTCTTCCAGTCGGGGTTTTTTTTAACATTATGTTACAAGTAATTTGTTTATTTTATAAACTAAAAAACACATTTTCGTCACTAGGTGTGATGTATTCGACTGGTTAAAATATACCAAATGCGTCTGAACTTGAGACATTTTCTATAGTAGTGACGTACCTAATTTATATTTTCTTCTGCAAATAAGCACATTTCGACAGATTTCCTTTTAAAAGTAAGTAGGTATGTATCGAAGTGTCCGCCCACCACACTGCCTAGGGCAGACGAAAGAGGGAAGGCCATAAACTGGAAGTTTCCTCTCAGGGTAACTAATGGAATTGCAGATTATACTGCCTCAGAGAGCACTCCACGGAGTTGAATCCCTACTGGTCCCCTCACACACACCTCATCTACACACGTTCCCTGTTCAGGAATTAACGATTAATTACTTATCAACTCTGTAGGTACCTCGTAATAATACAAGGGAACCGTTAACTTGAAGTAAAGAACAGTTTTCATTTACAAATGATTAAAGGTTGTATATACTACATTAAGGGTAATTGCCGTAGATTTTTTCGAATACAAAATTAATTTGGCATAACTTTGTTTTTAGAATTTAAAAATAGAACGAAAAGTGAGGCGACAAGCTTTTCTTGTTAAATTAAATTCTAATAAGCCTTATTTTTTCTTTGTATTTTGTTGGAATTGCTCCTTACAACTTTACAAAAATATTAAAAAAATATAATATAATATAATATATCACACATTTTTGTTCTTTTTTTAAAATCGAAATATACAGTAGAATTTATTGAATTTTAGAGCTATTTTTTTTATACCACTAAGGTAGCAAACGGTGCGCCTAATGGTAAGCGGTCACAATAGCCTATGGACGCTTGCAACACCAGAGGTATCACTTGCGCGTTGTCGACCCTTCAGAAATCCAATAACTTCTTTTTCGAAGAACCCCATACTGTAGTCTTTAAAGAAAACGTTGCATCCCTGCTGAGGTCCCCCTCATTCCACAACCCAATCGTCCGCGGGAGGAAGTTTCTCGAAACTGCACTGTACGCGACCATTTCGATTCTAAAGTGTGATAATAAATTCCCATGCCGATGGCGAGCGGTGCGATGGTAGAAAGTAGCCGTGGGCATCATTTCGCACAATTCCTCAGAACACTTCCCATTGTACAAGCAGTGTGAATATGAATATAACAAAGTTTATTTTTAAACGAAATATTTTAACGACGCTCAACATTAAGTTTGAAGGCATCTGAAATTAATAACAAACATAATTGATAAACAAAATCAAAAGACATTTAACGGCAACAAAAATTAGGGATAAATCCGCCTTTGAATAAAAGTAGTAATATAGTTACATTTAAGTGAACTTCTGTATTTTTAATTTTTATACAATAAAGTGTATACAAACAAACAAACAAAACATGATAATTATGACGAACTTATCTTGACAATACAAACTAAGCTACCTACTATACAGGGTTAGTTGATTAGTTCACTTTTGAACCTTAAAATTGTTTTACTATTTATCGTTATCTAAAAATATAATTCAAACTGTTAAAAAATTAACTTAATAATGTGTATCTTGTAAGCGTTAAATCAAAATTTAGAAGTAACGTTTGGCGGGGCTTAATGTCGTCCATTTTGTTTCAACTGTTCCAGGTTATTTACAACATATTACACTGCTCTATAAGCTAATAGAATGCATACTTTTCTAGTATCTAATGCAATCTTAGCACAGTTCTCTGACCACTTTCCAAAACAGCGGGCGCCTAGACGCCCTCTATTAAGGTGGATTAATGCTGCCGAAAGCCCAACTTACTTAATAAATATAAAAGCCTTCTCCGCCCGAAGTCGTAAACCGCCCACTGTGCTCTTCCAAGATTACTTCTATTACGTCCAGGGATATTTGAACCCCCAGTTTCATTACTTTAACGAATTTCAGCATTGAGTTAGGAAAATTGATAGCTCCAAATAAAATGGTATTGCCATTATCAGCTCTATGTAGATTGCGTGCTCACCCGCCTTGCTTTCACCCAGATAAGATTTTATGGTTGGCTGGAAGAAAGGATAATGTTTTCTTTTGATGTAAGACAGGAATTGTTAGACGCGTCTCGGCTGGGTTGTAAAGATAACGCTACATAATGTTATTTACATATAAATAAGGACGAAGATATATAACAAACAACACACAAAATGGAAACTCTTTTCCCAGATATATATCAGTCAGTACTAACGAATAAGGCAAATGTAACTATAACAAAAAATTACAATTTCCTTCTTTATTGGCATTTTAATTTTATATTATATTATACTAGTAAATTCTTGTGGTCTCATTCATTTCTATTATAAGAAGATGTTATTAGGATGTGGTTGTAGAACAATACAACAAATTTAGTTTTTTTTAGATTAAAACATTTTTTTTTCCGTTTGATAATATGGTATCTTAGAGGGTTTATATGCTATTTGATTACCTACTTGGTTCAACTTATAATTTTAGCAACGTTTCACCAAAAATAGAATTAGATTACTAGCTTTCTAGTACTGACCATTAAATTACATTTCTTGTTTTTTTAATGTCCAAAATGCTTCGAAAATAAAAAAAAGGTTTGGAAAAAAACGATAATATTTTTTTACGTAAAATACGTACCTACGTAAAACTTAACAATTTTTTTTTCTAATATTTTTTGTGCAAATTTTTTGAAACTGAGTGCACAGACAAACAACTGACGCATTAACTTCGTTACCCACGTATATTAGGTAAGGGAAAACTATTAAAATATAATATCTTATATTCCAGCATTCCCGACACCCCGCACTTTCGACTAAGGCTCGGCGTACATTACAAAGTTGCACGTAATTTATTGCAGGGCGGTTTATGGGCTATGGGCCAAGTTCGCACATGCGTCGCTGAGTGCATTGCAGCGACTTGTATCGCAGCCATAAATATCCGCTAACCCCTTCCAAGGGTCAGGTATGTACCGGCATAAATTTTAATTTCTTGCTTTATTTTTGCATGGAACAGGTATACTATAGAAAGAGGACGCTTTTTAAGGATAATATATGATTCTTTAAACCAAACTTTAATTCTTATTTCAAGCATCTTTTGTTAGTCCGCATACCATAGATTTTTTTTTCTTAACCTATTCTTTATGCCTCATATGTTGAACGCTATTGTTTTTTTTTTTCTTAATTTAGATTTGTCAGCACATAAAACCATAGACGCATAGGTAGAAAAGCTAGGCTTTAAATAAAAAATCAGAATTGCAGGTTATATAACGTAAACCGGCATACTTTTTGATTACCGCACTAGATAAACATTTGTGTTTATCTTAAGTCTATACGTTTTATGTATATAATAAGTATCTGTGCATTTACATAAATAGTATATGTATAAGTATGTGTAATGTATATGTATTGTATCGGTTGTCTGGTATGGTATTCATAGTACAAGTTTGGCATAGCTTGGGAACTAATGGCGCTGTGTGTAATTCCAGGAATAATTATTTATACATTTATTATTTAAATGTACTGTGAGATTGAAACTAAAGATTATTTATATATAAGCGTAGGCAAATAATTTTGATTAAAACCAAAAATTTAATTTTAAGAATTGCTATTGCTGGAAAATTACTGAATAAATTTTAAAATAATAAAAATTAAACATTCTTGCAATTATAAAATAGATATCTAAACGTTTTTATTTTTTACTAGCTTACTTTTACTTTTTCCTAAAAAAATGTTTTACTCTTGATTCACTTGTTCAATTATAATCTACCTATCTATATTTTAGTAGGTACCTAGTATTTTAAGTAATTTATAATAATAATAATAAAGCCAGTGTATTGTTCTATACAAAAACAACGCCAAACAAAAAGGAAAGATGACAAATATCCTATTTCTAAATTACAAAAAATAATCCAAACCAGGAATATGTAGGTAATATGCCCATAATTTTATCAAGAATCATTTCAATTAATAAAACTCTTTACGCCTACTTAAAGCAACTAAGTAGTAGTAGAGAAATCACCATAAAAATAACACTTAATTTCAGCTTGCAATTACGAGGCTGTTAAAGGGCGGCTGCTTGAATCCGACAGGACCATTACATTACCTCCGCACTTACCATACTAGCGCACTAACTAGTGTGTATACCTCCTTATATTTAGAAGCCGACTTGCTCGTAAAATGCGGGAATACATTAACTTAACACACGCAAAAAGGAAAACTAAGGCGTTTTTCTTGCGGGTGGTAACTGTTGTGGCGGTAATGATTTTTACTGTGCCTGCTACCTTCTACTTTGTTGTCTTTTTATGAAAAATAAATATTTAGCTGAAATATATACCTTTCTTTAGGTTTTTTGTTTAACGTCCTATTTACCTAAACAAAGTGTAATTACATAATTTTACCCATTACGACTAAGTTTTATCTTAACATACGCACAAACACATTCAGATCAAGAAAAAATATTGTGTAAGTAAGCCGGTTTTAATGTGTGTACCTTCATATTTACGAAACATTAAAAGTTAGCTGAACGGCAGCATTAGAATTCTAGTTACCTACCTACGCGGGTTTACTAAACAATGGCTTTACTACGCAATGTTCCGTCTTTCTTCTCTTGTTGGTGTGACTTCTAAATTTAAAAAGCTTGTTACTTATTGTGCTTTATATATATTATGTATGTATCGTAAGGTAGGATATTCAGAAAAAAAAGGATCATTACGAAAATTCTAGGAATACCTATTGCAAAGAATGTGGTACGTAAGCAACGTGGTTTAGGAAAAGCAGGTTGTTGGCAGTCTTACAACAATGTGAAAGCGGAGCGAGGAATGAGCGGAGTGACTAATTGTGGTGTCGGATTTTTCCAACAATCCTATAAACAGTCAGGACGATATTAATTTCCAGTCATTTTTGCTGTGTACTCTTGGGTTTTCGAAATGATTTTTTAAACTCTATTCCTACTCACACATACTTACCTAGGCCGCTTTACTACACAATGACTTTACTACGCGATGATCCGTCTTCCTTCTCTTGGTGGTCTGAATTCTAGTACGCGGCTTTACTACGTGATTTTTGTTCCGTCTTTCTTCTCTTGTTGGTCTGAATTCTAAATCTAAAAAGCTCGTTACTTATCATTCTGCATGTATGTATCGTAAGGTAGGATAATCAGAAAACAAGGATCATTTTGAAAATCCTAGTAGGTAACACCTGCAAAAATTGATCGAATGATTGGAAACTAGGAAAAGAATATGGTATGAAAGCAACAGGGTTTAGGAAAAGTAGGTTATTAGTGTTCTTACGACAAAGTGTAAAAGCAGAGCAAGGAATGAGCGAAGCGAATGGAGCGGAAATTGTTTAAACATTTTCAGATTTAGTGTCGAATCTTTGCAACAATCATATAGACAGCCAGTATGATTTTCGTTTTCTTATTTCCGTTCTATACCTATAATAGTCTTAGGATTATCGAATTGAAAAAAGAAGGACTTTCAGACGATTCCAACATGCCACAATTTATCTCACACACTTTATATGTCCCCGTCGAAACGGAAAATTAATTTAAGCTATTCCAGACCCTTCGCGAACAATGCCGCGGGCATTTAAATCAGAATCTGAGCGGATTTCATATACGTCTTTTTTTTGACGCGTGCAGGTTTTCTCAAGATGTTTTCCTTCGGGGAAAAGCCAGTGGTGTGAATAATCAATGTACTTGAGAAATTAAGAAAAAGACTTAATTCTCCGCCACTCCGCAAAGTGAAATCGAAACCTCTCGACCACCACCGACTACGGGAGAAATATCATAACTGTCCAAAAGCCCGCATTTGTAAATAAATATAGAGAAAATTAATTACACGGCATTAGGTAGATAGTCACCCCTTAAGTGCTTAATTACAACAGTAATTAGAGTCACGTGTCGTTTTAATGGCTTATTGCATTACTAATGGACTTGGATTAGCTTTGTATGGGTGAGTAAAATAATATTTTAACGGCTTATGTTTTACTCATCATTAGATATAGTAAAATATAACGTCAAAAATAATTTTTTACTGTCAAAAATAGTAACTGATCACCAAAAATTAAACCCCTTTTAATTTAAAATTATATACAACATTTTCGCATCTAGCTATTCATTTAAAGCAATTATTACCTTATTATTGTTGACCTAAAAATAGTAAATTACCACCAAAATTTTTACTATATTTTAATTCAAATGTCATCCAAATATTTAACATCTCGCTATCCTATAAAAGTAAATAATTCTAGATAAATCATTGTTTACCAAAACATAGTAAATGATCTTCTAAAGATTGTCCCTATTACTATTGTAAAATGTTCACTAAAATCTGAATTAATAAAAAGTCTAAATTCATTAATCACTACCAAATAACATTATTTCTCTTGAGCGTTTATTCAATCAATTGTTCATCATATCAGCTCAAGCGCGCCATTTCTCCTGGTACTCTGCCTTCCGCATTCAGCCACCAACAGCCACCTTTTTAAAGTCATCGATTCACCAGTCTGGAGGGCATCTCACGCTTTGCCTTCCCATACGCGGTCTCCACTCTAGGACACGTCTGATCCATTGGCCATCAGTCCTCCGACAGACGTGGCCAGCCCACTGCCACTTCAGATTGCTAATTTTGGGAGTTATAGTAAATTTAGTTCTGTACCGGATGTCCTTATATCGGATTCGATCCCTTAGAGACACTCCGAGCAAAGCTCGCTCCATTGCGCACTGTGCGGCTTTGAACTTGCGGACCACGCCTGCTGTAAGTGTCCACGTTGCACAAATTGCTTATTATGCTCAAAAATGAAACTCATACAATTTGAATATTTCTTTTATTAAAATTTTGTGAGAAATTTTTGTATTAATCCCAGGTCTTCTTAGTTTTAGTAAATTCCTGTTCTTTGCACAGTCATTAATTTCCTCCGAAAACCCCATTTTTTTCGTCGTTTTTTCATATGCTCTAGCATTATATCACTGTCTGATTCCGATGAAGCACTCAACAATGGAACCCGTTAAGTTTTCGATCGCCATTGTAAAAAAGATACAAACTAACTAACTAACTAAACTTCACACACGACAAACGCAGGCGCATTGGCGTAATTGAATTGGAGGTTCGGGACTTTATTAGGATCAGTCTCGAGCTTTAAGATCAGTTTCGAGAGAGAAATGTATGCAAGGATATTCACGAGTTTTGAGAGGTAACTCAGACCTCCATTCGTTTCTGTACCGAATTCCAGAGTCCGAATAGCCCGAGACTGTTCTCAATAAGGTCCTGGGTCGGGCGGCTGCGGTGTCCGGGGGTGGAGCGGGAAAGGCTTGTAAGACGCGAGATTTAACTTTATTTGGCGTCATTATACTTTATTTGATAAATGTCTACATTTTATGTCAATCATAGTATTTTATTTAGGTAGTAATAGCGCATTAATTTGCTTACCAAGATAAGTGATAATTTACTACACTTGGTCCTTGAATACAATTTAAAGTGCAATCATTACTAAAACAGATAATTGAGTGAGACCACACTGTCCCAGGTCTCTGACTGGGGACGGGTAAACTTGGTCCGATTCAACCCTACAAAGACACAAGTGTGCGCGTTCACCGCTAAGAAAACTCCATTCACTGTGGTCCCACAATTCCAGAACACTCCCCTCTCCATCTCCAAGAGCATTGGGATCCTTGGTGTCGACATCTCCAGCGATGTTCAGTTCCGAGATCATTTACAAGATAAGGTAAAGCTGGCGTCCAAAAAACTTGGTGTACTCAACAGAGCGAAGCAGTACTTCACGTCGGGGCAAAGGTTGTTACTTTACAAGTCGCAAGTTAGGCCCCATATGGAGTACTGCTGCCATCTCTGGGCAGGTGCACCCGGATACCAGCTTGGCCCTTTTGACTCGGTTCAACGACGGGCTGTGAGAATTGTCGACGATTCCAAACTCACTTGCGGTATCGAGCCCTTAAGTCTGAGGAGAGACTTTGCCTCACTGTGTGTGTTCTACCGCTTGTACAATGGGTTGTGTTCTGAGGAATTGTTCGAAATGATGCCCACGGCTACTTTCTACCATCGCACCGCTCGCCATCGGCAGGGAATTCATTCTCACACTTTAGAACCTAAATGGTCGCGTACAGTGCGGTTTCAGAGAAACTTCCTCCCGCGAACGCTTAAGTTGTGGAATGAGCTCCCTGCCAAAGTTTTCTGCAAGGACTACAGTATGGAGTTCTTCAAGAAAGAAGTTATTAGATTTCTGAAGGGTCGGCAACGCGCAAGTGATACCCCTGGTGTTGCAAGCGTCCATAGGCTACGGTGACCGCTTACCATCAGGTGGGCCGTAAGCTTGTTTGCCACCTTAGTGGTATAAAAAAAAAAAAAAAAAAAAAAAAAAAAAAAAAAAAATTATTGTAATTTAAGGCTTTCCTTTTTTGGTACATGTTTCGTTTTTTTGGTATTTAGTTTATTTTATTGGTAAGAGAGCTTAGGATGTCAAAATATTTTTTGGTGCTCAAAACATTTAATCCCCATTTTAACTGGAAACTTATTAGGAAATAAGTGAAATGTAATATAAGATAATATGAATTTACATAGGTGTATGCATTTTCTTTAAATATTATTAGGAAATAAATACATACATAAGTAGGTACCTATGTATGTAATTGCGTTTATGCAAAGCTTTTGCCTATTTCGAAAAAAACTATGCCACACCTATTTGGATATAATAAATTATATTGGATATATGCGTGTCATTTCAAGGAAAAAAATCTATGTTTCTACGTGAGGTATCTACGTACCCTCTATTTTACAGCGGTATAAAACTCTTCATTTTAATTAATTATAAATGTAAATATATATTAATTGGACATAACACACAGCGCCGTTTCTTCCCAAACTAAGCAAAGCTTGTGCTATGCCAGACAACGGATACACATACAGTTATATATAGACTTTTTTGTTAATACATACATAAAATAGGTACATAGAAAACACCCAGTCTCAGGACAAACACAAAAAATAAATGTTTGTATTGTGCCGGTATCGAACCCACACCCTTCGATCCAGCAGTCTGGTCTCTACCCACTAAGCCACGGAGCCGACGAAATTGCTTTGTAGATATTTATTTGATACATAGATTGGCAAATAGATTTAATCATGTAGGCATTTGATTGTTTAGATTATAGGTTTAAAAGATGGTCGTACATAGAAACAGCTACCTATTTCTAAATTAGAAAATAATAAAAAAAATCCTAATTTAGTTACAAATAAATTTAAAAATTTTTGGGTTCAGACAATGACCTCATGACCTTAGTCGTTAGACATTTATTAGTCATTTGTTTATTATCTTCGAACATGACCGAGTAAACTGTTAACTTAATCTAGAATCTGGGTCAAAAAACTTTCTTTTACGTTACACCTATACAAAAGGTAATCCAAACAGGTTACAGGGTTACAAACAGGTATTCACTTAGCCACCTACCAATATACTTACTTACACAGCATATCAGTCCCCTAATGCGATCAAATGACGAAAAGTAACGATGTCGATAACGAGCGCTATAAACTTTTGTGTCGACTTTACTTGCCAGAAATTCACTTAAGTGCTTTTCCTAAAGGGCTCAGTAGGGGTGCTGATTTTTTAAACGATGTAAGTATACCTATAACTTTAGCAGTAATAATAAAGATATAGTAAGTTATACTGCCGAGTACATCTAAGTAACTATAATTTACCCGGGAAATCGATGTTTTGACGTAGTTCTCGTAGCTTACTATGTATAATATGTGAAATAGCTTACTTCCACTTGAAAACCCTTCATTTAGATTCTAGTCCCTGGAGGCCGAACTTTGCTCGTTTTTTTTTAATAACGCAATTTTTTTCCAAGCTCTAGGTTTGCTGTGTCGGTAAAAATAAAAGTATAACTACTCGCCAATACATGTCAGGAAGAGTCATATTTTCCAGTTTATAATTGCCTGAAAACACGGATAAAACAACGTTTTCTAAAAATGAAACCTAGCTAGATCAATTTATCGCCCCCGAAAACCTCATGAAAAACGTCTCCGAGATTCAGATTATATATATATACATATATACATGAAATGCTCGTTTAAAGGTTGTAGATGAGAAAGCGGAAGGCTTGGGTAAGGAATTTTAATACTCGGCATGTTCACTAATGAATCCGTACAGTATCTTTTTTATGGAGAAAATGTGCACTGAGGAAAAGACGCGGCGGATGACTTTATTTTTTTACTGGGTACCTAGTCAGTAGGTATACATCAAGATGTAGGTACTTTATAACATTTCAGAGTGTGTTGTAAAAGATAATTATTTTTCTTGTTTAAATACATGATGCATCAGCTTGGTATCTATTTTGAGATAGATGTATTACTTACCATTCTACATTCTTGAAAAACCTTCGTCCGTCCGTACGTATGTTTCAGGCTTATGATTCCGCATCGATTATAATGAAAAATTACAAAAAAATCTTTGAACGTACCGACATACATTGTTAGAATGAATGTAAAAAATAAAGGGTGGTTTTACATGGCTACATCAAACTGAGTGATGTAGTTTTTTTTGCAGACTTTTGTGTGGGTTATCTTCGTGACAGGTCTTTTAAAAAGCATTTGAGGTATTTAAGCATTTTTTTAATGTATTTTTTGCCAGTTATTGGCTTCCGAAGTTGCATTTTTTCAAAATATAATATTTTCTTAAAAATCTAAAACAAAAGTTACGATACTACATCATTACTTATATTCTAAACCATATTTTTTTAACCAATCGGCTTATTCATTACAATATTCATTAAGCAGCACTAACTTTATTTTTGTAGCTACGACACGCACTTTGCTGTTTTTTTAATAGTTTATTCTTTGGCCTCTTTATATTATATATTTTCTTACATTGTCTTTTGTGCTAAAACATTAACAGCATCTCACATTACCAACTTTCCTTTTTTTCAGACGGATTCGCCCAAATGGAAAACAATAATCGAAGTCTTCTAAGAAGATCGCCGATACATCAAGGATCCGACAACGGAAGATCGACCCACCCTTATCCTTTGTCCCTATTTAAAATTCAAGTACTACCTACCCAATTTCTCTCCTTTTCATGCCAAAATAATCTATCTCGCTTACTCTTTTCGAGTGCCTGATATTTTTTTTCTCTTTCTCCAACCGCTTAAACATGGCGGATGCTGTATCCTGTATACAGGGGTGCAGGGTAAAAGGGGATAGTGTTCCGGAGGGTGAATTAGGGTGTTTTGAAGTTAACGGAGTGGAATAAGACGATTTTGGGTAGAATATTGGAGATAAGTAATTTACGAAAATACAAAACTAAAGGAGTTTTTATTTTTATGCCATTTATTGAAACAAAAGTATAAAGTCAAGTAAGCACATACCAATACCTACTCACGTAATACATACGTATATAAGTAAAACTTGATTTATATAAGAACTACATTTTGCCAGCGGCTCCGCCCGCCCTAAATTCAGTTATCGGCAAGGAATTTCTACGTCAACCCCTTTAATTATACTAATGAAGTTTGCTATAGCAAGCTGTAGCTGCAGCTATAGTTCGTTTAAACTCGGTTATAGTTATTCCCGTGTAAACTTTTGTATTTTTCGGGATAAAAACTATCCTATGTCCTTCCCCGGGGCTCAAACCATCTATCTCCATATTAAATTTCATCTAAATCGGTTCAGCGGTTTAAGGGTGTAGAGGAAACAGACAGACAGAGTTAGGTACTTTCGCATTTATAATATTAGTGTGGATATGGATATCAATAAAAATGTGTCCATTTTTTGAATGGCTTTAAGCACTGCAATTTAATTGTGACCTATACAAGTACCTATCAGTAAATAGAACTGTTGTCCGGTCAATTAAAATTGTTTTTTTTTTAGTATAAACTGAATATCCTTCTATTGACGTATTGGTATTTTATCGGTCTTTTATTTATTTTTTATCACACTTACTCGTAATCTGTGTAAATACGTGCAGACAAAGCGGGTGCTAAGACCTTAATTACTTACACGGGCTTTTTCTTTGTTAATTTTCATTTTCTCAAAGCAAAGCACGCGTTCACAGATACGACGGACAATAATGACGCGCCTATTTTATGAAGTATGTATAGACATATGTATACGTGTCTATGTCTGATGAACTACGAACACAATACAAGCGAGCAATTCCAAGTTTTAACTTTAGCCAAACTTTTTAATTCATAAATTCTCTAGATATCTAGCGCCATCTAGCGGTGGCATTGTTTTTTCTCCTTCTATTCCCGCTATTTCAATTGTATTTTAGTTAGTTTATTTAGTTATTTACCTTATATTTTTAACGCACAAAAAAAACATTATCTCAAACGCATTCATTTAACCACCTGAAAATACAAAACTTCATAGACGTGATTCCAATGACAGCTTTCGCAGAGCTCATCCTATATTTTAAAATCTATATAGAACTATAGATGTCACTGGGAGTAGGAATCTTAGAAATACAAAAAATCTTCATAGAATTAAGAAATAAATATATATACACATAGAAATATAATCTTTCTTCGCCTATGACTCCCTAAAGGTTAGATAGAAGCTTTAAAGAAAATATATCATACATGCCATATCTATGGCTACATCATCTATGTAAATAAATATTTTCATAGCAAAAATGCAGTCAAAAGACT
Organism: Apoda limacodes; assembly: GCA_946406115.1. Classification (NCBI taxonomy): domain Eukaryota; kingdom Metazoa; phylum Arthropoda; class Insecta; order Lepidoptera; family Limacodidae; genus Apoda; species Apoda limacodes. The sequence goes on from OX291554.1 coordinate 12,598,405, forward strand.
AACCTCCAGCCAGCACTTGAAACTGCAACTCCTTACAATTACTATAGTTATAATGGTTTTAATTAAACCTTTCTCTTCCCTTATTCAAAACCAAAACCTAAATAGTTATAATTATTTAAAACCATTCTCTCGAAAACCAAAAAACAGGTACACAAGTAATTACCAAAGCAACTTAAACCTCTAAGTGGATTACCAGTAAGAGAATTTCACTCACATTTTCTCATAGGTACAACAGTAACTTAAATTTTACGGTCCATCCCAATGCCAGAGCGCGGCCCGCATTTCCTCGACCATCAAACTGTTGATTAGCAGACTGGAGGGAGTTAATGATCACTCTCACATAATTATACTGGCCCACTCAGCTACCGCCGGATAGTTATGGCTGTGAAGTACGTAGCTAAGCTAATGGATATTGACGTTGTTTTGTATATTAGGTGAGTAAGTAAGTACCTAACATTTATTGCTGAACTTAAGGAAAGTCTGTAAGCATTTACTTCAATAATATTTTACACTTTGATTTTTGAGTGTGTCAATACACCCAAAAGACATCTTTCATTTCGGCTGAGAAGCACGATAAGTCAATACGGTGCACAAATAACAGACAAATATATCTCCTATTATCAAGGTAATGATAAAATATCGAAAAGTAATCTATAATAATAAATATTATAAATGCTAAGGACACTCTGTCCGTCTGTCTGTTACCTCTTAGCGCTTAAACCGCTTTACCGATTAAGATGAAATTGGGCATGGATATAGTTTGAGTCCTTAAAAAAGACATAGGCTTTTTGAAAATGTCAAGTGTGAGTCTTTTTTTTTCTATAATTGAGGAGTTGCCGTTGAAATACAACGATAAACGAATTTTGTGTGGGTGCAAATGCTGGCAAATTTGGCATAGAGATAGTTTGAGTCCGTGGGAATGACATAGGTTACTTGAATACGTGAAGCGTGAGTCGGTTTTTTTCTAGTTGCGGTTAAAATGCCTACAACGGTCCCTCTGATTTCGGGCGAATAAAACTGCGGGAAAAGCTAGTAATATTATAAATGCGTCTGTCTGGCTGTCTTTTATCTCTTCACGCTTAAACTGCTGTATCGATTGAGATGAAATGTGGCATGAATGGCTTTAAAATATCAAGTGTCGGTTTTTTTTTTTCTATAATCTTCTACACCGATAGCCGCATTTAGGGCGCGTGGAACCGAGGCTAAAAGCTATTTTTTTATATATTAGGTACTATATCAAGTGTCGATTTTTTTTTTATAATCCTCTACACCGATAACCGCATTTAGGGCGCGTGGAACCGAGGCTAAAAGCTTTTTGTTTTTTTTATATATTAGGTACTTACCAAAGTTTTCATAAATACCTCTGTGTCAAGATCTTGACTTAGATCTAAATTAAGTCTCATTCAATTGGGCCTCATATGAATAAATTTTGGGTAATACATTCTCAAGTAGGTACTTACATACTTTTGTAGAGCCCTTTTTTTGTTGTGTTTGTTTTTCTTCTCCTTGAAATCGATTGCTGTAATTTGCAGTAAATTAGTATTTTCACGGATTTTATTCCCCGGATAGGGATAACCAGAGACCAGACACACTAAATAAGAGTAAGAGAAACGCTAAGTGATCTCATTCGATTATTTCTTAACCATACACGATATCGAAATACTGATTTATTGATCCTGAAAGAGCTTCCCGAGCTCTATCCAAAAATATCAATAATAGTTTATAAAATAAACTGGATCTATCCGAAAATTTGATGTTTTTAGCTTCCACACATTTAGTATGGCGACATGGCACTCTGCCTAACACCTTAGCAAGTTTAAAATCTAATAAACATAATTCCGTAAATAATTTTAAATAAGAACGCGAATTACGAACTTATTATTTTTTTTTAATTACAAGTGGCGTCCTTCATTTTCTGTGCATTTTCGCGCTTTATATATCCACTGTCTCTCTATAAACGTTTCGGGAAACTCTATAATAAAAGCGAAGTAGAGTGTAAACACGTGCAGTGGAGACATATATGTATCTACTATCTATAACAATTTTTGATACAGATATTACTAGGTAAATGATAAAATATCTCACTTCATTTAGCCATACTAAATTCATGTAGACTTAGAAAATCAAATATTCGGCTAGATTCAGTTTATTTTATAATCTATGTTATTGATATATTTTTTTGATGATAGAGCTTGTGAAGTACTTTCAGGATCCAAGAATAGTATTTCGATATCGTGTATGGTTAGGAAATAAACGAGTGAGATTACTTAGCGTTTCCACCATGTACTATACCCACATAATAACGTGGAAGACAGCCTCTTTTATAATTATAACGCACTAAGCTGTTTTTTCTTTTTGATTATAAAGCGTCTTTACTACATATTAAAGTTCTAGTGACTTATAAAGTCCTATAGTACATAAATGTTAGAAACACACGAAATCTTCATAGAATTAAGAAATACAATATAATACACATACATAGAAATAATCTTTCTTCGTTTATGACTCCCTGAAAGTTAGAGTCTTTGAAGAAAATATATTATACTTGCTATATCTATGGTTATATCAACAATATAAATAAATACTTTCATATCAAAGATGCATTCAAAAGATTAACCTCGAGTTAGGACTTGAACCTGCAACCCTTACATTCCATGTAAGAGCTCTACCATTGAGCTACCGTGGCTCAACTCTGGTATGCCTACATACAATGAGAGTAAATGTTACAAAGTATTACATAGTCTATGCCTACACATAATATATAATAATAATGAAAAATAATATTATAATTTAAAATTACTACTGTTACTCACACCTACACAATATTATATCAACGCCTGCAAATATGTGCGCATTTAATTCCCTGTTCAATTAATTTCAGACCCTTATTTGACATTTCACCCCATGAGAAATAAGACCAGTTAATAAGGAGCTGTTTCTACATAAACTAAAGGCAGCAACAGAGTCCAAACATATCGATAAGAAAATTACCTAATACGAAACATGTAAGAGAAATCACGTTCTCAAACATTGATCCCTCTGTTTAAATCAGAGGGTGCAACCACCTAGGCTATTTACGATAATTATAGGTGGGTTTAAAATTTTTTGCGTTAAGTAGAACTAAAGGTTGGTATGAAGGTAAGCACAAGTACCCTGAAGTGTATATGATGAGATAATAATAACGTGACTTAGGATAGTACTTATTACCTAATATGCTACATTATTATTATTTTGTTTCAATTCAGGTATATGCCTAATTTACATCAGTCACTAAAAGCCTATATTATGATTCTTGGACGTGGTTGGTGGTCACCCAGGGGATTCGGTTTCACCTTGTGCCCTGAATGACAGAGTCTTAACGTGATGCTGAGTAAAAGACGAGAATTATTTATTTTATTTACTTATTTATTCTATTTGAACAAACAATAGTGTACAGTGGGTATTGCGGATATCCAAAAAACTGATATTTTTTTTGAGCACTTATTGTTATTTTTTCCAAATATTTAGAACACGCGGTTTCAAAGTTAAAATTATTTTTTTTAACTATGAAAGCCAATTTTGTGCATAAAATATGTAGTACCTACTTATTGGAAATATGCAAAGTTACTTTATAACCTGTATGGCAAATATACCTTTCTGTAAAATTTTATTACAATAAATTCAAAGACAACCACCATAAATGTCATTTTTTTTTGTTCTGCGCTAGGATCAAGCCCACGCCCTCGGCTTAGCAAGCAGGATCACTCCCAACCGAAGCACCAAAGCAGTAGAGAAATAGAGAACATAGCAATGGAGTCGCCAATTATATAAATTTTTAATTTAGAATTTTTTATTTTATTTTTGTAAAGTAAATTGCAATTTATCTTTTTCTTTCCAGCTTTCCACAAGACTGGCGAAATTTAGTGGCAGAAAATCGAAGCGATGTATTTTATAAGCCGACCGAATCAAGCATCATATGATCATGTCATTTTTCTGAATCTGACATTTATATAACAAAAAAAGGATTTAGACGATTAAAAACGTTTGCAGTTCCACAGATAACGGTAAAAGAAATAGTTTATTTTTAGTTGTAAATTATTTTATAGGCTAAAAGTCACTTATGTAACTTGTAAGTAAAAATCTCTTTTGACTTGCGTTAAAAAAAATTTACTTATTTTTTTTTTATCATTTATGTTCTTCCTGCAGATTGATGATGATAATATTACTGTTCCAAACATGGTAGATTCTAAACGAAAGCGAGTTTCATCATGTTTGCAGGCAGAATTGTAGAGACAGTTTTCAGAATACTCCGATGTAAGTTATATACTTTTACATAGTTGGTGCGTAGAATTGAAAATTTCATAATTTTTACCAGTATTTTGATTTTCAGGAAATGAATTCAACATCTTATTTCAGTCAAGAAAATCTAGCTAATGAACCGAAATTTTCATCAACGTTAACTGGAGTTAGTTTAGATTTGAAGTCTCCTAAAATTCCATGCCAACCATCACCGTCTTCAACTTTATCTGATTTGAGTTCAGTTTTAAACTCACCAAAAACTTCACATCTAAAAAATTTGCTAAAAAAATGCCATAGAAGAATTACCATAAATGACAGATAAGAAATTTAAAGAAGCAGAATAAAAGACTTTTTAGGAACAATTTATCTTTAAAAGAGCTTATAAAAGACTTAAAAAAGAGGCGATTGATTGATGGATCTCTTTGTAGCAACTTAAAAAAAAACAGATGAAATTCTAATGACAATTTTACTGGCTAATAAAAAACATGCATTTTCCACGTATCTTCCGGCACTTCGTAAGTTTGCACTCACCGTACATTTTTATTTTCCAGCTGCGTATCGATATTTGCGCCAAATATTTGACAAATGTCTTCCACATCCAAGCACGCTTTTTAGGTGGTACCAAAATGCAGAAGCTGTGCCTGGTTTTACTGCAAAATCCTTAACAAGACTGGCTGAAAAATCCAAAAAATCGGCATAACCACTGTTGCGTTTATTATTGGCAGATGAGATGTCCATACGACAACAGAAAATTTGTACTGGATCAAAGTATGAAGGTTAGTTGATATGGGAATCGGGACGGATGATACAGATCACAAAGCGAGCCAAGCTTTTGTATTTGTAATAGTTTCACTTCAAGAAGGATGGATGTTACCTATTGGATATTCGAAGCCTTGAAGGACATAATAATAACCCAAATACACGCCAATTTAAAAGCGCGTACAAAAAACTCTTGTCGTACTTAGAATTAAGTTCCAAATTCAGAGGAAACTGTGGCCCTCTGGAAAATTTTCCAATTTTGAGTGGTTCACAGGTTATCAATAACACATCACGCGTAGTCCGTCATGATGACATCTATGAAGTAACGGTATCAAAATTGTTTATTGAAAAGCAAAAAACCCAAAGAAACGCTTAAAATAAATACAGCAATAACTGTGACCATTTATCTGTGACATTAAATGATATTCCTTATCATGAGGTGACCAAACAGATAGTTGGTTACATCTCCGGATTTGTTGTGTACCACTTGTTAAAGACATTGAAATGCGATGACTGCAAAAATAATTTGCTTGCAACAGAAAAGCAGTGGTTCCATAAATTAGTGGATTTAAAAGACATAGGTGGTCTTTGCTATGCTTCCAAAGATGTTTTTACAATTTGCAACCAATCAGAAAGTTCGATAAGGTATCACATAAAACTTAGCGGAGGTAATACGCTTCTCAAAAAGTACGATAAAGCCTATATGACCGTTAAAATACTAAATAAACTTTCTGATGTTTTATTATTCAATCAAATTGATGCACATACTAAAGACTAAATTGAACATGTCTATAATTTGACAAAGGCAATTGCAGAAAAGTACATAGACTTAAGACTACACTACATTTGCAGACAAGAAAATTTTGAAAAAAAGTGTAAATCTAAAAGGCAAGTCTGGAACAAGATAAATTTATTTCAAGGCACATAATTTTTGATCTCTCAAATGGTTTTTTTCGACACGTTTTGTATTTTAAAATATATTACACTGTAATAAAACAGTGCTGATATAAATCTATTACCTACACTTAGTTACTGTGTAGACATATTCTTACATAAATTCCTTTTTATTTTTTTATTATTTTTGGTTTTGTTAAGTTGATATTTTATGTCCTATTCAGTTATCTTTAATATTTTTATAATAAAATGCAGTAAAAGTATGATTTTTAGATAAATACTGTGAAGTATATTCATTTTTATATTCAAAATTGTTAATTTTTGTATCAATATGTTACGTTCCTTTTTATATATGTATTATTGAAAAAAGTAAATGAAAAACCAATTGCTAGTTGGAAGCGACACAGGGTTCCGTACTGAATAAAATTAATCGCTTATTTTGATAACCTAAACACTAAAAACTTTTTTACTTTTATAAAGAAAAAACTAAAAGTATGCGATAAACCGCTTTTGTTTGAGTATAGATTTGTATTTTTGTTTTATTTTATTTGTTTATAATTTATGTTGTGTATTAATATTATTTCTGTACATAAGTGTTATAATATAAATACTTTAATAAGTATAATATGTCTTATATAATTACCAGCTCCACTCCAATCGCGCCAAATTGGTTTTTGGCGAGAGATTCTTCGACAACAATTTTTTTTACAGCGAGAGCAAGTTTGCTATAGCAAGCTATGTTTGTAGCAATACAATTCTGTTACTACTGCAAGAACTTGAATTTTCCGGAAATAATAAGCCTATGCAAAGTATGTAAAGAAAAGTTCCATGTTCCTTCTTAGGTCTTCAAGATTCTATCCTTAAAATCAGGTAAAACCATTGATATGTTGCATCGTGCCTTTCGTTATGACCTGTATAAAAGCCTTTTCCAAGGGAGCTCCTATCGGTATAAAAGTATCCTACTTATATCTATCTACCCTTTCAGGTAAGTCTGTGCCAAAAACATAGGCAATTTAATGCCACTTTACGGAGTTCAGTATGCGAATAAAATGTTCCCGTGGGGTCTCTTGATCGAGATAAAAACTGTTTTATATCTATATTTATCGTTCCAGCTATGTGCCAAAAATCAACGTATTGTGGTGCCCCGTTACGTTACGTCCGTTAAGAAATAAAATTTTAAATATGTGGGCTGAAAATGTTCGCGTAGCAAATAAGTAGCATTAGTTAATCTGGATCATGATCTATCTTCTTGTGGAAATTCAGCCAAACCCGTTAAGACACACTTTCAGAATTATATTATTAGTATAGATAGATGGATATGGATTTCTAACCCCATTAATCCTAATCAATTATTATTAGTAGAAGTATATATACAAGAGATAAAATACTCAGCTTCTTGCCAACTTTTCCCAGTAATAATTTTTTTCCGGACCGTTAAAACGTAAATTCTATAAATTTGATAGTTAAATTGAAAGTGCTTTTTGAAAGTCTACTTAAATAAAAAAAATACTTATGTTTGAGTTTTTTTGAGCTATGAGTACTCCGTCTCTTCAACTAATCCTGTGCCCAATTTCAGCTCAATTGGATGCTTCGTTGCAAAGTGAGAAAGTAAATTTCTCAGAAAAAAATTTTCCGTAGGGACTCTCGATCGGGATAAACAGTATCCTATGTCCTATTTCAGGTCTACTATGTATATGTGTGCCAACTCCAATTTTCATCTCCATTCGTCCAATGGTTGAAGCGTGATTGAGTAACAAACATCCAAACAACCATACTTTTAACAATAACAATAAAAGTAAGATTTAATAAGTGTTCTGAATTTATATATATATGTATCTATTTATGTATGTGTATGTTATTCCTCTAATTTAATAAGTATTTAACTAAAAATTAAAATTAAACGTAAGGTTATGAATATTTATTGTATATTTGCTTTCACGTATACTTTATTTTTATTACATTTTAAAGAATTAAATAGTATACACCTCAGCATTACGATTTGTGACACTATTAACTACTCCATCCTTTCTTTATTCCGAATAGTTGACTTGACATCAATTTTGTGTTCGATATAGATTGCATCAGCACATTGCCCCTAAATGTGTACCAATGCTTGTAATGCTGCAATGGACAACGTGACAACGTCACCGAGTGAAAAAAAAAACCAGATTGTATCGGTCATAAACGGTAGTAATGACTCAATACTTACAATTATTTTGTCTTATGAGGTTGTCAAAGAGTAAAAATTTCTTTGAATGTCACACGTATTGAAGTAGTTAGAACTGGCTAGTTAGCACTTTCGTATATGCATAAGGCTAGACATTTTCAGTAATCTGTGATGCATATTATGTTCCACAATTTTTGTAGTGATTTGTTCGGCGTGCGATATCCTTGGTTGTAGTATATCGATGATCAAAACCCTAACAATTGATTCCGAGTTTTTCTCTTTAAATATCGACACAATAACGGCAATAATCGTAACTACGATTTTTTAAATGTTATAAGTAATTTATGCCCTTTGCAACCGTGAAAACCCTGTGCTACTACCATGGTGCCAGAAAAACTGCAAAATTATTGCATTTTTTTTATATTCTGAACTGAACTGAAAGGCTAAACTTATGGTCATACAAAAAAATTATTAGACTGGAATTAGTAGAAAATTTAATAAACTATAATTTATTTTCCAAAGCGGTGTATATATAAGTAGCATCATAGTTTCCTTAAAAAAAAATTATTAAAATATCGGACAATCGGGTAAATAATATAAAAATATTATACTGTTTTCTTTTAAAAACTTTGTATTTGGCAAGTTAGTTATGCCTTCAAATAAACATACACTAAACAAATAAACGTTAATGTGATATATAGATACAGCTAGCCAAAGATGGGCATTTTATCCAAAAAGTTAAACATATATCGGTCGGTTATTTTTCATGGTCCTGCAGAAAAGTCATAAGAAAGGAATTGGTAGAAAATTAATTTCAAAGTGTAGGCCATATATTCATAGTTTCCTGAAAAATAATTGACCTAAAGTGCTCAAATGGGGCTCAATTGTTTCAAAATTAGTTTGCTTCACAAAAGTGAAGAACGAAGATACCTAAAACGTAAAAAAAAAACAAAAAAACAAGTGCCAGAATTTCGCAGTTTTTCTAGCATCATGGGAGTAGTAACACAGGGTTTTTAGGGTTACAAAATTGGGTAAGCTACTCTGAGGAGAGCTGACAACATAAAATTATGGTAACATGCGCCTTTGCAATATTTGATGTTTGTTATTAACTGGTCTATTATACTTATTTTTTGATGACGACAACAAGAGCAAAGGTTGAAATCAAACATCAGCGCGTTTTCATTGCCGCGTGCTTATATATTGTGTAGCAACCAATGTATAGGTAGCAACCAATGTATTGTGTAGCAACCAATGTATTGTGTAGCAACCAATGAATTGTGTAGCAACCAATGCTCACACGCGTGGAAATAGATACGCACCGATGTTGGACTTGAAACCAATTCCGATACCCAGTGGAATAACAAAATCACTCGGCCGGATGCGGGCCCGCGTTGCTTTGCTCTATGCGTGCGGGGTACAAATCTAGATCTAGAAAGGCTGCCTCTTTGGATAATTTATAGATAGGTTCAACTTTGATAAATTGGAAAAATCACCTAATCGATTAAATAAAAAGTAGTAAGCGCAGGCCATATAAATCAGTATCATTATGTGCAGGCAAAGCGGGTGGTAAGCCCTTAATTACTCCCACGGGCTTTTTCTCAGTAAATTTTACTTTTCTCAAGGCAAAGGCAAAGTTGACGTTCATACTTTTAATGTATGATGTTCTTCAAGAAAGAAGTAATTAGATTTTTGCAGGGTCGGCAACGCGCGAGAGATGCCCCTGTTGTTGCAAGCGTCCATAGGCTATGGTGTGACCACTTACCATCATGCGGACCGTCAGCTTGTTTGCCACCTTAGTGGTATAAAAAAAAAAAAAAAAAAAAAAAAAAAAAAATAGAACAGCTGGGCTGCAATAACGAATATTTTCTATCAAGTATATATATAAGTTGTCCTAATGCTCAAAATATGAACGACGCACGCACACTACAAGCGAGCAATTACAAGATTTAACTTAGTCAAAACTTTTTAATTTATAAATAATAAAGATATCTATAGAATTTATAAATTTAAAATTGACTATCCACCATTTTAATTATTGTTTGTTGGTGAGTTTATTTATTTATTCACCTTTTATTTTTATTTATTTAGATACTCGCAAATGAGATAAAACAAATTGTGTGTATGTAACACGGTACGGAAATTTATGAACTCAAGTCACTAAGAGGCATAAGGGTAAATTTCCCATGGTAGAATTGAATTTTGAATTGTTAAGCAAGTCCAAATAAAATAAAAAAAAACATATAGATAGTACATTATATTTCCAAGGACTAATAAAAGCAAAAATATATGCTATAATTTTTTTTCGATAGATAAAAGTTACCTCTAATTTTTGCCAATTTTCGATTTATTTTTATTACGGTACATATCAAAATTAAAATCATTTATTCAATTTAGGCTACAATAATTGAGCACTTATGAATGTCACTACGCCATCGGTTCGTAAGTCTATAGGGCGGGAGACCTTGTACTGAGAAGAACCGGCAAGAAACTCAGCAAGGGCATTTCTTTTTTCCCTTTCTCTTACAGCTTCCTTTTAAAATATTGGAAAATCCCCTTTTTATCATAAAAGGACACTTTCCATTACAAAATTAAAAATCATAAAATGCACAAGCACAACATAAAAAGTATCTAATTGCAAAATATAAAAAAGACAGTTTATGTACCTATTCATCACTTAGAAATAATCAACAGTATTGATAAACAAAACAAAATAGTAAGACTAAATAGGTACAAGGATACAAAGAAGTTTGCAAGAGCAGACCAGTCTCCACACCCGTTCACGAGTATGACACATGAATCAGCCATCGCTTCGCTCAACCATGTTTTAGGGAACGTAACGACCAGACACACACGCCACCAACGCAGAGACACTTTCAGAGAGCATGACACACTCAAGCAACTCCAATAAATTTTCGATTGTGCTAGTTACAATGTGTGTAACGACTGGTACATTTCCAAATAGCAACATTTTAGTAATTCCCATGCGTTATTATCTATAAGATAGGTAGTCTTAAATTGTATAGTAAGTTTTTTTGATAAGTTTCTGTTAAACAAAAATTTTAAACTTTTTTAAATTCAGTTTACATACTTCTGCAGGGATTTTGTTGTAAAAACGGACACATTGTCCTTTAAATGATTTATCAATTTTTTCAAGCCTTGTGTATCAGAGCCAGTTTGTGTCTATTTCTTGTATTTCGATTATGAACATCACTTTTTTTAAAAAAAAAGATTAATATTCTTATGAAAATAGATTAAATTATCAAATTTAATAATGACCAGGTAAAGTTAGTATATTGATCTCTTTAAATTTATCCCTTAAAGAGTGTCTGTTAGATAAATAGTATATTGCTCGAATAGACCTCTTCTACAGTACAAATATTGTCTGTTTATCAGCTGCGTGTGCCCATAATAAGATACCATAGGACCATATATCCTTATCAGCCCTTACTTTCAAATTCCGCATTGTATGAAAAAAAACTGGCTTTATGGGCATAGGCCTTCCTCCTAAATAGCCTCTCGTTAGTAAGTCGTTTATCCTTACCATCCCTAATAAACATTATACATAAAAATACCTGTGTGATCATGGATCGATAAAGACAGACCTCAATAATAACACGGTTTTTGGGAGGTAAGTATAATATACCTAATTCGTAAAAATGCTATGGAAAGACTAATGATTATAATGAATTAAAAAAAAAAAAATTAATACACCAAGTCATTATCATATTTACACTAGAAAGTTTTTGTACTTGAATTAGCTTAGTCGCGCCCAGCCCGATTTTTAATGGGCCTATCAAAGAATCGAGAAGCTATGACTGCTTCATTATATTATTATGGGACCACGCCGTGAACACGCGCACTGCCCGCTTATTTATCAGCCGATATTACATACTGCGTCGAGACACAAAACAATCGGCCGATATAAAAATCTAGCGGTGCGCGGGTAGCCTTATACTTTGACCATGGTAACAACGGAAGAATACCTACTAATTTATTTATAATAACAACAATCTAATATAATCTAATAATATCAACAATATAATATATATTATAATGTGAAAGTGATTGTGTTTGTTTGTCCTTATTTCACGGCGCGACTAAGCATCTGATTAAGATAAAAGTTCCTGCAGGAATAACTAAAACTCAAATATGGGTTTATTGTAACAATAATCAAGGAGCTGCCGTAAAAACCTACGCTGATTACCAAATTCAGCATGAACAGTCACTGACAAAAACTAATATATTAATAAACTTTTACAATAAGGAGAGACTTTGCCTCTATGTGTGCGTTCTACCGCTTATATGATGGGCTGTTTTCAACCATTGAACCGCTCGCCAATAAATTTGTCCTCACACCTTTGAACCTAAATTGTCACGCAACAGGCGTTAAAAAAACGTTTAATAGGCACAAAACGATACCTACCCATGTATTTGTTCACACGAAGGCAGTTTTGAAGCGCAACGCTTTTTTATCGAGCACTGTAGGATTTTAGACGTCAAGCGTTCGTTAAACGTAAAATCGAATTGAGCGTAATATATCGTCATCGTCTGGTTTTAACGCGACTGTTATTAAACTCTCATGAGAACAGGGCCTTAGGTTGCAGAATAAACCCCTGTATTGCAGAATGACTACAGCATGAAGTTCTTCAACAAAGAAGCGAATAGATTTTTTAAAGGGTCGACAACGCGCCAGTAATGCCCCGGTGGTGCAAGATCCTAAGACTGCGTACGTATACCGTTTAGCATCAGATAGACCATAAGCTTGTTTGCCACCAAGTGGTACCTACAAAAAAATACTAGCCAAGGTATTAATCTAATATAGGTTCATAAAAAATTAAACGTTTTATCTTCACTTGCAGTAAGTAAGTACCTTGGTTTGGTGCTAATTTTGTTGATGCTATTGTGCCATACGGAGACGGAGAATCATCCTGAATTTTTTTAACTACATGTAAGTATGTGGCAGTGGGCAGTAGAGCTCGATAAAAAAAACTGTGAACAATTGGTAGATATTTATTGAGTCAGTTGAGGTTATTTTTATAGGGTTTATTATGTAAGTTTAGTAGGTAAGATAATTACAAATTTTATTGACCATACGGACTACTAGCATATGAATAATAAACTCTACATAAATTACTAGTTTCGTTTGTAGTGTAAACTATGAATGCAAGTTAGTGGCGCCATCTAAACGTCTACGTCTGAACTTTTACATTCTGACTTGGAACAGCGAGACGCATGCCAGGTGTAGGATTACTTCACACTTCGACATAGTTTCGCAGAAGCTACTATTGTTTTTGATCTTCAGGTTTGTAGCAGTAGGACTTTGTAAATAAAAAAAAATAGAATAACAATAATAAAAATAAACTTTATTGCACCAAATATAATAAAAACAATAGTTACATAGAAAAAAAAATACAAATGACCTTGAGGTGAAAGATTAAAAAAAAAAACCTAATAAAAGATAAGGTGTGCATTAATATAAAATAGATAATAATTATAATCAATCATATATCTTTAACCAAATTTATATATAAGATAAAATTAAATACAAAATATATATTAAAGATAATATAAGATACATAATACTAAACACAAAATAAATAAATAAAATAAATAACCTTAGAAGAAAAATGTTGATTGAGGACATTTCTTATGGATTTATGGATATGGCGTCGTTGTGCATGTCTATACATCTACTGCAATGATTCTTCAAAAGCTTATATTTAGTAAAATTATTATCACATGGGTTACTTTGGTATTCTGCCTTAGCACGATTTCTTTTTATTATTAATGCTTTGATCTCATTTGTGAGCCATGGAGCAGGAGATGCTTAACTTTTACTGCTCGGATGGGAGCATGAGTGTCATAAAGACTCGTTATTTGTGAGTTAAACAATTAATTCATCTGGCAAATTTGAGTGGTATCCAAGTCATAAACAAAAAGAAAAAAAAATTAAAAATGTAAGCTAGCTATTAAAAAACAAAACAAAGTTGAAGGTTATTTCTTTTCTAAGTAAAAATAATTATTCTATGATTTGAAAAGTGGGTAAAATTGAAAATTAAAAAGATATAAAGTGATTTGCGGTGCAAAGGTCGCATAGGATACAAAAAAAATAACTAATCAGTTTTCAGTTACAGTTGTCACAAAATTGGACTTCACAGTAACCTCTCGGGCTGGCTCAGCAGTATTTTCCGAAGTTATGCTTGAAATTTTATCAACTTCGGTGCAACAGCTGACGCTGTGCCGCTTGCCATCGGGAGCCATAATAATTATAATAACTGCTCTCGTCCAACATTTTAGGATGCCGAAAGGTTGCCCGGCTGCCATGAACGCTTCATGTCGAGGCTTGGTTAAAAATTCCGACATGGTTATGCCGGAACTCTTAATGCCTGTTTTTGCAAACCATAACATATCCCGAACTGTCACATCACGGAGTTTCACCAAAATAGGCCGTGCTTTATCTTTACCGGATCTCCCCAGCCGACAACTGTGACCTATTTTGTCTGCAGTGAACGTGGGAATTTTAAGTTCATTCATTAGTAACAATTTTGGTAATAGTTCCATTGATGTCCTCTGATGTGTTTTCTGTAACCATGTATAAAAAGCATCATCCGGAATCCTGCCATTTCAATCAAAATATGTAAACCTGACTCAAAAACTCTGTGCAAATCTTGTAAACATAACCTAACTTTACTTAATGTTAACTTTTTCTGGTGATTTAATCATAAATCATTAAAATACTTACATGATTACCTTTATTGTTACATTCTTTAACTGGTTTTCAAATTATTTATGTATTTATGTATATGTTGCATAGATTAACAAAGCGAAAGACGCGTGTCAAGGTCATTTTTGTTTACACGAGTTGCAAACAGATTCTGAGTCCGGTTTACATATGGTATAAAGTAGGTTAGTATTGTTAGATATACACATTGTTAGATATACCTAGTTTTAGTGGCCAACCTTTAAGGTATTTTTAGATAAATAATTTTAAAGGCCTGCTTGAAAGGAAAGTAGGTAGCAAAAATAAAAGAAGTTTTGACTATAATAAGTTTCATTCATAGGTACTGAAGTGTTAAACTGATAAAGTATCTGCCATTATTCTTTTTTTAATTACACATTGCACATGATTTTATATTAGTTTATTGCGACTGATTGCGACTCAGTGTGTATGAGCTGTATTTAGCTTTAAGATACTTTATTTCTCATAAAAAAATAATAATTCACTTACATGAGAAAGTTATAAGATTAGTTAACATACATAAATATTTAAGTTAGTAGGTGGAGGGTAGCTTCAATAAATTCAATTCATAGTCTATCCGCACAAGGTTGAAGTGATTGTGACTGTGTGTTACGTGCGTATACAAAATTTTTGTTACTAGATGTGGCATTAGTTGATCGTAGTTTTTACATAAAATTTTAGATGTAGTGTTTTTACTTTTTATTTTACATATGTATGAGTTTTATTTTAGTTATCAAATCAATTGTAGCTGATAGCGTATAAGATTTTGTTTGTAATAAAGGATATTATTTGAACGTGAAAATGCTCCAATCGATTAGAAATGATTTTTCAAATACTTTAGATAGTACTGGAAGAACAGAAATTGGCCGGTAATTGCCAGGGTCGGTTTTGTTTTCAGATTTGTATATAGGTGATACTTTACCGATCTTTAATGTTTCGGGAAAAGTTCCTGTTTTTAAACATTTGTTGATGCAGTCTGTAAGTTCTTCGATTATCAGGTTTTTTACATGTTTAATTTTTCACATATTAAGTGCTTATGCAGTCTAACCCAGAGCTGGTGTTTGTGTTAAGATTATCTATAATTTTGTGAGATAGCGTGGATAAATTTGAGTTAGGTGTAGTGTGTACTTGTTTTTGTGTGTGTATTTGTGAGTGTGCTAATGCCGACCCACCATTAAAAAGAAAGCATTGAAGCACTCACATATCACTTTTTCGCCAGATATGATTCCTTCTTGTGTCTGAAGTTTTTGTGGAACTGTGGTCTGCATGTTCTTGTATTTAGTTAAGTCATTTATAAACTGCCACATTTTTGTTGGCTTTTTCTCACATTTGTAAAATTCTCTTTAGTAGTATTGTTTTTTGCATTCTGTATAATCCTATGTACCTCATTTCTTTCCTTCTTAAAGTTTTGTTCTAAATCTTTATCGTTTGGATTCTTTTTGTGCTGTTTCCATAGAGAGTTTCTTATATTTATCTCATTTATTAATCCAATCTTACCTTGGAGGGTTAAGAATTTTTGTTTTGCAGCTTGTTTTCCAATAATGTGTAAAGACTGTCTTCATTTATATTCCCGTTATCTTTGAGAGAAATATATATTTTTCGTAGTCATAGGTTTCATACTTGATAGTTTTAGGTGATTCAAGTTGACATTTGTTGATAGAGAGGTTACTAAAATGGCGAGGTGAAAATGATTTTCATTTAAGTTAGAAAAAGTTTTGGTACTAGAAGTTTCTCGTGTGCAATATTCTTCATTGATGTTATTGATGATTTGGTACCCATTCTCAACTAACATTTCCTTGTACAAGCAGGTTATAGGTTCAGAATTCAGAAGGTTAATATTGAAGTCGCCGAAGACTATTGTTCTTTTAAATTTTTCAAGGTTTTGCGAGTAAATATCAACAAAGCTTTTAAAGTTTGTGCGGTCTGGCTTACGATATACGACTCCTATTTTAATATTTATTTTTCTATGTGTATCCAAAGATAATGGTTACTGCATATAAAAATTTTTCTTCAATTAAGCTGTGCTTCAGATTATTGTGAGCGAAAATTAATACTCCTCCTCCACGTGAGTCGGATCTGAAATTATAGTAATGAGTATATCCAGGAATTTGAAATCTTTTCGCTTCATCATCATCATCAGATTTTATCCAAGTTTCAGTGAGGATAATCAAATGTTATAATACTCGTAAAAGAGTGTAGGACACAGCTCAGTTCGTCAAATTTTCCAGGTTTTACTATACTGCGTACGTTAGAATATAAGAATTTTATTGATTTTGGATCTGTATTTACTAGTATATATTGTAGTATTTGTGTATGAGTTTATTTTAGTTACCTGCGAATTTCGTTCACATTAAGAATCTTAACTTTATAATATTACCTATAAATTATTATTATATTGTAGTCTTTCTATAACCGTCTAAGTATATACCTAAAATTCATAACATAAACTCGGTACATGAACACCTTGGCAATGGAATTTGTTTTATTTTTTGTTTGTCTGGTCTGTTTGTATTACAGTTGCCAGTAATACAAATTGTGAAACGAAAATTAATGAATAAACTGACCTTAAATTTTAAAGATAAGGGGTTTAAAATTATGTACCTACTTAATACAATGACTTAATACTTAATAGGTCATTGACTAAATCCACGGTATCAGTTTGCGTTACAATGTTATTTACATCCGGCATTGTGTATGCGGAAGCCGTATTGAAACAGTCAATTTGTCGTAGTTTGAATTAGCCCTACCAACGTCTGTACTACAGAGCCTCTACCTGCAGCTGCGGGAACCAATTTAACATTCCAATAATGTTTGTAAATTAGGTATTAGAATTCTACGATAGATCAATATTTTAAAAATACTGTTACATAGAGGGAATAAGCTACAGGTTGGTTGTCAGTAGCTCTCATGACTTTCGGCAAGGCTTGAATACTGATGTAGTATAGAAATGAAGCAGCGCCCCTAGCGGACACGTTTTAAAAACATTTTTTATTTGTTATTCTCTACGTACGTACGTAGTAGAGTAAAAGACTAACAAAGCTTACAATTCGCACACGTATCTCGTCTACGCTAGGTAAATTTAAATAGGTAGGCATGTCTAAAGCATTAGGGCCTTAGCAATATAGCTTATATTCCGAACCCACTTAAAGAATGTTTGTTCTTACATACCTACCTATATCTTACTTCCAAAGCTTATAAAAATATTAGCGTCATCTGTTGACTATCTTAGTAACTACAAACATAGGAAATAGAATGGGCGGGATGACGCGATGCAAGTTTACACACAGCTCGTTCGTTTGGGGCGCGTTCGTTTTGGAATGCAGAATCATTACTTTCATAATATTGTTGCCATCCGTTCGTTTAGCATTGGTATCGAAAATATAAA
Organism: Apoda limacodes; assembly: GCA_946406115.1. Classification (NCBI taxonomy): domain Eukaryota; kingdom Metazoa; phylum Arthropoda; class Insecta; order Lepidoptera; family Limacodidae; genus Apoda; species Apoda limacodes. The sequence goes on from OX291554.1 coordinate 12,616,627, forward strand.
AATTTTAGTATCATCTGTAAGAAACTGTCACGCTTTCGTTTACGATATTTTTGACACTTTTGTCACCTAAAAATGAAACTTTAGACCCATGTCTGGAGGTGGGGTTTTTTGTAATAATCTGTCCAACTGCTCATACATATTCATTGTTTATGGTAGTGTGTGTACGTCAGCCGTCCGTTTTGCAAGTTTTGCACCCAAAAATTTTATCAGTAACGTTTCAAAGCTACACAAACGATAGGTGTCGGTGGCATAACTCAAAAGTGTGAAAAGTATCAATCGTGGGTACCTACTCTTAATCCGAAAACGAACACGTCCTTGGTGATAAAGATTAAGCATCATCGCTGTTTTTAGGGTGCCGTACCCAAACGGTTATTAGCGGAACCCTATTTCTAAGACTCCGCTGTCCGTCCGTCCGTCCGTATGTCACGGGGCTGTATGTCATGTACCGTGATAGTTAGACCGTTTGATATTTTCACAGAAGATGTATTTCTGTTGCCGCTATAACAACAAATACTAAAAAACAGAATAATAATTACTAATAGATAAAAATACTAATAGATATTTAAGGGAGCTCCCATACGACAAACGTGATTTTTTTTGCTCGTTTTTGCTTGATATTGATAACGGCAACAGGTAGACGCTTAAGATATTCACAGAATATTTAGTTATATAGTCACTTCACTTTAAAAATAAATAATTAAATTAAAATAAAACAAATATTTAATCGAATCTCCCATACAACAAACGTGATTTTTCTGCCGTTTTTATAGGTAATGGTACGAAACCCTTCGTGCGCGAGTCCGACTCGCACTTGGCTAATATTTTTTTATTTATTCCCATTGCAATATATATTTGTTTAGCATTGGTGTTAAAATCAACTTAATTTTATTTATCTTTTGTAACTATGAAACGTTCGTTTACTTTATGACATTTGACCATTAGAAAAAGCTCTCCTAGACCCACGTGCATGTGGGGTTCTAGCACACATTCATTTTATTTATACAGTCAGAAATGGCCTTTGATAATTCCGACAACGTCGAGACCGTCATGGCGTCGCCACAAAATGTATGACTAGCTGGACAGTACCCGACAATTCATAGGCCTGTATCGCCGCGCCACTTACTTCGCGATTGCGTAATGCCATCAAAGGCCCACCAAAAAATTACTAGGAGACAAGACCTCCAGATTATTCGGGTCTAGAGAAATAGGACAGAGAGGCCTAGAATTGGGCACCGCTTCAATATTACAAAGAAAACTCCTCAAAGGTGAGAACAGTCTCGCCGACAACGCGAAGAAGATGGATCTTTGCTACCTTCACCACCACTTCGAAAATTCCTCCCCAAGAGAGCCGACACAATCCAAAATTCTCGTTGGAGTATGGCAAGAAGACTGCTGAGTCCCGCATGAGTGTTTATCAAATGGCGGTCCTTAATTAACAGCAAGGTTAAGTGGATTAATGGCAAAAGTAGCGGATGCCGAGGTCCATAAGGCAAGTTTGCACGACGTAATCGGTCCGCGACACGAATGAGTCGGCATTCATCAAGAAATCGGTTAAGTCTGGCTAAAGCTCCCTTAATCTTAGAGCGACCAGCTTGTAAATCCCCGATCAAAGTGCCACAGTTCTTTCGTTGCACATTTCGTACTAAGATGAAGTGCTTGTTTTCGTTCTGACGGCGATAGGACCAGATCAGAATCCCGAAAAGTGTTGATAAAATTCAAAATCTTTTTTTTAAATGGCTCTCTAAGAACACTTTCGAATCGTCAAGTGAATCAACTACATCTAGCTTTACAAACTATTTACAATACTGTTTTATTGCGAGTATCCAATAGGTATTCCTTGTAAAATTATAAACGAAACATAATATTATAGTGAATCAACTAATAAATAGAAACACTTAATAAATAAGGTAATATTTCAGTTGCCTATTTTTTTTCAGATTGCATAGGGGAGGGGAGGGCACCATGTGATACGTTAAAAGTCTTGTCGTAAAGACGAACTTGATTCTGAATTTGAAGTGGACAAATCGGTAAATCCAGCCAATCACTCCGACCAATTCTCCAAGAGAGCTGAACCTAGTCAACAACAAATCTGAACAAAGTGGAGGGCCAATCTTTGCCGCCAAGACGCGTAAACCTGAAAGAGGGTCCACCAACTCCAGACGAGAAGAAGTCCACCCTGACTCTGGTCTAAAAATCTATTTAGGTCCCTACCAAAGCGGATGATCAACCTAAACAAAAGCACGTACGCATAAAACCACGGGAAGCAATGGCGGCTGCATTAAATTCCCCTGGGACGTGATTTCACTCAATGGTAGCAGAAGACTCCAAAATCTTGGTTACCCTATTTACCACAAAGGTTTGTATGTAATAAATGGACAGAAGTTTTTAGCCAGGAGAGCACAATCTGGCTGTCAGTCCAAGCGTAGATGTGGGAATTGGGTACAGATTGGCCCATTGCAGAGACCACGTGATTGAGCAATTGGCTCAAAAGAGTAGCACCAGACAATTCCATCTTTGGAATCGTAAGACGGATGCCAATGGTGGTGGCCTTAGTCTTGGCCGTGACCAAATTCAGAAAGACCAATCCATCGGTCTGGACGGCATGATGAATTTATCAGCTGCATAGCTATGCATAGTCATAGAAGCCATGACACTTGGCCCCAAAAAACAACAGGAGGAAGAGTCAAAATCTAGGCTATGGAAGACAACACAGTGAGCTTATTCCAGTTTTTTGGAGCTGAAAGAGCTTCCACCTGAAAGGAGAAACAATTCAACCGGTTAGTATTGTACTTCAAGAATTGCTACTGAATCCGGGTTGTCGACATTCTGAATAATCAGAGGATCCTGCTGAAACTCCTCGGCGAGACAATCGAGGAGATCAGGAGAGTGGGAAATCCATTTGCGTAGCTCATATCCGCATTTTATAACTTGGAGAAGCCGAGGTTGAATTCAGTTCTGCAACAAACAAACATAAAAGTCATAAAATAACTTTACATTTTACTGATATAAAAACAATAATTATCAGAATCTAAACTTATTTGATTTGACAGTAAAATAAAATATGGTCATTAAAAAAACTTTTTTTAAGTAATCTGAGAACAAATAAATAAATTGCGTAATTATCCTGCAAGAGTGTCTGGAATATTGGAATAATATTGGTATGCTTAGTTTCAATTTTGTACAGGCCATCATTATTTTATTTCCAGGATTTCTAAAGTACTCATTACTAAAAATAATAAAACCCGTCCAAGTGTGAGACGGGCCACCTCAAATTACCGTATCAGCGCCATCTAGCGATTATTTACAGAAACAGTAAACTATTTGTTTGTTGGAAACGATATTTAAAGTAAAGTAACGCTTGGTCAGTGATTGGATAGGTGACCGCTTAGCGGCACACTTTTTGTTTTTATTTGTGTTCGTCAATCACATAGGTAAATGGTGGTACAGACCGTCCTTGACCAATTTTTTTTATATACCTAATGATTGCAGTTCTTATTTAAACTTTGATTTTTTTTCGACGATTTATCAAAAAGTATTATTTTCAGAAGTAAATAATAATGTGTAAGAAGTTACACTTTATTTTCTTTATTCACTAAGTAGGAATAAGCATGTTTGGTCTGGAGGTGGCAAAGATTTTTTTTGGTTCAGAAATCCTAATTCGACGCTGCCATTACAATCAGGAACAATTGAGTATGTTTTTTCGTTTCCTTCTCAACCGACTTCAAAAAAGTTCCGTCTGCTGTTATACTTAGTTAAATATTTAGTATGTTTTAAGTGCACTTATTTATTTATTTTAGTTCTTAATGATTTTGCAGTCGGGTTTTATATTTTTTATTATTTATTTTTAAATCTAATAACTAATTTCAAAAATAAAATTATTAATTCGACCTGTATGCATGTAAAATTGTTAGAATTGCACGATATTCATTTGCTACTTGGGCTTCTAAACAGATGCGCCAAATTTTATAAGTATACGTAAGTATGTTTCAGTATATTTAGATACGTAGGGGAGAAGTGGCATGAAAGAGCCAGGTTTTGAAAGAGCCACTTGCATTATTTCGGTAGTTTTAGAACAGATTTGGTTGGCAATATTATTTTTAGGTGGCAACACTCATTTCCCGTCACCCACAAACATTTGACAGTTCGCCGAAACCAACCGCCATCGGTGCGTCGAGTCGAAGTTTTAGGCACTCAAAAGTAAAATTTTATGTTTCATTTTAGTTGTTTTTTGGTGTTTTTTTGTTAACAATTATAGGCAAATGGGTTATAGACTCAGTTGGTGCATATATTTGGCTTTGCAGTTGCATAAAAACTTATCTGCTAAAGATCTGATATTGTTGTTATTTTGAAGGTTATATATTTTTTTGGAACAAGTCGTGAAAGAGCCGGGTCAGTGGGCATTGAAAAAGCCGGCTCTTTCATAACTGGCTCCTTCATAACCTAGAAATTGTTTTTGTAAATAATATAAAATAATACTAATATATGAACAATGTACGTATAATATACGTACATTTTTTCATAATATTATTAAATTAAATGCTTCAGATATTTCAATATGGAGAAAGTTGGTCCAAAAAAACGAAAAAGACCCAATAAATCGGTAATTGAAGAGGCAGTTGCTGAAGTTTTAGAAAAGCGCCAGTCTATAAATAAAACTGCACTTGCCTTAAATATATCGCGGGCTTATTTAGCAAAAATAGTTAAAAAAGCAAAGAATACTGGTGAATTACTATATAAAAACTGTCCTAATATAAGAAATAAGCGTATTTTCACATCGGAGCAGGAAAACATACTTGCGGATTATTTAAATACTGCTTCTAAAATGTGCTATGGCTTAACAAGGCATCAAACTAAGAAACTGGCATTTGATTATGCCAAAGCCAATGATATTTTCCCAGATAAATGGAAAGAAGCCGAAACTGCTAGTGATGATTGCCTCAAAGGATTTATGAGCAGACACAAAGATTTAAGTTTGAGAAAACCTGAAAGCACTTCTCCATCCCGTGCAACATCCTTTAACAAAACAAATGTAGGAATGTTTTTTGAGAAATTAAGCATTGTTTTACGCAAACACAATTTTCCTCCCCATATGATTTTTAACGCCGACGAAACAGGCCGCAGTACAGTCACCAATCCCCCTAAAATCATAGCTGAAAAAGGTTCCAAACAAATTGGACAAGTATCTTCAGCCGAACGAGGAACGTTGGTGACAACTCTGTTCTTTATTAATGCTACTGGTGGTTTTTTACCGCCCATTTTTGTGTTTCCCAGAGTAAACTACAAGGATATTATGTTAAGTCGTGGTCCGCCTGGAGCTCTAGGTTTGGCTCAAGCTTCTGGATGGATGACCGAAAACTGTTTTGTTAAAGCACTTGAACACTTTGTGTTGCACATAAAGCCATTAAAGGAGAATCCAGCATTGATATTAATGGACAATCACAGCTCTCATGTGAATCTCAGAGTGGTCGAATTTGCCAGACAAAACTCAATCATCATAGTCACATTTCCACCGCACTGCAGCCATAAACTGCAACCACTAGATGTCACAGTATATGGGCCTTTCAAAACTAGATATCGCATTTCCATGAACGAATGGATGTTATCGAACCCTGGTAAAACGGTGACTATTTATGAAGTTGGGCAATTCGTAAGGGAAGCATATCTGACAGCTTTTAGCCCCCAGATTATAACACAAGAATTTTTAAAAACAGGAATTTACCCCTTGAATTCGAATATATTTAATGAAGAAGAATTTTACTGAAAAGAAGAGTTACTGATAGACCGGATCCATTAAAGTCAAATGAAGCTAAAGAGTTGAACATGAAGGAAGAAAATATTGAAGATAATTTAAGAGCAACACCTCCGCCTTCTACTCGTACAAACGCACGTATAGCTGGCAAAGAAAATGATATACCTGACCAGAATATCATACCATCTCCCACTGTAACATCTACTCCTATAGTCGATGCGATTCCGAGTTCTTCTGGCCAACAAATAATATCACCGGCAACAATAAGACCATTCTCCAAAGCGGGCCCAAGACTAAACACTACACGAAAGAGTATAAAAATGGCATCTACCATAGTAACTGATACTCTGGAAAAAAATAAATTAGAAGAGAAAGAAGGTAATGCAAAAAAACAAAAAGAAAATTTTAAGAAAATTACTACAAAAAAATCCATAAAAACTCTTAATAGAAATTCAAGAAAAAATCCGGAAAATTCTTCTATTCAAAGTGACTCATCTGATTCGTCCGATTCTATCGTATTAGCTGAAGTAAAAAAAGGGTTGTTCCAAGCAAAAAAAACTTCAAAACAAACAGTGATGATTGCACAGTTTGTAGCAAGCCATATGGAAACAGTGATCAAGATTGGTTTCAATGCAAAATTTGTTTTGGTTGGGCTCATGAGTCTTGTGGCATTAAGGGGCAATTGAATTTTTTTTTGTAAGAAATGTTTTTTAGCTTAAAAAAACATACATTTGATGTTCCTAACAGTCTGATAATTATATTTAATGAATAGATAGATATTTAGGCTCAAAGATAGCGTTATAATTTTTGAAGTTCTTGGAGATTTAATGATGTTGGTTTTGATAGAAGATTTGTTTTTATTTAGACACTGTTATTAATAAAAAAACCGCGTATTATATGTTAAGTTCTGTAGAACGTAGGTATATGTACCTCTGACTGATTAATATGTTAAGATTAAGAAAGCGTTAAAACGAGTACTTAAAATGACTAGTTAGATTGCTAGAATTGTATTTAAGTTTTTTTTTATGTCGCAGTTATTTTTTTTTGATAATTTTCATAATTACGCGTTGTTATACTAACCGGCTCTTTCAAAACTTATAGCAGCTCTTTCAATACCGAGCTGTGATGAAAGAGCCGAATGACACATTTTTTTGAAATGCATATTTCGTTGATTTTTATATATTATTTAAATTTTTTTTGTACGAAATTACGTACTCAAATAAATAAAGAATAATTTTTAAAATAAAAAATTACTTCTTTTTCATTACATGTAGTATTTTTTCCTCCGTAAAGAAAACTGGCTTTTTCATGCCACTTCTCCCCTACAACGTTTGTATAATTTTTTTATCACGTGTTCCTCAGAAACTAGTGATTGGATTGTAATAATTCTTTTTTCATTAATTAGGTACCGTTCAACTTTGGGAACAGTATAATTTTGATCAAAAATGTTAAGTGTGTATCAATAACTAAAAAAACACGTCGCCCCAAACCTTCGTCGTGAGCCGATTAAAGGCAGCAAACGAGAAACAAATTGCCTGATGCTAAGCGGTTAACATAGCCTATGGACGCGAAATACCAAAAATTAAAGTCTCGCAAGCTCTTTGCTCCAAAATTTTGGCAGTCGACTTCAAGGAGAAGGTAACATAGCTGAATGTTCTATGTGCGTGCGTACACTATGCGGTTAATTTTTTCGGGTTCCGTACCCGAAGAGTCCAAAGGGACTGCCCTATTGCTGTCAGTCACGTGTCTGTGTGTGTCTGTCCGTCGTCTGTCACACAGGTGTTACAGCCAAACGGTTGGAGCAACAGTCTTCAATTTTTTTTAGTATTCCGAGATTCTCTCGAAAAGACTCCACTGAACAGTTAACAAATAAGTAGCAGCTAGGGTAAAAATTTTTTTCACACTTTTACGTTTACACTGTTGGGGCACGGTCTATCCTTACCGAGGGTTATTTGGGCCATAGTCCATACGCGGGCCCAGTGCGGATTGTAGACTAAATATATGTCTTTTTTTGACGTATGCAGGTTTCCTGACGACGAACGAGATCTACGAGTATAATGTGCTTAGGATTTCATATTAATCGTTTGACCGCAACAGTTTCTAGTTTCATATAGATAATGATACCATTTGCCCATGCTGAGTTTCTTGCCGGTTCTTCTCAGCACAAAGTCTCCCGCCCTGTAGACTAACAAACCGATGGCGTAGTGACATTCATAAGTGCTCAATTATTGTAGCCTAAACTGAATAAATTAAATTAAATTTGAATTTGAAATTTGAATTACACCAACTTTAAACAACAAATTATATATAAAAAAAAAAAAAAAAACGGGTTGCACTCCGGGAGCGCCGGCAGAAGTGAAAACATACTCGCTATTTACTTCCCATCACTTCTTATCCATATTTATTTATTAAAAATAATAACTTTTGTTTATTTACTTTTTTGACGTTGTATATTTGACAGCTCAATCTGCATTAGAATTAAAATCCCATATCCAACCTCCCTGTACTACTCATAATCGCCATATACTAAAAATAAAAACTAACCTAATGTAAATAAAGGTCACGTGTCCTAACGCGAGTGACATCTTACGAATTTTCGATCAGGACACGTGACCTGACGCGAATTTAACAGTTTTTACCCATCACAAAAAAAGTGCACAGCGCCGCTAAAGAAGTTTTTACTTCAAAAAAACATGATGATGATCGCCATATCTGGAATTCCTGTAAAATATAGTAAAAATGCGTCAATGATAAGAAAATGATGCATCAAATGTAGACAAGATAACGTAGGATCTTGGTAATTCAAGTAAGGTATACCTAAGTGTATTGCTGAAGTAAAGTGTCTACCACACGTTGCGTCAGCGAAAAGATAAGACGCGTTTTGTTTGTTTTTTTTTTTTATTTTAACATAAGGAGTGATTCTTTTTAAGACAATTTACACTAGAAGTTTATGACATTAGGAATACTGTTCCGCAGAAATATTTATTTCCGTGGAGCCCTAATTCCTGCGCGAAATGTCATATTACGCAGTTTCTTTGTTGCGACATTAAGAAAATAATGATATTTTGAACTAAAAAAACTGGTTGCCTGTAAAGTCGGTATACGGGCGAAAGTTTTACGTGACAATGATTTTATGTCTGTCTCTCTCGCTCTTAGGCGGGCGCGTGCCTCTCACTCGCTCTCATTGTGAGCGCATAACGTGAGCGGAGCGTAACGCAGTTTCTTGAAGTGTCACCCGGCAAACCAATTTATAAGACGTTGTCACGTCAAAAACTTATATCATTCACAACAAAATATCGACTTTATAATAATATATACCTTATAAGTCAACAAATATTGGTGAAAGAATTCTAGTAATCGTGTGAGTAGGTAGTTGGTGTAAATAATCAATACACTTGACAAATTAAGAAAAAAAATCACTGGTACACGCCGGAGACGAACCTCCGCCACTCAGGAAACAAGGTGAAATCGGTCTTTCTCGATCTCTACGACCCCAATGGTAACATAAATAAAGTTTAGGTTAAGAGAATCTATCTCTTTATCAATTTTAACATTATTTTATAATTAGACTTAGTTTAGTTTTATATTGTAATTTTATTGACTGTTTATTTTTGTTATTATTATCTTCCTTTAGTTTTAGTTTAAATTAAAATTTTATTATTATGACATGTTACAATTATTTAATTAAATTTGTCTTCTAATTGTATATTTACATTTTAAATTTATTAATTTTGACATTTTGTTTTCAAAAATCTGTACATCCTTATTGTTATTATTGTAGTCGCCTTTTATATTAACCTTTTTTTTATTTTGTTAAAACTTATTAACTATGTTATTATAAATTGTTAATTCATTTTTCTTTTAAGCTAGTCCATGTTGTCTTCACCTATTATTATAGCGGCACATACTTAGTTTAAATATTCAATTCTACCTATAATCTTGTATCAGTGTACGCTATGTTGGTGATCGAATAAATAAATAAATAAATAAACCCGTTAAAGTTACTCAAATTTCAAAGGACGCCCCACGAGGTAAAATAATTTTGCAACCGAGTGGTACACTCTACTTTTTACCACCCTCTTTGAGAAAAGAAATAAGTGTAACTTATAAATAAGAATAGTATATTTATTTATTCTATTATCAGTAGGTACTTGGGGAAAATGCACTATTTTTTTATAAAAGTATACATAAATAAGAATTAAAGTAAATAATTACAAAGGCGGAATCACAGATTAAAGAGAGATCATCAGATGGATATCTGCCCTAGTACGTCGCTGGGTAATTAAAAGTTTTTTTTTCGGTAGCAATAAAAGATTTTTTTTTGTTTTTTTAAACACACAAATTGCTGTTACAAAGTGTGAGCGAGGATTTTGAGCAGCTTGTTTAATACTTTTTTTTTATTTTAATATTTGATTTTAGACTGCTAACATAATAAAATTAAACAAAAGTTTAAAAATTATTTTTTATTTTAAAGAGACATATACATTTTGTTATTAGTAGAAATAGGTATTTTTCATATTATATGTAGAGAAACGTATGTCTTTTGCAAAAATGTTAACAAGAGACAGCTTTTTTTAAACTACTGCTTTCCTTTACTGGTTGCTTCTTACGTATACTGCTTCCATTTGTATAAGTGACAAAGTAGTTGACAAAACCTGTAACAGAAAATCTTATTATTTTGCTTGGTACTATATACCTGTTTATTTATATTGTAAGTATTATATAACTTCGTAGACCATCCAACATTAATTTCAAGCTTAACATTATTGCTATCAAAACGTCGTCAAACCCATAAACTATGACGATAATAAAAATAATTTTTAGGGTGCCCACGGGATTATATTTAGCTTTGTCTGTGCCCTTGTGAACCATAGTAATTCACTGAAATGAATGACTAATTATAAAAAGTATGTAAAAGCCTCACACGTCCTGAGAGTTGGGGCACGACCTACCCCCACAGAGGGTGATTTGGACTATAGTTTATTAAGCAGGCCCAGTGCGGGTTTTCAGACTTCACACAGGTACGCCTTTTGTTTGACGTATAGTCCTCACAATTTTTTCCTAAACCGAAAAGCCAGTGGAGTAAATAATCAATCTACTTGAGAAATTAGGACTCATTGGGACCTCAAGCCTCGAGGCGAAATCAAAACCCCTAGGACACCACCGACTCAATCGATAAACTGTATGAAAAGTAAATATTTTCTTCATACAAGACATTTTTTTTAGATCTATATTGTTAAAACCCGTCAAATATCAGATGGACTCCCGCACTAAGAGTCCTTGTAGAAGACCTGTTTTAACACGGACTGGTGAAGCGCGTGTAATACACGGACCGGTGAAGAGCGTCTATTACAATAATATTGGCGGTCAGTCATTCAGCTCGTGTACACGCTCTCATTGTGACCAATTCATCACTGCGCGCAATCCACTGATGATAGGTCCGGCGTTCATTGAAGAACCGTGACGTCTACAAGGGCTCTAAGGTTCCAACACACAATAGTAATATATTAGTTTTATGAAACAAAATTGATAACCGCACAGTAGTAGTAATCGTTTTGCTACTGCAAATATGGAGGCGCGCAGAATGAATTAATAATAATTTATGAAACAAGTACAGTTGACCAACATTCAATCTAAGTTTGAAGCTTCCATGTATAACATTTTCACGATAAAACAAAAAGTTAAACTTGCATAAAGATGGTTCTCTTAAGACCAAAGACTTCTAATAGGTTATCTTGTAATCTGTAAGCAAAGAACTATTTTCTTTTTCTTTTTTATTTCTTTTTAATTTGAGGTGGTTAATTTTCTTCAATAACTTTAAATTTATAAGAGATAGACCCTTAAAACATCCTTATCATTAGCTGTGTCACAGAGTACAGATTGCGAAACATTTTTAAAATTTATCATTTAATTTCCAAGATCACAGAAATTCATATATGTAGTTACCAAGTTTCAATTGAATTGCTCTGGTAAATTAGGAGGAAATTGGCTGTGACTGACGGACAGACAGTGATCCTATCTGTTTTGTTGGCATTTGCCTATACTGTTTGCAAACATTTTCGTATGGTACCCTAACATAAGTTACCTATGTCTTAGTATACTATCTATAAAGTTGGCCTTATCTAAACAATTAAAAATAATATTGTTAATGGACATACCAAGATTATACTACATTGAGTTTTTTCGGCACTATATGTATCATCTTCTCCTCAATAGTAAACATTGTCTTTAACAAATTAAATTCAAAAATAACTCAGTACTTTTATGAATAAAACATTGTTGGCGCCTTTTATTGTTTTTCTCTTCTTTTGTTTTTTCTCAATCATGTTCATATACCTTAAAACGATGTTCCTAAGCCACAAACCACACGAAAAAGGATAACTTACTTACGCTTAATAAATTAGAAAAAAAATATAAAACTTTCAAGTCTTCATTGCTACGAGCAATATGCAATTGAGCGTGGTGCTACTTTTTATGGAACATTTTGATACCTTGCTTTAATTAGTAGGTGTTTTTCAATATAATATTAATGCTCGTTTTTACTAACTGTAAAAGTATTGTCGCATAAGTCCTTTTTTTCTTCTTCGAAGATTACCGGCCGTATGGGCGGAATACATTTCATGCAGTTTTTACTTATTAGGGTTCCGTACCCGAAGGGTAATTAGCGCAACCTTATTATTAAGGCTCCGTCCTTCCGTCCTTCCGTCCGTCCTTCCGTCTGTCAAGACAGTTGAAATTTTCAAAGAAGATGTATTTCTGTTGCCGCTATAAAAACAAATAATAAAAGACAGAATAAAGTAAATATTTAAGGGGGGTCCCATACAACAAAATTTTTCGTGCTTGATTTTGATAATGGCAACAGGTAGACGCTTAAAATATGCACAGAATATTTAGTTATATATTTACTTTAAAAACAAATAATTAAATTAAAATGAAACAAATATTTAAGGGGGCTCCCATAAAACAAACGTGATTTTTTTGCCATTTTTATAGATAATGGTACGGAACCCGTCGTGCGCGGGTCCGACTCGCACTTGGCCGATTTTTACTAATTGAAGTTGAAAACTTCTTTAGCGGCGTTGTGCACTTTTTTGGTATGGGTAAAAAGGATAAACTCGCGCAGGCTGATCGAAAATTTCTAAGACAGAAACCATAATGCAACGCCATAAAAATTCGTGAGATGAAAACCATAATGCCACGCCTATTATAATTTTGAATTGAAAACGTCTTTAGCGGCGTTGTGCACTTTTTTGTGATGGGTAAAAAATGTTAAACTCTATAGGGCGAATAAAAAGTAAGAGGAAATTGGATTGATGAAAAATTAAAGTGCAGATTACACAAGTTAAAATGTCATATCCAGGTTGTATGTTTACACTTCTAACGGCATTCCCGGAGTGCAACCCGTATTTTATTTGGTCTGCGCGCGGCCAGCCAGTTTTATTATACAGCTAGTTACCTGTTCATACAATGTTCTTAATCGATCTGTATAATCCACATTCCAAATTGAAACAACTTTGCATCCCTAGGGATTCAAAGTGCAACTTTAATCCCTGTCTGGAACCAAACAGCTCTTTTTAAATAGATATGATATAGAAGTATATAAAAATATATAAACATAAACAGTTTAAGGCTTTATAAAAGATTAAGATATAGCCCAAACTACTGGATCTATACATTTGAAATTCTACATAGGGGTCTCTATTATAAAGCAGGTGAGCACTAAAAAAGATTTTTGCAAAATTCATTCTCTAAGGGGCTAAATTTTGTATGGCAATCAATCAATTTTAAAGCTAAACTCATAATAATACTTAGCTTTTGGCAAATCACCCCTAGAGAGCAAACATTTGTACGAGAATTCCGATATTCTTGCGGGTAAAACCATAAACTGTTTAAAGCTTTATTTTTCTACAAACAGAGTAGGTACACCAGGTCAACTTATACTTAGAATGAAAGAAAATTTACAAATAGGCGGCCTTAATGCAAAAATGTAAACTCTATGGTATAATTGTATAGCGGACCGTGTGCTTGTTTGCCACCTTAGTGGTATAAAAAAAAAAAAAAAAAAAAAAGTTGGTTTAAATAAGTAGGTCATTGGGTATAGGTAAACAACATTTGTGCTCATTAAAAATAAATATATCGCTATTTCTTGGAGAAAAATGCTGTTGTCTCCAAACAGACTCCGATGAGGTTAGTCAGGTAATGAAATTACCTATTAGTATTTATTACGAATGATCAGAACTCCATCTACTGTCTATATACTGAATAGCAACTAAATTGTGCAACATTGCTCCAAAACATCCCAAGAATAGTAGGTAGATATGTCCTAAACAGGCAAACTATACTTTTGTCACAAAATACCATCTGTCCAAACTTTATTTGAGTCATAAAATTACAAAAGAACGTGATTATCACAAAGTTCTGTTCTATTTCTGTTCTGTTAAATTTACTACATCCTTTTATGCTCTTAGTTGTAAAGGGGTAAACAAAAAATACAGCACAGTGGTGTATTCAAGATTTTTGGGACTGATACTAGTTTTTTTTTGTTTTGTTTTGGTATCTAGGTAGAATATAACTAGATAAAACAAAACAAAGTGATCGTTTCACTAATTTAAAACAATAAATTTTATGTAATTTAAACGTTTAGTTTTTTTATCATTATTACCTTTTTTTTTTTTAATAATACCACTAAAGTGGCAAACAAGCACACGGTCCGCCTGATGGTAAGCTGTTACCGTAGCCTATGGACGCTTGTAACACCTGGGGTATCACTCGCTATCACTTTTATTAAACCGCTCGCCATCGGCAGGGAATTCATCTGCGCCCTTCGAACCTAAATAGCCACATACAGTGTGATTAGATAGAAACTTACTCCAGCGATCGGTTAAATATTGGAATGGTTGCCCCAGCCAAGGTTTTCCTTAGGGACTACAATATTGTGCTCTTCAAGAATAAAGTAATTAGATTTTTAAAGGGTCGGCTTGCTAGTAATATCCCTGTCATTGCTGCATAGGCTGCGTGGCGGTGACCGCTTTACGCTAGTGGACCGCAAACTTATTTGCCACCTTTGTGGATTAAAAAAAAAAATTATAAAGAAAAACTTCTCTTCTTCTTTCTCTTTTCTTTTGTTTAATATCTGTTATTATCGACACGATAGGTCTATTAATGCATAGAAATCATTTTTAAATATAGGTACTACTATTTATAGTCTATATAATAATAGAAGTATTTAAATACAATTACAATAAGTTAGATTTTCTTTTGTTATTATCAAATTTTCCTCAAATTAAATACGATTTACCTCGTGGAAAAAGATATTCCCAAGGGGATTCTAGGTCGAATAAAAATATAGATACTATGTGTACCTACATATACAACACAATTTTTATTTATTTTTATCTTTATCATGCAAACTGTCCGGGGTCGGGAAGTTTAATGGTAGTTAACAAACGTATTAAAAAAAATGTAATAAATATACACAGAAATTATTTTTATGTAGCAGTCAAAGTTTGGCAGAATATAAGAACAGTCAAACGCTTTAAAGACAACGTTCCTTATAACACTCACATTGCTAAGCGTCCGACAGCCCTTTTATGCAAGTTGTGCTATGGACCAATGATGTACAACCGGGTGTCCAGGAATTTTATTGGTAAGGAAAAACATTATAGTTTTGAAGAATTACTTTAGGACAACATAACATTGTTGTATACATACATAAAGCTCAAAATCGTGCATAATATTTAAATGATTCGACACAGCTTGAATACTATTGTGTAGTATTTTTGTTTAAATGTATTATTTGATGAACGATTTATATTGTAACTTTTTGAAAACTAATATAAATGATGTTATGTTATGTACATTACTTTCGCTTTTACAATAAAAGTTGATACATGGGTACGATGATTATGTCATTAAAACATTTCAATTTGTCAATGTTTACTACTAATCGAAAGCCTTCCTCAACTCAATCCCAATCCCACTAAGAAATATAATTATTATTTACCTATCACCATAGAAAACGCTTTATGTGAAATAGCTGACTTTTACAAATATTACGACAGACCTTAATTAAAATCAGAATTACCTATCTACATTTACTATAATAAAATTAGCAACAAAAATTTTTGATATAGATACCAAAATTAACATCAAGTCCACCACTGTGGAACAATTCACTCCCATGCTGTTATTAAATAGGTTGGCATTTTAACAGAGTTTTGACCTTTGTAATGTGGATTAGGGCCTACGAAGGTGTTGCCTACAAAGTAACTCAGAATAAGAATTCTGTAGTAAATTAAGCGTATCAGTACCATTTTAGTCACGGTTACCCATGTTTGTTGCTACAGTCGTGATACCAAAAATAAATGAATAATATTATTTACTAAATTTGTTACTCACTTAAGGTTCCAAGCAATGTTGTGGGTGAAAGTGAAAAAAGTGAAGTGTAAAAGTACTTAGAGTAAAAGTTGTTATAGGCATTTCTTGCTAGTTATAGGTATGTGTGATTATATATATACTGAAAATTATTTAGTTTCTATTATGTCTCATCTTATAATTTCCCTACTCCTGCGACGATTTTGCCATCCTTGATAAATTATGTAGTGATAAATTGACATACATACAAATACCTAAAAATTTGCAGTAACGAAAGGTACAAATTGTCTATTTGCAGCCGATTTCTAAGCGAAACACATAAATACCTAGCTTTATGTTTTGTCAGTGTCTGCTTTAGTAATTTTTTACTTTTTGGTAGAGTTTTGAAGCTGGATTGATTTTTAACCGACTTCAAATAAGGAGGAGGTTCTATGTTTGACGGGTATGTATATTTTTTTTATGTATTTTAACAGATTTCTCCGTCAATGGAGTAACAAGTATGGATGTTTTAAGTGTAAGAGAAAAAACAAACTTTTTAACAAAAAAAAAATAACCAGCTTCAAAAAGATGCACTAAAAAGGTAAAAATAATTATTTATTGCCAAAAATCTGATCTGAATCACAGTTTGAAGTTGGTGTCATGCAAGTAAAATGTGTTATAAACTGTTAGGCACATAAACACCAACTTCAAACTGTGATTCAGATCAGATTTTTGGCAATAAATAATTATTTTTACCTTATTATTGCATATTTTTGAAGCTGGCTGTTTTTTCTTTTTTGTTAAAATTTTATTTCATATTAACACGGTTTTATAAGCTTCGCCGCAATAAAGAACTATGTATGGAAACAAATCTTGAAGGGCGAATTAAACCAACTTTTAATTTGTCGTATCAATTTAAAACTTTTCAAACGTATGTAACATTTAAAAAGTTTACCGACGACAATACAGTATTAACTTTTCAATCCTTCACATGCAGTTTAGCAATGACCTCAAAAATTAAATATTTCAGTGCACGATTTTGTTTATAATTGCCCTTCAACTTAATCGAAAAGCAAAATAGGTATTACAAATTTTATTACATATTTATTTAAATACTAGAAATGCTTGTATCATTACCTTAAACCTTACTACCTTTATATTACAAAAATTAAGATGTACATTGCCGCTTCAAATCGTCAGTCTATCGTTCATGCTTATAAACTTTAAGGAACCCAGCAATGTAGATCATAATGTTATAATTTTTAACAAATTTCAGCCAGGCACAAATTTTTTTTTGTATTATTGCGACAAATAATACCTTTTTTACACCACTAAGGTGGCAAACAAGCTTACGGTCAGCCTAAAGGTAAGCAGTCACCGAAACCTATTTCTTATTAAAGGCCATATTTATAATAGTGAGCTCTTCGTTAGTAGCAAAATTAGTTCCTAATTAATTTATTATTTTTCAATAAGATTGAAATCGCCATTATAACAGTAGAATTGTGCGTGAAGCTATTGAAAATTAAGAAACACGAAAATTTCAATCGGGAAGACGGTTTTTAGGGTTCTGTACCTGAAAGGTAATTAGGAACCCTATTACTAAGGCTTCGCTGTCCGTCCGTCCGTCTGTCACCAGGCTGTATCTCATGAACCGTTATAGTTAGACAGTTGAAATTTTCACAGAAGATGTATTTCTGTTGCCGCTATAACAACAAATACTAAAAAACGGAAAAAAAAATTTAAGGGGGCTTCCATACAACATACGTGATTTTTTTGCTCGTTTTTGTAGATAATGGTACGGAACCCTTCATGTGCGAGACCGACTCGCACTTGGCCGATTTTGGTTATCCTGGGCATGGAACCCAGTGACTAATTTTATAAAGCTAAGTCATCATCATAGGACAATTATAGACGTTCAGATTTAGTGTCATGTGCTTTGACATCAACTTTTCAGATACTATGACTTTTTATTCTTAACAACATCGGATATGTGGGTAGTTTTAATACTGATCGCCCCCATCGAATCACAACACCTCGCTGAAAATAGTTTACTAGTGACCACGGCCAGTGCAACCTGGCCGAAACGTCACAAACGCGCGATAATTTAAGAGAATACACTTCGCAGCGCCCGCGCGCGTTTTACGTTTTTGCTAAAATGTGGCTGTCCCTATCTTACACGACGCGGGCGCGAGACCCCCTTTCCGCGCGCCGCGCGCCTTATTCTGGTATGATTTTGTCGGATAGCTGGAACGTCAGTATTCTGATAAGCGATATGACTTTCACCCAAAAATACTATATTTTGAGCATTAACGAAGTATAAATGAATTATCATCATTAATTTTTCAATTTAACAAGTATTTAATGTGCTGCCATATTGTTTATCCGATAGCCATAAAACTATATTAATTTATTGCTACCACTTGCGAAAAAGTTATAGGCATGAAATAATGTCATTGGTTGTAATGAAATAGGTTAAATACTCAAAGCATTGACCAGCATCGGACCTAAGTGACGGTAATACAATACAATCCTGTACTTTTGTCAACGAGTGTTTGCCATCTGTAATCAAATTAATCAATCATTAATGCGATTTGCTCAATTGTTCGGCGCGCTCTCTGAAAAAATAGCTAGGTACTTATAAACTTATAAAGGTTATGCGAGTTTTTTTTTTGAAAAATTCTTTATTTATAGGCAGGAATGAATATTGAAATAGGAGGAGGTTTCTGAGCTAACATTAATTTATCTTTTCACGGAGACCAGCAAGGATGACAATAAAATAGGTAGGTAACTCGGTACCTCGTAACATTTATACCCACACATACGGTATCTCCCGTTTATAAAATGTACTTTAAAATCATAATAATGTTAAAAATGGTAAAATTTAAGTACAAATATTTACTTACCTTGTACCATTTTTAACTTAATACTTATATATTATAGGTACTTATAGGTTACTTAATTAGTATTTTTCAAAATAATTGTACGTTACGAAATTGTTGATGAAGTTAAGTAGTAAGTTGTAACTTTTGAAAAACGTGTACACTGCCTACTGATTGACTAAAGAAATAAAAGGTAACATAAAAGTAACATTAGCGGTCAATAGATAATTAATAATACCAAAATAATTTATAAAGGTTGTAATTCGTAAACAATATTCGTAGTAAGTATTTTTTGAAATGGAGTAGGGTAAAACACCCAAATGTCGGCCCCTTAACATGAAACGCATCTTTCAGTCCTAACCATACCTGAACCTTGAAGTTATACACCGTTGAATTTGCATTGTCGGGCTATTTGACATTTATACTTTATGTTATTGAGTATATATAGTGATTATAAGCATCTTAAATTACGTGACAAAGAATAATAAGCGTTTAAAGTTTTGTACGGCAAATTTCTTTAATATTGGCCATACATACATACATACATACATAACATCAAGCCTGTTTCCCATAGGGGTAGCCTGAGACCAAAGACTGCCACTTGCTACGATCCTGGCATATCTCTCTAGCCGGCGGCAGCAGTGCAATTTTATCACTAATGTGGAGGAAAATGTCAACGGATACCACTCTGGAAATATGTTTTTTTAACCATAAATAGCTTGCAACAGTTTTCTTACTGCTTCCGGACAGTAAAATAGCAATGTATAAGAATTTTTATTTTATTTTAGTTTTTTACTTCATTTGTTACTTAAAAATAACGGGGCCCATGATAGGATTCTTATTTTATTACAAAACCCTAATGTTGGCCTGTGGCCGAGACAAGGGGGATGACAGCAGTTTTATAATTTATTAGTATCCTAAGTAAAGGCTCTTATAGTTTATAAGGCGTTCCATACCCGTTAATTGAATGACCAAAGTTCAGCCGCCTTTTAATGTTAGTAATACTATTTTATTAGACTATAAAAATCACGGCCGACATTAGGCTACTCTTACAACCTAAGCTCGGCCACATTTACCTGTTCTGTTGAAATATAGGATGTTCAAAATACTAAATAAGTCTATTCATGTAACTGTGTGGAAAAGTGTGTTCATAATTATTGCTAAAATACACAATGCAGTTTTCCACATTAATAATTTATTTTTTAATAATAATAAAGAAATTTTAATAATTTTATTATATTTTAATTATCATTCGTCAAATTCAGTTTTTACATTTAAAATCATAAGAAAATACCTGTATAACCTAATATAATTTCTATTTTAATACAACTTTCAATTTTAAATAACAATGACTAATAATGCCTTCTTTAATTTACGATTTAGAACATTCTTTACTGGCCGATATTAGAGTAAAAGAAGGTTGTATATTGGAAATGTTACATATGGTGACCGCCTACCATCAGGCGGACCGTCAGCATGTTTGCCGATTTTTATTATATAATATTTAATTTATTTTTTAATATTTAAAAAAATTAAATACCTACTGTTTTATTCTTTTAACTTAGGAATTATTGGAAATCTCTTTCTAGACTTTCAATCTTAGTGACACATTGTTCGTAGTAGATGTAGGTACAATTATTTTGAAAAATAGGTATCATACGGCAAAATTTTTAAATAGGTATGTATTCATTATAAAAATCCATACCTACTAATATTATAAATGCGAAAGTAAATCTGCCTGTTTGTACCTCTTCACGCTTAAACATCTGTACTGATTATGATGAAATTTAGCATGGATATAGTTTGACTCCCGAGAAAGGACATAGGCTACTTGAAAACGTCAAGTGTGAGTCGGTTTTTTTATAATTAAGGAGTTTCCGTTGAAATCTTACATCAATAACCGAATTCAGGGCGGAGGGAACTGCGGTCAAATTTGGCATGGAGATAGTTTCAGTCCCGAAGAAGGACATAAGCTACTTGAAAACGTCAAGTGTTAGTCGGTTTTTTTTTCTATAAGTGAGGAGTTGTTGTTGAAATTCTACACCGATAACGCGGGCAAAAGCTAATATTATATAAGTGTAACTTACTCATGATCCTGTCTGATCGAGGGTCAATAAATTGCAACACATTTAATTACAGTTACCTACTATTATTTTGCACGCTCTAGGCAGTATTACTAGCTACTCTTTTTAGGTATTACTAGCTGACCCGACGAACCGTGTTTCTCTTTTTTTAAACAACTGTCGCACCAAGCTATTGTGAAAGGGTTGTACTAATTCAGAAACCTTCCCCGACATGTGCATAACAACTTACCAAAATTTAATTAAAATCAGTTTACCCTTAAAGTGCGAGTCCGAATCGCACTTGACCGTTTTTCTTTTATAAAAACCTTGCCCTAACACTGTCAAACACAACAAAAAAATTACCCGAATTGTTCCAGCCATCTTCGAGTTTTCCTTAGTGCGCGAGTCCGACTCGAACTTGACCCTGGCCGACTTGCACTAGACCCTTTTTTCTGTCTCAGAAACCTTTCCCGGCGTGTGCAAAATAACTTACCAAAATTCCATTAAAACCGTTTTCCCCTTTTTGCGCGAGCCTGACTCGTACTTGACCTTTTTTTTCTTTCTCGGAAACCTTCCCCGGCTTGTGCATAACAACTTACCAAAATTTCATTAAAATCGGTTTACTCTTAGTGCGCGAGTCCGACTCGCACTTGACCGTTTCTTTCTTTCATAAAAACCTTGCCATAACACTATCTAACACAACAAAAAAATTATCCGAATTGGTCCAGCCGTCATCGAGTTTTCCTTAGTGCGCAAGTCCGACTCGCACTTGACCGTTTTTTTTTCATAAATACCTTGCCCTTACACTAATAAACACAACAAAAAAAAATTATCCGAATTGGTCCAGCCGTCTTTGAGTTTTCCTTAGTACGCGAGTCCGTCTCGCACTTGACTGTTTTTTTCTTTCATAAATACCTTGCCCTAACACTAATAAACACAACCAAAAAAAATTACCCGAATTGGTCCAGCCGTCTTCGAGTTTCGCGCTTAGCAACAAATTTTGCGATTCATATTTATTTATATAGATTACGCTAAATACCTACCTAGTTAAAGGTCAAAAAAATCTAAGCAACGAAACATGCAACAGTGATATTTTCGTAATTGTTTCCTTAGGTACCTATCTACTTACGTCAAACGCAATACAAGTGAAGATTCGCTCACGGATGGCCCGCGACCGACTGATTTTGGCTGCTACCTTGCCTCGCCTCCCCCGTCTCAAGCCCCCCGTTTTTGTCAAGCGAGCCAGCCAGTCATGATAAAATTCGATTTTTGCAAATTTGACTAATGATTTTTGTGTTTCGAATTATTGTGTTTATTCATTTAATTTAGTAAGAATGACAGTAAAGTTTTTTATTTAGAATATTTATTATATGATCTAGGTCTGTGGTGTTTTAAAATTTTCGGAAACGTTTTTGTTATAGTGTATAATAAGCACGAAGTTGCAGCTGTTTTGACCATAAATTACAAGTTTTTGCACTCTAATAATTTTAGAACTACACAATTTGACGTAAAACTGAAACACCACAGATCTAGATATTAGTTGTCTGGTCTTGTTAAAACAAAAAACATTGAGTTTGAGGGATTGATCAGAGGAGAATAATGCTGTTGTATGGAGCGCGCTGCGAATCCGATACTCTTAAAAAGTATTACTTAGGTATAATTAATTATACTTATGATTGTCTATACTCATACATAATATGCAGAAGCAATAACATCATAAAGTCATCATATAGTTCGTATAAAGACTGGAATCTGGTTATTTATACCTAGTTGAACGCCATTTTCAAAACAGATTCGTAAATTATAATAATCTGCAGGAGAGCTTTCAAAAGCACGTGCTAGATTCAGTGTAAGGAGAAAGCGCATGACTTCCGACCAATGAGCGTCGACTTTCCAGCCGCCATTGCATTAAGGGCGGGCTCTCGCCTCTTTGTGAACTATCCTCAATCAATGAAAGCTGCGCGGATTGGGATATAATGTGTTTGTGATGCGGAGTAGGTAGAATTTCTATTTATAACTAACGACAAAATCGTAAACTTTGCATTGCGACAAAGAACTTACTTTATAGAAACGGAACTAGGCTAACGGAAAGTACCTACCCCATAGGTTTTGATTTATTTGTGTCACAATATGTGACATAAATGACCGTATCTTGGGCATATTTTTTTTATTTAATTCACTTAGAAGCTTATATTTATTACAATTTGAAGTGCCCGATATTTGATATTATTTTCAACTTTATACCTCCACGCGTTTTTGAGTAATGGTCTTGACAGACAAACTTTTTTTATGTGATGTAACAACAAATTAACAAATTTTGGAGTTTTCCCATATTTGTGATGTAAATACTTTGGGTGAAATGTCATGATTCTAGGATAACGGGAAGTACCTACCCCACAGGTTTTGATTTATTTGTGAATGCCAAAATATGCGACAAAATTGGCCGTATTTCAGCCGTATTTTTTTATTGCGTTGACTTAGAAGCTTGATTTAGTTATAGCTTTAAAGGACCGTAGATCTTAGTAATAATTATTAATCTCAACTTGATACCTTCACGCGTTCCTGAGAGAAAGGTTCTTGTCGAAATTACTTAAGTATTATCAAACATATTAATATACGGGCTGTCGTGGCTGACGTTGTTCTTCTATTGCAATCGGAAAAATTGTTGACTCTTAGTACGCTAGTCTGACTTGTACTTGAACTGTTTTTTCTTTCATAAACCTTGTCCTAATAATTAAGAAAACAATAATAAATAGATTATCTAAATCGGTTGAGCCGTTCACAAGCGATGCTCCAAGGAAGTTGAAAAATAATTTATTTTTGGCGAAGAAACTCTGGAAGCACCTACTATTTATTACTTTTTTTGTGATACGGGACATTATTCCTTTAAGTTGTAATGAGGTGACCTACTTTTTGGTATAAAACCCGTTGTAAACTAACAGCGATGACAAACTTTGTTCTTATTTTAAAATACTAAGGTGCCAAAAAAACTTACGGTACATCCGGAATGTGGACCTACACAGGGACTTCGACCTCCCCACGATTCCCCAATATCTTAGAGATCTGGCAGTTCGGTTTTTCGAGCGTACACAAAATCACCTGATCAACTGCATAGTCAGCTCAGAAAAAAAGTCATAGAGCTTCATCAGGACATATCGGTGTAAATAATTTATTGTAAGTATATTACGTTATTTGCAGTCCAATAAATTTTACTTTTTTCTAGTAAACGACACTGTTATTCCAACAAGAGTAGATTTAGTCCTGTTAGTAAATACAATAAGTAAAATTTATTGGTAACCGTCAATGTAATTTACTTGTCCTCCGAATTACTAATATTTTAGTGATTATTAGTATTATTTACTTGAAGCTACTAAAGCTTTTTCTTCTCTGAAGGTTATTTTCTCAAAAAGTAATAATTTTATGTAAAAATATCTTTACAATATTCTTATTTAAATACTAGCTGATGCTGACGCTTGTTACAAAAAGTACTTATGATTTTTTTCGTTCCAAGATAACATATAGTGAGGATAAAAGAATTGTGACTATATTTAGATCCTAAATTGTTTTTCCTGAATTAACTACTTCCCGATAGGTGGCCAAACCACGGGTACAGCTGGTGCAGAATTAATTCGAATTTGGTATTCAGATGCGGCACCCTACCTTATGGAATCGCGTCTACTGATATATTATTTAGATAGATATTCCTGTTTATTTTATTACTGAGTCAAAGTACATAAAATTGCTACACCGCACTCATTTTTAATGCAGACGGACGGTTGTATGGCTTTTTTACTTTTATGGCGGACGTGCCCGCTACCGTCTCCTTCAATTTCTTATTTATATGTATCATAAAACAGAAATACAGTGCACTGGCCAAAGGATATAAACACTGCCATAACAGTTTCAAAGAAATTTGACGAGCAAAAGATAATTTGTAAAATTTTGCGTTCTTATTTAGAATATAGCCGTGCAAAAATATTTATACTTAATTATGTAGTAAATGTTTGAACTGAATATAGCTGAATTGTAATTAAAAAAATTACCGTACCCGTGTAAATGTAGTCCTTCTGGTAGAAAAAAAATCGGCCAAGTGCGAGTCGGACTCGCGCACGAAGGGTTCCGTACCATTATCTATAAAAATGGCCAAAAAATCACGTTTATTATATGGGAGCCCCCCTTAAATACTTGTTTTATTTTAATTTAATTATTGCTTTTTAAAGTGACTATATAACTGAATATTCTGTGCATATTTTAACCCCTCGCACGCGCAAGGTCCCATTACGGGGTTAATGCGTATGAAGCACCTCATTAACTAAATAACCGGACGCGCAAAGCGTCTACCTGTTGCCGATATCGATATCGAGTAAAATCGAGCAAAAAAAATATTATAATTATTATTAAAATTAATTATTATAAATTGTTGTATGGGAGCCCCTTTAAATATTTATTTTATTAAATTTTTTATTATTTGTTGTTATAGCGGCAACAGAAATACATATTCTGTGAAAATTTTAACTGTCTAACTATCACGGTTCATGAGATAGCCTAGTGACAGACGGACGGACCGATGGATGGACGGACGGACGGACGGACAGCGAAGTCTTAGTAATAGTGTTCCTAATTACTCTTCAGATACGGTACCCTAAAAAGCACAAGAGAGACTTTATCGGGCCCTAAAAATCCATTTGCAAAAAAACATTTTTTTTTGTTAATATATTTACCGGCTCTGCCAGATTTAAATTTTTTTTTTCAATAACAACATCGTCATAATCCTACAAGTATATACTAGGTTAACAAAGTACTTGACATCCCTATTTTTTAGACATAGTGATTGGGGATCGGGAAAGGCAGAGTTGGTGTCAATATGGACATGCCTAGGAAACTAAAAAGAAAAAGTAACCTCAGCATCTACAACCACCATTACCTCAGCTATTATACACCCAGTGTGAATTGGCGGAAGTTGGTCGATCTACTGGCCACTCAACCGTCAGAGTTTTCAAGCCACCTATAAGGTCTATGACTTGACTTAACAACTGCTATCATATAATGAATGAGCCACGACCGACAGTGTAACATGCCCTCTGAAGAATGGAGTCATGCGGGATCTGAACATGCCCGTCATTGCTTTACCTTAACCTATTCCCATAGTTTTTGTTTGTAGCTTCTAGCGATTCGTTACAAGCCTCATACGTCCCCATTGTTAGGGCACGGTCTACCTCTACCTTGGGCGAGGGCGGTTTAGGCCACAGTCCCAATGCGGATTGTGGACTTCATATACACATAACTTTTTTTTGACGTGTGTAGGTTGTTACGATGTTATCCTTTAAATCCAAGAAGTCGTGGCATGAATAATCAATGTATTGTACCGCTACAAGCAAGGCTGACGTCACACGTCCTACATCGCGCTATCGAAGTTCCCTTCGCAGTTCAGTTTACAAAAGAAAGACCTATCGCAGCACTTCGGCGCTTCCTAGATCCTGCAGCTCCTCTCCGGCGACGCAACTGCACAGCATTTCACCACAACCTGTTGAGGATTCTCACTCCAGCGTGGCACCTCCTCTGTACAGCAATCACACCACCCTGTCGAGTACTCACACTCTCCAGCGTGGCATTGCTCGTCGCTTCTGCCGCTATCTCAGGCCAGTGTCCCGATTCAAAGGGGCACACAGCCAACAATTCTATGACCCGACTCACTGTGGCCATACGCAACTACCATGCCAGCACTCGCCAGTGTCTCGACCCACTGCATACACACAGCCAGCAACGTACCAGTCTCGACCCAGCGCAGACTGCAAAGTATACAAAGAAACCGAAGCGCAAGTTAGATGGACCACGGCGGTCCCCAGGCATAACACCTCGCCTGGCAGGAGATCTCCTCTTTGGCGCCGCTCCACAAATGTACTTAGGAAATACAGAAAAAGATTCATTGGTCAGGCCGGTCTCGAACTTTCGTCCCTCAGAACGCGAAGCAGGCACCATAACTCTTAGGCCACTACCGACGCGGCCGAGTAGGCGATTCGTTGGACTAGCTACGAAATCACAAATTCTTTAGTAGATATAAAAAATTTAAACGCGCGCAAATTCGAAATTTATTTTTCCTCTTTTTTAAAAAAATTATTATTTTATTTATTAACTTCGATAGATTTGCTAAAAATGTGTTTCATTACCGTTTTGAGGCAGTAATTCCCTATTTTCATAGGGATGTGTCTATGTGAACGTGTGTGGCATTTCGTATTTTAGCAAAAAAAAACAAATTTTTATGGTACATTTTAAAAACAAAAATCCGATTTGATAAATCTAAGTTCGTTAAGTATTTACGATGGTGATGAATTCAAATCTTTTGTAGTTTTTTATATTAATTCAAGATGGCGCATCCAATTACTAAAATTGCAAATGCTGCTGATGGCAAATGAACAGTGCGTGAACTGCAGTTGGATATAATACCATTTTACTTTTCTAAAATTTGTTATGTTGGTAAAAACTAGCCAAGTAAAATATTGCAAACTTAAATCCCAAGTGAAATAAATGCATTGTGTAAATAATGGTTTTTTTTTCTAACTAATGTTGTTGGCCGCAGATGGCCTTGAACAATTACACCCTTTGTAAATTAACTTACAATCAATCTATTTAATTCAATTCAATCTGCTCAAGTAGGTACCCTATTACCTTGTTAGGAGCAAATTTGTTTTTATATTGAAAAAATAATATAGTTAACTTAACTCCTTTCACCTAACCAGAACAGTCTTAACTATAACGAAGTTTAGTATTGTTTCCGCAAAAGTCGGTAACGGAGAGAGGTGCAGGCGGTTGCTGTAGCGGTCCTCGGGATGTGTCGGGATGATGGCTCGTCGGCGGTGACTTCGGTAAATAAGTTAAGATGGATGGTAACACACAAGTAAATAAAAACAGTAGGTTTGAGGTATTGTTATTTAATCTTCGGATTGTAGTTTACAATTAATTGTCTATATTATACCACGCGTGGTGTTGCAAGCGGGGCGTTCCGATGAGCGCGCGTTGCGTTCGGCGTTGCGTACTTGGTAAGAGTTCCGTATAATTATGTCAGTTATAACGTACGGTCGGTGGTCGGGTGTAGGGAATTTATTAATTATATATAAAATATATGCGAGCAAATTCGAGGGGTGAATTTTAGCGAACATATATTAATTTCTACCTACTTTCATACTTCACTTTGTTAATACTAATTATCAATAATTTTAATTTTTTTTTCCTTTGCATAAGCCTTGTTGTCTACTTTTATGCCAAAGATCAAGTTTCTAGGTCATCCGTAAATGGGTAAGGTGTTTGATCTATAAGTCAGTCAGTCAGTTAAGCGCTAGTTGAGTAGTTACATAAAGTTTAAAAAGTTATAGTGCTGATAACTAGTAGAAATTAATGGGAGACTATTTAAGAATCATGATCACTCGACACAATGCTCCTCATACAACAATTTACTTACAGTTCTCCGTAAAATTCGGAATCACATCTTTTTCATCGATTTAAAATCTAGTTTCCTAATCGATAGCTTTCACAGATTAAAGTGTAAAGAGTCGCGAGCAAATATGCTTAAGATATTTGTATGAAAATATGCAGAAACTTGCAATGTGGCCTGTATACGGAGCACTTTCCCATGGTTTATTTTACGATTTCCTTCCCATTACGTCACCCTCAGTTTCGCCTATTTGCAACTTATATAAAATACGTGCACGTATATAAAATTTGCAGGAGGGGATCTGAAATCGAGATGAGAAAATATCCCCCCAGTATGTACTGATTAGTTTTAGTTTACGTGAAGCATCGTAAAATACACGTAAAGCACTAATTCGAGATTTACGATATCGTAAATTCAGATTGTTTGTTCGTGTTGTGACAATAGATAGGTTAGGGAAACAAATCTTGGCGATAAATCAAGAGGTGCGGCAACTTTCAGAGTTTTTAGGCCGGCTTATTATGAGAAATTTCCGATAGAAAAACTTTATGCATACATTTTATCACGAGAAATTTTTATACAGTGTGTGGGTTCTAGTACAAAATGTATTCACGGTATTTTTTTATCGAAAATTTCTTGCAATGCGCGGTCGGTTACTTGTGTAAATCAAAATTGCCTAGTATTTGTACCTACACTTACAGCTTCTAAAAAAATTTTTTATTTGTTTTTGCTGAAAGTTTTAAATTAACATTTCTTAATTTGTTTTATCTTATTTTATTTTTATTTATTAAGTTATTTGGGCAACAAACATTTATATACATGAAGTTAATTGCACAATATTTTTAGATTCTAGACCTTGAGTGCTACATAAAGTACTTACATAACAAAAATACTTAAGGGAGAGAGTAAATGTGTTGAAACGTTATGCGCTAAGGATAGTATATCGTAGCAAAACTGTTAAATAAACTTAATAGTTAATCAGTTACAGTACATACAATTATACGAATTTGAAAAAGACTTGATTACTAGCTTCTTATATATTAAACTTATACTTATTTATTACTAATACTATATTAATTTAAGGGCCTAATTACCTATATTAACAATTTTTTTATTTGTGTTAATATTTTTTTATTGCATTTATCTGTATGTCTGTGTACTAGGTACTAGTTTCTATGTAAGCAATATATAACGGGTTTTATTTTGGATTTTTATCGATGAACAAATTATTCCAAGAGGAAAGTTTTATTATGGAAATCTTGAAGTGGATTTGGAATCCTTTTAGCTTAATAACGTCCGCCGAATCATAGCAATAAAAATTTTAAATTGAATTCATTGTTTATCCTTATCCTAACTGATATATAAATGCGTAACTCTTTAATGTAATTTTGTAGACAGAGAGTTGCAGGAATGAACATAGGGCAGTTTTATCCTGATAAGAGATCTATCCAATTACAAAAATTCAGATGCAATGAAAAAACTTATTTTTAGAGCTCCGTACATCAAGAGGAAATATGATCACTTTGTTGTCCGTCTTGTTCTCAAGAACGTGTGAAGGTTTCAAGTTGGAATTAATAGCAAATACTATAAAGTCTACAATCCCTAACAACTGTAAAAAAATCAAGAATCTAAGTCAACGCAATAAAAAAATTAGGCTGAAATACGGCCATTTTTGTCGCATATTTTGGCATTCAAAAATAAATCAAAATATATGGGGTACTTTCCGCTGACCTAAAATCATGACATTTAATACGCTGCAACGTCTTACATCACCAATATAGGTAAGATTCTGAAATTCATTGATTTGCAGTTATAATACATAAAAAAAATGTCTGCCTGGAAGTATCAAGTTCAAATTTATATCAAAAACTTAAGTTTACGTAACTAAAAGTTGTAAAAAAATCAAGCTTCTAAGTCTATGCAATAAAAAAATATGCCTAAAAGGGTCGTTTCTGTCGCATATTGTGACATAAATAAATCAAAACCTGGAAACCTAGTCAACCTAGAATCATGAAATTTGGCAAAAAGCAAGATGTTACAAAACAAATATAGGAAATCTTAATATATATAAATCTCGTGTCACAATGTTTGTCCTCAATGGACTCCTAAACTACTGAACCGATTTTGATCAAACTTCGTAAATATCTGTTATTTGATCCAACTTAAAAGATAGGATAGTTTTTATCTCGATATGTCAAGTGCGAGCCGGACTCGGGCACTATAGGTAAAAACCAACTTTCGCCGGGTACAGAGGGACGGCAGCGGAACAACGTTCGCCGGGACGGCTATATATAATAAATAATAAAAACATAAATATAGCTTTGCTTAGTTTGATATCAAAGGGCGCTTGTCCAAAATAATATTTTTATAAAGGGGTCAAAGACACATAGATAGGACAAACGTATTTGTTAACACTACACGGAAAAAAAAGAGTTTCCAAGTTCTATTCCACCAAAATAATTTGCATTCAAGTCAAGAAATCCAACTATTTTGGACAAATTTTGTTCACAGAAGGCAATATTATTTCCCTGAAAAAAAATCATTTTATCAATCGAAATTGATAAACTTCTTTTCGTATGAACGAATTTTTTTTTAACCAAGTAAATGTTCGTTTTAGATCAACCAAACTTAAATTAATTACCCTAAGACAGTTAATGTTCTTGTATGAAATAAATACATTTTTATATGCAACATTTTATTTTTCTTCTTCTGAAACAAAAATTATTTTACTTTGATATAATTTATTTTGCGCTAAAATCATGGTTTTCTTAAATCTGCCACGTTACTTATTAAAAACTATATCTTTCGATTAAAATATTTGTATCTTAAATCAAAGCCAGTGAAATGTTCAGTTAAGATAATATTGTTTTGAATTAGAGAAAATAATAATTTTAACAGAATTTGTTAGATTCTTGACTCAAAAACTGATATTTTAAGCTGAAACTCTTGTTTTAGTCGAAACAAATAATATTTCTGCTTAAAATATTAAACATTTTCGTTGAAATTATTAAGAGCACTATTCTCTTGTGTGAACTAGAAATTTCTTCCGTGCAATAACATACGAAGTTCTACGCCCAAGAAAACTAAGTGTTTCAAATAAAGAAGCATTATTTTCTTCAAAAAATTAAATAATGTTTCAAACTGATAGAGTTTTATTTACTGGTTCAAAGAAATTTGATCTTGTGTTAACTTCATATCATTTTAAATATTTACGAGAAATAATATCTTAGATGAAGTAAATATTCGTTGGTGCATATATGAAACGATATTCTCTTGGGTCAACTAATTCTTTTTTACCGTGTAGGCGGTAGAAAAATACTTTATTTTTGTAAGGCTATAGCTTTTACTTTTTATTGAAGATTTCAAGTTAGTTGATAATATTTTATATACGCATTTATTAACGTTTATATTTAGCTTGTTTCCGTGTTTCTATTTTTATTTCAATGCATAAACGTATAGGTGCCTCGGTCGCCATCTTTAAGCGTAGACCATAAAATTGGCATGGTCGTTAAAATAGCGAGGAGCCATTCGCCGGAAGGTCGTAAAACTCAAAGGTCCCAGCGACCCTCGTTTAATCCCCACACGGGCATTTTAATAGTTTTTCATTACCGAAGTAAAGCTCATAAAAAGAAGAATAAAGTATAAGAAGAAAATTGCATGTCTTGCATAACGCTACGTGCCTACGGTGCTCCGTGGTCGTAAATTTTACGTAGACAAAATAGGATATCGTAATTGGATTTGAATTATTTATGACTACAAGGAAGATGCTATTATATATTGCATGAAAAGGCAACGTCTTTTCTTTAACAATCGGTACAGCTATTTTATTATTCTTGGATACGGCTAAGGATTAAAGATTCTGAACGCCCTACTATAAGTACTATTTAGTACGCATATAATATGATTATTCATAGTATTTTGGATTATATTAAAGAGTAAGTAGGTATTTAATACTTGAAATGGGTCAGCAAAAATATTTATATTGAAACTTTCGGTGTGTAGAATATATATATCCGTGTATGGCGTAAATAGCTTGATAAGTCTAAAATGGCAATTTTACAGATCATCAATTTAAAAGTTCAAGTCTTTCTCCAAAATCCGTTTTTTTGTTAAACTCTAGTATATAGGTTAATTTAAGCATCTTTCAAATTATGATAAGAATTTTGCCAAAATCGTTTTATTCAATAGATATACTATACTTATCAACTTCTTTACTAATGCCTTATGAACTTATTCACTATAGAGTAGGAACAAATAAATAAAAAATAAAAAAAAAAAAAATTTTTGCGCACAAAAATATTGTAATGATACTACTCAACTTTTCTTAAAACATGCATATAAAAGGAATATTTCCGTTAGGAATTAAATAAGGCATTTCTTTTAGAGATTCTCCAGATCTTACATATCAGGATCCTCACCATATACGAGGGTGCTTTTTTAATTTCGCAAAACCGGTAGGTAGGTGATTAGTGGGATGTCGCTAAATTAGGTACTAATTAAGCATATCATTATTAGTAGGTATAAATACCGTGTTTTATCGTAATTAGGTCATTAGTTTTTGAGCTATCGTCGACCAAACAAGTCAATCGGGTAAAAAACCCATACTGCGGTCCTTAGAGAAAACCTTGTCAGGGAGCTTATTCCACAACCCAAGCGATCGCGGGAGGAAGTTCTAAAGTGTGAGAATGAATTCCCTGCCGATGGCGAGCGGTGCGATGGTAGAAAGTAGCCGTGGGCATCATTTCAAACAATTCCTCAGAACACATCCCATTGTACAAGCTGCGGTTAAGACCATACTAGAAGAAATGTCTTGCCTAAGTTATAGTTTACAAGTGGCATATCCTCTTTAAACAACGCAGGGAGTTGCTTGAAGACGACCCACGGCCAGGAAGACCACTCCGGTAATTATTCAAAAAGTCGAAAAATTTATATTAAAAGATGCCCGACTAAAGAAGAAATAGCTCGCAGATATGATTGGAGTATCAGATACAACCATATTCAAAATTCTTTACGAAAATCTTGGCTTGACTAAAGTCAGCGCAAGATGGTTGCCAAGAATGCTAAAGCCTCTTTAATAACAACAGAGTGATCTCGTGCGTTCTTGGACCTCTGTAGAGAAGACAAAGTTGGAGTGTTGGCTTAAATCATTATGAACTGGAGTCTAAACCGGACCCTATGCAGTGGCACAAAGAAGGCACATCACCAACTAAGAAGTTTAAGGTGTCACAATCGACTGAGAAAAACATGGCGACAGTATTTTGGGACTCGGAACGAATGCTGTTGATCGATTACGAAGATATCTCCATAACCGGAGATTACTACGATTTAATCCTAGAGCAATTAAAGCCATCAAGGAGAAAAGAAGGAGAAAATTGAACAAAAGTTTCCTCCTTCTGCACGACAACGCGCCATTCACAAGAGCCATGTGGCGTTGGTTGCCCTACAGAAGATGGGCTTTCAAATTTTGCCACACCCGCCCTAAAGTCCTGACCTGGCTCCCATGTGATTATAACCTATTTCCAAACTTGAAAAAAGAACTAAAAAGATGAAGGAGTAAAGGATGCAGTTTCAGCGTATTTTTAAATGAAAAACAAATGATATTTTTTAGGGTAAACATAAGTTGATGGAAAGATCTAAACTATGTATTAGGGTAGCAGGTGAATATGTGTTGCAAGCGTCTATAGGCTATGGTAACCACTTATCATCAGGGGGGTCGTACTTACCTACTGCACGCACAATAATGTCTAATAAAATAACGAAATTATATTGATTACTTCATTTACATAACGTCAAAGGAATTTATAACACACATATTCAATAGCGTTGATATAATTATGATTTTTATGACCATACCTTTATAGATAATTGCATATATCCTACTTTCATTTTAGTGGTCAATTAACTTGTTAACTTTATGATCACTCATGTTTTTATTTATATGGAGGATTCTTAATCGATATTTATACATACCATGTTTTAAATTACCAATAATATAGTTGTTCATAATTTGAAAATGTTCAAATTATGTTTCTTTCAAAGTAGTGTCTAAATGGACATCTATAGATACGATGTTTAAAGTTGCCAACTCAGTTATAATATCAAAAATTTATGTACCTAGATATAGCGTTGTTAATTTTTTCTTACCAATCAAACCGATGTCGTACGAAGCGAATGCGATGATAAAAAAAACATATATGTTGTGTTATCAGCTTCTTCTTGCCATGCACGGATATGTTGTGTTAAACTCTAAAACTGTACGTAAGGGTGATGGTGTACGTGTACTAACCAAACATAATATTGTAGCGAGTAGGTTTTTTTATATACTATTGTACTGTTATTAGGTTGCTGATACCTACTGTAACCTGTACTATTAAAATAATTTCTAAATTTTAGGTTTGCAGCGCCTAGACTATCCATAATTTGATTTATGATACGTATTAATATTATTATCAATATGTAATTCCATATCAGTGATTGAATACAAAATACTAAATGTAGTAAGCGCTGGCCGGTATAAAATTGATATAATAATAAACCGGCCAAGTGCGAGTCTGGCTCGCGTACCAAGGGTTCCGTGCAAACTTATTATATCAAATCAAATCAATTTATTTAAATCAGATATATGATCCATATTCTTGTTAGTATTTCTTACAAACCTAGTTAGTAGTTATATTTAACTTCGGTTATTATTATTATTATTTGTATATGATTATTGATTTAACATTATATAATTCAAGTTTAATAACCTAATAAGATAAATAAGAAATGTATAAATAATAAATCAGTTATTTAAAGTAATAAAATAGTAAATTTTTCAAATATGTTTTAATTAATTAATAAATGTGGAGCTTATCAACCAATCAAATCAATCAATTTTTTAATTCAGACTAATTTCTATACAATGTGTTAGTAACAATTACAATATTTCTTAACCAAATGTTAGTACATTATGTTTACAATAATTTAAATAGAAATACCCACCTGTCGGCCCATTCCCCTAGTATGCTGTTGGGGGTGCCGTGCAAGCGAGCCAAGAGCGAGGCGCAGCGTTTCCTTATGATCGCATGGAATCCGTCTACGCGCGCTACCGCCAGCATGCCTGAGGCACTACAGTGTCGCGGCAACCCCACATCAGCGCCCGGAACGCGTTGTTATATTGGACACGCAGAGCGCTATATACCGCTTGCGTGTAGCTAACCCACAGGCCGCACGTGTAAAAAGTTTGACAAAATGCTTTAAAAAGCGTTATTTTAACCTGTTCAGTACAGTGTGAAACTCTGCGAGCCAGCATATTATAGCGGACAGACAGCGCCCTACGCTCCCTCCTAATGTCAACATTGTCTGATAGGTCCTCTGTGACCCAGGGACCCAGATATTTAAACTGTACGACACTTTGTAAGGGAGCACCGCACAGAGTAAGGCGTGGTACGGTGGAGTAACATTTACTGCTCGCTTTGAAGACAATCATCTCCGATTTTTTTTACGTTATATCTGAGCCCGTGGGCCTCTGCATAGGATTTACAGATGCTTACAAGTTTTCGTAACGCTACGATCGAGGGGCTCAACAGCACCATATCATCCGCATAGCTAATATTATTAATACACACTTCGTCAACATGACAAACGATTTTGGTGCTGCTGAGCTCGCCGATCAGTTGGTTCATGTACAAGTTAAAGAGTTTAGGCGAAGTTACACAACCTTGCCCACTCCACACTCTAGTTTCTACGTGTCTGATTACAAGCCCGACCACTTAACAGAATTATTTTGATGATCGTACCAATACTTAAATATTGATATAATCTAAGGCGAGACAGTACTTTCTTTATGTAACTTTTCTTATAATAAATTGTACAATACCAAGTCGAAAGCTTTGGACAGGTCTAGAAAGCAAGCATACACTGGTGCTAAACGAGCTGTGTAGTATTGCACAGTCTGCTTGAGGCACATAATCGCACTTTCTGTTGACAACCCAGGTCTAAAGCTGAACTGACCATCGTGTAAATCTAAGTGCTTCGCAAGGTGTTCGTTAAGCAGACTGTCACCTTGGCTATCACTGTCGCCAGTGATATAGGCCTATAGTTAGACAAGTCCGAACTGTCACTGGTTTTATTCTTTACAATTGGAATGACCATTGTGTACATCAAGTCATCTGGTAGATAAGAATGGCTAATACAGAGATTGCTATTTGCACAGACAATACTCTCGGTAAATGAATGCCAGCGTGTTGCAAATGCTCGATGCTGAGACCATCATCCCCAGGGGATTTCCCTTTTTACCATATTTTTAATGACTGCTTCAATAGCTTCAGCAGATATAACAACGTTGAGGTCTTCAGAATCGCGCATCGACAACACTGAGGGCGGGGAGGGACCAAGTGGAGATTCAACTTTAAAATGGCGCTGAAATGTTCTCGTTATGTTATTCGACCCCTGCACACTACAATGCTCACTGATGATTAAGTTTGTTTGTAGTTTTCCAAAATTTAGAAAAGTATTTATTGAAATGATGCTGAGCTATAATGTCCATTTTAAACTTTTGCTCATTATTTTGGCACCATTTCAATTTTGTTCAAACTTACGCCTAGATTCGCACATACTACTGTAGACTACACGAGAATTTGGTTTTCCATATAATATCCAATTCTGAAAACATAAGCAGGCCGCCACTGAGTATCCCTGACATATTTATTCCAACCTATAATACAATTTCGATTTTTTGGTTGAGTAAAATTAAAACTGCTTTTTGCTTCTTCGCTCAGTATATTTATAAAAGCTTTGTACAATTTATCTATCAATAATCTATGTTCCTAATTAGAACAAGTTTTGTTAGCATATTCAAGTAACACATTGGGTAAATTAATTTCTCTCAACTTATTATTACAATATTGATTATAGTTTTTATTTGGTTCATGTCCCTTTCCCCTTTTATGACCTCTTTATGTTGTTGTATATTATTAAAAATATTTTTATTAAATGAAGTAACTAAAAATTTACGGATTTCGCAATTTTTCCTTTATCTGTACTATATGACATTGCTTCGTACCAAATTTCAAGATTCTGAGTTCACGGGAACCTGTAGGTTTTGATTCCCTTGCGAGTATCGAAAATTTGCGGACATTTGCGGCATAAACGGCTATATCTTTTGATTGCGTTGGTTTAGAAGTTTAATTTTTTTCACAGCTCCAAGGGACAGTAGACATGAGTATTTGATATAAATTTTAGCTTGATACTTCTACGTGTTTCTGAGAAAAAGGGTCTTGACAGACGGACAGACAGAAGGACAACAAAGTGATCCTATAAGGGTTCCGTTTTTTCCTTTTGAGGTACGGAACCCTTAAAAGAACAGAGATGAAAGCAAAAATCGTCCAAGTGCGAGTCGGACTCGCGCACGATGGGTTCCGTACCATTCACTATAAAAACGCGGATGAGCGATATGTGCCGGGAAATGGCAGCAATAAGACAACAACGGCTGCCAGGTCAGCTATTCAGGTATCGATAAAACTGAATTTTTGGATCGATTATGACCGTAAAAATTTTGTTCATCATCCTCTTTACTTTTTATATGTATTTTTTAAGTTTTGGACCACTTAGTTAGTCAATGCAATAAAAAGTATGTCCCAAATACGTATAATTTAATCGCATATTGTGACAAAAATAAATCAAAACCTATGGGACACTTCCCGCCAACCTAGAATCATGAAATGTCGCAAGAAACAACGCCATGCAGCACACATAAAGGAAAATATCTGAAAACCGTAAATTTGTTGTTACATCACAAAACCGTCGAAAAAGCCCGGCCCCTTCAGTCTGCAGCCAACGCCTTAGGAGATTGGTTCCAGAAGTGTAGAATCGAGGTTAACAGCAGAAGTGCACTATGCCCGGGGTAAAAAATCGATAAAGGCCACGAGGCAACTCACTCCAGTCCACCTTTACGGTCAAGGTCAACCCATTTCATGGGTAAAAAAGGTCAAATACCTAGAAGTCACTTTAGACTCTCGTCTTTATTTTAGAGCCCACATTAAAAGAGTACCTTTCGAGTGGCCTTCGTACTCGGTCACCTTAAACCCATGTTAAAAAAGTACAGTAAAATGTCTCTTAGAAATACGGTAACGCTTTACAAAACTTGTATTCGGCCCATACTCACATATGCGGTAGTGTTTGGTCACACCAACACTACTTCCTCGCAAGTCATTCAAAATCGCTTTATGCGAGGCGCTGTCGGCGCCGCGTACTTTATACGTAATATCGATCTCCATAGCGATTTCGAGCTACGAACCATTAAAGCCTTCATCAAAGACGCGTCGAAACGCTACTTTGAGAGGGCAGCCCTCCACCCCAATCCCCTTATTAGGCAAGCTTGCGACTACGCATCCAATAGAGAAACCCTTCAGATATCCTAGGCACGCTATAATAGATTCAGACGATAAAATCACCAGAAGCCTCACATTTCAAACGCCTTCCGCTCCCGCGTCCGCGAACACAGATTACAAAAATGTATACAGAATTGGTCGCCAAAACACTAGACATATCACTTTAGCGCGGTATACTAAGTAAATTAGGGTCACTTATAAGCCTGGGCGCTATGACTAGTTAGATTAAACAATAATTACAGGCAAGGGCTGAAGAGTTTTTTGCCGTTTCTGCTCTTCAGAACACCTTTGCTTTTCCGAAACAGCGGTTAATTTTTAGTCAGATTTAGTTTTTAAGAGCGTTTGCCCAAGCCCAGGTTGGTGTCCAGGACACTCTTGTGCAAACCGCCCCAAATTTTCGCAGCAGGATGCAAGCAGCACCGCAGCAAAAGTTAGTCCGCGGATAGTTGTCAAGGCCATCTGCAGGCAATTACAGTAGTCAGTAGGTAGAAAAAAAACATAACAAAAAAAAAATTTAACTTGGATAACTAACCGCGACCTATGTCGATTTATTGGGACAACAGTTGTCCAACGGCAAATTTAAATTTGCCCTCAATACAGTTCTCGGTGCACGAGTTCGACTGACACTTGACCGCTTTTATTTGCATTAAGCTTCAAACAATAGTTAAAAATCGGCCAAGTGGGAGTCAGGTTTCCGCACGAAGGGTTCCGTACCATTATCTACAAAAACGGCAAAAAAATCACATTTGTTGTTTGTGAGCTCCCCTTAAATATTTGTTTTATTTCAGTTTAATTATTAATTTTTATAGTGACTACATAACTAAATATTCTGTAAATATTTTAAGCGTCTACCTGTTTCCGTTATCAATATCGAGCAAAATCAAGCAAAACAATCTCGTTTGTTGTATGGGAGCCCCCTTAAATATCTATTTTATTCTGTTTTTTAGTATTTGTTGTTGCTATAACAACAGAAATACATCTGTGAAAATTTCAATTGTCTAATCACCACGGTTCATGAGATACAGCCTGACAGACGGACGGACAGCGGAGTCTTAGTAATAGGGTTCCGCTAATTACCATTTGCGTACGGAACCCTAAAAGTGGTGAAATAGAAAGTATTTATTGTAAGACCAAAACCAAGTTTGATACAAACTTCCAACCCCCTATCCTTTACTGCACACTTATGTCATTTAAGGAACGATTGTGCAAAAATTCATGCTTCTAGACTCAGCGGTTTCAGCTGTGAGTTGATTTAAACTTTCTCCCGCGAACGCAAAGGTTGTGGAATGATCTAGCAAAGGTTTTCTTTAAGGACTACAGTAATAGGGTTCTTCAAGAAAGAAGTTATTAGATATTTGAAGGGGCGGCAACGCAGGAGTGTTACCCCAGGTGTTGCAAGCGTCCATAGGCCGCGGTAACCGCCTACCATCAGGCGGACCGCAAGCTTGTTTGCTACCTTAGTGGTATAAAAAATAATTGTTCAGTTAGTCAGCCAGACTATTTCTTCGTTTATATATATATCTAGATTAGTTGGTCGTACTAAAGCAAATTTTGTGCAGGGCTAATTGAGTTGTACCACTTGTACCGTACCGATAAAAAAACAAAATGTCGGCCATTTTACTAGAAGTTATGAGGGATGTTATCGCGTCTGTCATTTTAATAAAATTATCTTCACTTAAATAAACCAAAATGCCAGTGGTAGACTTTTTTCAAGTCATGTTTGCTATTTTCCTTGTCACGAGCAGATCTATAGTGAGAGGCCGGCGGGGACGCAGCCATAGATATGCAAGTTCAGTACTATATACATATAGCCAGCCAAATAAGCCAGCATATACACCACAGATAAAAGTATATGTCCAGATATACACAAAACTCATTTTCTACGCGCCCTTTTTATGCCATGCTAGGCTAATCCCTTCCTTCCTTCTTCGATGTGGAGATTTCGCATTATTGCATATCATTTCTCCAGAGTCATGTATAGTCCAGTGCTTATATCGGGCAGTTTGGCGAAGCGCCATATTCAAGTTTTATCGCGGCGTTGCGCGTCCTCGTTTTCGTGTTTCAAGCTAGGGCGGGAGATTTGGTGTGCATCCTTCAGAAATTGTGTGTCATGTCCTGTTTATTTCTTCATAATTCGCTATTCATGCGCCTTCGCTGCACAATTCTTAAACACTGCTAAAATATACACATCGGAACACACTGAGTGAATTTAGAAAAATTAAACAGAAGAAAATACCACTCCTTCTTAAGATGCGCGCTAAAACTCCACAATATATATATATATATATATATTAAAATAAATACATATTCATAGAAAACACCCAGTCTCAAGACGAACACAAATAATAAATGTTGGTCTTGTGCGGGAATTTAACCCACACCCGTCAATTCAGCAGTCGAGTCATTACCCACTGAGCTACGGGGCTGACCAATATCCTACTAATATCTAAAAAATGGTGAAAATCTAAAATATGAGAATAATTTTTTGGAAGCTGAAATTTCTATAAACCTCGTGTACACAAACAAAAAATCTGCAATCAATAGAAAACTGAGTTACTTTGTTGCGTTGACTTAGAAGTTTGATTTTCTTACAGCTTCAAGGGACCATAGACCTTAGTATGTGATATAAATTTTAACTTGATACCTTTAAGTAACGTATTCCTAAAGAAAAGGGTCTTGACACACAGAGAGACAGTCAGGCAGACAGACAGACGGACCACAAAGTGATCCTATAAGGGTAGAGACCTTTTTTCCTTTTAGGCACGGAACCTTTAAAAGAGTTAGTACCTATATTAAATTGAAAGATTTTCAAACGAAACTCAACTCATATCAATCGAAAACTAAACCTTTAAAGTGCAAATCACAAACTTATGTAGTATAAGTAGTTCAGTTAGTTCAATAGAGAGACATCTCCGAACAGCATGCGCTTATGGGCGCAGCTGGCACTCGCTGGATTTGTTATTTTTTACTTATCATT
Source organism: Apoda limacodes (assembly GCA_946406115.1). Classification (NCBI taxonomy): domain Eukaryota; kingdom Metazoa; phylum Arthropoda; class Insecta; order Lepidoptera; family Limacodidae; genus Apoda; species Apoda limacodes. The sequence goes on from OX291554.1 coordinate 12,658,444, forward strand.
CATTTGTTGTCGCCAGGCCACCGCCTAGTAAACTGCGTTATTCGAACGTAAATATAGTTAATTATTTAGTAAGTATTAGTATTCAGAAAGTTATAGTTGTATTTTTCTATAATGTTACATGGTTTATAAACTTATCTTATAAATATTATAAATGCGAAAGTTTGTTTGCCTGTCAGTTTGTTACTTCATAAGTCATTCAGACATGGACTCATACAAGAAATTTGGTATTAAGATAGTTAAAGTTTCGGGGAAGGACATAGTCTCCTTGAAAATGTCAAGTGTGAGATCGTTTTTTTTTTATATTTGAGGAGTATTATCTTACACCGACTTAGTTAGTTAGTTCTACATCACGGAGTAGCCCAGCCCCCACTCGAGAGTCTGGCAATAACTGTACAACATTTAACTTACTGCCACTTCTAAAACGAGCCTAGGGGAAGAAGAAGTGAAGTGAAGTGAAGTGGAACCAAGCCACCAAATTCACCAAACACGTCTCAACGCTACACAAACCTCCAGTTAGACACCCCCCCCCCCCCCAACAACAAGAAGCCAATGGCGGACGATTATCCACAGTGCATCCCCTGACCGTAATGTGACATTAATCCTCAATATGTAAATAGCTAAAGTATACTAACCGAGCAATTTCTGTATTAGTAAATTCACCAAATTTTCTATTAAGTTTTCTAGCTAAGACAGAAATATGGTAGTGGCACTGCAATTAATAATTTAACCCGGCGCCGATGACGCAGGGTTGTATTGACTCGAGCTCATTTCAAACGGCCATATTTTGAATTTGGCGTACTCTAAGGTTTCGAATATTCTAGTGGCTGGAGATACAACCATCCTCCAACCGTACCGCTAGTGAAACCAGGGTGACTGAGTGAAAATACACGTGCATCAAGCATAAACGGGTTAATAGGACCCAGTGTCATCAACGGCGTTATTTTTTTTGTGACATATTTCTAGTTGTGTTTTTTTATGCACGTGTGCTAATTTAGCAGAACACGGTTTGGTTTAAAAAAGCTCAAGACTGATTATAAGTATAATTTATGTTTCCAAGTTAATTTGATCTCTTTAGTATTGTATTACAGGATAGGAGTATTCTGTTACCGATGCACCGGCTAGGTGCTCAGGAGATAGAGATTCAGGTAGAGCAGGTTCAGAAGCAAGTAAAGAAAATACTTTACAAGGGTAAGCCAGGTTATAATGTAAACTCGTTCACAGTTTAGAATAACAATATTTAATGATCAGTAGTAACCTAATTACATAGGGTGATTCTATACACTTAATATATGTATATAAATAATAACTATCTATTTTACATTAGTAGAGAACTACCTAACTAAACAGAAAGATAGAAAAAACATAAGCCTGCCTACACAGATTTCTAAGTGTAAGATTTTCAAGTATATATTTGAGTTTCTTCGCCCTAGAGCCCGATCAGCGATCTTTCACGTCGATCACATACCGCAGGTCTCCGCCGCCAAAGTAGGTAGACGCGTATGGGACTGACTTTAGGTGACCTAACGACGTGTAGTGAGTAGTGTACGGCCAAGGCTTTAGTAAGCCGGCTCAATGCTATGCCGCACGTGGCTGGCACAATTCAATGCCGCAAGTGGCTGTGACGATGCTAAGCAGCACTTCGCAGAAGTTCACCCCGTAGCTACGGCGATCAGCGGTGCTCAAGCTGAAGCACTGCCACCGCACAGGCCGTATAGAGCACTCTAGGCAGGATTTAGAGTATAGAGAACTCCAGGCGTTCCCTCAGTGCTGACGTCGCTAGAAGGCTGACGCGCACCAGCCCTCGCAGTAGTTTGAAAAGAGTAGTCTTCCCCAGACCTCAGTTACGATGTAGAGTTACGCTAGATGTAAATAAAATACATGGTTAGTACTTACCTTTTTACATTACTTAATTAATTTACTTTATAATTTTTTTTGCCGTTGTAGCAGTTTATGTATGTTTAAATACCTAAGTAAGTAATTGAGCATGATTTTCTCGAAAGTCTTGCTCAAAGCTGGTAATATCAAAATTGCTCTAAAGTTAGTAGGCTCACTTTTACTTCCAGATTTGAGCAGTGATATGATTTTACTATATTACGGATATGATATTACGGATGGACAGCCATGATGACTTTGCATCGTCGACATTCGCAAGAAAATGAACTTTCAAAAAACTACGCAACTAGCTTTATTAAAATTACAAGTTGCTAGTTTATAAAAGTCACACGGCTTCTGTGGAGCCAAGCGTTGTTGTTCTCCTCTTAGTTTCGCTTTTGCGAAAGAGGTTCGGGATACAAGGTTGAAGTTGGAACGTGAATTTTAAATTTTTTAGCAATACTGTTGTTCGGTAAAGAGAAGCGGTGACGTCTTTGACCTTATCTTGGCCCCTGATGGCGGCCGGCGCGCAAATTAGTTTTTTTGTTTTACGGTAGCGTAGCCGAAGCTAGACGTATACACAGTTGCGCGGCTCTGCCTTTACGGAAAGCAGAATACTTGTGATCGGTGTTAATTCATTACGGTTATTTATTATCTTATCTCCGGAAATAATAGACTTTGGGATTATTAGTGAGGTGCTTGTGAAGTGCACATTTATAGGATAGTCGATCTACACCTGCAACAAGGAGATCGACCAGTTTGATCCGGTTTTTACTACTCGTCAGGTTAGAACTAGCGACCTGGGAGTTTTGGATTGACCAGAAAAGTTGACGCAACTACACGATAATAATATATACCTTCTTCCCTTTTGTGTTTGATACCCTAAATTCCCTTTGTGCAAGCTAGGCCCTACGTCGAGATGGCCGACACATAAGGTTAGTAATTAACAACTGTAAAAACAACCAAAAGTGTTTTTTGGGTCTCACAGATACATTTCTGAATATAAATTTATGTGTGTAATTTGATTTTATATACTATGCAAAACACCATTGACATGGTAATAAAATAAAAAATGAAAAAAGTGAAAATTCGTGTTAAATTTTTTGAAAACAGATTTTGAAGCCTCATACTTACGTAAAATGAACAGCCAATTAGATTGAAGGTGAAAATGGACGGAACAAAAACACCATTAAAATACTGGCTCGGAAAAATAAATAAATAGAAAGTTCCAGATAGAAATCCGCAAAAACCGGTTTGAACTGGTATTGGGGATTCAGTTTGAAAAAAACGTTCTCTGATTGGTCTAAAATAAATAATTTGGAGATTTCCTTTTAGACAAAAAGTATAAAAGTTATTCCAGATAAATAACCAGTGAAGAATACAGCCCAAGAAAAAACAAGTAATGTATGTAAATCAAGAAAAAACCAACATTTTTATAATTAAAGACTGCTTCAAAAAAGAAGTCAAATGGACCTGTATGAGCCCTGACAGTTTGACTAAAAAGGAGATTAATTTTTTCCTAACTTCTGATAGGCGAATATTCAGCGATGTCTTTGTGATCAATAGAGTGAAAACTAGCAGCGATCGCCGCATTGTAAGAGGCCGGCTAGATATAAACCTCGAATTTGAAAGAAGTCGTTTGATAAGGTCTACGCTCCGTTAAACGAATGGCTTTATACAGAACCCGATATTTTCATATCGAACTTCAATATCGCTTTCAGTGCCTAGCAGATTGCGAAAATGTCGATGTGTTACAGTCGCTACAGCGGTAACGCATTAACTATCGGTACATCGAAGTGCTGAAGTGTTTGTATGAGCCACGATGTCAGTCCGACTACATGACCCAGATCTGCTGGTAGCCTTAAACTTGAATTTCAACGACAAAGGCCCTGTACCACCTATTTTACTGTGGTGTGGTAAGACCATGCCAAAATACAGCGATAAATTCAAAGGTGTTGCTTGTCCCGAACTTACACACAGCTTTGCTCTTTCCTAAAACACTAAGCAATTTTCGTCTTCGTGGAAGACTATCTGCGAATGTACTCCTGCCCCAGGTTCAAGTTTCCGATTTCAGATTCAAGTCAGTAAAAACCATCTGGTTCTGAAATGACTGTGACATGCAATTAAAAAATGTGTAGAATAAGTTAATGGTTTTGACCATAGCCGCTGATTAAATCTATATTTTTTTCATTAAAACGTAGAATAAATGGATAATGCATGTCACAGTCATCTCAGAACCAGATGGTGTTTACTGACTTCGTTCGTTCGTTTCAGCCGGAAGACTCCACTGCTGAACGTAGGCCTCCCCCATATGTCTCCACAACCCTGTCTGACACCTTGCATAGCACTTTTCTTCAGGTAGATTGGTGTCAGCTTTCTTCCTGCATTTTTACACACTAATTTTCACTCAGAAATATTCGACTTCTTATTATTTTGATAATTAATATATGTATGTAGCTTGTGAATTGCGTGGTGTCTGTATAAAATTTTAAGCTACGGTCGTTTTTTGTCACCGATTTTTTGATCACTACCTACTCTTGTAGTGGCTACATACGTAGTGATCAAGTATAAACACTACGTATGTAGTGGCTACATACGTAGTGTTTATACCTTTTGGTATAATTATAATACTCTTTGGTTTATACGGTATGTTGCTTGAGTGATTGAGTGTGCTTATTTTGGCATTAATAATCATTGTTTGTTTTGTCACCTGTCACGTATCCCCATTTTATTGTATGTGTAAAACATGGATACTAGAGATAGGTAACTCAACAAATATGCGTGAGCTGCAGCTCAAATCGCAGCTCAAGCACTTAAGCCGGAGCTGCGAGCCGGCTCGTAGGTCAGCTCAAATTGAACAAAAGGTGCATTGTGATTCAGGTTGCGAGAGCCTGCCCAATGTTCTTGCAGCTCGCCGGCTCACGGGTCGGTGGCATGCATTTGCCTACGAGCCCCGCCGCAAAAAGGCCGATTTTTGAAATTATATTTTATTCTATTTCTATCACATTTACTATACTTATATTTTTTTTAGTTTTTGTACGACGAATTTACTATGATAGTTGCACAATTATTTGCATAGCAACTAATATAAATACGAAAATCATATTAAAATAATGTAACTTCACTCCATATATGTGAATTACCTATAAAAATTCAAAAATGGAACTTGTTTACCGGTGCCGCGCGTGGCGCCGCTCGGCAGACTATTGAGTCGCCACATCGCCGGCGGCGCTGGCGCCGTCCAGGCTCTGATAAAGTTTAATAAACGAATGGTTTAGTTTTGTATTTTTTGAGCCCTGAGCTGCGCATCTTGGATTTGATCTGCATCTCAATTTGTTGGAGCTGCGTTTTTGAGCCGGTTCGACACTGAGTTACCCATGTCTAATGGATACATTCTCTTTGGTACGTATGTGGCGAATACACTAGTATGCGAAGCACAAAATAAATTTAAAAAATTATGAGTGTCGAAATATATCCAATATGGCGGAGTTGATGTTGTAGAATGACAACATCGCAATTTAGGTGTAATAATTGAAAATTAACTTGTTTTTAGTTTTTTGCGTACAGAACTCCAACAAACATTTACGTTTGTTATTGTTGTAAAATATACCTGACATGAACATTTGCTGTTTAAGAACAATCGAAAGTTGTGTTTGTGGGAAAAGTACTTATTATGCTCTTGGAAAAATGGCGGGCCAATCTATTATCTTTATTGAATGTGCTTCATCTCGCTAGATAAAATATTACCAGTGATTTTAAATTATTAGTTTTTAAATCTAAAGTTGTAACCAAATACCTGAAGAAAAACACAGAAAAAAGCATGTGTTAGGTGCTAGCCTCTCGGCATCTAAAGTTTACATTGCGAAGACTGTGCAGGTGTCACCGTTTTTAATGAAATTATCACTATGTCGCGCTGGGGCAGAGGACGAAGCGGCGTTGTTGCTGTGCCGCTGGACAGCGCCCTATTTAGGGAAAATAGTAACTGCCCATCGGCAGCCCGCTCGGCGGGAACTGTGGGCAAATGGGGAATTACAAGCTTCACATCCATCAGAAATGCCCCTTACGGTAGGTTTGATTTCAGTTCCAGCAGCATCGGATCAGATTCTAATAGGTTGTGAAGCAATTGTAACCAAAATAAATCGCTACAGACATATAAATGCAAAGATTACTTCAAATTTGAATATAATTGACTTGAATAACAAAAGCTTAAGGTTGTTGTGTTTATGAGTAATGAGGTTGTGCAATGAAACTCACTCTACTTCTGAAAGAGGGTGATACTTGCCTAGATGAAGTGCTAAAATGGGAGGGATTAATACTAAATATAACCCATTAAAGTTTGACATAAGATAATTAAAATTTAGTATGATTTGAGTGATAATTTGCCTCACACTAAATTATATTTTAATTGCATATTTACTTATTAAAAGGCGCACCATGAGTTCTTTGCTCATGCATAAATTGGTTACAATTTTATTTTCATGTTATGGTAAACTTAACATCTTGGGCATCAATATACTTTTTAACTATCTTTATCCTTAAGCTAACTTATGTACTGCTTAGTGTCACTGTGACTATATGGTAAAATTCTCAAGGTAGCCACTGACAAGGCATGCATTAGATTAATTCATGATGGATTGTTCATTTTTAGTAATGAAAAGGTTGTCAACTTTGCCTGTGCCTGATTTATCGATGGAAGTAAATTTAATGTTTATGGGAACCGTGCTGGCCATTCATGTAAAGATGCTTAAAAAAATCAGTCAAGTGCAATTCTGACTTGCACACAGCGGATTCTGTAGATTTTCTTGTATGCATAATATGAGGCAAAACTCCTCATAAAAGCTGACTGCTACACTTAATTTTTTGGTCTTATGATGATTTAAAATATAGTACTAACATATCTTTTCAACACTTGAGTGTTGGACATTCCTGAAACACTTTGGCACAATACTCGGAGACCTCAGTAGATTTCCCCAACATGTGGGCCTTTAAATGAACATGGATTAAACAAAAATAAATGTCCCATCTATACTAGTTGTAGTTGGGAATGCTACTCTTGAAATTGATGAATACACATACCTGGGGCTAGTAGTCCAGTTAGTGGTAAGTCTAACTTTGAGAGAGAGGTAAATTGAATCTAGCTTGGCTGGTAGATAAAAGTGTGATGACTTCAGTTCAGAAACATGTTCTTACAACTACTATTACAAACAATTCTGTCTGAAAAAAGGTTTATGGTACAATAAATAAATAATAATAAATAAATTATGGTACTCCATACATACTTAATACTGTAGCATAAACATACTTTCTATTGTATCCATAACTAAATATAAGCACATGAATATTTTGTACTGTTGTGGAATGATGGATGCATTGCCAGTGACTACCTTTAGGGTAATAGATCAATTTCTGGTATTTTGGCCATCATGTGTAATCACCCTCACCCAAGGTTAACCATCCATGCCACAAATTTATGGCACAAAAGTATTTTAATAATGATTTTTGCTTTTATCTGCTTACATACCTAAATTTTAAGGTTTCTGAAGGAACTGATATCTCATAAATAATTAGGTGCAAAAAATGAGTGATAGCTAAGGGGTATTACGAATTTTAATAGCTAGATAAACCATGTGGTGCAGATTCAGATCCTGCATTAAAACCAATTAGTGTAGATGACCTTAAGCAGACTTTTTTTGAATAACATTCAAAAAAACTAACTTGTGCACTGAGGGTTCCATATAAACTCATAACAAAAGTTAAGTCTAATTTAACAACATAATTTTTTTTTTTTGTGAAAATGAACCCTGTTTGTCATGCTGTCACTGCCCACGTCTAGGGTTGAGTATGACATAATCTAAGAATTTTACAAGTTAAATACAGGTTTCAGCTTTGATGCACCACATATTTTATGTGTAGCAAAAAATTTTGGTCTTGTCTGTATTTATCGGCTGTTGAACTATAAAATAATTGTGCATGTAATAGACTTGTATTGGTGATTATTATTATGTAAGTATTTTTGAAATTTAAAACTAAATGTAACCAATCAAATGATTGAATATTGCATTATCATGAGGTTCTGATTTGAAGCTAGCTCATCAAAAGTGGTTTGAAAAATAATTGCAAAATGTGTATAAGAAGAATTAACAACGGAGCAAGTTGATAAAAAATGTATAAACATCTGAAATGTCAAATTCCATGGACCATGGAAATAAGAATACCATTTGAGAAGAACTACTATTTAGAATAATGTTATTAATATTTTAAGAATATTGTGCTATCCATTTTATAATGATATTGATTTGAAGAAATGTTTTGAGATTTCAATATTTACTTACATTTAAAATTGTCATTAACTTGCATTCACTTTTTTCAGCATATTCAAGTTTGGCTAAGAAATCTGTGCAAGACCAAAACAGTCCACTGACAGTACCAGCAGTTGAAACTGAACAGCCACCACCAAAGCCTAAAAAATTTTTCAAGTCTCGTAATGCTGAACCTTACCCCCCTGTTCCACAAATCACTTATGCTCCTCCTGTAGAACCTGCACCACTTTCGCCTGAGCATGCTTCAACAACAAAAGAAAAAAGAAGCCATAAAAAAAATAGATCATATAATAGAGACTCATCATCACCCGAACTACCGCGACGAAATTCCGAAAAGACTAAAGCAAGGAAAAATTCTGTTGCCACTAAAGCTGCAAAGAAGGAGCAATTCCCTGATGATGGTTTACAACCACCAAACAAACGATATTTGGTACGAAATCGGAATAAGGTAATAAATTATGCTGAAGACGGCAGTAATAGTCCCATTCCAGATTTTACGGCAAGATTTGAACCTCCATCTCTTAAATCGGCTGCATCACCTAAGATATCATCACCATTAAAAGTTCCTTCTCCAAAAACTAGTCCATTAATAATATCAAGTCCTGGTCCAATAAAACTTGATGTTGTTAGCCCATCTACTAGTAAAGAGACAAATGAAGAACGTAAACCACCTCCGATAGTACTTAGGATATCCAAAGGAACGTCAAGAATAGTTAGTACAGATTCCAATGAAGGTTTTACATCACCAAGTTCTGACAGACATTCTTCTTTGGATTTACACTCGGACGTGGGTTCTGAGCATAAGAAAAGTCCATTAATGGATACAATATGTTCTCCAAAGCATGAAGGCCTTAAAATAACCATAAAATGTGCAGGGCTGAGCCATGAGGGCAAAAAAGAAAAAAAGAAAGACAAGAGAGATGGTCATAAATCTCACAAACGACATCACAAAACTGTCAATGAGAACTCTGTAAAGAGAGCTAGTTCTCCTCTACCAGGTTCTGATGCATATGAGTTATATAGAACACTTGCTTCCCCAGCTCATGAAATCCAAAAAGAAATAAAAAACCCTGCCGATGATATTGAGAATCAGTTAGCTAAACTGGATTCTGGTGATTCAATATCAGATTCTGCTGCATTGGTTTCTTCTGCAGAGCAGTCAGCTGAACCAAAGCCTCACGAAACTGTTTCAGGGAGAACTAGACGAAATGTAGTAAAAACCGATATTACACAAGCGGTTAACTCTTCTACCTTAGAGGAAATGCCAGTGGCTGATTCTATAGCATCTAAATCGTCAGATAACAGTGCTGGAAGAGCTAGAAGAAATAGGAGAAATGTGAATTATAATGAAAATGATGACTACTTGGATGTGTTAACTACAAGATATTCTGTGAAAACAGTTGGGGATCTTAAAAGAGAAGGAAGAAAGGTTAAAAAGAAAACTGATGAAATATCTAATATTGAAGCAGCCACTGTTGCTAAACCAGTTGAACAAGATACTAAAAACATTGATGCTGACTTGATAAATATACTGTCTGGTTCATGTGATACAGATCAAACTGAAAGCAATACTCTAAAACTCAAATTACACAAAAAGAATAAAAATATCCAGAATAAGCATGTAGGTATAGAAGACCCTGTGCAGCTAAGACGTAATAAGAAACAAAAACATTTAGTTTCTGCCTATGTCTCTGATGACTCGCATGATAACGACATATTGGCAAAATATGTGAAGAAAGTGAAACACCGACAACAAAAAAATAGAAAACCAAGTCCTGTTAACGATTCTGAGGAGGAGGATGAAGCCCTGGCAACCTATGTGAAGAAAACAAAACACCAAAACGCTACATCAGTTGCTGAGGGGTCTCAAGAAGCTGAAAATTTAGAGGCATGCAATGAAAATTTAGATAATTTTAGTGAAAATGACTGTCAAGAAAGTGGTGAGAACCAAATACACAATGATTTAAGCGATGTCGCTGATTCGGATCCTGACTATGGCGAAACCTCGAGTAAAAACATTGTGGAAAATGCAGAATATTCTAGTGAAAATGAATCACAACAAAAATATGTCAATCTTGAAGAGACTAAAGTTGCAGAAAGAGAAATTAAAGAAACAGTAGTGGAGAATAATAACATAGTCAATAGTGAAAGCTGTTCTGATATTCAGAGTGCCGAAAATTCGCAGACAGCAAATTCACAATCAGCTGATTCTGCTTACAATAGTCATCCTAATGAAAATTCTGAAGAAGAGTCACATAAGCAAGAAGATGCATTCAAAGTTCCACATGAAATGTCTGATACGGAAGATCCATCAGAAGGGAAACCTAGTGTCAAGTTAGTTATTACTAAGAAAAAGGGATCCATTTTTAAGAGCAAATCTTTGGTAAACGATAATCCTTCTCCACTTCCTGCAAGAAAAAGACGACATCTTTATAAACATCAATGGGCTAATGACGTAAGTACCTATATTTTAAGATTTAGTGCTAATAATATTATATGAAAAAATAAATATCTATCTTTGGCTGGCGCGCAATGTCAGATTGATACTGGCGATACCGAGTTTGAAATAAAATTTTAACTAATATTTCATACTAAACAATGGCCATACCGAGTATGACATGAAATTTTAACCTGTTAGTCGTTTCGCACCGGGGTCCAAGAAGTTAGATTTTCGAAACTTAGTTTGACTAGAAGTAGAAAAATATGTATACAATGAAGCTAAACATTAAAGATTATTATATTATGTATTAGACTTTGCCAGCGGCTCCGCCCGCCTTGAATTCGGTTATCGGCATGGAACTCCTTAATTATACTAATCAAGTTTGCTATAGCATCCATAGCTAACATCTATTGTTCTTTAAACCCTGTTATAGTTATTCTCGCGGAAAATTTTGAATTTTTCGGGATAAAAAGAAGCCTATATGCTAATCCAGGACCTAACCTATGTGTATGCCAAGTTTCATCCCGATGCGTCCAGTGGTTAAAGCGTGATTGAGTAACCAGCATCCATCTAGACATACAAACTTTCACATTTATAATATTAGTAGGATGTAGTGGTGATGTGTAGAAGAGATATGTAAGAAACAACATAAAATTCATATTGTACGGTTGGATAAATATTGTCCATTATATTTTACTGCATACAATGATAGGTGAGCGTGTGCCGTGCCCCAACAGTGGGGACGTATCAGGCTAATAAGAAATGATAGGTAAAGGAGGCGCTTAATTATTCAAATTTTGCAGAAAGGAAATGAAACACCTAGACCTGAAAGACCAGAAACAGTTGAAGTTAACAATTCTGCTAGAGAAGTACCTGAGGAATTGACTAGAGTCACAAAATACAGATCTCCAGATCCAATTGCTGATGATGAGGCTGTCAAACCTTACACAAGTGTCAGGTGTGCCAAGGAAGCCAAGGAGGTTTGTGCTGCTACTTTGGTTCAATGGGGTAGTTAAGGGGTATTTGACCCTATATTTATAATTTGATGGACGCACTTCATATATGTATTTTATGAGTAATCAACTTGCATATCGAGGGTACCATACTTAATAGTATTTGAGTTTTTATATTTCATAAACTGATGAATTAAAAAAACGTATTTTCTTTGAATTATATATTATCTTACAGCCTGAATTAATTTCAATATTTTGCCTCAGAAATTTTGAATATAAGGTACAATATGTATATCAAATAATAGTGTACTTTAATTAAAACCTAATAGGTCATTATAGTTTTTTTGTAATACTTTGATTTATTTTTCAGTACTATACTGTTGTCAGAAATGTGAAGAAGGCGCATCAAATACAAGAAATTGGCGAATTCCAAGAATTTAACGACGATGTTGAATACTTATTGGATGCTTTACAGGTACAGTTCCAAGTTTTTAATGTTGTGGTCATACAAACATGTCTGATTATTTAGCTAGTGTTACCAAAATCACGAGTCCCTAAATTATTTTAAGATTTTTTCCTAAAAGACAATAATTTTTATAAACCTATTTTATCGCTGCATTAAGCGTACCTTAATCGAGAAGAAGTTTATTTTGAACTTATGATTTTAAAATTTTATGGATTCACAACAAATTGTGAAAATCTGAAAAGAAAGTGATTTTGCTAAAGTATTAGTATGTGATAGAAAAGCAAATTTAAATAATGCAACGAAAGAGGCCGCCTATTGGATGTATTTTCCAATATAATTTAGTAATTAAAGTTATTAGATTTCTGAAGAGTCTGCAACACGCGACAACCACTGTTGTTGCAAGCGACCGCTTACCATCAGGCGGACCGTAAGCTTGTTTGTTACCTTAGTGGTATTAAAAAAAATAGTTTTAAGTAAATTATTGGTGTGTAATAAAAAATACATTTATCTATCTCTTAAAAAAATTATGGTACCTAAATTTAATAAAATATAAAATTACTTAGTAAAAATACTAAAACTGTAACTACTTTAAAAATAAACTCTATTACTAAACTATTTCCTTCCTCCGCCAACGTTTTTATGGGGGATAAGCACCAAGGTTTTCTCTAAGGACTAAAGTATGGGGTTCTGCAAGAAAGAAGTTATTAGATTTTTATTGGGTCGACATCGCGAGAGTTATGCCCCTGGTGTTGTAGGCGTCCATAGGCAGTGGTGACCTCTTACCGTCCGGCGATTGCAAGTGTCTGAGTCGCGCACATTTACACACATGCAAATTGGAACCTTGTAGTGCGGGCGGCCCGTTTACCGACAACGCTCTTAACTACCAACGCGAGAGCCTAAGGTTTGAATCCTGGCTTAGGCATTGACGATTTCTGCATTTGACGTTATGGTTTCTTATCATTATAATAAGGGTTGCCTAGTTTGGGGCCACAATGTTCTGGAGCTTTTATTATTTTTATGTATTTAATAGATGCCCCACTAATTTACACACTCCAAAAAACATGTTTTATACCTATTTACAGATACATATTCTCTGACATTTATAATATTAGTTTAGACCATAATGTTATTGGTACTGCGTTAGAATGCTTACGCATTATATTACACGCTCGGAGGTCATAAATTATTCAACTTCAAATGGGGTCATCAAAAACTTGGATTATATTCACGGAATATCGGTGAATATTATGGATATTACGAGAATTTACTGTTTGGTGCAACAGTTTACCTTCGTTATTTATTTGATCAACCTGTTTCAGATAAGTGTCGTGATGATATTTGTTTATTTTTATATGATAACCTACAAATAATCATATGTTTATTAACAGGACAATAACCCTAATTCAACGCGTTGTTTATCGGCAATAACTCTAGCTACTAAGTGTATGGCGCCTGCATTTAGAATGCATCTTCGTGCGCACGGAACAGTTCAGAAGTTTTTCAGTTCCCTGCATGATGCTACCAACGACCAGGTAAAGACATTCAATCAATTTGTACGCTTCTTCCACTCAAATATATTTTCTTATTACAAAATTAAATTTTGATATTGCAATTTAAATAATACGATAAAATTATGTTTACAGGGTAATTGTTTCATTTGTTGGTATATTAACACATTCAATTTAATTTTTCAGAGCTTAGGGTTGTGCACAGCAACAGTGATGTTTGTGTTATCTCAAGATCGACTCAATATGGACATGGATCGTGAATCACTTGAATTGATGCTTAACTTGCTCGAGTCTGATGCTTCACACAAGTTAGTATTAGTCAAAGTACTTAGAATACTAAAGTAGAAAATATTTGCGAATAACAGGTGACGAAATTGTTGTGAGGCGGTGCGGTGGGGAAGGGATCGTAGTAAATATTTGCGAATAACAGGTGACAAATTGTGGTGAGGCGGTGCGGTGGAAAAGAGATAACTCCGCTAGGTATGGCATATATATAAATATATGGTAGAGAAACCATGGTTGACTTTAGATTATGTCACTGGTTGACATGATGTAGGTATTGTCTATGTACAGAAGGCAGCACATCAACCTACCCAACCCTATAACTACGTTTAGATATAAGTAATTTGTGGTGAAGGGACGGGAAACATTTCTCGGCCCAAAAATAGCCTCTTTATTAATATACTACGCGTTTCGTTATTATAAGTGCAACACACTTTTATGACCTTCTGACCTTGTTTTTTGCCAGTCGTTATGACTTAATTTTTATTCCCTTTATGGACTAATCATTTTTAATCCTAACAAATTAATGAAACCTACATTTACGTAAACCTGTAACAAATAGGTGTCATGATGCTTAATACTCACTAATGTTTTATTAAATCCAAACACAAGATGAAAGGTGTGTATGAACAGCTCGACAAGCGCAACTTTGCTAATTGTGGTAGGTGGTAGGATATAGGAACTCTGGACTAAGATAAAAAGTGTCTTTTGTCTGTGTCTGTCCCTCCAGTTACCACTGTGACAATAATCAAGCCGCCCCATTTTTTCGTTGCTACATAAAAGAATAGTGGACTAGGAATAATTTATTCCAATAGGTACTCTCTTTCTTTTTACCTCCTTGTGCCAAAAATCAGATCAGCTTGATGCTTCATTACAACGTGAAGGAATAAGAAAATAAACCAACAGATCTTTGCTTATATACATATATTAGTTAGGATAAATACTAATCACACGTATCGAAACGAACTTTTCTCATTCTCTTAGTTCTGTCTTAGAGATTGTCTTCATGAGCGTTTTATAGCCACAAGAGACGCTCATGTAAAAGACCCGACGAAATGTTAGTGTGTTCGACGATGGATGTGTAGCGACCTTGCTTAAACTGAATTTATGACTAACTTTTAGAAACCGAAAAGCATATCAATAAAACTCCCTGAGTATATACAATTATATTTTTTTTTTTTCACAGAAATGCCTTGGACGACTGTGGGTTAACGTCCGCTCAACTAACTAAGACGCAGGAAAGAGTACGGGAACTTTGTGCTGAAATCAAAAGCCAAGGCAAGGGTACCCACTTGAACCTGGATAATATCACAGTAAGTTTATTACATATGACATTTAATTAGTGAAATTAAATGGGCTTTTATTGCGCATACAATGCTTTACATAGACAGGTTTTTAGTGACCTGGAACCTACACTAGGAAAACCTTTGTCAGGAACCCAGGACCCTCCAACTTGCCACTTATTAAATAATGTAACTAAAAAGATTAACCACAACATTGTTTAAAAAGATAAAGTTTTGGTGAAGTGGAACCTAAACTAGGTAAACCTGTATCTAAAGAACCAGGGACATTTTGATTATCTTACAATTAAACTAATCATTCATTCTATTACAATATTTAGTGCGCAATAACATATGGTATGTATAAATGTGTGTTTATTGTGTTATAGTTAGGTAAGTTGTATTGTTATATTATATAAGAACTTAGTGCATTTGGAACAGTACAACTGTCCATTTTTAATAACTATTTACAATATTTATTCAGATAACTGTTAAGATCCTATCTTATTTACTTATTCTCTAGTGTTGTGGTTGATCAGCTGTTTCTAACTAAATAACATCTATTATGAAACACATGAGCTTGCTATGGCATAGTTTTTGGCCTCTTACTAAAAATATTTATTGATAAATTATGTTGATGAACACGAGTTTACCTTTTCTTGACGATAGCATAAATTGCACCTTACGTAGGCGATCTTTACGTCAGTACCTTCAATGGAAGGTTTGCATCCTATGTTTTTTGGATCATTTTTAGCCAAAAACTACTGACTTGACTTGGACTTGCACGCCGAATTGGGGCCCATAAAGCGCTTACAGCACTGCAATTGTTTTGTGCAAAAGGGGCTTCCAATTATGGATTTTGACTCACTGTGACACTGCCGACTTACCATTTGAGTCACTGACTTAAAGCCACCCAATCCGCCTTAGTCACAGGCTGTCACCACGGACTATAATAACCAGTGACCAATTCCTATTCGCGTGAATTGCAACTACAACTTGCGTGTATTGTAACAATATTTGTATTTTGCATGAAGGCGTAAATGCGGTGAAAGGGCGCGCAGTTATAGGTTAAACGAAATTTTTCTTAGCCTACGGTCTACGTAAGCGATTCAAAGCGATTAGAATTGCGAAGCGATTCGATGCGGTGCACGGACGTGCGGGCGGCGTTACCGATTTTGGCGGTGCGGTGCCGCAACGCGGTTATGTGTTTACACTCTAAGAGAGGCTTGCGGGTGGGATGTATTTATTGATTTTGTTTAATTTACAGCAATATTATATTACATGGAATTTTATTAACTGCAAAATCTAGTCATAGGCTACAATAACAGACAACAGTATAACTATTCATATTTGTCACCTTAAAGTTTATTATAAATAAAACGCGTCTTTAGCACTGAAGTTCGCCTATTACTAAATTAAGCTGGCAATGTTACATTATTATATTCTTACTCACTACTTCTAACACAAAGTCCCGTTTCTTGTTTCGCTGATAGCCATTTTTACTTATAATTCGAGTGTCGAGAGTAATTTAGAAGTACATGGTTCCATGGAGTTTGAGAAAAATTTCATTTATGTAAACTACCCCGTTCTATTTACACAAACTTTTTAAAAGAATAATTAAAGCCCTTAATTCCATTCCGGATGAAGTTTTGGCCGAATGCCAATATTTTAATTAATTCATTTTACAAATCTAGTTGACTTTACAAACACTTGTTGTGAAGCACACCTTGCAATGTTGTAAAAGTTACTTTGTATTATAGTTGTATTTATAACATTAACTTGAAATTGTACACGTTTCATCAGAAACATTAACTTGAAATTGTACACGTTTTTTAACTTTTAGGTGGGTCACTTAGCAATGGAGACTCTTTTGTCGCTAACATCGAAACGTGCCGGCGAGTGGTTTAAAGAGGAACTTCGGGTACTGGGTGGAGTGGACCACATTGTTAGAACAATACAAGACTGTGCGAATCGGTTAGAGGCACCAGCGGCAAGTTGGACGCCTGCTGATGTCGACGTTCTTAGAAAGGCTGATCGGTGTATGCGGGTTCTAGAAAACGTAAGTGTGTAAAGATTAAAAAAATATCTCCAGATATTAGGCCGATTAGATGACATATACTCATATAAATAAACAACGCAAATTAATTTTGCAGACACATAAAGTGTCTCATTAAGTGTAGGGTGACAATTATTTACAGCCTTCAGACGTGAGTTGTCTAAGTGAACGGGTTTCTGATTGTGAATTTGCTGTGACCTTAGACTTCTAATAAATCCTACTACCTACCAATCATATTATTCTATGGAGCTTTAAGATTTTGGCAGTCTAAGCTTTGCTTGAGTGGTGTGGTATATAATAAAATGTGTCAATGAGCACCTAATACGTATCTATTTTGCAAGTTAAATCGCGTTTGATATTACTGAGCTATTCGGGTTTAAGTTTTTAAACTTCCTTTTGTAGCGAGTGAATCTTAGTTTTTTGCACAGAAGTTTTCCCTTGCACTTGTAAAGCGCCCAATTGCCCGAGGTCGTTTTGATTTCAAACATGCAATATAACCTGGCGCTCAGATGTGGTTTAATCACAGTAAACAGTAACAGCACATAAAAAACACTATGTGCATGGATCATTGTTATAAGATGCGGGAACCCCTTGATTAACCTGGATCAGTTATTCCTCTGCAGAACTCTTGATTGGGAAACCTAACAAGTATCTTCGTACCTTCATCACGTTCCCCTGTGCCAAAAACCTGAAGCTCCGTTGCGCCCATAACAAACTGACCACATTATATATATTAGACAATGGCAAGTGGTGCAGTAGTATATTTCTGTTTCAGGTGACCCAGCAAAACGAAGACAACCAATTGTACTTAGTGGGTGAATCCTTAGGGGCGGCGCGGACTCTTGCGTGGCTATTTTGTCGCTGTGCGGGAGAGGCCAGGCTATACCCTCATTTGAGGGAGCCTTTGTTAGAGGCCGCATTGCCAGCACTCAAAGTCCTAGTAAACCTATCACACTCTTTCGGTTCTACTGGTTAGTTTGATATTCTTTCATAACACTTACTCGAAAACAGTGTCATTACGTGTAGGAAAAGCGGGTGCTAAGACCTTAATTACTCCCATGGGTTTTTTCTATGTAAATTTTACTTTCCTTACGGCCAAGCTGCCGTTCATATAGAACCCACAGGCGATATTGACCACAGATAATTATATATGTCCAGGGATAATGATTATGCAGTATATAAGAATGTATTCTGTGATAATGACATACTGTGTATTCTATAAAGTATGTAAAAAAGCGCCATCTGTGGCTTAAGATATGAACTACGGCCATGCGAGCAATTATAAGATTTAAGGTGATTTGCCGGGTAGTTTTCATACAAAATTCTGTTGCCGTAATCTCCGAATTTCATACAAGCTCGCCGTTTCCATTATTTTTTAATGAATTCAGAAAGATAATTAATTTTGCTCCAAAATACATTTATAGTGTTAGCATACAAAGGCACTTTTTAACGCACTATAATCACGCCCACTAATAAAAATCCCACAGACACAATCCGTGAAAGAAAGGTCCTTATGTGGTAAAAAAAAGACCGCTGTATTTCAACCAAAGCCATCTCTTAATTGTGATTGCTCTTGTGTTGGAATTATGTGAATTTTCTTATCCTTGAATGTATATTATTTAAAAATTCTATATTTGCTGTAAGCAGTTGGCACAATGTTCACAGCTATTGCTTTTATGCTTTACTACGACTACTGGTGTTCTAAGTTCAATCCCAACTTTTGTCCTGTCATCTTTTTGTTGATTTTGATAAGATTTTTTAGTTGATTTCGATTATGTATATCATAGCATTTTTATCTGTTTTTTTGTAACTACCATAATACAAAAATAATTTACTTATTAAGTTATAAGTAAATGTTAAAGTTTTATTTAATTGTATTTAAGTAATTTAGTATAATCCTATTTTATGTGGATTGACAATGACCTTCTTAATAGAATAGATCACGGTTCCAATGATGATTTTGCATACCTACCTATATTTCTTTACTGAAATCAACGGAAACTGATTTAACTAGCTAGATATTTTGAAATTTTATGTAAATAAAAAAATTACGAAAAGCTAGCTAGGTAAACCTGACTCAAAATCTTTTTGCAATTCGGATAAACAAAAATGATCTTGATGCGCGTCTTTCGCTTTGTTAGTCTATGCAACATATACATAAATATGTATATTATTTCTCGTTGTAAATTTGGATATTGGTAGATTTTAGGTTTAATCAGTGTCGCGATTTGAAAATCAGTTAAAGCATGTGACAATAAAGGTAATCATGTAAGTATTTTAATGATTTATGATTAAATTATCAGAAAAAGTTAACATTAAGTAAAGTTAGGTTATGTTTACAAGATTTGCACAGAGATTTTGAGTCAGGTTTAGGTAGGTAAAGACGTTTTTGGCGGATGCTTGATCAGGGAGTTTATTACTAAAAAGTGTGGAATAGTCTTGTTTCGCGTTGTATGTACCTATAGAAATGTATGGAAATAGGTACATCTTGCCCCTCGAGACTAAACAAGGGAGCTTATTGCGAGCAGTCATCCGGACTTGGGGATTCGGGAAAGAAACGTATGCGAGTAAGTCCAACCTCATGACCCGTGAAAGGACTCGCGTACATTTTACTTCCAAATTCACGAGTCTGAGGTCCTCAAGACTTCGGAATAAGCTCCAAGGTCCCGAGAGCTGAGATGTGTGAGATGCGGCAGACAACGCTTGCTGCATGTGTGTGACGCTAGTGCACGATTTTATAAAGGTGTATATCTGCCTAATGAGTATGGAATCCCAAAAAGAATTAAAATAAAGCATCGCTATATGTAGATTCAGCGATATTCGCCATGCAAAAATATATTGTAGGTACATGTTATACTATGTACCTACCTACATCTATCGATCTATGAGCTCCTTGTTAAGGTAAATGAGATGATTCAGTACGTCTGTCTGTCTGTCTATCTGTCTATGATGTGTTTGAAGTAGTTCCTTTTTTGACAGTTTTGGTACGAACGGATAACTAAACGTTATCCAAACTGGCCTCAAAATGCCGTAGATGAGGTACCTAGATAACACGTACAAAATACTAATGTTAGTTAGGTAGGAGGTAGGTACATTTAGTTTTTGTCTATACTATTTTTTTTCTATTAGTAGGTGTTTAAAATCTGTAGCCATTAATTAAAAGTAAAAAAAAACTGGAAGAATATATTATTCTGTATAATTATGTATATTATTTTCTAAAAAGAACTCGGAGCAAAATAGTTGATAACCGTCATGTATACCAACTAGGCAACGCTGCTCCTCTCTTACACTTTCTAAAAAATAAAACATTCACTAAATAGCTCGTCGTCATTTCGACACAAAACTGAATAGATTTTATCGGAGTTTTAGAGCAAGAATTGAGGTACTTATACCTATTAAGTATATGTATATTGTATACTTTTATATCATTAGCTATATGTACGTACCTATATAATATCCTGCAGTCTGCAGCGCGAGCGACAACAACGTTGATTACCTAACTAGGCCAAAGCCTGGGCACAAAATAAGTAGGTAATGGTTCGAGATAGGCACCTTACCTATATAAAAGGTAAGTATGTAGATACCACATTTAAGATTTGCATAATTACTTCTGAAATGTGTAATGATATATATGGTACTTACAAAATAGATGTAATAGGTACTAGCAAGATATAATATGTGAACAGTGTTCTTGTTATACTAGAAATTGATACCTACTTTACGCAGCATAGGTAGGTAGGTGGTATCTCGACGTCAATCAAATGGTGCTACAATGGACTCTACCTACGTGCGAAACACAAGCCTTTCCTAACTAATTTTGAACTGTAAAACAATGATCCAAAGTCTATTTCTACTTGACAATGTTAACAAGTTCAGTTGAGTATGTGAGAGTTCATGGGATTTGCATGACATTTTTGCCATAATTTAAAAAAATGTCTCTTATCCAAGACCAATGTTGGTTATCACTCTCAAGAAGTGATTAATGCACCATCCGACAACAGTTTTAAAAATAGACTTGACCAGTGGATTAAAGACAACAATCCTACTAGTGATAGTAAAATGTGATTTTCGTAGAGAAATGAACAGAACACACCAACCTAGATATAGGCACTTCAGCTTGTGGTTGCTCGTCTATTATTCTATAATAATTATAAAATAATTTAACATAAGCTTAGTTTAAAACTAAACAATGACAAGGGCTCGCCTTTTTGGGTTTCGCGACTAAATTCAGTAGTAAAAAGCGGCAATCCGCTGCTTTTCATTATTAGCATTGTAACACCATCTATTGATGAGTGGGCGTTTTTAACCTTAATGTTGCCGTTGCGTGGTTTTCACTACTTCTATATCCGCCATTTCAATTGTGTTTTGGTGAATTTATTTATTTATAATATATTTTTATGTAATGATAAAAATTGTGTGTAACACGGGCGGTACGGCCTTCTTTAGGCTTCTAAATAGCCTCTCGTTAGTAATTTTCTCCTTACCACCCTGGATAAAATGTACTATTACCAAGCAATTATTTTAACTACAAAAGAAGGTGAGACTCGTTTAACTTGTTGCTGAAAGATTACATATTTACACAAGAGACACAATCTTAGAGGCCACGTTATGTGAAACATGTTTATATTGTTTATTATATTGGTTTCCAAGCGGATAGTAGGATTGATGATTATTATATTATAAATATTGATGATTATTATTAATTTACAGCATCACTTGGGGCACAAGTCGTAGGGGAGCAGCCATCGGTAATGGAGGTTTGCCTTGTGATACTGAACAATCAGGGAAGCTTTATACCAGACAGTAAAAATTTTGAATTCAGTGTTTGTGTAAGTATCGCCTTATTTCTGCTGGATTTAATAACTGAATAACAACAAATAAAATTGCCTGATAATTATATTTGAAACATAAATAAAGTTTAATGCTTAAGAAACATTACAGCCAGCAAATCATACACAAAGTCGCTGTAAGAACTTTTTACTTGATATTGTGACCACTTTAATGAGTGCCAAATACTATACTGTATGTCATAATTTGATGTGTTTTCGCAGAGCTTTGGTTGTAAAAAAATGATACGATCTTATTAATTTAAATATTTTGATTGCATTTTAATACTAAATCAAAATGTATTAATATAGCTACCACCTCCAGATTTCATCTCATCTCAAAAAATAGAAGGATGGAAAAGTTAGTTATAGAATAGGAAAAATAATACGAACTTTCTAGACATCTCTATATTTTTAGTTTAGTTGTAGTTGGAATCCTCCTCATTTTTTCGGTTAAGGCTGCGGTATAGGCTAGATCGCGAAAATACGCCGTTTTTGTGCAAATTTTGTGGCTTAACTAAGCATCTAAGGGTTTGAAAAAATATATGTGATAATACTGGCTTTTGCCTCGTGCATTACCTATATGAGTGATTTTCATTTATCACGTATTTAATGCAATAAAAAATCTGGAAGTGACTATTGTTTCAACACTTGTGCAAATTTTTAAAGCGTGTTGCGCATTTGTTTGTAATGAAAATTTGGTTAAATAATTAGAATAGCTTATTATCTAGTGCATTGACTCTAAGTTGTAGCAAAAAGTCAATAAATATGACTACAAAACGGTAATATCGTTAAATTCCATACAAAAAATTTAAAGTTTCAAGGCGTCATTACGGTATAAATTACTTAAGAAGTATATAACATATATATATCTCAAAGTAATGTATACGACTTTATATAATGATTTATAGTCCATTTACATACACAACGTTAGAATTACAGAAATTAGCTTTCTGGCCTATATCGCCCTCTTAAGGGCTATAATTATATTGATTGTTTTTTTAGGTGCTGTTACTTTTGATAAATTTAGTTCAAAACAATGAAGCCAATACCCAGCGGTTGCTGAATGTGCGGATACGGGTCGACAGTGACGAAGACATAATATCGCGGAGTCTTGCAGCCCTGGATCTAATTGTTGAACTATTCTACAAGCGAGAAGAGCTAGCAAGGTCGGTATCATTTTAACATTGTTTTGAAAGCTATACCGTAATACCGTACATACAATACCGTAAAAAAATCCTCCAAAATTCATTTGCCACGATATCCGGTGTTACCAGGATTTCGTTCTGTATTTCGACTTTAAAATTATTTTATGGAACCAAAAACGCCAAACTCTTCAGTTTTTGTATTTTTTTTGCAGTTTAACTTGTTTTAATCTTGTGTGACCTTTGGTGATTAAATATATACAAATAAAACGAGGTTTATAAGGAAATTGATTCTAAAAATGCTAAGTTAAGGGAGGAATTAAGTTTGTTGTGTCCTGGCGTAACAACTTATAAATCTCAATGCTTTCAAATCTTTTGATTAGGGTTACAGTCAGAATAACATTACATTCTAAATGATTTTTAGGCGAGCTGAAGAAAATACAGATGCCTTACTTGACGGAGAAAAGGATGCCGATGGTGACAAGGACAAGAAGAAACAGCAGGACGATATTGACGAAACTGTTGCTAAATGTAAGTTACAATCATATATCATTCAACGTTACACTAACGGAATATTATAATATCAATGTTACGTCAGTTCGTTACGCATATTGTGCTATAATCCGTAAGTAACATAGTGACGTTACAAATTTGATGTTTCTAAACTTTTTCTGTGGTTTGGGTAAAAACAACAAGTCCTATGTACGCGATAGAAGTTTTTTGTTCCTGGTTGCAATCATGGCTTAAGACAAGAAACTTGCATGTACTGTAGATTTTCTGTTGTAGATACCTAAGAAATCACATTTTTTAATAATGCACGATATTTCTTTAGTTAATTTCCCATAGAAAATTGTTTTTTTTTTTCAATTTCACTAAAAAAGGGCGTTTGTTTCTACCAAAATGTCAAATATCGTCATTTTTTGACATCACACTTTCATGGTCTATTCCCTGCGATTAAAATTAAGGTAACTGGACTGGATTCTGACTGGCATGGGTAACCGACAATATAACCCTAAACTTTTAGAAATTTTGCCATAGTCGATTAGATAATTTTATTATATTTATTAATTTTAAAGCTGGTATAGAAAAACTAAATAATTAAAGTATAAATAATTATATAGTAAATCTTGAGGAATTCTATTCAATCTTTTGTTATTTACGAATATCTAATTATATACTACAAACGAAATGATACAATTTATTGTATGTGAACAGTGTTGTCTCGAGCTGGTACGCATATGGAGCACACGATGGTGTGTGCATACATCGCTTTGTTGCTGGGACATATGGCGGTGGTGTCTCCTACACACGCGGCGACTGTTCGCGCGCGAGTGCCGAGCTACGCGCCTCTGCTGCCGACGCTCAATAAATATTATACCTTCTTGTCGCTGACGGCCAGTGTGAGTATTATATTATGTTCTAGCTTTTGCCCGCGGTTCCGCCCACGCTGAATACGCGTACGGCGTGGGATTTTGTTAATTATATATATTCTACTTATACGTGGTACGTTTTTGATCTGCAACATATAGTTACGTGAGTAAAGGACAAGGATTGATTGATCGAACAGTTAGACAGAATTATGTTAAAATCTAAGTTTCAGCCCTGGAATTTAAAAACTCGTGTCAATTAATCAATGATTAATGAGAAAATTATTTATTATTGAAGCCGTGTGGTGGCGGCAAAGCAGTATCACACCCCAAATCCTCCTATGGGTATCGTACGAAGTGTCGACTTATACTTATGCCAGATAATAATACAAGTTAACAACTGGTTCTACTTTTGGGGGGCGAACAACTGTCCAAAGGTGGTATCCGGTTGGTTGTCCACAAATCCCTCATCAACAACATTACGACAATCGAGAGTGTCGAAAAGGGTAGCGTAACTTGTACTCAGCATCACCCAAAGGTATTCTCTAAAGGTTATACAGGATTAAGCACTGACTTTGCGAAGCCATGCACACCTCCCCGACACGCTTCACTGTAGTCATGAAGGACTTATGCGCAAAGCTGGGCACTGAAAATTGAGTCTGGGTATATTAAACGATGTTTGTGTGACTGACAGCGTGAAAACAGAGAGCGATCACCGCATAGTAAGAGGCACACTGAATATTAACCTCGCATTTTAAAGTCCTCGAGTTGTTTCATAAAGTCAATGCTCTGTCCAACGACTGCATACATACAGCACCGACTCTCTAACTTCAAAATAGCTTCAATGCCTCCCAGATGGGAAAAAAGTTGATGATTTAATTAACACACTATACCAAAAACATCACAGACGTCAGCCTGTATGAGCCAATGATATGTTGGCGTCTGACTTAGAATAACGATACTTAAAGTCCTTCAGAGGCTTTTTAATTCTGTAATTCTATCTTCTTCGAAGGAATACCACCCAGAGGCATGGAGCAGAAACGCGGTCATACTTTGCTTCAAAAAAGGAAATCTTACAGAACTAAAGATCCATCTCACTTTTCTAGTCATTAAGAATCGTATCTAACGCAGATTTGACGAATTCCAAACCGGTTTCCGAAAATGCTGTAGTAACATGGGGCACATACATACACTGCACCACATTATACAGAAGGTGGACGCACGATATTCGAAGACATTAGCATAGTTTCACAACAGGTGGGCCATAAAATGAACGTGGATAAAACGAAAGTAATGTTTAAAGTCCGTGTCGCGCCTATACCGGTTGTTGTTGGAAACGCTGCTGTAGAAGTTAACGAATCATGGGTGACTGCTCGGCGCAGTAATTGTTTCTTTTTTATGAGTTTTACGGCTCTGGGTTTTCTGGCCTTTCTATACCTAGCCCTTGGTGAGCCCGTAGTAAAATAATTTTAATTATTTGATCAAAATGTGACCGAGCAATAAAGGAGGGGCCATGGCCTACATGGCCTCCCCTCTGTATCCGCCACTGTGACGAATACACATACCTAGGGCAAATTAGAAGTTAGAACAAATAGTAGTTAGTCTAACCTTTGGCCTTTTAAAAAAGTCCTGAGTCGCTCCGAGAGCTGTTAAGGGAGCTATGCTGGATATTTCTTTGTGCATGAAAATCAAGAATAAGAAAAGTTACCCATACGGTTAAAATTGTTAACAGACTAAAGTGGCAATGGGCAGGCTACGTCACTTGTCTAACCGATAACTGTCGGGTAAGAAAGGTTCTCGAGTGGCGAACACGGATCGGAAGACGAAAAGTAGGACGGCCGCCGAGTAGGTGGATTGATGACCTCCTTGGAACTACGGGTGGCTCAGGACCAACTGTTATGTAGACATATGGGGCAGGTGTACGTTTAGCAGTGGTCGTCTTCCGGCTTAGACGACGAATTAATGAAAGTTAATAATAAAATTAATAAGAAACGAATTACCACTGTCTTCTATTTTTATCCGTACGACTACGGATATATTTAATGTATATATTACAAATATTTACCTGTAATTTGATTAGGATCAACTGTTTAAATGTCGGGACGTCAATTTTTTTTTTATTTGTGTCTTTGTTGTGGTGCACTTAAAGATTTGCTTAACGAATTTTGATGCGGTTTTCACTTATAGTTTGGGGTTCAATCAAAAATTAAGTTTCATCAAAACACGTTCTCACGATCACATTATGCTGCGTTTGCGGGCCGCGGCAGTAATGCACTTTAATCATACCTTTTCATAATTTCTGTGTATCGCTTTTAGTCTATATTTCTTATTAACTTTATTTTAATTATAGGCCGAGGCAGCTATTGTAGCGCACGTTAAGGCGACGCATCGGATCATCAAATTCATGGAAGAATGCGACAAAGTTTCTCCGGGGGTTCCCTCTCAACCTTCCACCCCTTACTCTGTTACCACCCCTTATTATCAAACCTCCCCTTCCGATATGCCCCAAGATATGTCCCTTAGCAATCTCAACTACATGAACTGCAGTACCTCCAGTTCCGACAGAATGTCGTCTTCAATGGAAGTCGACGGTTACCACTGATTTATAACTCAGTTGTATATATATATATATATATATTTATATATATACTGCCTTTTTATTGTTAATAATTTAAGTATGAGCGTTTTATTTTCGTGCACTCATCAAATTGGATGTTGGGACCTTTTATTGTCTGTTATGAGTCATTTATTGGAGATATACTGTGGTTGTCTATTGCAATAACCTCTGTGAGATAAAGTTGTGGATAATTTATTAAGAATAGTATAACGAAGGATATAAATTTGTCTATCAATTTTATTTGACTTAAAGTTTTTGAATAGTTTAAACTTGTGTGTATACTTTTGATATTTTAATACCTCTGAAATTGAAAATGGCTCTGGAACCAAGGGGCAGATCATTCGCAGATTTGAGCATTTTACCTTGCATTGTAATTAATAAGCAAAAAAGTTGCTTAGCATATTTAAAAGAAAATTAACAATAAAATATTGATATGACGAAATGGTGTTATGCCTTGCTATAAATTGAGATAATCTGTAGTACCTACTATTATTTAAGGTAATTTAAAAGCAATGAATAATTTTTGTAGGTAATTTCCTGAATAATACTTTGGTTAAGTAATTCGTGTAATTTTTATACAAAATTGTCAGTCAACATACAGATTTTTATTACAGTAATATGTGTGTTTCCGGATTCGAAATTAATGTATTACTCGTATAAAAATCTGTAAAGTGTTAAGAGAGGTAGAACAGAAAAACCTCATTTTTATAACGGTAAAATTACAGCTCGTTTTCCACCACCAGGTATAACTGATATCATATAATTTCCTGTTCTTTAAAATGCTGTACTTATATATTCAAGGGGCATATAGCAGCTAAAAAGCCGCCATTAAATATTTGTAATTACCTCTCGTACAACGCATTTTTAAAAAAAAAAAACAGAAATTTTAATTACAGATTCCAGAAACAATACAAAACGTTCTTAAAATGTCTCGATGACAATTGTTTTAATTTGTAGTACATTTTAATTTAATTTCTATGTAATTAAAAATATCTTGTAGCGGACTTAGTTAGCTCCTTAAGACCATTTATACAAAATGAAATTGTTATTTATATTGCAAATCCACTTAGACAGCCAAAGTATGTTCTGATATTATGAATAGCCACAAAATACCGTATGGGGAAGGTTGTAAATAATGTAATGAAAAATAAATAAACAAAAACCTTTGTATAATATCATTAATTTAGTCTTATATAGAATACACTTTTAACAATGAATTCGCCCATTCTTTTGGACGAAAATTGCATTCGGCTGAATGTTGGTACCTCATCTATTGAATTCTTCCTTCTATATTATATATTGTAAATACTTGAGCGACTGTTATGATAAAATTAGATAGCTAATATAATCACGGATTTTGGGTTATGCGAAAATCTTAATTAAATTAAGATGTTCCGAGTTCAAGCCATTGAACTGGCATTGTGAAAGTGCAAATAGTGTAAGTGTATAATATATTTATATATTCTTTTTATGTGAATATTGTATCAGCACTTTGTAAAATATTGTTCAGAGAGAGAGTTACAAATCTAGAGTATTGTACTGAGGCACAATTATTGTAAATAAATTTTAGGTACCTATTGATTAACTTGGTTTTGTTCTGTGTAGTAATGCGCATAATAAATGACTTGTTATGGAATGGATGTTGTGGTACGAGTGCAAGCGGGCAAACGAGCTTAGCGATAAAACTGATTATTTTATCATGTCAATAAACAGTAAATCAATAAAAAAAAACCAGCTCATAGAAATTTTGGAGTCATCTTTTATGTGTAATCAATACGTCATATTTAATATTAATAAAAAAGTTTTTATTTGTATGATGATTGTGATGGTGAAAAACGTTAATGCCAGCTCATCATAAAATAGCCAAAACTTTGATACCAATTTTGCAGTCTAAAATGTATAGTTGACACTGTAAATCAAAGAAAAAAGTTAAATATATTGGCTCAGAAGTTTATGTTTGAATAAATCTGTAGAACTTAAAAAAAAACCACGACGTGTGACGAGTATGAATTTCCATTAAACTATGACGTGTGGCGAGTATGAGTTTCCATTTCGTTTCCGTAAACGAAATAAACGTATAGAATTAATTGAAGCAGCGTCCTTAGCAGACGTACTTGACGTTAATATTTGTTCTTATAGAACTGCATTCTACGCGATCGATATTGTGGAGTAAAAATCACATAGTAACTCTTGTCAGTAAAAAGCCCGCTTGCAGTTTTCCCACGACTTTTGGTTTAGTATGGCTAAGATAAGACGATAGATACATATTTAGAAGTGAGCTAGTCTCGCTGTAGTTGAAGTCCCACTGAGAGCGATTGATAATTGAGTTATAATGTACCTACATACTCATAAAAAACAGTACTTTTTCTTTTCTTTGCTGTGTTTTTTTTATTACGTTATTGGTAGATCACCTTGGAATTTAATACGACACAAAAGGAATTAATGAATATTTAGTTAAAAAGTGTTGGAATCTATGAACAAGAAACTAATATTATGTACCTACTGTAATAAATATCTGCTGGTATTTATGATTACACGAAACAGACAAGCGAATAAACACATTTTGGTGGTCATTTTAAATTGAAGTCATAAATTTCTGATATAACAGTGAGACTAACCATCGCAACTAATCACATTTGTAACAAATATTGAGCCTCTTTAAAATAAATAGTGGATTATGTAGGTTCGAAGTTAGTAAGGGAAGACAGTAAATTAAGCATATGGTCTTATTAACAGCAGTCTGTGATGAGGAAGGTATTAGGGTCCGTCAAGTTTGGGAATCTTGATTACCAACGCGTACATTTTGCATATGATCAATAAAAAAAAAAAAATTTCTAGTTATAAAAAAACTTGTTTAAGCATATCAAGATATCGTTATTGCCTATCAATATTTATTTAAATTATTGCGAAATAGCCTTTTTTTTTAAAGATCCTATACGCGCACTCCCAATATAAGATATCAATATTTAAAACATTAGCTGGGACTCAATCATAAGAGTAGGCTATTTGATCCAGAGTTCAGCCTGACACTTGACTTATATAAGCATGACTGCAGTGGCTCGAACAAACACGACCTTAGACTTATAATGTCACCTGCCCCGATGACGGTTGATAGCTGCTGCATTTGACGTGGAATGACTTAACTTATTTATTTTCATCACAAAGCTTTTTATTTATCTCATGATTGCCTTAATGCCGAGCACGGTTCTCGTACAACAAGGCCACTAAAGAAACACAGTGTGAGCAATAACAATATTTTTATACAATATTCATCCATTTACTGTAAACCTGTTTTTTTTAACTCGTAAGCTATTTTTAAAGAAAAAAAACCTCGGAAGTGGAATATTAGGTATTTAGATACTTTATTAGCTTTTTTTTGTATAGTTGCGATGAAGTTTTTCAAATGCAGTAACCTTGTCTAAAAAATTTGAATATTATTTGAAAGAAAATATTAATTCTAAAAATATTACAACTCGTATTAATCGCTCGAATTAGGGACATAACCTTAGTTGTAAGACAATGAAGAAAATTGTAATAAACACTGTCTTGTGACTAAGTGTTGATAAAAAGTAAATTGTTGGTAGTTGATTGCTAATTTGAGAAAAGTTTAAGGATTAGAAGTAAATTTTGATGTTGGGACTTAGCTTGTAGTTGGTAGAATACAGCCGAGGAAAATGGTTGATATTATTTTATTTTATATCTAAATATATATCATTTTTACTGACGACAAATTGATAGTCTTAAATAAAATGAAGGAGAAATGTTTTATTTATGTAATTTTATACGAATTTGAGATTTTAGATTGACAATTTTAGATATTTTTAGATGTTTTTGTGAATTCGATTAATTTATTTTATTACTAATTTATTTTCATCACTTATCAAACGATTCCTGTGTGGTTGATATTTAAATTTCTCCTTTTACAAAAAAAAAATTAGTCATTCCTGCTTGCAAAGTTTTGTGGGGAATATTTTTAATTTGATCAACATACATAGGTACCTCTAAATGGGATTATTAAGTTCTTTAAATTTAATGCTCTAGTTCTAAATTTCCATAATTTATTGGTCTTTTCGTTAATTTTTTTGTAGTCCGTATATAAGTGTGTGTTTCTGAAATTTATTTTGTTTGAAAATTATACCCATCAGGCGCATGTGTTTTTCAGTACCTTATATTATGTTGTGTTAGAAATATTGTGAGAGTATGAAATCTGGAGAAATTCTATTGTACATGTACCGTGTAATTATGTTATAAAATATTAGATACGTGTAATTATTAAAAGAAGGACAATTTAAATAAAATCTGTTTCAATTAATACTCAATCAACTATCCTTTATTTTATATACAAATAAATAAATATTCCTAGACATTACACATAGTGCCATCTGGTTCTAGACTAAGCAAAGCTTGTAATATTTAAATACTTGTATCTATATTTTTTTTGCAGATACATACATATACAACTAGACTTAAGACAAGCACAGATACACACATATGTTTGACTTTGTTTCACTATTACTCGTGGTTCCACTAACCCATAAAACATAGGCTCGCGGTCCATGCTCGTGCTTTGTGAAACCATTTTGTGCGAGGATCGAATCCGCGCCTGTCCTGATCTACAGGCAGTCACTACTAACAACAGAGCCACGGAGTCGTCAATGCAGTATTACAATCCAATGTATCCTAGTTTACATTCATCTATTACGACTACACGCTGTCGTGTTTTATGAGAATAAGTATAAACATTCGAGGACCGATGACGATGGAGCAGGCGTGTCCTGGAGTGAAGACAGCGTAGTCCTACGTTTCGCCAGCCCGATGGACCGATGACCCTTAAAGGGTCGCCGGTAGCAGATAGAGGCGGATGGCTGAGAACTTGGAGAAATGACACGCTATGGCAGATCCATGCTTAGCAGTGGACGAAATAGGCTGACATATCATACGCGCTTCTACACACTTGATCATTGGTGAGAGGTTATTTTGGGGATTTCCTGTGGTTTACTTGAAATGTCCAACCAGTAACAAACGAAAATAACGGCCTTATTTGGTCAGACTAATAAAAATAATAAAATTCATCGCGTTACCTACCTACTGGAAAGCGCAGAACAAAGTCTGCCGGAAACACTTAGTACCAAAATCTATTGTTGCTTTTAACACCATTAAATTTCATGGAGATGTTCGCTTTTTTGCGACTCTTTAAAGTATTTGATCACTTCCATAAAAAACCTATAATATGATATTGTAGTTCCTAGAGAAAAACCCCTCAGGCAACTTATTACACAACCTAAGCGTAGGGTTTGAGGAGTGTTAGGTAGCATAAAAAAGTTTCATAGAAAATTCATAAATTTGTAATAATGAACACGATTTTGGTAATAAATTCAGCTAAAACAATTAATAAAATCATCAAATTCTATTCACTGCATCAACACGAGCGGTGACTGGTGCTCTGATATCATG
This sequence comes from Apoda limacodes, assembly GCA_946406115.1. NCBI lineage: Eukaryota > Metazoa > Arthropoda > Insecta > Lepidoptera > Limacodidae > Apoda > Apoda limacodes. The sequence goes on from OX291554.1 coordinate 12,691,030, forward strand.
CCAAGTACCATTTTCTGTGAAACGTTTATTTGTTCCCATTAACTGTTCAAAGTTAGCCTTAGCTAATTTATGTTTGTTGCGCACTTTTTGAATCAATTCTTCATCATACACTTCTGGCACCTCAAGTTTCAAATGAGCTTTCATCTCTTGCACTGTTATTAGAAAACAATTCCACGGCGACCAATCTTCATTCACGTGCCACCGGCACAATCTTAGCTCCGTTAAGTCATTGCATTCGCTGATTGCTGAGTGGGAATGCCAGAGTTTTTCTACTATGAAAAATACGTCCTTTTCTTGAAGCACAAACGCTAATGATCCCCAACATTTCCGACGTCTTTCGTCCCTTTGCACAGCTCGAAGTATGAACTTGTAAGGTGTCATATCTATCCAGTAGCGTTCCGTCACGTCCTTCCACGAGCAAGAAGCGCAAACTAAGAATCCACTCATTCTTGAGTCTATTGGGAAATCGGTGTACAATTTAACTTTATGACAATATTCACAAAAGTAAAGTTTACTATTCTCCATCTTTCGGTAGTCTCTAATATCTTTGCATTTTGTAACACTCGAGTTTAGTTCTGAAGTTTTTATCAATTGTAAGACTGCTGCAGCTACTCTGCGTCGGAGAAAATCAAGCTGTCTGTTGTTACATCTTCTGACGAGTAAATCACATTCTCTATCTAGGAGCTCAATGATTTCATCAGCTAATCTGTGATGAAACTCTTGAAGAGAAAATTTCATATCTACTAACAGCTCTATTCGTTCTGTAACTGTCATATCGTCTCTTAAAAAGCTGTTGTACAATTCTTTTAGTTTTCTTGCTTTTCGTATTTCTATGGTGTCCATAGTTATTATTTTACCACTTCGTCCATACCAAGCAATAGGTTTCGAAATTTCTTCGAGGAACTGTTGTTCTTTGATTTTTCGGGTGTCTTCTTTAATTTTGACTCGATAATCTTCGATACATCGCAGAAGTTCAACTTCTTTATCTAGAAGTAAAGTGAATTCAGCTATTTTGGGGCCTTTTGAATGTAGCTGCGAGATTCTGGTGATTTCAGAATGTTTCCAACGATCGACCTGGAAGGACACATAAATAGGTATTAACTTCAATCGCCTCAGCCGTTACACGTTCCACTGCGGCGGCACAGGCCTTGAAAAAGAAGGCTTAGGCCATAGTCCACTACGCTGGCCTGATGCGAGTTGGCGTACGTTGTAGAACTAGTGGCCACTCAAAAATATTAAGATATTATTAATATTTTATGTGCCTTCCGAAACACGGAGCAGCCATCCGACCAAGTAGTGACCACGCGTGATGTTGCTTAAATTCGCATATCCTTTTCGATAGACTAATGTCACTGGGCCGCGAGCTCCTTATTGGGTTTTGATAAAGCTTTAATAGATTCCAGTAGCTGTTATGTATTTAATTGAACAAGTAACACCTTTGAGTATTTTCTAACGGTAACACCAATAAGGGAACTTAGATTCGCTAACTAAACTATAAGAAAACGAAATTCTGAAAACTATTGCGAGTATATATAGCTACTTATTTTTAAACGATTGATGTATATAATATAGGTATACGTACGTAAGATATACACGTTTTAGCTAGAATTTTTATCGTTTATAAATGCTAGATGTCGCCACGTTTAGGTGTACCGGGTACCTATAAACTTAATAGGGTTCCTGACGTCCACTAGCGCTGCCAATTGATTTTTTATTTTCCTCTTTGTGCAAGGCTAATTCCAAAAATGTGCGTCTACAGAAATATGTAACCAGCTGGTTACAATTTGCTTGACGACAGTTAGCAGTTTGTTGAAAGCGATATTCAAAGTTAAGTAACGTTGGGCTTAGTCAGTTATTGGATTGGAGCGTGACCGCTTAGCGGCATAATTTTTGTTTTCTGTTTGTGTTTGTAAATTAGGTATATGGTGGCAGGCACGGAAGCCTCGGTGCGCGACTCCGACTCGCACTTGGCCGGTTTTTTCATATGTAAATATTTTTGAAATACGCTTTATACGAAGATAAACAAATTAATACCTAAGCGGCATTAGTAAGCACTAATATTAAATTTATACAATATTGAATAAAACATTACCATTGCATATAACTGATCAAAATCTTCACGTGATTTTGGAAACGTTTTTGTGATAAGATCTTTGCGTAAACGTCTTTCCATTGCTTCCCGTTCTAGTCTATCTTCTTCCTTCATTCTTTCTATTCTTTCTCTAAAATAGAAACCTTTGTGTGAATACAAAAATAGATGAATAATACCTACAATAAAGGTATTCATAAAATATACATATATCGTTACATAACCAATAGCCTTATAAGATTGCTGCAACGCGTGATGGATCGAATACCGGAAGAATTTAGATTAGGAAATCACCGTTACGGTTATGGAGACGTGCATTGGGGAAGGCCTACATTCAGCAATAGGTATTCCCGAGTTAATGATGTGGGTAGAAAAAATTAAAAAGGAAAAAATATAATCTCTGTTTAACGTACTTGCAATCGGCGAGCCACTTTTTCACCATCTGTCTGAACTGATAATGCCTGAAAGACCTTTGTATGACGCTAGCGTGATGATTATGTCTCAGGCGAAGTACCATTGCCTCGTAAGTCTCATAAGGTTTGGGGACCAGGATCTTGTCAGTAACATTGGGGATATACGCTTGTACACTATTCATTTGGGTAGCACGGCTGTATGCTGTGTCCTGAAATAAATTGGTAAGTAAACTTTTGAATTTGACACTGGTCCAGTGTTGTCTTATTATGTTTATTTATTTATACTATCCTTCCCAACCTTCATACGTCCCCAGTGTTAGGGCACGGCCTACCCTCACCTTGGACGAGTGCCATTCGGGCGATAGTTCATCACAGAGGCCCAGCGCGGTTTATAGACCTCTTCGTGACGAATAAAGGTTTCCTTAGGATGTTTCCTTTACTGGAAATCCAGTGGTATGAAAAAGTTCATTGGTACTGAGCACTACCCTCTGAACCTTAAAACGTTACTAAAATTAAGACTAGCCGAAAATAATTTTATATTTTCTTATATCACTGACATCATAACGGACAAATATGTAATTTATAAACTTACCTAGACCAACTACTTACATAGACTTTCTCACGCTCTTCAGCTGTTTGGGTGTCTCGGCAATTTTTCTTCTCTGGTGGTAATTTTTCCGGTTTTTGAGGTGTCTGTGTAAAAGCATGGTGATAAACTACTCCTGTAAATAAAATTCATGGCTTAGTCAATATATTTCAATTTAAAAATATGTAACCAAAAAGCAAAAGCAAAAACCTTATTACTATTAAAATGTCGCTCACAACGTCCGCCAGAAAGAAGTCCATACTAATATTGCAAGAGTAACTCTGTCTGTCTGTCTGTTACCTCTTTCCACTTAAACCGTTTTACCAATTATGATGAAATTTGGCATGGAGATAGTTTGAGTCCCGAGAAAGGACATCAAGGCTACTTAAAAAGTGTGAGTCAACTTTTTTCTATAATTGAGGCGTTGCCGTTAAAATCCTCCGCCGAGAACCGAAATTAGGGCGGGTGAAACCGCGGGCAAAAACTAGTAGCAAACTTAAAGTCTAAAACCTTCATGTATTATTAAAAACTAGGTAAAAGCTATTTTTAAAACGTTTTATTTAGTTTCTAGAATACACCTGAATAATAGATAGCGTTTCTGCCAAAATTGGCCGGTTTTAGCCATATATAAGATAATAATCCATATTAATCCAGATACAAAATATAAAGTTTTAAATATAGCTTAAAACTCGTTCTAAATAATTGCTTCGTTTATATTTTGAAATGTGTTTTTTACAAAGAGATATTTAAGAATATCTTTTGGCGGCGCTAGTTAGGTAGTCACATTGCCTTGACAAAAACTTATATTTGATTGTATAAAAGTTCATTACCTAGGTATATACCTACCATCAAAAGGGGTAATTTTTGTCTGCATATATAGGGTTACGATTAAGAGACGACTTGGTGATCAACCTACATTTATTGTTTGGTGCAAAGACCTGGTACAAAATTTTAATCCTGTATTCATGATGGGAAATCTCGAGAGGCGCTTAAAGCTACTTCTGATATGCATTGTGATCGTATTTTTAACCAACTTTAAAGAAGGAGGAGGTTTTCAGTTCGTCGAAATCTTTTTTTTTATGTATGTTCCCCGATTACTTAAAGACTCCTCGACCGATACGAGAAATTATTTTTTTATTTAAAAAGGTATACTTCCCAGGTGGTTTCATATTAATGTAATGAATTTAAAATTTAAACTTTTGAAGAAAAAAAATATATATCATAATTTGAATATGGAACGGGTTTAATGTTGATGATTGTATACAATATTGTTACGAGCATGGATATTCTAGTGTACGAGAAAAAAAAACAATTCGTCACTCAAAAGTAATAAATAAAAACATATAAACAAAAAAAAAAACAACTGGCTTTAAAATGATGCACTAAAAAGGTAAAAATTATTACTTATTGTTGGACATGAAGAATATTAAAATAAATTTAAAAAGCTTTATTCAATTATATTTGTTAGTTTTCATATTTTTGAAAGAGACTTATTTAGACTAAAATTAAATATCGAAAACAGCAGGACTGTAACTTCAACTGATAGGACTCGAGAGTCTGAATTTGAATTTGACTTAGATTGTATTTGCTAGTGAAATCGTCACGGAAAACAGACTCAGACAGACAGACAGAATTATAGTCTATTATTATTTTAAATTAACATCAGACAATAATAAGTGTAAAAAATTACAAACTCTAATAAATAAACTATGCAACATTAACTATTTTCTGTTCTTGTACTCCAATCCATAAAATAGTGACGAAAGAATGAAAGCTGTTTATAAAATATTAATATTTTCCAAATCAGGAGTCCATACCGAACTTCGTGTATTGACTTTAAAAGCAAATTCTCTAACTACAAAATCATGTTGCCGACATATTCAAAATCTTGATTACCTGTATGAACGTTTCGATATCCTCCTAAATATGGCTTCTCCATCAATTTGGTGAAAATTTCAACATTGATTTGTTTTACAGTATCACCGTACGGAATTGTGACTGTTAATACATCATTCACCACGATTTCTTTGTATAATCTGTTTAGATTCAATGTTTCGTGATTTTTTGTTAATAGTTCTATATCTACTATTCCGTATTTATCAAAATCTAGATCTAAAAGGGCCATACGATCTTTCAAAGGACGGTCATTTCTCAAAAATACCAAATTATCAGGATCAACTTGGAACAGCCCTGCTAAATTCTTCTTTACTTCATGAACTTTCATAATAGATTGATAAGATCTGGTAAATACACCATTTTGATTCTGAACTTTAAATTTTATAGCAATGAATGGAATAGATGCCTTTTTTGGGACAGTGGCTGACAGAAGTTCGGTGATGTACGACTCCTTCGGTATAGAAGACAAATCAAATTCCTCGGCATCTTTGGTGTACACGTCGAGAACCAAATTTCCTATTGCATCACACTTGACGTCGGATAAAATAGTGTTTTCTCTCAATACTGAACGGTTTTTGGTTAGCAACAGATTGTCATTTGACACGGAGAGCAGTTTGGCCAGTTTGCGTTTGACGAATTTAAGTGGAGTATTTGATGGGAAGACTTTATTGAACACTTCGGTGGGTTTTAGTGGTGATTTGAACGTGACAAGGATGTGACTGATGGGGCATTTAAAAAGTTCCAACTCCCTTGTGCTTGGTGCTGTTTGGTATCTGGATTTGGCTTCATCTCCTTGATTTGAAGCCGCACTTATATAAGGTGGGGCAGTCAGAAGTTTTTCTCGACCTATTTCACACTGACATCCAATCACTCCGTGTAGTCTATCGGAATTTGGAGCTATTCCTAATAACTTTGCTACCTCCATATTGCGTAGCTAAAAAAACAAAATTAACACAAATAATATATTTTACTGTTATATATAAAAATTATTAAACTTTAAATTCAAAATAATATTCTGAAACCTTTACTACAAAAGGAACAATGAACAAATGTTTGTGTTCGTCGCGTTGTTGCTAGGTAACATAACAAATGTTTGGCTAGTGACAAGCACACATTGATCTATCAACTATCTAGTTATTTTCTTCTTTCTATTTGTTTTCGAAGGAAGTAAAAAGTAATGCGCGTCGTTCACTGGTAAGTTGAGGCAGCGTCGTGGCAGCGTTATGGCGCTATGTCTCTATGGACAGCGGCTTTATCTCACCCGTGCCGAGGTCTATTACGCTGACGGGGCGAAGTAGCGGGGCACACCAAGACTAGGGGGATAATTTGTAGCCCATTTGTTATGCCACTAGAAGATCAAGTTTGATATCTGCTTATCAATTTCAAGTACACTCACCAGCGCAACACATTAGTAGAGATCTATGTAATAAAGAAATATTGGTGGACATTACACACACCGCCATCTGGTCCTAAGCGAAGCAAAGCTTGTGTTATAGAAACTAAATAACGGATACAAATACATCCTTCTTTTTCCATCCTTTTTTTTGTGAGATACATATCATAAATATAAAACTCAGACTCAAAACAAACGCAAACATTCACATATTGGTAGTAATGTTTGCAACCCTGCACACTAGCCGCCGAGGGTCACGTAGTGTCGCCAGATCTTTAAAACATATTGCTCTAGGGTGCCATCAATTTAATACGTCACACATGTACACGGGTGGGGGGTCTCGTAAAGTGTGACGACTTTTACATACAAATTAAGAACAAGTGATAAAATACATATAAAGTGGATAGTCGGCGCTCTAAGCCGAATAGTCGCCGACTACGAAAGTAACCGAATAGTCGGCTATACGATTATTCGGAACATCTCTAGTTATTATTTACATATCTCCGGCTGAACCAATATTATTTATCTCTTCTACTCTATATAAAAAGATTAACATAATTAAGTCACAAAACTAAAATTATCTTAGCTAAAACCCTAAAAATAAGTAAAACATAATTTAAATTTATATACCCCAGACACATAAAAAGCATATTTCATCTAAAGTAAACCCCTGTGGTATAGCACCATTGACAGTGGCGGCATTACCTCTCTGCACAGCCAAACTTAGCTTTTGAGAGATATAGCATCCAGCCCTTAAATCACCCGGCGCAAGAACAAGTCATTTAGATAAATCCTTAACAAAAGACTTCGTATCCGAAAACCAAGGGCCAAGTGTCTCAAATGCAAGTGCCACAAATTAATAACGAATCATTTATGATAAATGTTTGCGGCGCTGACGTGTTGTGCTTGTTTACCGGCCGCACCAGGTGTGGTTAACGTACTCTGAACGTTGGACGGAGCAAATGTACCGGCACAAGTTGCGTCCCACACCAGAACACGATCAAGACTCCATGGCACTAAAGTCACCCCATCAGTTCTCTTTCCATCGTCTCTTAAAAGTCCACAAGGTTCTAAGTTTGATGGAACAGACGCAGTAGAAGGAGCTCTCCTAATGAGGTCATTAATAGCACCAAGGCGGTATATGCGGTCTGTACTTTTTAGACAAGAGAGGCCATGAACACCTCGCTTGTGTCAACAGGGGCAAACATGTACTTCACAAACATTTGTACCAAGACGCAAACAGAAATCCGTAAAGTGTCACGGTGTAGATGAGGGCAGCGCGAGCAGCCAGTGACCAGACTCTCTTTCTGAAACTGCCAAAATACGAGCTCGATCCGTTTTAGCCGCACACTGTTGAACAATATTATTATAGGCTTATTATACCGATGGCAAGTCCCATGGAGTTTGTTTACGGGCATCTACAGGAATATTTTCTTGTGAAAAATTGAAACACCAAGCACTTCTACCTTCACTCAGACCCACTATCTCATCATAAGCAAAACTTGGTAGGTTGAGTATTTTACTTACCCAATAACCCACCAAACTCGATAGGAAGAGTCGCTTGGCTCTAAGATCGATCGCTAAAAGAAATATTATGTATTTTAGATGAAATATTTTTAAGTTGTAGTCCAAATGTGATTAAAGGGAATTTCCAAGTGCCCCACTACATACACTGCGTAATAAATAAATAAATTAGGGTGTAAAGAGGCACAGTCTAATTAAATATATAGCAATATGTGGTTCAATTTCTAAGAGTCTATTAATATATTTCTACTCTTATATGTGATATTTTTTTTTTCTAGCGAATTTTTTGTACAAATTATTCCATTTTTGTGGTTCTATATCTTGAAAGAAAAAAAGGAACCCTTATAGGATCACTTTGTTGTCCGTCTGTCTGTTAGTCTGTCAAGACCCATTTACTCAGGAACGCGTGAAGGTATCAAGTTGAAATTAATATCAAATGCTGAAGCTGTAAAAAATCAAACTTTTTAGTCAACGCAATAAAAAAATACGCCCGAAATACTGCCATTTTTGTCACATATTTGGAATTGACAAATAAATCAAAACCTATGGGATACTTCCCCTTGGCCTAGACTCTTGAAATTTCACATTAAGCAAGGTAGGTCTTACATCACAAAAAAAGCAAAAAAATCGAAATTTGTTAGTCTGTCAAGACTCTTTTACTCAATAACACGTAGGTTAAACTTATCAGGTTAAAATAAATATCAAATACTAAAGCGTACGGTCACATAAAGTTCAAGTTATAAAAAAATGAAAATTCTAAGTCAGCGTAATAAAATAATACCTATGCCCAAAATACAGTCATTTTTGTCGCATATTGTGACGCAAAATAATAAAAACCTATGGGGTACTTCCCGTTGACCTAGACTACTTTGGCCCCGCCAGCGTACTAGACGCCCGTCGCCTCGACTTTTGCTCGTGTGAGCGACAGGCCTTAGTGCTGTATAAATTCACGCTGCGACCCTAAGGCTGGGTTGCACCAACTAACTTTGACGTTAACCAGCCGTCAAAAATGAGAGATTGTATAAAAAATTGCATAGTCAGCTACTTTTAAACTTAACTGGCCCGTCAAAGTTCAGGAAACGACTATCTGGTTAACTTTAAAACTTAGCTGATGATAGTAATTTCCATTCAATCTCCCATTTTTGGCGACTGGTTAAAGATAAAGTTAGTTGGTGCAACCCAGCCTTAGGGAGTAAACTGGAACGGCTAAGAACAAACAGCAAGTAACGGACAGCAACACAGGAAAACTAATGTGTTTGATTACCTACGAATACTGGTAACGGAGAAAACGGCCTTATAGCCTATTTCTTGAGTTGTGATCCTCAGCTATCATGTTTCCTCTTTAACTCCCCGCACGCCCTTTGTTTACGCAATTTAACTTGTAATTCAACTTATGTTGCCGGTTATACTGATGTGGTTTTACAGTAAGGCAAAATTTCATCCAAATAGAACTATCGTCTTACGTATCCAGCTTTATAATGTGCTTGAGAAAAAAATTCAAGGGTAGCTTGCACTATGGTGGTATGCCCTGAATGGAGGAATAAAATCATAGATGACTTATATATTTGAATAAAATACTATTTTTGTTGCTCCAATAAAGTCAAGAAGTAAAAAATACTTTACATGAATGGATCTTTCGTTTTTTTTAATGTTTTAAATTTTTTTTAGATCCTTGAAAAATCAAATATGACAAATTTATAATTTTAACAAAGAAAATTATCAAAACCAATTATTAACTTTAATTTTGATTGGTTTATTCGGAATCGATTCAACCAACATATTTCTACAAGATAATTAAATACGTCATTGACTCATGCAAAGAAGTAAAAAATGATAGATACAACGTGTACCTACACTTGTTGGAGTTAATAAACATGCCAACATCGTTAGCTTAAACACAAGTCCATTAACTTGTTATAATAATAGAACTTTGTTGATTTGAATACTATCATGGTTGTTTAGATACTTTAACGTCAACTAAAAGAAAATCGCTTTTAGTTGGCCTGCATATTTAAAATTCTGGACTATTTCAGGCGTAAGTCAGTCCCAGGTTTCTGGGTACTGTTCTAAGTATCTAAAAAAAATATTTATAAAGAAATTCAAACTTTTCACAACTGTTAAAGATATCCGCAATAATTCTCATAGTACTATGTGCATTAGCATGTTTATATTTTTAAAAAAATAAGTAATTTAATCAAAGATGATTCTCAATATATTCAAAAGTGGAAGGTACATATAAGAAATATTAATTTTCTAACTAATATGAGTAAAAGGAATTAAAACTTTCCACAGATTTTATAGATATCCGCAATAATTCTCATAGGTAGGTACTTCTACGGTACTATGTGCATTAGCATGTTTATATTTCAAAATAAATTGTGCAACTTAATTAATATTTTTCATAGTAAGTAGTTGTTATAAATAAAAAAAATTAATTTTCTGACTAATATAAGTACTGTACAGGTTACGAGCTCTTGTTAGGTAAGAAGGAAGTAGAAATGCTAGCGAGCGTCTTATCGCTTCTTTTTCTTCTATATTATGTAGCTATAAGAGACGGTGTAAGATAGTTTTTAAATAAAAACAATTGGAACTCAAGTATTGTTCCTTTTTTCCATGAGATGACATTCAAGTGTTAAATATAGACCCGAAAAGTCTGATGATTTTGTCAGACCGATTCTTGTCTTTTACCAGGAAGCCTTAAGGTATTATATAATGGCTCTGTTTAGCCAGTAGAGTCAACATCAGGCACTCCAGGGTCAAATATCTGATAGACGCCCTTATAGCACAAATAAATAGTATATCCCAAAAGCAAATGTAAACCTATCCATAGGAAGGTTCAGAAAGAGGACACTGGACACCTAGGATATCAAAAGATTAGTTGTCTTTGTTTAATAAATGTCGCATTGGAATATTAACTCAATAATCCTTGAACCTCAGATGATAAATGATCATGAATATACAAAAGATCACCCTAATACGCCTGGTTTCAATTAGCAGTTAATCCCGTACCTAAAGGAAATTTATAGGAAAAGTAGCATTACACCCCGCCCGCTGCAGTACCTACCTAAATATCCGATCAATCATATCTAAAATACACGTGCTGTGAGAATGTGCATTAAGGATTACCTGCTGTAAAGATGTAGTTTTCTTGTTTAATGCTTTGCTCGTCGAAAGTTTTTGCGTATCCTGCTGATGGAGTTAAATAGTTTTGGCCATCAAAAGGATATGCTAACTAAACAAAACTGTGCCTATAGGAATTCGAATACAGGTTCCTGGGGGAGCTTTTAAAGTTTCCGAGATAAAATGTAAACTATGTGTTAATTCAAGGGTATAGCTATCTCCATTCCAAATTTCAACTAAATTGTTGCTGCTGTTGTGGCGTTTGGCAGTGACAAACAATTAGCAGGATGCTTTGTGATTTTTGAGTTTTTACTTCCGAATCCTCAATTTTGATCCTCGCAATATATATTTTCAGTCAGTTATCACCTTTATTTGTCAGTCATGGCACTGTGACAAAATGTATGACTGGCTAGACAGCACCCGAATAGTTACCTTACCTTACGATTGCTCTGTTTAGACGTTATCGGTAGCCGACTGTAAAAATGAAATGATTGTTAAGGCTGTGATGCTACTAAGAATACCTGGTAAAGATGGGGATGCCACTATTGATGACCTAAATTAGTAATGTATCACGAACAAAACTTTGGGACAGGCAAGTTACGCCACGATATTAGTTATTTTGAAGGTCCCATGAGAGACAAAGGATACGATAACCCTTAAAACCTATTCTACCACCGGGAGGTGGACCAACTGTCTTAGTGTGGGGTCTAGAATATCTTTTAACCGTCTTTCTAATGCAGAGAAAATCAAGAGTAGTTAAGTAGTGCTTTAACAAGCTTACATATACTCAGAATAACCAATACCTAAATACTTCATAATTTATACTTTTTATTTACAGCTTTGAAGATCTTGTGCATTTTAGCCATAAGCGAAGTAACTTATAGACAAAGATTGAATATGCCGCATATCATATTCAGATCCGCGGTACATATCCACGGAAATCCGAATCTTAAACGGATCCGCGTGTCTTTTTCTAACGTTTTGATCACGGGTTAATAAATCTTCAGTATATCTATAATTTCATGATGTATCCCTTGTTTATTATAGATACTATTTAATAGGTAGATAACCTTCGTACTTAAGTTGTGGTTTTGAATAGACAATGCTCACGTAGCGCGCGGGCACGACTCGAAAACGTTGATTACATCACGGATCAAAATATGTATTTTGATTTCAACGCTCTAGGCGCTAGTTCAGTTCGATCGGCATTGTGCATTGCCGCGGGGTGGCGCTGCATGCCTCTTCTCGCTCGTAAATTTTTGTGCCCTCTCCGGATCGGTGCAGATTTACTCGGATATAGGATAATTATGTTTATTTAACGCATAGTTTAGATTGTACTATATCCTCCTTCGGATATATATCCGAAGATATAGTTGTGTAAGGAATAACTCAAAGCTAGTGTAGTTTCAGTGCTGCTAGGTACTAACTACTATTTACTATTCTGTGGTGCTGCTCAAGTTAGGCGATAGGATTTTTTAAAATGAAAATCTAGTAATAATTTGTAAATAAAATGTACTGTTAGGTTAAACAATCAACAAAATCTCAACACGATGTGTCATGACAAATGCTAACTTCTGCAGCAAATATTCAGACATTTAAAAAGCGGGTTCCTTTGAGAAATAATACTAGAATCCACTTAATATTTCTCAACAACTTAGTTTTCCGCAACTTAATAAAATGCTAGTTCATATTCATCTAAGAAGTTAACGCGAGAGATACTCGTATGCGATACAAAGAGTAAATTGCAGGCGTCGAGCAGACTAGGAGAAATTTCAAACATTTTCAATGAAACTTTTCTATATGCGACTATTAAAAGCCTCACTCAGATGTTAACACGTGTTGAGAAAATGCACGTATAAGGATTACCTAATGTGAAGACGAAGTTTTCTTGTTTAATTCCAAGCGCTCTGAGAGCTTTTGATATTGAGTATTAATGTACTGTAGTAGCTGGTTAATAGAAACAAGAAGAATACCTTCTGTATCGTCTGAAAGGATTTGCTAATGGATGCAGCTGTGAATTGAATTATTTCTTTTGTATTTACAAAGATAATATCACCAGTATTGTAATATTTTGATTTTGTGGTCAGTTCAAAAATAAAATCAAATTATGTGCCCAATTACATAAAAGATTGTTTACTAAAACGACGGTCAACAGGCCAAGTCATAGGCTTTATGGGCGGTTTGAAAACACTGTCAACATAACAGAAATCCTATCAGGTACAAGTCAAATTCGCGAACCGAGACTTTCGCGCTTGACAGGGGTTAAATTTTTTTTTAATGTCTCAAAATTTATTAAAATTTTAATACTGCGGCACATTATAATGAAGTTGAAGCCGAGACGATATATATACTTACATATTTGCATTATGTTCTCCTTTTCTAAACCAAACACGACAATTTCAACATCTATCAGCCTTAATAATAAAAGGTCAGAAAATTAGGTTATATGGATGGCTGGATGGATGGATAAAAGGCCCCCTCCTAATTAACTAAATTATTGTTAGTACTCTAACGCTTCTTGGAAGGTGAATTGATGATTCAAATTGATCATCGATAATAAATATCCGAACAAAAATAAAACATAGTTTAATACCTTACAAAATTACTAAACAACGGTTGGCGATAGGGCAATGTTGGCCTTCTGTTAAATATATATAACAGGTGATTAGGCATCGGATTCAAGTTGTATTTTCCTGTATCATCCGACCAACTATTGACCATTGTTTGTTTTTCATGGCCATGAAATTTTGTGGAAAGAGCCGGATCATTTAGATCCGGTTCTATTGCTTTAGTAGGCCATATATCAGGATGGAAGTTTTCCATCCGTCGGTTAAGATTATTATTATTAGTGACTTTGTTGCGTATTGGTTGTAATAGAATATGATTTTCTTCCATCGGCTTGGTCATCGGGAAACTCGTAGTTAACAAAGAATGCGATGGGTTCAATTTTTGTGCGTGTGCTAACAATTGGACGACATCTCTGTACATTTGTTTATTAATTCTTGAAATTTCATCTTCATTATTTTCTTTGAGTAGTTCTGTTGGGTGGTTTCGTATAAGATTAGGTTTGTTATTTTGATTATCATTTGTCGATGCGGATCTTACATCTTGATAATCTAATAAGTCATCAATGTCAAGTTGTGAATTTGGCATAAAAGGGTATGAATTTGCATTAGAGAATTTTTCGAGACCATCGTCACTTTCTGGTGAGCCAGATTTTAACATTACCTCGTGTAATAATTTTGGAAAATCAGTTATCAAGTCTTCATCCAAATTATCTAGGTCAGTAAAATCTTCTATTTCAACTACGTAATCTTCAGTTTTTTTGCTTGATGTAATGTTGTCTGTGTTTCTAACTTTATCAGTAATTTGTGTTTTGTAATAACCTGCATCTTCGGAGTAAAGTTTTAGATCTTCATTTGTACTTATCTTTTTTGCAATATTTGGCTGAGAAGAATCAAAGGAAATGTCATTTGATTTTTGTGTTTTGTAGTCACTGTTTCCAAATCCTGGAATTCTACTTTCAATCTCTTTAATTTTATTATATAGTGTGTTGAGTTCCTCAGTATTTCCCTGTCCTTTTACTATAAAAACTATATAAACTATTGTCACATAGAACTTTGAAAATAAATACATTTTGGAAACTGTAGAATGTTATAATTATTCTTGATTAACTTAACTTTTTGTGCACTTCCAAAACTACTGGTACTATGGTAAAGAACTGAGCAACTACCTACCTAGTCGAGTGATTCAAATTGTTTTTTTGCGATTGTTTTCGGTCTATTTCGTTAATTAAGTGTTATCGTTCGTACATTCTTGACTTCATTAATTGCATTTAAGGTATTAATATGTAACTGGTAGAGTAATAACAATGTTTGTGTTCTTTTTAGCCTAAGCGGCAGCCTCATAATTGGCTAAAGTATTTTAAGATTTTTTTTAAATGGGGTTCAAATCTAAAAGTGGGGTGCCATAGTAAATGGCGTATCGTATAACCTGTCGTCGTTCGAACATTTTAAAAATACACTTAATTATTTTATGTAATATTTAACCACTTGCCGAATATTGGCCGATCCCTTTCTCCATATTATCTCCGGCGAAATAGATAGGGTGTTAGAAAGAGACAAGAGACCTTAGCTTTGCTTCGTCATTGTCACACTTTTGGGCAAGGGCGTAGCCAGCTTTTGGGCTAGGGGGGGGGCAGACTAGGTATAAAATGTTATTATCATACGGCAAAAATGGCATTGTAGGCACTTTACTTCATTATTATTCGTGTGGTAAAACTTTGAAAAACTTCATAGGTGTGGAGCTACTTCTGCTCTTCATCCCCTCGACCCTTTTGGGCACGGTCGAAAAACTATTGTTAGGCGGCTTCGGCACGTGCTTACGGCCCCAGATGACGATTTCGCTATTCGGATAGTGAAATTAGTCTCAAAGACCTCCCCTAATAGGGCATCCCCCCAAACACGACGCCGACGTCCCCAGGTTCGTCGGCGAACGAACGGATACACGAGGTATCAAAGAGTGCCGGGGCGCTTCTCGCTCCCACTCTCTCGCAATCGCAACCGCGGAAACTCCCCTTCTGGCGCTGACTCACCTTCGGGTTCGAGGCTCAACTGGTCGAAGGGACGACCCCAAGAGCGACAACCCAAGCAGAGGCTCCCCCCACGCGGAGCCCTTGAGCGTTGGGCGCTATATGGGCTGAGACTTCTTCAGAGTTTCGCCCCAAAAGCCCGGTGGAGCAGTTATGGCTGCATCAGCCAACTGCATAGTCAGTCGGAAAAAAAAAATACTTCTGCTCTTGATTTTGATACATGACATTTTGAACCTATTTTTCAATACGGAAGATAACACCCAGCTAACAATTATTGCCAGATCTGACCACGTTTATAAGCTATTTCGAGGGTCATTATCACAAATAGATTGGAAATCTTCTTGCCTTTATTGAAAGATTTTCAACCACCTGCATAGGGGGGTTACGGCACTATAGCACATTCAAACAGTGAGGCAGACTATACAGAAGACGTTCTCAGACATCAGCCCATGTGTTAAGCCTCTGTGGACTATGAGAATGTTGACTGGCAATGCATCGAGGTGTTTGAGATGTTTGTGTAATTCCACAACAAAATCAGTTCTAAAAAACAGTCAAATATGACCTATCCAGCTACAAAAAGAGTGAATCCGTTTATCATGTCCTCGAAACTGTTTACAATCGCACTGATGTCTTTAAGTCTTGATAACTGGAAAGGATCAGGCATAAGTAAATGTAAACAGCGAGTAAATCTCACATCAACAATTCTCTGACGATGATATTATAGTGCAGTTGGGTAAAAATCATTTCGAAAAAGAAGCCGATAAGGAGGGTCCATTTAGGTTGGGCAGGATTTAGGCAGCTTCGTCACGTAAAACGTCGTCCATACTGCAGTGCTCTTACCTGCTCTTTCTGCGACAAGTAGTCCAAATTAATATCATGCATTTTGTCTGTCCATTTTTCTCACATAGGCTACTTGAAAACGTCATGTGTGAGTCGTTTTTTTCTACAATTGAGTAGTTGCCGTGTAAGTCCTTCACCTATAATCGATTTTAGGGCGGGTAGAACCGCGGGAAAATTTGGAATTGAGAGTCTGAATTGCGGGCGGGCGAAACCGCGGGCAAAAGCTAGTAGATAAAAAATAAAATGATCGCGTGTGAACGCGGCCTTGCATCATTAAATACTGAGGGACTAATTCTCTACTCGTGAAAGGTTTGGCGAACAGTTGACTGTTAAGGTGGGTACAGATTATTTGAAACACAAGATGCAATGCAACAAGAATATATGTGGACGTTCCCGCACTGCGCGCCTCTACAACAGCCATTCTTTGCAGTCTTTAGCGCGCACGCCATGGAGCCGTTTAATTTTGAAGTGTACATGACAACATTGGTGTTTTAATAATTTTATTACACCAGTGTATAAAAAAAGTCCTAGTCGTCATCTCCATTCATTTTTACAATCGTCAATTTAAATATCGCTGGCAGTAGGCAGGTTCGCCGCGAATTAGCCGTCCAGATTATACTACGCGCACTCAAAGCGTTCGTCGACAAACGCCGACAATAGTCAGGAACCAACGCGCGCCCTGCAAATGCATGTAGCGTGGGTGCAGGTTATTTTTGTGCGTTCGCGAACACATTCAACTGTACGGAAAATGTTGCATTGCATGTTGTGTTGCAAATAATCTGTACGCACCTTTAGACGATCCTGTAGTGGCGACCGTACAAAATCGCTACTGAAGCAATGGCGCGCCAACACAACTTAACATTAAAACACGTACATTACGAACTGCCTCTACATGTGGAAGGCAGGGGCGGATCGCGGCGATCGCCCCCCCTAAGGACGGCCGAGGAAGAAATGAATAGTAACATTTTTTTAAATATATAACTGAATAAATGCACGAGCTGGGTCTATTGAGTTACTTGGGGTTGCATATTTAATTATTCAAAAACTGCACGAGCTGGGTCGATTGGGTAACTTATGTTTGCAGATTCAAAGTTCAAAAAATACCTTCAGATCTTACGATCGCCCCCCCTGAACTTTTGTTCTGGATCCGCCCTTGGTGGAAGGTTGAACGAACGACTGTTGAAAGACGGTACAGTGTAGTAGCAGTAAGTAGTAGCGGGCGATCCGAATAGGTACGTTTTATATGACTAAATTATCCCGAAAATATGCCAACCCATTTCCGGCTTTGGGCGCTGCCCCCCCTGCCCGTACCTGGCTACGGCCATGCTTTTGGGACCTTTTTTAGCACAGCTGGCTAGGAAATGCGTTGATGTTTTTGTTTGTTTCGTAAAAGAGTAATACCTATGTATGTACATACAAACTTCAAATTTGCAGTGAAAAATAGGGTGAACTCTAAAGTATAACGACAAATAATAAAACCTGCTAAGTGTGGGAGTGTGCGAGCCATTACTATACATTTTTACTGTTTCAGTGCCATCTAGTTATTGTTAAGAGAAACAGTAACACATTTGTTTGTAGAAAATATATTAAAGTTAAGTAACGTTGGGTTAGGTCAGTTATTGGATGGGTGACCGCTTAGGAGCACACTTTTTGTTTTTGTTTGTGTTCGTAAGTTACGTAAATTTTCATGCATTACATTCAATTGTGGGTCGAATTACATAACCTTGGGTTACGTATTACCATTTACATAATTTACGAACAGTGTGCCGATAAAGCGGTCACCCATCTAAACGCTGATAAAGCTCGACTTTACCTACCTTTAAGTATCGTTTACAATAAACAAATGTGTAATTGTTTCTCTTAATGATCTAGTTACTCTATCGTAAAAACAGTAGTTAACACGTACTAGCTTCAGCTTCAGCTTACAGTGATCATTGTGTGTGTGAGCTCTAATCTAATCAGTAATTGAATGGGCGTGCTTAGCGGCACACTTTTTGTTTTTGTTTGTGTTCGTAAATAACGTGTGGTAGGTACGGAAACCTTAAAAGTGTGCGAGTCCGACTCGCACTTGGCTGGGTTTTTTACTTCAACCACAGCAACGTAAACGTAAATTACGAATGAAATGAATGTTTAGGCTGGCTTTGTCTTCAAATTATCTTATAAAATGAATGTTAAGGCTGGCCTTGACTTCGAATCATCTTATAGAATGAATGTTTAGGCTGGCCTTGACTTCAAATCATCTTATAAAATGAATGTTTATTTAGGCTGGCCTTGACTTCAAATCATCTTATAAAATGTGTATTTAAAAATTAAATTGATGCCTATTTTAATCCAATTCAAATGGATTTATTTACACCGTTTATAAATTTGATCCAATTTTAGCTAACTGGCTTGGTTATGGTTTATAACAACATCGACTGTAACGGATTCTGTCAACAATCATTGTGGTACGATAAGAATCTAAAAGTGATATTCTAACTTTCATTTATAAATAAAAAATGAAAGTAGCATGTTCTTTTTTTTCTGGAAAATCAGATAAACTAAAAAAAAACTGTGTTTTACTAAAAAAGGAAATTATATCTACCTTGGTATCTAATGTGCCTAATCCTACTGATAAGATTAATGTTGAATAGAAAAATGGTTTCTGTTTGTTTAATAGACACTTTATAACTCAGGAATAGGTCCACAGACTGATTTTAAAGTTTTACCAATTAGCTTATAGTACTTACCTACTAGGTACATAATTTCTCTATTGCTAAAGGGTATATGTATATAACGCTGGTGAACTGCGGCGACAGCTCTGTACCTAATATAAAGGGGCTTTAACTACTAGCTAATTTGTTTGTCGAATGTTTCTCCGGATCCGCTGAGCAGATCCGACAAAAATTAAATGTCTGTGTTCTTCGGGATATGGTTCAGACCCATGATAAATGAATTTTTGATCGATGGAAGAAAATCCTAAACTGACCCCTTTACACTGTTTTTTTAAGTTTTGGCAAAGAAATCTTTAAAGTTTAAGTGCTATTAGTTTACAACTTTGCTAAAGCATAGCCGAGATAGTTAGTTCTTTAAACAAACAAACAATGATGTATAATAATAATTAACTATTAATTATCGTATTTCAATAAAATTCTCAGTGAATTGCGATGTAGCTGCACTACTCAGGCACGCTTGGTTACCTTTATTTTTAAGCACGTTAAGTTATCCTTGTTTTTACTGTTACGTAGTAAGTAGGTATGGAAGGTTTTGAAGATGTTTAAATATTTTTTACTCAATCACGCAACCACATAAATAAGATAGATAATTATTAAAATAAAATATAGCTGTATAGTTCGGCCACGTATAATTCCTTTATAGTCGTTGTAAGAAACATTATTGCTACGATCGACTTCAGACTGCGAGTCAATAAGACTGAAAAACTCGCTGAAATCCTATGCTTAACTTATCGTTTGTGAAACAGACTGAAATTATTTCACTCGTTTTTACAATTACACTATGAAGGATGAAGGTAATTAGATAGGAGCCGGGTGTCGGGTAGGTATATAGAAAAGACAGGCGCATTGGAATCTAATTTGACTTCATCAGATTTACCGACATTTAAAATGTTGCTGGTTTAAAATTGCATGAACAAGTAGTATGAATTATTTGTTACTCCTACCTTATTATGGAAGATTACTAATTAAATCATTTAAGTGGTTATCGCCCGCGATACAGAAAGTAAGTAGGTAGTATTATAAGCCAATAGGTAAAACAATCTGTGGACCTATTTTTAAGTTATAAAGTGTCTATTAAACAAACAGACACCTTTTATCATCTGACATTAATTTTATTGGTAGGATTAAGAACATTTAGATACCAAAAGGTAGATATCATTTATCTATACTAATATTATAAATGCGAAAGTAACTCTGTCTGTCTGTTACCCCATTACGCTTAAACCGCTGTACCAATTAAGATGAAATTTGGCATGGAGAAGAACAGTCATATATGCAAACTTCAAACTGTGTGATGCTTTGTGAAATTTAGCCCAGTCAGTGGTTTTAGTAGGGGGTGGGGCAAATTTCCCACTAGCTGACACTCCGAGGACCAAAAGGATTGGCAGATGCTTGGTGTCGGTGTCGTGGAGGACTTCCAATGCAATTGGCCAGTTGATGTTATGTGCTAGTGTGATGTCGAGTACGTCAGGTATTTGCCTATCTGCAACAGGGTAGTGGGTAGGAGCACCTGGACCGATGACTAAGTAGTTTTTGTTCTCAGCATCTGCTTTTAGTTCACGACCCGACTTGCATGAAATTCGTGAACCCCATTGTTGGTGTTTGGCGTTGTGATCGCCTAAGATTAAGGTGGATGTATCGTCACAAAATTGGAACAAACGGGGTTACTGGTGGCTTATATGCGGCGAAGACTTTAAGCTCAGTATTGCCAGTCTTAAGTTTTACACCTATAGACCGAGTAGATGTAAAAAGGGGAAGGGGTAGTAGTTCATGAACAAGGTCACGACGGACTAATACTGCCGTTACAATATACGGCGATCGACCACAAAAACTCGTGCGATCGACCGTTTGGGCAACTCTGGCTTACAGTGTCACTACACGAACTCGAAGTCAGATGTAATTTTCGATTATTACTTAACTCGATCACTGGATTCCATATGTTTGACAACCTAAATCCGTCTTCTCGATTCTATCCAGTAATCCAGTGATCATAATTATAATGTAACAGAACCACGAAAATTCTAGAGCTGGTAATATACGACGCATGGGATAAATATAAAGCTACCTTAGTCCAGACTCCAGATATATTGCGTTATAGAAGAATTGTTACAGCGATATAGGCTCAACCCTTATCACGCAAGACCAAAGTGGTTGGTGATAAGAGGCTGCCCACCAGATTATGAAGTGAGTGTGTACGCAGCCGATTGGTGAAAACCGCGAAGATCAATGTGAAAACATACGTTTAATAAAACCCAACTATTCAGGTTTTCGTACACAGTGATGTCATTATTTCATGTCAGCACGCTGGTTGCCCATTTGTCTACTGTGAGATTGATACTCATGTTTATATACTGTGTTAAATTACACTCAAATAATCCTATTATATCCAAAATTTATTTTGGCCAAAACTGCTTTCACGTCCTTTCCACTGGGAACTATTAATATTTATATTTTTTCGAATAGGTTACTTGTTTATAACAAAAATGAAATAACAAACAGAACACCTGCTGAAACTTATTTTTATATTACCTGAAATATGTTCGAGAGAAGCACGATAAAGTTTGTTTTACAACAGTTTTAACAAGCTGTTTATGAGTAGAACTATTTCATCTCTTGAACATGAACGAAGGTAAGCTTATTCTGAATAAAAACATTAAAAAAAACATAGCATTAGTCTTTTGATTATAATTTTTTTTTATTTATGTACAAGTACCTACTTGTAACTAACAATGGATTTGTATTAAAATATACTAGTTGACGAACGCTGCTTAAATTATATTACCAGATTAAAAAGTAGACACCCTATCCTAATCTACGATCTATAATTGTTTCAATTCGTTTAGTAACTTTTATGTGAAAATTCGAACAAATAGACAAACAGGCAGAAATGCAATTAAATATAATATAGGTAATTTTGGCATATTTTTTTTGAAACTTTGGCAACATTCCAATAAACTTGTTAAGTAAAATTGTATTCAACCAAAAAAAAATTCATGTAAAATGTTGCCGAGACGAGGTACGCACTACCAAAAAGTTATCAGATCTCATATAGAGCCAAGTTTCTAACTCTACACGCCCTAACTCTACAAGCCCTTACTTTACAAACTCTACACCTGAGCCAAAATATGTAGCTTGGACGTTTCCCTACGGGTAAAAATTATTCACTGTTCATTACTTTTCTGTCATACAATAGTTCTTGTAGTAACGAAACGGCCAAGTCACATATGTTGACTAAGGTGTAGAGTTTGTTAAGTAAGGGCTTTTAGAGTAAGAGCGTGTAGAGTTAGAAGCTTGGCTCTACATGAGATCTGATATCCTTTTGACAGTAGGAGCCTCGTCTTGGCAACATTTTACATGAAAATGTTTTTGGTGGGATTTCACTTCTTTTTGTAAGTTGCTTATGACAATTGTGTTTTTTTGTTGTTTATAAAGGGTAAGATTATAAAAAAGTATATTCGCATAAGTCGATTAGTTTACTATGTCATCAAATTTGAAGTCTGACCTCTGATACAGCTTATTACGATTTTTATATTACATTAACCGGGGCCGATATCATTGTGATTTCCTATCCCCGTAGAAGTTTTCTTTTGAAAATATTTAACACCACATTTTAATTTTTATCGAAGCACAAAAGTATTAAAAAAGTTAAAAACATTTATTAACACACATTTATCCCCTAATTTAAGAGGTTGTGAGAAATTTTTTTTAAAAACCTGATACACGTATTTTTTAATTCGTAAAAAGAAGTCTGTGTACTTGTATATTTTTCAGATCTTTATCATGAAATTAAGTTTGTATAGGAAAATCCATACAAACTTCCATCCCCAAATTTAAAGGATGGTGAGTGATTAACTAAACATCCTGAAATATGTATTTTATTATTTATAACAAGGAGCCCCTTTATGAATTTTCAGACCTCTAGCATCAAAATTTCTCATTTCTCATACAAGCTTCCATCCCGTAGTTTAAGGGGTTGGGGGGGTACAAGTTCCAAGTTTTAGATTTTTTTTTTGTTTGTGTACTAATACTAGCTTACGTACTAAACTTCAGCTTTCTAAGGCTTCAAAAAGTACCCTAAGAATTTTGATGATCATCAGTGAGTAAGTGACGAAATCAGGGTTTTTTTTTTGATATATATCAAATTAAAATTTTAAGAGCTATGCAATTGAAACTTTATTTTTTTAATAAGTCCAATATTGCATCATATCCTCAGAACTTTGTTTATCAGGTATAATCCAAACCCAAGTTATGAGGGTCCAAAAAAAACCACTTAGCGCTTCGAGAAAAGGTAGGTAGTGCCCTTGCGCTTCGCTTGACTAGTCTTGGCGGGGGAAGTTCTGCATCCCCGGCATAAATACAAAAACCAACCCACTCGCGCCGGAATTAATAGTGTAACTTGTAAATTTTATCAACATCTTCCTGACCGTTAGGAGAACGTGATTATTTGTATTATTACATTGAGATAATAGTATATTTTGGGTATGAAGACGTCCTTGGGTTTTTAAGAAATATCTTTACCGGGCCCACGCCCCACAGCGTCTTCCAGTAGACGTAGATTTTTGTTGTGTTGGTGGTAAACAAATCAGGTACGTTCAGGTAGAGGGCAGCTATAAAAAACTCTACTTAAGAGGGCTTAGACAAAATTAAATCACTTTTGTGTTTTTGTTGATATTCCATAGTTGATTACTATTTAAGCCGTTAAGCAGAACACATTTCTGAAAATTGGTAAAAAAATCTTTTTACAGTAATTTCTCCCCTCCATAAAACCACAAAACTTAATAATTTAGAAAATACTTTCTAATTACTTAACTTTAAGGCCATTCCTGTGGTCCACTAGCGCCACCATTTAATAATTTTAGTAGAAAGCGTATTTCAAAAATTTGATTGAATGCAATATGAAACTAGCTGCAAAAAACTAGTAAGAAGTGGGCTTTTCACGTCTGTCAGGGGGCCGAAGACCGATGGAGCAGACGTGTCCTAGAGTGGAGACCGCGTACGGGAACAAGTGGGACGCCCTCCACTGGGCTGGGACTCGGAGAAATGTTGCGCTTTAGGACTTGTTTCCTGTGGTGGACCAATAGTATAAGCTAATATGATGTGGGTACTCCGTGCATTTATTATCAGAAACACCAAGTTAAATGCAAGCGATGCAAGTTAAAATCATCTTAAAAACCTAATATTTTACAATGTCCATACCAGTAGTCTAAGTTGCTGTTTATATTTGCTTGCTTGTAGTTGCTTTGCTACTAATTTGATAACTCTGAATTCCACAACTTTTTTTTGGGATAGGAAAAATATGGAATTACGTAATAGGTACGCCACATTCACTATATAAGAGTAAATACGCTTTAGAATGAAAATTATTTATATGTTTCGTAAACAAAATGTTGTGTTTACGTTTGCCAAGCATTTTCCTCTTGTTAATGTGTTTTTCACTCATTTTCCGTGAGAGTATTTCCGAGTCACTCTTTTGTTGAATACAAGTAGGTAAGTATAATTCTGTTCAGAGCTCATAACACCCTTAAACTTTTTAGTGCTTACTACTTAACAAAGTGCTGGATGTTTTCGAATATTTACTGCATTGTGTTTTTGCAAAAAGCATTACTCTTTCGGGTTTCTACCTCCAGAAATTTAAGAAAACATGGAAAATATTATAAATATCTTTTGTTTGAAATGCTCTCTAATTTTTTTTTTAGATTTGCGACAAAACTTATTAACTTCTTGTGACTTGGTGTGCGTCTGATAGTAAGCGTTTAAACGGAATCCATGAATGAAGACACCAGGATCTCTAGACAACTCTATAACGATCATTAAGATATTTTTATTCGACCAATAAAAGAAAACATGTTACATACGTGTGCCTAATCTTACCAAATAATCGGCAGCCTTTTTATCAGGTCGGATAATTGGACTTAGTAGTCTAGACCCAATAGTGTACATGAGGCCTAGCACCACTACATTTACAGTAACATTTCAACACATAATATAAATAAAATTATATTGTACAAAAATAGATATAGCCTCACGAGATAAATAGCGAAATGTTCCTCCATGGCCTTCTTCTTTCTTCTTTGAATCGTGCGCCTAATGCTCCAGGCTCCAGCTTCCCGAAGGACATTAAAGTGGAAACTACAGAGAGCGAGAAAACTGAAAATAAATATTTATTTATTCTGTATATATTCTATAGACTTACAGATTTCACTTAAAGCATTTGCAAACCGGCTGAAGCATGAGAACAATTCCATCTGTCCTGATAAGGTTTTTCCCAGGGGCTACAGTGCAAGGTTCATTAAAGGGGTAGTGTTTAGATTTTTAAACCCTACCCTGATGTTACAAATGTCCGTGATCGCTTTAAGGACCATATGCTTGTTTACTTACCGTGACCTCCTTAGTGACATAAGGCATATTTCGAGGGTATTAATGTAGTTAGGAGCGAGAGAATGCGCGCATAGCTAGCCTGTAATGGGTCTTTTACGTTACGCCTCCCCTAACTGCCTAAAGTTCTTCTTTTTATACAGGTTAATGTTTAGCACCGTTTTAGGGTTATCTATCTTGTTTGTGATGTGAGAGGTAAAAGTGAGGATGGATAAATTTAGTATTAGACGAATTTTGCTATACCCACAAATCAAAAAAAAAAAAAAAAACAGTTAGCTGTTCTGTTCTTTTGTTGTAGGTAGTATCCTAAAAATCTACTGCATGGACAGATAATTTTTTTTTTTGTAACGTAACATTGTATGTTCAAAATTTTTAGAGAACTTCAATTTTAAAAAGAATGTATACCTCTATACATATATAAATATTAAACAAAAAAAATATATCAAAATCGGTTTAGACTTCCTACTATGAATTCCGGAGATTATAACACACACTATATATTTTTGAACTGTAGTATGTTTTTTTTTTTTTTTTTTTATATAACTAAGGTGGCAAACAAGCCTACGGTCCGCCTGATGGTAAGCGGTCACCGTAGCCTATGGACGCTTGCAACACCAAGGGCATAACTCGCGCGTTGCCGACCCTTCAGAAATCTAATAACTTCTTTTTTGAAGAACCTCATACTGTAGTCCTTAGAGAAAACCTTGGCATGGAGCTCATTCCACAACCTAAGCGTTCCGCACTGTAGACTGTTAGACCATTTCGGTTCTAAAGTGTGAGAATGAATTCCCTGCCGATGGCGAGCGGTGCGATGGTAGACTTTCTGCCGTGGGCATCATTTCGAACAATTCCTCAGGCCACAACCCATTGTACAAGCGGTAGAACACACACAGGGAGGCAAAGTCTCTCCTGAGACTTAGGGGCTCGATACCGCAAGTGAGTTTGGGATCGTCATCGTCGACAATTCTCACAGCCCGTCGTTGAACCTACGTATCCGGGTGCACCCGCCCAGAGATGGCAGCAGTACTCCATATGGGGCCGGACTTGCGACTTGTAAAGCAGCAACCTTTGCCCCGACGTGAAGTACTGCTTCGCTCTGTTGAGTACATCAAGTTTTTTGGACGCCAGCTTTACCTTGTCTAGCAAGTGATCTCGGAACTGAACATCGCTGGAGATGTGAACACCAAGGATCCCAATGCTCTTGTAGATGGAGAGTGGAGTGTTCTGGAATTGTGGGACTACAGTGAATGGGGTTTTCTTAGCGGTGAACGCGCAGACTTGTGTCTTTGAAGGGTTGAATCGGACCAATTTTTCCCGTCCCCAGTCAGAGACCTTTGACAGACAGATCTCGATTTGAGACAAAAGTTCTTCACGTTTTTCCTCCACAACAGAACGAGGGATGCTTGCACGGCCCGTGTAATAAGCGTCTCCAGTACTGTCATCTGCATAGCAATGTATGTTGTTGATCTCCAACATATCATTGATGTGCAGTAGAAACAGCGTAGGAGACAGCACAGAGCCTTGCGGGACACCAGCATTAATGTCCATGCTATCAGAGCAACTACCGTCAACTACGGCTCGTAAGCGTCTGCCGGACAAAAAGCTAGCCACCCATTTGCACAAATCCTCGGGCACTCCGTAAGATGGCAACTTCGATAGAAGACCCTGGTGCCAGACCCGATCGAACGCCTTCGCTATGTCTAGGCTACATGCCAATGCCTCCCCCTGACTCTCAATGGCTAGTGCCCATCGGTGTGTGAGATACACTAGAAGGTCACCAGTTGAGCGACCGTGGCGAAAGCCATATTGACGGTCGCTGATCAGGTCATGTTTTTCTAGGTATCTCAAAAGCTGTGTGTTGATCACACGCTCCATCACCTTGGAGAGGAGAGAGGTAATAGCGATAGGCCTGTAATTCGATGGATCTGATCTATCGCCCTTTTTGGGCACCGGGTGCACATTCGCAGTCTTCCATGAAGACGGAAATATCCTAGTATGGTAGGAAAGCGCGAAGAGGCGCGTGAGTACAGGACATAATTCAGGAGCACACTGCTTAAGCACCACTGCTGGTATACCGTCTGGCCCACTCGACTTATGAACGTCTAGGGAAAACAACACCCGCCGGACCTCTCGCTGTGTTATAGAGATTTCGGGCATGGTCTTACCGCACCACGGTAAAGTAGGTGGTACAGCGCCTTCGTCGTTCATATTCGAGTTGGAGGCAAAGAGACTGCCCAATAGATCGGCTTTCTCTTTTGCACTATGGGCCAAGTCACCATCGGTCTTTCGTTGTGGTGGTAACGACGACTGGCAGAAGTTCCCCTTTAGCAAGCGACCAGAAAGCACGACTCCCAGAAGGATAGCTCGCAAGTCGCCCACCTATTTTGTCGATGAATTGGAATTTTGCTCTAGCAGTTGCTTTCTTACTGAACCTCGAGGCAGCATTTAATTTGCGTTTTAACTCAGAAATATTCGGATCCTTATTATTACGAGCCGTGGTCCAAGCCTCATACGCAGTTTGCTTAAGAATTTTAGCTTTTCTGCAAGACCTATTAAACCACGGTCGTTTTTTGACACCGGCAGCTACTCGCAGGTTAGGAATGAAACATTCCATACCAGCGAGGATTGTCTCAGTGACTGCGGCTGCGCAGACGTCAGGATCATCTGAGCTAAAGCAGAGCTGCCTCCACGGGTACGATGCATAAAATTCTTGCAATCCGTCCCAGTCTGCCGACTTATAGTGCCACACACGACGCCAATTAGTTGGCCCAGAAGGATCGGGTTGTGTGCATGACATTTGAGTCCGAACGAGACAGTGGTCTGAGGAGCCAAGAGGCGCATCCACTGATACGGAGTATCCGTCCGGACGTGTAGTCAGCAGAAGGTCCAGTAAGGAGCTCGCATGGTCCTCTATATCTGGTATTCTCGTTGGAGAAAGTACCAGCTGAGAGAATCCATAGGTCAGTGCAAATTCATGAGCAGATATCCCTGCATAGTTATTGGTTCGAGAACTGAGCCACTTACGATGGTGGGCGTTAAAGTCTCCCAAAATAACTAGTTCTGCTGTGGGATATTGCTTTAGAACTTTGTCAGTCGTCAAACTCAGGTGCGTGAAGAGTCGAGTTACGTCCGTGTCACCGCTATGAGACCTGTTTAGGCACGCATAGATACGAGTGTGGCTACCGTGATCTACACGCACCCACAATATCGACAGGTCCCTGTCTTCAAGGCTATGAAGTCGGCGACAGCAGATATTCTCCCGGACGAATAAACATACACCGGCAAGACTCAAAAAATTGTGCTCGAACACAGCACTACTCAATGTTAGTGCTATTGTTTTTTTTTTTTTTTTTTTTTTTTCTTTTATACCACTAAGGTGGCAAACAAGCCTACGGTCCGCCTGATGGTAAGCGGTCACCGTAGCCTATGGACGCTTGCAACACCAGGGGCATCACTCGCGCGTTGCCGACCCTTCAGAAATCTAATAACTTCTTTTTTGAAGAACCCCATACTGTAGTCCTTAGAGAAAACCTTGGCAGGGAGCTCATTCCACAACCCAAGGGTTCGCGGGAGGAAGTTTCTCTGAAACCGCACTGTTCGCGACCATTTTGGTTCCAAAGTGTGAGAATGAATTCCCTGTCGATGGCGAGCGGTGCGATGGTAGAAAGTAGCCGTGGGCATCATTTCGAACAATTCCTCAGAACACAATCCATTGTACAAGCGGTAGAACACACACAGGGAGGCAAAGTCTCTCCTCAGACTTAAGGGTTCGATACCGCAAGTGAGTTTGGGATCGTCGACAATTCTCACAGCCCGTCGTTTGAACCGAGTCAAAAGGGCCAAGCTGGTATCCGGGTGCACCCGCCCAGAGATGGCAGCAGTACTCCATATGGGGCCGGACTTGCGACTTGTAAAGTAGCAACCTTTGCCCCGACGTGAAGTACTGCTTCGCTCTGTTGAGTACACCAAGTTTTTTGGACGCCAGCTTTACCTTGTCTAGCAAGTGATCTCGGAACTGAACATCGCTGGAGATGTGAACACCAAGGATCCCAATGCTCTTGTAGATGGAGAGTGGAGTGTTC
This sequence comes from Apoda limacodes, assembly GCA_946406115.1. NCBI lineage: Eukaryota > Metazoa > Arthropoda > Insecta > Lepidoptera > Limacodidae > Apoda > Apoda limacodes. The sequence continues at coordinate 12,720,653 of OX291554.1, forward strand.
TGGAATTGTGGGACTACAGTGAATGGGGTTTTCTTAGCGGTGAACGCGCAGACTTGTGTCTTTGAAGGGTTGAATCGGACCAATTTTTCCCGTCCCCAGTCAGAGACCTTTGACAGACCGATCTCGATTTGAGACAAAAGTTCTTCACGTTTTTCCTCCACAACAGAACGAGGGATGCTTGCACGGCCCGTGTAATAAGCGTCTCCAGTACTGTCATCTGCATAGCAATGTATGTTTTTGATCTCCAACATATCATTGATGTGCAGTAGAAACAGCGTAGGAGACAGCACAGAGCCTTGCGGGACACCAGCATTAATGTCCATGCTATCAGAGCAACTACCGTCAACTACGGCTCGTAAGCGTCTGCCGGACAAAAAGCTAGCCACCAATTTGCACAAATCCTCGGGCACTCCGTAAGATGGCAACTTCGATAGAAGACCCTGGTGCCAGACCCGATCGAACGCCTTCGCTATGTTTAGGCTACATGCCAATGCCTCTCCCTGAGTCTCAATGGCTAGTGCCCATCGGTGTGTGAGATACACTAGAAGGTCACCAATTGAGCGACCGTGGCGAAAGCCATATTGACGGTCGCTGATCAGGTCATGTTTTTCTAGGTATCTCAAAAGCTGTGTGTTGATCACACGCTCCATCACCTTGGAGAGGAGAGAGGTAATAGCGATAGGCCTGTAATTCGATGGATCTGATCTATCGCCCTTTTTGGGCACCGGGTGCACATTCGCAGTCTTCCATGAAGACGGAAATAGCCTAGTATGGTAGGAAAGCGCAAAGAGGCGCGTGAGTACAGGACATAATTCAGGAGCACACTGCTTAAGCACCACTGCTGGTATACCGTCTGGCCCACTCGACTTATGAACGTCTAGGGAAAACAACACCCGCCGGACCTCTCGCTGTGTTATAGAGATTTCGGGCATGGTCTTACCGCACCACGGTAAAGTAGGTGGTACAGCGCCTTCGTCGTTCATATTCGAGTTGGAGGCAAAGAGACTGCCCAATAGAATAGTTGTGTGCATGACATTTGAGTCCGAACGAGACAGTGGTCTGAGGAGCCAAGAGGCGCATCCACTGATACGGAGTATCCGTCCGGACGTGTAGTCAGCAGAAGGTCCAGTAAGGAGCTCGCATGGTCCTCTATATCTGGTATTCTCGTTGGAGAAAGTACCAGCTGAGAGAATCCATAGGTCAGTGCAAATTCATGAGCAGATATCCCTGCATAGTTATTGGTTCGAGAACTGAGCCACTTACGATGGTGGGCGTTAAAGTCTCCCAAAATAACTAGTTCTGCTGTGGGATATTGCTTTAGAACTTTGTCAGTCGTCAAACTCAGGTGCGTGAAGAGTCGAGTTACGTCCGTGTCACCGCTATGAGACCTGTTTAGGCACGCATAGATACGAGTGTGGCTACCGTGATCTACACGCACCCACAATATCGACAGGTCCCTGTCTTCAAGGCTATGAAGTCGGCGACAGCAGATATTCTCCCGGACGAATAAACATACACCGGCAAGACTCAAAAAATTGTGCTCGAACACAGCACTACTCAATGTTAGTGCTATTGTTTTTTTTTTTTTTTTTTTTTTTTTTTTTTTTTTTCTTTTATACCACTAAGGTGGCAAACAAGCCTACGGTCCGCCTGATGGTAAGCGGTCACCGTAGCCTATGGACGCTTGCAACACCAGGGGCATCACTCGCGCGTTGCCGACCCTTCAGAAATCTAATAACTTCTTTTTTGAAGAACCCCATACTGTAGTCCTTAGAGAAAACCTTGGCAGGGAGCTCATTCCACAACCCAAGGGTTCGCGGGAGGAAGTTTCTCTGAAACCGCACTGTTCGCGACCATTTTGGTTCCAAAGTGTGAGAATGAATTCCCTGTCGATGGCGAGCGGTGCGATGGTAGAAAGTAGCCGTGGGCATCATTTCGAACAATTCCTCAGAACACAATCCATTGTACAAGCGGTAGAACACACACAGGGAGGCAAAGTCTCTCCTCAGACTTAAGGGTTCGATACCGCAAGTGAGTTTGGGATCGTCGACAATTCTCACAGCCCGTCGTTGAACCGAGTCAAAAGGGCCAAGCTGGTATCCGGGTGCACCCGCCCAGAGATGGCAGCAGTACTCCATATGGGGCCGGACTTGCGACTTGTAAAGTAGCAACCTTTGCCCCGACGTGAAGTACTGCTTCGCTCTGTTGAGTACACCAAGTTTTTTGGACGCCAGCTTTACCTTGTCTAGCAAGTGATCTCGGAACTGAACATCGCTGGAGATGTGAACACCAAGGATCCCAATGCTCTTGTAGATGGAGAGTGGAGTGTTCTGGAATTGTGGGACTACAGTGAATGGGGTTTTCTTAGCGGTGAACGCGCAGACTTGTGTCTTTGAAGGGTTGAATCGGACCAATTTTTCCCGTCCCCAGTCAGAGACCTTTGACAGACCGATCTCGATTTGAGACAAAAGTTCTTCACGTTTTTCCTCCACAACAGAACGAGGGATGCTTGCACGGCCCGTGTAATAAGCGTCTCCAGTACTGTCATCTGCATAGCAATGTATGTTTTTGATCTCCAACATATCATTGATGTGCAGTAGAAACAGCGTAGGAGACAGCACAGAGCCTTGCGGGACACCAGCATTAATGTCCATGCTATCAGAGCAACTACCGTCAACTACGGCTCGTAAGCGTCTGCCGGACAAAAAGCTAGCCACCAATTTGCACAAATCCTCGGGCACTCCGTAAGATGGCAACTTCGATAGAAGACCCTGGTGCCAGACCCGATCGAACGCCTTCGCTATGTTTAGGCTACATGCCAATGCCTCCCCCTGACTCTCAATGGCTAGTGCCCATCGGTGTGTGAGATACACTAGAAGGTCACCAATTGAGCGACCGTGGCGAAAGCCATATTGACGGTCGCTGATCAGGTCATGTTTTTCTAGGTATCTCAAAAGCTGTGTGTTGATCACACGCTCCATCACCTTGGAGAGGAGAGAGGTAATAGCGATAGGCCTGTAATTCGATGGATCTGATCTATCGCCCTTTTTGGGCACCGGGTGCACATTCGCAGTCTTCCATGAAGACGGAAATAGCCTAGTATGGTAGGAAAGCGCAAAGAGGCGCGTGAGTACAGGACATAATTCAGGAGCACACTGCTTAAGCACCACTGCTGGTATACCGTCTGGCCCACTCGACTTATGAACGTCTAGGGAAAACAACACCCGCCGGACCTCTCGCTGTGTTATAGAGATTTCGGGCATGGTCTTACCGCACCACGGTAAAGTAGGTGGTACAGCGCCTTCGTCGTTCATATTCGAGTTGGAGGCAAAGAGACTGCCCAATAGAATAGTTGTGTGCATGACATTTGAGTCCGAACGAGACAGTGGTCTGAGGAGCCAAGAGGCGCATCCACTGATACGGAGTATCCGTCCGGACGTGTAGTCAGCAGAAGGTCCAGTAAGGAGCTCGCATGGTCCTCTATATCTGGTATTCTCGTGGGAGAAAGTACCAGCTGAGAGAATCCATAGGTCAGAGCAAATTCATGAGCAGATATTCCTGCATAGTTATTGGTTCGAGAACTGAGCCACTTACGATGGTGGGCGTTAAAGTCTCCCAAAATAACTAGTTCTGCTGTGGGATATTGCTTTAGAACTTTGTCAGTCGTCAAACTCAGGTGCGTGAAGAGTCGAGTTACGTCCGTGTCACCGCTATGAGACCTGTTTAGGCACGCATAGATACGAGTGTGGCTACCGTGATCTACACGCACCCACAATATCGACAGGTCCCTGTCTTCAAGGCTATGAAGTCGGCGACAGCAGATATTCTCCCGGACGAATAAACATACACCGGCAAGACTCAAAAAATTGTGCTCGAACACAGCACTACTCAATGTTACTGCTATTGTTTTTTTTTTTTTTTTTTTTTTTTTTTTAATACCACTAAGGTGGCAAACAAGCCTACGGTCCGCCTGATGGTAAGCGGTCACCGTAGCCTATGGACGCTTGCAACACCAGGGGCATCACTCGCGCGTTGCCGACCCTTCAGAAATCTAATAACTTCTTTTTTGAAGAACCCCATACTGTAGTCCTTAGAGAAAACCTTGGCAGGGAGCTCATTCCACAACCCAAGGGTTCGCGGGAGGAAGTTTCTCTGAAACCGCACTGTTCGCGACCATTTTGGTTCCAAAGTGTGAGAATGAATTCCCTGTCGATGGCGAGCGGTGCGATGGTAGAAAGTAGCCGTGGGCATCATTTCGAACAATTCCTCAGAACACAATCCATTGTACAAGCGGTAGAACACACACAGGGAGGCAAAGTCTCTCCTCAGACTTAAGGGTTCGATACCGCAAGTGAGTTTGGGATCGTCGACAATTCTCACAGCCCGTCGTTGAACCGAGTCAAAAGGGCCAAGCTGGTATCCGGGTGCACCCGCCCAGAGATGGCAGCAGTACTCCATATGGGGCCGGACTTGCGACTTGTAAAGTAGCAACCTTTGCCCCGACGTGAAGTACTGCTTCGCTCTGTTGAGTACACCAAGTTTTTTGGACGCCAGCTTTACCTTGTCTAGCAAGTGATCTCGGAACTGAACATCGCTGGAGATGTGAACACCAAGGATCCCAATGCTCTTGTAGATGGAGAGTGGAGTGTTCTGGAATTGTGGGACTACAGTGAATGGGGTTTTCTTAGCGGTGAACGCGCAGACTTGTGTCTTTGAAGGGTTGAATCGGACCAAGTTTTCCCGCCCCCAGTCAGAGACCTTGGACAGACCGATCTCGATTTGAGACACAAGTTCTTCACGCTTTTCCTCCACAACGGAACGTGGGATGCTTGCACGGCTCGTGTAATAAGCGTCTCCAGTACTGTCATCTGCATAGCAATGTATGTTGTTGATGTCCAACATATCATTGATGTGCAGTAGAAACAGCGTAGGAGACAGCACAGAGCCTTGCGGGACACCAGCATTAATGTCCATGCTATCAGAGCAACTACCGTCAACTACGGCTCGTATGCTTCTGCCGGACAAAAAGCTAGCCACCCATTTGCACAAACCCTCGGGCACTCCGTAAGAAGGCAACTTCGATAGAAGACCCCGGTGCCAGACCCGATCGAACGCCTTCGCTATGTCTAGGCTACATGCCAATGCCTCCCCCTGACTCTCAATGGCTAGTGCCCATCGGTGTGTGAGATACACTAGAAGGTCACCAGTTGAGCGACCGTGGCGAAAGCCATATTGACGGTCACTGATCAGGTCGTGTTTTTCTAGGTATCTCAAAAGCTGTGTGTTGATCACACGCTCCATCACCTTGGAGAGGAGAGAGGTTATAGCGATAGGCCTGTAATTCGATGGATCTGATCTATCGCCCTTTTTGGGCACCGGGTGCACATTTGCAGTCTTCCATGAAGACGGAAATTGCCTAGTGTGGTAGGAAAGCGTGAAGAGGCGCGTGAGTACAGGACATAACTCAGGAGCACACTGCTTAAGCACCACTGCTGGTATGCCGTCTGGCCCACTCGACTTATGAACGTCTAGGGAAAGCAACGCCCGCCGGACCTCGCGCTGTGTTATAGTGATTTCCGGCATGGTCTTACCGCACCACGGTAAAGTAGGTGGTACAGCGCCTTCGTCGTTCACATTCGAGTTAGAGGCAAAGAGACTGCCCAATAGATCGGCTTTCTCTTTTGCACTGTGGGCCAAGTCACCATCGGTCTTTCGCAGTGGTGGTAATGACGACTGGCAGAAGTTCCCCTCGGCAGCTTTAGCAAGCGACCAGAAAGCACGACTCCCAGAAGGATAGCTCGCAAGTCGCCCACCTATTTTGCCGATGAATTGGAATTTTGCTCTGGCAGTTGCTTTCTTACTGAACCTCGAGGCAGCATTTAATTTGCGTTTTAACTCAGAAATATTCGGATCCTTATTATTACGAGCCGTGGTCCAAGCCTCATACGCAGTTTGCTTAAGAATTTTAGCTTCTCTGCAAGGCCTATTAAACCACGGTCGTTTTTTGACGCCGGCAGCTACTCGCAGGTTAGGAATGAAACATTCCATACCAGCGAGGATTGTCTCAGTGACTGCGGCTGCGCAGACGTCAGGATCTTCTGAGCTATAGCAGATCTGCCTCCACGGGTACGATGCATAAAATTCTCGCAATCCATCCCAGTCTGCCGACTTATAATGCCACACACGACGCCAATTAGTTGGCCCAGAAGGATCGGGTTGTGTGCATGACAATCGAGTCCGGATGAGACAGTGGTCCGAGGAGCCAAGAGGCGCATCCACTGAGACGGAGTATCCATCCGGACGTGTAGTCAGCAGAAGGTCCAGTAAGGAGCTTGTATGGTCCTCTATATCTGGTATTCTCGTTGGAGAAAGTACCAGCTGAGAGAATCCATAGGTCAGAGCAAATTCATGAGCAGATATCCCTGCATAGTTATTGGTTCGAGAACTGAGCCACTCACGATGGTGGGCGTTAAAGTCTCCCAAAATAACTACTTCTGCTGTAGGATATTGCTCTAGAACTTTGTCAGTCGTCAAACTCAGGTGCGTGAAGAGTCGAGTTACGTCCGTGTCACCGCTATGAGACCTGTATAGGCACGCATAGATACGAGTGTGGCCCCCATGATCTACGCGCACCCACAATATCGACAGGTCCCTGTCTTCAAGGCTATGAAGTCGGCGACAGCAGATATCCTCCCGGACGAACATACATACACCGGCACGACTCAAAAAATTGTGCTCGAGTTTGTAGCCGGGATAACGAAGGTATGATGTGTCGGCCGGGCAGGATATCTGCGTCTCCGTTAGAAAAAGAATGGTTGGCTGCGCAGTCTCGAGATGGTGATGGACTGCGTTAAGATTTGCGTGAATACCCCTTATGTTGCAAAAATCTACATTATATGTGGATGGAGTAACCGCTGTCAAAACTCTTTTCTTTTTTCTGTTCCTGGTCATTTTGTTTGAAGTAACTTAGACTACGGAGGAGGATTCACTGCACAGACAGCTTAGAAGACAAAAAGTTGCGGTACTAAGACTGCCGAAGCTCAACACAGATGATGCGGTTGCTGGCACGGCGGGCGGAAGGGCCCCTGATCCCCCTCTGTTGTAGTAGCCGGGTCCACTCCGGTCTCCTTCTCCGGCACGACTACTACTTCAGAGACTTTACACAGGTTGGCGGATCAGCCTTCCAGGGCGGAGATTAAGTGATCCCTGGGTTCGGGAACCCGTTCAACCTGCGGGCGGCCAGCGGTCAGCCGTTTCATCAGGTCTCCCTGACCGCCGAACCAGCACGCCGCGTCTACGCCGAGCAATGACAGCAACAAGCACCGTCGGTCCTCCGCTGTCCGCGCAGCGAATCCTCAAAGAGAGAGCTCTGGCAACCTTACTCACCGCCAGGATCACAACACTACTCAATGTTAGTGTTATTGTGGCCGCGGTTTTCTGTAAGGTGGAGGTACTTCCCCAGTTCGGGCCGCTCATGCGAGCAAGTACTCGCTATGCCCCGCTTTATTTGTTGGGGCAGCTTATTCGAGCGAGTACTTGCAGTGCCCTACCTCTCTTAGAGCGCGTTCGTTCTGGGATGCAGAATCATTATTTTCATTACTTTTACCACCTGTCATCCGTTCGTTTAGCATTGGTATCAAAATTATCAAAATTTTAGTATCATCTGTGACAAACTGTCATGCGTTCGTTTACGATGTTTTTGTTATTTTTGTCACTTTTGCCACCGAAAAATGAAACTTTAGACCCATGTCCGAAGGTGGGGTTTTTGTGTTAATCTGTCAAACTGCCTATAAATATTCATTGTTTATGGTAGTGTGTGTGTGTGTTTTATCGTAGTGTGTGTACGTCAAGCGTTCGTTTTGCAGGTTTTGTAACCAAAAATTTTGTTAGTAACGTTTCAAAGCTAAACGAACGGTAAGTGTCGGTGGCAAAACTGTCGTTATCAAAAGTGTGAAAAGTATCATTCGTGGGAACTCTTAATCCCAGAACGAACGCGCCCTTAAATAACTGATACTAGAATAAAAATAATTAATTTTTTTCTTACACTACGTACACTCTTCTTCTTACGTACACTGTGGTACTGTGGTAGCATTGCAGTACTGTGGTATTGTAGTATTGCAATACTGGGTAGTGTCACCACATGAATTAGTGTTTTCAGTTGTAAATGGTCTTTCATTAAAAAAAGGTTGCAAAAACAATAGGAAAATTTCTTATAACTTAGCGGTTATTCTGGCTTGAGGGAAAAAAGTTACTTATGCACTTTGATGTATTATTGAAGACGTATCCAAAAACAAACCACACGAGAGGGTGCACGAAATAAAAACATCCTTTAGTTTAATATACCTATGTGGAGCTTCCGTCAAATATCTAAATTCCGTTACAAAACTATATGGTAATTTACCTTTCTATAAAATTTCATCACAGTGATGCGGAATCATAAGGCTGCTTATACGAACAAACAGACTGTCGGACGGACCAACGGATAAGAGGAAACTAAAACAATTCCGTTTTTGCAATTTGGCTTTAAACCCCAAAATTGGCTTAGAACCAATTAGTATAAATATTTCAAAGCATGCTACCAAAAATTAAGTAAGACAAAGTTAAAATACCCGTAGGTATGCATGCATGACAAGAAATATTGTACCTAATAGATATCTTGTAGAGATAATCAATTATTTATTTAATATACTTACGTATTTCTATTTTCTATTCACTTCAATAAAACATATCATTAACTTTTGTTCATATTTAAAAGACCGCATTTGCTTTACTGATTTTATTTTAGACCAGATGCATTTCAAAGGTCGACTTGGACAAGTGTGTAAACAAGTGTTTTAATCAAGCCTGTTGCTCCACTTCCGCTGCGGATGCGTCGTTTATCACAACTTGGTATTTGATGTTTATATCGGAAGCGGACTCGCCTCAGGGATTAATTTTGAAGTCAAAGGATCTCGTTTTGATTTATTCGACTCTGTTGAGGACTGGAAAAATGAACATGGCATAGTTTGTTCATTATATATTTTTTTGCCACCTCATATAATTAAATGCACAACTTTTTGATACTCAATTAAGTATGATATACAATTTATTGCGAAGGGATATATCTGCAATAAAAACATTGGAGTTCATTACATACTTAATGGCTACCTAAATTGCAGTAGTGAAGTGTCGATCTGTGTCTGAGTCACCGATGTTACATGTAGAACTATAATTGAATGAAACTAAAGTTTAAACTGTTGCCTACTCTCTACGAAACTTATGACACGTTTTTCACACAAAATTCCTTTTAGTGGAACTAAACAACACCTCATTGAACAAAGGTCATAATCGCACCTTCGGTAGTAAAAGGGCACAACTGCACTTTTTGTGATTTTACACGAGAGCCATTTAAAGCTTTTTTGTGCATTCAGTGCCATATTCTTCTGCATGGATTGCTTTAAAGAATATTTTTTTTGCATGAAATAGGCCTCATACTTTTGAGAATAGGGCCATGTATAATACAGGTGTTAAATATTTTTTTTACTAATTTTTATAAAAAAAAATCGAACCGAGAGGAACATTACTGTACTTGCTCCAACAACAATAAAATCATTTTGTAATTATAACCAAATTTTATCTTTCGTTTTTTTATGAATTTGAAATAAAACCAAGTTATTTTGTACGAAAATATGTTTTATTTTATATTATTAGGTCTTCTTTAGGAACTAAGTTGAGTACAATTCAAAATCTCTAGCAAAACTCATTGAGATTTCACAGAAAATATTCTAAAATTAGCGACAACATCAATGTTGTACAAATCTTTGTTAACAATGTGTCAGTTTTATCTATTCTTTAAGTACATTTTTTATAGAAATTTTAAAAAGAATACTTAAGTTAAACAAAATATAGATACAAGAAATAATTATTATAGACAATTTTAATCATTTTGCAGTAAACCTAAAGAATAACTTAAGATTTTACTAAAAGAAAAAACAAAACAAAATAAAAACTTTAATGAAAAAACCAAAATAATGAAAACAACTATGTTTTCTTTAAAGAAAAGCAATAAACTTAAAACAAGAGATCACATAGCACAAATTTTATCACCTAAAGTGGTAACCATATGGTTAACCACACGCATATGAGGACAACCTTTAGCCTCTGACTTACACCCGCTTACAAATAAATACTTGAAAAAGTAAACTATAATATTAAGTAAACTGTAATATTAAGTATTGGGATATGTTTAAATAATAATATAAAGATGAGATTATAACTGCTTATAGAATTTTGGAAATATATTTGATTCGATCAGTTGACGAATGTCTTCTTTTTTCCTGTTTGGGAGTAGTAATTTCTCTGCATACAACTTGTTTAATGCTGTATTTCATTTGTTTTCTATTACCAGCACGACGTATTTAACTTTTGCTTCCATTCAATTAAAAAAAATATTGAAAGTACAAAGTCACAAATGTTAAAATGGCTTTTTTCTCCGAATAAATGGTCCTAAAATAGGCATAAGTGTGCTAAATGTGACTTTGTCTCTCCATATATCTTAAATATCGAAAGCAACATATAAGCACTCCGCGCGGGGACAACGGCGCAACTGACCAATGGGACTATGTCGCGCCCAAACACTCACTTAATTGACCCAAAAATACAAAGATACTAACTCCATCTGGCGACTTGTAAACTGAATCTAATGAGATTCTTTGTCCCAGCAGACGAAATAATGTTTTTAAGGTACTTTTGCATATTTAACTCATTTTGCGATTTCTTATATCAAAGATCCTATATTCGACTTTATTATTTTTTTTTGTTTGAACCATTAATTTCTCGGGACAATTTAACTGCTTTTGATTGAAATTTACCTAGCGCTCACTGATCAATTTGTCACACACAAGTGGATGTAAACAAATTTCGTTAATAAGCGTTTGTTTTCAATGTCCAAATTTAAAAAGGTTTTATACCCTATATGTATAAGATAAGTATATTCTATAAACCAAACATATAGTTACAGTATTAAGCTCTTATTTCCATTTATATAATCACATACTTTTACGTACCTTAAGAAATTTCTCAACTTCGGCGCAACTACTGTGTAGTTTTCAACCCTGCCGTCAGCTCACATCAGATCAACGAGATGGGGGTGAATGCGATGATAGGCCGAATGAATGCGATATAAAATAATCATTTGTAGCGTCTTTCCATTATTTGTTTTCGAAAGATATTACTATAATTAAAGCACTGGGCTCGTCCTAGTTAGCTATTTAGTTACTGTCCTCTATATTTTTTATTCATTTCAAGTTATGGATAAATAATATCAACTTTAAAAAAAACACGCTTATCGAATGTGGTCTCAAAGTGATTATTTACATGGGTAGAATTTATATGGCATAATTTTGGTTAACTTTTTAACGCTGTGCACTTTAAAATTGAGAAGCAGTGAGAAATGCGTTTGCTGTAAACGCTTAATTATGCCAAGCTTTTTACCAACAATAGCAGAGAGTTTGAGCTTTCCTGTCAAAGCTTTTGCTGTATTTTCATCGTGCTACGTAACTGCTAAGGTGTCTTTCGTAAGGCTCGCTTTTATACATAGGCATACTTAAGTTAAAGTAGAGTAAATTAATACATCAATTATATTCACATACGTCCTATATATAGCTATATATAGCTTCACGCATACTGAAGTAGACTTTTATCATAGACATAGAGAACTGGACATTTCCTAGGCAGATGTCGCAAAATGGTCGCAAAAGCGTGACAGTGACGAAGTAAACCTTTTTTTTTATACCGCTAAGGTGGCAAACAAACTTGCGGTCCGCCTGAAGGAAAGCGGTCACCGCGGCCTTTTTAACTTGTTTTAATAAACATAAGCAAACACAAGTGGACGTTGATAGAAAGAGAAAAGAAACCACAGGCTTTCTTTGGTTATTTCTAAAGGATAGTAGTTGATAGGGTTCCGTACCCAAAGTGTAATTACCGGAACCCTATTAATAAGACTCCGCTGTCCGTCCGTCCATCCGTCTGTCACCGGGCTATATCTCATGAACCGTTATAGTTGGAGAGTTGAAATTTTTACAGAAGATGTATTACTATTGCCGCTATAATAACTAATACTAAAAAACAGCATAAAATAAATATTTAAGGGGGCTCCCATACAACAAACGTTATTGTTTTGCTCGATTTTGCTCGATATTGATAACGGCAACAGTTAGACGCTTAAAATATTTACAGAATATTGAGTTATATAGTCACTTTAAAAATAAATAATCAAATTAAAATAAAACGAATATTTAAAAGGGGCTCCCATACAACAAACGTGATTTTTTTTGCGGTTTTTATAGATACACAACATACGGAACCATTCGTGCGCGAGTCCGACTCGCACTTCACCGATTTTTTAATTCAAAGCATCCATCGGTTTGATGTATGAAGAGCTCACCCTTAATTATTATATAAATTTTTCTTAATTTTCATAGCGAAATCTGCATATCGGATATCGAAAGAAATCCTCATGTAAAATTTTATGAATATCTATGAAAAAAAGTCATAATAATAAGGCTGTGACATACGGATATACGATTCCGATTTTTGGCTACGTAAACCTAAAATCGTTCAAACTTCAACCGTCCTATTGTGTTAATAGCGCAGCGTCATCATTTGTGAACCAATTCATAAAATTTATTATCAGGCTACTTTGGATATATATAGGTCTCAATAATAAATTAAAAAAAAAAACAAATTTAAGATTACCTTCCAAAACATGCAAATTGGTGGTAAATATTTTTTTCTTTCATTCATTTTTTTGGTCGTTAAAAAAGAACTAGGCCATTTTACTAATTGACGAAAAGTATAACGGAAATCTACACTACGCGTAGCCACGCCTACTTTAAGTTTAACGCCTATAGAAATAAATACCATTAAAACATATTACCATTTGAATGCAATGACAATTGACGTATTTTCTACGATTTTATTGATTAAACTAGCTTTTGCTTTCGTTTTCATCCGCGCTAAATTCAGTTATCGGTGTAGGATTTCAACGACAACTCCTCAACTCACACTAGGCGTTTTCAAGAAGCCTATGTTCTTCTCCGGGACGTAAACTATCTCCGTGCCAAATTTCATCTTAATCGGTACAGCAGTTCAAGGGTGAAGAGGTAACAGACAAACGGAGTTACTATCGCATTTATAATAAAGCGTACACGGCAGACTTTGTCCTGCCCGGAAAAACAGCACCACATTAAATATGATAATTTAAATTTAACATTTACATTTTTTAAATTTTGCGATTCCATAATTCTAACGAATCTATGGTAGAAGCATTGGCGGTAAGCCTTTCTTTAAATGACTGAATGATGGGACCGTAGACCTCATTTTTTTAATATTTATTATTATAATTTCTTGAACGCTTTCCTGAGAAAAGGAGTCTTGACTGACAGACATACACACAGACGGACAACAAAGTGGTTCTTTTTTACTTTTGAGGTTCGGAAACCTAAAAGTAACCCTTCAAATAGTCAACTTGATCCTTATTTGTTTACGATGGATTTTAATTAAAATTCAAACTTGGCTCTATGGTATGCTTTTCGTGGCCAGAGTAAATTTGATAAAAACAAATTTATTCATGTGTATTCAAATAAAGGGGATGTTGTTTTCCCATTTGTTTTTCTAGAAAGTAAATAAATTAAAAGTTCAATATAAATTATCACCATAAGATCATTTTAATTTTTTCACTCATCAACATTTTAAGCACTTTTATTTCATTTTGTTTTTAAATTATTGTTTTGTCAAAATCGATTAACACTTCATTATAAATTATGTTGATACGACGTTATAATCAATTTTATTTCACCCATCCTATATTAAAAAGAATATAGATAATGTTAAAAGTAATTAAAGCATGAAGATATATATCATAAGCAGTGATTATGACATTAAGATATAGACATATTTAAATGCTGTAAGTAGTTAAGAAATACTTTAAGCAATTCAACTTATGCAATCAACGCCTCCATTATGCAACTGCGTAGTGACAATGGATATTGCAGAGATCCCAACAACCTCGGCACGATCACGTACAGCCCAGTGCAGCTTGCATTTATTTATAGTTAATTTATTACCATAGCAGCCGAGCAATGACATACAATAAAATAGTCTTTAGTAGGTTGATACTTACTGTTGCAAAAAAATAAAGGGCTGGTTACACCCTTCTGAGCTGTAAAACCGTGATGAAATGCATACATATGCAGACAGTTTTATTAAATCGGCATGCTTGTAGTTTATCAATAGTTTAAATTCTTTTTAGAAATTTAAACGTTAAAAGGTACCTTAATATATATTTTGTCTTAAGTGTTTGTTGCTAAGTAGACTGAAACACATCTAAAATAGATACTTTTCGGCATGTTTTTTAAAAATTTGTTCGATTTTGCTGTTGTGTTATGGCTATTTATGCGAAAGTAAGTACATTTTAACCCAATGTCATAAAGACATTTTTTGTGCAATTGCATACAATAATATTTAAATTTATAAAATATAAAAATAAAGTACTTATATATTTTTTACCTTAGAGGTACTTAATGATATTTTGGTGGCGGTCGTCATTCAGGGCGTCACTCAGATGGCGTGTGAATATCCTATTCCTAAGCACTCATCACAGTCACATGACAAAAATTATTTATGAATATTAATCACAACTCAAGCAAATTACGCAGGAAACACGCGCCATCTATTTATCCATCTAGCGAAAGCGTATTGCACCTTTATTTTAATTACGGTTTACTCGTTGCTCGTGTTTTAATGTTGCAAGTACATACTTTTTAAAACGTCTTGCTGAAAAGAATAGTATTATAATTTTGATTTATTAATTTGAAAACGACTTCGAATTGATGTAATCCGAATAAATGTAATGAAACTCAAAAAAACGTCTAAAAAAATTAACATGCATAGCAGGTTGCACTCTCGGAAGTCAGTTCATATGTTTTAGACAGAAATTAAACTTAGCAAAGCAGTTCGACACACAAGTTATTCGCTTGCAGTTCGAGCAGCGAATAGAATCACAAAGAGCATCACATTAACTACCTTTGCTTATCTGAAAGCTTTTCGAAAGTTTTGTACAGTCTTGTGTGTTGGCGATATCATTGCATGCAACTTTATGATTTCCACGATATAAACCTATATAATGAAGTTCACACTTAGTTTACTTTGTTTGCGAAATTTTCTGTTTTCTTAGAAATATGTCGGTAAATCGGGAAAAAAAACTAGTGCAAAAGTTTCAGAAAGTTTTGTTTTCCGTTTCTAAATTCCGGGTGGTTCTAGGTTATAACTTTAATGTGAAGATTTTATGTAAAAGTAAGACTTTGTTTTGTCTTTTAGTGAGACGTGTAAGATGAGCAGCTTTCTACTTGTCATATTTTTCTAAATTGACTCTGTGAGTTTCGATAGCAAATTATTGCAATGTTTTATCTTGTAAATTGACTCTGTGAGTTTCGATGGCAAATTATTGCAATGTTTTATCTTGTAAATTGAATCTGTGAGTTTCGATGGCAAATTATTGCAATGTTTTATCTTGTAAATTGACTCTGCGAGTTTCGATGGCAAATTATTGCAATGTTTTATCTTGTAAATTGACTCTGTGAGTTTCGATGGCAAATTATTGCAATGTTAAGTCTTGAAGATGACGAATTGAGAAGAACTAGAATTCTTTGATTAGTGAATAAAAAAAATAAAGTAGTGGAACATGTTAGAGGATGCAGGAGCCTTCTCAGAAGGCTAGTCCTTCTTCTTCCTTAGCAGAAGGCTGTCTTTATTGAGAATTTCAGGTAAGTTCTACTATGATAGTGGATCCCGTAAAGTACTTTTTTCACAATAACATGTTATAAATGTACGTTAATATCTGTAATTTTTTTTAAACTACTAGAGATAACTATTTTATTAAGTAATGCTATTAACGTTTTTTTCTAACCTTCGTTTCAGCAAATGCCACAAAGAAAATAATGTTCATAGGAAATTTTTTTTTTCATACCACTAAGGTGGCAAACATGCTTTTTTTTTTTTATACTACTAAGGTGGCAAACAAGCCGCCTGATGGTAAGCGGTCACCGTAGCCTATGGACGCTTGCAACACCAAGGGCATCACTAGCGCGTTGCCGAACCTTCAGAAATCTAATAACTTCTTTTTTGAAGAACCCCATACTGTAGTCCTTAGAAAAAACCTTGGCAGGGAGCTCATTCCACAACCTAAGCGTTCGCGGGAGGAAGTTTCTCTGAAACCGCACTGTACGCGACCATTTCGGTTCTAAAGTGTGAGAATGAATTCCCTGCCGATGGCGAGTGGTGCGATGGTAGAAAGTAGCCGTGGGCATCATTTCGAACAATTCCTCAGAACACAACCCATTGTACAAGCGGTATAACACACACAGGGAGGCAAAGTCTCTCCTCAGACTTAGGGGCTTGATACCGCAAGTGAGTTTGGGATCGTCGACAATTCTCACAGCCCATCGTTGAACCGAGTCAAAAGGGCCAAGCTGGTATCCGGGTGCACCCGCCCAGAGATGGCAGCAGTACTCCATATGGGGCCGGACTTGCGACTTGTAAAGCAGCAACCTTTGCCTCGACGTGAAGTACTGCTTCGCTCTGTTCGTTGTGTATAATCAACGAAAAGCGTATTATTTTCGGTAAAACTCAGGGGACAAAACATATCTGGAATGTGTAATTGCTAGGGCAAATCTTATATTTATAAAAAAATTACATGCAATTTTATTAAGCTTTTAATCAATGACTATTGGAACTTAAAGTTCCTGTAAAAGCCTTGGGTGTGCGTTGTCATATACTTTGCTTTTGCCTAAAGCGTCCTTCCTAAGCTTGTTTGCAGAAAAAATCGTAAAAAAGAAAGATTTATTATGAAAATTATGTTTTACTTTTGCCCGCGGTTCCACCCGTCCTAAATTCGGTTATCGGTATAGAATTTTAATAGAAACTCTAATTATTTTAACTTCCAATTATAGAAAAAAACCCAACTCACACTTGACGTTTTCAAGTAGCCTATATCCTTTCCCAGAACTCAAACTATCTCCATACCAAATTTCATTATAATCGGTTCAGCGGTTTAAGCGTGAAGAGGCAACAGACAGACAGAGTTATGTTCGCATTTATAATATTATAGATATATATATTTCTATAGCACTAAGGTGACAAACAAGCTTCTTTCTTGAAGAATCCCATATTGTATCCTTAGAACAAAAATGTAATGTAATTATTATAAAGGAATTTTTGATCATTGTATTGTTTTTCATGCCTTGTATTACCTAAATAAAGAATTAATAAACATCGATTGAAATATTAATGATACTTATATTAGTATTTTTGGGTATTTTGTGCTAATTAAGCACATACTACTAAAAAAGTGATACCCCTGGTGTTGCATGCGTCCCTAGGCTACGGTGACCGCTTACTATCAGGCACACCGTAAGCTTGTTTGCCAACTTAGTGGTATGAAAATAAATAAAACAAAACTATCTTTATCTTAATGGTAAAAGCACGGTAATTATAATTTTGGATTGGAATGTTTTGGGTTTATTTAATAATGCTATGTAGTTGCGATGCCATTCGAGCAGTTAGTGAAACAAACCGCGTAGTTATTAAGCCAGCACTTAGCTTTTGCCCAACTGTGGTTGAGAGTTAATTTTCCGATTCGTGTATCATTGATGGATGATGCACTACATTATTTGGTAACATTGATAAAAGTTTCATAATTTTTTTAGTATATCACAAGACGGAATTAAATAAAATTGGTACTTTACAAAAACAAACAATAACAAGAGTACCTGTCAGTGGTCACCCGTCCAATGATTGACCACGCCCGACGTAGCCTAACCTCGCATAGTGTTTCCAATGAACAAATGTTGCTGGGCCGTGATTATGTTTCTTTTAATAATCTGAACTATTTTCGCTAGATGGCGATTATGTGGAGATTTATGATGAGTAATGACGCGAGCCTATCTCACACTTGGGCGGTTCTTATAACTTACACTATAATTACTGCAAGTTTGAAGGTTTTATGTATTACTGTTTTTACGATAGAGCAAAAAAAAACCAAAAACGTGTTAGTTGTATACCCCCCTAAAAAATTTTACATTTTGTTTTTTTTTAATATTTTGTTAGTATTCTGCCGTAATATCACATATTCTGTGAAATATTCATCCATCCTCCTAGCTCTTCGATTTCGCACTGCGGCGTAATTCAGTTTCCGTGTTCAGTAGGCGTCATTGCCTTCCCAAAATGCATAGGGGGTTGTAAAACTTAATATACTGCCCAAAAAGTGTTCGTTTGAACGCCAACAATGGCCTTTTTTGTAGTGCAAAACAATTATTGCTCTAGACAAAACCGTGTAGAACCGATATCACCACAGTTTTGATGCGCAATACTCCGTGACTGTTTCACGGACTGAAGTTTAACATGAAGTGCGTCCGAGTCAATTTTACTATGGAACACAGAACTGATCTCTTTTGTAAGGGTTTTTTAAACTGGGCAGTATGGAAAAATGTGAAGCCATAGCCGTTCCGTAATATTTTAGGCATAGTTAATATTTTAGTTCAGCTTGAGTTTCCCGTAAATTATTAAAATTTCCTGTTTTAATGCACCAATGAGTCTTTTTCTTAAATTTTTAAGTACATTGATTTTATTCATTCTAATGATTTTATTATTTGGCAAAGAAAAACAGCTTGAGGAACCCTTCATACTTCAAGGAAAAAGACGTATGTGACGTCCACAATCCGGATTGGGCCCGTGTGAGGACTATAGCTCAGATCACCTTCGGTGAGGGTAATATCACGCTGATATGAAGTGTTGCAAAATTTGCTTTAGTGCTGTGCTTATTTAACTTATTATGAATATTATTGTATTTAGTCTTAAAATACCTGAAAGTGACTGTTGTTTCAACTTTTGTGCAAATATTAATGCAAATAGATTGCATTAAATTGTAATGATAGTTAGTAAAATCATTTAAAATTGAACTTAGTGCATAACCTAACATTTTCAGCAAAATAAAAATAAATGTCACAACTAAGCGATGAAAAGAATACAAAAAACAGAAAGTGGTACAAGTAAATTGTGGTATAAATCGCATATGAAGTATGTGACAACTAATTATTAATTTAGCTTTTTAGCCCTCTTCAACTAATATCATCAGATTGAAGAGTTGCCATTGCAAATCCTACGCCACGATAACCGAATTAAGGGCGGATGGAACCGCGGGTAAAGCTAGTACTATATAATTAGCACCTCCATTATTTTGCACTAATAAGAGAAGTGACAAAGATCCTGACAACTCTAGTAGAGACATGTAAACCTGTTTCCTATATGTAGGTTAACAGTAATAAACTTTGAGTGAATTTATTATATAGTTAGTTGCAAAATTGACATGGCAATATTTTTACTGATGCGTTTTTAGCACTGTAATCGGCTTACAGATTAAATAAAAAAATAGTTTTCAGTAACAGTGTGATGTGTACTGTCTCCAAAATAAACAATTGATTGATAACAATGTTTGGCTGTGAAATAGCTACATATAACAACATACATATATAAAATATAAATAAATCTCTTTTGCTGCGATAAAATACATCCTTAGTGATGTATATGACATTGTGTAATGGTTTTTAGTACATTTACATGGACATCGTTAGTATTACATAAATTAGCTTTCTAGCCTGTGTGATATTGAAGTTATATTATTTTTATTAAATCTAAGAAAATATAGGCGTTTGGTGCCTTTAATTCAATGATAATGTTAGAACGAAATAAAAAAATGCATCGTGCCTTTAATCAGAAATATTTATGTAAGCAAATAATAGGTGCTAGCTATGCAAATTCGTACATTATGAAGATACTTTTGCGGGCCGATGAGTTGCACAAACGTCCCGTTTAACAATTCCTATGCTGGACGAGTCCGGTCCACGTTGCGGCGCCGCAGGGAAAATAAAAATTTTCACCTCGATTATCTCGAACAAAGGGTACACAGGCTTTGTGTGTTTGAGACCAACACGTATAAAATTGGTTTGTAGAACAACCAAAAATAGTGTTGTTTCTTTAGTACACGACTGTCGCGGCCGTAAAATTAAGCCTTTGTTGGATGATTAGAGTTTGAAGGACAAACCGTGAGGTGAGTCCGTCAATAATCTAAATCCAGCAATGGTCTCAGAACCTAAAATCAAGAAACAGAAAGTTCATCTCAGAATGAAATTGAACATAAAAATAAATTTAAAACTCGACTGCAGTTCTTAATGTTTTTGTAATTAAGTTTTTTTTAAAAAAAATAAAAAAAAAACCTGACTGCATAAACATGAAGAACTGCAATTACCTATTTTTATTTACAGCGTTTAAGTTTTTGTTTCTTTTTTACCTTTTTTTTTGACTCGAACTTGACTATTTTATGGACCCCATAACACCCGGGAGATGAATGCCTTTCATTTGAGACCTTGTTCATAGAAATCAGTCCAGCCGTTTTCATACTCGCATAATACACACATACGTGAAGAAAGAAAGAAAAACATTTATTTGACACACAACAAACATATAACCTAATATATAATTGAGTGCCAAAAACGTCCCTTACTTAGTTTAAGCTGTAGCCGGAGCTACAGCACTGGTATTCTGTACCTAAGAGTGTTTTTTGTTGTCACTTACCAGTGTAACGGCAAAAGAACTATAAAAATTAACCTTTTTAAAAAACATTTAACATTTAAACATAATAAATAAACTAAAGCAGTATATAGATACATCTTTTGAATACAACATTCTGAATCCAACAATAAATCTGCCTTAACTTAATAACACAAATTGACAAACAAAAAAAATGATATAAAATCAAAAACAAAGATCATAAAATATAACAAAATAACAGAATGACCTAGAGAGCAAGGGTATCACAAAAATCTTAGACTAATTAAATTGTCGCCCTCACCGCCATCAAAAATAAGAAATAAACTAAATAAGTAACAATATTTAAATAGTCTTGGTTGTATGACATAATCCTTTGCCTTAATATGATAATAATGAGGGAAACAAGAAAAAAAAAAAGAAGATACAAAAAGATAGTTTTAAGTTTTATAGTGAGGTTATATTACGTATGTTTTTGTATCTTCTTTTTTTTTCTATTACATTCCTAATCACCTATAAGAAAACCAACTACTTATCAATATAACTAAAAATGCTTTTTATTATTTACTTACCTATTAGTATCTATTGTGTGTGTAACAAAAAATCTATATAATTTGTGTGACATGTGTGTTTAACAAAGTACCTCAGCAGCAAAAGGATTTCTCGAGGCAGTCCCTTACCAAATCCTAAATACGTGTATGCAGTACATTAAGAGTAGCAGGTAAGAGCAGTCTAATTCAGTCTCTAGGAAATCTGTGCATATTTTATACTGTTTCTGAATCTGTATATATAATGTTTTGTTAGCAGTAGCAGCATTAATCGGTAAGGCATTTCAGCAACGGCTTGCCGCGAATTTGAAACTACTACGGAAAGCTATGACGAGGACATACGACATACGTGCGAAAAACATTATCCTCCTTCTGGGTCAGTTGGGTAAAAACATCATATCCCGCCGATATTTCTTTAAACCGGCCGCGGTGGCTGTGGCAGCGTGGTCTGTCATCACAAGCCAGTACGATATTGGAAAAAAATAAAAATTATTCTTTAAATATTTGTGTGTTAATATAACAGGCGATGCAAAGAAAATAGTATAGGAATTAACGGTCGCCTTCAATATCCAGAAAATGTTTATTTTATTCATTATTATAGCAATCGAGAATTAATTAAGTGAAATACTTTTCGAAGAGTCTAAGAAACCCGCCAAGAAATTCTGTTTCTAAAAATTCCCCGGCTCTATCTTTTCAACTGTAATAGAGGAGACTACTGACATTGGCACAGACTATGTGTTAGTATAGTTAATTACATGAAATATACCAACATTACATTTATTATATTAACATATACAATAGGTATATATATTATAAACAAAGTAAGGGTGATGACATTATTTAAAAAAAAATCAAACAACATCTGATACCAAATAAATTCTCTTTTTATTCAAACCGAAGACCTTAACAATTTTCAACTCATTATCTCCCTAACACCGTTTTTGCAATTTATCTTTGTTATACTAAATAGAAATTTACTCATATTGACAATATGGATATTGTAAGTAATATTGACTAACCTTTAAACGAGATTTTAATAAAACATAAAGCTTTGTGCCACCTCGACGCTTGACTTGGCTCGGCCTCGGCCTTGGTCCGAGTGGTATCCAATAAAACACAAACACAAACGATTGCAGCAGGACGAGCGGCTGTTTACTTAAAACCGCTCGGTTGCTCACCACGGCTATCATACGCAATATTGCAGTTCTCTTTATTTATATTAAGTTTTATTTGAAATAGTTTTAATTTGGTTATGAATGTTAACGTTAATAGCTTAAACAGCAAAAGTCTTAATGTTTTTTAAGGGTTTTTTTATTGAAAAAGTTGCCATTTTAATTTTGTATCGTTTAACTTTATTTTCAGTTACTTTTCAGATTATTTGTAGTTTTTAGTATTCAGTTTATTTTTAGACTTCAGTACTTAAAGGATGTGAGGCTTTCTCTAATTTTCATTCATTTTAATTTTCTCTTTTTTGTCTGTACAAAGTTATAGTTTACAAGCACTTTGTAGGTATACGATGTGTATGGTAACTATCTGCATTTAAACAAAAAGACAAACAAACGATTTCCTGGTAGTCAAATATCGATCCGATAAACCGTCCTTTTACCACCTCTAGTATCCAAGCTTTTCTAGGGAGTTAGGGACTCTCTCGAGAATGCCTTTGTTCAGCAGTGGTCAGCTTACTCTAGTGACTCTATCGAGGAGGTCTAGTTTCGGCAGTGGTAGACTTATGTAGTGCGTCGTCACTTCGTCAACAGGCGACCCGAGCGCGATCACTAATGTTACAGATTAATGACATACAAAAAAAGCCTCGAGCCAAGTGCACAACGACAAAAAGATCGAAAAGACACTTGGTAGGTAGGCACTAGATATTTTTTTTTCTCATTTGGCCCTTTATTAGCGTTTCTTTGTTTGCTATTACATTAATGCACACATGGCTAGAGCCCCAGAGCACAGAATATCACTGTCAACCCTAAATAAAACTTTTTTTTTTAATTTAAAAAAATTCTTGTTATTACTGCACCTTAATGGAAACGAGCTGGTTTTAAACTTACTATTGTAAAAATTACCTTACAATTTATAAATTACTATCAGATATTGTAGAAACGTGGCTTCATACCCTTTGGTAAGACTTGAAGGTAGGTAAGGTATCGGACAAAATCAAAATTAATATCCTAATCAGATGGAATATCATAGAAAAGGGATTTCCAATAATTATGAGGTGACTTAAATAGTTAATTTAAATATCATATTTGCATTCAAAATGCTTGAGAATTTACTAACAGACCAATGTTCTTTGCCCTTTTTTATTTCATACCTTAGTTTTTGACCTTAAGAGTATATATTCCTTGCCTTAAGGAAATAGTAGTAAAACAAATGGAATAAAAAGCTCACTTTAATATTCAGATTTATAAATAGTGATAATCATAAAATTGCATGCAATGATATTGCAAACACACAAGACTGTACAAAACTTTCTAAGAGCTTTCAGATGCCTAAACAATAAGCATAGTTAATGTGATGATCTTTGTGATTCCGCACGCTGCATGTGTATGACGCGTGTGTCGAACTGCTTTGCTAAGTTTAATTTTGTCTAAAACACAGACCTACTTCCGAGTACAATCTGTCATGTATTTAATATTTTTACAAGCTTTTACTTAACTTCCTTGTATCGGACAAATCTTGCGACTAAATATTGAAACTGACTATGCAGTTGGCTGATGCAGTCATTACTGCTTTACCGGGCTTTTGGGGCGAGACTGAGACTGAAGTATTTTGAAACAGATATGCACGTTTAGTTTGGACAATGCATAGTAAGCTCATTTCATGTCTTACTCATGTCATTCTAAATCTATTATAGCGGACTACCAAATATGGCGGATATGTTATTTTTTGTCCCCCCATGATATGCGTATCAAATGAAAGGGTATGCTAAAAAGGAAAGGACAAACTTTGATTTTACGTAATCGACACACTGATGTAAATTTAAATAATGCTATCTCGTTTGTACATACGAAATAAATGTATACTAACGAAGTAGCGACTCTAGTTGCGTCTCGAAGAAACATATACAGTTAAATTAAACAACGAGACTCGATCGAATCGATTTTCTTAGCTAAAACTTCGTGGTTCAAAATGTTATGCTTTTTAATCACTTACTAATAATACTTTATGTCAAGGCTCACATACATGTAAACTCATTGGGAAGTGATAGGCGATGAGTTCAACCGGACATGCTGATAAGTAATACGGCTGATTTACACTTTCTTGCCTAAGTAAAAACTGCAGGGTTTTCAATATATCTGTTTATATGTGGATATATCACTTAATATAATGTAAAAAACCATGACATTGTCTTATTTTCTGATGACACCTCTTTGCTTTTTAAAGTTAAGAGACGACAGGCATGTTATAATAAATTAAATAATGCCCTTTCTAAAATTGTAAATTGGTTTAACGCTAATAATTTATTACTTAATAAAAAAAAAACCAAATGTGTTAAATTTACATTACCAAATGTTAGTCAGACACAGACATGTATTATATTTGTTAATTCAACAGTCTTTCTTGGCATAACGCTGGACTCCAAACTTCAATGGGGTCCTCATATTCATAACCTAGCCAAAAAACTTAGCTCTGCTGTGTATGCGATCAAGAAAATAAGACAATTGACCGATGTCGACACTGCAAAAATAGTATATTTTAGCTATTTCCATAGTTTAATGACATATGGTATCCTATTGTGGGGTAGCGCTGCTGATTTAAATACAATATTTTTGTTACAAAAAAGGGCAATTCGTGCTATTTATAAATTAGGATCTAGGATATCTCTGAGGGATAGGTTTAGGGAAGTAAAAATTTTAACTTTAGTGTCGCAGTACATATATGAAAATCTTTTATATGTACATAAAAATATCAATAGTTTCAGCAAGAAAAGTGACGTTCACAAAGTAAATACTAGAAGTAAAAATAAGCTGTTGGTGCATGATACACGTCTACACAAAATAAGTAACTCTTTTATGGGGCAATGTATACACTTTTACAACAAAGTTCCCAATAAAATTCAAAATCTATCAATAAGTAAATTTAAATCTTTTATCAAGCAGGTACTTTGTAAAAAGGCATACTACAATATTTCAGATTATGTAAATGATAAAAATCCTTGGGACTGATGATGCTCAATTACAGGATGCATAGGTAAACCAAATTAAAATGGAAAAAACATAAAATTGTACGACTAAAATTTTTTTATTTAAAACATAAATTGTATTTTAGTTTATTTGTATTATTGATAGTGTTTTTAAAAGAGTAACTATCGAGTTTCTTGCCGGATTCTTCTCGGTAGAAATCAACAACATTGTGAACCGGCGGGAAGGTGGGAGGGTTCAAAAAATAATATTTTATAACTTTGACGATTCAAAAGTGATTGTAAAATCCTTATTTGAATAAAGCATTTTGACTTTTGACTTTGACTTTGAATATTGGCACTTGTCAACTGCACTGTGAATGAACTTTAGGAATTCTTGTAAGAAACAAAGGTAATCACTTCCTTATCTAGGAAATAAAACAATGTGCATTATATTTCAGCATTGTTAGCCGTTAACGATGTAAACAACGAAGATAAAATAATAATAATAAATAACTTAAGATCTAGTAAATAAATAAATTTACTAGATTATTAATTATTATTATTCAATTTTTCACTTTTTATTTAGTGGATCTTAAGTTATTTATTATTATTTTATTTTCGTTGTTTGCATCGTCAATCGGCTTACCATGCCAAAATATAATGCATATTGTTTTTATTTTTTGTGGTTTTATCAACTAAAGTTAAAAAAAAAAAATCTTACTAATCTAGGAAAATATTTATTCTGCAGCGCTCAGTTATTACTGATATCAGTATAACTTTATGTATTGATGTTTTTAAACACAGTGTCTTCTACAGCACAACACTACTATATTTTGTTAAAACTCAAGGCTTTTTACTCACTTGTCAAATTGTCGGTGCGTCCCGTTTGACGATTCCCAGGTTTAAACTTATCCAGTCCACGAAGAAGCGCCACAGGCTGTGTAGAAAAATCACACAGTTTACCTAGAACAGACATGGCGTCTACACTTTATGTGTTGAGGAAAACAACACATGCATCAATAATAGATTGTTCAACAAGGGACTAAACAGAGCTATTTCATAAGAGAAGTTAAGCGACCCGAGTGAGAGCTAAGGCAAGTTAAAGAATCGAGTAATTCAATCGGGTATTTATTATTCCCAAGTTAAATGTAGAGTATTTTTCACTTCAAGTGCAAGAAGTTTCCTGTTTTTATTTTTTGTTGTTTTACCAAAGAGCTTAACCTATAATCATTTGAAGTTTGAAGATTGTATTTATTGCCTTTTTACGATAGAAGAAAAGCTATGTTTCTTGTGTGCAGACTATCCTTAATTTTTTATTTTTGTAAATGACATTTTAGGATATCGGTCAGTTTTTTTTATGCCTAGTTTGATCCAAAAGATAATGCTGATTAAAGGTTGGGCAGACAGACAGACAGCGTATGCTAAATCGATAATAGGACACTTTCAATCCCCTTTGGATACGTAAAATTAAACGTACAGTTGGAGCAACTTTAAATTTTTAAAGAAATGTTTTTATTAAGTAAATTGATCCGTGTCGGTTTGAATTTATTTTCGCGTGATGAATCAATAGTCAGGTTCAACCTTAACCTTAATTTGTATTTAATTTTCGATCGATTTTTTGGCAATAATAATATTTTTTTAAATTTGCTCTTACTAATAAAATAAATGCTCTTACTAATAATACAGAGTTGTGTTTTTGTTTACGAAAACTTAATTTTTACATTTAAGATGTGGATATTTAAGAAAATAAATAAATTTATTTCATATGATAATGTGAAATAGGCGAAAATTCACAAAAAATAGATAAAATTAAACATGTCAAGATTTAAAAAGAAAAGAATTGTATATCAATGTTAAGGTCTCGGAGCCAATCGATGAAGTTAGATGTTAGATCATTTTGCTCATTTTGAGTTAGTACTCTGGGTCAGTCGCCAGCACTCAAAATACTCACAGAGCTTAGCAAGATCAGCGGTCAGTGTCTCCTCGTCAGTTTTTATGTCCCAACCCTGGGCAAATAATACAATTTAGTCAGCGTATATAGCGCAGTTTATAACTTAGTAGCTAAAGTTGAAGGGGGATCGTGGATATAGATTGAAGAGTTGTGGGGCTAGCAAGGATTCTTTGATCCAGACCGTTATTCGATTTACACTTATATATTTACTAAAATGGTTCCCTAGAAGCTTCGAAATAAAAATCAATCGTCACAAAACGCATCAATTTATTACTCCTTCCTTCAATATTCGCTGTAGATGGAATGTGTTTAGGAGTAACAAAGGTGAAATGTTTAAAGTAGTAACAAAGGTGAAATATGTTCAGGAGAAATTAACAAAGGTCAAATGTGTTTAGGAGTAATGTAAACTTAATTTTAAACGGTATTCGTTTTTTATTTAAACCGCTTTTATGAAACACTTTACTTATGCAAGGAAATATAGAATAAAATGTCATTTTCAGGCTAAAAATATATTCTTTGTGTACTTTTCTAAAGAAACTCGCTTTAAGAGGAAATAATATCTATGAAATAATAATATATCAGAAGATTCAACAAGTACCTGGACATCGTGCAATCTTGTATTGATGCAAAGATATGCCTGAGGATAGTCTGAGAAGTTCGTGTCCCATCTAATCTACATTTGTGCATCGAAACTGATATTCGAAGTTAAGCAACGTCGATCACGGTCAGGCAAGGGATGGGTGACAGCCTAGTGGAACACTTTTCTGAGCGTTTGCGTGCTTTGGAGGGTGTATTAAAATATCGCCCTTGGCTGCTGCTGTCATGATAACGCATCGCGAGTGGCTTAAGAGATTACAATTCGGAGCGCCTCTCATCGTGCTTTATACAAACGAATTTCTCACCTATTTTTGACATTTACTAAACAAACTCCACGTAATTTTCTAATAAAAAGTGTACCAGTTTTCTATTTAATTTTATAGCTCAAAAATTATACAGGATTCTGGTTTTTCATA
Organism: Apoda limacodes; assembly: GCA_946406115.1. Taxonomy (NCBI): domain Eukaryota; kingdom Metazoa; phylum Arthropoda; class Insecta; order Lepidoptera; family Limacodidae; genus Apoda; species Apoda limacodes. Next base: position 12,748,934 of record OX291554.1, read on the forward strand.
CAAGTGATTTCAAAAAAGATTTCTAGTTAATAAAAATTTTTTCAAGATTTTGGAAAACCACGGACATATGTGGCTTGGGATTATGAGTAAGAAATTTCACAGTGATTGATCAGATTGTATGAAGCCTGCTGGGAGGCGCCGCGAATCGTATCCTCTTAAAAGCTCTGACAATCGTATGGCTACTAACTCGATAACATTCGCCAATTGCACTCCTACCTATACCAAGACCTGTGCCCTTACGAACGTACGACAACTAAGGAAACAACAAAAAATGTCTTTTTAATCCGGCACAACGGAACGGCGTGGTCTATACCAATAAATACCATGCGTTACTTGGTTACACATGTCAACATAACATGGCTGAAGCCTTATTCAATTTAATTACCATAAAGTTTGCGATTAAATAGTGGGTTAGGTTTAAAAAAGGCTACAAAGCTTTTTAAATAAAAGTAATTTAGAAACCCAAACTCAGTATCAGTTCAATGAGTGGACCACAGAGGCATACAAAGCGTTTGGTAAGCGCCCGTGTCGTCGGCTGCACACAGAACTAAATTGCGTACACCGCTTGTACAACGATTTTAATCGACTGGGTGCAGAAGTGCAACAAAGTGAAAATGTACACTTCAATTAATCCAGGAGCGACGAGTGTCAACACAATTGTCATATTATGACCTTAACTGTTCCCTAAATACCTACTAATTCCTTTTCAGTACTTGGCTTGAGAGCCCTTTAAAAGTATACATAAGAGTATTTTCATTTATATATTTCGGTGGTAAGAAACCATTATTAGAGGACAGATATGAAATAAAACTGTTGCATTCTCTACTTCGGCTCATATAACATGACAGACTGACATCTGCGCCCACAAATGCGCTACTATGAGTTCTAAAATGGAATGACTGGACGTTCTCGAGATGACAATATGGTAGGGTTGTCAGGCCCTAAATACAAAAACCGAAGTCTGCGCTGAATTAGGCCGACATTTTAATAAGCTTTGCGTATTTTTTTATGTCAATGAATATATATCATACAAGATATCACAAACAGTAAAATCCTACAGCAAAATTTTTACTACTTATTTAAAAGTAGGCATACATGTTTTGAAACGATATTCATCTTTTATATTTATGAATGTATTAGAAATAGTCGTATTAGACGTATGCTATAAGTTAAATATGTAAATCTCGGCTTTTTCTATTATATTGTCAAATCTTCACCTACGGCTTGTAATTGCGACAGCACAGTCTCGATTCAATAAATTGTTTTTTCATCCTACTTACTCGTAAACGTGTCATTACATGCAAGCAGGCGGGTGCTAAAACCTTAATTACTCCCACGGGCTTTTTCTTTGTAAATTTTACTTTTCTCAAGCAAAGCGGGCGGTACTTAATGACATGCCTATTAAATTAAGTGTGTATAAAAGATGTCTGTTCAAAATATGAACTACGCGCACACTACAATGAGCAATTACAAGTTTTAACTTCAGCCATAACTTTTTAATTTATAAATTCCCTAGATATCTAGCGCCATCTGGCGGCTGCGTTGTTTTCTCTTCTTCTATTCCCGCCATTTTAATTGTGTTTTGGTGAGTTTATTGATTTCCTAAAGTAAACTAGATACTATGATTTTAAATTTGTTTCAAAGTAAATTCAGTATATATAGTAAAGTTATTGCAAATCCCGAACAAGCAGATTTTCCAGAAACAAACTTGCTTATCGGCTGAATAAAAATGATAATATAGTGACCTTATCGACTTCCATATTATCATTTTGTATGCACAATGCGGTACTCTTTTCATCTCAAATGAGACTTTCACTAATGAAGTCTAGGTTCCATGCTCGTCTGGCGCTCCTTGCCTGCTTTTGCTTTGGAATTTCCATTTGCTGAAAGTTTTTGTTCCAAGCCAAGTAAGAGCTTTCTCTTTGCAAGGTAAGCATTCTATGGCATATTTTGTTGCTTCAGATTTTTTTACATTTTATTATGCGCTAAAAAAATGATAATTATTATTCTTCTTATTGCAGGAATGTAATGTAATGAATGTAATGAAAATCTTGTTTGCCGATCGAATATTCGATTCCCGCACAGGACAAACAATTATGTCATGAATATTTGTCTTGAGTATGAGTGTTTGTATCCTTTGTCTGGTATCTATAGTAGATACAAGCTTTGCTTAGTTTGGGACCAGATTGCACGGTGTGTAATGTTGTAAATAAAAATAACGAAAATGATATACTGTGGCAGAATGAAATTATTCGTGGCATAAAATGCAGGAAAACCGTTAGTTAGTTAGTGTAAGTCTTTTGCTATTTTTTTAGGTGCAGCAAAAATTGCAATATGAAGTATGATTCTCTTTGTTGACAACAACTGGGTGGCCTTCAGGTAAACAGCCGCTCGTCTTCCAATCGTTGGTGTTTGTATTCTATTGGCAATGACTCGAGCTAAGTCCGGGCGTCGTCGACCAAAGCTTTATGTTTTATTAAAGTCTCTTTTGCGGACCACTCGGTAATATTCGAAGCACTATAGGTACCTATTTACAGGATGTTGCTTTTAAGTTCTGTTGAGAATTGAAATCTTTTAAGAGAAATTAATTTTAAAACTGATTTTATAAGCCTTTTTTGTAATTTTTATGTTAATATTTTAAGAAATTTTTTCGTTAATAAAATTATAGTTTTTGAAGTGCGATAGATACTTTAGTTTCCGTAAAATATCGTGTAATTTCTGTAAAAAATCTATCTAACAGGAAGAGTATTGCAAGTATTTCTCGATCTAATTGCAGACACCATTTGATTGAGCTATACGTTCGACTAGGTCTGCTTTTACTGACCCTTCTGTTTTCAGAAAAAAATATGTCCATACAGTGCTCGTATATCTCGTGATATTAATGAAAACATTGATGCAAGTGAATGAAGCAAATAAGTGTGCTGGGACCGTAAAAACTAAAAGTATAAATCTCTGCCTTTCTCTACAGTAAACAAATGTTTATTGCATGTTTAAATATGTATCCGGTCCCAAATCTCAAATGGACAGAGAAAATTTTCAAAAATGTCTAAAACCTACGCCAGCTTAGTTCCGACCATAGTGCTATTAGTACCTTAAATATTATGCAAAATATTTGTAATTTTATAATGTATTCAGTTTAAATTAGTTAATTCAGGTCAATATTATATCAACTGAACAAGACAATTTTACACACCTTGTGTTTAAAATTCAGAAACGTCCCTTTGTTTAAGGTAATCGACGTGAAATCTTTTAGTTGCCCACCGGCATAGTGGGCCGGATGCATTTGATTAATCGGAACTTGGAAAATGAAACACACCAACTAGCGACAAGACTATATTTTTGTCAGGCCGAAAGCGTATCTATGGATATTGTAATTGTCCCATTGTTTGTTGTTTTGATCTTTTCGTGCCAAAAAAAGTAAAAGAAAATAATATTCATAGTTGAACTTCAGTTTTTTTAAAACCCGGATATTATCGAAATATTTATTAGCAGGTAACATTACAACAACAAGCGTTTAATGTCTACTGACACGTTGCTTCTAAAATACAGATTTGAAACCTACAGACACTTGTTAAATTTTTAATAGAAAGATTAAGCCGATTCTCAGCTAATCTCTTAAAAACATTTTTAACCAACTTCTCTGAAATTATGCAATCATTTAGAATACTACTACTTTACTTTTCCATCCCAATTGTTGACATAGATTTAGTGAAGTATTTGAGTTCACTGTTCTTTTGATTTAAGCCAGTCTTACATAATCTAATCACATAAAACTAAAATGTATTTATAGCTGCATGTGTGGTAGTTAAAAGTTAAGTATCGAAAATATATCGTTATATGCTTTGCTATAATTTAAAATAATATATGTTATAGCTCCGTGTGTGATTGGCTTATAAACGTATTTTTTATAATATTTTATTAAGAATAATAACATACTGCAGGTGGGAATTTCCTGAAATGAAATGTACATCTTTAGTTTTAATTTTTAAAACATTTTATAAGGCTTACGAGTGTACCTATACAAAATATTGCAGTAGTCAGCGCGAAAATTCCGTCAACACAAACAATAAACAGCCATGAAGTACAATTTGCTAGTATAAAATTTTACACTATGTTTTGACAGTTTAGGTGTGTACGTTGTGGGTATATTCAAAATTATAAGTCTCTTTTATTACGTACGAGTATATTGTTGTATTTAATTTGGTAGCAATTGAGCTGACTTATGGGGGTTCATGCTACGCGAAAGAAATAAAACTTAGTAAATTATTGATTCCAATATATTCAGTAATACCTTTGTATATACATGGGGGAAAGGTCGTAATTGGAGGCACAGCACTGTAAATATTAATTACTGGCTTTTGCCCAAGGCTCCGGCCGCGATAATTTCGGTTATCGGCGTGGGATTTCTACGGTAATTTTTTGATTATAATAAGAAATTTGGGTATAGCAAGCTGAAACTATAGTTCGCCCACGTGAAATTCGGTGTAAGTAATTTTCCGCAGTAATAACTAAAACTTTAAAATTTTCCGGAATAAAAAGCTTATGTCCTTTTCAGTCTTTTCACCTACAAATTCCTGTGCCAAAAAAGTAAAAAAGCAACTGCCAGAGCAAAATTAGGACCATGATTATTATTAAGACTTTGCCGGAAATCTCTATTACACAGCGAGAGGTCCGTCGGGCGTTGTTTTCTCTAGACGTTCATAAGTCGAGTGGGCCAGACAGTATACCAGCAGTGGTGCTTAAGCAGTGTGCTCCTGAGTTATGTCCTGTACTCACGCGCCTCTTCGCGCTCTTACCATACTAGGCAATTTCCGTCTTCATGGAAGACTGCGAATGTGCACCCGGTGCCCAAAAAGGGCGATAGATCAGATCCATCGAATGACAGGCCTATCGCTATTACCTCTCTCCTCTCCAAGGTGATGGAGCGTGTGATCAACACACAGCTTTTGAGATACCCAGAAAAACATGACCTAAACAGCGACCGTCAATATGGCTTTCGCCACGGTCGCTCCACTGGTGACCTTCTTGTGTATCTCACACACCGATGGGCACTAGCCATTGAGAGTCAGGGGGAGGCATTGGCATGTAGCCTAGACATGGCGAAGGCGTTCGATCGGGTCTGGCACCGGGGTCTTCTATCGAAGTTGCCATCTTACGGAGTGCCCGAGGGTTTGTGCAAATGGGTGGCTAGCTTTTTGTCCGGCAGACGCATACAAGCCGTAGTTGACAGTAGTTGCTTTGATAGCATGGACATTAATGCTGGTGTCCCGCAAGGCTCTGTGCTGTTTCCTACGCTGTTTCTACTGCACATCAATGATATGTTGGACATTAACAACATCATACATTGCTATGCAGATGACAGTACTAGAGACGCTTATTACACGGGCTGTGCAAGCATCCCACCTTCCGTTGTGGAGGAAAAGCGTGAAGAACTTGTGTCTCAAATCGAGATCGGTCTGTCCAAGGTCTCTGACTGGGGGCGGGAAAACTTGGTCCGATTCAACCCTTGAAAGACACAAGTCTGCGCGTTCACCGCTAAGAAAACCCCATTTACTGTAGTCCCACAATTCCAGAACACTCCCCTCTCCATCTCCAAGAGCATTGGGATCCTTGGCGTTCACATCTCCAGCGATGTTCAGTTCCGAGATCACTTGCTAGACAAGGTAAAGCTGGCGTCCATAAAACTTGGCGTAGTCAACAGAGCAAAGCAGTACTTCACGTCGGGGCAAAGGTTGCTGCTTTACAAGTCGCAAGTCCGACCCCATGTGGAGTACTGCTGCCAACTCTGGGCGGGTGCACCCGGATACCATTTATTACGTAAAAATGATTTGTTCTTGGAAAGTAAAGAATTACCAAAAATATTTCCTACGAACGATAGTGTGATGTGTCCTGTGTCCAAAATAAACTAAACTATTAAATAAACTAATGTTTTGCGGTGAAATAACTACATATACCAACATACATATATAAAATATAAAAAAAATCTCTTTTGCTGCGATAAAATCAATCCCATAGTAATGTATATGTCGCAGGCAAAGCGTATAATTCGCCATTTTACAATATGCCTAGGCAGATCGTAAAGTATGGAAACGAAAGGAACAGAATTTGCACTGTATAAGTCATGTATGTTAGGTTAGGTTCAGTTTCTCTTTTGTAAACGTATATGCGGAGCGAGCGAAGCGAGCGGAGCGTGCAAGCCAAGCTTCATATAATTAATCTGTTCAGTTATATGATAAATTCTATTCCATACTTCCTAGGCATATTGTAAAACGGCGAATTATACGATTTGCCTGCGACATATATAACATTGTGTTTTGTTTCTTAGTACATTTACATGGACATCGTTAGTATTACATAAACTAGCTTTCTATCGGCCAATTGCCAGTCGGACTCGCGCCCGAAGGGTTCTGTACCATTATCTACAAAAACGAGCAAAAAATCACGTATCTTGTATGGGAGCCCCCTTAAATATTTTTTATTCTGTTTTTCAGTATTTGTTGTTATAGCGGCAACAGAAATACATCTTCTGTGAAAATTTCAACTGTCTAACTATAACGGTTCATGAGATACAGCCTGGTGACAGACGGACGGACGGACAGCGAAGCCTTAGTAATAGGGTTCCTAATTACCTTTCAGGTACGGAACCCTAAAAATGTCATTTTATTCAAAAAACATCTCGTGCCTGTAGTCAAAAATATTTATGTTAATAAATAAAATAGGTGCTAATTATGAACATTGGTGCATTATGAAGATACTTTTACGGGCCGATGAGTTGTACAAACGTCCCTTTTAACAATTCCTAGGCTGCGTTCATCGGACGAGTCCGGCCCACGTTGCAGCGCCGCAGGGAAAATAAAAATTTTCACCTCGATTATCTCGAACAAAGGGTACACAGGCTTTGTGTGTTTGAGACCAACACGTATAAAATTGGTTTGTAGAATAACCTGAACTAGTGTTGTTTCTTTAGTACTTTACTGTCGCGGCAGTGAAAATAAGTCCTTGTTGGATGATTAGAGTTTTAAGGACAAATCGTAAGGTAAGTCCGTCAATAATCTAAATCCAGCAATGTTCTCAGAATCAAAAATCAAAAAACAGAAAATTCATCTCAGAATGGAATTGAAAATAAAAATTGGAATAAAAATAAATATAAAACCCGATTGCAGTTCCTAAAGTTTTGCAGTCAGGTTTGTTTATGAATAAATAAGAAAACCCCACTTCATAAACATTAAGAACTGCAATTACCTATATTTATTTACAGCGTTCAAGTTTTTGTTTCTTTTTTACCTTTCTTTCGATTCGAATTTGACTATTTTATGTACTCTATAACACTCGGAAGATGAATGCCTTGCATTTTACACCTTATTATAGGAAATCGGTCGAGCCGTTTACATACCCGCATACATACACACATACGTGGAGGAAGAAAGAAAAACATTTATTTGACACTCAACATACATATAACCTAAAAATATATATAGAAATACGTAAGTTAATTGAGTGGCAAAAAGGTCTCTTAGTCAGTTTAAGCTGTAGCCGGAGTCACAGCACTGGTATTCTGAGAAAGCGTTTTTGGTTGTGACCGCAAAGTAACAAAAAAATAATAAGTAAAAATTAAATAAACAATATACATCTAAACATAATAATAACTAAAGCAGAATATAGATACATCTTTTGAATACAGCATTCTGAATTCACATCACAATTAATCTGTTTAACCTAATAAAACAAATTGACAAACAAAAAATTATAAAAAATTAAACACAAAGTTCACAAAGTATATCAAAAACAACAGAGAAACTGTATGGTTCACTCCTTGACTTATGAGCAAATATCTCAAAAAACTTAGAGTAATTAAATTATCACCCATACCGCAAGCAAAAATAAGAAATAAGAAAAAAGTAACAATATCTAAATGGTTTTGGCTGCATGACATAATGCCTTTGCCTTAATATGATAATAATGAGGGAAACAAGAAAAAAAAGAATATCCAAAACCGAACGTAATATAACCCTACTATAAAACATAAAACTATCTAACATTTCTTAATAATTATAATTAAAACCAATTACTTATCACTATAACTAAATGTGCTATTTATTATTTACCTACCTATTATAATCTATTCAAATTCGTTTCGGAATCAAGATGGCGTACGGCGAACAGCGAAAGAAACTCTCCAGCTGTCGCTCTTTTCAATTTTAATTATACATATAACGATTGGTACATTTTCAAATATAAGTAGTATGATAACAACATTTTCATTATTTCCATGCGTTTTTATCTATGAGATAGTGTTTAATTGAATAATAAGCTTTTTTGACAAGTTTCTGTTTAACAAAATATTTAAGCTTTTTTAAATTCAGTTTACATACTTCTGCAGGGATTTTGTTGTAAAAACGGACACATTGTCCTTTAAATGATTTATCAATTTTTTCAAGCCTCGTGTGGATCAGAGCCAGTTTGTATCTATTTCTTGTATTTCGATTATGAACATCACTTTTTTTTAAAAAATAGTAATATTCTTATGAACATACATTAAATTATCAAATATATATTGACCAGGTAAAGTTAGTATATTGATCTCTTTAAATTTATCCCTTAAAGAGTGTCTGTTAGATAAATTGTATATTGCTCGAATAGACCTCTTCTGCAGTACAAATATTGTCTGTATATAAGCTGCGTGTCCCCATAATAACATACCATAGGACATCACGCTATGAAAGAAACTAAAATATACTAGCCGGGCTGTGGCTTCGTCTGTAAGTTGACGAATCTTTTTAACCGCAGAAGCTGCAGAACTAAGTCTATTCGCCAATCTAGCTATGTGTGGGCCCCATTGAAGTTTTGCATCTAAAGTAATGCCTAAGAATACATTTTAATTTGAGATCCAGGGGCGCGCTTCACATTTATATCAACTGTCTGAATCCTATTGTCCAGGTACGAGCTAATGAGTTTAAGTGCAGTACCCCTAATACCATAGTGTTGCAATTTCCTAATTAGGGTTTCATGTTGGACGCAATCAAATGCCTTGGATAGATCACAAAAAACACCCAAGGCATCCATTGAATCCTCCCAAGCATCAAATATGTGCTGAATAAGCTCAACGCCAGCGTCGGTTGTTGACCGACCTTTTGTGAATCCAAACTGTTTGCAAGTCAGTTGTGAAGTAAAATGACTACTCATTTGATTTAAAATAAGTTTTTCAAAGATTTTACTGAAAACAGGTAGTATAGAGATAGGTCTAAAGTAAGAGAGGTCAGTAGTACTACCTGATTTAAATATAGGTATAATTTTACTGTATTTCATTAAATCAGGAAATACACCACAATCAATAGAGTTATTAAAAGGTAACTGAATGGCCCCAGAGGTCAGCTGTATTTTTTATTTTTAGAGAATTAAATACTTTGATAACATCATTATGATTTACATGTCTAAATTTAAATTCTTTTGGGCATTCTTTTACATTTTCTTTTAACAGAGCCTCTGCTATTAATGGAGATGAGTTTAGTGAGTTGGTAGTTGAGAATGGAATATCCAGGAAAAATTATTGAACAATGAGGCAATATCTGTTTGAGAGTTAAAAATAGTCCCATCAACATCTAGACAATAATCAGTTTTATGAGATTTTGATTTTCCAGTCTCAGCATTAATAATACTCCAAGTAGTTTTTATTTTATCATTACTATTTTTAATTTTTTCACTTAAAAAACGTGATTTTGCTATACGACAGATTACTTTAAATAATTTAGAGTATTTTTTAACATAATCATTAAATTTTCTCACTTATATTAAACTTTCTTTCACTATATAACTCATACAATCGTTTTCTGCTTACATGGATGCCCACAGTAGCCCAATCACTAAAGCATGGACGTTGGTTAGCTAAGACACTCTTGGGTGAGAGTAGTACTCATCACTAAAAACTTTAAAAAACATATTATATTGTGTATTTGGATCATTATGTTCGACAAGAGACGGAATCTTAAACAATAAATTATTTTTAAATATCTCCAAGTGTCGTTTAGTTTTAGGTCTTATAACAATTTTTTCCTTACATTTATTCTCCGTTAACAATTCAATTTGCACTTACTGCCCACAATGGTCAGAAGTAAGGTTATTAATAATACTTTTATTTGTAACTGTAATACAATCTGTAAAAATATTATCTATGCATATTACTGTATTGGCTGTTAATCTAGTCGGTGATAGAAATATATTTTTACAGTTGAATGATTGAAATAGACTTTTTAATTTTATGCATAAGGAGGACTTTTCTATTAACAAATCTATATTGAAATCTCCGCATACAAATACTTTTTTATTTTTTTTACAAATAATGGATAGAGCCTCCTCCATTTTATTTTCAAAAATGACAACTAACACTAACAACAATGAAATGCTCTAACTCCACACAGGCTATTTCAATAATTCGTTCAACAGAGAGGCTCACAATATCTTTCAGATCTTTATGTTTTAACTTGTTATTTACAAGAATCAAAGAGCCACCATGAATAGCGTGTTCCCTGTTGAACGAACTACCAATTTGGTGACTACTGAAGTTGAACATGAACTGGTGAGATTTTAGCCAATGTTCTGTAATGCATAGAATATCTATCATGAACAACTCTATTTCAAGGTCTTTTCCAAGCATACCTTGAATATTTGGTGGACTATGTTTAAGGATTTTACATTATGTTTTTTTCTAGAATATTTGGGTAAATTATTATTAGACACAAAAGGCGAGCCAGAGGGATTCTCTGTTGTACACTTAGCTAAAAAAAAGTATTTGGAACAGTTTCCAAAGTCTTAAAACTATTATCTTGCCCAATAGAGGCAATTTGACTAGAATTTCTTGGAAGCGTTTCCAAAGTCAGTATATTAAAACTAGTATTATGCCCAAAAGAGGCAGTCTCACAAGCCAAATTCTTGGCTAAGTTATTTAAATAATAGGTATGACAATGAGCGTACTATCTGTCTTTTATAAATTTTTGATATACAATTTCTATGTTTTCCTACGTAGTAGTTGTTATTAATATAATTATTGATGTCAATTACATGTAAATTATTACATTTTTAGGACATAGCATGCATTGAGAAATTAAATTTATATGTTAAAAGATTATAATTGTCATGTAAGTATTTGCTAAATGGAAAAGTGAACAATATTATTTGTTTTACATTCAATATGCTAAGATTTTTTATATTTTTAGTCAATTGATGTTTGCTCATTTTTCCTCTCTGCCCTATAAGGATAACAACTATGCTGTTTTCAGAAAATTTATAGTCCTTAATATGATTAAGTATGCCCTGGTAAGAACAGTTGGGCATGCAGTGGTTAATAACAGGCTGATCCAAGTTTGCTCTAAGTAGGTAACCCATATGCTTTTCAATCTCATCACTGAACATTACAACATTACAGTTTTTATTTAAATTTAGGTTTTGTACTATTTTGTTACTAAAACTGTCACACTGAGGAGAAACAGAAGACTCGTTGTCATGTTGTGACATGCCCGACATCTGAAGACATTCACAGGTTTGTTGAGGGTTGTTTAGTGACTCAAACCTGTCAGCGTTATATTTACAGAGGTCAAGCGTGTTGTGTGTGCTACAATTTTTTTTTTTAAATTTGTAGATGCCAAAAGATAATAATTAATAACTGTAATAATGTCATTGGAGATAAGTAAATGGAATTGGACACGTGTGGTTAACAAAGAATCTCAGCAGCAGAAGAATTTTCGGGGCAGTCGGAAAAACAATTCAACCATTTGTACCAAGCTAATTTTTGCACAGCTAACCATCGTCGAGTAGCCATTCACGAACATCACCATGCCATAATTTTCAGTCGGTTCCAAATGGCCGCCATACCGCCGCAAGGGAGTACATTATATATTGCATTTGGAATTTTGGAAAGTATTTGATACAATGTGACCGTTTTTTTATTGCCATACTTCTAGTAGGGGGACAAATTAGTGCCATACTGGTACAAATCGTCCAAAATACGAATAAAATCCACCTCCCACAGGTATGGCATTATCAGACTTCTATTTATGATCAGACAGAAACTATTGAAAAAAAATTTCAAGGTGGTACAAATAGTTTTGCAAGGAAATAAAATTAACTCCCTTGCGGCGGTATGGCGGCACCGTTGGAACAGTCCGAAAAGTATATCATGGTGATGTTCGTGAATGGCTACCCGGTGATGATTAGCTGTACAAAAATTAGCTTGGTACAAATGGTTGAATTGTTTTCGTTTTAAATTAATGTGTTCGCGTCGGTTTGGCAGCCTGTAAGTCACACGGGGAAGTATGGCATTACGCTACCGCCTACTTTTTTTTTATGGAATATCGGAAAATACAAGGATTTTTGTGGAACAAATCGTTCGACACTCGTTAATAAGACCCTGAAGAGCCGCCATACTGGTACAAATGACCCAATATTTTGTGTCACTGTCTCCCATATAGACCATACGTCATTCCAGCAACGGCTTGCCGCAAACTTGAGACTGCCACGGAAAACCGCGGATCTATGACGAGGACATACGACATACGTAAGAAAAATATTATCCTCCTTCTGGATCAGTCGGGTAAAAACATCGTATCCTGCCGTTATTTTTTAAAATATATAGCCGTGGAGGCTTTGGCAACGCGGTCTGTCATCACAAGCCAGTACAATATTTGAAAAAAATAAAAAATATTTGTTAAATATTTGTGTGTTTATATAAAAGGCGATGCAAAGAAAATAGTATAAGAATTAACGGTGTCTTTTCCAGAAAATGTTTATTTTAGTTATTATCATAGCAATCCAGAAGAAGAATATAAGTATATAATATATATATATATATATATATATATATATATATATATATATATATATATATATATATATATATATATATAAGTAAAATACTTTTCAAGGAGTTTAAAAAACCCCCAAAAAAATTCTGTTCCCAAAAAGTCCCCGGCTCTATTTTTCTAACTGTAATAGAGGAGACTGCTGAAATTGGCACAGACTATTATACTAACATATACAGTAGGTATATATATTATAAACAAAGGAAAGGTTTTTAAAAACTGAATCATTCAATTCACTAAATAAATTCTCTTTTTATTCAAACTGAAGATTCTGATTGACAATATAGATATATGTAAATACTATATGACTGGCCTTTAAACGAGATTTTAATAAAACATAAAGCTTTGTGCCACCTCGACGCTTGACTTGGCTCGGCCTCGACCTTGATCCGAGTGGTATCGAATAAAACACAAACACAAACGATTGCAGCAGGACGAGCGGCTGTTTACTTAAAACCTATATTGCAGTTCTTTTTATTTTTATTTAGTTTTATTTGAAATGGTTTTAATTTGGTTATGAATATCGAAGTTAATAGCTTTAACAGCAAAAGCATTAAGGTTTTTTGAGGCTTTCTTATTGAAAAAGTTGCCATTTTAATTTTGTAACGTTGAACTTGATTTTCAGTCTTCAGTATTTTCAGATTATTTGCAGTTTTTAGTATTCAGTTTATTTTCAGACTTCAGTACTTAAATCTGGTAAGACTTGAATGCGGGTTGGTATGGGACAAAACAAAAAAAATCGGCCAAGTGCGACTTGAGGGACTCGCGCACGAAGGTAACCCTTCGTGCCATTATCTATAAAAACGGCAAAAAAATCAAATTTGTTGTATGGGAGCTTGTTGTTGTAAGAGATTAAATATATGTTTTATTTTAATATAATTTGTTTATTTTGTGAATATTTTAAGCATCTACCTGTTGCCGTTATCAATATCGAGGAAAAAAAAATATGTTTGTTGTATGGGAGGGCTCCCTTCAATATTTATTTTATTCTGTTTTTTAGTATTTTTTGTTATATCGGCAATAGAAATACATCTTCTGTGAAAATTTTAACCGTCTGAATTTCACGGTTCATGAGATACAGCCTGGTGACAGACGGACGGACAGACAGCGGAGTCCTAGTAATATGGTTCCGCCAATTACCCTTTGGTTAGGGAACCCTAATTAATATCCCAATCAGATGGAATATCATAGGAAAGGGATTTAAAGTCATTGTGAGGTGACTTAAATAGTTAATATAAGTACCTTATTTGCATTTAAAATTCTTGAGAATTTACCAACAGACCAATGTCCTTTCCCCTTTTTTATTTCATACCTTAAGAGTATATATTTTTGGCTTAAAAAATTGGTCATAGTAAATATCACTGAGCCCGTGTGATTTAATATGCCCCATAACCCCCTTGCCAACGTAGGCCAGTGATCCAATTGTGTGGGCATATGAAGGCTATATAGTTAAAAAAGTAATCAAGGTATTTGTAAAGTTTTAAGTATGAAAATGTACCTACACGTAATTGGTCGATATGGCATTTATACGAATATTTGCTAAATATTATTAGATATTTACTTAATAGTCCATCCGTTGGTAATGACTATACCTCATATATATCACCAAAATAGGTCACAGCATTACACCTTAGATATGACATGAAAAGGTAGCGAAAGCTTTGGTAGGAAAGCTCGACTTCCATTTACAGTCGTGAGTGAAAAGCTCGACGCAATTAAACGTTTACACCAGTTAGAGTGACCAAACTAAGTAATTTAATAGACTTTGTGTAAGTTAACGAAGTCCAATAAGATCTAACGTGTTTTCAAAGTTTTATAAAAAGACTAAATTCTTAAGTTCTTTTGTACTTATATTTCGCTAACTAATGTATGTAGCTTCAGCCACCTACACATTTATTTAAAATTTGGTTTTAATTTTTTATTGCGTTTCCTCCATTTTATGATTATGGATGAAAAGTATTTCATTTATTTATAGGCACATCTACACAACTATCTGACAAACTTGTAAACCGCTTTGTTGTTTGAAATTTTTAGATTTTTAGAATTCACGGTTTGAAAGTTAAGAGTGTTCTCTAATCTGTATTAAAAGTCTACACAAACTATTTTTCTCGCAAAATATGCACTTGAGAAAAAAACTTAAAAACCTCTACTTTTGTTTTTTCGGTTTTTTTTATTGTTCGGTTAAATACATAAAGATCCTAGCACTAATAGGACACAAACCACATAAAAAAAATAGTGCAACAATTTTAATGTATACAATGCAACAAACTTTTCTGATATTGATACTGAGATTTCGGGTGTGTGGTTGCTGGTGTCGTGTAAGCTCACACTATTTTAATATGGCGAATAAAAACATAAAAACTATTGATTTTGAACCACCGGGTCAAAAAAGTTTGTTGCACTGTACTAAATACCTTATGTTAATTTAAATAACGCTATCTCGTTTGTAGGGTTACGTATGTTTGTATCTTGTTGCACGCCTCATAAGCGGAGCGGTGAGGTAGTGCTCTTCTCTCAACATGTTAAAAAACCCAGTCTTTCGAAACTTAAATGACGTTTTTTTTTTAATATAACACTTACAGGATAATATGAGTGCACTAATATGAAGTTAAATAAATAATCTGTCTAGCACATATGGTACATTTTATAAACAATTAATTTGTTTAATATAATAAATAATATCATTAAAACTAATCATTCTTGGACGTCCGTGAGTCTGTGTTTATGTGACCATGTATGTGGCAGAGAAATTGGTCGAAAAATTCATCTTACCGGAATACTTTTGTTTTTAATATATAAAGTATTACACTGTGCTGATTCCTATATAGTTAATATTAGCGTTCTAAGTACTGTCGTTTAATTATAATTTATAAAAAACTAATATACCACTGTATACTGTATATCTCTATATATATTATTTATTTTTATTTTATAGTATATTTTTTCCTCACCTTATTTGTTATTTTATTTTAAAAAACTTGAGTTTTTGTTTTAGAATTTTTTTTTTAAATTTGTATGACCGCTATGAGGCGTGCACTTTTGGATTTTCCAAATTTTTGCATTATATTTCAGCATTATTAGCCGTTAACGATGCAAATAACGAAGATAAAATAATAATAAATAACTTAAGATCTAGTAAATAAATTATAATTATATAATTATTTTGCCAGCCGACAATGCCAAAATATAATGAATAATAATATTGTTTTTACTTTTTGTGGTTTTATTAATAATAAACTATCAATCAACTAAAGTTAAAAATATTTTATCTTACTAATTTAGGAAAATATTTATTCTGCAGCGCTTAGGTATAACTGATGTCAGTATGTCTTTATGTATGGTTGTTTTTAAACACAGTATCTTCTACAGTACAACACTACTTTATTTTGTTTAAACTCAAGGCTTTTTACTAACTATAACACGGACGTGAAGCAGGAAGAATTTCGTTCAATGACCGGTACTTATTTGTCTCTGTTGCACGAGCATTATTATTTGCCATCGCCCTCGCACAGATGCGAAGACCGACCGCTGTCATCAGAAATTACTACTATTTTGACAACTGATACAGGCTAAAAAGTAAAAGGTCAATGTACGAAATTCTTTGTGCTTCGCGTCGTGCTATTATCGAATTGTTTGACAGTTCCCAGGTTAAGACTAAACCAGCCCACGCAGCGGCGCCACAGGCTGTGTAGAAAAATCACACAGTTTACCTTGAACAAACATGGCATCTACACTTTTTGTGGTTGAGGAAACCAACACATGCATCAATAATAGTTAGATTGTTCAACAAGGGACTGAAAACAGATGTTAAGCAACCCGAGTAAGAGCTTAGGGAAGCTGTAGAATCGAGTATGAATGGGTATTATTTCCGAGTTAAATACTCTGCTTTTCACTTCAAGTGCGAGAAGTTTCCGGTTTTTATTATTTGTTGTTTTACTAAAGAGCTTATCACTATAATCATTTGAAGTTTGAAGCTTGTATTTATTACCTTTTTACGATAGAACAAAAGCTATGTTTCTTGTGTGCATCCTTAAATTTTTATTTTTTAAATTACTTTTTAGGAAATCGGACAGTTTTTTTTTATGCCTACTTTGATCCAAAACATAGAGCTCATTAAAGGTTGGACAGACAGCGTATGCTTAGTCGTTAATAGGACTCCCTAAACCCCTTTTGGGTACGCAACCCTAAATATATATATTTTTTTAAATTAAAAGTCCAGTTGGAGCTATTTTAAATTTTTAATGAAATCTTTTTATTTAAGGTGCGTTCTATTGAGAGCTATGACAACGCATAGGCATTGAAATCGTTCTGTTCACCAAATGTAATCAAACAATATGGCCGTTCACTATTTGACAGCGCATCCATTAGGTACTCTACCTCCCGACCATGTGCAGATAATGCGTTGAATGCGGTCCGGAAGTGACGTCATAGCGCATTCAATTTTGGTCAACAGAACGATCGAATGTGCGCATTAGACAGCATCGATGCGCTTAATGCGCGTCAACAAAACGCCTCTTTAGTAAATTGATCCGTGTTGGTTTGAATTCGGGTAACAGTAAGCTCTTGATTTTCTCTTAGTGAATCAAATAATCACGTTCAAACTTAACCTCAATTTGTATTTAATTTTCTAAAGATTTTGCGGCAATACCAATATTTTTTTAAATTTGCTCTTGCTAACAAAATAAATGTGCACAGCATTGTACAGCATTGCACGGTGTTGTGTTGTGTTTTGAAATAGGCAATAATTTACAAAAATTAGATAAAATTAAACATGTCAAGATTTAAAAAGAAAAGACTTATATATCAGAGTCAATCGATGAAGTTAAATGTTATATCATCTTGCTAGTTAGTCACTCGGGGTCAGTCGCCAGCATGCAGCACCCAAAATACTCACAAGAGCTTAGCGAGATCAGTGGTCAGTATCTCCTCGCCTGTTTTTATGTCCCAACTCTGGGCAACTAATGCAATATCTCTACTAGGGATTACAGACAGAAGCTTTCTAACTAGGCCCTGCTTCCATACTGTATCGTGTGCCGCCGTCAAGTCTTTAAAAGTCGATTTTAGGGTTCCGTACCCAAAGGGTAAAAAACGGGACCCTATTACTAAGACTCCGCTGTCCGTCCCTCCGTCTGTCATCAGGCTGTATTTCATGAACCGTGATAGTTCGACAGTTAAAATTTTCACAGAAGTTATATTTCTGTTGCCGCTATAACAACAAATACTAAAAAACAGAATAAAATAAATATGTAGGGGGGCTCCCATACATCAAACGTAATTTTTTGCTCTGTATTGATAACGGCAACAGGTAGACGCTTAAAATATTCACAGAATATTATATTTATATAGTCACTTTAAAAATAAATAATTAAGTTAAAATAATACAAATATTTCAGGGGGGCTCCCATACAACAAACGTGTTTTTTTGCCGTTTTTATAGATAATGGTACGGAGTACGAGTCCAACTAGCACTTGGGCGATTTTTTCTGATAGCCGAATTCTATACAAGTGGTAAGGGCCAGTACCTAGTCGGTGCAGTTCCTGCCTCGTCGTATACGAATAAATAAATTATACTGTATAAATTGTTGTTTATGGCTTTAATTGTGTTGATTTGTATATTTACTAAATTTTAGGGAGATCTTTGATGAATGAAATTTTTTTAGTAGAAGCTTCGAAATAAATCTCGATCGTCACAAAACGAATCAATTTATGACTCCGTTCTTCAATATTCGCTATGGTGTTTAGGAGTAACAAAAGTGAAATCTATTTAGGAAAAACAAAGGTGAAATGTATTTAGAAAAAAACAAAGGTGAAATGTGTTTAGGAGTAACGTTTACTATATTTTAAACGGTATTCGTTTTTTATTTAAACCGCTTTCATAAAACACTTTTCTTGTTCCAGCTTGTGCAAGGAAATATAAAATAAACTGTGATCTCCAGGCTAAAAATATATTCTTTGTGTACTTTTCTAAAGAAACTTGCTTCGAGAGGAAATAATATATATGAGATAATATATCAGAAGATCCAACAAGTATCTGGACATCGTGCAATCTTAGTTTGATGCAAAAATGTGCCTGAGGATAGTCTGAGGAGTTCGTGTCTCATCTTAACTACATTTGTGCATCGAAAATGATATCCGAAGTTAAGCAACGTCGAGCATGGTCACGCAATAGATGGGTCAACGCCTAGTGAAACACTTTTCTGCTTAAAATATCGCTCTAAGCTGCTGTTGTCATGATAAAGCATCGCAAGTGGCTTAAGAGAATACGATTCGGAGCGCCTCTCAGCGTGCTTCTTACAAAGGAATTAGTCACTTATTTTTGACACTTGCTAAACAAACACCACGAAATTTTGAAGACATGTTCTAGTAATAAGTGTGTCATTTTATAGTTTAAAAGTTATACAGGATTCTAGTTTTTCATACATATGTTTTCAATAAAGATGTCTAGTTAATAAAACATTTAACAAGATTTTGGAAAACCACAGACATATGTATCCGGCTTGGAATTACGACAACGAAATTTCACACTGATTGATCAGTAAATGTCAGAAACAAATAAGAAATTCGTTTGTTTGAAGCCCACTGCGCCTCTTAAAAGCTCTGACACTCAAGTGGCTACTAGCTCGGTAACATCCGCCAATTGCAATCCTTCCTATACCAACACCTGTGCCCTTACGAACGTACGACAAATAAGGATATAACAAAAATTGTCTTTTAAATCTGGCACAACTTGTTGACACATGTCAAATAACCCATCTAGTACTAAGGCAAAGTAGGCAAACATAAAAAAGTATGGCACAGCTAAAGTAATCATAGAAATGTAAGTATGTTCAAATGCATGCTGTGCTCGTGTCATAGCTGAAGCCTTATTTAATCTAATAAACACAACATTTGCGATTAAATAATGGGTTAGGTTTTATAAAGGTTACAAAGGACTAGCTTTTTCAATAAAAGTAATTTAGAAACCCAATCTCAGTATCAGTTTAATGAGTGGACCACAGAGGCATACAAAGCGTTTGGTAAGCGCCCGTGTCGTCGGCTGCACACAGAACTAAATTGCGTACACCGCTTGTACAACGATTTTAATCGACTGGGTGCAGAAGTGCAACAAAGTGAAAATGTACACTTCAATTAATCCAGGAGCGACGAGTGTCAACACAATTGTCATATTATGACCTAAACTGTTCCCTTAAATACCTACTGATTCCTTTTCAGTACTTGGCTTGAGAGCGAGTGAGTATTTTCATTTTGGTAAGTAAGAAACCATTATTAGAGGACAGATATGAAATAAAACTTTCGCATTCTCTACTTCGGCTCATATAACATGACAGACTGACATTTGCGCCCACAAATGCGCTACTATGAGATCTAAAATGGAATGACTGAACCAGCTCGAGATGACAATATGGTAGGGTTGTCAGGCCCTAACTACAAAACCGAAGTCTGCGCTGTATAAGGCCGACATTTTGCTCGAAAAGTTTACACACACGTGCTTTAGTTTTAATTTAATAAGCTTTGCGTATTTTTTTATGTCAATGAATATATATCATTCTACTTATTTAAAAGTAGGCATACATGTTTTGAAACGATATTCATCTTTTATATTTATGAATGTATAAGAAATAGTCGTATTAGACGTATGCTATAAGTTAAATATTTAAATCTCGGCTTTTTCTATTATATTGTCAAATCTTCGCCTAAGGCGTGTAATTGCGACAGCACAGTCTCGGTTAAATAAATTAATTTGTTCATCCTACTTACTCGTAAACAGTGTCATTACATGCAGGCAGGGCTGGTGCTAAAACCTTGATTACTCCCACGGGCTTTTTGTTTGTAAATTTTACTTTCTCATAGCGAAACGCGCGTTTGTAGAACTCACAGGCGATACTTAATGACGTGCCTATTATATCAAGTGTGTATAAGAGACGTCTGTTCAAAATATGAACTACGCGCACACTACAAGCGAGCAATTACAAGTTTTAACTTCAGCCATAACTTTTTAATTTATAAATTCCCTAGATATCTAGCGCCATCTGGCGGCAGCGTTGTTTTCTCTTCTTCTATTCCCGCCATTTTAATTGTGTTTTGGTGAGTTTATTTATTTTTTCACCTTACATTTTTATTTATTTACCAATGTAATGAAAAACATTGTGTGTAACACATACGGTATGTAAATTATAAATTTGATTAATTAAAGCCTTCGGCTTGCGGCCTTAGGTTTCTTTCTTTTCTTTTCTTTTCTTACCACCCTTGATACACAATGTATTATTTCACACAACAATATTGTAATGTACAAGTACTTTTAGAATAATAAAATCTAGTTTCCGAAAATAAACTAGATACTATGATTTGTTTTAAAGTAAATTTAGTATATATAGTAAAGTTATTGCAAATCCCATACAAGCACATTTTCCAGAAACAAACTTACTTATCGGCTGAATAAAAATGATAATATAGTGACCTTATCGACTTCCATATTATCATTTTGTATGCACAATGCGGAACTCTTTTCATCTCAAATAAGACTTTCACTAATAAAGTCTAGGTTCCATGCTCGTCTGGCGCTCCTTGCCTGCTTTTGCTTTGGAATTTCTATTTGCTGAAAGTTTTTGTTCCAAGCCAAGTAAGAGCTTTCTCTTTGCAAGGTACGCATTTTATGGCATATTTTGTTGCTTCAGATTTTTTTACATTTTACTATGCGCTAAAAAAATCATAATTATTATTCTTCTTATTGCAGGAATGTAAAACTTAAATATATAACAACAATTATAACTTTCCGTGACTATGTTGGTGAAAGTCTTGCTTGCCGTTCGAATATTCGATTCCCGCACAGGACAAACAATTATGTCATGAATATTTGTCTTGAGTAAGGGTGTTTGTATCCTTTGTCTGGTATCTATAGTAGATACAAGCTTTGCTTAGTTTGGGACCAGATTGCACTGTGTGTAATGTTGTAAATAAAAATAACGAAAATGATATACTGTGGCAGAATTAAATTATTCGTGGCATAAAATGCAGGAAAACCGTTAGTTAGTTAGTGTAAGTCTTTTGCTATTTTTTTAGGTGCAGCTTAATGTTGTTGACAAAATTCTCTTCGTTGACAACAACTGGGTGGCCTTCAGGTAAACAGCCGCTCGTCTTCCAATCGTTGGTGTTTGTATTCTATTGGCAATGACTCGAGCGAAGTCCGGGTGTCGTCCACCAAAGCTTTATGTTTTATTAAAGTCTCTTTTGCGGACCACTCGGTAATATTCGAAGCACTATAGGTACCTATTTACAGGATGTTGTTTTTAAGTTCTGTTGAGAATTGAAATCTTTTAAGAGAAATTATTATTAAAACCGATTTATGAGTAATTTTTGTATTTTTATGTTTATATTTTAAGGAGTATGAATATTTCTTTAGTAGAATTTACATTTTTTAAAGCGCAAATGATACTGTAGTTTCCGAAAAATATCGTGTAATTTCTGTAAAAAAGTCTATTTAATAGGCAGAGTATTGTACGTGTTTCTCCATCTAATTTCAGAGACCAATTGAGCTACGTTCGACTAGGTCTGCCTTTACTGACTCTTCCATTTTCAGAAAAATTGCCGTCTACAGTGTTCTAAACGTGTTATTAATGAAAGCATTGATGCAAGTGAATAAAGCAAATTAGGTGTTCCGGGACCGTAAAAACTAAATGTATAAATCTCTGCCTTTCTTTACAGTAAATAAATGTTTATTGCATGTTTAAATATGTATCCGGTCCCAAATCTCAAATAGACAGAGAAAAATTTCTAAAAATGTCCAAAGTCCACGCAAGCTTAGTCCCGTTCATGGTGCCATTAGTGCCTAAAATATTAAGCAAAATATTTGTAATTCCTTTATCAGTGTTCAGTTTAAATAACGTCAATATTATATTAACTAAACAAGACAATTTTACACACCTTGTGTTTAAAATTCACAACCGTCCCTTTTGTTCAAGGTAATCGACGTGTAAACTTTTACTTGCCCGCCGGCGGAACTTGGAAATCGTTAAATGAAACACACCAACTAGCGACTAGACCATGTTTATGAGCCAAAAACGTATCTGGATATTGTAATTGTCCCATTGTTTGTTGTTTTGATCTTTTCGTGCCAAAAAAAGTAAAAGAAAATAATATTCATAGTGAGACTTCAGTGTTTTAAAACCCGGAAATCATGAAATTCAGCCGATTCTCAGCTAATTTCTTAAAAACATTTTTAAAACCATTTTTTCTGAAATAACGCAATAATTTAAAATACTACTTTTCTTTTGACATCCCAATTGTTGACATAGATTAAGTGAAGTATTTGAGTTGACTATTCTTTTGATTTATTATTAATTAAGTAGCCAGTCTTATATAATCTAATCGCACAAAACTAAAATGTATTCATAGCTGCATGTGTGGTAATTAAAAGTTTGCCATTGAAAATATATCGTAGTATGCTTTACTATAATTTAAAATAATATATGTTATAGCCTCGTGTGTGATTGGCCTTTAAACGTCATCTACTTTAAAAATATATAATAAATAATAATAACGTAGGTGGGAATTTCCTAAAATGAATTGTACCTCTTTAGTTTTAACTTTTAAAACATTTTATAAGGCTTACGAGTGTACCTATACAAAATATTGCAGCAGTCAGCGTGAAAATTCCGTCAACGCAAACAATAAATCTACCAACAGCCGTGAAGTACAATTTGCGAGTATAAAGTATAAATTTTACAATATGTTTTTGACAGTTTAGGTATATACGTTGTGGGTATATTGGAAATTATTAGTTTCTTTTATTACATACTAGTATATTGTTCAATTTAATTTGGAAGCAATTGAGTTGCTACTTATGGGCGTTCATGCTACGCGAAAGAAATAAAACTTAGTGAATAAATCATTCCAACATAATTAGTAATATCTTTGTATATACAGGACGGAGAGGTCGTTATAGGAGGCACAGCACTGTAAATATTAATTACTAGCTTTTGCCCAAGGCTTCGCCCGCGCTGATGTAGGTTATAACAAATATAACAAATTTTCAGTCGGGAGGAAATGATTGAAAACATTTTTTTCAACATCAAATGATTGAAATGTAAAGCACTATGTATCACTCGGGATGAAAGACGATTCCCACCTCGTGTGTTTTAAGGCACTCAGCTCCGATTCAGGCCTCAAACTACACCCTCGTCGGTAATCAGTCACTTTCACCCCTTGGTGAACAATGTACTATTTCAGTTTTTTAGAAAACCTAGATATCCGGCTTGAGATCATGTCTATAAAATTTCACAATGTTTGATTAGTAAATGTAAAAAATAAATGGAAAATTCGTTTGTATGAAGCACGCTCCAAGACTCCAACATAGAGCCAGCTGACGTTTTTATTTATTTAAAATTGCATGTAAACTATCATCTGACACATTTTCAAGTGAGAGGAAATCACTGAATGAAATTTTTTTTTTTGCATTTTCGTGTGACTAGCTGACGTGTAATCCACCACGGTACGGCCAGCTGACGTTTTTATTTATTCAAAATTGCATGTAAACTATCATCTGACACACTTTCAAGTGAGAGGAAATCACTAAATGAAAATTTTTTTTGCATGTTCGTGTGACCAGCTGACGTATAATCCACCACGGTACGGCCAGCTGACTTTTTTTTATCTTCGAATAATTGCGTTAACTATCATTTAACAAATTTCCAGCCGGGAGGAAATGATCGAAAACAACTTTTTTTATACGTGATTGAGAGGCTGCCGCTGCCCCAGCCACCCACGGAGCGGCAACTGAGGTTCACCATGCTGCATAATACAACTCTATAGCATTTCACAAGGTATAGCTTGAGAGGAAATCATAGAATTTTTCTAAAATGTTACCTTTTCTGGCTGGATAGTTATTTTAGTAACCGTGCCATCGTCAACAGCATGTATATTATTCCGATCTACAAGATTTGGATGCAATAGAGGAGGGGGGCCTACTACTTTATACCTGTAGAATATTTGAAAGGTGAGGTTGGATATAATAATAATACATCCACACATACACACATTTTAGATATATTTTTTCAATGTTTAAATTATTCAGAATATTTATTTTATTGAAATATATCCGTATGTTTCAATATTTGAAAATTTATCAAGAATATTAATATAATTAAAATATAAATTATTTCATTCTGTGCGTGCATGGAGTGTAATGTCGAATAACTGTAGTTATGTCATTTCCTCTCACTTGAAAATGTGTCAGGTGATAGTTAACATGCAATTTTGAATAAATAAAAACGTCAGCAGGCTCTATGTTGGTGGAAAACCCGTCAGCTGCGATCGACGCTCACGCCTGGCTCCTCGCTCTACCTTTCACTGCATCAGCTGACGACCTTTCCACCAACAAAGAGCCAGCTGACGTTTTTATTTATTCAAAATTGCATGTAAGCTATCATCTGACACATTTTCAAGTGAGAGGAAATCACCGAATGAAAATTTTTTTTTGCATGTTTGTGTAACCAGCTGACGTAGGTATTCACCACGGTACGGCCAGCTGACTTTTTTTTATCTTCAAAGAATTGCGTTAACTATCATTTAACAAATTTTCAGTCGGGAGGAAATGATTGAAAACATTTTTTTTAACGTGATTGAGAGGCTGCCGCTGCCCCACCCACCAACGGAGCGGCAGCTGACGTTCACCATGCTGCATAATAAAACCCTCTGAAACATTTTACCAGTTATCGCTTGAGAGGAAATTGGTAAGGAAAACCTGTTGCTGGCTCACGGACTCGTACTTTCAACCCTATTTTTGACCATGCATGAAGGTTCTTTCAGAGCATGAGTAGTGTAAAAAGTTTTTACTAACTCAAAATCCTAATTGAGACCATTTGAATGAAAAACTAGAATACATTACAACTATTAACGTATACAATTTAATAGAAAACTAGAACACTGCAGACCTAGATAGCCATTCATGGAACATGTCTTCAAAATTTCGCACGCCCGTGCAAGCCCTGTCACACCGGCAAAAGCGGTACAGCACACGTCATGCAGGTAACTTCTGCATGCGTGCATCCATATTGAAGTTGAGAGCATTCGGTCGCAATTATAACTTATAATTCTTATTTTTGTACTCTTATTTGCGAACTATTATTATAAATTATTCTTTGAAATTGTTTCTATGGCGACAAAAACACTCGTAAACTGTATTTCGTTGGTAAATAAATACTACCTGCCGTGCGTGCGAACGTGCAGCAACGACCAATGCGTGTACATGCATGCCTGGTCTGACATCTAACAGGGAGTGCCATATAATTACTGCACGCGAGTGTGCGACGTTCCGCTACACACGCGCACGGGCTCGATTTTTCTGTAGATGCGTGCCGTGCGTGCGTGGGTCACGCGCGAGCGTACGTCACGCATTTGATCTGTCACTTTTCTTTCAGTTTCATACACTAAACATTTGGTCTGTACCGGCCTTAAAATTAAGTTGTATATATCTTTTACTAAGTCGCTCATTGAAATCTTTGTAGCATTGAGTCTAAGACGGCGTAGCAGCTGCGTAGTGCTACGAGAGGCTGCAAAACCTTTAATATAAAAGTTGAACCTAGGTATACCTACTTTAATTTATAGATACTGCTGGCAAAGGACTTTTACTGTGATTGTTTATAATCAAGCAATCACAGTAAAAGTCCTTTGCTAGCTTATGTAAATAACATCTACTAGTAGTTCGAACTTTTTAATGACAATATTTTCTTATCACTTTACATTGATTTTTATTTATAATTTTCACGGGAAAATTATTTAGTTTCTGCGGCGGTGGCAAAAATATCTCCGGCATGGCACTATAGGTACTGAATAAGGTTAACTACAAATATAATACATTGTACAATAAATATGGATTTAGATCTGTTATGTGGTTGTTTTACTCGTAGTATTATGAGACAAAGTCATGGTTTGAAGAAAGAAGGGAATACAGTAATGAAAATATACAAAAGTTCTTACATTGTATGTCAGCTTTATCGTTCAACGAAGTTCTTGCCATAACTGACACCAATAAAGCGTTTAATTGCATTTTTCATGATACTTTGATACTATTTTATAACCTTTGTTTTCCCAAAATTACTATAAAAATGACTAAAAAAGATGTAAAAAATAGATGGATAAGTAAGGGATTGAAGAAGAGTTGTGTGAATAAAAGCCGGCAGTACCTTATTTACATATCTTCATCGTCCAACAAAGCTATGAACAAAAGAAAATATACCTTATACAATAGACTTTTAAAAAAATGTATAAATTCAGCCCAAAAATTACAGAATACTCGCTACATTCAGCTATCCAAAAACAGGTGTAAGGCTGTTTGGGATACCATTAAATCAAATGTAAATAGTAAACAATGCAATACAGAAATTGATAGGATAACTATAGAAAATAAGGACTTGACTAAACCCTCTGAAATTGCAAACTCATTCAATAATTACTTTATAGACTCGATTACTGAAAATGTATCAGACAAACCTTCATACTTTGACAAAGCAAACCAAAACAATAACAATACCAATAGTATATTTTTGACCCAATTAGATACAAATGATGTAATAAAAACAATAAAATTATTGAAAAAAACAAACTCTACAGGATACGATGAAATCAATACTAAGATTTTAAAATTGTGTTCTGAATATTTTTCAATACCTTTAACTCATATTATTAAACTGTCCTTGGAACAAGGCAGATTTCCAGATCGACTGAAATACTCAATTGTAAAGCCACTATTCAAAAAAGGTTGTAGGTATTTGACGAATAGTTACAGACCAATTACATTAATATCAAACTTATCTAAAATTTTCGAAAAGATAATGTTCAATAAAATCTATAGTTTCATAACGAAATTTAATATTCTGAAAAATGAACAGTATGGTTTTAAAAAAGCAGTTCCACTACGCTCGCATGTTTTTCTTTAGTAAAAATAAGAAAATTGACGCTACTGCTTCGTTTGAATTAAGAATTAATGACTTAATTCAAACGAAGCAGTAGCGTCAATTTTCTTAGATATGACAAAAGCTTTTGATTTCGTTTGTCATGATAAATTACTGTGTAAGTTATTTAACTACAGAGGTAAAGCTTACCATTGGTTTGAGACATACCTAAACTCACGATACCAATGCGTTGAAATATCACGGCTATTTGATAAGAAAAAAATATCATATAGATCAGACTACAAAATAAATAAGTATGGAGTGCCACAGGGTAGTATTTTGGGTCCGTTATTATTTCTTCTATATATCAACGACTTACCAAATGCAACCAAACATAAATGCATCTTATTTGCCGATGACACTTCTGTCGTAGTAAAAGTTTACGACGCAAATTTATTAGAAGCTGAAGTAAACGATACACTGAAACTTATAGTAGAGTGGCTACAACAAAACAATTTGCGAATAAATATTCATAAAACTAAAAGAATAAAATTTCAAACCATTAATAGTACACAGTCTTCTCTTAATATAAAGCTTAATAATAGTGTTTTAGAACAAGTTGACTGCATTAAATTATTAGGTGTGCAGATTCACAAATATTGTAAATGGAAGGAACATGATAATGAGGTTTGCAAAAAGATTGAAAAGTTTATATATCCTTTATATCGGTTAAATAAAATTGCAACAAACGAAGCTACTATAGCAGCTTACCATAGTTACGTGTCATCCGTTTTGTAATAAGAGTTTTTAAAGTACAAAAAAAATGTATAAGAGTATTGTGTGGAGCTGGACCGCTCGATAGCTGTAAACCTTTATTTAAAAATAAGAAAATTCTCCCACTACCATGTCTATATGTTTATGAAATATGTCTCTTTGTCCATAAACATCTGCATCTATTCTTAACAAAGACAGAAATCAATCAAAGGCCAACTCGTTACAGACACAAGCTTTACCTGCCACCCCAAAGATTATCACTGTATCAAAACAATGTTTACTGTATGGCAGTAAATATATATATTAAGCTACCTGAAAATATTAAAGATTTAAATTTTAACCAATATAAGTACAAAGTATTTAAATTATTACTTAATAAATGTTATTATGAAATTAGTGAATATATTAATGATAAATTTTAGACTGCAAATAATTAAACTAACTAACATTTTATATCCAATTAACTTAATAAATAATTTTTTGACATTATATTGACCTGATTGTATATTTCTTTTCTCTTTTTATTAATTTGTATTAAAATATGTTCTATAATGTAGCTTGTACGTTACAAGATGCAAGTATATTTTTTTTTTTTTTTTTGTTGAAATTGACTTGTAATATTATTAATTAATTCCAATGTTATACTGTAACTTAATTAATCATAATGTAGACAATACTATTATTCTATCATGTTAAAAGATTTGCACGCTGGAAACGGCAGAATATGCTGAACCTATTCCAAATTATATTTCATCTATGTATACACCATATTCTAGCAAATATTTTTTTTCTATTCTATTCTATTCTAAATAATAAGTAAGTATTCAATTCTTGTATCAATATTATTTTAAAATACACCACTGTATTTTATAACGCATCCTCTTGTTACCCAGCACTTTAGTTTACGGACTGCTGAGTTCCCAAACGCATGGAAACTTCTACAGATTTAATTAATCCGTCTGCAAGTAATTGAATCACAATTACTATATTGCTGCGAGTTGTTTCTTGCGGAGATTCATTGGCAGTGCACGAGCGTTCTTAGCCACGTCAGAACAGCAAATACATACCAGCAAGTTCTTCACTAATTTCTGGAGCTACGGCTATTAGATCTCTTGAAGTAATTGCAGCTGAATTTAAACAATCAGTGAGATACGTTAATTTGTCTTTACTTTTTAAAAAAATACTAGGTGTTTTTTTTAATATAGCCATTTCTAGTTGTACGATAAATTCAACTAATTAATTTTATAAATGCGATACGGATGCGATTTGGCTGTAATTTGAAGATAGCTAATACCCTTAAAGAGGCAGTTACCACGTGACAGAAAATTTAAGCAGAACAAAGATGACGCGATACGTAATCAAGTGTGCGTAAATAGTGAATAGAAAATCGATAGGTAAGTCTTAATTATTTTAAACGTTAAATGCTAATAGTAAAATAATGTTACTTTCAGTTGAATTTCTAAAAGCATTGGCTATAAAATAAATAAAAACACGAACGCTTATAACAAAGTTAGTTTTCAGAACAATTATGTTGTACAAATATGTGTGTGGCACATTGTTCAGTCAGGACTCAATATTGGGGACTAAATTTTAATCAAATCTGTTTGTAAACGCAACGGAATTGTTCCAACATCAATGGTTCGAACTGAAAATCTAAATAAAACTGCAAATTTGTGTTTTTGTAAAAGTTTAGTTAGTTAAAATACATTTATTACAGGTAGTTGCTCAAAAGGTGATGATATAGGTTTTATGTGTGTAGATGTTTTACGTATTGAAAATTGACGATTACGCACTAGTGCTTTTTAATTTACAAAATAAAAAATACAATACTTTTTACAGGTGCTAAAAAAGTCAAACATCAATTGGAACTCATTGTAACAATAAATTTTCCACTTTTAAAATTGAAAAATGATTCTAATGCAATGTAGTTATGCTTTTTATAATAATTTTTTTTCTAAACCAATGATCACGTTTTTTTTAGTATTGCAAAATTCCAAAAGGTACTATCCAACCGTTGCATTACTTTGTCTCATGCTCGCAGCAAAAATCGATTTTGCCCACTGTTTTCAAACAACAAAACCACCCTTTTGGTGCTGGAGAGGTTAAAATAATTTTATATAACACATAAATAATTAAATATCGATGTTCCTTTGACTTCATAGAGCTATCATAAGTTGTTTAGGAAATATTGTCGTCTATGTAAGTGAACTGTTATTTGCTTCTCAGTGTATCAGTGTTCTATAGTGTACTTTGTTCCAGAAAAAAAAAACAAAAAGCATACATACATTAGCTTAACTAAAGTATAAGAATTTCTTCATCAATGTTTTTTTCTTAGTTCGTTTTGGCTAAAAAAACTGTTATCAAATTATTAAACAACATTCAGTACAATTCATTTATTTTTCTGGTCTTTAACAGCACTGAATAAAGCGAGATCCACTGACTTTGAAATTAATCCCTGAGGCGAGTCCGCGTCCGATATAAACATCAAATACCAAGTTGTGATAAACGGCGCGTCCGCAGCGGAAGTGAAGGAACGGACTTGATTAAAACACTTGTTCAAACAACATGCAACCTCATCTACCAAACGTAACCTTATATCCATGTTGGACAAACATAGAACGTACCTACATTCTTAGTCATAGAGAGCTATGTTACAATAAAACCAGGAAAGTGCGAGCCTTATTTGTAACAATAGATAAGTCGGACTAAAAGACATGGTTGAAAAAATGTTTTCCCATATATACATTATACGTAACAGTTAATTCCCTAACTGCATATAGGTTTAAATTTATTTGTGAGTGCTAACATATGCAGCATAAATAAATAGCCGTATTAACTTCTCTTTGAGTTCAAAAGTTACTAGATATAATGTGTCCGAAAACCGAAATTGCTAAATATGTATTTTTTCCTTTTGGAAACATATGGGGAATGGAGTGATGTTTGTGAATGAATTGTTTTGAAGATTCACGGTTCATATTACTATCAGACATAAGATTAACAGGGTTTTTACCGTGATTAGCCAAAGATTTGAACTTCCGATAATTCGTACTATTGCAAGCACCATGATCGCGGGATGACTTGAGATTTGCGGGATTTCATATTTTAGTTAAAAATATGAAAAAATGCACAATCAGATCTAAACAAAGAGATAGAACTCAGATAGAAACAGATAAAAAAAAATTCTGTTTACTTTTCTTTTTTGAGCCAGAATCATGGTTTTCTTGAATTTAAGGTTAGAAAAAAAGACAAGTAAGAAAAAACAGGGATTAGGCATTCCTTTATGATAGGGTAAAAATATGGTGTGGCGTCCTACCCTATTAGCAATGTACTGATTTTTCTTGGATCTGCGGTGCACAGCTTGCACGTGGTATCCATTTTTCCTCAACACTTTCTGTACCCCTGTTAGTTTCCTCGGAAGGTGCTCATCATCACATAAGTCGTATGGTCGATTAGTAAGGAAGGTAAACACAGCATTAAGATGAAAGGGTGGTGATATGAATTCGCCGAAGGTGCTAATTATTGAAAGTTGGCTTTTTGTTCACTGTATGGCTCAGAGTGTTGTCTTTTCTTACAGTTATTTTTAAATCTAGGAATGCTAAGGTTTTTTCTTTTTCTCTTAACTGTAAACTGCATGTTTCTGGATGCCATCTAGATACTTTAAAACCCCTGTATCTCTAGTTAGTATGCAAAGTACAATCGTCCGCATACCTCATGCAAATCTCAAAGTGGGACTGGCGATATGGATGACTCGCTGTTCAGTGTTTAATCCAACTTCGCTACTACGTGAGCTAAATAGCTACCCACCCAAGGCTACGCCATCAATTCGTAGGTAGAAGTCACTGGAGAATAGATGGTGTTGGAGAAGATTAATATATTCCATTGGGATGTTGTTATTTTGATGATTTGTAATGCACAAATAATCTTAAGCTATTCGATATTCTTACGGAATTTTTAGAGTAATAACTTGAGGGTTTGACAAATTAGGGTCAATCTGTTAATATGTCTAATAGTGATATGAAACGAAAATCTTTATAAAACCTCTTTAAGAAAGGTTTACTGATACACTTTTATCGTGTTGTATGCGTTAGGATTCGTCTACATTATTTTCTTCTGATTGCTTCTTTACTGTTATACGTTAAACTTTTATTGGATGCACATAAACTACGTTAAGAGACCCGCAACCAATATATTTTAAATAGAGTGTTGTAACAAACTTTATATTACTTAACATATACTTTGTAGTATAAAAAAAATATGTTTTAGTTACATCTATAGATTTCATTACACTGGTGTAAATACTATTGTGTGTGTAGTACATTAGTAAGCTTTTTTTCAGAATCAGATATTTGGGAACCAGTAGACCGATTTGCTCTATCGACATTTTAATCGATTCCCCCAGGATTGTACTAATTAGTTTTTGAGTTTTTCAGAAATATTAAAAGGTTCGTTTTTTATTAATTAATTCTCCGATTTCGATGAAACTAAGTCTTGTTAGGTTTATTAATATAGGCCCATTATTATTATTTTTAATTCAAGGCGTGGCGGATCCAATATAGCGTCCATTCTTTAGCAAAAAATCTTTGTAGCGGACCATATCGTACCGCTACAAGCAAGGCTGACGTCATGCGTCCTACATCGCGCTATCGAAGTTTCCTTCACAGTTCAGTATATAAAGAAACCGAAGTCCAACTGCGGATCACGGCGGTCCCTAGGCATAACACCTCGCCTGGCAGGAAATCTCCTCATTGCCGCCGCACCACATATTTATTTTGAAGAAACTAAATTCTGTTGGGTATTCGATAGTTTTGAATTCAGAAATATTATTGATGTATTATTATTCAAGAAGGCGGATCCAGCATGGCGTCTACTTCTTATAAAAACTTTACATTCGAAAAAAATATGTTCCATTGAGTTGCCGAGGGCGTTAGATTCAATTGTTTATTTTTAGTTTTTTTTTTTAATTTTAGATCTTTTGCCAAAATTCCTCGAGTTTTTTAAGTTTTACACTTCAATTCTGTCTCTCTAGTAATATATACATATCACCTTTTCCATACATGGCTGTCATTGTGTGACCGGTCCAGGCAAGTCGAGCTACTGTCATGCGAGTGCACAACGGCAGTAGCCTGTCATGTCCCCCTTCATTACAACCCAATGGAGTTCGAAGATAAAGTTGATCAAATAAAAAGTTATCCTTAATTAATATATTAATAAAAAGTTATTCTTCATTGAATATTTCTTGATTCTTTAGAGAAAGAACTATGTATAAGTTTTGTGTGCTAGGAGCGCATACATTTTTTTTAGATTAAACTTAAGAAACTAATTATCCGTTTTACAGACACACATTTGATACTCTTATACTCTCTCACAAAATTTACAGATTTCACTATTTTATTATTGTTAGAACATATAAAAGGATGACGGTGCACATATGCGCAAGTCAAATTT